>JAVJAQ010004414.1:0-2400000 GCA_032362365.1 Zygogramma bicolorata | reverse complement strand
TCCTGACATGGGATGCTATATACTACATTTGAAGTAGAAGTTAATGGAATTTTATCTTTGACTTTTGAATAAATTTATCTGATTGGTGAAATAGTTTTATTTGCAATTTTGATATTGCAGACTGAATGAAAAAGTCTGGACAATCTTGGTGTAATATCCTTAATATATGGAAGTGAAGTAAATGTAGAAATTATAGGATTTGCAGGATTGGTTGATGAATGAATGGTTTATTTTTGAAATTTTCTTCGTTTATAACTTATTCAAAGACGCCGCTGACCGATTCTGAGGTGATCCTGACAGAAACCATTTCAAAACAATCTGAATCCATGTGGTCAGATATCTCGAAGAAAAAAAATGGTACTGATTCGTTCACCAATACTAGACTCATTCATGGAATTTGGTGTTCAAGTAGACTTTTGCCCATCTAACGAAAAAAAATCATTCCAATCAGTTGAAAAATATATATTTTAGAAGGATGTTTCCACTTCCCACAATGTATATAAAACAATATCGGATGTACTACCTTACGGCTTATTTACACGAATAAGTTTGACGAATCGTCTTTTTCACGATTTGTTTTTTTTTGACGTCGGCAATGTTTTTTGAATGCTCGTGTTCAAATTGCGGAAACGTCTAAAATCATCTAAGGTAATGTCATTGACGACTCGTGAATCAACACGATTAAGTATGAAATGTGGACGTCCATCTGTCACGACGGCGACGTATCGTATTTTTGACGAATCGTCAATGACGGATCTAGAGTGAAAGAGCCCTCATTGTGTATATCTCTTCAAATTAGAGGGCTAGGTCAGATTTTCCAACATCATGGAAATAGGCGCCATGATACCATTGTTTATAGAGATATAGTTAGTCAACCTTATGGAAATATCATCCGAAGGGATGGATATTACGGGTAGATGGCAATCGTGATTTCGTTTCCAAGTCATGTCTGTTCTTTCGTGTTTCTTACGGAAGTCATGAATTGTTTAAAAGACGATTTGATTTAACGCCAGTCTTCGAGTGTGCCCATCGACAATATCGAATGTTTTTTCTTTTGTAACTATTACTGTATAACTATTTTCGAGATCTCCATGAATCTTGTCGAATTCCACTCTACCGGTATTATATGGTTCGATGATATGTCTAACCCGAATATGCGCCATCTGCTGAGATGAGAAACACGGCGACACATGAGGAGACAATAACGAAAAGTTTGCCGAAAGTATCATGTGAAGGCAGAGGTAATGACTTGTAATAATTGCACGTCACGAACATATATCAGTCATTTCCTTCCCCCATTTTTATGCCGTTGCCGAAAGTAGAGACAAATTCGCGTTTGCCTCATTTGACTGGGAAAATTCGAATGAGTTTCTCCTGCTAGGTCGCCGGGGTTATGATCATTCCGATGAGGGATGATTGGGAGGTCTACAGGGTGTCCCAGAGTTTGGTGTACATACGATATTCCCGTTTATTGAGAGATATGAAAATGTGAAACGGAAGTTGGTTCGGACAATTCGCAGGCTTTCTCTGAAAATGCTTCCGAAATCAGTTTAATATCAGAATTTTTTGAAATTATTCGTTTATCTATGAACAGATCTGTAATGGTTTCGGAAACATTAAATATCATGAATTCTGGAAGGACAAGACAATAATTTTATCTTGCTATTAATCTATTCAAATGATTTGAAACATATGAGGCTCTACAAGTGTCTACAATTATCTCGTATCATTGTAAAAATATCGAAAGATGTATTTTTTGCATTGTTCAATTCTTAATAACCATGACATCACGAGATGTATGGTAAAAACATGGTATTGAGAATAATTTGGAATTCGGTGTTTTCCATTTATTGCAATAATTGTTGAGAAGACAGGTCAACAACCAATAACAAGAAAGAGAAAAAAAATTGATATGAAAAAATTTGTAACCGGGTTATTTTATCCCCAAATTCAGAATTTTACTGCGTAAACTACCAGTATCATTCACACCTCAATTAAGTTTCACAACAGCCTTTCAGAAGATATGAAACATTGTTTGGAAGTCATTGTTTGTGGTGGATGAATTTTCTTCTCCATATTGATGCAACTAGCAGATTTTCAAGGTCAAATAAAAAATTCTCTTGTGAATTCAGCCTTAGAGTAATGATGAATAGATCTCTCCTGAAATCTGAAAGCATGTGACTTGACAATAAGGTATTTTCATTGGTGACGTTATAGTAATACTTACGAAGCATTTTGTCTTAGAATTAACTTCATCATTTTACTAACTTCCCAAGAAAAATACAGTATGTTTATAACGGGGAAACAGAAAATAACTGTAAAGAATACATAAATTGAAATGAAGTAGTGAAATCAGAAAAGTTTAAAAATAAGTGACTTTTAGTTTTGCACACTAAATATGAATTGTACCTCCAATTCGGCTTGATAAATATTTTTTCATTTTGTTTTTAAATTTCAATTTACCGTAGGATTAAAATAAAATTGGTAACTCGTTATAAAGTCTTATACCTTGAATGTAAATTGATCTCTGACCTGAATTTGTTTTCATTTTCATTAGTATTAAATTGGTTAAATGCCTTGTTGAGTAATCATGTTGGTGACAATTGGGTTTGAAATTGGTGAATGAAAATACAAATTTTCCGTTTATGAAGTGAAGAAATATCAAGAAGTTGTTTAGGTTTGTATAAATTTACTGTAGGTTCCTGGTAATCTAATAGGAATATACGTTTAATGATTTTGTTTTGAAATGTTTTCAATGGCTTGAGTATACTTTTTAATTGTGACCCCCAAGAAGAAATCAGGTACTGGAGTTCGGAGAATACTAAAGAATAATAAATTAATTTCATATATTTCAAAGGTAAAAATTAGTGCGTTCGGATAGGTTTCCGCGGTCAGTTGTATGTTGTTGTTGAGTTCGGGTTGAACGGCGTCTGGAGTTTTGTTCTCGGCGTTTCGGCTCCGATTTTGGAGCCATTTTCAAGAGGTAAATGTGACTTCACGCTGAGGTCTCAATCTGCCTACTCCTCAGGTGTTGTCATAGGGGGCAAGGGTTTGTGACTTGACGCCGGAAGCTGCTAAAGCAACGTCGGATGTCTTGGTGGGGACTGGGCATCTGGAAATTAGGGGTTTCCATGCAGTTCACAATGGAAATCGAAAGCAATAACTCCCTTCCATTCTAAGATGTTCAGTGACTCCTTCACCCACACGGTCTACAGGAAACCAACACACACTAACCGATACCTTAACGCAAACTCCCACCATCATCCAGCACAAACCAATTCCGTTGTAAATTCCCTCATCCACAGATCTATCAGCCTCACAGACCTCCATAACAAACCACAGGAACTAGCCCAACTCAAATCAGCCCTTCTTCAAAATGGATTCACAGACCATCAAATTGACAGATCCATCCGCCGCCATCAAACTTCTCCTTCCATTCCCAGAGACCCAACAGACCCACAAAGCTTTCCTTCCCTACATTAAAGGTGTTGACAAAATTAGCCGAATTCTCAAAAAACAGTACATAAAAACGATATTTACAGCCAACAACATATATATGTATGAGGAAAAATCCTGCTTCCCTGCTTGAGAAAGCTATAGCAAAACATGTATTGCGGTTTGGTGAACCCAGTAATAGCGTCATATTTTTTGTTATATTTTGACCACTTTTCAATTTTTTCAGTAAGTTTTTGCTGGTAATACTGAAGTCCTTATAGAGTATTTTATACTGGCAAGGCGTGAGGGGGAATGTTACGAGTGCTCTCATTTTTTCATGAGGTCAACAGAAGCATTTTGAACATTTATGCCTATATTATATGTTATACACGTTTTTTTCAAACAAACGCATATCCATTTTTTCGGATGACTCCACATCCACTTTCATTTGATTCCATGAAAATGAGTTTTCATGGAATCAAATCCGTTTCCTCAATTCCTATAATGTTTTCTATTACTTTCTCTTCATCGTACTCTCAACAGTTTTTGAATCCTATAATATATAATATAATGAGTCTTCACCAGCAGTAGGTACATATTCAATTTTATAGATCTCCCGATCACATCTATTCAGATGTTGCTCTTATGAGCCACCTACGATGTACCGAAGGAGGTGCGGTTTGGGATTGCGATCAGGTATGGAGGCGGCTTCTTGGCAAAACTCGCTCTTTGAACAAGTTTCGGACTGGTCTTAACTCGGTTTATGTGTTTGTGCCATTTCTTTATGCGAACGCAGGCAATAAAGGGGTGGCAAGGTGTGTGAGCAGAACGTTAATGAAACTGACACGGATCCGAATACGAGGGTTGTTGTTGGGGTTGTGCGAGATAATAACAAACATGAATGTTGCAACTTGATTATTGGGTTCCATAATTTCACTCTGTCTTTTGGCATATCGAGTCCGCTCATCTTCAAAATTTCGGCTTCGAACTCTGAGCCGTTTATTTCGGCTTCAGCAATCTTTGTCCATGTAGATTTTTCTTCACGCGTTGGATCGAGAGAAATCAATGCATACATTCAGAATAACATTAGTGTTTTTTCTGAAATGGAAGTGGTTAATGAGAACAACCTCTTTGCTTCCATATGTACAGAGGGTGTTACAAGGCTATTTTTGTATTTGATGTCGTTTCAAGCTTAGAAAATGGCTATTATCCCTATAATCGCGAGATAAAAATGAAACCTTCTTGAGATACGGTTTCACATCCCATTTCCATATACGAAAAAGATTTTGCTTGCAATAGATTTTATTCTGAACCAATTTTACAAAAGGGGTTGTTTTTTGAAGGAATGAGAATTTATTTTTGAGACTTTAAACGGTGGTACCTACTATCAGATGCTATCAGTTCTTTCCGAATCACGATATTTTGAACATTCGCGACTCACAAGGGATACATTTTTGAATTCATGTTTGTCATGAAAAATGGTTATTTTGTTCTGGAAACGCTTTCAGAATATGTTCAAATCGTTGTATATTTCAATCCCAATGAATCTTTGAGATTGTTAGTTTTTAGCCTCATATTGATTGCTGCACCGTGATGTGAGCAACACGATTTTTTTCAGCATATCAAGCAGTTCGAGAATTGTGTTGTGATCTGCCTATCACCCTTTATAGAAAACCCTGTATACCTATGTATTATTCACATAATTCCAGTGCAGATTGTATTGTTATATTCTTTCAAAATATGCTTACTAAACAATATTAGTTACAACAATGAACTAGTAAGAAAGTCAGTTGCTATGTGCCTATCTCTATCAGAACATTTTATGTTTTTTTCTCGAAGCTTGCATTTATTCACGTGACTTCACTATCATTGAAATGAACTTGGTGGAGCAACGCGAGACACACATATCATCTTTGACTTCATCAAATCAGTAGATTTGATTATATTATCGGGGAGCTGGCCCATGGCCTGATTCACTGCGACCTTTTCAGATCTATTTAGATGCTCCTTGGTCGTTAGAGCTTGTTGTCTAGCTTGATCTCTTTGATGAGACTCCATAGCCTTGACACGGACCCCTTCATATAGCTAGCAGCCTCTGATCAAATCAGTAACATTTTTGTATAACCATTTTCGGTCTATTTTCACCTCCAAAATTCACATCACCTATTAGCTACGTTAATAAATAGTGTGTAGAAGAGTCTTCTGAGTTTCTATTCCCAACTTACTGCCTCCCTGTCGAAAAGCCGTTGACCGCTCACAATAATTGATTGCCTCCATTAAAATATTGAATGTTGTTAAAAGAGTCATCATCTAATGTCAAACCGAGATCTCAAGAATCCCTATAAAAATTATTTCCATGTCCTCTACACCATCGAGTATAGTAGTTTATACGTATATGAAAATACTTATCGTTAACGTTTCGGAAACTAAATCCGCTTCCGTTCCCAAAACTTATAGGCAAATTCCTCTTCAAATGCAAATATCTCGTGTAGATGATTTTCGTAATTGACATTTGTCAGATTATTTTAAATTTGGCATAACATTTTGACCTTCAAGAGAGGCGAACACAAATAACAATATTTGTGAATACTTTTACCCTTGTTTAATGTATTGAATTGCAAAAATATACATGTTTCAAAATATAATATAAATATAATATAATATTTGTTTCATTCATTTGCCAATTAGGTATTAATTTTTCTATTTCACAGAAAAATCTTGTTAGCTCTCAATAAGAATGTGATGCAATAGTTTTATGGTGTACAACATTTCTTGAACTGACAAATACGCCCAATTCTTTCGTTCTTTCGTTGTTCTCCCACATGGGGGAAAATAATCACTTTTATCATCTTTGGTGTGAGGAGTTACCATCCTGAAAGTTTTATCCTCATCGCTCCACCCTTTCTTCAAACAGACCGGGAATCCTTTCAATAATCTCTATTAGAAAATCCATCGAAGCCGGAGCTAAAGTAGAATCGTTAAGCGCCAACCTCGTCAGATGGGAGACACGAGCCTCAAACAAGGATTAAATTCCCCGAAATTAAAATTCAAAACGCAGAAATGAAACGTTCCACGTTAATCTTTTCATCCGGTCCAATATCGCTGGATATACCATAAACCTCGTATAGCTAATCAGCGTTCGATCACAGAAAGTTTCCTAAGTCTCGGATGCCCTAATTAAGAAACTGGGAGGTAGAAAATTCTTATATACACCACGTTCGGCTCATGTATTCCCCTTGCGTACTCAATTATGAAAGGAGGTTTTCTGAAGGTCATCATTAATTGATCGACTCTGAGAATCCTGGCAGAGGTATAGATCATCAATGAATCAAATTCTAAGTCAAATGCATTTTGAATATATAGAAACTATATAGAAAGAAATTAATAATTATATAGATTAGCTATTGCTGAGCAAATGTAAAATACTAAATTTGTTAACCGCCTTGGATGAAATTATTTATGATGTTTGTTCATGATTTGGAGCCCAAATTGAGTCAGGGAAAATTAGTTCTGTGTTAATTTGAAATTTGGACTAACCCTTCATTTTACGCTATAAGGTAGAAACGATTAAATTTCCACAAAATTTATTGTCTTCTCGACATGTTTCGATACACTGTATCTTCATCAAGCGAATGTATTTAAACACTCTCACTAGTGTTTAAATACATTCGCTTGATGAAGATACAGTGTATCGAAACATGTCGAGAAGACAATAAATTTTGTGGAAATTTAATCGTGTCTACCTTATAGCGTAATAACTATGGATTTCCATCAAGTAAAGGCCACCTCTATCCATAACCCTTCATGATTGTGAGTTTTCTTTTCAATCGATCGATGTAAGTATATCATTGCAGATAACCTCAGCTTCAGACCATGTGTTGTTGTGTTGGTTTACATCCATCGATTCCAAAGGTACCTGAAAAAGTTTTTGGAGTCGCCGTTTTCTTTGGTGGCCGAATTTCCAGTGTTTAATAGCCGATTGCACCGACTTTTTCCTATGGAAGCATTTAGCTAATGGACCATTAAATATCATTTGACACACTGCAGCGAATGCACTTTAAAAACATTTGACATAGTCAGTGGGCATACTTGAAGACTGGCGTTAAATCAAATCATCTTTCGAACAATCTGTTCAGGCCAGTCTCAAATTACCTACACAGTAGGCACCGGTCGGATACAATTCAATGCCCTTCGTGGTATTAGCCAGGGGAGTAGTTGTTTTCTGACAGGTGCCAGCCGAAACCTACTGTGTAGGTAATTTGAGACTGGCCTGAACAGATTGTTCGAAAGATGATTTGAATGCACTTTAGTTTGAGAGATTATCAATCAGCCATTAATGAATCCCTCACCCTTTGTTAATGGTCTCATAAGAAAAAGTCGGTGCCATCGGCTGTGAATGGTGTTGAAATGGAAGTTCCAACCAATAGAAAAGGAAACTCTCGAACACAAACAAACAAGTTATTTCCTCGTTATGCTGCTGCTTAGAAATCTCTCTATCTTTGGTTCTGTTTTGATCAGCTTGAGTCGTGCAAGACGTTGTTCGTCAAACTTTCCCCAAGAAACATGTCCTCACACCTCCTATTTCTGTATTTTGCCGTTTCCTTCTACCAACCTGTCTTTTGTTTCTCACAGTAACTAGTATACCTAAGTGGATGATTTGAATTTAACATCAATGTTGATGATTTTTTTCAATATGATGGTTTTTGTAAAAGATCACATTTTTTTTTATGAACTCCGATATTCAATGTTAACAACACTACAGGAAAAGTCACTCACACCCAGCAATGTGATAAGTGATGTTTCACTTCGTTGTGCCCCACGAGTTCACATATCTTTTCATGCAATATGTTCGATATTTGCATACAAATATATAAATATAATTTATGTATTGTTTGCACTATACGTTTGGGAATATCTTCAGCTGCCACCCAAAATGGAGGGGACTGCTATTTCTTTTGTGGCTCGGGACCGGTATCCAATCAAATTTCCATTTCTCAGGAGAAAATTCCGGCAAATTTCTGATTATGATGTATATGTAGGATACGTCAGGCGTTTTGTTTCCATATGCATGAGTTTCGATGTGGACGAATGCCCTCATCAAATATGCCCGTCACTTCTGGCGGCCATCCATCTGCCTACTATCCATCGAAATGTCGATATCGTATCGTTCGAACGTTTTCTAGAGACGTCCTTGGTGGTCAAGCGACAGGGTTGGATTTGACGACGTTGTAAGCCGAAATCCACAAAAAATCAAATGAATCGCATTCGCAATCACGTGCCTTCACAATCTCTGAACGCCTTTTTTGGTGTTCAGGACGCAATTTATCGCGTTCATTGCTAATCTGAGATCAAGTCTTGACTGACCGAATTTTGATATCTTACAGAGTTCTTCGACTGGTTCTTCTAAAAACCGCTAAACAGCGTTCAGGTCATTCGTCATATTCCCTCTATTTTTGTTATCCATGTCCCGGGATATTCCCATTTTCAATGCTCAATTTACCACTAACAATGCTTACCTTGTTAGTGAAATGCCCGTCCAGTGCAAGTTATATCAACTTGGTATAAGGGTAATTCGTCTCTGAAAAGAGTCTCAACAATATAAAATTCACGTTGATTTGAGAGACCAAAAGTATAACATCATTTGCCATTTGTAGTCATTGGGTTTTTTGTGCGCGGGCCTGTTTTAACTTATAACCAAATATAAAAGTATCTGTTCTACATTCATTGATTATTATGTGTAAAAATATGTGCGCCTATATTTTTTATATTTGAAAGAAAGATTGATCTTTGATTCGACGAGAGTTTTACACTGTTTATCGAAGAGACGCTGAGGTGTTTCAAAATCTATAGATAGGAACTCCACTGCAGATAACACTATTCATTTTCAAAAAGTCAGCTTTGCACAATTGACTGAGATTTCTGAATCTTAATCTACTATTATACATCGTATCCTCAAATAGGTAGATGTATAATGCCAAGGTAAACTCATTACAGAACAGTTATTAGATGGAATAAAATAATGGAGAAGACACATTACACACTTGTAACACATGTAACAACATGAGGAGATTCAAACAGACATGAGAGTACTTTTGTAAAATTTACTCTAAAATGAAATTTTGAGATGTGCCGAAGAATATCATGGCGCAAAACCACGTGAAGTGTAGAGAGTGTAGAATTATACATTTTGAATTGACTGAAGGATGTGTCAAATGTTATATTCAATCAGGGAAAAGTCGTATTTCGTGTAAATATATTTATTTGTTCATTGCAAAGGGCTTTCGGCATTTACGTCATCATCAGTGCGAAACCTGCAACTAAGTAATAGTCGTGAAATTTGTTTGAAAATGAAATTTGGAATTTGAATTACACTGAACGAACATGGAAGTTAAAATCATTGCCCATTTTAGTTCAGCTATTAAATTTTTTTTACCATAATAATTAATAAAATAAAAAAAATGGTTGAACCCTAATGTCCACCGATTTTAACTTTCATGTTCGTTCAGTATAATGTTTCACTCTGGAAGATCTTCCTGTAAATACATGTACTGTAAATAAATATACATATATACATAAATATTTTCTCTTGATATTCACTCCCGAGCATTTTTTGGAAATTACATGTATTTCCTAATCCAACAATTTTTAAAACAAAAAAACAGACCCTAATCACTTCTGTGAGAACTACTCGTATCTATTGATGTTAAACAGGAAACCAGGTGTTCTCGATGATAGTTCATTTGTCACAAGCCAAATATAAACTCTCCTTTCTGAATTAATCTTTTTTTCATATAAATAATTGAGTGAAAAAAATCTTCATTCCAAAATTTCATAACACATAGTGTTTTCATTTCGTAAATCTTTTCATGTTTATTTTCATGTCTGTTTGAATTACTTCATGTTGTTACATGTGTTACAAGCCTGTAGTGTGTCTTCTCCATCATTTTATTCCATCTAATAACGACCAATCTCAGTGACATTGTAATTAAAGTTTAATTCAATTCTTCATTCACCACCAGTTTCTTTCTTAACCAGTCAACAAAGACCACTACTCCTCTCTCTCTTTCTATATATATATATATATATATATATATATATATATATATATATATATATATATCTATATAGTGAGATTGCAGTCAAAAAAAGGACGTATATATATATATATAGTTATTATCTAAATGGAGTACTTACTAACCTGAGATTGAAATGAAATTGGATCAAAACAAACAGAAAATACATGAATGAAATGAAATGACAATGACAGGTTGACTCAATCAAGGCGGAAAATTTTGATTAACAGGTATGTTGAAAAGTAATAGATAAGTATATATCTGACTGAGGTTATTCAAGTCGGTTCGTTTATCCATAGAATGTTGTTCTTCATGAATATGAACCATTTCTGTCTCCAAGATTTCAGTATTCTCAAAATCCATTCGATGATTATCACGATTCACAGGTTCCGATAAGGCACACGAATTGATGTTTCTTCTACAATCGCTTTTGTGTGAAATTATGCGACTATTGAGATTCCTTGCTGTTTGACCAATATCCGTTTGATTACAATCTAGACAGGGAATTCTATAAACGATATTCGAATTTTGTTTTTTCAAAATTGAAGATTAAGATAGAAATGTTGTGAATTTCTTTGTGATTTCAATGTTTTCATTCTTCAGAACATTGATTATATATAATATATATATATATATATATATATATATATATATATATATATATAATGAATATGAATTTGTGACAGAAAAAAAGGTAGTACATCGATGTTTCATGTTTCTTTGAGAGTCCGTCCCTGTTTCTGCTCCTGGCTATCGTCCTGCGACGGCAACCGTGTCCTGGAAGACATTGCATAGCACTTTTGATTCGATAGATGTTTAGTAGTGGGCCCCTGGCGAGTGAAATATCGGTCCCTTGTCCACTTACGTATTTTCCATGTTTCCAGGGCCGATGGATACGTTGGATACGTGTCTTATCCGCACGGATGACGGCTAATAGTCTATTTCCCACGGGATGGTTGGACGCCTTTTCTTTTCTCTTTTCGTCTACTCGGAATTAGCAACTGAAACTGTAAAAATGGGGAAGTTAGTATTGCGATATTTGAATTTCGTGATGGAAATTTGAAACAACTCTTCTCACAGTTTGGCAGATGGTCACGAGACCAGCCCAAAATTGGAAAGAATTGGATCGGGTAATGATAATCAAATCATATTCATTTCCTGGAGACAATATACAATCTGTAAAGTGGTTATACATGAAACATATAAGTAGATCATTCGAAAGGGATAAATGGAATAGAAATGAAAATGAAGAATATATACAAACATATCCAGACAAACGTGACTATATATACGTCGTAATATTAGTAATCGAGCTTGCTATGTAGTTACAGAATATAACAAATTTGAGTGTTCACTAAGTCTATTTTCAGACCGGGCGGCATTGACAGATTTTTTGGAACAATTTTTTGAAGTCTGCCTTTGGAATAGAAAATACTTGAATCTGAAACGAATCAAAATTTACGTGGTAGTTCATGGCAAACCCAGAATTTGTTATTGAACACACTGTATACTTCTAAAGAGTATGCCTCATAAATTTTCGTTATTCTCGCGATAAGGCTAGTTTCAGTTGTGAGAGGCGTACTGAGAAAAGTTGGTTTTCAGAGAATTTTTCCGTAATACATTCGAGCAATTTGCAAATCACCCTGTATCATTTAAAACAGCATACCTTCATGATTTTTGTACTCCGATCGATGTTTTTGAGTTTGAGTATAACAAATGAAAAGCAGTTTCTAAAAAGGCTTCTATCCAAATTCTTGTTAAACGAACGCAAATTATGGATTTCACATTTCACGCAGCTCGTAATTTTTTTGATAACGATTCGTTTCATCTTCAATTATTTCCCTCCACAAAGACAGACTGTAAAAAATTGGTTAAAAAAATCTGTCACTGCCGCCCGGTCTATTTTTGGATGACTGATACTTTACGACTTGACAGTTCTTACATAGTCGATGACCACACTTGAAGACCGGCTATAATTCAAATCATTCTGGAACAATTTCTTCAGGCCAATCTCAACTCACCTGTTAGTAGTCAGGGAAGTTTTTGTTTTCTGATAGGGGTTGATGATTTATTACTTGACGGGCGATTGTAAAACTCTCTACGAGTTTTAGCTCGAAGTTAACCTTTGAACTGAATCGATTATGATAATTGAATATGAAATAACGAAAAAAATTTAGTATATAAATATCTCAATAATTTCCTTCTCTTCAATGATAACTTTTCAACTTATGATACAATCAATATTGAACTTTTTGTTAAGAATGTGTTTTTTTTTCGTAAATCCCCTGGCAAATTCATTAAAGAAACACTGTGTATACTCGAAGTAAACATATTAAGGTGATTGAAAAAGGAAACACGAAGTCATCTCCTTTTTCAATAAAATTGTTCTTCCACTTTGAGTATGGACAACTACCTTCGTATATTAAGGTAAATTGAAGAGACAATGTAAACTATATGAAATGACGTAATTTGATAACTTTGGTCATAGAACGCGGACTAGTAAAATATGAATAATATATAAAAATAACACATCATGGAAAAATTACTACGTCTTGAGTGAAAAACTGTGTAATCTCTTTCGCCATTCCGCATTTGTTTCTGGTGACATATTAACCTGTTGTTTACAATATAATGATGAGGACTTTTTTTTCTCTTTCTGGGGAAATACGTTACTCAAGAAACATATAGCAGGATGATTCATTCATGGGCATCATTACCAACAAAAAACATCCTCTTGTAACAAAATGAATGGAACTTTTTCAGTAACTTCGCAAATCATCTTTGATAAAGGGTATTTCAGGCAGTCGATGTGATGTCAACCTAGTCTGAACGACAATTTCATATCAGGTACATAAGCACATACTCTTTGCACTTGATACATCAAGAGCTATGGCAAAAATACGAAGTTTCGGGAAACTCCATTCCTTCTTCAAATCCTCCCTCAATTTACTGAATCAATCAATGTTCTTGAAATTGAAAACGTGCATACTCTTTTCCAGTGGTAATCGATCAGGTACCACAAACATAATTCCAAATTCGTTCCTTCGTGCCATATTCAAATCTCTGATATTCATTCATGAACTCACTCCTGAATTGATCAATGATTTTAAAAATGATAATGTTAAAATCACAAAGGAATTTACTGGTACCATTTCTAGATTACGCTCTAGAGTTGAAACCTCAATTTCAAGAAAAAACAGTCATCGAATATTGTTTATAAAATTCCTTGTCTAGACTGTAATCAAACGTATATTGGTGAAACAGCTAGGAATCTTAATAGTCGCATAATTTCACAAAGAAGCGATTGCAGAAGAATCGTAAAATTATCTGCATCGTGATGATCATCGAATAAAATATGAGTTTTTTTTTGTCTACAGATTCACACTGAACGGAATTGTATTGTTCAGAGAACTCTATTATCATGAATCAAGGGATAAGATATACAAATCAACATCAATCTTGAAATTTGTAAAACTCAGGAAAAACCTCTCTCGGTAAGGAGTTCCTAGCTTTAACTATTCTATTGAAAAGGAGATCCTTGAGCTAAAGAGATTCGACAGGTCTCCAAACTAACAACAAAGGAATGGAAATTCTGCACTCGTCGGGTCATCCGTGTTGATACTATCGAGGGTGGACCGATTGAAGACAATTCAGAAGACCATCGACCGTGAAGATATCTATAGAAAAGAGACGAGTTTCTGACCCTTCTACGATGCTCCAACGAAGTGAGCTAGTCTATGAGCGAAGAATCGCCAACAACACAAATTTCCTTTCTCTCAAGAAGTTTTAGAGATGCACGGATGACGGTTAAGCAAAATTAATTATATTCAAATTCGAGAGAGATAGAAATAAAATGAAAAATTTGTTTTCATATCCATAAAAAAAAGGAACCAGGTAGGTGAATTTTGATTTTACCAACTGGTATTTGTTCATTTGCCATTATTTGAAATTTTCCGTGTTGCGTACATTGATCTCTCAAAATTCAAGTATATTTGTGATGATCAAAAGAAATTGATCCTTCTTCTTTTTGTATATAAAGCCGGCAATAAATCATTCGATATTTGTTTTGCGAACTTAAAGAGTTGTTTTTTTTTATAATGAATTAGGTTCATTTCTCTTGTTTTTTTGTGTATATCGAAGAGAAAAGGCAAACTTCAGATACTGCATACCGTTTAGAAGAGACTTTGTATTCGTGCCAAGGCAAAGTTTTGTTGTGTTCGGATATACTGGATGTTTCAAAACAGTTCGCTAAAGACTAGAAACAGAGATTTGTGGAATTTGTTTTCTGAACAATTATTCCATTATACTCCTCAATTATTCTGTAGAAAATATCTTTCTCAAATATGAGAGTTTGAGAGTATACTCTCGTACATAAGCTCTTCAGAAGAATTTGAGATGAGCCAGCTTGAAATCAAACGAAAAAGAAATCTGAAACATTATCAATCTCATTAGGATCCTTTGAAATATGAATGCAGATGAATCATTAGGCTTGAGATGATAGACCGCATCCCATACATATCTTCTGAAATTATGTTAACTTCTTTGGAGTGAGCATCTAGGCAATTGAAATAAAAATATTTTCGAGGAAACAGAAACAAATCTAATATACTTACGCAGTAGGAAATGTTAGGAGGGATCTTACCTCAAAATAAATTTGCTTTCAGAAGAAATTAATACAACTAATCGATACCTGATCACAATTCATATTAAAAAATACATAATGAGTTCTCTATAATATTTTCACTGGAATGAGGTTACCAAAACCGCGACACGTTTTTTGTTATACAGTACTTCCTGAAGCAAATGAGTGCTCATTGCCAATCTGGCTGCAGACCCAACATTTCCATAATGAAAACACTCCACTAGCATCTGCCAACAGTGTAATCTGATGTATTGCTGGTAGCAAATTCATTTCAGAGGCAGTCATGAATATAATTGCGTTAATAATCAGTCCATAAAGACAGAGCGGGAGACATAACGACAAATGGGGCAAAAACAATAGCGCAGCGATCAAAACATCTTATTATGTCGTTCCGGGCTGTTTAAAATGTTCCACGTTGACTCCGAATCGCCTTATTTTTCCTCATTTGACGGCTTCGTTATGCAAGAAGGGTCGATTATCGTTGTTTTTGTGCACACTGGAAAAAAATAACAGGGTAGTTTTCATTTCAATTGTTCCTATTTTCACGATCGAAAGTAAAAAGCACCTTTGATGATTATGGAGCAAAAGGCAACATACTATCGATATCTTTGAAGAACCAACATTTCAAATTGTCGATTATCAGTTAGGGTAATTGTCAGTTCGAATTGTCCAAGATACAAAAACAAACTCTGTAGCTTTCTCGAGAAATTAATTAGAATAATTAACAGTAACAAACAGAGTCCATATCGGACCAAAAAACTTTAGGTATATATACAACTAACCCTAGCTTTAGATTTAGTATCCATTTTCTTCTCCTGAAGAGCTTAACCTTGTTAGCGAAACGCACGTCGAGTGCAAAATATCAGTTCGGTGTTAGGGTAGATGATCTCTAGGAAAAGTTTCAACAAACGTGAATGTACAGGAGGACACTTGAGTAATATTTACCAGTATATTTTATCATCATTTTTTCAAATTATGAATAACTGCAAATTAAATTAACACATTTCACATCACTTGAGCAAAATAAATCAATTAAATCATTCGGAAACCTGCTTTTTGTTTCTTTTTTCCCGAATCAAAGACGAAATAGGAATAACATGTCTACTATGAAAGTAGTCAAATAGAAAAACTATTAATCTCTGCGTCCTCACGTTTACTCTTCCTACATTGGGGTGTAGGTTTTTTTTTTCTATATCGAAATGAAGGTGACATACTTTTCTGCCCTTCACCTGTAAGGTATATTATACAATGTGACCCACTTAAGACTGGAGCACCCTCATAAAATCTACATTTTCCGACCGATTAATTTTTTTTATTTCTTCAGCAGGATGAGTATCAGAAAGTCGACGTTTGCACCGAATTTACAAAATATTTCTCCAAATTTCAGCGCATACTATGATTTTTTTATGCTCTTAAAATTGATAAATTCCAAAAGCAATTTTTTTGTGTCGTTTCGACACCACAACTAAATTCAGCATCCTCAACTTGAGTTAACTCTAGAATTTAATTTGAAAATATTCATTGGTAACAAAGTTATAACAATATAAATTGTGATAACTCACCATTATTTATGAATATTTCAGACAAATTCTGAGAGTCGGCAAAACTCTCAACACAAACGTAAGAGATTTTCAACCACTTTCAAGCAAACGTAAGAGATGTTAGCCGTCGTAAAATTTGGAACTGAAATCGGAATGAAGTTTTATTCAATTTGAAAATTCTTGGTTGAAACAAATGGATATCATGAAGAGCCGGTTTCTTGACGTAATGGCTCAATTACTATTATTTGAAATTTTCCGTGTTGCGTACATTCTCATAATTCAAGTATATTAATGATGATCAAAAGAAATTGATCTTTTTTCTTTTCGTATATAAAGCCGGCAAAATATTATTCAATATTTGTTTTGCGATCTTTAAGAGTTATTTCTTTTTTTTAAAATGAATTAAGATCATTTCTCTTGTTTTTTTGTGTATAACGAAAAGAAAAGGCAAGATTT
This sequence comes from Zygogramma bicolorata, assembly GCA_032362365.1. NCBI lineage: Eukaryota > Metazoa > Arthropoda > Insecta > Coleoptera > Chrysomelidae > Zygogramma > Zygogramma bicolorata. The sequence continues at coordinate 2,382,853 of JAVJAQ010004414.1, read as the reverse complement.
TAGTTACTGCATAACGTTTCAAAGAAACTTTGCATTCGTACCAAGGCAAAATTTTGTTGTGTTCGGATATACTGGATGCCCCAAAACAGTTCGCTGAAGACTAGAAACAGAGATTTGTGAAATTTGTTTCTGAACAATTATTCCACTATATTCCTCAATTATTTCGTTGATAAGATTTTTTTTTATCTATGAGCGTTTAAGAGTATACTCTCGTACACAGGGAGAGCGGCTTGAAACCAAAAAAAAAAAAATCATAAAATCTACATTTTCCGACCGATTAAATTTTTTATTTTTTCAGCAGGATGAGTGTCAGAAAGTCGACGTTTGCACCAAATTTGCGAAATATTTCTCCAAATTTCAGCGCATACTATGATTTTTTATGCTTTTAAAATTGATAAATTTCAAAAGCAATTTTTTTGTGTCATTTCGACACCATCACTAGATTCAGCATCCTTAATTTGGATTGGAATTGAATTTGAAAATATTCATTGGTAACAAAGTTATAACAATATAAATTGTGATGACTCACCATTATCAATGAATATTTCAGACAAATTCTGAGAGTCGGCAAAACTCTAACACAAACGTAAGAGATTGTCAACCACTTTCAAGCAATCGTAAGAGATGTTAGCCGTCGTAAAATTTGGAACTGAAATCGGAATGAAGTTTTCATTTAATTCGAAAATTCTTGGTTGAAACAAATGGATATCATGAGGAGCCGGTTTCTCGACGTAATCGATATTAATTTTTTAACAAAAATACCATTCTACAATGTGTCAAAACTCGGAAACAATTCGTGTTATGAACTGGAATTTCTACCTAAAACCCCAACGATCTCCTACATTTGTCTTGACAGCGTTGCCGAATCTCAGAATTTCTCTGAAATATTCATGAATAATGGTATGTTTTCAAAATTAATATTGTTATACCTTTGTTGCCAATGAATGTTTTCAAATGGAATTCTAGATTTCACCCAATAGAACGATGCTGAATCCATTGGTGTTTTCGAAATTTCGGGAAAAAATCGCTAATGAAATTTAGCAATTTTTAGAACATAAAATAATCGTAGCATGCCCTGAAAAGTTGGATTATATTTTGCAAATTTGGTGCAAATATAGGCATTTTGACACTCTTCCTGCCGAAAACAGACAACATTCAATCGGTCGAGAAATTAAGTTATCATGAGGGTGCTCCGATCTTAAGTGGGTCACACTGTATATTTTTATCATTGGAATACTGAGATTTATGTTTGTAGTCTGGCAACGTTGCTTCGCATTTCAAATCAACAGAAACTCGAACTTGGCAAGTGAGTTGGTAAGTTATAGAAAATTATGAAGTCTTATGAACGTCGTCATGAAATGTGAGTTGTCTAAGGGTACGCACATAATTTGTCTTGTAATGTTGGTAGCGAGATAGATTTTTATATTTTTTTATTTGATTCGATAGAACTACGTATGGAAAATATACCCTCAACTCTTCAACATAATTCTTTCCTTGTAGGTTTCACAGTTTTCTGTAATACATCCAATTTCAATGTACAGTTGGGGCAACAAACTCTACAGAAATGGTGGTGCATTAGTTTTTGGTTTCCCTATCAATTATCTTGACTTTCAACGACAGTAATTTACTTGCATCGATGGATGATTTCCTAGTTTTCAAAGTGACTACATGTCGTTATAAATCAAGATCTACTGATCAGTGGCATGTGGTTGTTGCAAAATGTGACACCCTTTCTAGATTCCGACTTACGAGGCATTAAATAAAGTGATACTATCAATAATAATTGCCAATGTTTTCTGGCTACGCGTTCGATCTGATAATTCCCTTGAAATGATTTTCGGAAAGATCGTGCGATTCTGCGTAACCTATGAAAATTTTCAGGTGGCACCCACAGAACTCATAATTATATCTTATGACTAGAATGCGTTTCATGTATCGTCGGCTTACGTAAACTTGACAAATCATGGGCATTCGCAAAGGGGACAACTTATACCAAGTAAGCACATTCGTCATTCCTTGTAATTTCAAGAGGAAATGAGAGAAATCTAGGACGTATGTCTGTTAAGATTACTAGTTTGTTTGTGAATAGAGCGGCGTTGTCAGTTTTATTTCTTTCTGATTTGGATGTTGGACGCTGTGACGATAGTAAATATAAATATTGGATATTTATTATTCATCGATTATATTGTGCATAGACAATAATTATAGGTATATTGGTAATATTGTGTACATTACCGTTCGATACGATGAAGTGTTTTGATAAGGATTGAGGTGATTCCTGGAGAAAGGGGAAGAAAAAAGAAAATGTTACTTTTCATGAGTGAGTTCTCGAAAAACCTGTTGAAAGTGTCTCTAGAATGAAGAAAACGTTTTCAGATTTCCAAAAGCTGATTTCAGAGAGTAGTTTCGTAGATTAGGAGGTGATCTACATTTGGAGTGGCCTCAACCACAGCATTATAAAATCAAAATCCGCACTGATCATGTTCATTTCTCAATTCGATTCAATTCATACTATACCATTGATTTGAGGAAAGTGGTTTAGACCCGTTCTGGCATCCTTCAACATTCAAAAAACAACATGTTTTCAATTTCATTTTCATATGTGTACTAGTAGGATATAGGAATCAAGATCTCATTTCGTATCTTTTATTCGAAGATTTTTTTATTTTGAAACTTGTCTATGGATAAAACGATATTTTTACTGTTGTGTTGTTCCATTTGAAACTGAAATTTCCAGTTTCAAAAAAACCAACCCATTGTCCATCCCTAAGTTACGCACGTTATATTTTGCGCCGCTACTGTGAAGAGGACATTTACAGTGTTGCAGGTTATACACGATTTGTCCATCCGCCATATTTGAAACGCATTCTAGTCATAAGATACAATTATGAGTTCTGTGGTGGCACCACGTAATGGATGACTGATAATGTACATAATATAATAAATATAATACCTTGTTTGAATTTAAAACCAAATCAACTACCGGATGTCTAGTGTAAATATTGATAAAATAAAATAATAGAAAGTGAATGCGATATTTTGGATGGTCGTTTGAAGTGAACTGGGTTCATACAAGCCGGGAATGATATCTAGAAATACTACTACGGTGTTTCAGTAAACTTTGGAGACTCTTAGTGGAAGAAAATTGGAGGGGTCCTCGACAACTCACGTACCTCTATATCAAAATAATGGATACTTGAAGACAAATGATGCTGTTTGAACACAGTTCAACTCCGACCTCCTTGCATCCCTCTCAAAGTTAACGAAAACATATTTAATTTTTGAGATGGTTTTATATCGTAGAAAATTTCGAAGGATATAAAAATTGAGAGGATAATCTTCACAAGTTTGTAGACGGTCAGAAATCTCTTCTAGAAAAATCTCAAATCTGAGAGGAGTTATAGTTTGAATTATGCCCGTTGTAGTAAGCAGATTTTTGTCACAACAGATGTGATATTTAGATGAATATTTCCCTCATATATAAAATGTTCCATAAGAGCAATGCAATTATCGAAAACTTACAGCGGTAATTGCATTGTATCAAGTCACCATAACAACACATTTGAAACCGTATCGCAAGACGTCAGTAAATAACACAAATAAATGTCAGATATACTTAAAAAATAGAAAAACATTTCGCGTTTAGGTGAGTACTCCATACAACCTATAGAGGAAGGTATAAATGAACAAAAAATAACATTTCCTTGAGAATTTCTTTATTCGTGAAATATTCTAATGAATAACATTCGTGCATAAAAATGACCAGATAATTTTGCATTCAAGCATGATATCTTATACAAATTGTTTTCGGTTATTTTCATATTTTTTAAATCGTTATCATTCTTGATTAGAAGTAGAAAAAATTTTCATAGCATTAATTGCTACTTTTGAGTGGTGAATGTAATATATGGTTTGTTGACAATTCTAAATCTGAGAGAAATGATTGTTGATATATGACATAGGCAAACTTAGGATTATCGTATTGTCATTGTTTTTAGAGATATAGTTGGTCAACCATATGGGAATATTATATGAAGGGATGGATACTACGCGTAGATGGAACTAGTGACTTCATTTCCGAGTCATGTCTTCCTTTTTCGTTTTTCTTACGGACGTCGTAGCATGAATCACACATTTTCTTGATGACCTATACATAATACTAAAAGATGGCTATCAATTCAGTAACAGATGAAGTGGACTTTCTTGACAATGTCGTAGATCATTCATGTTGTGAAGATTATTTCAATACCTAAACTTTCATTTCCTCCATAAACTTTTATCGTCAACTAGATTTTGAAGCTTCATTATCTTTCTTTCAACATTTAAGTCACAGTAACAGAGACAGAACTCTCCACCTACTTTTCCCTTTAGAGTAGATAACTTTGTCGTGATTTGTCAAGGGAACAGAAATATTAGAATTATACTGTAATGACTTACTCTATCTCTATAAACGATGTGTTATTTTGAAGGCTATCTACATATGAACAATCTGGATAGCTAGATACCATAAAACACTATTCAAAACAGCACCTAAATTAAATACTCAACAAACGGAAAACAACTAATAATTGAGAGCAACGGCGGATAAACGACAAAGAACTGAGGAAACTACGGTAGAGAATTGATCTGGAAACGACAAATAGCTGGTTGAAAGGAGCAGTAAAATTATGGAAAACTTCTAGCAAAATTGGAATGAATTGGAATGCGAATGTCAAAAGATGACAGAATTCGATTCTTACACCATCTACTGGAAATCGCAGTAAATTCCGTGGGTATGATTGAAAGTGTCTAGAGTTTTTGACGAAACAATATCGAATCCGAGATCGAATCGGAGATCGCACCACGAATATATGCATCTTGACCCCTACCAACAAAACTACTGGCAATGAAAATACAAAGCGGGCCATAAACGTCAGTTCAGACAACACTATTATTATTATTCCTTCGACCTTCAGACCCTTTTTCGTCACCGGTCGACCGTCCAAGCGGAGCGAAGCACTCGACGCGAATCTGACCCGTGGGTGCCGTATGCAGGATGTCCGACTCGTCTGAGATTTATTCCTGTTCCTCGCCTGCTCTAATGAAATATTGTATTCATGGGGACGACGTCCTCGGGGAAGTCCCACCTGCAGCGTTTCTGGGCGACCTCGTGGCGAAATGAAAAATGAATGGTGGCCGGCAAGAAATCGGGGAGTTGCGCGGGGCCGATGGGAATGATATGCAAACCTGATTTCGGCATCTTCTTTATAGGTTCCCTAAGTTACCCGAGGAGCACATATATCGGTGTGATATCACGAAATCACCTTCATTCCTGGGATTCCGTGCTCATGTGGAAAAGTATATGTAGGAATCACCAAACGTAGTTTCAAGACACGGATTAGTGAGCACTGTTGAGACTGTCTGTTGGAACAAACTGAAAATTCAGTTGTAACTTGAACACGCCCTTCTCAACAATCACAAAATTCAATTTGATAATACCTCAATCCTCTCAACAACGACACATCATTCCATTCGCTTATACCGTGAAGCAATTGAGATATTTGAGCATGAGGATAACTTCAACAGGAAGGAAGAATGACTGACCCTAAACAAAATTTGGCCTCCAGTTCTCAAGACATTGACGACAAAGCCAGACAGATGTACAGAATCCGACGCACGACAGAAAATGGTCCGACCACAAGTTATTTACAAGCCGGCACGTCTAGATTTGCCATTAGTCGCAATAGACTCACAGAAAAGAGTTCAACTAGGACCACGTCGCTGAGGATGGCTGCCGCAGATGCAGCCGTAAGCTCCGGAACTCAAAATTCCAGTACACGACTTTTAAGCCCGATAACTTGCTATCAACACCGGCCGTGAAAGCCTACATTCTTTAATCACCTTTGCATGTCTGAAATTTCAACACATGAAAGATTTTTTGTTGTTTTGAAGTTAATTTGTTAATGTTCCAAGAAAAGAGAAATTTCTCAATTGTTTCATATCCACTTCCATTTGGTATTATGAAACTTTTGATAGGGCGTATCATCATAACCATAAATTTTTTTTCGAATAGGCAACAGAATTTTTCTCTTTTTGGAATTTTGTAGCCCTACCCGTCCGGCTGTTATGTATCAACACTTGATGTATTTTGAACCGTTCGATTCGTGATGAACATCATCATGATAGGGTCAGGTGATAACTTCGCTATACTGTACTCTGCCGTGCCAAGCTTAAAAGTGGTATCTCCACTTTTTGCTCAAATTGAGCTGGTTTATAGTGTCAATTATTATATTTTTCACCATTCTTCATTGCTTTAAAGTCGTAAATCCTTCGAGTAACCGAAATAAACTTCAAAGAAAATAGTGGTATTTCTATTTGATGCCTCTTCTAGAAAGCTAAAAAGTGGTAACGGCCATTAGGGGTAAGTGCAAGAAGTGATCCCACTCGACAATTGGATGCGGAGCCCACATAGTCCACAACTTTACTCTTTTTTCTACATCTATAGCGTTCAAGTAGAAGCTTTGAAAGATTTGTAATTCTACCGAGAGTTTACAAAATGCTGGGCTACAGTAAAACAGGGAGGCTGCTGTGACTAGCAGAATGTTAAAACAGCGGCAGCTGAGTTTTATGAAAAAAGTAAAGAATACTTGAAGCAGAGGTGTCAGTTCAAAACAGAACTAGAAGTATTTGTGGAAAAGGGTACAGAAAGTGCTGGATGTACTGATCACGCAAAGTTGAAAATGAGTTTTCACTCATTTTCAACTTTGCGAGAGATGAAAAAATTTCTATCTGGAATGCCGTGAACGTTTCTACTGGAAAGGGTTGGGTCGAATTATTCCAGCATTGTCGTAAAAACAATCTTCATTTAACAAACTTTTCTACAATCATTGAATACGTTACATGTCTGTCTGTGAGTAACGCACCAGTTGAAACAGTTTTTTTATCGAATGAACAGAATATGGACAAGTGATAAAATACAGTTGATAAGTGTCGCAGTAATGAAAGCTATCTCGATTACGAAGATAAATATTAATAAATCATGTACTGAGTTCTACATTCATCTGGAAACAAGACCCAATATTTTGAAACAATTTTTTTCAACCGACAAATACCAAAATAGAATAGAAGTCACGCAACTACTGGGGCTTAGTGAGCCGTACCTACCTAACTATTTTGGGTTTAGTGCTTCGGTTATTTTGTGTTATTCTATCTTCTATAATGAAAAACTCGGAAACACTGAAAACTTTTGTTTATTATATAATTTCGCAGATGTCCCGCTCTGGCAAAAAAAAGTTGTTGACTAATTGGACTTGTTCTATCCAATTTTCAATAAACGCAGCAACTTTTTGGGGTAGATTGAAAATCTGCCCTTCTACACTTGTATAGATTTCAATATCAATTCTTATTATTTCAGATTGTGGTAGGTTACAAACTCAAAAAATTACGGAACAAATATTGATCCACCATAAAAAATTACGTTTAAACAGTATCCTATACGCTTTTGGAAAATCTGAATTGTTAATGCTGCATCTGATTCAGTCACTGTTATAGAAGATGAATGATAATGAAACAAAATTAGTTTTGCAGTTATTATCATTTTTTTTTCATGCAAAAACTTGTCGGCAAATTCAGTCTGGTTTTTTTCTAGTTTCTAATTATTATTTTTCATTTCATCATAGCTCAATTCCTATCTAACTAAAGTACACTTACTATCTCTTAATGATTTACCACTTTGTCAGCCACCGTTACAAAATAAAAAATGATTTCTTATCTTAAAAGTGGTATCTGCCTTCTTTTCCACATTTTTCGGAAAAAACACATTTTTTGAATCATAACATTTCGAGTTAATTCCTGAATTGAAAATTAATCATGATAGTTTACTATTTCCTAAAGAGAAAATGGTTGGTAAATGAAGTTAACTTTGAATTCGATTTTCTCCCGTTTCAACTCATGTGGAATTACCTCCTTCAAACTTAGCACGGGGGTACTCAAGATGCATATATTCCTGGTGCGATCTCCGATTCGATATTGTTTCGTCAAAAACTCTAGACACGATCGATATCCAGGGAATTTACTGCGATTGCCAGTAGATGGTGCAAGAATCGAATTCTGTCATATTTTGACATTTGCATTCCAATTTATTCGAATTCTCCTCATAATTTTACTGTTCCTTTCCCAGATATTTGTCGTTTCCAGTTCAGTTCTCTACCGTTGTTTCCTGAGTTATTTGTTGTTTATCTACCGTTGCTTTAGTTGTTTTCCATTTGTTTGGTAATTAATCTAAGTAATGTTTTGAATAGTGTTTCATTATGGATATCAAACGCTGTTGTATTATTTGTGTACGAAATAATCATCTCCATTAAGTTTCGATGGTTGGTACAAAACATTCAAAATAGATGTGCTCAAGTTCAACTGGTCAATATAACGCAAGATTACTCTGACGCTGGTTAAAACAAAGTTCATCTTGCTCAGTTTTTACTTTGATTTACATGCCCAGTAAAAGGACGCAATAACAAAAATTCAAAATCATGGAATGAAAGTTCTTTCTGGAGAGTGTATTCAAATACATTCTTCTTATACAGCGCCATAATCAATCTTCCCAATGAATTTAAATCACTGGGGTTGATCTGGACTATAGATGGTCCAATTCATTTCAAATTGATCACTATAATCCTCAATAAACTATATATGTACGTACTATTTTTTCCATGTAGTCCAACACCACTACCTCTCACGTCGATACCGATATTTCGAAGAATCTCATCAAATTATTTGAAGCAGCACCGAATAGTGAGAATTTCTATGAATTCTGATATCAATTTCTCATAACATATTTCGAAATATAAAGCAAATGCATCTATCTGTAATATATGTATCAAGATGCATATCTGCATTTGAGTCTAAACAGGAACAGACAAACATAAAAAAATATAGCGAATTCTTACATAGGAACTCATGCAATTATTGACAGAATTCGTGTATCTTTATCCTTCATTAGGTAAAGTGTTGAAAAAAGAAAGTAACACTCTGATTCTGCACGAGTTTTTCTTAGAATTCGATAATAGAAATTTCTTCAGACTTCATAATGTCATGTGTCCCGAGTTAGGGTCACTGGATCTAGTAAGCTTCGCTTACTCGGGTACGGACAATGGGCGAGGCCCTGGCGAAAATTGTTGTAAATTGGCCAATCCCAGAAGATACCCAAAAATCGGCCAATCGCAATGTGGGATAATTTGTTTATACGAATTCGGAGAATATGAGAAGAAGAAGTGTTTGAGTTCAGGCGAGTTCTGAAATTCAACAGTAAATTCCATCAGTTCTGTCACTGATGCCTCTCTCTCTGTTTGTGACGAACGACAAACAGAGAGAGAGGCATCGGTGATAGAACTGACGGAAGTTACTGTTGAATTTCAGAACTCGCCTTTCGTGTTCGTGTATGCTTGTTGAGTTTAAAGTTTAACAGAGTTCAACTTACACAATATTCTTCATTCTGATTTGAAATTCAAAATTTTGAAATGAAAATTTGTTAAAAACTGTAAAAACAATGACAAAAGTCACAAACTATTTTCCATTCCTAGTGGTGAGTTACTTACTATTTTTAGTAGATTATCACCGAATATAGTTTTGTATAGAACGCGAATGAAAACAAACTTCGCCTTGAATTAAATGGACCTTTCTCGATGTTTACTTTACTTGGGTAGAAGTTATTTCTTCAAATGGGAAATTCTGAGAAAGAATCACCAAATACACAAATTTACGAAGTGAGCATTCACTATGAGAAGTTCAACATTACTATTCCATATGAACAATTATTATTCAGAAAGATGACCATTTCATCTTACTTGAAACTGTTGTATAAATCTGCTGTTAATCCCAGTAACTTGATTGAAATAGCGTAGGTAGCTCTAAAAGGAAATTAAAATTAGTCAAATATCCAAAAGAAACACCCAAAATTTTAGTCGAAAACCCTTGTGATTGTTTACATTTTGCATCGAGCATCAAACTGTCAATGTCACGTCAATTCGAAAAATTACAGTTTGTCTTCTTCTTTTCTTATTTGTTTAAACAAATTGCAATGCAATGCCATTGGTCAATTTTTGGGTAATCGTTCCGATTAGCTCCACCCAATGTCCGTACCCGAGTAAGCGAAGCTTACTAGATCCAGTGAACCTATCCCGAGTATCCGCTTGACGCCATCTGTGAAGAAATTTCAAGAATGTGAATTTCCCTGGATGTCATTATCTAGTGAGCCGTAGGTCTAGCGTTTTTGACGAAAACATTAACATTGTATTGATAAATAAGTCATTTCACTAGGAATTCATGCATCTTGGCAGTACTTCTGGGGATATAAATAACCCTTGAACGATATTCCACCTCATGATTCCTCGTAACGAAATTAAAAAAGCTCCTATCCACTCAAGAAGCGATTCGTGTCTCCCTTTGGCACGCTCGTCCGACCAGGAAGAGATCCACTCGCGGCGGATCGTCTCGGGTAAAACGCATTAAAGAAAAGCAAAACAAAGAGACGCCACCAGCGTGCGGAAAGAGTACATCGCCTTTGGCGCTAGGCAGGAAATTTAAGTGAAAAGTTGGCTAAGTCCAAAATATAAGACCCCACTTAGGGGGATGAGTTTAATTGGCTTTGCAAAAATATACGACGAGGTGCGGTCGGATGCTGGTAAATACTGTTCGATGAGGTTTGGTTTGAAGCAGAAGTTCTTGAAAATTGAGGGTATTAGTAACTTGGGAAACATGTATACTGAATTTACGATGCAGAAAAGCTCAAAGTCATCTCCACAATCAAATATCACCCTCAGATGTTAGAACGGTAAAACCATCAATTAGTACATGTTTTGAACCTTTCTAGGTTCATCATCAGCTGATTTTTACTATACATTATGGAGAGGAAGATTCATAATGGAGAAGAAGAATTATCACATGTTGCCAATGAATGATTAGTCACAATGACATATTGTTTGTTCCGTAGTTTTCTGGGTTTGTAATCTACCACAATCTGAAAAAATATCAATAATGGAATCAATACAAGTGTAGGAGGGCAGATTTTCAATCTACCCCGAAAAGTTGCTGCGTCTATTGAAAAACAGTTCTTTCTGGAAACAAGTCCAATTAGTCAGCAACTTCTCGTAAAACTCAAATTTTGCCTATCAAATATATATATATATATATATATATAAGAGGAAGGGTAGTCGTTGCTGACTAGTTAAGAATAGAACCAGTGAATAGTGGGGTGTTTCAGCAAGTAAAGGAGTACTCTTTTAAGTTATTCCAAGCTTTCGGAAAATTTTATTTCCATCATCAGGGAAACTACAATAATGTATAAAAAGTTGTTAAGTAATTCTAATTAATTAGCTATTAATATTTTAGAATTACTTAACAACTTTTTATACATTATTGTAGTTTCCCTGATGATGGAAATAAAATTTTCCGAAAGCTTGGAATAACTTAAAAGAGTACTCCTTTACTTGCTGAAACACCCCACTATTCACTGGTTCTATATATATATATATATATATATATATATATATATATATTAACGCTTCCATTCTCAAAACTTGTATGCAAATTCCTGTACAAATCCAAATAAATCTTGTAGGCATTCTTCGTAATTGACATTTGTCAAATATTTCAAATTTGGACTTGTTCTATCCAGAAAGAACTGTTTTTCAATAGACGCAGCAACTTTTCGGGGTAGATTGAAATCTGCCCTTCTACACTTGTATAGATTCCAATATTAATTCTCATTTTTTTAGATAGTGGTAGATTACAAACCCATCAAACTTCGGAACAAATATCGATCCACCACAAAATAATTACGTTCAAACAGTTCAAACAGTTCAAACATGTTGTTAATTAAAATGAACCTTTTTTTCGTTGTTTAGTTGTAGTAATATGAGGGAAGTTTAAAACATCCTTGGTATAATTCATTGAAGTATAGGAGGCTTGGAGCCTTTATACCCACTATTCAATATCGAAATCAAAAATCTCCACATGAAAATGAGATCCGAACTGAAATGATTTAAATCTCCCACAGTCCACTCCAAGAAATAATGGACATCTACCACAGGCAAATGTATACTAGAATTCTATTTTCAGTCTTCCTTCATGATTAGCCAGAGCGTGAAACGCAAAAAATAACCTAAAAAATCTCGGCACGAAGTGAATGCATCGTTCTACCCTTATTACCAACGTAATTTTCGACAGTTCTATTACAGAATTTATTTCTGGAACACTCTCAATATCTTGCCGTGACGATTTCACCATTTGAGATTACCATTTGGGAGAAAACAATCAATTAGGATAGTATCTTGGTTTCACAAGTAGACAATATCCCGCTGTCTCTCTGTCCTTATGTATGCTTAGATCTTGTAAACTATGCAACGGAATCCGATGCGGTTTTTTCAGATAGATACAGTGATTCAGTAAGAAGTTTTTATGTTCAATACATGCATAATATAGTAGAGAAGCAACTGATAATTTTATAGGTTTGTAATATGTCGTGAATGAACATTTTTCTGCTCTTACATTGCAAATGCTGGTTGAACCCTCGGGATATATCAGAATAATGTATTATATTGATGTACACCTCAAAAAGGTCTACAAAAGAGTCAGCGATGGTATATCTCTCAGGGATAAACCACAATAACCATTTTTCATCAGTGTAAAGCCGGAGCGGGTCGCTAGTTGTGAATAATTTCCTACTCTCAGATTGTTATTTTGAGGCGTGAAGTCGATAAAATATTTGTTATCTACGTTCTGATCACCAAACTAAAACTGTTGAGGATTATCTTTAGGCGGCCTACCATTGAAACATCCTCATGAAGATACAACTGAAACGACTAAAACGAAGCGCTGATATGAAACCTATTGAAATCGATTCTTTTCCTCATTTCCTACAAAAATCCTGAAAAACACTTTTTTATCTGAATTTTTGTTGAATTATTATTAAATTATAAGTCGAATATCACTGCCAGAATGCTCGTTCACGCATGGGGCAGAATATAAACTTCTTATTCTTCAACAATATTTCGCACCCCTTTTCAGTTCTGAGTGATTGGATGTCGAAAAAATTGACCCAAATCACCACTTGAATGTCTCGAACTCAACGTTGTTTGACAAATTCACATATTTTAATTTTATTATCTCACCAAAATAACATTATTCATGTTAAGTAATTATTTCTTCCAGTATTCAGAAACTTGAGTATTTTTTTGAACTCTTTTCGACTTTTTCTCCTCCGAATAAGGAAAAAAGGGAATACAAAACTTATATGCAAAAAGAAAAATGTTGCAATATCTTTCAATATATTTCCCAAGTTAGTGAAAGTTTCAGGCACAATATTTCGAAGAAACTGGATTTTTCATTTTTCATCGTATCAGAATAGCGGAAAATATCAAATGATGACACTTTTTCTGGCCGCATGTTCCTGCAATCAATTCTGGTAATTGTATAGAGTATATGTAAGAACATTCCCCCTATGGTGATATTAATTTCTGATGTTTCAAAAGCATTGTCAAGATATTCAAGATATTCTGTTTCAGCAATCCATGGATATTTCTGGTTCAAATGAGACAAGAGACGTGATAACAAAGCCTTCTCTGGGATTAATGAATAATCAACTTGATGAATTAGAGCTTCATACAAGTTGCTCCACCAAATGAATGATATTATTGATATTGGGAACCGCAGATAAGTTTTGACACTAACACTGCATCAAGTTATTGTCAGTGACGTTTCGATGTTTGTTGTTTTTTTCCTGGCTTCTCCATTCATTTGTCATATTCTGTTGCTAACTTGAACTAACATTACGGATATTATGTTGCTTGTGATGGAATATTTCACCGCTCATATCTGTTTTTACGTTGAAACCTGATTTAAATGAATGATCAATTGGGATATAATGCTTGACTGCAAGATGGCCATGGAAATATTAGTAGCATTTGGGCCAAATGATTGCGATACATGTTTTTTAACAAAATTCCAACGTCATTCGAAAATTTGATCTCACCTGTTCCGTATGAGAGTTATGTGGTGAATGAAAGTTTTTTTTTATACGATGACACAAGGATGCTTGTGAAAAAATTCAGCGAGTATAGATTTCCTCCCTTGAAAAAATTGATGAGTGAAAATTGTTAAAAATAACATACCTATTCACCCCTATTATTATTTCGAGTGAAGTGATGGTGAATATCTTGATGAAAGAAAATGTGATGTTCGAAATAAGATGGTCCTCAATTGTCCAAAATTTTGTATACGATAATCATTGTGAAATATAACACTCTATGAAAAGTAGATTGCCAATATAAAATATTAGGCATAACAGTAGTAGGATTATCTCTACGGCACTTCAAGATGATCCTCATACAACGATGCTGTAGCTTTTGGAGTCGGGACAATTTATCATTCTGATTGAATAGATTAAGGATAGAGGAAAAGTAGTTAAAGTGTGGCTGAACAATTGACTTGTAAACTGTGAGTCTTGACTCGGTTGAAAAATTATTAACAATTTAAAAAAAATATCTGTGAATTTTTTTTATGAATATACTCAAAATTTTCATCAAACGATAGAGCGTTATCCATCTGGAATCCCAGATATTTCGTTGAATTCACCACTTCAATTCTTCATCAAAGCTGAGGTTAATATTTTTGAGTCTATTTGGCTGTCGTTAAATTTCGTGTCAATTATCATCGCTTTTGTTTTCAATACATTCAGCGTGAGTTTATTCATTTTCAAAATACTTGTTTTCTTCATTTAACGTCGGCCTATTTCCGCTACCAAGGTCAATCACCCAACAGGAAATTTTACCAAACACTTTGGTATTCCAATCAGAGGTGGGGATCTTTCACGAGCCCACCATCCATGGACTCGGGACCGCCGGCTTTACATCCTTTCCGAAGGAAAGCATACCCTCAATATATCTTGTGCTCATTGATATATTGCCTGCGAGCTATGATATGCTATTTTGCTGCATTTGTATGAGATTTCGACGCGCTTTTCCTGCATGAGGTCACCCATTCAAGTACTAACCGCGCTCGGCGCTGCTTAACTTCAGATATCGAATGACTGTCAGCCAACCTGAAGAGCTGGGCCGTACCTTTCAAATACTTGTTGACACTAGCTATAGTATCATTAGTTTTTTGTATACCTATCTCGAGGTTCGCATCGCTGCATGACAATAAAGTATCATCAGCAAAAACCTTTATAAATCTACAATCAACAAACAATGGCATGTCATTTAAATATAGTATGAATAGAAGGGGCCCCAAACCACTATCCTGGAGAACTCCAACGTCTTTTTGAATATCCTTCACTCTTACCCATTGATTTTTGTTGACGAATAATTAAATCAATGGAACATATATATTCAATTTGTCTAGTAGTATACACCTATCGATGGTCTCTTTTGAAGTCAAGGAACACAGCCACAACAAACTTCTTATCATCTAGTTCTGTTTTGAATGTATTCAGAGATAGTTGCACTGATAACTCACACGAACGCATTTGGCGAAATCCCGATTGGTTGTTGATTAAAATATCGTTTTTTTCAACATATTCTATTAGTTGATTATATATTGCTATTTCTAGTACTGTCTCATTCGAAGAAAAATTGTTGATTGGTCTGAATTCTTTAGCTTTGATAGTACGGGGAATTTTTGGTATCTGAACAATAGTACTACTTCTCTATCTTTCAGGTCTTTGACCAGTTTCAATAGAGGTATCGATAAGGTGTAATATAACGTGAACGATAGTCTCAAAAACTTGTTTCAATATTTTTGAGTTGAGGATTTCATGAACCCTGCACTTATTATCAGAGGGAAGTATCATTTTACGTTTTACTCCGCCTATTAATCATTTCCATGTTACATTATTTCATTTGTTTTTCTTATTGGATTTAATGAAGACATATTATTATTATTAATATTATATGCGTCACTTTCCATTACATCGACTTCATTTGCGATTGGCAACGTACCGTGTCTGTCGGTGCATAGCACCCAATCACCACACCTAAACCCAGCCGCCCTTGGTCTTCGTTAATGATTCAACGAAACTTGATGATTAAACAAGAAGCGGGGCCGTGGGCCTTCGGGAGCGCGGACCAGGAAGAGGTGAGTGTGCCTCTTTCTTGTGTGGAAGTTGCAGAGGTCTGACCCTCCTGCTGATATGGGCACAAACCCCCGAAAACTTCCGAGAAACTTTCGAGTTGGCTGTGTTTGTCGAATTTTCGCCTCGGTTCACGCTGAATTCATGCGGGTCTTCTTAACCGTCAGCGATTCTGAGATGCTTACGACGACTACAAGAATGGCCGGTGTCAATGTGTCCAGGGTGGTACAAAACTACCTATTTTCACACTATTTTTTATACGACAAATCAGAATTTTCTTAAAATAGAATGAATACTTGGTGAACATCCTACACGGTGGAATACGATTTGTCTATCTCTGACACGATATTACATATATTACACACTATCTCAGTATCACACGAACAGATGATATATTTTAGGGTGGAGGATTGGAGGGGCCAAAGGGTATAAGTCCAGAACGCCTCTTTTACAGGAGAGCTGAATAATGAGAACATAAATTCGTTTCAATAATTGAATGAGTGTCAACGAGTAGAATATTGTATTAGTTAGTTGAAAAATATGTTACCAGCCAATCATGGTATTCATGTATGTATAATATACAACCTACAGTTGAGTAAGATTCTCATTTGACAATGAATTTCTGAAAATGCAAGTTGGGACTCATATCTCATGTGATCATATAGTTTAAGCTATATCAATGTGGCCATGTGAAAGTAAACAACTTTCTTTGTCGGTCGGTTACCTCATTTCAACCCCAGTTTTACTTATGCCCTTTTGCCCCTCTACCCTAGAATATAAGTAGCTACTCACTTTTTCTGGAATCATTTTTTTTTTGTTTTCATTCCCCTGGAAATGGAATGAAAAAAGCTTTAAGTTGTTGTTATAATAACTGTTTTAGGGCAAACCCCGGTACGTAACTGCAATATCAAAAAGGTGCAAAGTTGAGTGACTATTTTTTCAGTTACGTGTCGTTTTTTCATGAATTTGGAGGCTCAATTAACTTCCCCTTTCGTATACTTTCCCTTGGCAAAAATGTAGAACGCTTCATGATTTGGCGTGTCATTCTTGCGCAAGGACCATGCTTATCTTCTCTGTATCGTCCTAATTTCTTTAATGTCCCCCCTCCCTTTCATCTGATGATCGGGTCAAATCAAAAATTGAAACTTGGGATAAAGAGATGAATGCACGAATACTATATTTTGGAGTGAAACTGGCACATGAAAATTTCAACATGGTGACTAGGCACCATCTAGAAAAACAAAATGAAAAGGGGGTCTTGTGATGAACCGTTTTGAAGTTCCTGACGAATAATTCACAACCCTAGAATATGAATTCAATATCTTCACATACTACAAAATGGCGGAACATTCAATAACTACCTTAAAACAAACACATTAATATCGATATTCAAAGAAATATTCGTGATTCTCTGTCATATGGCAATCCCAACAACAAAAAATATTAATACAACGAACATCATTGTTCAGCTCAAATATTCTCATTTAGTTTCCGATTTTATGAGTAGATAGGTACCACGTGAACTATCTCCAAAATGGTCCATTGATCAAAATTCAACAGGGGAATTGTATTTGAATAGGCTGGCAACTACTGTTGATCCTCTAATCACCGTTATCGTCGAAGTCAATTCTAATGAATTCGATATGGGTATTATCATTCCAACAAGATTGAGCACCACCACATACCTACAGACAAGTTAGAAACTATTTGGATATTACTTTTCATGGTCGTTGGATTGGTCATCGAGGTCCTAGGAATGGCCAGCCCGCTTGCCAGATTTGACGCCTTCAGACTTTTTTATGGGGCTATTTGAAGCAGAAGGTGTACGAAACTGAATTTGAACCTGCTTCAATATTGAATGTACGGCAGAGAATAATAAATATTTGTAGAAATATCGACGTTACTGTATTCGGAAATGTTCGACGTGTAATATCGGATAGGCTGTTTTTATCTCAACGCATTCAAGCCAACCTTCTCGAGCATCTTCTGAACTGAAATCAGCTCATTTCCTCAAATTATGAAGTCAAACGACGTTGTGTGCTGGTAATTATCAAATGTTTCCCCATTTTGTAAAAGGTGAAGATATTTACTTCATATTCTAGGGTTGTAAAGTATTCGTCAGGAACTTCAGAATGATGTATCACAGGAGCCCCCTTTCCATTACATTTTATTTCAGATGGCGCCCAGTCGCCATTTTGAAGTTTTTATGTGTCAATTTCACCCCAAAATATAGTATTCATGCATCAATTTCATTACACAAAGTTTCAATTTTTTTAGTTGACCGTTCAAAAAATAAAAGGAGGGGGGCATTAAAGAAATGAACTGTATGTACCGTCACTTAATTTTGCATCTTCTTAATATTGCACTAAGGTATCTGGGAGAATATACCAATTTTCCCTAAAAAAAGACATTATTATGCTTTTTTCTTTCCATTTTCAGGGGAGAGAAAATTCAAAAAGTGGATTCCAAAACATTTCTACCCCCACCCCTTACCCAACAAATATTCAAACAATATTTACTTAGTTTTTTCTCTGAAAAACAACAAACCTCTTAAATAATGAAAATACAATAATTATGACACTGCTTTCTGGACATAATACCTTTATTGTGCCAAAAATATTCGTCAAAATGAGGATGAATTGTGAAACATATTTCAAACTCTACGTAGGCAAATGACACTGACAGAAAATAATAATTTTAACATTTGAGGGAACTCAATAAGAATCAGAGACGCACCCATGAATTTAGTCTAGGGGGACTGAGTTAAGCAAAATGCAAATATACTACCTTTGTGATATGAATTTTCAATAGTGTGGATGCTGTGGAAAAATTAGGCATTCTCGTTAAGAGCATGACATACTTCCAGACACGATAATACATTGTTAATAACTATTTTCGAATGACTATATAAAAACAATTCGTGTAGGATAAATAAAAAGCCCATTATCATCCATTGTTGGTGAAATGATAAAAAATATACTGAGCTCATACGTATTTTCAGATTTGAGTTCCCTAGAAGTCAGAATGCTGAAGGTAAAAGGACTTTGACAGAATTATTCTGGAGCAGTGTTTTTCAGCATGGGGAACTTGTGGAAGATGGGGAATATGACAAGACTTCGTAATTTCCAGAAAGAAACCACAGCAGAGCATTAATAAAATACAATCACAAATCGGAAGATGTACCATCATCTCATGGAAAACGTATTGTTCACTCACAGGATAATGTTGAAATTAGTCTGGGCTCATTGCACATGTTATTTTCGACATCATAGACCAGAAGTCAACCTAGAACTCGAGGGTTTTCCTGAAGAATATTCCTAAGATTGATTCCTTCTTATTCCGAAAGGCACTCGGACAAAATCTATGTAACCTTCAGTTCACGATAAGAATGGCGCCCACCATGAAATGTGTCTCGCATTGATACTGGTGACTAATAGTAAATAAGGTGAAACTGAAATTCACCTATTTGTCGAGAATATCAAGCTACATGATAGGTTACGTTTTACTGCCACATCAGCAAACAAGACTTTTGTGCACTATGTGTATGAATAGCAGTGGTATTCAGAACCTGAAAATGAAACAAAATTATTTGTTAGGTACTCAATTCATACAATTCCATAAATTCGTATTATAACAAAAATGAATATTTTCGCGGAGTAATCATCTCGGATTTGTTCGAGATAGGCAACTAACATTACTTGATTGATTGTTATCAGTTGACTACTTATTCAATTCCCATGACGATTCATTTAGATGTTTTTTTCTTGGCCTCATTTAATTTAGTGTGATTTTCATAATTTTTACACCATTGCAATTTGTTTTCCTTTCCATCAATTCAATTATTTTATTCAGTATTTCTCAATTTTTTCACATATTTTATTTCGTTCCATTATTTTCACACTAAACAGGAAACATTGTCAACCTGATTGAAAAAAATATATGTAAATGTTCCCACATTTCGAAAAATAATGACGTATGCATTCAATGAAACATTTGAGAGCATTGCACTGCATGAGAGATTGAATGATTTGAAGAAGATACATTTTTTGCTGTTATACATGAAAGATCAATTATGGGAATCGCTAAACAAAGAGCTCTTGATGATATTAAAATGTATCATATATTTATATTAAAATATTTTTTATGGAGGTAATGGTTATATTATTCAAATAATAGGTTCAATTTCGGCATCCACTTGAATAGATTTGAATTTGACATATCGGAATCACAAAAATCATGAGTTTCAATTCGATATTCACTTTACATCATACCCTGCCTGACACATATAAAATATCAAACTATTTTTATAATGAATTTTTTTATAGCGAATTATTATTTTTTTACATCAATTCTGTTATTCACTTTTCAGATTAATATTGAAAATATTCAGAATCATGTTCAATTTTATACAGAGAACGAAGTTTGGACAAACTATTTTTATGATGTTACTTACTTCATAGGAGTTTTAAATTTTTCTTATTCTTCGATTCGAAGGAGAAATTGTCAAGAAATAGTTTTTCTGAGCCAACTGTGTGAAAGTAATTTTTCCTGTTGGATGAATTCTTCTTCACCAAAAAGAGTTGGTGATATTCATTTCAGAGCGAAGAATTGGGAAACCAATAGCAAAGTTCTTTCTGAAAGAAGAATCAGGAATCGCCTACAACTTTGCAGGTAGTACTTGTTCAGCAATATGATGAACACTGACGGTAGACCATTCAAAACACTCTTTTTCATGGTAATCAAGGTCCATTCCTGAGTTTTGTCTCTTCTAATGAAGGAAGAGCTGAAAATTCTCATTTTGACCTTTTTTAGGACGAATTGGTAGGTATATTTGCCCCGATATGTAACTGCAAAATTGTGCATGATTGACACTTATTGTTTTGCCAGTTTTGTACAGTATTTCTGTTGGATCAACAAACCTTTTTCAGAAGAGGATCCAACACTGCTCCATATTCAGAAATTAGCGATTTCCTTATTGCCTTTCATGATCCCTTTCAGTTTTTTTGTTTTGTATCATTTTCTTTGTCATTAGTGAATCTATATCATTCCAATATACTTCATGTGAACCATTCACTGATAACATATGTTCAGCTAGTTTTTTTTGTGCTGTCTGAATACATACAGCTTATCCAATCCATCTTAGCACCGAACTAACAACTTTTACGCCCAGGTATCTCTGTGAAGTATACTTAGACAAAAAGACATCTATTATTTGTGTTTACTGTGTTGAAATTTATTCCTGAAGATATTTTTTCTTTCGTCATGGTCTACAATACCAATGTGCAACTGGAAAAGTATCTGAGTTTGTGCTAAGATGGATTGGTTAAGCTCAATTTTTTGAATTTTTCTATGGTTGAAGGCACGTTTCGATTCAGTGAGGATGATATTCTGTTTTGAATATCGTTCCTATATTGGAACTTGTTGCCAATACGTTCGATTTGTTCTGACAAACCATGAATGATCTTATTCACCTCTCTGAGTTCTGCTGCATATTTCTATTTGTTCTGTTTGAAATATCTACCATGAGAACTGTACTTTAAAAATTATTCACTGTTCCTAAAACGTTATGACAATACTTTTTACACACTTTTTCACACTTGTAAAAACTTTCTCTACAGATCCAAACAAATGTAAAGTATCATGATACCTCAATAATCACATACAAAATACCGGAAACTGCAACAATATACCCAAATCCAATTACTAAAAGATAAACACGGTTTCCTTCCTCCATCTTGTTCCTGAAACCCATAAAGAAGACCTACCCAGTTGCATCAACTAGAAACCATTTTCACGCGTACATGCATCCGCAAACAAACTCGTCCAACACCCCCGTATCAGGTTAATGTGTGTTTGGTAACAGTCGTAAAAGTGAAAGAGACGTAGGTGGAGGTAGTTAGCGATGTGTTCAGGGCAATCGTCGCTGCCCAACGTTCTTTACGCCATTCCATCTGCCGATCGGAGTTATGGGTAGAGTATCTAGAGATTCATCTCGTAAAGTTGTAAGTAGACGTACTTACACTAATAGGTTGTGGAGTCTTGGTGCGTATGTGCTGGGCTTGAAATTGGAATGAAGTAACATTACTAGATAGGGTTGGTAAGGGTCAGGCTCTCGTCAATTCACATACTTATGTTATTTTTGAAGACGAAAGCTTTTAGAGATCAGTCAATTTTGTAACCACTCACCTCGATCAAATGACTAATTTAGTTGAGAAAATGAAGGAATACTTGAAGAAAATGGTTATTTGAAAAAATTATAGTCCATTCAAATCGTCGAAGTATCGAGGCATTCAACGTATATCGGATGATTTCAACTATGTTATGCAGAGTCAATTTTCATTGGTAACTGTTCTATGGAATCATTGTGAAAATCTTTGCCTATCATATGGAGAAGTCTTACAACTCCAATATAAGAAAAAATGAATATACAACTGTTCGGCTCGGGATATCAATTGATCTCTAGCTTGCTCATGCATTTATTTCATGAACTCAACGAATAGAGTATAATGGAACGAAGCAATCATTATCCATTTTCATTGAACTGTGTTTTCTCTGATAAAGTCACTTCCTTCACAAACGGTAAGGCAAAATTTCGAATTTGGGCTCCTGAGGAAACTCCACACTGGAAAATGGAGGCTCACATCTATATATTGCACCATCTTTCAAAGGTTCGTTCACTGGTGGAGAATATTTGAAGTTCTTACATCATATCAGACCAGTGAGTGATTATTTGGGGAAAACCTCGGGAAAAACATGCTGAAATAGGTAGGTAGATTGGTAGATGAGAAATCATAGGGTGGCCAGCAAGATATCCGGACATTACTCCGTTAGATTTTTGATGGTGTTATCTGAAGTCTAAAATTTATTCCTACCAATATTTTTGGAAAGAAAGATAGAACATGTCATTAAATAAATAAATAACCCCCCAAATGATCTCTGCGAGATTTCCAGTATTATTGTCAGGTGGGGGATGGTAGATAATTCCGTATAATTGAATTGTATTTGAATGTTTATCGTAAATAGATACATTGTCCTGCCAAGGATTTTTTATAATATGACAAATTTATCATAAAATTATTTATTTATTACATTCCCAACGTCCGAACTGTATGTACCTCGAAATTTCTACTAATGGTTACCCTTCCACCTGATTTTATTTGCAGTGTCACCAAACTGATATTATTGGAGTGCAAATAATATCAGCTTGGTTTTCTTCGTAGTAATTTTGGGTTGGTAACCTCCTACTACAATCTGAAAAAATCAAGAATCAATATTGAAACCCATAAGTGTAGGAAGGCAGATTCTCAATCTATCCCAAGTTGCTCTGTCAAAAGTGTTAAATTTGACATAACATTCTGTCATTCTGAAGTGGTAGCCAGGTATGGTTTATATCAAATGAATTCGTTGAGATGCAAATGTCCTTAGACATCATGATGAAAGCATATCCCTTCAATTTTCGTTTACTGCCATTACTCTCACTTGCTATCATTCGAGTATCATTTCATTCTACTGTGTGACCTCAATCGGTAGTGAAAGTGTGTTTTGTTACCCAAAAAATTACGAAGAAGACGTTCATCCACATCAAATGAAGACTTTCAAACAGTAATCAGTTTGGTATCAAGGTAGTTGATGTCTAGGCAGTTTCAACTTTTACACCAAAGGTTCCAACATCTTTTCATACCTCAACAATTTCCCAGTGCTTGAACACATTGAAAAAGTGACATGAAATAAAACTTGGTTGTTATCATTACAAGTATGGGTAGGGCGGAATATTGTTTGATATATATATATATATATATATTTTGTCATCTAATACAATTGTCTCAATGATGTGAACAAAACCTTCTATTCAATAAGTGAAAAGTTAGTTAGAGATTTGTGCATAAACTGAAGAGTAATTATTTATTCACAAAAGAGTCCTAAATGATTATAGTCATATCTCTGACACTGCTTTTCGTAAAGATGCCAAATTCAACGTTTTTAATTGTTATCATAAATTTTTTCTAAAATGTTGAAAATAATAGATTACCACATAGTAAACAGCGCGATGTTGAATTCTCCTGAAGTGTAGCTTCAGCATTGTTCACAGAGTTAGTCAATGTCTGTGTGAAAAGGATTTGAGGCTTTTTTCTTACGCCATCTACAGTATAACGTCGATATTTCCGTTTACTTGACAATGCACGACAAAGTTTCCTTCTCTGGCGGGTAAAACAGGTGCAGATTTATATGTATCAGTATGTGTTTATAGAATTATAATTAGTCAATGCCTGTGTAAAAACGATTTGAAGCGTTTTTGTTACGCCATCTGCAGTATAATGTCGATATTTCCGTTTACTTGACAACGAACGACAAAGTTTCCTGCTCTGAAGTGAAAAACGGGTACAGAGTTCTGTCTGTTAGTTTGACTGAAATGTTGATATGAAGATAATGAGGCTTCAAAATGGAGTTGACTATAGAAGTTCATGAAGAGAATGAAAGGTTAAGCATTAAAGTAATCTTCAACACATGAATGATCTACGACAGTGAGAAAAAATTCCACTTCTGTTTTGGAATCGATTGCCATCTTTCGGTATTATGTATAAGTAATCAAGAAAATGTGTTATTCAGGCTACGACGCGACGTCCGTAAGAAAAACGAAAGAAATGGCATGACTTGGAAACGAAATCACAAGTGTCATCTACCTACTGTATCCATCCCTTCAAATGATATTTTCATATGGTTGACTATGTCTCTATGAACAATGGTTTGAAATATTGAGAATATTAAGAAAGGTAATGGAGCTTCAAAATAGAGTTGACAATAGAAGGTCAAACAGGAAATAATCTTCCAAATATGAATGATCTACGGTATTCACAAAAAAAACACTTTTCTTTCAGTATTGATAGCCATGTCTAAGTGATCGAGAAAATATGGAATTTAAGCTACGACGTCCGGTAGTACCGGTACCGGTAGTATCCATCCCTTCAGATAATATTTCCATATGATTGGCGCTCTAGAAACAATGCTTTCAGTTAGGTCTCCAGGAGCGAAATAATGTTTATGCCTTTCGTTCAAGAGTTATCTCAGTTTTCATTTCAGCGCAAACTTTTACTCTGACGGCACAATGTGCCTTCATGAATCTAGTTGAGATGGTGATTGAAAAAAAAAAATTAAACCAATATTCATCAGTCGAAATCAAATATTTTACGTGTCACGGTCAGTCGTATAGTGCTGTAATGATGGTTAAGCGAGCAAGTCGCGGAGTCTTAATGTCAACACAAAATCAAAATTGTAAAATGTAAGTGGTCTAGTTTCGGTGGTGATGATTCTATTAATTGGAGAATTGGCCTCCTTCAAGAACCTGCTTGAAAAATTCGCCTAATATTGATGGTATACAAGTTATTCCCGAAATAACTAAAACCCTCCTTTTTGACAGCTCATTTCGTTAATAACTATAGATATTCACTACGGGCGGCTGTCATATTTTTAGTACCACTACCACGAGTTTTACTGTTTTTGAACTTGTGAGCTAGACTACATTTCCCAACATTCACGAGTTTTGTCGTTTCCATCATGGAGAACTTTCCCACAACCCCCGGTGTAGTTTCGAGATTCATCGCAGTAATTCGCCGGACGTTTTAATTTTCATTTTCGCGTCGAGCGTTTTCTTCTCAGAATTTAGCCATGATTGTTAATTAATTAATAAGTCCGGAGAGCGGGAAGTGGGTGCAGCTAACGGCGGCGGGAAGGGGGTAGATTGGCCACCCCGCGACTTCTTTACGGGCTACTCGGTGCAATTTGCCAACATTATTAAGAGATACGCGAAGGCGTATTTCGTAAATATGTCCGCGAGAACGCCGAGTTTATGGCTTCAGATCCAGATCGGTTTTACTGGCGGTGTTTTGCTGAAATTGGGGTTTCTCTGGTGGAAGTTGGGGTTGCTCGAAAAGATAATAAGAGGTTGTTTTCGTCAATGTTGGTTATTCTAGTTAACTGTACTTACGGAATTTGCTCACTACAATAGAATATAATGTGTTAATTCAAAAAGGGAGAAAACACGATTTCTAGCAGTGATCAAATTGAAATATATAATTTTACTTTCGGTCATACAAGTAGACATTTTTGGGTGTAGATAAGAAGTCCGCCATACTTTACTTTGATGGAATCCACTTTTTTTTTGAACTTTGAAGAAAAAAATGACTTGAATAATATTCTGATAACTGTGTATAAAGGGGAATAATTAAACAATCAGAAAGGACGCTTGGAACAGACAGATAGATTCTATATAGCGACGAAATTCCCAATTTTCTCAATTATTATTCCTCCTTAACAACATTAGAGCCATCTTGAATCTTGAGTTATCGGTACCATTTTTATTCACCCTATACGCACAATGTTTCTCAAAACGCTATAAAAGCCTCAACAAATCCATACCGTAACCAGTTGAGTGAATCAAACGCAAAAAATAGCGATAAACAACACCGAACAGACATTATTACGTAGTTATTATAATAATAAATCTTTCCAGCTACAGCTAAAAAAAGGATAATGCGCTTCGCCAAACATCTGACCTTCCCAACGATGTTATCCCACTTTTATAGAGTTATATCTCGCTCCTGCCCCTGCCGGGAAAAACGACCATAAATTTTGGCCGACTCCGAATCTTTTCCGAGATTTTTAAGTTTGAATATAACTTCCGTATCACTTTATATGAAGTCCTTCTATATATAGTTGCCAATAGTTCAGATAATATACAGGGCATATATCGGGAAAATCTCTGAGATAGGGTGGTTTATTTTGGAGGTACATTATACATTTTCATTGATAGTTCATCATCTTGAACAGTTGACAACTGAAAGATGTTGGACACCAATACATTGCAAAAAAATGATATTTGAATAACGCAAAGTTAAAAAATATCAATATCCTATTGATGAGTTTGAAAATGACCCAAAGTTATTTCAAGAAGAGAGACATTCGGACTATAACAGTTTTCTCGGGATATATTTGTGATCATGTAAATCAGTCAGATATTTTTTCATACCAACCCTTTGGCAACTTCTACTGGCCAAAGGGAATTTTCCAAGACTCACCTATTATTTGAAATTGTCTATTGATTAATTCAGACATCATCTTCTTTTTATTAATTTCTCACGACAGTGAGTTAACAAAGTTCTATTATGAAAACTATTCATTTTCGATTTAGTTCTTCAGTACGTAATAAGTATAGGCTTATTCTGTCAATTATTATTTTTAAATATTTCAAGGAGGTTGAACATTGTATTATTTTGTCATTATTAACGCTGATCGAGATGCTGATAAAGAAATCATGAGGCAAAATGAATTTAATAACACTCAGTAGTCGAAACATTTACCATATGAGGAGATAGCCTCAATTTCAACGCCGATGTATCAAGAGTACAAGTAATGATCAAGTTGAACTATTGATTTCAATAATCTGTGGAAAAATGTATTGAGAAAGATGGACATTGGAATAGATAAATTCTCTCACTTCTCCTCGCTAACACCAAAAAATTCAGTAACATTTCCCCTTTTCCATTCACATTTTAATAGGAGTTGGTCTCTGCAAATTGTTTCCTAGTTTCGAGCACAAGCTCATGAAAACAATGTAGAGAAAGCAACTATGCTCAGACACGAGGTTTGATTGCTAAGTTTCAGGATAGGAAAAAAAGATGTTTTTTTTACTTTGAAACAAAGCTGGAGTTGAATGTTCCATAGACACCTTAGTGAGGTTTCATTTTCACTTTGAGAATTCATGTGCAGATTCCAAAAGTCAACAATTCGTTCATTTTTTGTGCTACCAGGGGGAAGATTGAATATCAAGTAAATCAAGTCAAGTACTAGAGTAATTGAAAAAAATAGAATAGCATAATGTATTCACTTGAAATGTGATAGTAGTTCAATCCCAACGTACATTTTAGGACAGTTATTCCACATGCCGGGGAGAAATTTCTAAAAAAATTATAATACTGGTAGTACAGGCCTTGAATATTTAACTTCGAAGTATAAGTAATTTATAAGTAGCAACCTTGGTTAATTACAGGAAAGTAATCACCAGTAAATCCCCTTCAAATTCTATAAGCCACTTTAGAGCACGAAACATGTGAGAAATTACCTGTTTTCTCCTTCAAAAATGACCCAACCGTCGCAAGGATTGGGGCGGTTTGAATTCTGGTATTATTTATGATATAATTTACGAAGCAAATGTCATCATAACCCAATGAATGTTTTGGTATTCTCTCTTGGTGAATATTTACCTAAATGTGACTAAACACTTTCATTCGCTTGATAAAGATACAGTGTATCGAAACATGTCGCGAAGACAATAAATTTTGTGGAAATTTAATCGTGTTCTACCTTATAGCGTAATAACTATGGATTTCCATCAAGTAAAGGCCACCTCAATCCAAAATAAATGTGACTAGATATAAGCCGTTACGGTCAGGGCATATAAAGGTTATTAACAGGTCTAATGTTCAATTATTAACTTGATTTCATACCGTAAGAAGAAGAATATTGACTTATAGGTATATTTCAAAAATTACGCCACATTTAATTAGAATATCTGTTTTACCCATCAATGAATGTCTAATATATTGAATTTTAGTTCATTCTGACGATTTATTTCTAAATAATGGCTGCATATGACATTTCAAAACCATAACTTTACTGAAAGAGTGTTTTTTGGAAAAAAAATGTAAACATGTGCAATCAATCTAAATTATTTTTGCATTAAATCGCATATTTAAAGAGGCCCGTGAATTTTATGAAGGTAGGAACCATCATTTTACAGAAAATTTCGCGCCCTAAGGAGAATATTGTTGAGGAGAGAGCATGTAGCTACCGTATGACAATATTTTTTATATTCCCATACTTATTGTCAGCATTTTATGTAGACCATAGCTGATTCGTTGTTGCAACCAAATTATGAGAAGAGATAATATGTATATATGTATGCTATTCATATAAAGAAACCTCTCTTTGTTCACTCATTCGTCCAAGGGAATAATTGGTAACAGAAAGGTTGATTTAAGCTTGATATTTACTTATTTCTGACCAATTTCATGTCAAAATTACTTATTTTTACCCTCAACCTAGTAAACTAAATGTCCAAATATTCCAATTTTCGACGTCCAAATTACTTCGAATTTTTCCCCACATTGGTAATTACAAGGTAAAAATAACGTAATCTAGTCTTCTTTCAGAAAGGTCGCCGACCTGATCGAAGGTAAGATTAACGTAATTATAACTAAAAATCTTAGTTGGGATGTCTAGTGTGTAATTGTAATTATCTTTGTGGAGAATGAATGAGAAAAGGAAATTCATCGATAATCCAAACAAGAGTCTGTCAACGTCAGTCCTTTAATAGCTGCCTGAAGGCGCGTGAAGAAGAGGCGTGTATTTGTTCGAAGCGAAAGAAGGGGGGCACCAAACTACACACTGAAATGAGGGATTCCTCTACAACAATCCCGTACTGCTCGTAAAGTCCACTTTATGATGATAATTACCTTTGCCGGCGCCGTGGTCAGGTCGCACTCCGTGTACACCGGAGTAAATCTGGCGCTATTTTACGACCGTTCCGGGGTTATTTATTGTGGGAAAGTTTGCGAAAGAGGAGCGGGAGATATGCAGCCCGGAGTAGTTTTTCCAGAGCACGTTGGGAATCAGGGTTTATTCCGACATGGATGGAGAAGTAACTGGAAACGGAGAAAAACGTTGAGTTAGTATTCTCAGGTCGTTTTCATTATGGCAGTATGGCAGAATGGAATGAAATTGCTGTTTTATGCCCTGATCAGAATCAAAATTTCAAGGAACTCCTTGCATAGTAATACAGCAATTACAGTTTCCTTACGTGAACAGATTCATTGGAAGACAAAATTCCAAATCACTCGTTTCAAAAAGTATCTGTATTTCATTCAAAGGAAGAGGATATATATATATATATATATATATATATATATATATATATATATATATATATATATATATTTTGAAATTTTGTTTCCTTTATTTTTTGGGAAACAGCATCCCTGAACTACTTTATTCATTCAGCATTGTTGAATTGTATCATCTATTCTGAATTGTATTATTCATTCTGAATAAAGTTATATTATTAATATTTTTGTTACTTCCTTCTATATGGCCCCTCAATCATATAAAAGTTACTTTTTCATGTTTGATTTCAATACCGAACCGACGAATCTTGGATCAAATTGTATAGGAAATGTTTATACGATGAATGAAAAATAGAGAGTAGGCTGTTGTTTCTCATTCAGTAGGATAACATTCTATTCAAGCTCATATGAGATTTTGTATTTCATAGGGAAAATTATCGAATTCAGCCTCTCAGTTGGCATATAGATGAATTATAGAAGGTACTGGTTGCCAGTCGTAGTTTTGTGGTGAATAAATATTTTCTTCGTAGTTTTTTGGGTTTCTGAAAAAAAAAAACTTGTACGAGATACACCAACTATTTCCCAATAAAAGAAAATCTGTTTTCGGATGGAATGAAATGTAAACCTGGTGAAAGAGATTTTTCTCTGAACTTATCTCTATTTCTGCTTCCTTGTGCAGAAATTTTTCCTGCTTGTTATCTTTTCATTCAAGGTTCGTGTGTTTGGTATCTTAATCGAACGTGATTTCTGCGTGATTCAACGCCTGTCGCGTCTTATAGGTAGAGAAGTAGCTGTTGCAGACAAACTTCTTTTGATTTTTCGTAAATGAATCGAATCTCTATGAGTAATATAATGTACCTACCAATGAACATGTTTGTTAATTTTTTGATAGTACTTCTACTATAGAAGTTCTATCTAAACATTTGTTTGATTCAGAGGAGAAAAAGTCGAACAGTAACTCCTCAAACATCGTTATCCGCAGAAAAATTATCATCTTTCTAAATACCTCCACTTCCAGTTTGAGAAATCGTGAATCTTATTCGATAAAATGTATGTGTTCCACAAAGCACCCGCGGTATTCCTGAGGAATCCACAGACGATATTGTTTTTATATTTCAAATTTTCATTCGTTGGAGTGCACCTAGAAACAATTCATCATAGCACACTATCTTGGTTACCCTAGTGCATTTGCTATTTTTATTTAATACAAGGGAACACAGAATCGGTTGGCATAGGCGATGTATTGACCTCACCTATGAGGAATGGTAACTGGCAACTAATATTTTTTCTCATACACTGCCAAAGGCAGTCAGCTAATTGTGTGACTTGCCTTTGATTCAAAATAATAGCAAGGACCACACACACAGTGGCTAGAAGCCACATTTAGGTTATCTGTATTTTTCTGGTATTATATCCAGAAGTATCTGTATTATATTTTGTGAACTCCTACCTGCAAAACCTAAGGCTTCAAGCTGTACAAAAAATCTACCTACTCGAAGTTGGAATGTCTCATAACAGAGTTCTCTTTCAAATATTGGTACAAATGACTTTTTCAATTTTTGTTCGAAATGAAACTGTAACAAATAATTCGCAGCACGAAACTTCTGGGGATTAGTTTCCGTTATTGCATGTTATCGTACGATACGTACTAGATACCTTCACCTCTTTTGGTGTTCAGCTAAACAATAAATAGTGATACAGGTTGGTTTCGGTTCGAATTTTTTTATGCTTCTTTAGAGTACGGTAAAAAAAGTTTATTCTTTCTACAGATGGTATTATTGATACATTTTCATTATGGCACCAACAATGCAAGGAGCAAGACGGATTATACACGTCCTGATTATTATATATGTGGGAGTGTATCAGAATGAGCTGAAAAAAAATAAATTGAGTTTGAGTACGATATCTGAGTTGAGATTTTTAGTTGAGCACTTGCCATTTTTTTCAATACATGCAGAGTATAGAACATGGTGCTTCGTTGATCTTTCCTTTCGACTGGTTTATGTCATCTAGATATAGGTACTATTCTCCTGAGATGGTATCCGGGAGAACGAGGCCTCACTCAGATCCGTACTCGAATCAACAAAGAATACATATCCTTTTTTCTTAAACATGATGAAAGAGTGATAGTGAAGTGTCAGTGGCTAGTAAATAAAGATGTGTATTAATATTGTATTTTCATCAGTTCGCTGAACTGCTCTAGTGCCGAATTCGAACGTTACATTTTGTTCTCTCCTTATAGTGGGTAAGTGACATGTTATGTCAAACAGAATATTCTCTGCTGGTGTAAAAAAAATCTACTACACGCTATAGGTTACCTACGCGTGAAAAAAATTCCGATAAAATACCTTAGTTGCCATGGTTACCAAACAAAATGCGTATTTCATTGGTCGAAAACTATCGGTGTGCAAATTTCATTGAAAATTACTCCATATTTTCATGATTTGAGTTGTTGGTGACAGAGTTGGTGGATGTATCATATCGTGAGTTCGAATCCCCAGGAAGTATATGATGATTTTGTATAAGGAATAGTCTCAGATACCTTCAGTTTGTCTACGAGCACAATATCTTTTCCGGCTATATTCATATGAGTGTTCAATCTATTGGTATTCATTATTATCATCATTATATTACCAATCCCAATAAAGTGCCTGAAAACCCGACCTCTTGTATCACAAAAATCCAATTTCTTTTATGACGAAAGGAACCATCAGCGGCTCGTCACAGCAATACATAAAACTATAATGGAGTCCTCCAGTCCCAAATATTCCACAGACACGCATATCCGTCCCTCAATTTTTGTCTCGAGCAAACTTCGATTATGCCTTTTATATTTCCCTTCGTCAAGTAAGGCGTGACGAAGTTCACTTTATTGTTTCCGATTTAATCAAGTTAGCGATGTTTTTTCTCTTCATCGTTTAATTTCATTGCCGGAGAAAATGTACAAAAGCCGTTGCGATTCTTCTGACAGTGGAATCCGAAGGAATTTAATTTGTTTGCGACTCTGCGAAGTAGTTTAGCATAATTGGTGTTTTTGTTCGGACAGAGCTTTTAAATACATGAGCTAATGAGGTACCGAACGTACAGGGTGGGAGCTATGCGCACCAGACCCTGATTTTCCTCCCAAAAATATCTGAAGTTCAGTGGATAATAATCCTACATAGGTGGATAAAAGGATCATGGTTTCCACAAAGCCAGGGGGTAGATGAAAGTACATTTCAGCAAGAAATATATGAAACAGCTTATTCGAAGTTATCAAACATGCATATAACGGCAAAATTTGCCAAGAAATTATGGAAGCTTCAAATGGGTATCATTCTTTCAGGTCTTTCGTTGATATTTTTTTCGGAAATTCAATATCTTTTTCATTTTTCCCCCTCTTTTCGAAAGAAAAAACACAATCTTATCCAAATACTCATTCATTTTCACCCATATTTGCTGAAAAATCAGCCTTCCATATCTTATAGAGCTCGGGCATTCGTATCAGTTTTACTGTACTAAGATGCCTAGGAAACCCTGGTGTATCTAGTGAAAAACAATCGACGATTACAAAAGCTTTTTAATTTTTGTATAGGGGGCATTATGTGAGCATTTTCGAATATCGGTCAAATGTCGGTTGTGACAAATTGACGGAACCCTGAGGTTTATTGTTGTCAATGAAAACTCTGAAATTACTTCTTCGCATTCAACAGTGTTTGAAAGTCTATATAAGTAGAATAAGTTTCGAAGTTATTACAAGTACTTTTTCACGATGTGTAGAAGATTCCGTATTTTGTGTGGTCAGTCAAAATCTGGGGATCCAAATATTCTTCTTCATTCAGCACCTAAGGTAAGTACAAAACAAATCGCCCCAAAATAATAACATGAATGTAGCGTTGTAGCTAATTTCATTCGTTTCAGCTTGAGCGAAAGTCTTATATCGAGGAGGAGATATTGAAAACAAAGTTTTGTTTAAATAAAGGACATATCGATGTGATACGTATTTTGAACCGTTGCATAACTGATGTGTGTATCTCCAATTCTCAGGTGAATGGACAAAATAAATTTTCTCTGAATCGAAGTCTAGTCTTACAAACTGATATAAACACACTAAAAACTTGTAGAGTTAACAGTAAGGTGGCTATATACTGGTGTGTTTACTCCATATAAGAGGTTGTCAGCAAATCAGACGACCGATATGGTCAACTTGATAAAAATTTGATGATGTAGGCGTAGTAGTACTGCAAAAAATCCGCCAGGTACCGGCACTCTTGCAGTGGAGATGACAGTCCTGTGTTGCCAAGTGGCCATGTCGTTGCGAATTCTGGTCCAGATCAGTAGAAACACAATTCAAATTTATTCCAACTGAGAAATCATTTTCAAACTACATGGAATAAATAACGCATAAAGTTAAACACAAATTTGGCGCGTTTTGGTGTTTTCAATAACCTCACATATCCAGTCCCGATAAATTCTCTATCCTTTCACAAAAACATCAGAATTGGCAACAGCGTGTTCCATGGATCGAGTAATCACGAAAATTCATAGAAATTTTTAATAACCAGCGTTCCCTCATGGTCACTGATGAACTACCACGCCTTGTCCACAGGTTTGTCTGAAACAATATCGCAACTTTAGAAACACCAGTATATAGACATCTTAGGTAACAGAGACAGTATTGACAGGTTGTTAACGGTAGGTTTCCACGTTACATGCACGTTTTCTGAAACGCATTTGATTGACTGTCAGGGCTGTCAAAATCTCAGTAGGCAAATAATAAACAGTGGTAGAATATTCGGTTGCACATTCCTCTCTACTGAAAATTAAGCTCCATATGGTATATGACTGATCGCCATCTACAATAGCGATCTGAAGCATTTGCGATCTCAGAAATCAAGCAATCAGTTTTCGCCAAGTTTATCCCAACACCAGGGTTTCCTAGGCATCTTATACTGTACCGAGTAGACCTGTTGCATATTTTTTTGTTATTCTCAGAGCTCCGATGTTAAACCTGTTAATCGAAAATACAGTAACTTTTGCCTATTCACAAAATGAATTACCATCGCTTCTCATTTGATATTAATATCTTTGTCCCAATAAAAAACCCACGACCTTCCAGCCATCGATATCAAGCAAAGCGGAGACGGACAAAAAATAGAAATATTGATTGCACGAGGTGTTCTGAAAGAAATGTCTCGGTTGACAGAAATATGGATTCGAAGCCTCGGTCTAGTAGTCATGATTTTGAATGTGTTAGCAAAATGTAGATTTGATCAGAGCAGATCATCTCAAAGTCGACCTTCTCTGAAATGTTAGTCTATATAGTGAAAAAAGATCCATAATTTATCTGTAAGTTCATTGAGGAGGTCAAGGAATAATTCTCTGAGCGAAACAAGCTTATCTGTATTGAAAATGAAATGTTTTCCTAGTTGGGAAATCCAACCTTCTGCACGGAGGCTCTCGGATGAAAATTCCGAAAGCATCCTCTGGGCTTGTTGTCAACAAAAGTGACAACAACACACCAGTGTAATGGCAGAAACGTATACGCAAATTCTTGTTCAAATGCAATTATTTCTTGTTGACAATCTTCGTGATTGACATTTGTCGAATATTTCATATCTGACATAAGAAAGTTAAACTATTAAGGGAACTTGAAAGTTTCTTGTATAGATTCTCCAAACATTTAAAATCTCCCACACATTCTCATCTCCTACAGATTCCAATATTATTTCTTATTCTTTCAGATTGTCGTAGGTTAGAAAACCCAAAAACTACGGAAAAAACATTTACTTATCCACCACAAAATAATGATGTTCAAACAGCAACCAAATTATGTATTTTTACACTAAGAACGATTGAAATATCAGAGAGTGGTAGTTTTTCTGATTTTTCTTTCGTAAGTTCTAACGCCACCTCTCCATTCAATGAATCTGAATTCGCATTTGCAACTTCTATAGTGGCACATCCAGTACACAACGTGTAAATAACGTTTCATTAACCGCCTGGAAATGCAATTTCGAACGGAATCCACTTTGGAAGGATTCATAGAAAAACGAAATCGATTCTGGTAGAGCGTTCGAAGGAGAAGTTTCGATTGAATGAAACGAACGAGCGCGAAGTATGTGTTAAATGTAGCGGAAAATAATGACGAATCGAGCCTGTCTGTTGCCCATAACAGCTAATACGGAGTCGTTTATTAATTTCTGAGAACTCGGAAGTCGGAGGACTGTTCATTAATAACGTTCTCACCTCTCGCAGGCAAGATCGTTTCAAAAACAGACTAGGCCGTGAATAACTGCGAACGATGATGCTCTTTTTTGTTCGATGCGAGGGGATTTTCCTTCTGAGAAATTGTGTTTATATATGATCCTGGTTAACGAGTGAATGAATCGAAGTCATTCAGTTCTCTGAGAAGACAGAATGGGGTGAAATAAAAATAATTGGGGAAGTGATAATTTCTTGTGGAGGAACATATTTCATTTCCACGCCTGTTTTTTTTTGTGGAAGAAGGAACGTGTGATACTCCTTTCAAAATATGAATCATCATCACCATGATTTTGTTCTATCTTCCTCAATACAGCAGTACAACTAATCATTGTTAATAGTTATATTTTTACTCCCACTATTTTAAATAATTTATTACGTTATTGGCAGATGTTAGGTGATGGCTCATAGAACAGACCTGTATATTCTAAATCAATGGCGGCCGCTTCCGGATTTGTTTTTGAAACCAATGGATATGTAACATTTGATCTCATTGTAACGAAATATCTTGGCGCCGGCCCCGCCGACTATGGATGCAAATTGGTGCGACAGTTCGAGGAAAAATTGTACCAGAGTTTTAGTACCGAGCATTGGAAGTTAGCGGATCAATTTCAGCCAGTGTATTTGATTGTGTTGTGATAGAAAGTTGTAATAAAAGTATTGAAGTGTTGTTTGGAGTTTTAATCAAAGAACTCAGTGGATAGATCGTAACATCGTGACTACATTCAATAGCCCAAAAATCGAATTCAGCGAATATTCTTTTCAAATTCCTTGTAAAATTGAATCAAAATTGATATTTTAAGGAAATTTATTATTTGATAGTTTGTGGATTGGTATTGCATCTAGTTATACCCATGAAGCAAGCAATTGTTTTATCTACTTGCTATCATCCAATGTCTCTTTGATAATTGAAAATGAGGCATAAAGAAGAAATTTTTGCTGCACCAGTAGAAATTAACGCATAAGCATGTTGGGAGTAGAAAAGGTACAGTACGCAACTCGAGGATAAGGCTAGTTACATGCACTCGCGAAATGTCAGGCTCGGCTAAAGCCTCGTGCTCACAATTTTCGCTCATGCGTAATAGGCTACTTATCCTCCTAGTTACGTAATATACTATTATGTACAAAGGATATTGAGTGAATGTTCATGCCTCGAAAGCAACGATCTCGCCTGAGGGCATACACATGTATTAATACCCGCGATGCACACAAACTTTCATGTCATACTAGACCGTTATTGAATTCACAATAAAGATATTCAGATATTAGAAATGAACCAAATATTCATTACATAATAATAATTGGCTTATATTTGTTCTTCAGGAAATGCTATATTTATTCGTTGAAACAAATTCTGGTGTCAAACATGAGTAGAAATTCCTGACGAAATTGCAGAAAAAAAGCAGAGGAAGCAACACAAAATTTGCCATCGAAATAATCAAGAGACGTCCACAACAAAGAATATGACAAATTACTGAAATGGATGACAGGAAACTGTGAAAGAAAGAGCATATCAATGGAACGGTGGTGCCTTTTTACTTTGGTAATATCTCTGAAACATTTTCTCAGAATCCTTCATGGTCCAAATATTTATGATGAATAAGAATTTTAACATCGCTAATCACCATAAGTTTGGCGAATAATTGAAGCAAGGGTTGAAAGGATAACGCAGCCAAGAATGTCCAAAGTGCTGTCCAGAGAAGATGTTATGAAATTGATTCATGAGGCCCCATTGACATTGAATAAATTTCCTTTGATATTTGGTGGATGTCAACGCAGGAACTGGTGAATATGCTTGTTTCCCACGTAGAAGAAAGAAAAGACAGTCATTTAATAGTATGCAATAGATACTCTGACTCCATATTACGTAATTTCATTATTGAAAGTTTCGAATAAGTTATTCACTTACTGCTTTTTATCTTTTTGCTTGCGCGGGCATAAAGTACACTGTTATGTAGTTATCACAATAACGAACTAGTATAACAAAAATGATTTTTTCACGGGCACAATATACATTTCCTATGGCCCCACTGGGTATTGAATACAATGTGTAATTCATAAAAATCTATCTGGAAAAAATGCGAAGAGTCCTCAACAAGAGTGTATTTTTTGTACACAATGGGAACAGTACTCAATATCTGAATATAATAAGTTTTCCCGTTTAGAAAGAATGTAAGGCCCCCCTAGAACCGTCGTTTCCCAAAATTCGAATCTTATTTGAGCTAAAGATTGACGAGTCTAACCTTTTAACGTGTGATCTCTAGCAAGAAGCATCCAACACGATTAGTCGACCCTTGCCCGCACATGTTTTGCCTTCTGGGACACTCATCGAAGTGTTCAGTTAAAGGAAAATACGAATGAAGAAATATGTACTCACCTAACCGGTCACCCATCCAGATCATAGTCACGATAAAAGTTCACTTGTTAAGAAATCACCCCTCCTAATTGCATTGAAACGTATCATAATATTGATTGAAAAAATTACTTGGGTACCTCTGCCGCTAAAAAATTAACTGAACCATCATTATGGCATTCGAGGACATGTTCGAAGCTGGATAGCTTCGACAAAATGGAAATGATATTTCATACCTTCCGTATCGCCTCTGGTCATGCTTGCCATCAAAAGAGTCATCATCCAGGAAAGTTTTACCTTTCCTCTTCGATACATAATTTTCCACTTCGTCATGAGCTGATCCCTTTCCACCCAGCATATCCAATCAAACACCACAGAAATGCTTAAAACTCCGTCAAAGTTATATAACATCGTTGCAGGATTTCCGATAGTTGCGATTTGTGTTTCGGACGTGTCTAATTAAAAATAAATCAGTTTGATATATAACGGGCAACCTGTAGTAGTTGGGGTGTGTGTGTATATATCGATGTTTAACTTTCCTTCACCCATCACTCGCTTAGGGTCAGTTGAATTAATTAGTTGGTTGTTGGAGAAGCCGTTCAAAACAGCTGACAATCTGAAAACTTGAAGGCTAGAACGCTCGCAGATTTATATTTAATTATCAAACAATATGTTGTGTCGGTTCTGTTTGGGCTCTCAGAGGAGTTTGGACATCAATTATCAGCGATCGAACGATGAAGTAGGCGTTTGCCATAATATAGAAATCTTTGAGCTTCGAGAGATATCTACAGATTGCGTTGGATGATTGGCGAGGAAAGACCAGGCCAACTAATATGAAAGTCTATATTCTGCAATGAAGAGAATTTCATTCATATAATGACTCATTGATGAGAACGAAAAAGTTTTCATAGTTGTCAGTAGTGGATACTATTGACAGAACACTATTTCATCTCGCACTCAGATTAATTTCCCAAAAAACTATCTTCCGTAGCAGATTTCATTTTTCATTGATAGTGCTATACCCCATCTTTGTTCCTTCTATTCCATAGAAACCAACAATAATCTGGGTTTACCCATTCACGGGCGAAGTATCAACTGGAAATGTGAGCCGAATCCTCAAACTGTCGCATATTATTCCATTTTTTCAGCGAGAGTACGGCATGAAATTCTTTAGTTGTCCATTCACTCCATATGAATAGTATATTGTTTACCTGTTAGGAAAAACCTTGAATTTCCGGATAAATGCGAACTGTCACGCCTTTTATATGGTCTGTGAACACGAGATGAACAAATTGGCAGTAGCAGAACATGCATTCCGAGAAGGCAAACACGTTATTGCATTTGATGAAACTCAAGTTCTCGACAGAACTCAGAGCTACTATCCTAGATTATACAGAAAGGAAATAGAGATTCACAAACATAAAGACAATGTCAACCAAAAAGAAGAAGGCATGAATATCTACGAAGTCTGGTTTCCTGAACTAAAGAAGACACACGACTCAAAACAGCTAATAGAAAACAAGCCACGCCCACCTCTGACACAATAACACCGAATGTTCGACAAGAGAGCAGATATAAAGCGGACTATAACGTGAACGAAGTAGTACGGTCTGTGAGAACGAGAACATTGCGTCCTTCTCCTCATAGACCTCGATAATGCGTACCGCAGCTGTAGGCGAAACGTTAGTAATAAAAACCTGTGGACCACGGCAAACAAACCCGGATATCACCACAATTAGTTATTTCCGGTGGTGAATGTTTACGTTCTTTGACTCTATTAATATTTAACATAATAATTGTGACTATTATCTTGCCTCGGCCGGAGCGTCCTCGGCTATAATCTATCTCTCGGAAAGCGAAATAGTGTTCTTCGCTGAGATAGAGATCATCGCCAAGGCCGCTTCGGCCGATGCAAGGTAATCTCGAAATCTCAATAAACATTTTGAGGCTATAGCATAATACTATTTCTCGTGCAACCGTCAAAATGATATGATTCCAATGTCGTTTTTGAAAGACAGCGTTTCAACGTCCATTTATATTTTTCGGCCTTTGTTGCAGCTACAACATGCTTGTTTTGAGTCCGGTTGCACGAGAAAGCATTTTGCACCTTCAGTATATAAATACATATCTCAAAACTGTTATTCCTTGTTGCCTATTAATGACCACTATATCCTTGGAAATATTGCTCTTCTCCTTCAAAAATCCTGTTAGAAATGTCGATATTTTCTCTCGGTTTGCGGAAAAATATATGTTTTTGAATATGAACTAAATATTCTTGGGAGTTTTGAGTGTGATTCATACTCTTGCCAAAGTGATGAAATACTCATTACCATTTCCAAGCAACCTGAAAAAATGTTTGAAATGGATTTTTTGTCAAGCAGCTGACGTCTCCTCACGAACACCAACTCTCGGAAAGTTCAAACCTCACTGGTCATCTCCGTCATCAAACGTGTTTTTGAAACTTGTGCTAAAAGTTGTGTTTGTCAGTCTAAAAATTTGTTCGATCAAGTTTTACACCATTAATATTATAGTCGACAACTCTCTTAGGGTCAAGTTCAGAATATGATCAACAAACAAAAAAACATTCTCTTCGGGACCTATCGATGAATTGGTCTATACAACGAAAATAAAAAGGCTTGATAGAGCACTGTTCCAAACTTCTCGATTTTCAAAATCACCCTCAACAAGTGGCACTTACTTCAATGCTGTAATAACTGTCGTGCGGTTGATGTCTGTAATGATACGTCTTCAGTGAAATCACCTTTCATGTTCAGTCATCAAGTTCCTTCGATATCGTTTGGCAAGCGATTATTACAACGTATATGTATAAGATACGACAGGACATTATCCTATCGAGAAGTAATAGATTACAAATTACCTATTATTATTCAATATGATGAGGTTATAATATCCTTCAATTTACTGCATTATTCAGTGGGCTGTTGTACCATTCATGAAAGTATATATGTACGGATATAACGCTATATCAGATGTTCTCGTATCTATTGAAATAGAAATTCGGTAATTTGTGACCGACAAAATGTATATATGATATTCGAATGTATTTTTCACTATTCCCTTGATTGAAGGGCAATCTTTTTGCGTGTTCTGGAAATTGACCCGATTCCTGGTACAACGGCTTTCGTCTGCTATGTCATTGAATGTATCACTTAGTTTGGGATTCGGTGCCTGATGATGAGATGTTAACAAATGGTTAACATCTTCAGTTTTTTTTCTGATCATTTGATTTTTTTTCAAGGCTAAGTTGAACAACCTTGTTTGAATTTTAGTGCCTTTTATTTCAATTCAGTCTTCTCGATCCAATAATGAAAAGTATCTCACTCGCATTAATGATGTTCTCTTTGAATTTTTAAATTTTGGGTAACTCTTCAATAGAATCAATTGAACTGCTTATTGATAATTTTGATTCG
This sequence comes from Zygogramma bicolorata, assembly GCA_032362365.1. Lineage (NCBI taxonomy): Eukaryota > Metazoa > Arthropoda > Insecta > Coleoptera > Chrysomelidae > Zygogramma > Zygogramma bicolorata. The sequence goes on along the minus strand of JAVJAQ010004414.1, from coordinate 2,340,829 downwards.
GGTTATATGTACATATCGTTGATAATTTTTATTTCATATATTCCTCTCATGAAATTTTTTCACCCAATCTCCCACAAACTACAATTGCAAAAAAAATCTGGAAATGATCCATGCTCTAGGAAGATAATAAGTGATGATAAACCAGGAAATATTGTTATATATTAAATTTTCACGAAAATGTAACATGAATCATCATAAAATAACAATTAAAATAAAATATCTCTAATCATCTTGAAACCATTCTTTCAGGCCAGTCTCCCACCACACACCTGACTAATATCAAGGAGGGCGTCTATTTATATCCGACAGATGTCAGTGCAGGTTTCTTCACCTTCTTGCAATGACATCTGCCAGATATAATTAATTCAACGTCATTCATGATATTAGTAATTTCTTACTGTGTAGGTATTGTTGATGCTAGAACTATTTCAAGATGATTTCATTCGAAGACAGTCTTAGAGTACGATTTTGTCAAAAAGCTTTCCAAAATATGTTTGTTGGATCCTCGAATTATATAGGAAAGTTTCTTAGGAAATATTGGTGTAAGAAGTGTTTGTGTTTTTTCTAAAGGAGTTTTGAGGAACTTTGGCGTCTTTCGTTCTCATCATTCGCGTGTTTTCGATTGGTAATTATATTCCATGGCCGCAGCTTGGTTGGAGTTCATTGGGGTTTGACCCACTCCTACAAAAGGTTTGAAATGTTCCTAATAGTAATCAAACATTGAATTGAACTAACCCAAACCTCCTCTACATTCAGTGTAACCAGGTACCTTATATCGAAATATTTTTCTGCTACGACCATAGTATCGTGTTCATACCTTTACACACTGTTTCTCATTCAGACTAATTTTCTTTTATGAGAAGTATACATCTGAGTATGAGTATACAAGCCACAATCTTTATTTTCGAATTTTCAAATTCTCATCGAATGTGCGAAAATTTCACACCTACAATTATATCTAGATGGATGGAGGTTCATGGATGTTAATATTACTCGCCACAATATTTGCAGGTGCACTGGGAATATCAATCCCTCCTTATACATACCTACTTTTCATTCGTCTTTGTGGGTGGCTACGGATTCTAGAAACAAAAAAATTCAATTATGTTCTCATATTTTATACCAATTTAACGCCTTCAGAGCATGCAGAAATAGCCTCTAGATAATTAGAACCAGTTGTTTCAGAAATCTAATCGAAGAACTTACAATTGCTTTTTTTTTCTCGAGATCAAAATGCATTCGCTTAGGAAAGAAGAGGCAGACAAGCACGAATTGTGACAGCTAAATTCCGACAGTGTTTCCAACTGATTTAACAAAGCCGAAATCATGCGAGTTTTGGCACGGAACTTGTTAAAATTATTTTATTATGTCAATGATTCAAGATACCAGGAACGATAAGAACCTTCGTGCCAGTTTTATGTTCTATTATTTTCGATCTGCCATGTCACTCGAATATTTACGTTATTGTCTCAAAACACGAAGTCACGGAGTAATTGATGATGACGCTAAGTATGAAGGGAGGGGATTCGTGTTCATTGGAATCTATATTGTCAATTTTTTTTTGTGCAGTTTCACACGAAAGGGCAGCCCCGTGATGTTCAAAGAACACCGCGTGGATCAAGGGACAGGAGATACGAATTGACATTCACTTTGAATTTTTGAAGATGGTAAGCCTCAGTAAAAACTTCTTTCGGCAAGGAGTTCCAAAGTTCAGCTGTTCTATTGAAAAAGAATCTTTGAAAGTAACCCTATATCCCTGAAGAATAGAACTATGCTATGTGTTAGGTAAGATGAATTTTCGAATTAGATTCCATAAAATGATTACCTAAATTGAACAAAAAATCAATCAATAGATAACTTCAACCCCGGAAAATAGACGAATTATCCCTAACTTAATCCATCCATATATTATACCAACACAACTCAACTGTATTATTGTTGAACTAATATAGATTGGTATTGAAAAACAATATTTTAATATGAATACTAGGTCAACATAAGGTCAAAAATCTCCATGGGAATATTGTTAAGTGAAAAATTCGTACATTGTCGACTTGGTAGCTTCTCATTGATGTTCATTTTGCCATATCCGGATATATTAGTAAATATAATGTCAACATCAAGGATTTCGATATTTTTTGCAAAGCTGAGTGAATTGCCATTTGAATGTGATACGCCAGTTTCAATATATACATAATATATATATATATATATATATATATATATATATATATATATATATATATATATATATATATTCATATATTGATACAGTAATATTCAAATTCCAACAATCGGTGAATATCGACTTTCATATCTTTCCTGAGTCTGAATTGGAATATCGATTTTGGTAATGCAATATAAGTAATGAATCACTACGAGAGATGTCCATATGGAAAACTAGAGTATCTTATCGATTACAGGAAATTACAAGAATTTTCTGCATATCGATTCTCGCGTTTTAGTCCCTCACATAATATTGTAGTCCATCAAAAAGGTTTCTCTCAGTTTTTAACGATTATACTGAACTCCGATTTAGTCATTTCCATATAAAGAAAACACAAAAATACTAGTAGCAGCCTGTGGAACCATAGATAGTGCCGGTCAGTATTTTTTTCTGTTAATTTGTTTAGTGCATTACGTTGACTTGAGGATTGATGAAACAAACGACGGTAGATGATTTTGGAATATGAAACTAATAATTATGAAATGAAATGAATTCATCAATTCCGATCGTCACTTGTTTTCTCATGAAAGAATAATTCACAATATTGTAGCAATATAATTATGGTTATATTCATAAATACATACTGGTATCGTTATTGAATATCGAAACAATATTGAAATGTCGAATTTTTCCATTTTTTGTGGGCAATACATTATTTAAAATATTGAGACAGTTTCCGTAAAATATTGGTCCAATGCATATGTGCGTCTTGGGAACCAAATAAAAGCTGTCTTGTATCCAACTTTCTTTTCTGAATCGAGTGAACCTATCACTGTTGCATGAAACTTGAGACTGCTGGTGTATTTGAGGGATTCAGTCTATATATATTTCACTGGAAACCGTTTATTTTTCCCATTACTGATTCTGAAAGTAATTCCGGAGCGTAATTTTTATGGTAATTCTGATTTCATTACCCAAGCAATTTTCACTGCGCGAAAGGGGTAGCTGCATTTCTTAATGTATTCTAATAGGCCGTAATTGACGTTGTAAAGATGTATTTATTTCATCCCTCGGCTTCTCGGGGGTTTCTTCTGGTGAAGGCTATCTATTTTGATGATGAAATACTGCAAGTGAATTTGAATATATACATAATTTTACAGTTCCTGGTACTTTGTTGGATTCACCCAATTGTCAACTCTATTGAGCTCTTGAAATCGGGGTAAGGGTGTCAGGAGGGAAGATGATATATAATTATTCTGCAATTATTATACTTTCTAGTTTCAGACGTCTTGTGAATGTATCATCACTAATTCTCACATCTTTATTTCTCTTGCATTTCTGGTTATGAACCTACTCCATTTGAGTGCAGACACTCATTTCACAATTATATCCATAATCACTTTGACTTTCATAATAACTAAATAGTCCATACCAACACATCAATGAATAATTTATTATTATTATTTCGATTTGTTTTCTCCTATAACTTGTGTTGTTTGAGGAGTACTATACGTTGGCCCCTTTTTCCTATTTTTGCAAGGTCTAGATCGATTATTCCATAGTTTGTAATTATAGTGATGAATATTTTTATGTTCATTATGAATACTTTCTTCATTTCATTTATCTCCTGGAACTTTCTATTTGTTGGTTTGTAACGTTAAAAATATGTTATGGATAATGGTAACACGTTACCTCTGCTCATATATAATAGAGATTCCTTATAAGCGGCTCAGATTGATGCGGGATAAGTGGCAATTTCGCAAAAGCAGAATATTCGTGATTGGCCTTATCCCCGAGTCGCGTACTGTACTTTTTCTACGCCTGACAGTAGTATTGTGGTCATCACGTTACAATACAGTGCCAACTTCACGGTCACGGTCGGTTAAATTGTTGAACAAACTCACCAACCGACCTGGTAGCATAGCTTGTTCATCTATGGTTGTAATAGCAAGTGAGTGTTTTGAAAAAAAATTGGAAATATGAATAATTATTCTTTGTGAGTAATGACTGACCGATCTGGTCCTTCTGGGTCCTTGCAGATGATTTCTTCTGATCAGATGATTGTGGAAAACGAGTAATGAGAAGATATCCATTCCGTTGAGAATTTCTCCATTTTGTTTTCAGTTGCCAACGATTGGGAACATATAGTTCGCATGCATCAGCTCATTCACTTTTATCGGTTTAATTTTTTTGCATCCTACGGTTGTTCGTTATTTTTTTTCCTATTTTTCGTGTTTTACCCGATGGCTTCAGTTTTCAACTATACAAACTTCAAAAATTGTTAATTCGTATCTCCTGTCCTTTGATTCACACGGTGTTTTCTAAAAATTACAGGGCTTCCCTTTCGTGTGAATCTGCATAAAAAAAATATATTCAAGTATATCCTGAATTGCCTCGAAATGTTTTTATTTCTCCGAAATAACTTCTCCATTAAACCCAATATTTCACTGTTGTATGAACGGATATTTGTGGGTGACAAATACGTATCCTCAAATAGTATGTCTACCGTTGTTTGGAAATATTCGGAAAAGAAGAATGTTCAATTCATAAAAATGATACAAAGGCTATTCCACTTCAAACTGTGGGTTTCATATTGAAATCATTTCCACAAGATAATATGCCCTTGCAATCAAGAAGATATCGATAAAGCCACCAACCAACCGGTAGCAATGTAATTTCTCTGCTTTTTCTTACCAGTTCAAGATCCAATTGAAGTTGACTCGGTTTATTGGCTCAGCATTGGCACATTGAATCGTTTATTGTTTGATAACTGATCTTGGTTCATTTGAACCACAGTTCATGGGAGTTTTCAGAAGTGTTGTCGCCCCAGAAGGTTACGGCACTCGATAACATTAGCCGTCTTTTTTCCGCCTAAGTCTCTAGCGTCTGGGCGCATTCGTAAGAATGTTTGACATTGGGTTTGAATGGCCTTAAATAGGTTTTCTGTTGACCAGGTGATGCCGAACGTACACCATCAGTCGAAACTTGTGCGAGCTGAGGAGGATGGTGGTGTCTTTCAAAGTTCGATTTCTAGCAAGTGAGACGAAGAGAAGCCGAAGCATGCCCAAGTTCGGTTCACCATCCAGATCATAATCGCGCGGAATATTACTTGGCCTTAGGTACTCGACGAAAGTTGACTCAACCCACTAGCCACCCCAGTCTCTTTCAATCGAAAAATGGGAAAGTATTCAGGAATGATATTCACAAGACCAAAAAAAAATCAACGATTAAGCATAAATATTCGATACCACGAATGATGAATTAACATGGAGCACATGATGGACCACGTAGCAAAAGAGCCTGCAAAAACCGCTGGCCAGATATTGGCCTTTCCCCAGTCTAAATATTAATATTTGTTTGCTCTGTCCACAGAATGCGATTGATTCTGCGGATTTATTATTTGCCCCGTTTCATTTTACATCCCATTGTCGGTCGGATATTGAATTTTATGATTTTTCTTTTATTACTTTCCAGGAATTTGAATATGCCTCTAGCGCAATGTAAATAAGGGGTATAGTTTGAATAATTCAGTCATGATTCAATATTTCAAGAGACAAAGCTCAGTTCTGAGTTCATTTCCATCAATTATTCCTGTAGGAGAGGGATTAATCGTTTTTTTTTTTGTTTCAGGTTAGTTGCCGTGTTTGTTTGAGATGCAGAGGTACGTTATTATTCCGTTAAATTATTTATCTCCAGGTGCACTGGCAAATTCAGAAACTGTACCTCAGCTCATGATGTTTATGCAGCGTCCCAGTTCCGGTAGTGAACATTTTTATAATTCCATGGACAAATATTCAGTATTCATTCGTGCATTGTTTTTCTTTCGTAATGCGGTATTTGTAATATTGAGCAAACGTAGAGTTTGGTTTTCTTATGTTGATAAACTGGAATTCGGTCCTTGCATCTCCATTTGAATCAATGATTGAATTCTAACAGGAGATCTAATTAATGAGCAAAGATTGCTTAACCTACACTAGTTTCACAGACAGAAAAAAAGCCTTGGAAGCTCTTATGCGATGACTTTGTGAGACCTCTCTTGAAAATATTGACAACGGTACATAAAAAAAATATGTGAATTCATCAAAATACCGAGGCAGGGACAACGGGAATACTTGTTGAAGTTGAACAAAAAATACCCTGAAATTGCAACAGGACTCCTGACCATTGTTGAATCAACCCAAAAAATGGACATATCAGACAGCGCGTATTGCAATTATGTGGCAGTGTCGCCGGAGGTACAGAACAGCTGATTTGTTATTGCCAAGCTCTATTCTGCAGAACATGAACTTGGTGGAATTCAATGCTACGAAAACCCAGGCATGTCTCTTCTCAGGAAAATCCGGTCTATCATCATCTGGTATTCAGATGTCAGGAGTAACTATTCCTACAAAATCAAGTACCTCGATGCTATGAATTATGATCAGTGATATTCTCTCATGGGACAACCATGTCGCTAAAAGTGCTCCCCAAAAACTTGGATTTCTATTTCGTGCGGAGAAATACTTCACTTCTCGTCAGCTTCTCATGATCTACAAGGCTCAGATACGACCTGTCTTGGAATATAGTTCTCATGTGTGGAGTTCGGCACCAAAACATTCATCGAGGCTTCTCGATTCTCTTCAGGAAAAGGCAATTTGTCTTGTTGGTAATTCTTCGCTCACAGACTCGCTCACTTCATTGGAACATCGTAGAATGGTCGGAGACTTGTCTCTCTTCTATAGATACTTTCACGGTCGATGCCCTTCCAAATTGTTATCAATCGTTTCCCCCTTGGCAATATCTACACGGATGACTCGACGAGTACAGAATTCCCAACCCTTTGTTGTGAATTTGCTCAGGGATCTGTTTTCAATAGAACAGCTGATCTTTGGAACTCCTTGCCAAAAGAAGTTTTTCCTGAGGCTTACAAACTTCAGAAATTCAAAGTAAATGTTGATTCGTATCTCCTGTCCCTCAACTTTATCACAAGAATCTGATACATGGTCTTGAAAGGAAATGGCTACCTGCAACATAATTTATTGGTACTGTAGGTTGTGAGACAGGCGTTGATTTTTTTTTCGATTGGGAATCAGCTTCCTTTGAGTTGGGTACTATTATCCCCCATTCAAATAAAACGGTCATATAACCCATAGAACCGGTCCGGAGGTGAACAACCAATCAACGACAAATGCTGGTCTAGATATTTCTTTGAAACCATGTATAGAGTACATTTGTTTGTCAAATACACTTCATATCCTTCACGACATTTGCCAGAAAACGGTCATAGCCTCCTAACTTACTCTATAGGTAAGAGCAGACTGGTCTCCTGATCGATATTTATTTATCTATCCATTCAATGGTTCACTTGCTTGTTCTCAATAATGTTCTTTGAATTATAATCACCTTTCACCTCGCGTTATATTCAGGCTTGAAGCACCTCTAACGGACTGTGACTAATCTAGATTTGGGTTACGACTTCTTTACGTCACGTGTTATGTTACTCAAATTCAGATGATATAGGAATTAGTTTGATTTTTGTTCATTTAATCAGTGGCCTGCGGGTCGTTGATCATCTTCTATTCTTCATCAAAGAGGTACAATAAACTGCAAGTTTTATGTTCCCGGTAGCAGCAATTATCATCAGCAAACTGGGCTGGAATTCTTCAATAAGTTGAAAAATTACTCGAAGGGGGGGAAACGTTTCTGCTGAATATTGAATACCTCGTTCCTAACAATGCCTATATTCGTAAAACTTTCAATGTTGTCTGCATGATCATGAATTGAATGGAGGGTTATGTTCATTGAAGAAATAATAACCTGAAATTCTCTACCGTTCAGGCAAGGTTCTCAAATATATACTTGAGAACATATTAGGAAAAAAAATTGTTTTCAATGCCGTCAATTATGCTATTGAATGCGATGTATATATATCACGATAATATATTATTTTAATTTACCTCATGGAATTCTGTTGAAATACTCAATAGATTCGAAGAATCTGAACTGAAATAGTATAGTACGAATATCAGAATCAAAAAACACACTCAGTGAAACAGTCGAAATATATTAATCACTATATTCAGAAAGAAATGGGCAAAAATTGAACTAAATGATGATGCTAAAAACTTGTCTAATAATCAGGTCAAACCACAATACTAGAGAAATGGATTATGGCAAACCGATGAAATTCAAAGAAATGAAACGATAATATATGTGAATGAGCAATGAAGTACAGACGTTCATGTTCCCGAAATCTCCGCTGTTCAAGAAGTAGAACCAGTTCCGGTATCCTTCCATAAAAGACTGTCAACACTGAAGCGTAATTGCATCATCACAAAGAGAATACCGAAGGCTGCCAGATTACTATCCGCTTCTGCCCTTTCTGATGGTATCGATGAATGTTTGAAACATAATTCTATTACATCTTGGGAGAACCTCTTGTTGTTTGCTTATAAGAGTCTTCAAATACCACATGACGTTGGAAAACGCAAAGTATCCCTTGCGACTACCATCAAAAGAAATTTGAATCAAACCACGTCATCTTTTTACGAAATTGAACCAAGTAAGATCTCTCCTAACTCTGAGAGAAACTTATATAGGAGAGTGAACAGTAAAGTGAACGATGGAGACCTCTCAGGAGCTGTAAAGATTTTGTGTTCGAACGATAAACTGGCAAAATTTGATGAAGAAACTTTACTTGAACTCCAATCGAAACATCCCCAAGCGAAATCTCCCATTGCTCACCAACTGAATCATTCTTCACTCAATTCATTGACAGTGAATGAAAACGAAGTTCGTCAAGCGATCCTGTCTTTCCGCACAAGTTCTGCAGGGGGTTTGGATTCCTTGAGACCATCACATTTTATAAGTTACAGTGCTGGATCTGCTGAAACTAAAGTTCTATCTTCACTAACAGCTCTTTGCAACTTTTTCTTATCTGGTTCTGTAAATGAAGAAATCTGGCCTATTATATTTGGTGCCTCTTTATGTGCCCTAAAGAAAAAAGATGGTGGAATCAGACCTATTGCTGTCGGTAATGTTTATCGCCGTTTGGTTGCAAAATTAGCCTCATACAAGTTGAAGGAGAAGCTTGGTGATATCTTCCGTCCCATTCAATACGGTTTTGGAACTCCCGGAGGTTGTGAAGCTGTGGCCCATGCTGCTCGACGATATATAAATGATCATGATTCAAGGAATGGAAACATTTTCCTGAAATTGGATTTTAAGAATGCCGTCAATATGCTCCATCGAGATTACATTCTAAGAGTTGTTCAGAATATTACTCCATTCATTTCCCAATGTTACCAGCACCCTTCTTTTTTAACATTCGATGACTGTGTGATATCTTCAGAGCGTGGAGTTCAACAAGGAGATCCTTTAGCGCCTGCCCTTTTTTGTATGACAATTCATGATGTTATAAAAGACTTGAAGACAGAATTCAATGCTTGGTATCTTGATGATGGTTCTCTCGGAGGAGACCCACAAGAAGTTTTCGATGCCCTTTCATCTGTTATTAGCAAATCGAAGGAAATTGGGCTCGAACTGAACTTCAAGAAATGCGAATTATATTTTCTAGGTGAACCAAATTCAGAAATTTCTGCAAAATTCAACAACCTCTCTCCTGGAATAAAAATTATCAATAGATTTGACTTAACGCTCCTCGGCGCACCTCTTACAGATGAGGCATTCATCAACTGTTTTGAAGAAAAATTCGAAAATTTCAAAGTGATGTCTTCCTGCCTTTCACAACTCCCAAGACAGGTCGCTTTCTACCTTCTCAGACACTGTTTGACAATTCCTAAGTTGACCTATCTCATGAGATGCACACCTACTTGGCTCAAGCAAGAACATTTGACCAAATTCGATGAGTCCATTCGTGATACACTCCAAAATTTATTGAACAATCAAATGGATGATAATTCTTGGCTTCAAGCCACTCTTCCTATATCTCATGGTGGCTTAGGTATTCGTACAACCACCGATGTATCACTGCCCTCCTTCATATCATCAATGCATAGTGTGGCCAATGTGATAGATTCAATTCTACCAACTTCTTTTCCAATGGATAGTTCCTTGAAAGCTGCTGAGGAACTCTGGACTTCTCGAACTAACCTTAAATTGCCAAATGAGAAGAAAAAACATCAGAAAACTTGGGATATTCCTCTGATTAAAATTTCATTCAATAAATTATTAGATTCAACTACAAGTCTCACAGATAAAGCACGTATTCTAGCAGTTTCTTCAAAAGAGTCAGGAGCGTGGTTGAACGCTTTACCAGTTTCCTCTCTCGGAACTTTGCTGGATAACGAGTCTTTCAGAATTGCAGTGGGCCTTCGTCTGGGATCGAATATTTGCATCAACCATAAATGTATATGTGGGGCAGAAGTGGACACCAGAGGAACTCACGGGTTAAGTTGCAAGTTCAGCGCAGGACGTTTTTCACATCATCATGCAGTCAATGATGTCATCAAACGTGCCCTAGTTTCAGCTAAAGTACCCTCCATCTTAGAACCCCCAGGCACTAGTCGCGATGATGGGAAACGTCCAGATGGCATGAGTCTGATTCCCTGGCGTAGAGGAAAACCCGTTGTGTGGAATTTTACTTGTGTAGATACTCTGGCTTCTTAATATATTTCTTCAACATCCGTATCCTGTGGCTCAGCAGCTACTTCTGCAGAATCATCGAAGAGAAGGAAATATTCAAGTTTAGGAGATAACTTCATTATTTATCCAGTTGGAATTGAAACATTCGGCTCCTTTGGTCCTCAAGCGAAGACATTTATAAATGAAATAGGCCATCGAATCACCACGGAAACCAACGATCCAAGAGCTACCAGTTTCTTGATTCAAAGAATTAGTATTTTGATACAAAGGGAAAATGCAGCTTCTTGTTTTGGGACCATTCCTAATTCCAAAAGTCTCGATGAATTTTTCATGATTCCTCTTGTCTCCAAATCACAATATTCCGACAATAAAATTACATCTTCCGTTTCTTTCCGATCTCAAGGATTTGCTCAAGAATTTGCAGAAGCCTTCCACAACAACCAATCATCCCAGGAAAATTCATCTCTGTCGCTTTCCTCTACATGTGAAATTACAACTGAAACATATGGTTCGAAATTATTGAATAATTCAAGCGTTTCTCCAACAATCACAAGTTTTCATGACCTCCCGACAGTAGACCACAACAGAAAGCCCTCAAAAATCAGTGTCCAAGAGGAGTATGATATACTTAGACCTATAGTGGTACCAATTGAAGTGGTGACTATATTCCAAGCCATGTCACAAAGTAATACTTCTGAAAATATTGAGACATGTGGCATTCTAACAGGAAGACTCGAAAGTAATGAGCTAATTATAACTCACATGATTTTTCCAAAACAAAAAGGAACCTCAGATTATTGCATGGCAATGAATGAAGAGAAGATTTTTGATTATCAAGATCAACATAATTTGATAACAATAGGATGGATTCACACTCACCCCACCCAAACTGCATTCCTTTCAAGTGTTGATCTTCATACCCATTATCCTTACCAATTACTGATACCGGAAGCAATTGCGATAGTATGCTCTCCAAAATATAATGAAACTGTATTTTTCATATTAACTCCTCATGCTTTAAAAACCACTGCAAATCGCCAAAAGAGTGGATTTCATCCACATTCAACTGGACAACCATTATTCAGAGTGGCCGATCACATCCGAATTGAAAAGAATGCACCTCTGGAAGTATTGGATCTACGCAAGCCTTAACACATCCACTTTTACAATATTAATTTTTTTTTTATTTATAGATGTAAAGATGAGATTTTATTTTTACATAATTCATTAATTTTTTTTTATATGTTCTTATATAATTTTCTATTTTATTTTTATATTCATTCTGATTGTACAAGTATGAATCGTATAGCTATTTTAGTTGTCTCGAAATAAATTTCGAAATGAATATAAATATTGAATGTGAACTACTCGCCTACTGGTATCCGCAATCATCTTCTGGTGATCAGTGATCCTTTCTTCTTTCTGTCATAAAATGCATTTCAAGGAAAAATCAAATCACGTTCTGTCAAATTCGAATAAATAAAGACAGCCTGAAATTATAGGGATTCAGTATGACTTTCTCATCATCATAAGTCTTCTCAGGTCATTATTAAAGTGACCAATGTCAACCGTATTCTTCAGTGTTACAATTTTGATGTGCATAAATGATCTCGTTGGGAGAGTCAAAAACTTTTTTTTCAGATATATTTTCTATTCCGAACAAGATCATTCTCCAGGTCAGTCAGTAAATGCTTTCTCAACCCAGTTTATCCCCTCATCGACTGATTTTAAATGAATTTATTTATTAGTAATGAAGGTTCGTGACCGTGAATTTATTACGAATTGCACACGTAGGCCTGAATTCATCAAGAATGGAAACTGAGTTTGAACTATAAGGTTCCCAAGAAGAAAAATATGACAGAATGTGCACGCTTTTTACAATAAGCTTCTTCTCCTTGACTGCCACTTAGAACTTCGCTTCGGTGAGTTCGAACCTAAGTTAACTGAAATCAATATCACTTCATATTGATGATGGATGTCTCGAAGCTTTTTATATGAACGAGTAACATAAAAACACATCACACAAATTATTCAGTGCACTTCTGCTTACAATCTGAGACGTCCTGTTGAATATAATAAGTCGAGAAACAAAACGCATATTCGAATAGTTGTGGAAATAAGTTGTTCACGAGTGGAAGTTATTGTTGGAGTATAAAAGTTTTAAACTGTCTCGAAAAGTTATAACAACTAGGACTATGCCTGGGTTGTTGACTTGTTTCCAGTAGTAAAACTGAAAGTTCTCTGATCATTGAAGCTTTTCTGTGTGTATTCCAGATAGTAGGTCGGCCCCATTCACACGAATGGAAAAAATATATTTCGGGAACATTTCATGGAAATAAGTTGCTGTCTGAAGATATAAATATGAAGCCATTGAAACCTAATGAAATACGATTGTAGGTCGCATAATTGGTAGCCGGTAAATTCTTCGAAAACAATTATCCGAAAACAATGATTCGAATACAATTATTCGAATGCAATTGTTCGAATATAACAATTATTCGAAGAGTACAATTTTTCGAAAACAATTATTCGAAAAAAATTATCCGAAAATTATTTTAGTTTAATAAATTGAAAATAGATAGAAAGAGGTAAAGGTAGCGAATATGGTAACCTCACCGATTTTCTTGAAATTTGCACAGATGATTCAGAACACTATAAAATCATCATAACCATCGAAATTTTTGTGACATTTGACAAGATGTTGGCAAGTATCTGTAATTCCTAATTATGTTAGTTTAGGTTGATTTAGGCTAAGTTAGGTTTGGTCAGGTGAACTGAGGTTAGTTGATTAGTTAGCTAAGGTTGGCAAGGTTAGTTTTCGGAAGATTAGGGTAGGTTGGTTGGGGTTTGGTAAGGTTAGTTAGGCTGGGTTAGGTGAGGTCGCAAATTTTTTCAAACATCATTTGAAAGTTTATAATTGAAATTCGTTTAGGCTGATAGGTTAGTAAGGTTGGTTTAGGTTACGATAGTCACATTAGGCATTCCAGATCACGTGATGTCTGGGTGGCTAACACAAGTTTTGACCAATCACACACTCGTTTGCAGAAAACAAACGATAGTTTCTGGGGGGCAGATGGCGCCGTATTGGTTCATTTCGATTCATTTGATATTTTTATTAATACACAATTTAAAATTTGTTTTCGAATTCGAGTGATTGCTTTCGAATAATTGTTATCTTCGAAGAATTGTTTTTCGAATAATTGTATTCTGATAATTGTTCTTCGAAAAACTGTATTCGAATAATTTACCTAGACCCCGCATAATTATATTGAGTATTAAGGTAAATGGAGGGTATGAGGTCTTAAGGAGTTAATCTGACTCTGTAGATGTTGTATACTGTCGAACAAATATTTCTGTTCATGTATTAAAATTTTAATTCATCGGTAGTGAAAATGAAGATGATTATGTGATTCTTCATTCACCTACGAAATGATTATAAGAATAAATTGGATACAAATACAAACGTTCAATTTTCGTCATTATGTATAATCATTTCCAATTCATTTTTAAATTTTACCACAATTATGATGAATTTCTTCCACTTTGCTTTCCTTTTTTGAAATGATTGTCTGGAATTTGCTTGAAAGCATCAATGTTGTAGCAGATTTTGTTTTTCGAAAGTTTTCCAATACTAATGATGCACTGAAAATTATTATTGATACAGATGAAGTTCTCATTTCATAATTTCATCCAAAACATTTTTTATAAATACCCCAGCTTTCAGAAGCACAATGACATATGCAACAATTTTCTGACTTATTTTTTCTGCAATTTTTCGAAATACAAGTTTATACATTTAAACTTCTTCAATTATCTAAATTCATGCCCTGTTACTCATTTCTGTATAAACTATTCTCCGAATCGGGTAAACTGATATCGCCCTAGTAAAGTTCTGAGTGCTGCCTCTTATCGGTGCACATAACATACTATTAAACCTGCATCGCCCCCAAAAAAGCATATACAAAACAATTTCCGCCGCGTTAAAACTCATTTTCCGAGCTCTCAGAACTTTCGGAATTGAAGTGCGAACTCCGGCAAACTTTGAATAGTCTGTTTGTAGCACGTGTACCGACCAGACGTACCACATTTCAGCCAGAGATCCGATTCCTGATTCGCAAATCCCACGTCTGGTTCGCGGGTCCCACTTCTGATACGTGATGTGTTAGTTCTCACCTGTCCGGCGTACCGGGTCAGCCCGTTTTTTTTGGCGTCGTCGCACGACGGTATGCGCCGCCTCCATTTGACGTCATTGGCGTCGGCGTAGCCGCCTTCGCCAGTACACTGCCGAAGGGGGTGGATTCTTTTCCTGTCGCCTCCTCTTCTACTGCACATACACATTTTTACACTTCATATTGTTGCAACAATGCACCGTAATTACTCTGTCGACACTTTCGGAAGACCCTGTATGCTGTTGGAAGACGGTTTGTTAGCCTGGAAACTGTTCGGTACACTTTCTGTTGGGTTAGAGAGAAGTTAATCGACCCCTCGGAAAGTTTGGAAAACTTTTTCAGCATTAAAATTTGTTGGGAAAGTTGGGCAGATGAAATGTTCGAGAGGAATTTTAGCGTTGCCGTTTTAATTTCGGTGATGCTGAGGTGATTTAATGAGAGAAAAATTGTATAATACAGGTTCCGCGGAGAAGTATTTTCGAAGAGTTTGAGAAAGATAGATAGTCATGAAAAAACGAGTTTTTCAATACTTTTCTGATACTGATGCTTTCATTTACAACGTTCGGCGAAGAATGTATCGAAATATTTTAAAATGTGGTTCTAGGTAGTGTAGAGGTATGCACGTCCTCCTCTCAAGTGGGTGATCGGGGTTGGATTTCCCTCCGTGTCACCTTGCTGGGATTCACACTTTAAAAGGTGAGGCCTCGTTAATCTATTGCTCGCAGAAGTTTCGAATTCTCGGGGTTGACGGTCGTCAGCTGGTTAACGAAATAAAAAACAATTCATTGAAAAGTGTTCCTCCCACATGTGTAGGACTGCAATTAGCCTGCATAATTCCTGGTTTGGATTCAGTTGTTGAAGTTTTTAAATAATAATTAACCTTAGAAATCGCTATCGTTCTGAACAAACCCTTTTTTCATTACTATTTCGATAGTGTTGCTTCCATTCAAGATGTATGCGAATAAATGTTTCCATCTGAAATAAAATGAGGAACTGCTATGTTATTTCCACGGGTCTAATCGAAATTTTCGAAAAATAAAGTAACAGGAAGGTTCTTGACGTCGATTCAATTACAAATTCTTACAAATTCGATTGCTTTTAGTATGATTTTTTCACGAATCAGATCTAGAGCACTTCGCCTATTGTTTTTTGTCAATATGTTTCTTCTGTTCAAACAATGTTTCAGGTCTAGCTAAACTTGATTTTTTATTTTTTTTGTTTATATTGAAGTTGAATCGAATTCAGAGTTATCATTGAATCAGGACCTATAAACACAATGTCGTGGTCTGTTTTTTATGTTTTTTGTCTCTTTTGAAATCTTATGTGATTGTTATGTTGGTGACGATTACAATCGATGGTTCATGATTGTTGATATCTGTGTTCTATTGAAAGATGCATACTTCGTGGAAAATTATTACGTTTAACTCAAGGGTTATCAAACACACTTTGTTTTCAGTTGTCAAATACCTTGAATGATACGGAATACTTGATTCAGACAAATGGAATAGGGGTAAGCTGTAAAGTCACTTGTTCATATTGCCCTATAACTTCCATACAAAAACTCCGTTTTGCCAAAGGAAGAATATAAACTCCAAGGTCTAACACTCCTCGGTTTTTCAACTGGTTTTCATTCCGAATCAAACTTCTGCTATAGAATCAACTCTTTTGTCAAAATTTGTTACTCCTTCCAACTTTCTATTGGAGAGTAGAATGAATCGAATTAGTAGTCAGATATAATATCCCATTCGAAATAGAAAGTATAATCTTTACAAATAGATATTTTTGAACAGAAACTCAACTCATTTTGACGAGTTTCATATTTCCCGAAATTGTTTCGATTTCGATTCAAATTAATACGTTTTGGATAGATTATTGACAGAATATGTTTAATAGATATTCGAAGTTTGTAGAGCGCATCCGCCAAAATTCAAGTTAGAGTATTCACCAAATTTTTGAAAACCAACGAGTTCGGTACGATTGACTAGTTTCATTCAGATATCACAATATGGTACGGAAATGCATATTTCGCACCATTCGAAAACGAAGTATTCTGTGAGTATATAGCTTGAATCGTCAACCTAGTGGATAGCTTTATTGAACTCAGTCATAGTCAGTAGAAGTACATATTTATACATCGTCGTTTTTTTTTAAAGAAAGGGAAAATTTTGTATTACTCAGAAAATTTACCGTAAACTGGATGTACCAATATCACTCCTTTTTTCAGTATTTTTAATACAATAATGGCTTGGATCTTTTCTCGAAAATACTCTACGGAACAGTTCGAATTCGTCAATGTTGCGATGTCTATTGAGAATAGAATTAAATTTGTTTTTTCATTATTCAACAAAGAAAGATTCATGCCGAAAGGACTATATTCCAAAATGATTTTGTGGGTCATGATAACATCGACAATAATAAAACTTTCCGACTGCGTGATACTTTTCACATAAGCCATCTCTCGTAATTTCTAGGGCATTCCATGAATGGATACTGAGGTGTGATTTGTCCAGTTACCTCATAGTATTTCATTGGATAGTCAATCCAGCCTGGAATTATTGAAAATATTAAGCATTACATAAACATTTGGGGATATTTTCTGTGCATTCACCATATTAAGAAATGAAAACTGTAAAGAGACAACAACTTCATCAGATTCTATTGTTTTCTATTTTTTATTAGAAATTCGGGGTTATTTATATTCGTGAACAATTGCCTCCTTTATCTGAAAGGCATCCGAGTGGAATGACTTATTTAGCTGTGGAAGATAATAAAACGGGATTTTCAGTCGCCTCCAATTAGTTTTTTCAATGAAGCATAGCATTTTCCCAAAACAAGGCATAACTTAACGCTCATGATTACAGGCTATAAAATCGTATTGTTTATAATCGTCACATATATTTTGTTTTCGAAATGTCGGTTATAAATCATCTAAATTTATTTCATTCAATCAACCGACGCCGTCGTTTTTCACTCAATTTCTATCTGAACAATTGAAAAGTCATGAATTATTCGCAGCGATGGAAAATTTGGTTATATAGCTCAAATCGTGTATGAAATTGTATAGAAAATATTAATCAAGCATTAAGTGACATATCATTCTGGAATCATTCTTCGTGCATTCACCATATATTTAAAAAAATCAACGCCCACCAGATTGTTATTTTTTGTTCGTCATTGTATTTGAGAAGGATAGCCTTATATATCTGAAAAGAATCTGGAATGGGTGAAAAATTATGTGTTATACGAAACGCGTTTGAAACTTGTCTCAATAATGAAAATAAAAATATTCAATTATCCGTTTTTGATGAATAACGTAGACGATACGAAGAGCACACAGAAAAAATTATGAAAGTCCATTGTTTACCAAATTTATTTGTATACGTAATATTTTTCCGCTCAAAAAGCTGCATCTTTTGGTACCTTTATGAACGAGAATATCGATAACAGTTATATAAAAAACGCGAATTTGAATTTGATAGGTCGGTCTGATAGCTTAAAGAAGTATTCACATAAATCAAATTACGTATAGAAGGAAATCATCTTTCGAACAATCTGTTCAGGCCAGTCTCAAATTACCTACACAGTAGGTCTCGGCTGGCACCCGTCAGAAAACAACTACTCTTCTGGCTAATACCACGAAGGGCATTGAATAATATCCGACCAGGTGCCAGTGCAGGTTTCTTCACAGAAGTAAATCCTGCATTTGCTTTCGTCGATACAAATGAAGGAATTGATCTCTCGATTATAGAGACGGACACACTTGGTTTCGGGCTATTTGGCCACTCGTCAGTGCAAGGCAGTGCCATCATCAACATAAAGTCAATGACTTCCCATAATATAAAATCAAAATCCTTCACGAGCATCAAGCCCCGGCCAAAGCTGATGCGAACAACGAAGTTATTACGCCATCTACCAATGGACGAGGTATTCCAGAAGCAAACCGAATTCGCCCATTCCTCCTGCGAGGAAAATGTGAAAACACTTGACATAGTCAGTGGGCATTCGGTTTGCTTTTGCTTTTGGAATACCTCGTCCATTGGTAGATGGCGTAATAACTTCGTTGTTCGCATCAGATTTGGCCGGGGCATGATGCTCGTGAAGGATTTTGATTTTTAATTATGGGAAGTCATCGACTTTATGTTGATGATGGCACTGCCTTGCACTGACGAGTGGCCAAATAGTTCGAAACCGGTCTGCAAGTGTGTCCGTCCCTATAATTGAGAGATCAATTCCTTCATTTGTATCGACGAAAGCAAATGCTGGATTCACTTCTGTGAAGAAACCTGCAGTGGCACCTGGTCGGATATTATTCAATGTCCTTCGAGGTATTAGCCAGGGGAGTAGTTGTTTTCTGACGGGTGCCAGCCGAGACCTACTGTGTAGGCAATTTGAGACTGGCCTGAACAGATTCTTCGAAAGATGATTTGATTTAACGCCAGTCTTCAAGTATGCCCACTGACTATGTCAAGTTTTTTTACATATAGTAGGGACTGTTTTTCCTTCTTGTTGAAAATACATTACAGAAAAAACAAATTCTATTAAAAAACGCTTTCCCGAATATTTATGGTTTTTGGACATTCATCGTTTTTCCCGTGTGCTCCTCATATGCATAACTCAAATAGTCATTAAAGAATTTCTATTGTCAAACGAAGTTGATAAGATGAAATTTAAATGTCTTTTAAGAACTTCAACTGATGGTAGTGTAATGGTGGATTCATGCAACAATCGTAGCTCGGAAATCGGAACTCGCAACAAAATATAAACCATTCATGCAGCAATCTCAAGAGCTGTTGAATCGTAAGAGTGGAAATTTGTTCAATATCTTACGAATTCCGACTTAATATACCTGCATGAACGTTTTCATTGAAAGATATCGACTCAACTTCTTCCTTACGACTTGCGAATTCCGAGTTACGATTGCTGCATGAATCCACCATAAGCTATTCTCTTGCACACAGCAATTACTAAAAATCACCAATATCACAACGTTCGAAACATGTTTATTGACTTTTTGAATACATTTTTCAAGATCAATCGAAAGTATTATTCTTCGTTTCCCTAATTACCGCCTCTCTCAATTAATTCCTAGGCCAGTAGATATAAAAATAGCTAAAATTTCAGAAGCGGGAAACTAAGAATCTTCAATCGCACTAAATATTGACCAATTTTTTTCCTGCAAACTTCAGTAAAATGTCAGAGGAAGACAGATATAGTTTGGATATGGCTTTCGGTACAGGTAACAATCGAACGTAGACTTCGATATCCAGGTGTGTCATCAGATCCAATCAATATGCAAAGAATGCTGGACGTTTCAGTGTCAGAAAATCGTCGCAGAGATGAAATGTTCATGAAAATTATGGAAAGCTTATTTTGAATCGTGGTTGTGAAATATTGGGACTAGTGCACAATTGAATAGGTGGCCGTATTCTTACATTTTGGAAACAGCTAGAGCTCATTTAAGGGGTCCAGCAACTTTCTGGATCGATTCAAATTGCGACTTCATCACTGCATGGAATGATTTCGAAGTTAAATTCAAAAAATTCTCTGCTACAACATTCAGGATATCTGAAAATGAAAAAAAAAAAGAAAAAAAAAGTCAATAAACTATTCAAGAACGTTGTAATATTGGTGATTATTCGGACTTATTGCTGCGGGCAAGATAGTACAGGTAATAGGGAGCGAGCTACTCGTGTCCATAATGCATAATTAGGCAGGAGTTATTTTATTTCATAGATAGTTGCAGTCTGACGTACTCAACCTAAAAACATAAAATACTCACAAAAATGGCGAACGGAAGTGCCGCCATTTCGTGAATAACCGTTTGGGCCTGTATCAACGTAACCGTGCACTTTAGACCCACAATTATGACGACCTTTTTTATAGATAATCAAATTTCCTATCTTTTTTATTCAAAAAATTTTTTCGTAGCACTTACCGTTCACGATTTATATTATTATTTATTTTTGTTTATTCAGTTTTTTATCAATATCTCTTTAAATAATTGTTCAAACAATAAATTGTTCATAATAAAACTTTTGAATCGATAAGTTTTCTACAACTTTTATTCAAAACTTTTTTCTCTAAAGTTAATATTTTCGAAGTTACAACGCGTTAATTTCAATCGTCTTGTATCTGGGAGATCAACGCCAGCTGAGCCTGAACACGTCATTCAACTATTTGGCCAGGTATATGCATAGACCCTTCTTAAGGAGGGGTTCTCAATAGACCTGAAGAGTTTGTAGCGGTTAGTATATATAAAATGATATAATTAATAGCATTTTTATGCTCAGTGTGCTTATATTAGTCCGATCCTTCCAGAAACTACATTTTCAACCGAAGGAGGGGTAGTGGTGATGACCATAGTGAGCATTTTTATGCTCAGTGTGCTTATATTAGTCTGTGCTACGGTAGATCTAATTGAACGCGTTGTTACTTCAAAAATATTAACTTTAGAGGAAAGAGTTTCAAATAAAAGTTGTAGAAAATTCATCGATTTAAAAGTTGTATATTCAACAATTTATTGTTTAAACAATTATTTAAAGAGATATCGGTAAAAAGGTGAATAAACAAAAAGTAATAATAATATAAGTCGTGAACGATAGGTGCTACGAAAAAAATTATCGAATAAAAAATATAGGAAATTCAATTATCTATAAAAAAGTTCCCTATAATTGTGGGCCTAAAGTGCACGGTTACATAGATACAGGCCCAAACGGTTTTTCACAAAATGGTGTCACTTCCGTTCGCCATTTTTGTAAGTATTCTGTTTTTAGGTTTGGTACGTCAGACTGCAACTATTCATGCAATAAAATAACTCCTACCTAAATTTGCAAAACAAAATCCTCTATTACCTGTATTACCTGCCATAATCTGTCGATGCTGTTTTCGGTATCAATTATTATCTGAAATTAATTTTCCCAATATATAATCTGAAACTCTCATATCGCCCTAAAAATTAATTTTCTCTTACAAAAGTTCGTTCTATGAAGTTGAACAGTTTGGCAAAACAAAACGTTTATGAAGTACTATATACCGATGAACACAGGCTCTAAGAATATATTTTTTATAGTCGTCACCGATATTTTCCTTCCGAAATTGTCATGTAACAAATAATACCAAAGGTTCCATTGTAACTTTGAATATAAAACCTTTATCCTGTGCATCATAAAAGTATCAACAATAGCAAAACTTTTCCACTGCTTGATATTTTTTCACATAAGCAACCTACGCCGTATTTTTCCACTCAATTTCTATCGGAACAATCGAAAAGCCAAAAATCACTCGCAGCAATAAAAATAAAGCAATAACGTTTATTGTTATCGGACATCCTTTAACAGATAACGCCCGTTACGGACGTTATTCCAGCGGACGTCGAACATGATTTTTATTTGTTCGACCCTCTTATCGCGACAAATAATTTTCGGGGGAAAACCAGGGAAACGTTTAGATATTTTGTCGAGAGTTATTGGGTAGGACGGTAAATCATAGAAAAAATGAGGATCGTATTTTCTGGTGAATTATGCGTTTTCTTTTTAACACCAGAGTCGGGTGATATTCAGATGTCATTGTACAATTAATTCCTTTAGAACATTGTGTGCCGTGTACTCAGATGACTTGTTAGGAAGATAATTGGTTTTTGGACAGTATTTCCGTTTCTTCAGAACCGAAATATTGGAGCCATTATTAAGACCTTTGCGTGATTTGACGCCTAAGTCCATTCTATTATAGTTGTAGCCTTCTTCATTCTTTGTTCTATACTTTTCATTTACATCTGAGGCTGAAGTGAGTTTTTTTATAAATTCTTGATGCCTTTGACAGTATCATTAACATTCACATAGTGAACTGTACGATCATGCAGACTTACAAAACGAGAAACATTCAAAATATCAACCAAAACTAATAAACGATTTCAACAGCTCACATTTCTTAGCAATATCAGAAGTGCACGAACACAGTCTGCGTCCCACACATGAAGATCTCTCCAATTTAACGTTTAAATGTCTGAAATATAAAACATTTTGAAATTCAGTGCAATAGCAAAATGAAAAACATACTTCATATAAAATTCAGCATAGAAACAAATCTTTCATGATAAACAAAATTTTTACAAGTTGGAAAGGTCATCAAAATGAGTTACAAAAAAAAGAAAATTTGTGAATCTTGGAATGTAATGTAACATGAGATATTTCAATGATCATTGTAAATATTTAGAAATATTTTGTAAATAATTTAAAGTAGAAATGAGTCGGAAATTTTGAAATGAAATTCAGTAGATCAAAAGTGTTGAACTAGACAACAAGGAAGTGGAGACGACCGACGCTTTGGGAAATATAAGGACTGTTTAATGATAAAAAAGGGAAAAATAAAAAAAAACAAAAGCCTATTCAAAATCATAATAAAAAGTTCCTGAATATGAATTAGTAACTGTTAGAAGCAAGCTGAACTAGAAATTTTCAGTCACAATTCAATAATATCCAAAATAGCAATCCAGGTATGCTGTATATTGGAGCTGCAGGAGGAGAAACACTTTTCAAGAATGTATTTTTTGAAAGAATTCCAATATCATCCATTCTAGGAGTGCATTTTACTCCTGAGTCCAGTTTCTGCGTTTTGAATTGCACTATTCCGAACTCTTCCACTGTCAGAACCATTTACAAATTATCCAGTAATTCTTTAACGAAAACATGATTTCTTTATAAATTCTAAGGTTTAGATAACATCATAGAATATTCAATTTAAATTGCATTGTGCAGTGTAGCCAGGAACCCGGTCCCGTGAATATAAAGCACGCAATGATAAAATTGTGTCCATTTGAATTTTCATTTTTGATAAATAAGATGGCAGGAAGTAGGCAGAATTACTAACATATCATTGGAAGTTCGTAGAAAAAAGTTACATTTCAAAATCTATTGATTAAAGTTATTTTTTATAGGTGTGATATTTGTTCAGATCAAATCATATGTAGCATATTCGAAGTCAGACTGATAGGAAAGGCAATCAAAATAAAATGGTACCTGCCGGAATATTCCGGATAGCGAACTGGAATTTCTTCCGGTCCTTCTGTGCTCACATTCACGAATTTAATTCGGAGTAATTAACGAAAACTCCATACTTCAGCAAATTCGGTTTTGCCTGCATGATTTCTCAAGATCTTTTTTTGGCCGGTCGGAATGAACTGAAATGTACGGAGAATGGAATAGTGCAAACATCAAAAAAGCATGCCAAATGAATACTTCAAACTTTTTGGAAGCATAATTGGAACACCGCCAAAAAATGGCGAAAATGTTCGTAGACAATGAGATAAAATACTAATAATCCAAGGGGATTAGCACCAATTTTGGAATATAATTATGAAATATTGTGAATATACGTACATATCAGTAACAGAAAACATAGTTAGGAAATCACAACAATTCAATTTTTCACGGCAGTAATTATTCAAACATTCATTAGACACCATCAATACCCGATAATGCTCGTTGCAACAAAACAAATATAATTCATCCTAATCATTCAAAAATTCCACTTCAACATTGGAAAATGGTCACTTGTTCATTTACCAGAGGAACAAATCGAAAAAGAACTTGATTCACAATCATTCAAAAATTCTTTCGAAATGCAGCCCACTTCAGGTTGGAAAGTGTCCAATTTTTCACTTAGAAGTAGCCGAGGTCGGAAAAACACTTTGACAACCTCTCAATTCTCTCCCGACCTCACCTTTTTCTTTCACTTGAAATGTCATTCTGCTCATCGTAATTCATGAAGTGGTTAGATCTCCGCTAAGGTGTAGACACAAACGCAGTTACAAGTGGGCTATCCCTGACATGGTATTACAGTTATTACACCCTGTTTCGATATCAACGGATGAAAAAAATATAGTCTCTTTCTCAAAAACTCCGAATCTCTTCAGTAAGTACGACACAGTTTCCAGAAATGGTACTTTTTGTGTGTTTGTGAGCCATTTAATTGCGTACACAATCCAGCGCATTATACAAATCTTGGTGAAATTTAACATTCCTTTATCAAAAAATTGTTCACTTCGGCTTCGTCCTCGCTAAGCAATTTTTTCTCTCGAGAGAAATGATCAATTTTTTGCCTCGGTATGTTATATACTCAACCGACCTCTTCACACTCTTTTGTTCTTTTCTAGGAAAGTATCAATGAGACAGAATCAATAGACATGATTTCCCACATCCATCCATCCCATTTTAATTTTTTGGTGGAGATTTTTTACAGACAGTTCGAAACAATTTTTTTTATTGAATGGCGACATTTTACCACTGTCCTTTTCTTCTTCATCGTTATGAGACGCCAATCATCAGATATTACATGGATCATGTGAGTTGAAGTCAATTTAATTTTATTCTCCGAAAGATGGTTTCCAATTCCAACTGAATTCGAGTTCGAGGAATTATTTTTTGACTTCTATGAAAGATGTAAAATGAAAAAAAAAATTACAAACACTCTCTGTTGATAGGTACGTGTATATCATTCGAAGACGTTCCTCAAACTTCATTCTCTCCACATAAATACCATAACACCAAATTATCATCGAATTTGAGTTCTCCTGCTGTTCATCGTATTCTTAAGTAGTTTCGTTATTCATAGTTTCACCTCGATTTTTCAGTGCTTATGGTTGTTGATTTTGATTTTGTTAAATAGTGACAATTTTTTGTGTTATTTCTGTTTTTTTTAATTTGGGTAAATAGTCTGAAGCCGCAGATACCACTTTTCATTTCTGTACAGTACAGTGTTTCTTTTGGAGAGTTGACTATTTGCATTTCGATTCAACCAAGATATATCGCTTTTCAAAGTTGGGCAGAAAGACATGTTCCACCTTTTTTGCTCTATAAAATCAGTGGAACATACGTTACCCGCCACCTCTGCATATTCCTTCGTCTTCCAAATATCATTTTACATAAAAATAACCAGATATGAAATTTGTTGGTTAGGAAATCGAGGTAAGACAAATCGTCAAAGTAGATGATTCGAGTTGAGCAACCAACAAAATAGGTAAAATCTGATGTCAAATTCATGAAAAACGAAATCAAATGAAAGGTACAGAAATGTGGGCAATTTTGTCGGCATTCTAAAGGAATAATATGGGCTACCCATAGACATTATAACTAATGGACTGGTCCCGGGAGAGAGAGGACTGCTGATTGAGCAAGATGGAATACTTCAAATCTGGTAGATGGTTCCTTTTCATGAAAATTTCTCGCTGCCAGAATCTCTACTCTCCTGTGTCTGATTGGTTACTCGAGTTGGTGAATTACTCCACCAATGAAAAAAGGGTGAGAGCAGCTGAAGCAAATTTGAAATGCTCAACATATTTTATGTCATCATGACATCATTTGAATTATTGATACATTCGAAACGTTTGTTCTTGAAATCACTTCGAATTTGGTTACTGCTTTTGAACTGTGTGTTACTAAATCCATAAACATTCATAATGCCCTAATTTTGTGCAGTGTTTAACTGCTTCAGTAGATATGAAAGAGAACTCAACATCCATGTGAAATATTATTTCTCATATTATTTTTCACGAATAATAATCCATTTCCTCATATAGATTTCCAAAAGACCAAGAGTTGAAAGAGAAGTGGGTGGTAACTCTCCAAAGAAGTAATTAAAATCCTTCTAAAACCGAACATTTCAGTGAAGAGGACTACTTTGGAACTAAAGTTCTAAAATATAATGCCCTCCCATCGATTATCGATTTTTTTGGTTCTTCATTAGGGAAGATACGAAAAACGAGACTGATGACTGAAGGTGAATTATTTTTATTTCACGAATTTTTGTTTAGAAGCGTCTCAATAAAGTATTACGAACTCAATATAATTCATGTAATAGCAAACAGATATGATTTGAATACATGAGTCCTTACACAAATAAATACTGATAACAAACTCCTATTCGGCGTTTCAGAATTCCCTCCTGTATGTGGGTTGAAGAAAGATAGCTTGTGAAGCTGACTTCATCCTTCTCCTATTCACTTTGAAATATGGATTCCTTCTCTCTTCAAGGTATGCCGCATCGTGTTATATGGAAATTTTTTTGCTAAAAAAATTATCCTATCAAATTTGTCTATATCTAGTCATGTGTGTCGAAATAACCAATGAAACCATCATTACACTGATAACTACCCATGGATAGTTTTCACGGGTAGTTATCACTTATGTCATGACATTGCTAAGCAACCAACACAATAAAGTTGTTTGACATTTTAGTAATTCAATTTATTTCGAAAATGTCACTTCCTCGCTTTGGTGTTCAAAATGATGCAGCAATTAACAAAATCACTGAAGAAAATACACCAAAAAATACTGTCAATAGTAAAAAATACACTTGGAAAATATTTATGGAGTTTTGTGACGCCAGAAAATATGAATTGGATGGAAATCGTACTCTCGAAAAGCTTGCATTAATACTCAAGGATTGGGCGATTAATATGAGAAAAAAGGATAGCACAGAGTTTAAGGAGGCTACTGTTAAAACCGTATGGAATATAACAAGCAAATTATTACAAGAAAAGTATTACAAGGAGTATAATATCATGCTAGACCCCTTTAAAAG
Source organism: Zygogramma bicolorata (assembly GCA_032362365.1). Classification (NCBI taxonomy): domain Eukaryota; kingdom Metazoa; phylum Arthropoda; class Insecta; order Coleoptera; family Chrysomelidae; genus Zygogramma; species Zygogramma bicolorata. The sequence goes on along the minus strand of JAVJAQ010004414.1, from coordinate 2,313,334 downwards.
TGTTGCATTCAAACAAGCGCGGAATGCACGCGACGCAGCACGAAGAAATTTACAAACAGATCCCACTAAACGCAAAGCAAGCTCAGTACCATTAACTTCAAATGAAATGAGTAAAATTATAAACTTTTGGGATGAAAATACCCCTATAGGACTCCTACGCAAATTTTATCACATAGCAGCGGTGGAATTGACTTGGAGAGGCGGTGAAGGTGCTGCTTGCTTAGTTGATTATTTTCATATCGAAAAGGACAACAATGGATCTCCAACTAATAGGATAGAATATAATCCAATTTTCAGTAAAACCTGCCAAGAGGGTTCAAAGAACTGCGCCTCTAGCAAATGGTTAGTTCAAAATAGTGATAACAATGCTTGTCCTGTCAGATTGTTCATTAAATTATTATCAAAACGAGGCACAAATATCAAGACAAATAGACTATTTTTAAGGCCAAATCGTCACTGGAAGACAGGAAGCGATAACTGGTATGACAATATGCCTCTGGGTAGAAATATAATCAACGGATGGACGAAATCTTCTGCTGAAGCAATTGGCTTGGATACGAAACAGAGGAAAATAACCAATCACTAGCTGAGAGTGGAGTTCAAGAACAGCAATTGTTGGAAATTACTGGGCACAATAATGGAAATTCCATAAAACCTTATTTGAATATTGATCAGGAACATCATAACCAAATAATCAATAGTATGCGTGGAAACACCTATGCAGTAACCGAGGCAAATACAGCAAGATCAACGGAATATCATTATACGAATTGTTCTTTTAATAACTGTGTGTTCAATAAATAATTTTGTTCGAATTGCAAAAAATTTTCTCACCGAATATCTCTCGAACATTGATAAATAACTCATAATTTTATCACAACTTCCTCAAGCACGTTATTTTCGGTAACATCCCTCCGCCTTCGGCGTCGGGATGTTACCATAACGTGCTTTCGAAAACTGTGATGAAATTATTTCGTTAGTTATCAATGTCCTTGGGATATTATAGCTGAAAATTGTCATAAAGGCCACTCCATTAGTTATAATGTCTATGAGGCTACTGATCGGTCTGCATCCAAATGTACAAGTACAGCCAACCGAATGGTCAGCTGACAATATATTTCATAGGGAATCTAGCCCAAATTTTGTTTTCTCTTTTCTGAGGTATTAGTTCCAACAGGGCTTTGAGTCATATCCGTAGTATGAACGATATCATTATGGATTATAGGTATATTTCAAGAACTTATCACATCAGGTTGAAAACGCATATACCTACTCATCGAACTGACAAGAATTGTAATTGTAGAAATATCGCGATCATTCCTATCAGAAACGAGTCCGATTAATCACGATATTCATTAATATTCCTCATACTTCATACTGATATCTCGCAGATTACCTACAGCAAGCAACTTCGGGAGTTTTCGAGTTTAATGAATGACCGCACTAGCTGTACTCTAGATGCTGATTCAGTAATCAACCCAAGCAGGTGAGTTGTTGCTCGATTCGAAAGTAAACTTCATCTCGCCCCCTATGTATAAATAGGTTCGCTCCCCGCATCTTTAAAATCTAGTGCTCCTTCCTGATTACGTCTTCTATTAATTATGCAAAGCTAAAGAGATTCATCTGATTAATATTTTGTTGTGTTTTCAGAGAACCGGTTCGTTAGGGCATCTCTGTGGTTTTCTGATATTCGTTCTGGTTCATGGAGTATCATATTTTGGCTGGGGGATTGCATTCGGACTGCTTCATTTTTAGTCTATCATAATGGTTAAGGACATCACGATTTCAATTTTTTTTACCAATAGAAAAAAAAATAATTTCATTATTAAAAAAGAAATGAATGTATTTGCCAGATTGATTTCGATTCGTTTTGTGTTTCAAGTAGGCATCGCAATGTAGATGTATGAACATTTTGGTTTCGTTGTAATGAATTGCATACCAATAATATTTCACAAACATCCGTTTTCCCACGAGGATCGAAAATGTTTGGATCACTCACCGAAATATTGGCGATATTTCGAACAATAATAATGGACTGGCCCTGATAAGCGACAGTGCGACAAGTGCTGTACTTAGGAAATTTACTATTGTTTCATTTTTTATAACAGAGTACCTATACCTTTTTTGTACGTTCATTACTGAGATAGTGGAAAGTAGCTTCAATATCGTGTCAGGTTACCTTGTTTTGTATAATTACGTTAGTGGAGATTTAAACACTTCGTAAATTCCGATGAGTAGAAGGACTTTTCGATGACGAGAAGTTTCTGAACAAGGTGGGAAAATTATTCCTGATCTCTTCTGCTGAGTGATAAATTGGTCACTTTACGACTCGAAAGTAGGTTAGAAGCACGATTTCGAATCATCGTGAAGGAATATATTAAATATCTCTGAATGAATCTTGACTTATCGTACCCGCTTTTTCTCCAATACCTTCATCAATCATCATGAATTATTTTTTGGCTCCCTTCTTCCCCGAATCGAAAAAAATATGATAAAAGTGAAACCAAACATAACAAAAGCTTTCTGTTCATTGGTACGTGTCTATCATTCAAAGATGTTCGATTTATTCACAAACAGGAAGAAAGACTCTAAAACAGCTGCTCCCCTGCCTATATGGCACGGCGGGCACTGGGTTACATAGAAATCACTTTTTCTTGTTCAATTTGTATACCAAACATATGAAAATTGAATCAAATAGATAGGAAATATCTACACAAAGCAAAATAGAGAGCTATTTGTAAGAAACTCTCACTCACCAGGTTAATATTTCATTCTATTCCATATAACGTCTCGTTTGCCTCAGAGGAAATTATTTCTTGAGTTCTTCGAACATCTTTGAATGTTAAACACATATCAATAGAAAGTATTTGTAATTTGTACCATTTTACTCCTTTCATAGAAGTTGTAATTCCTTTTTTTTTCATTTGGAGAAGAAGATATCCAGAAAATAATTCACAAACGTCATTCCCCCCATCAATTAGAATAAATATTCTGGTCTCAAGTGACAGAATGTCATATTTTTCGAAAGTCTGTACTAACAACGGCAATGACAACAATCACTGTGTGTCCTTGCAGAACTTATATACATGTTTTATACATGGATTCTCAAAAGGAATTTTCCACCTTCGGATATAATTGAACCCTTCTAGCCAGAGGGTTGTTGTTTTTTACCTGGTGTTAGTTCATTAATCCACTGTGGCGATAAATTGAGACTGACCTGAATGAATATTTCCATTTGATGATTTGTGTGCTCACTGACTTTTTGAGGGATTCATCAACAAGACCTTGAAAATACTCGATTTTAACTTTTTATCTTTGTCAGAACCACATTGTGTAAATGTTCATTCGTACCGATGTGCGTTCATTTCTTTGGTTATAACATCCAAACCTTTCGACCGTTACTTTTCGAATTCTATAGTGAAAAATATTTATGATTTCCTAAAAAGTTTAGTTATCAAGAAGATGGAATGATGTGTTAACGATACCCGACAAAAGAATACGTGTGTTTTTGGGTTCTCAACCTACAACGATCTGAAAAAATTAGAATTATTATTGGAATCTATAGAAGTGTTCACCCCGAAAAGTTGCTGCGTTACTTGAAAAACAGTTTCTTCTGAGTGAAACCCGTTTTATTATTATGCAGCTTCTCAATTCAAATTTGACTATAAAAAAATGCAAGAATCAATGATTATCAAAGGCTTATCGTTGTTAACGTTTCGGAATCAAAACTGCTTCCGTTTACAATACTTCTTCACAAATATTTCTCTTTCGGTTCTTTTTCGGAAATCTGTCGAAAACTTTATATTTTACATACGATTTTGTCTTTCAAAAAGGTTAGCCATGTCCGACTCATATCAACTGAACTGGTTGATGTATCATCAGGCAGCATGATAAAACCGGATTCTTTTCAATTTCGTGTCCTGCTGTTGCTTCTCTTTACCATCATTGAAGTGTCAGTTGATATAAATGGGATAGGACATGGCTACATGACATGAGAGACAAAATCATGTGTCAAATATCAAATCTTCCACAGATTTTCGAAAAAGAACTGAAAGAGAGATCCTTGTGAAGAAGTAACGTTAATAACGATGAGTATTCGATAATGAATTTTTCTCGTATTTGTTTTGAAAGGCAAATTTGAGTTTTATGAGAACATGGTCCACTCAGTATGAACTGTTTTTCAATTGAAGTAGCATTTTTTCGGGGTAGATTGGAAATCTGCCCTTTAACACCTGTATAGATTCTGATATCAATTCTCATTTTTTAGATTATGGTAGGCTGTGAACCAAAAAAAAAACTAAGAAAAAGTAATTCACCAAACACAAAATAGTGACTTTCCAACAGTACATGTGTGTTTCCGATCGCAATATTAGACCGCTGCGTTCACACTTCAAATTTGTGTCCTACAGATCCAATATCATTCAATTTTTTTTCGCAACTAGGTGAGGTCCGATAAATGAACCCAGAATTGTATGGCACATTGAACGACTCCACTATTTTTTGAAAATGAAATTGTGGAATGTCTTCTCAACACCGACCTTTCAACACTTCAACCTCGTACCCTCCCCCTCCACAGTGGTTCTCAGGATTATCACGACCGCCCACCCCGCCGCCCAAGTCGATACAAATAATCCCTGTGCAAGTAATTCGGCTCGGGTGAAGGAAACCGAATTTCGTTATGAGGATGGCGTTTTCTGGTCACGATCCCAGCTGTCGCCACAGATTACTTGTATGGAGACGTGTTAATGCGCCATATCTGCTTTCCTTCGCCGTGTATACGAGATTGTCATCAGGCTAATGTATTTGATATCTTAGGCAGGCGATATCCCGGCACATAAAATATTCTTGCTTCATCTTTTCCTTCCTTTCCTTTCTCCGCGTCGTGATACATTGGAGCGGTTATTGGCTGATTGGGGTAATGTGGCTTCGCTCTTAGCTTCTTTGGGAAGTTCGGAGTTTTTGTGGGATTTCGCATTTTTGTGTGACTGTTCCTATCGAATTGCTGTACTAAAACAATTATTCTACTAAAAGGGGAAACATTAGCCAAAAAGCTGCCAAATATTTGCAATTCGCCTAATAAAAACGAAAATTAATTGATTTGTATAAAATGAACTCATATGTGTTGTCAGATCTTCCACAGAATCATATAACATTATACGCCAGTCGTCAGAAGAGGGTGAGTCGGAAAAAATACATGTGGTTTTTTAGCTTCAATTGTTCATTGTGATGAAAATTTCAAGAATCCTTTCTTGAAGACACCTTTTTCTATGGCAACATGGGCATATTTTCGCAAGAAGGAGAAATTCTTCACTTTTTGTGCCATATTTTCAAAATATCGAGAATTCGACAAATTTACCAGAGATCAAACATTTGATATCAAATCACTAATAAATAATATTCTTGAGCATAAACGTGCAAGTATTATCACTACTTTTCGATATGTGAAGGCTGAAAGATCGACTTAAAAACGATGAAAATTACCCAGAAACACATAAAATTCTTATTTCAACTCCTAGTTCATTTCATAAGCCTCGGACGAAACGGTGGCACGAAAAGTGAAAAATTTCACATTCTTGGAAGAAGGTGGTTATATTGCCATAGGAACTATTGTTTACGTATCAGGATTCTAAAGAACGCGTATCATAATGAATACTGAATAAAACACCATTCGGTCAAGAAACTACCAAAGTTATTCATTGTGCCGACTTCAGTTTATAGTGAAGTGTCAGTGGCTCGTAGATAAATATGTGGACGAATATTGTATTTTCATTATTCTGCTAAATTGCTTTCGTGCCGCATCTGAACGTTACATTTTGTTCACTTCTGCTCAAAGTGGGTAAGTGACACGTATGTCAAACACAATATTCTCTGCTTATGTCGAAAAATTTCCACTATAATTCGCTGTAGGTTACCTATGCGGGCAAGAATTCCTGATGAAATACGTCGGTTGCCAATAAATAGTTGCCATGGTAACGCGAAACAAAATACACATTTTATTGGTCTAAAACCGTTGGTGTGAAGTTTTCCAAATTTTTTTGCGGTGTATAGATTTTCTCTTTGTTGTTTTCTGATCTGAAAACCTTCGACGATCTGAAAAATGTATTTAGAATTCCATACAAGTGTAGAAGGGCAGACTGCTAATATACCCTGGAAAGTTGATGAATTAATGAAGACAACTCCTTCGGAATGAGCACTATGTATATTATCAACTTTTCGTATAACTCGAAATCGCTTATCAAAATATGAACAAAATAATAGCCATAAAAACTGATTACTCAAAATCCGACTCGATTCAGTTGTTTCCTCATAAAAACTTGTCAAAAAACTGAGATGACATTGTGCCTGTCAACAGGGATAGGAATGCACTAAGGTGGCTATATACTGGTGTTTTCACTTCATATAAAAGATTGGCAGCGAATCAGACGACCGATCTGGTCTACTTGATCAAAAAATTGATGATGTAGGCGTAGTAGTACTGCAAAAAAATCCGCCAGGTACCGGCACTCTTGCAGTGGAGATGACAGTCCTGTGTTGCCAAGTGGCCATGTCGTTGCGAATTCTGGTCCAGATCAGTAGAAACACAATGCAAATTTATTCCAACTGAGAAATTATTTTCAAACTACATGGAATAAATAACGCATAAAGTTAAACACAAATTTGGAGCGTTTTGGTGTTTTCAATAACCTCACATATCCAGTCCGATACATTCTCTATCCTTTTACAAAAACATCAGAATTGGCAACAGCGCGTTCCATGGATCGATTGATCACGAAAATTAATAGAAATTTTTGATAACCAGCGCTCCCTCATGGCCACTGATGAACTACCACGCCTTGTCCACAGGTTTGTCTGAAACAATGTCGCAACATTGGAAACACCAGTATATAGACATCTTAGCATGCACGTTTCATGTCAACCGAATCCATAGAGAAACAACTGCTTTTCCCAGGCAGCTTTATGGAAGTAGATTGGAGTGTAATCAAGATACATATTTATTTATTTTTGATGTTTGTTTCTGTTTAGACGTAAACACAAATATGCATCTTGATACATATATTGGAGATAGATGCATTTTTTATATGGTATTAATATCAAATTTCATAGAAATTCTTACTATTCGGTGCTGAAAATTTTCAGATAATTTGATGAGATTCTTCGTAATATCGGTATCGACGTGAAAGGAGTAGAGTTGGACTGCATGGAAAAACGGTGCGTCAATATAGAGTTTATTGAACATTGTAGTGTTCGATTCTAAATGTATTGGGCCTTCTAGAGTCCAGATCAGCCTGAGTAATTCCAATTCATCAGGAAGAGTGTTGTAGTGCAGGGTATTATGGCGCTGTACAAAAAGACCATATTTGAAAACACTCTCCCGGAAGAACTTTCATTCTATGGTTTAAAATATTTGTTATTGCATCCTTTTATTAGGCATGTAACAACCATTGTCACTACCAAAGTAAAAACTTTATCAGCGTCAGAATAATCTCGCTTCATGTTGACCAGTTGAAGTTGAGTACATGTGTATTGAATGTTTTGTAACCAACTGAAATTGATATAGATGAATAGATGATTGATTATTTCGTCCATAAATAATACAACAGCGTTTGATATTCATATAAAACAATATTTGAAGCAATTAAATCAATTACTCAACAAACGGAGAACAACAAAAGCAACGGCAGATAAACGACAAATAACTAAGAGAACTACGGTCGAGAACTGAACTGGAAACGACAAATAGCTGGTTGAAAGGAACAGTTAAATTATGGAAAACTTCGAACAAAATTCGAATTGACTTGAATGCAAATGTCAAAATATGACAGAATTCGATTCTTGCACCATCTACTGGAAATTGCACCAAATTCCGTGGATATGATTGAACGAGTTTTTTACGAAACAATGTCGAATCGGAGATCGCACCGGGAATATATGCATCTTGAGTGTAATCAATTCTCCTGTCTGATCTCCATCGTCCATCTCCATCAATGTTTGTAGGATGTGTAGTTGATAGTGGACTGTGTGTATCTTTGTGGAGTAGGTGTATTATAACTCTCAATTCCCATCAATGTTTTTTCTATAAAATAATCTTTGAACGTTAACGTGAATAACTGGTTTTTATAAATATCAGACCATTCATTTTTGATAATTTTCAATTTCGAGTTATACAAGAAGTTGCTGACTAATAAGATGTGCCGACTGTTTTCATACAGCAACTTTTTCGGGTTTGAAGGAATTTTCTGTTTTTTTTTTTCATTCTGTGAAAGAATAAAACTAAAAAATACGACAAAACTGAGATATATAGCAATATATCAAAAATTATTAGCACGATACTGAAAACTGCATAGAACTTATGATTCAATCTTATGGTACATATTGTAGGGAACTCCTACATATCCACCCCATTTTATCTCCATATCTACTTGATAATTTTCTCTGTGGCTCAATCTCCCACGCATACGGCACTAATTCGTACGACTAGTACATCACAGACGGGCGAACATGATATATAATTAAGCCTCCTCGACGTTAAAAGCTAGGCAAAATGTTTGATCTGCGAGTGGACTTTGAGATGTTCACTTATGCAAACCCGCCGAGGTTTTCAGATTTGCGAAAGCGCGCACAGTTTCGACGGTCTAATCGAGTTAGCCATGACGGACGTGGCGTGTAGGTCCGACGTTGAATTAACCCCTTCTTTTCTTTTACATAATCAGCCAGGCCACGATCCAGGGCGAGTCAGTGGGGGCGTTGGAGGATTTCTTCGGAGGGTTATGATCTCGAAAATGATTATGTATTCGTTGCTTGAAGAAAAATAAGTATAGGTATGAACTGAGGTGGCTATATACTGGTGTTTTCACTCCATATAAAAGATTGTCAGCAAATCATACGACCGACCTGCCTACTCGATCAACAATTGATGACGTAGACCGTGGTAATAATTCAAAAAATTCGCCAGGTATCGTCACTCTCGCAGTTGAGATGACAGTCATGTGCACTTCCTGCGTTGCCAAGTGGCTAAGTCGTTGCAAATTCTGGTCTATGTGCTGAAAAAATTTGTTGATTGTTGATATTTTCATTTGAGCAATATAATATTGTGATCTCAATTCAAAAGATAGGTTAAGAAGTAGTATCACAATTCAGCCGAATATTATTCACGTTAATGCGTATGAGCGAATAGGAGTGAGAATTGTGATCAAATTTTATAGATATGTGTAGTGAGAAAATGCCATTTTTTCTTGTGAGTGAAATCATTATTTTTTATAATATTCTGGGTTGATCTGAAAATAACTAAAACACATATCACTGCATTTATAGAATATTCAGAACGCATGCACACTCTAGAATGTTGTTGCCAACAAACTTTTTTTTAGATCACTACGAAATTTTTAAATGGTTATTGAATATACTAGAACGTGATATTATTCTTGGAGGTAGGTCATTGAAGATAAAGTTTGTTTTCATCAGCCTCAGAATGATCTCGTGTTCTATGGATCGAGTGATCTCGAAAATTTTTATGAATTTCAACCACAAGCGCACCTTCAAGGCGTGATTTTGAACAACTACACCCTGTCTACAGGTTTGTCTGAAACAATATCTCAACACTGAAAGCACCAGTATATAGCCATCTTGGTATGAACAATGAGGTTGGAACCCTTGGTGTAAAAATCAAAACTTTTGAAGATAAATTGCCCAGCTATCTCGATATTTTTTGCGTTGCGCTTATAAGGTCAGCATCTCCAGAATAATAAATTGATACTAAATCTGAATAATTTGGTTAACTATTCATATACTTTACAATTTAAGGTAGTACAGAAACTACCTGCGAAGTTTTCAGATCCGTTATGGATCCGTTTGTTAGTGCTTCTTATTCTGACTGATTTCTCAACAATGAATTGCAAAGCGGGCTTTGTCACCGTCAATGCTGTTTTCACTATAATATCTAGACTCTCGAATGCATCGAGTTGTCTTGTGTCATGTACATCCTTAATCAGTTTCAGATTGCTTTCACCAATTCCATCGTTTTTCCACCCTTCCGTTTCTCATAATGCATAATGCTCTTTGGAACGGGTTTTTATAGCTCGTCGGCTCTGGCCAATGTATGTATTGTTGCAATTTTGACAATTGATTTCATATATTGCTGATTTCTCTCTGTTTTCTGATTCATTTTTTGGTTTACCAGGGAGCTGTTTGTAATTTATAATAAGTTGTATATGCAACGTTCATATTCACTCCATAGAATATTTGATCAAGTTCTCAAAAATACTGAGCTTCATATAGGACTTTCAAAAACTTTTAACTTCTCTTGGTTACAATCGTTCACTTCAGCTACGTACCAAATCACTCTCTTTTCATTGACGTTGATATTTTCCTCTAGAAAAATTTTTATTAACCTACGACATTACCAATCAATATCACGAACTTTACTGAAATATTTCAAAAAATATTAGAAAATGTTGTTTTTTTTTTCCTCACCGTCAGTCAAAAGAGAGGATTTGAAAATATTAATGAGGCATATACTTCTTCGGAAAAATAATCAGTTCAGGAGTCATGAGTAGTTTCGTACAAAACAAATGCGAACTTTGATCTCTTTGGAAACCTCCAACGGTTTCAATCTCTTCGTCTGAATTAAAAGATTGTTGATTCGATGATCCTATAGTGGATTCTTCCTATCAGCACTATTGGCATAGGGTGAAAATGAGTAAACTGATGGATCATTTCTTGAGCGGAAAGAGGTAAAAATTAGTCCGAAGACCTGATAATCAAACAATTACTCAAATGAGTCATATACATGTTTTTCTCGAACTATGGTTCAAATATTCTTTGGTATCGATACTTTTGCATATAGGATATTTTTATAAATATTTTCGAAAAAACGTATTTGAATCCTTTGTATATCCGAAAATATTGACCCAGGATTTTTTCTCGAGTAACTAATGAGCTTTATACCAGACATTCAAAACGATTTTTGCAATTTTCCATGTTAGGAGACCTTAATATCCTAAACCACTCAATGAGGAATATTGTGCCAATGGTGATTTTTATTAGGAGGACCTTCGAAAGAAAGCTCTGGTCGTGTACAAATTTCTATTTTTGGAAACTTTGTAAAATCGTATCTCAGAAAGAAGCAAAGTCTTCAAAATAGTAACCCAAAGTATTCATATATGATTTTGTGCCATGCATACATCTTCTGTATTTCTTTTCCCTTCTTATGGGATTGTTCCGGGTCAACAGAATCTGTTATCATTTTCTTGAGATTGGAACCTTTGGTGTAAAAGTTGAAACTCTTCTTAGAGATCATTACCCTAACACCAAACTGATATTTTTGCATTCGACGCGCGTTTCTCTAACAAGGTTAGCATCTTCAGGAGAGAAGTTTCAATGAATCAGTATTAGACCTCTTCGAATGCTCCACTGATTGATGTTTCTATTATAGTGCTCAGTTCTGTTCTGGTTACCAGTTTGTACTGTTTTGGATTTTCAAATTTAGCAAGTTATGATGTGAAAAATTTACGTGTTCAAAATCCGATTGGATGACTTTTCTCTGACAAGTTTGAAACAGTCCGGTCAGAGGACCCGAACAAACTGATAGTCTACTCTATCATTACAGGAATGAAGTAGCAACTATCCAGAGTTCTGTTCGGTGCATGCAAGTTGAGGTAGCATATAAGTACATAAATCTGAATTTTCTAGCAAATTCATTGAAGTGTTCGAACTATGAATTTTCTGAATTGAATAGGGATTTATAATAAAATTTCTGTCTGTCCTAAGATTAACATAGTCGATCACAAGGTGGATATATTAGATCCCAGATTGCTACCGAAGTCCGTCTATGCGTTTGTTTGTCTCACTCGCTCTTCCTTCGTATGTGAATTAAAGCGGCAACACGCTTGATCTAATTATATGCCATCTAGAGCTCTACGACCATTAGGCTAAACGTTGAATAACGCGTCTCTAATCTAGCGGGCTGTGCAGTCGAGACGTCACGGGAATGAGAGGCGTATAATAGATAGTCAGGTATTGAATGTTGAATTCGTTTTCTGATTACTCCATCTTGAGAACACATTCAAATATCTTGAAACTAGAGCCAGCTCAAAAATTCAATCTGAACACAAAAATGTTCCACTGAGCCAGTAAAGGAAATAATAGTTTTGTATTACATCATAAAAGTTATTTAGGATATCCTTACATATCCCTACATATCCTTGTTGTGAAGTTTAGTCAAAGACAAGGATATCTATTATATATGTCTTACTGCGTAATAATTTTGGTCTGCACTATCCTGTCCAAACGTAGAAGGACCTAAGCTACTGCCAGGATGGATTGGACGAACTGTACACTGTTAATTGCAATATGACTAAAGTAGATGATTCGAATTATTCACTTTTTGAGGACTGTAGTGATAATAATTCTTTAGTGTTGCTGATAATCAATCGAATTTTTTGATAATTAGAATAGTATAATTTTCAATTGACTGAATCGATAAAAGAAACAAATATTTGTTTTACATCGTCCACAGTTCTTGTCACAGAAAGACCTTAACTTTCTGTTTCTAGTGGAATATATATTGAAATCCATCAAAGTATGAGTGAGACAAATCTATAGATAATATGTACGCCTAATGTCGTGGATGAATCATTTTATTGATGATAAAAATTTTATGAGCTCTCAAAAACCACTGACGGGCAATAAGTGTGCCGGTTTATGATCCAGTGAGCTTGGAGTATTTATTTGTACACCAATAAAATTGGGGACGATTGAACTGATGACGAAAACATTGTCTTATGTATAAATCTAGGGGTTCCACGAGAAAATTTTTGTATTGTTAAACTTCAATTACATTTTTGGAGACCAAATGATTTCTTCAATACATAATCAATGATGGTCGAATTCTTCACCACGGTCTAGAACGAAATACTTCGACTACAACTGAAATTGGGATTGAAATGTGGAGGGATGCGTTTGAAAATAATTGCATCTATGAATCTTCAATTACTACCAACTCCATGTAACCATATACGATCTTTCTTGGAATCGTCTATGTAGTATTTCGTGAAAAAGTGACTGCGTAGCGTATTTCGAAATTTATCAGAGGTAATACCAAGAGTCTTTCAAATTTTATCGAAAAATTTTCCCACGAATTTTTTTCTATCTGGCAAAAGTAATAAAACAAACCGATTGAAAGAATCACGATTCCGTAGGACGAGTGATTTTATCTAATTCGGTTTGTTTGAATGCTTTTGCCTCATTAAATTTGAAGAACGAGTTGTATTTGGAGAGATTATTTATTGAACGAATCGAAAGAAAAACAATTTAGTTAATAAGTATTTCATATACATGAGGAGAAAAAAAAAGGAAGTTCAATTATTAGAAAATGTGCAATTATTTAAAACAGTTTTTGTAAATGGAACGGGAAGCAGAAATACTTGACGTCTCTTCCAAGTCATTGATTGGTATTATATTGCTTGATGTTGAGCATGCGACAGTCGATTTCAAATATGAAACAACGATGTAGTTATGATCCAGAAGAGATATGATGCTAACATATTTTGACAAGTGAAAAAAATAATCTGTAAAAAGATATGAAATTTCACTGCAATTTCTGTATCATGTTTGTCTGGTTCCTTTTTTTCTTTCAGATACATTTCTGAAAAAGAACAACGGTTATGGGTTGTAACGACCTGATATAAATGATTTGAAGACAATCCACATTCATTTTGAGTAATGAGACCATTCGGTTAGTAGTTCTGGAGGGCAGCCCATACCATTTGCCTACTCACCATTCCCCAGAAACTATATATCACGAATAATCGTATTCTGCACTGATAGGCTAATTTATCTATTCAATTTATAATAGGGTTCTTATACATCCTGATATGATAAGCGATGAACATCGACCCAACCTTGCCACCTGTTTATTTGTGCTCATTCAAGGTTTTTTCTATCAATAAAGTAGTTATTCATCCATTATTGACTCATTGTATCGAGGTAAGACTCTGAGGATGAAATATTATTTGTTCCAGCTGGTCATAACGTTGATCAACGCACGTAGAAAATAACATATAAATCAAGTCATATCGCGTAATATCCCGAACGATCTATAGCACACAACGTATCAGTTCATCCCCAATATGGTCCATAAATATCGCCGAAGGGCCCTTCAACAATACCCAATAATAAAACAATCGACCATTATATCCTCGAGGAGAGAGGACCTCCATAAAAAAACACAATCGCTGTTATATCCCTTATGAACCGATTAAGGTATCCTCAACAATGCTCTTATTGAAACAATATTGTTCATTAATCCCCGATATTGGCAGGTAGATTATTTTTATCGCATATCAGGAATTGTTCTCGGGATACGTTATTAGTACGTCGTGGAGTGGGGGAGATTATCTCAAAACCTGGACATATTGATAATAATTAAAAAGGGCAGAAATGACGACATCGTGCTGTAGAAAAAATGTAATTTTTTTTCGTTGAGTCTCTACGATTTGACCTGAAGGTTGATGACATTCTGCCCAAATTGTATTGAGGAATTGTTCAAAAGGTCAAAATTGACTGCAATATCAAAGGAACTTATAGATATGCAACTTTCAGCATTCATCATTGAAGCAGATTCCTTCATTTTTCGTTTTTTCATCACTCTTCCTTGCTTTTATTTGAGCTTTATTTCAGTGTACTGTGTGTTCTGATAGTTTGTATCCATCAATTTGTTGGTTCTAGGTGTTCATCTTATGTTCACTCATTTGCACATCCAGAATAGTTACTCCATATTAGGTTCGTTTCTCTATAATATCTCGATATGAAGAAGACTCAGTTCTGTTTTTTCAGAAGCAACTTCAGTCTTACCAACTGAAAACCTCCATAATGAATCTTTAATGAATCAAAAATCTTAGATATTCGACAATTATTCTTTGTAAGTACTGTAACTCGACAACATAAATACAAAACAAATCTAGAAGCCATCAGCCATCCATATCAAACCAAGCAAAAATCGCATCTGGCGCAAGTAGCAAGACCATCAAAAAACATCCTGCAAAGGAGTTTCCTTTACCTAGACCCAAAACTTTACATTGTTATACCTAACGACTTAAAAAATAGCCAAAACTCGAAAATGTTTATACAAAAAACTAAATCATGGGTTCTCCAAATTCCCCACCTCCAATTCCATCGATACGTTGATGTGAAAAATGTTTACTATTTCTGAATAATATTATGCTTTCATTAACAGATTCAGTTTGCTTGAAGAAATGTAATCATCTGGCATATTCAAAAATAAATTTCGACTGTATTTGTTTCCAGTTCGAAGTATTGTATCTTAACAATCACCATATGTATCCACATATTTTTTTTGTGTATATGCGTCTAATGTTGCTTGTATTTAAGCAGCTCACGCTCAAGGTTCGCCTTTTGTGAGTTACCTTAATTTATTCGCATTACATTACTGTTAATACAATTGTCATTGTCATATTATCTTCAGTGAATAAATTATAATTATTATTATTATGCAAAAATATTCAAATTTCAAAATATTATGAAAATCCTCTTTCTCTTTTCCTCTTCAATTGCTTGTTCTCCTTCAGAAATTGTTATCAGATCAGAATATTCTGTCTACATTCTAGTTGACTTCCTTCCTGAAAAATAATTTCAGTTCGGTTTCCCTTTACAAATGGACAAGCATAGCATTTTCATTCCATAGTTTCCATAGGCGTTTATGATTTTTTTTATAATAATAGGTTTCCATAGAAACATTCATCATTTATAGACCATATAGTATTGACATTCATAACTTGAACATAAGACTGTTTCCGACATTTATCTTACATTTCCACATACTTTTGCAATGAATAGATATTAGCACGAAAGAATGCGTACCTGCCAAGTTCCGAATCGCCTCGTCCAACGTTGTTGGATGAGTTTTTAAGGATGCGTTTCATCGACAGATGACAGAGTTTTTAGGAGTATTGAGAGAAAGAAGAACTTAGTGGAGAGTTGAAGTTGTATGCAATTTTCAGTAAATAATGTTGTATGTTTAAATCAGTTGAGAAGTCTGAGTGTTTCGTAAGCGATTGATAAGTCAGTGCAGTAGTTGTATTTGTGAAGTTAAGGTAATCAAGGTATTTTAGTGTTATTTGGAGTATTATTAATAAACCAACTCGGAAATATCGTAACAACATTGTAGAACGTTATCTATTGTTTTTTCCCGTTCATTTTTCTTCAATCACTGTGTAGTAGCTTTTTTTTTGATATCAGGGAAGTTTCTGTAGAAAATGTAACATTTTGAAAATGAAAGAATATTTTTATCAAAATAAAAAAACTTTTATAAAGCATGATACAAAATGAAACTTTTTCTATCTAGTTGTTCTAAAATTGTTCTAAAATTGTTCGTTTTCGTTAACCAGCTGACGAACGTCAACCCTCAGAAGTCGAAACTTGTGCGAGCAATGGATCAACGAGGCCTTACCTTTTAACGTGCGATTACCCAGCACGGTGGCCCGGCGAGGATTCGAACCCCGGCCTTCCGCTTGATAGGCAGATATGCTTACCACTACACTACCGAGACCACATAAATAGCGTTTTTATTCATTATTCAAGTGAATCGTTATTTGATTTCGTTAATTTTGTTTCTCCCATTGCAGAAATGTACAAACGCAATGGATAATTTCACACCAGTAATAGTATCAAATACTATTTGAACTGATGCAGGTTAGAAGCTCTCTGTGCTTCGTTTTAATCTCTGCGACGACGGAAACGTCACGACGCTTCCCTGTCCATATTCCGGAGCCGAAAATCTCTCGGACGCTGGTGCTTATGTTTGCCTCGGGGTTGCTAATTACACAATCTTGAGGAAGGGGCCGGCGAGATTGTCGAAAAGGGGTTGAAGGGGTCTTAATATGGACGGAGCGCTTCGTTGGCTTCGTTAAGCGATACCACTCGGTGGCGATGTTTGACTTAATTACGAATTTTTCATTTCGGTTGAGTGTTTCGGATAAAAGATGCTGCTCGGATCGAGTTAGATTTGGTTCGCTGTTCGTTTGGGTTCGAGGACGTAATTTCGTTAGGCTGCGACGTCTTTGCAATTAATATCGATTTGGTTATTGTACGGGGTCAGTTTGATTATCGTCAGCAGTGTATTTGGAGAGGGTAACAAAGCTCGTGATTCAGAATTCAGTTTTGCCAGTTCTGCCAAAACGGATCAAAATTCTTGATAACCTGTTGAAATTCAAGATTGAATGAATTACCTGTAGGGAAATTCAGTTCTTATCATACGAGAAGCCACGTTTGATTATATCGAAATTGTAGTCACTCTGTTTTCGTATTACTAGCCACTATTTCTTGAAAAAAAAAAACAGAACACTAATATCATATCGTTAACTTACCGTGCCCTGGACAACTTATTTTGTTTTGACAAAATGGTTAAGGCTTTCACGGCCTTCACAGGCTCGTACATCTTGAGTTTGACTCCGATAACTGGGTATTACGACTTCCTAAACCGCATTTATATGGATACAGGTAGTTTGGAGTGCTAATTACTTTACCTAAGCAGTCCAAACTACATAAATCTATTCAAATACGCTTCACGAAGTCGTGATTTCCAGTCATCTGTGTCTAACTCAAGATGTGTGAGCCTCTGAAGAAGCAAGCCGGGGAAAACAATATTTGTATAATATCATTACTATGGTTCGGGTTTGAAGGCCGTAGTTTTCTGGAATTTTTTCCTTAGTTTCGCTGGTACGAATAGCTAGCTACTTCAAAGGCTCCTACATCTTGAGTTGGTCTCAGATGACTGGGAATTACGACTTCGTGAAGCGTATTTGAATATATTTTTATGTAGTTTGGAGTCTAACTCACGATGTATGAGCCTCTGAAGAAGCTACCCACTCGCGCCAGCGAAACGTTAGGAAGAAATTCCAAAAACCGACGGCCTTCAAACCCGAACAAAAACAGTAATACTTATTAATTATTTTAATCCAACGTGGCTTCTCGTATAATGAAGATTAAATTTCCTCACAAGAAAGTCATTTAATTCTTCCTTATACCTCAAGCTACGTTCTCATAGACCAAAATTGTAGATGTTTGAAGATGATCTGAACAAATTTCGAAATTGATTTCTGAGAATTATCCCATTGTTAGAAACATTTTTTTTTCAAGAATTGCTTCGTCATCTGACAATGTCATTCCTTATTTCCATCTATATTTTCGTTTGGGCAGTTCTCCAATGAATGATTCATTTGCGAGATGCATTAGAAAACGTAATGAGTTAGCAAGGGCACGGTAAGTGAGCGATATGATATCGGTGTTGTTTTTCTCAGTTGCAAGAAGTAGTGGCTAGTAGTATGAAGACAGCTTCACTACAATTTTGGTCTATGAGACAAATTTGTGTCCAGAGTTTCTCATTGCAAATTCGTTCGACACTGTCAGCAAACTATAACTATATTTTTGATTATTTATGATACTTCCTTTTAACTATCACTGTATGTGTTTCACGTAGAACAGTGTTTTTTTTCGAGATTATGAGTATGTTCTGATTTCTATTTGATATGAATAGGTATTGAGGACTACTCGGTTTTCACAATTTGTCCAAAGTATATTTCCATCTTGAGGACAATTTGATACTTCCTCCCAAGCCAATATCGGTGTTTTTGTGTTATGATATCATATGTATTTTTGGTGATTAATAAGTATAAATCGATTCTTTATCGATTCGATCACCCGTGATATAGTATGGTTTTACGTAACTGGTGAAGTTTAGTTATAAGGTCAATTGATAAATGAGTATGCCAGATAATCAAGAAATAAATCAAAATATTTTAGTACCATCTAAAAAAGCAGGTTTAAAAATCATTTGTTTACAATTCATTATTAATCAACAGACCAAGAACACATCGGATCAAGAAAATCCTGTGTACTTAGTTCTTAACGGCACTAACTAAGATTGTAAAATATAAAGATAACTTACCATAGTTTTTGGATTAAGTATCAAATTTTTTCTCATGGAAATGCAAACCTCGTTACCGATACGCGCGTCAAGTGGAAAAATATCAGTTTGGTATTAGGATAATTTGTCCCTACAAGAGTTTTTAACGCAAACTTGAAATTTTTTTGCAATATTGCCAAATAATGTGCCATGCTTTGGCATCTTGTATGACTACAAGAAGGGACGATTCAAGCTACAACATCCAAAAAAAATGTACGTGAAAGCCTTCGGCGTCGTGCTCAAACTTCGTCTTCGTGCGATATGGCCACCATATCCACCACTCGTGTTGTTCAAACTACTATTATGACCACACCGGATATCACCAGTGGTGCATATTTGAGACGACGCCTATCAACAGAAGATTTCTGTTGGCAGTACGTGATGTCCAATGATATAAAAAATTTAAGCTGTTGCAAATACTCTGTTATTATTCTGTTGATGTAAATGACACTTTGCGAATCATTGACTATTGATGGAGTTGGTTTTATGGATGAATAAATTTCGTGCTTTTATGGAAAACTTTGAGATTTCCATCGGATATTTCGGAATATAGATTGTAGTGATATAAGAACAAGGTTGTCGTTAATACACATACAAATGTATCACTCAGAAGACATATCCGCGTTAGATATCAAAATATTTGCCGTTCATCAAGATAATCCGTTCTCGTTTACTCAGACTTCGTAGAAGAGAACAAATAAAGTTTCAAACTCGTAGGTAGCTACTTATGATGATTAAAACATCACACGTTCTCTATAATTAAATATGGTGGCTCTCAAAGACCATTCTGAGATACTGATGCAAGGTAAATATGCTCTTCTCTTTGGATTGAGCGCTTCCTGAAACTAGTTCGCAAGTAGGAGTTCTTATTCGATTTGAGAAGTTGATTCGTCGAGCTTTCTGTGAAATTTTGCAGGATCGATCGAAATCAATTAACGATGGTGATACGGTTTCAATCTGAATGAATGGAGCTTCTGTGCAGCGGTTTAGAGAACTTATCATGAATATAAATAGTGGACAATCTCATATGTGGAAACATACTAGATCCTAATCAATTGTATCAATTCTATTTAACCATTATTTGATTCGGGAGTGTTATCCGGGTTTGTTTGCCGTGATCCGCAGGTTTCTATATCTGACGTTCCACCTACAGCTGTGGTATGCATTATCAGAGTCGGACCTAGACTTTGACTTTTGACAAACCTGGATAACACATCAGAATCAATTACTCCGGCCGGAAAAAGTTACGTTATTTGAAAAACCGTTAATTTTTTCAATTTTTTTTCTGAATTTTCCGAGATTTTTTTTTATTCGCCCGTACCATATTCGAATGTGAGAATTAAGTTCGGAAAGGATTATGCAGTTCCATTGGATTATTCGACGTGTCCAAATCCAAATTATTCAGTGGAAAATCCGAAAGAAAATTCAGCAATTTAATCTCACCTGTGTGATTATTTTCACCTTCGCACATTCTTCATACATACATAAAATTATTGGATCTTCACATGCTTTTTCACCATAATCTTTCAGCATTCTCTTAGAATGTCAGCCAATTTGACAGATGGTCTCTTTCTTTAAGTTTCCTCGAAGCGTTCCATGGAGGGAATGAAGAATTTCAAATTATAAGTCTGGCACCCTAAAATAAATTATAGTATAATATTGAACCGTTTTCAATGGGATACATTGAATAATAGAATGATATTTATGATAATTTCGAATCCTGAGAAAAGGATATGATGAGATTTTCATTTGTGAATGATAGATTGGGACACCTGTACTGGAAAATCTAGAATTCACCCTTCACCTTTGAGGAATTTTTGAAATTTCCCCATAATTTTTTCATAACCTGTAATGTTTAGGAGAGCCTTCGCCAGAACGGATTGAGAAAACGGGCTTTCGCCAAAAACTGAAAAGCCGTTCATTGTATTATTTATATTGAATACAATTTGAAACTATTGTTCGCAGTGGCTCCGATCCATTAATAAAAATACATAGATACATTTGCATTTATTTTTATTTTTTTGACAAATATTATTCTTAGGGATTTGGTTGGCAGCACTTTCGAAGTTGCCGCACATTATTTGAAACTTATTACTTATCAACTGAAAATTTTCATTAAAAAGAGACAGTTCTGTGTTCATGTTTTCAAGGTATTCCAAAATATATATTTTCTATTTAGATTATTCCATATCAATCTCACGCTCTTCGTAAAATGCAGAAACATTGAAACAAGCGCTTTCATGAGTTGATGGCATCTTTGATTGGTTACTTAGAAAAAGAACCAGGTATTCCTGCTGTTTCGCATCAACGACTGTTAGAGAGGCAATTAAGTACTACATAGAAAGTTTTATTTGTGATCTATTGATTTTGAGCACGTATAGCAACAGACTTGTAGTAAAGTATTCAACTGTAGGGCGATTTCTCACAAGATTAAAGATAACGAAGCTCTCAAATCACCTCGAACGAGTGATAAGCCAAGAGGCTCACAAGTATGTACAGCAATACAGTGATATCATTTACAATATGTATACTTTTGTATGATCGCAGTGAGTATTTGAGATTTGAAAAAATAGAAGAGCCTTACAGGTACTGGAGTAGTGGATACAGGTTTATGAAAATAAGAAAATCTAGACTAGGTTCGATATGTAGGTACTATCACACTTTTTGTTAGAAGAGTATATAATTCCGAATTCTTCATTGGAAAAAAAAAGGAGATATCAACGTTTAGGAATGGGTTGAATGTAGGTATTCACAATATATGACTTTATTTTTCAGAAAAGCACATCATTCTACGTTCTCTAAAGAACGTGAAGACTATATCTATTAACGAGAATGTTTGTAGATATATACATCACTTCGATTGATATCTAATATTCCATTAGACTAAGACAAACTTGTCACAGTGTACTTCGAAATTTAACCATGCCCCTGGTGACGTGCAACAGTTATTGAACTGTACGAACTATATTCACCTTCTTAGTTGCCGAATCTTTCTAAACATTCGAATTGCCATCTGGCCCTTCAAATATCAACATGATATCCAATTACCCCGACCAAACCTAATGCTCCCCCAACCCCCGCCGGTTACATTCCCATTAAACCGTAAACATCGTCCACCTTGCGTGCTTCGTACACGACGTGGACCATATTTACCGTAGGGTTAAGGGCAAGAGCGGTCTTTCGCAAACACGCAGGGGTACGAGGCGCTGTTTGCAGAGACCAGCGTCCGATGACAAATTGCTAGTCAAGGTGGCCGAATGATAAACGGCCGGCATTTAGCACAGTGGCCGGCCGGCTAATGATGCCCCCCGCCCGCCCTTTAACGCCCTTATTGCGCCTTTGATCTAGTGCCGACACTCGGGACGGCGGAGGTCTTCGAGGGTACTTGATTGGAGCCGGTGATTGCTGTGTGCATTACCATGCATGTGCAGGGCTGAGGGCATACGGGGAATTTTGTACAGGGATGATTTGGAGGTGCAAGTGCAGTCCATTTGAAAAGCTTTAAATTCTTATATATTTTTCTAGGGCAAAGTGCTACATTTGTCCCGATATGTGACTGCGATATTTCAAAGAAGCAAATTTGACTATTTTGTCAGTTACGTAAAGAATTTTTTCATAATTTTGGAGATTAAATTTGAAAAAATATCGAAAGTTGGATATAGAAACTTTCCCTTTGCGATGTTTTGAAAGCCAGTCTGTCTCCTTTTTCAAGCGATCTTGGAAATTTGTATTGAGTTTGGATTTTTCATGTAAAAATGTAACACTGGCATGACTAATTCCTTAATACCAAGTGAGGTGGCTATATAGGTGCTTTCAGTGTTGCGATATTGTTTGAGACAAACTTGTAGACAGGGTGTAGTTGTTCAAAATAACGCCTTAGGGGTGCGCTTGTGGTTGAAATACCTAGAAATTTTCGAGATCACTCGATCCATGGAACACATTGTTGCCCATACAGATCACTTTTGGTTGGAACAAAGAATAGAACGCGAGATTATTCTGAGGATGATGAAAACAAACTTCATCTTCAATGACCTACCTCCAAGAATAATCTCACGTTCTAGTATATTCAATAACCACTTAAAAATTTCGTAGTGATCATAAAAAAACACAAGAGAAGTTTGCTGGCAACAACATTCCAGAGTCTGCACGCGTCTGAATATTCTATAAATGCAGTTATATGTGTTTTAGATATTTTCAGTTCAACCCAGAAGATTATAAGAAATAAAAATGATTTCAATCACTAAAAAACAATGGCATTTTCTCACTTCACACGCATTAACGTGAATAATATTCGGCTGAATTGTGATACTACTTCTAAACCGAGCTTTCGAATTGAGATCACAATATGATATTGCTCAAATGAAAATATCAACAACCAACTATTTTTTTCAGCACATAGACCAGAATTCGCAACGACATAGCCACTTGGCAACACAGGACGTGCACATGACTGTAATCTCAACTGCGAGAGTGACGATACCTGACGAATTTTTTGAGTAATTACTACGGTCTACGTCATCTCTTCTCGGAAGAAGCATCCAACATTGTTCCATACTCAGCGAAAAAGTAGCAAACTCTCCATTTCTGTTTGATAAAATGCAAGTGGCCTCTTGAAGTTTCCTTTCCGTTCATTCTGATTTGTCATGAGTTGATCAATATTATTCCATCCAACCATGTGTCGTGTACCATCTGTTGGTGATAGTTGTTCAGCTAATCGCATCTTTGAAATATTGCTGTTACGTATCGGTGAAAATATACCAATTTGGCCTAAAAAAACAGATATCATTCGAATTCGAAGAGAAGAGACCACCAACAAAAATGGATTTCATGACACTTCTACGTTTTCGAATAACATTTTAACGATATTTACAATTTTATAATTCAATTATTATCCCAATTTGTTATCTCAGCGCCGATTTGCCAATAAATCGTTGCATAACATCACATATAATATAGGATGATTTCTGTGGTGAGAAGTGCGTTTTGAGGAGTGATTTTTATCTTTCACTTCCTCTACTCAATGCAAGAACAAAACAATAGAAAACTCCTATAAAATAAGTTATCTCATATGTTCATATGCATATTCATAGACGTCCAAATCATTCAAAATGATGAAGAAAAAGTGAATACCAATCACTATATAACTCAGTGCCCGTCGTGCCATATAGGCAGGGGAGTAGTTGTTTCGGATGGACACTTTCTTTCTTTTTTTTTTGTGAATGAATCAAATGTCTTCGAATGACATATCAACGGAAGGTGTTTGTAAATTCGTTTGATTTTACTTATTCCATACAAGCTGTGATTTCAATTTCTTTGATTCGTAGAAGAAACCCAAAAACTAAATCCTCGAACTTCTCTCTACAAGAATAAGTTCCTAATTATCATTATAACGGTGGCTGGCATGGTTATCAAAAGAATGAATATAACCGAAATGTCAAATTAAACTGATGACAGACTTGGCTCGAGTTGAATATTTTGGAATCATCTGGAATCTCTGAAAATGTTCCGTGAAGAGCTCGATAGATAATTTTTTTTTGAGCGAAATGGGTTTTGTCTGGGCTGGAATGAAATATTATCCTGGTGAGTGAGATTTTTTTTTACAAATAGCTCTCTATTTTGCTTTGTGTAGATATTTCCTATGTATGCTATCATCTATTTCATTCAATCTTCATATGCTTGGTACACAAATTGAGTAAGAAAATTTTATTTCTATTTAACCCAGTGCCATATAGGTAGGGAAGCAGCTGTTCTAGATGGACTTTTTTTTCCTTTTCGTGAATGAATGAATCGTCTTTGAATGATATACACGTATCTATGAACATTGTTTATATTTTCTTATGTTACTCCTTTCATAGAAGTTGTTATTTCTATTTTATGATTCGGAGAAGGAGACTTGGAGATAAAATCAAAAATCGCTTCGAAACTTTTCGTAGAAATCAATACTCCAAACACCAAACTGATAATTGGCAATTGATCTCTACGTAAAGTTTCAACTCTCACACCAAATGTTCCAATGTCATCATTCTAAAATCACTTCCTTGGAATCACATATATATTGTGTAACTATTATTGTTCAACTTTCTCTTGGCCCCTTCCATGAATCCTAGTATGCGTTGTGTCTATAAACACTAATCTTTGATGTATATACGAAATTGAATATTCCTTTCAGTCGTGTACAAACAATAGATATCGAGTTGTTCGTGTTCTACCACTGTTTCTTTCGAAGGGAAGTTGAATAGTATCCGGTAGCGTGGCCTTCATTTCCAATATTGGAGGTAATCAAATATTCAATATTTTCAGTCGAAAAAAACTGACAGTAACCGCCTTTTCGTCAATGTCATCTTCAACAAAGGATTTCAGAGGAGCGCACTTATCGATATTTATGTATTCAAATATACACATATACACATCAATATACACATCATGTTGACACATGATTTGTCAACAACTCTCATTATTAATATTCCACAATTGGAAGTTATTGTTTAGTACCTTCGAAATTCCTGAGATTACGGCAGCGATTTGCCTTATCTCTTCCTGATGTATGAAAACAAACTGAAATGTGAACATCTCTTTCTGACATATAAAAACCAGCTGGAGTGTATAAAATCTGAATTTTAACAATTTTCTACTCTCCTTACTAATTTCCACAGAAGACGTGATAGAGGTAGAAAGATTGGTGAAAATTTGTTTCCCATATATATTCCAAGTTAAATATTTTCTTTCATTAGGTGAATTTGTGAGCCAGCGTTTGAGATTCGTATCATTTGAAGTTTATTTTCTGAAAATTTTGCGATCTACATTCTATTGAAATTGGATGGCCCCATATTTCAGGGAATATAATAAAAATCACGCTTTCCTTAAATGTCATAGCTCTTTCGACATAAATTTTATTTGTAAAATCGGGAACCCAATGGACATTCATATGCCTATACTCAAAATTTCCGGATATATACGTAGCTCAGTTTTGTAACAAGCGCGGAGTTCGTTGTTTGATCAAAGGGCATGACCAACGGGATTTTTTTCGCGTATTCAATGACGATTTTTCCGACTTGTGAAGTGACATAAATCCCATCAAGAAAGAGCCCTTCATCAACCGCGAATCACAATAGTAATTCTCAAGAATCCTGGCGGCGTTTGAGTAGGTATTTGACGGTTCTCGAGAGACAGAAGCGGCGGCAAAGCGTTCGTGTAAATACTGAAGATGGGGTACAGCCACACACACACACAAGAGTCATATGTAACCGCTTCAATAGTCATTAACCGCCTGGGGAATTCGATGTGAAGGAATTAGATCACCGCAGCATGTCAAACAAGCATACCTAACAGCGTTATTTGCCGCCCGACGACATACGCGACAGAACCTACCCTAATGTGGGTATCGACACAGGGGTTGAAACGAGTGAGAAGGGTTCGAGAGGTGGATCAGTTCGACGATGAGCAGATGGCTTGATGTGGCGATTGGTTTGTAATTTTTCCTCTGAACTTCACCACTTTAGCAAGCAAGGTTTGCTTATGCGATTTTTCCAAGACATAAAGATTCGTTTCGGTTGATTTTTGGAAAAAATTCACATTCTGAATTGATTCGGTCTCTCCAGTTTCAGACTTGATACCTATTATTGGTGGAGCTTGTCGACTATAGGAAGAGACTCAAACGGAATGATAAAATATCCTTACTTTTTTATAGGTAATGTAAAGAAATATAAACGCAAATGCTGCCATGACTGGAATGAAGTGTGTGAAAATTTCCGTCACAGAAATGAATGAGGTGAAAGAAATAGGTTGAAGATAATAATGATGTAGTTGTACACATCACACCATTCTTCTCATCGATCTAGGGCACTGATCAGACAAAAAACGAAATCGTAACCTGAAGAAATATGTGAATAGTATTCATAATGATATAGCGGTAAGTTTGTTACAAAGTCCCAATTAGTTTTTTGTCCAATCAATGCCCTACTTCAAATTGATGAGAAGAGTGAATAGAAGACCTCAGAAATGATACAGTTATTCATTCAAAAATGGCAATACAATTCGATACATCTCAATACATGTTTAATATTCGATATTAAATTTTATATTTGAGGATTTTGACTAGTTTCACACCTATTTTATACAGCAAATGACTACTACCTCTATTCAATTTTTTTTTAATTTTAATCGAAAGTTTCTTACCATGTTCGACAAACTCTGTTTGTGAAAATGTAAATATCTGAAGGTTGTCAAATATAGCACACGACTTCTGAAGCCTCGGCAAGTATAAGAATTGTAGAATATTCAAGTCGATTCCTGTATTTTACAAGTTCTAGGAATATGTTCGAAAAACCAGCATACGTTCCAAACCATCTATTGATACGAATAATTCTATGCCACCGTATCCCAGACATTTCATATTGTATTCACGATAGCAGGTCACACCACAATCGAATTCTATTGACAGGAGTTCTTCAGCAGTGACCTAGTCTAGAAATAGTTATTTCATGGAGAATATGTATTATTCTTGGTTTTCAGCGCTCAGTTTCAAGAGTTTGAAAAAAAATAGATACTCTAGAATCGAGGTGAATTATTTTGTGGTGAATTCTTTCATGTATGAGAAAAATTGTTTCAACAGACCCCACTTTAAATAATTTCAATGTGAATAAGAGTTTTTCAAACGTTGCATTCGAAGGAGAACGAAGAACAATACTTACTGACAAACAAACACTAAGAAGAAAAATCTTTACTTTGGTATTTTTTTAAGAATTGAATTATATTTTTTTCTGTAATTTGTTTCGAGTTTCCTGATAGTATCTGAAATCTTAGACTGACCGGTTTGATTTTCATAAGTGGTTCCAATTGCTTTGAATGCCAGATATTAAAATTTATTTTTATTTCAACGATATAGATAGAGGAACGAAGAACCTTGACGGTTGACCAGACTTAGACAAACTTCCACTGTGTATCATCACTCGATCTATGATTCACACGTTGGAACGTTATACACAATAAAATTTATTTAATGAGAGCTTAATAACTCGACTTGCATTCATCCAATAAAGCATCCTTGTGTATACCTCCGATTCGAAGTTCGATTTTCCTTGTATATTCTAGAGTGGAAATACCACCTCATCTCTTCAAATCAGAATTGAACTCCATACAGCCTCCTTCCGGAAAACAATATTTAACGCCACTCCGATACCGCTGATGATAAATATAAAAAGGCGGAAAAATGAACTTCGTGCCAGATATAAAATATCCGGTCAGGATATTCTGTAGGAAATGCGGTTTACATATCTCTACTTGCTCACTTTCCACTCCCAAGAGTCTCGGCTGTTCCGGAATATTTCGCCCTCTGTGAACCCTATTTTATAAGGGGCTACGGAATCAGACAAAACGCCAAATGTTCTTAAAGCTCGCATTTATCAATATTCCTTCCTTGGAATTCTTGAAAAGTTCCGATTTATTGATTATATAGTGAGTCCCACTCCAACCACCCCGTATATCTTTTGTTCCAAGCCGTATTTGTTTTTTCATCACGTAAAACTTCCAGTGATATACCTAATTATTTGTTACAAATCCACCTTTCTCGGGTAAATTATTTCCAACTAGGATCAGCATGATCCCTGAAAAAAATCATTTGAAGAGTTTCTCGAAATCTTTCGAATCTTAAACTAACATTAACTCCTACTGTGCATGGAGTTGGCAATCACACGTTAAAAGATGAGGCCTCTTTAATCCATTGCTAGCACAAGTTTGGACTTCTGAGGGCATATTTCCATTACAAAATCAATAATAAAAATTGTTTCGAATCTTCAAGAAGTGGTGGTAAACGGGACCACTTTATTTTAAAATTGTAGATCTTCAAATGACTTTATTTTCAATCACTGTTATATGGCAGTAATGGCCACACATTGGATATAATTTTTCTCGGAAGATTTATGTTTAAGATTCAAATTGAGAAAACCATATCATGGAGTTCATTTCATAATCAGGTGTTTCCACCCTGCGAGATTTCTTGGATAAATATTGAGAACACCTCCAATTATTCTTAGGAAATGTTTAATGATGTTATGGAAACAATTGAACTGAGATTTCTTACTATTCATTCAACTATTACCATCATTTTTTCGATACTGTAGATATTATTTCACTTGAATTTCGGGAAAGTAAAATCTAACCCAGTCAAGAAATCAACAAAAAACTGAAGAGTTAAGAGGGAAACGCTGAATACCAATACTGATCAGAATTATATTCGTGGTATGGATAATGAAGAGGATTTCCTGATATTTAATGGCTGATATGTTTTTTAGAAAATCTCGTTGATTTTTGCTCCCAGTATACGATGAATTGTCCTATAGAGGCTGATTAGTTTCATTAGCTACTATGTCTTTTCAAGTTCTACAGAAAATAACTTCTGAATAATTCTTCGATTAAATATATATAGAGTTAGAGTGTATATATATCCTGTGTATCATTACTGATTTGGAAAATATTCAAATATTCAAGATGAAGGTGATTGAAAAAATTTGAAACGGTATATATGCCACTAGGCTCTGATTAGTTCAAAAGAGACAGATTCAAATAATACTGAGATGGTCGGTATTATAGGATAACAAAATATGGTTTTATGGAGATGAGATTTTTTTTATGAATATTATAAATTTTGTATGATTTTTGCTTTCTATCATATATTGCCTCACTTGCATTTTCGAGTTGGTTTTGGAAAACTGGTGTTTGGCTTCCTCATCTTCATAGCAATATAAAAGAGAGAAAAAATATGTAACAAGTAACACCAAAGAATCAGCAAAGACTTTGTTGATCTGAGAGGCTATATCATTCATGGATGTCGCAGAGTTTATATGTTTTGGCTCCCATCATTTCTTCTTACTTCTCAATCTCCATACACCCTTCGTCAATAATTTGTTGATGGAGCGGGTACAAGTCGAATTCGGACAATAGCGAATAAAAAACGTTGGCAGCCTTATATACACACATCTGCATGTTTATTTGTTGTTACAATTCGATTATACTTACAAAAAAGGCATCATCCACAGCTTTAGAAAGTGATCTTTCATTGAATACTTGATATTGATTGCGTTTAAACCTGGATACTGAACCAGATTTGAATCTCGATTGTATTTTTCAGGGTTACAACCATATTTTTTAATATTACTTATATTTCCCCACTCTTCTCCTATCATATTCATGAATTCAGGAATCATGAAGCTACAGCTGTGTTATATGAAATTTATCAGTTTGGTCAATTATTCTCTCACCTGCAGATGCTTGATTAGCCCCTGAGGATACTTGATAATTTTTTTTTGAGTTCTTGAATGAAACAGAAATATCTTGTGAAGTTGTAACTTTTATTTTTTTCAATCGGAGGAGAAAAAGCGAAAAATAGCAACTCAAATATTAAATAACCATTCAAAATATTTGTCATTGAATCAACAAGTCAACAAGAAAGTTATTCAACTGAAAATTTTAATTGACTTTCGGAAGTAAAATTCACAATTCGATCATTTTTCGTGTGAAATGTGGGAAAATATGAATCATTTTTCAGTTTCCGCCCTTTAAATTTTTCTGACATAGCACCCCAAGTATTTCACGAGATTTCAACTCCTGAATGAATTTGTGTATTTACTGCTACCATTTTCATTATATTGAGCTGAATGACTTTTCTCGATTTCACCCTAAGACTGAATTGAGGAATCTAATGCATCTGTAGGAAGGAAATGGTGGTTTCTAACTATTTCTTTGGATCAATTATCCCAACTGAAGCTGGGTCGGTATCCCCATGTTATACATTATCATCCAAAGTCCTTTATTTAAATAAGACACAAATTATTTAATCTAACAACGTTTGCAATTATAGCTCATATATGTCTAATTTGTTGAGAAATCAACAATATTTTTCTCTGTGATATTTATGGGAATCACGAAATTACTCCAATTGAATAATTCACCTCGCAGAATACGTCAAAACTTACAAGTACAACCGATACCAACAATACCAAAATCATTCCACATTTCCTGAATTGTGGGAGAAACATTGATCAAGTATCTTTATGGACAAATATTCTCAGTTATCCCTACGATTCACTGTCGATTTCCTACGATGGAATGGCATTCAACTGTAATTTACAGAAATAAAATAGAACTCAGCATCCCTTTTTTTCATTGAATACCTCATTTGTTTTCGAATTGAGAACTATTCACGGTATATCAAGGTATCATATCATCCATGATATGGAAGGAGGCATTAATTTACAATAGTCGGATGAGTCACCGTCCCAAAGTTGAATACGATTCGATGTGGTCGCATTGGGAAGTAACACAATTGAAAATGGCGTTCATCGATGCGGAAAAGGCTAGATTGACAAACGTTGTTCCCGTTTGTTGCCATTGTCACATACTAATGCATCCATTTCTAGTTTCCTTTTATCTGGAAATTTCCAACTTATCCGGCTGATATCGAGCGGAAAGAGAACGCTCTTAGAAAAAAATGACGCAAGTTTGGAATATGTTTCTTCAGATTAGGGGCAATTGTGTTGTCTCCACCACAATTATTGATTTATGTTTTCTATAACGAATCGAATTCCATGGGAGTATTTACCTTGAATATTACCAATAATGCGAAAGTATTTTGAACGTTATTATCTGGATATAACAGGTTTTTCTTGTGTGTTAAACTAGAGTTTGAAAAACTACTGAAGTCCGGTTTCACCAACGACTTTATTCTAAAATATCTTGCTAACTGGAATATTTGTACGCATTTATGCGTTCAGGTCTCCATCAAATTGCGTCCAGAGCTCTCTTCTTGGAAATAAATATTCCCAAATTTATGTCTCTATCACAAGATGTGATATATATGTTGAACTTGGTTTGCTATTCCGAAAAATCCTCTCTTCTCCTAAGCATGTTTGAAAAGTTCTTCCTGTTTGACCCATATAAAACATAAAGGACCGGTTTTTCAATGCAAGATATCTATCAGATGAAAAGAGCAACAAATTTCATCCTTGTCACTGCCAAATATTACTCACGTGCACCTTCTCTCTCTTCCATCTGTCTCACAGATAACTCATTTATCCTTATAATGAAAAACTCGCCCTGAGCATGATAATTTTCATTTTCCTGACCTGAATTGGGTATATTCATTTGAGAGCCAGTTGCACCGCTTCAACTCAGCAGAGATTCAACTAAGCTTGGCTCAATCGTTAAGGAACAAGGAAGCTGATTGGCAAATCCATAGCAACAAAGCCTTGCTCAGATGAAGCACAACTGAAGAAAAGCTGCGCAACTGGCCCTGAATCCTTGGCTGAACATTCCTTAGACAATAACGAAGTCACTAGCTGATCGTCGTTTCCTCATCTCGCACAAGTTGCGATATATGACGTTCCTGAGGGGTTATCCAGATCCACTCAACTTATATGGTTGATATCCTACTACTGAGAAATATTCCGGAACTATTTTTTTTGTCCATTGAACTCACCTCATCATAAAATAACTATTCTATAAAGCCGAAGAGCTATGGGAAGTTATATTTTCAGCAACAACTATAGTGTAAAGAATAATTTTTTTTATTTATAATTTGTCCGGAAAATTCAACTTCCTGATATTTTCTGGATGAATATCAGTTCAATCGTATATCACCTACTTATATTTGTGTTCATTCATCTCAGGTATGTTCACTATATTTTGATTTTCTCTTTGCGTTTTGAGAACTATTCAATACTGTTCCTGTATTCGGATGAAAAATATGTTTTAAACAATTCGTACCTCTAGGTCGTAGTTTGTAATTGTTTTCCATAGATACTCATCCGAAAGAAATTTAATTTTCCGCAAAAAATACCCACTTAGCGGAGGGTGTTCACTAGGAGTATAAAGAAGTGCGGATTACAACAGAAAATCTCGTTAAAAAACAAAACATCCCAAAGTCGTGTTGTTTTCTAAATCGGCAGTTTTCAACCCCTGACTATATACTTTTAAAAAGATGTTCCTTAGTGGGTGTTAGAGCAGAGCTCTCATTGCTTTCATTCCTCTTGCTTTCATAAGGCAGCAATCAAGAGCTACTGGCTGTTGTAGAAATCAGGGGCGGCGGCAAAAAAGAGGTGTTCCAAAGGTTCAGGATTTGATGAAATAGCTGAATTGTTCTGTTTTCCAGATGTTCATTTTGGTAGTTGTGAGGTACAAACATATTGGTTGTTACTTGATTTCTCAGAAAGTGTGCAATTCAGTTCAACCACAATTCTGCCTTGATCAGAGTGGTGGAGCTCTTATTGCATGAATTTATATTTAGTACGGGGTACAGTGATAGAATTTTGTTCTTCGAAGAAAATGGATACAAGGTCCGTTATTGAAAATGCAATTGTAGGTTCTTGAATTTCATATATTATACACGAGGGACATCACTGAATTCTTCCAAAGACAGAGGTACCGCTGGTCATGAAAATTATATTAATTAAGTCATCTACGCTGACAAAATTTCATTTAATGTTTTTTTATTTCTTAGCATTAGTGATTGCTGAATTTTCTCCTCATATTTGCTTTTTTCAATTCGTAATCAAGAAAAACATTATTTTTTGGTAACCTACGAAACATTCAACTTTCGGTTCTCATACAGTACCCACCAAAAATTCTGCGCCATACAGAATATGAAAATTTTCAGCTGAATGAAATAAGTAATCAAGAATCATTTTTTCATATCATATAAAAAAATCACCAGAAACTGTGAGTTTTATCCATTTATTTTACATGAAGAAAATAATCGATGATGTTTTCAATTCGGTAATTGATGAATTCATACAGGAATGCAGAAAGAGATGAAGATTCATGCAACTCAATATCGAAATAATATACAGCGTGTTCCAACGAAAATGTAATCACTCGAACAAATTAATGTTTTGACGCAAATCCAAACACATCTATTTTTATTTAGAGGGGGGCAAATTTTTATGCAAAAATAATTCGTGCAACTAAAACCCAGTACTGGGGGTATTAACCCCCCCCCCCCACAAAATTTCAAATTGGTCTAGGCGTCAAAAAACTTGGAATTTGAAAGGGTTTTTTTTATTGACACAAACTTCTTTCTTTTTCAAAATCGATCTATTACTAAGCTTTGAAATCAATAAAAGCCCAAAAAGATTGAAATTAATGGAAATGACCTCCATTATCTTCCATACAATAATTACAATTTTGAATAAAAGCCATCTCTTAACGATGTTTTTGAGCTGATGATATAGATGAGTTTTGTTTTATACGCATACCAACAGGAACAGCATGCTGACAGTTTTTCTACGGATATTCGTTTATCATATTGATTCGGGGAAGAGAGTACCAAATAACTTCCCTGATGTTTCGCCACTGTTTATCATCACACTTTCGCATTTAACGCCTCATTC
Source organism: Zygogramma bicolorata (assembly GCA_032362365.1). Lineage (NCBI taxonomy): Eukaryota > Metazoa > Arthropoda > Insecta > Coleoptera > Chrysomelidae > Zygogramma > Zygogramma bicolorata. The sequence goes on along the minus strand of JAVJAQ010004414.1, from coordinate 2,278,975 downwards.
CATTGTTTTCTCATTCCCGTCTTTTCTGCTAATAACCTGCCTCATCTGAATGTGTTCGAGTATATAGAGGGGAGGAATTTTAAAAAGCCACTTACGTTTGTCATTCAAAGTGGCCCTTCGCAGCTTGCGGCAGGTGAAAGAGGAATACAACGAAAAAATACATCGTTAAAAAGAAAATTATAATCTTCTGCTCGACTGTTAATGGGATTCGGAAGTATGAAGGAACGTAAGATGTAATAAGGGGGTTGTTTGCGAGAATAAATGAAATGCAAAAAATTAGAATTATCCGAGTGTCACGAGCTTGGAATTCGTTATTTCAAGAAAGCTGAAGGTTGATTACGATCTGTGATGAAGATGGGATGTAAATTGAATCGATACAGAATCATTAGCTGATAGTAGCCTCAGAATATCAATTACCTACCTAGTCTTCAAATACCAATGATGTTTATACAAGTATGTTTCATGTCCACCACAATTCGTACTTTATCCGAAACGGATTTCAACAACTCAAAAAATCGTTAAATTTCATAAACGCATCAACCATTGCACGTTAAAAGGTAAGGCCTCGTTGATCCATTGCTCGAACAAGGTTCGACTTCTGAGTGTTCACGTTCGTCACCGGTTAACGGAAACGAACAAGCTTACAACAAATGAGAAGAAATCATTGTTGAAAAATTAGTTGAACAAGACAGTGAACGCAACGCGACAAATCAGAACACTTCATCCATTTTCGCATCCTCTTTGACAATGTCTACCGCATTTGTATACGAAACGTAGGCCCGAAAGATATATTTTTTTGGGTTTCCAGAGTGAACTCATTTAACCGAGATGATCGAATATTCAATTCTATTTCAATGGAATCCTTGAATTATCCATTAAAATTCTTGCTGAGAATAATTCAGTTGGTCTCTTATTTGAGTTATTTTCTTCAAACATTCATTGGGATATTGATTGAGCAATTTGATAAATACCAGGATAATATATCGACATTATCACACTGAGACTGAAATAGATTGGATGGAACATATTTCAGTTTATGGTAAAGTGGTACCTATGAAAATAATTCTCATAGAGAATAATGATTTTTTTGAAAGAATATATATATATTTGAACTAAGCTCGAAAGCCAAAACGTGCGATCTTTTATCCAACACATGACAGTTATGATTGTCATTATTAATGTCATTTCAGACAAGTAAACTATCAAATAACACACTTGTGTTGTGATTTACCCGGATAAGTTGCTACGTTAATTGAAAAACAGTTCCTTCTGAATGGGACACGTTTCATCATTCAACAACTCTCGAGTATCTCAAATTTGACTTAGAAGAATCCAAGAACTAATATTTAACGTAGAGTATTTGATGAATATTAGTTCTTGTATTTTTTTGATGGTGACATTTGAGATATACGAGAAGTTGTTGAATGATGAAACGTGTTACATTCAGAACCTGTTTTTTGATAAACGCAGCAGCTTAGCGGGGTACACTACAAATCTGCCCTTCTACACTTGTATAAATTACAATATTGAATCTTAATTTTCAGATTGTGATGGGTTGGGAACCCAGAAATCCTGCGAAGAAAGAACCATTTTTAGTTATTTCCAGCTTCCTATAATCATGTCATAAGGAACCGGTTTGGTCAAAAAGAATTCAAATGTCCTCGATTATCACATTTCTTGATGCCAAGAACTATTTCACTATTCCTCTGAAAAAAACGTCAGATAATCGTTTTCTATTTCAATACCAGACATCAGTTCCTGTATGATACCCGGGATCCTGAAAAACAAATAACCCTGAGATTTAAATCATAGAAGTCGCTATAATCGGAAACAGAAAAGAAATCCATAAAAAAGTATCGAGAGAAGTTTCCCTCCTTATTTGTGATTCCGCCGCAGACTTAGCCACCGGGGCATTTCAATAAACCATTCCAAGGCATTTCAATAAACCATTCGTCCACGTCCCCATTCATCATACGAGAATTTTAGTCCAGGACAACTACATGTGTGGTGAGACTGTATTGTGTTGCAAAAAGAATTCTTAGATAGATATATTCAGAGAAATATATTCATTAAAAATTGGAGAAAGTGTTGCTATTCACTGGAAAATAAAAAATCGCAAATCCTAATGAAAATTGTGTTTTTTCGTATCTATACTTATGGAAAAATGAATCTCTTCAAATATGTTTGGTATAAAAAAATTATTAACTCTGAATCTCCTTTATAAATTTGCACATCCTGTACTTGCGATGAAAAAAGCTGAAAGGTACGAAAAAAAACGATGAATTTGACATCAAATACTATACAATTTCCTGTACAATTCTCACTAACAATATCTAAAACAGTAAAAAACGAAGTCGCTTCTCGCTTTCTCTCTATTTCTATGTATGCTCAGATCTTTGAAACTACACAACGGATTTTGATGCAGGTTTTTCTGATAGAGTGATTCAAGATGCTCCAATGAAGTTTCTTTATATGAAAGATCCTATCTTTTTCTCGATGAGGAATCGTCTCATGTTTTACACTTATTCAGTTACACCCTGTATAGTGGAGAAACACTATTCCAGAGGTTTCTAATGGGATTATGTAAATCCATTTTTTTGCGCATACATTGCAAACGCTCGCTGAACCCTACGAAATAGATCAAATTAATATACTACAGTATTGTACACCTTGAAAAGATCTACTAAGAAGTTCGTCACAGTATATGTGTATCTCTTAGGGATAACCTAAAATAACCATTTCTTTACGTGCGAAGCAGTCGCTAGTTAGTAATAATTATTCACGAAATTGTAGAATTATTTGTATGATAACTTTGCTTGTTTGCAGAGTATAATATTCAATAACGACTGACGACAAGCTAATAATAGTGCTATCTGAACGGATGGCTATCGATGTACCTATTGATAAAACGCATTCAAAAAAGTTGGCCTGTGTACTTGCTGTAAAAAGTTGGTTTGATTATTCAATAATATTTTAATGTCATCCAAACAAGTGAAAAAAGCACCATGGGCCTATGGAGGCCTTATTGCGGTGGAGCTCAATGAACTCTTCCACCTCTCGTTCACAGATAAACTTTCAACAATCGCCGGCTAGATTTTTAATAGTCGAAAAATTGGTGGAGACCTTTATGAGGGAGTGTAGTTCATTGGGGATGTTTCCACTTTCTGCTTGTATTGCACGGATCTAGCCGATTTTTATCAAATCAATAAAGCGAATAAACCTAGTTTTCAGAGTTTCATCTATCGATTATAAAAGCCTTTCTCCTTCAACGTTAATAATTTCAATAAATAATGCAGATGATCAGTATATTTCATTACTACTGCGAAAAATGACATTCTTTGTCTACGACTATTGTATAAACCATACATTATCAAAGAAATATTGGGAAGCAAATTGTAATACTCCACCGTATTCAACATTTATAACAGTTTGTTCGAATACCTAGGAAACATCAACGATATCAAAACATTCAACAAAAATATGAAATGCATTTTTCTTCAAGAATAACGATATGGTGGTAAGTAAAATACTTTTTGTTGGTGGATCCCTGAACCCATAAAGAATGTATCTATCAGAGCTCGTAACAACGATTTAAATGCAATGATCAGAATCGGTGCAATTGAAGCCAAGTTATAAAAATCCTAAAGGCTTCACCTCCAACTACGCCTCCACCAATTGTATCAAATTCGAGAACCGCACTGAGAGTTGTTGAAATTACCAAAATAGGTATTATAATGAAACTGTATTCACGAAATTATTATAAATCATCGGTTTAATCTTACTCTCAACTTAAAAAATGTACAATTTAACACTCGACCTTCTTTTCGTCTCTTGCAGAAATTTTTGGATATTTTTCGTGTACTGTCTTGCATTTCTATGAAGTTTTCGAAACTGATTTTATATACGATTGAAAGATTTATTTATCGAATAAGACCTGAAAATTACTCCTTTTCACATTATATCCGGATCTACCAGCATTTTTCAACAGAATATTGTATGTAAGAACTTCGAACGGATTTTACTGAATTTGTTTATTCATCAACTCCTATCTTCATATCGAATCAGGATTATTTTTTATATACACAGTTTCAAAGAACATTACCTGAATAGAGGAATAGGAGATACGAATTAATATTTACATTAATTTTTTTTAAAGTTTGTAAGCGCTAAGAGAATCCTATCTCGTATATCCCCAAAAAATTATTGTTTACGGTTAGTTTCGAATTTTCCTTTTGAAGAATTCGATTTTTTCATTAGATATATAATCCCGGAACTTTTCAACTTTCAACCCCCCCTTGACACGTCATAGCCACAACAGAATGGCACTGGCTAAAATTTTCCCGGACTATATTCCGGGAAAAGTCGAGCCGAAAAATCAAAACAAATATGCGGACACTTTTCGCGCGCGGCCCCTTCCGTATTATTGAATTGACGGAAGCCGAGGGGTCGTCTAATACCGGAAGTGGCCTCGCCGGAGGGGTCAGATGACCGATGGTGTCGTTTCTTTTAAACGGCTTAATCTTTGGATAAATATTTTCGGAGCAGATATGGTGACAAAACAAATAATTCTCGGATTGTGGCAGTTTGTATGGCAAATATTGGCGAAAGAAGCGAAGGATTTAGTTCATTTTATATTTTGGTTGAAGCTGCTGTAATTTGTAAGAAGTTTTATATGCAACTTTCATATTCACTTTGTCAAATATCTGTTGGAGTCCTCTTGTGTATTGAGGTTCATATTGGATTACCGTAAAACGGGGCTAGGAACTTGATACACATTTTCAGATTTTACGTTCTACCTTGTTGAAACAAAGCTACGTTCATCGAAACAAAAATTATTTCAGATTACTTTGGGGTAATGGTTATTAGGTGTAACACTAAAAAAAAATCTAGCCCTCGCCACACTGGAGAAAAAAGTTTGAAACACACTTTTTCAAGTAGCCCCTTTGTGGGGTACTTGATATTTGTTTGAAAATCGCATCTAAAATACAAGTATACTCACAATTGAGGCTACTTGAAACGCAAATTGTTTTAATAAAACGCGCGGGTAGTAACTTAATGAAAAAATATGGGATTTGTGGAAAGAATAGTTATTTTATTTACGTTGTTGAAAAATGCATAGTATATGAACAACAAATTATTGAAAAATCAATCACTTTTAACAAACTAAGTGAAAACTATTAGGTAAAGTAAAGAAAAACAACTAGGTACAACGATACTAAATCAAGTTTTTAAATTTTATTGGTCCTCTTCTCAGAACTTCGTATTCTAAAAGCCGTTTCTTTATTTTGTTTTTTTTTTCGACTATGCCAATATCTTCAACCCTTGGAAAAATATAAGCCCCTTGTCGCTCATTCTTAAGAAACTACACATGTAAAAGTCGTTTTTTCGCAGTTTATAATTTTAGCGGCATATTGTTTATTTGTCCCGGTTTGAGTTTTCATTTCAACGTAAATGTAATCAACTGGATTAAAACCTCTCATTTCGGTAGAACTGTCTGCAATAATCGTAGAGTTTTCTATTTCTTCGTCAGAAAATGTATCAGGGTCTAAATCCATATCGCTGTCAACTGTAATTTTTTCTTCACTGATGTCGCTTTCAGAAGACGATGATGGTAAATAAGTTGCCATTCTATTTTGCTTCTTTTTGGTCCTTGGCTCGGTCGGTATCGGGACAGCGAGGTCTTCTTTCGTAATACTTTTACCAGCTTCAACCAATAACTTTTTTCTGCCAACAGAAGTTGCGGTTTTAAACCTAGATTTTTCGAACACTGTTTTTAGTGAATCAACAATTTCTGTGGCTTGCTGCAAATTCTGTTGGTCTGTTTTAGGCAACCTATTTAGGATTTTGTACCTATCTACTGGCCATACACCAGTTGCTCCAAATCCTGACTTGATATTTTGTTCATTAGTAGTTGAAACTTTGGTTAAGGCGGGAAAAAACTTCTTTTCTGATGGTTCCCTTGTATTGTTTTTTCCACTCTTGTAGAATCTTTCTCCACGCTGCCTTCATTGGTCGAAAAACACTGACATCCAGTGGCTGTGTGAGTTGAGTACTATTAGGCGGCAAAAGAATAAAGCGAATGTTATTTTCCACACATGTTGTAATAACAGCAGACGACAGGTGGCTAGCCAGGTTATCGCCAATAAGAACTTTTGGGCCCGGTGGTAGAGTTTTAAAATATAGAAATATTATTTTGTTGAACCAGTCTTCGAAAATATTGGCATCGAACCATCCAGATCGCGAACGATTATATCTGGCGTTAGCAGGTCCGTTTTCCGTCCAAGTATTCCATAGGTGATCAGCTTTGTATACAATGTAGACAGGAAGCATAAACCCTGAAGCGGAACATGCACACATCACTAATGTTGCTGCCTTTGATGTGTCCATAACCTTCTCAGCCCTTTTAGAACTCCTGCGAACAACTACTTTTACACGGCCAGGGTCGTCCGTGAAATTGGTCTCGTCGTGGTTGACGATTGCATCAGGAAGAACATCCTTCAAGCTCTCTGTAAAATGGTCAAAATATTTATTAATTACTTCCGGAGAAACTGCGGCCCTACTCTCTTCAATGGATTGCGACAGCCTTTTCGAGAGTTGATTTTTGTGGCGAAGTAAAAGTTTTTGTAACCAGGTTTCGCCTGGTAGGTTGTCCCGGAATTGTTGCACTTGTTTTCCTATTCGGTCAAGATATGTTGTTACGGTTTCCTTAATGTCATCTGAATCGCACGGACAACCCCAGTCTGCGGCAATACTTCACATTCACTTCACATTAGCAAGATGATTTTCTTCTTCAACTGATAGGGCCGGTTGGGCTCCAACTGATTCTGTGTGCAAGCCCTTAACTCTTCGATATGGAGTTATGTAGGGAATATTGAATTGTTCACTTGAATATTTCAAGTTGCTACCTTGCCTATATAATTGTAACGCACGCTGGAGTAATTCTTCATCGTAATCTCGATATTTTCGACTTCCTGGGTTTCTTTTGTGAACTCGCACCATTTTTAAGTAGCCCCTGAATTGACATTGAAAAATAAAATGCTACACCACTGGCTAGTAAAACCCAAAATATATGTTTTGAGGTTAGGGTGTCCAAGGAAATACTAGTCTCTTTCGAGAAAAAAATGTGGCTGTTATATTACTCACATGGGTCTTTGTGTAATAGGAAGTATACAGGTATACAAAAAATATATAAAACTTACTTTAATTTTAACGTTACACAATCTATAGTTACCAGCACTACAAATTTCCCGCGTATCATCAAATGAACCAACTAACATGTGTTGAGATTCTCGCCTACATACGCACTTTATATTCCAGTATTCCTGCCGAAACCATGAGATTTCAACAGTGGCGGCTGAAATCATCAAGTTACCTCGCCGTTTTCAAGTAGCCCCGTTTTACGGTACTATAAACTTTTCGTTTATCTCATCTTTCTTAAAAGTCGAAGATTCACAAAGTGTTTCCCTAAATTTACATTTTCTAAATTTACAACAACAACTAACCCCAGCTCTAGATGTAGTATCAATTTTCTTCTCCTGAAGAAGTTAACCTTGTTAGCGAAACGCGCGTCGAGTGCAAAAATATCAGTTTGGTGTTAGGTAAATTGATCTCTAGGAAAAGTTTCAACTTTTACACTAAAGGTTCCAAAACTCCTCGTTTATTTGTGAAATTGATAGAAGAAAACTTCAATATGGCGACTGAGCGCCATTTGGAAAAAAATTTAATGGAAATGGGGGTCTTATGATACATCATTTTGACGAATACATAACAACCCTAGAATATAAAGTAAATACCGCCACCTACTTCAAATGCCAGATCATTTAATAATACCTGAATACAAACACATTGATATCGATATTTCTAAAAATAACCGTTGTTTTCTGCCATACGGGAGTCTCAACAACCCGATAAGGTGTGATAGGTTATTCTTTGTTTATAAAAAAAAAGGCAGAAATGTCAGTACGACAACAAACATCATCGTTTAGTTCAAATATTCTCATTAAGGTTTCGATTTTACGAGTAGAAAGGTATCACGTAAACTCCAAAATGGTCAATCGAAAAAAATTCAAGGGGGGAACTGTATTTGAATATGCTGGGAACTACTGTTGATTCTCTACTCACCGAAATCGTCGAAGTGAATGATTTCGATATGGATATTATTATTCCAACAAGATGGAGCACCACCACGCTACTCCAGTCAAGTAAGAAACTATTTGGATAAAACTGTCCATGGTCGTTGGATTGGCCATCGAGCTCCTACAGAATGGCCAGCCCTCATGTCAGATTAGACACCTTGAGACTTTTTTTATGGGGCTATTCGAAGCAAAGGGTGTACGGAACTAAATATGCTTCAATATTGTATTTATGGCAGAGAATAATAGATATTTGAAGAAATATTGACGTTGCTGTGGTCGAAAATGTTCGATGTGAAATATTGGATAGGCTGTTCTTATGTCAAGACGTTTGAGGCAACCATTTCTAGCATCTTCTGAACTGAATTCAGCTTAAATCATCAGAGTACGAAGATGAACGTCGATGTATTCAGGCAATCATGAAATGTTTCGTAGTAGGTGAAGATATTGACTTCATATTCTTGGGTTCTAAAGTATTCGCAAGGAGCTTCAAAATGATGTATCATAAGACCCCAGTTCCAATCCTTTTTTTTTCGGATGGTGCCAGTCGCCAGCTTGAAATTTTCATCTGTCAATTTCACTTCAAAATATAGTATCAAAAACTAAATGGGGGGCATTGAAAGAAAGCGCTGTATATGAATATTTCCCTCATATATTAAATGTACCATAAGAGCAATGCAATTATCGAAAACTTACAGCGGTAATTGCATTGTATCAAGTCACCATAACAACACATTTGAAACCGTATCGCTAGACGTCAGTAATCAGCACAAATAAATGTCAGATAGACTTCAAAAATAGAAAAACATTTCGCGTTTAGGTGAGTACTCCATACAATCTATAGAGGAAAGTATAAATGAACAAAAAATAACATTTCCCTGAGAATTTCTTTATTCGTGAAATATTCCAATGAATTACATTCGTGCATAAAAATGACCATATAATTTTTCATTCAAGCGTGATATCGTATACAAATTGCATTCGGTTATTTTCATATTTTGTAAAAGGGATCTCGTCCTTCGGACTCGGGCACTTTCGCCAAAATATGAAAATAAACTTGCTATTTTCAGATATCACGCTTTCTTGCAAAATAATCGGCAATTTAATATGCACTCGTGCAATTATAACAATTATATGTCAACTGTTGACGTATTGACAGTCAACTTCACAATCAATTCACACTCTAGGATAGAATAGCCTTTTATGAAAATCACAACACATTTTCACCCAAGACTATTTCACTTCGTATTCTATCATAATTATTGCCTTTACCAACTATTCGTATTCGGCAAATCTTCATGGTAAATATATCTTCATCAAAAAATCGAGGGGTCCCGTAGTGTTTCTTTGGCGAATCTGTTGAACTTTGCCCTACGTTTTTGCCATATATTGAACACAAAATTGTCATACAGTTAATACAATTGAAACATTTTCGCACGTGGTTAAATTTACATTGAATCAGATTTATTGCATCATGAAAGAAAGATAATCATAAATGTTTACAAATCTTCTTTGTTGATAGGTACGTGTACTAGTATATTATTCATTGAAATATGTGAGTTCATCCATGAAAAAGTATTTTCCTTTGTAGTTTTCCAATAGGGAACTCAGAGTTACATGCTTTTCCGAATGTTTTAATTATAATAATATATTTTGAATACCCACTTCCGAAAGATTTGAAAAAATCAAGATTTTTGCATGTTCATAAACTTCAACTAAAACTCAAAAAGTATAATTATTGTTACTAATAACACCTGTTTCCAGTACTGCAGTATTTGTAAGCCTCTTGGTGGTTTGTGAGCTTTGTTATGTTTCATCTTTCGAGGAATCGAACTGACAGGATACATACATGAACCGATACTTTCGAATAACAATTAAAAACACTTGACATAGTCAGTGGGCATACTTGAAGACTGGCGTTAAATCAAATCATCTTTCGAACAATCTGTTCAGGCCAGTCTCAAATTACCTACACAGTAGGTTTCGGCTGGCACCTGTCAGAAAACAACTACTCCCCTGGCTAATACCACGAAGGGCATTGAATTATATCCGACCAGATGCCAGTGCAGGTTTCTTCACAGAAGTAAATCCTGCATTTGCTTTCGTCGATACAAATGAAGGAATTGATTTTCAATTATAGGGGCGGACACACTTGCAAACCGGTTTCGGGCTATTTGGCCACTCGTCAGTGCAAGGCAGTGCCATCATCAACATAAAGTCGATGATTTCCCATAATTAAAAATCAAACTCCTACACAAGTATCAAGCCCCGGCCAAAGCTGACGCGAACAACGAAGTTATTACGCCATCTATCAATGGACGAGGTATTCCAAAAGCAAACCGAATTCGCCCATTCCTCCTGCGAGGAAAATGTAAAACACTTGACATAGTCAGTGGGCATACTTGAAGACTGGCGTTAAATCAAATCATCTTTCGAACAATCTGTTCAGGCCAGTCTCATATAATTCAATGCCCTTCGTGGTATTAGCCAGGGGAGTAGTAGTTTTCTGACAGGTGCCAGCCGAAACCTACTGTGTAGGTAATTTGAGACTGGCCTGAACAGTTTGTTCGAAAGATGATTTGATTTAACGCCAGTCTTCAAGTATGCTCACTGACTATGTCAAGTGTTTTTACATTTTCCTCGCAGGAGGAATGGGCGAATTCGGTTTGCTTTTGGAATACCTCGTCCATTGGTAGATGGCGTAATAACTTCGTTGTTCGCATCAGCTTTGGCCGGGGCTTGATACTTGTGTAGGAGTTTGATTTTTAATTATGGGAAATCATCGACTTTATGTTGATGATGGCACTGCCTTGCACTGACGAGTGGCCAAATATCCCGAAACCGGTCTGCAAGTGTGTCCGCCCCTATAATTGAAAATCAATTCCTTCATTTGTATCGACGAAAGCAAATGCAGGATTTACTTCTGTGAAGAAACCTGCACTGGCACCTGGTCGGATATAATTCAATGCCCTTCGTGGTATTAGCCAGGGGAGTAGGTGTTTTCTGACAGGTGCCAGCCGAAACCTACTGTGTAGGTAATTTGAGACTGGCCTGAACAGATTGTTCGAAAGATGATTTGATTTAACGCCAGTCTTCAAGTATGCCCACTGACTATGTCAAGTGTTTTTACATTTTCCTCGCAGGAGGAATGGGCGAATTCGGTTTGCTTTTGGAATACCTCGTCCCTTGGTAGATGGCGTAATAACTTCGTTGTCAGCTTTGGCCGGGGCTTGATACTTGTGTAGGAGTTTGATTTTTAATTATGGGAAATCATCGACTTTATATTGATGATGGCACTGCCTTGCTCTGACGAGTGGCCAAATAGCCCGACGAAAGCAAATGCAGGATTTACTTCTGTGAAGGAACCTGCACTGGCACCTGGTCGGATATAATTCAATGCCCTTCGTGGTATTAGCCAGGGGAGTAGTTGTTTTCTGACAGGTGCCAGCCGAAACCTACTGTGTAGGTAATTTGAGACTGGCCTGAACAGATTGTTCGAAAGATGATTTAATTGTCAATTAATAAATAACAAATTTCAAATAATGTGCGGCAACTTCGAAATGCTGCTGACTGAATGCCAAAGAACAACAGGCGCATGATTTCAAATTCAGTGCAAACGTCCTAATGCATTTCTATCACTGGATTGGTGCGTGCAACTGCTTTGATTTCATGTCGTCATCGATGACGTACAACAGTTTTTAAATTGTACAGACTATAGTTGTTGAATTTATGGCGAATACGCAGGGTCACTACAATTTTTAATTATCACTGATCATTTCCATATGAGGTTGGTCGGCCGAAATTATTTTCAAATTTAGACATTACTGTGATGATCATCAAATATTCTTTGGGCTGTATTGATCTGGGTTATATAACATAATAATGAATAGCCACCAGTTACACCAGGTACGGTTCAAATAAATTCTATATTCGAACAGAAAAATCTATTTCATCAGTTATGAGGGCAGGTTTTATACAACACAAATTCGCCCTTTGAGAAAATCTGACGTGAGGTAGTGGAAACGCTTTTATTTTTGAAAAAAAACATTCAAGCAGGGTAAGTATCTCGTATGCTGTGAATCTATGATTCAGACTTGATTTTCACGTTTATAAATTGCTCTGCCGATGGTAATGTTATTTCTGAGTAACACTCAGATATACGTTAAGGTGTTTCCCACAGTTTACATATATTTCAAATGTGTGGCTTTTTAATACATGAAGTCCCGATTAATAAGGGTGTGGAATGGTACAGAAGTTCAAGGACTCGCTCACAAGCACAATCGATCCTTGACACGATCTTCGATACACTAATTGCTTGAATATACAGGGTATTATATAAAAGTACGTGGCCAAACTCGAAGGGGTGATTCTTTGAGTAATTTCAAGACGAAAAGTTTATATAAACATAGGTATTGTTTCCTTTTCAAGATAAGGATGTCAAGAAAATTAATTTTGCCCGAATTTATCGCAATAATCCTTCAGCCGATTTCCTCGAAATATGGCGGTGGTATTAAGGGTATTGGGGGGCTGACTTAGACATAACTAGATCGAAATCATCATGTCCAGTGGCGTCCCGGCAGGAATCTCAAACAATATTTCTAATTAAAAAATTGTGCGCAACTGATTCCTTACAATTTGAAAAAAAATTCTCGCATTGGGCTACTGAAACTACAACTTTCTCATCTCAATTTTTTTTCTTGTATCTTGCTCTGTTTTTGAGCAAAAACATTGAAACCACTTTGTTGCATGTCCTTGGAACAACAAAAATAAAATTGTTGTCAACAGGATGTTGATATAAAAATCCTAATCAACAAGAAGATGAAAAATAATAGAACGTTGAAACCTGGTGACAGTTTTCAATGAATAGATAATGAATTTCTCATTTTTACTTTGTGTTCCATCGAAAAGATTTGATCTAAAAATTTGAAAGACGACTTCCCTGGAATGTTATTTGATCGATCATAAATAAAAATTTCTTTTTTGCATGTCTATGCGAGTTCACTCCCGTTGTTGAGGAAAAGCAAACAAAATTATTTTCATTTTTTACTCAAAAACAGAGCTATGAACAATAAAAGAGATAGAGATAAAAAAGTTGTTTCAGTAGCTCAATATGAAAAAAACATCAGTGGTTCCCTTTTTTTTTGGTAAAAAACAAATTTTAAGGTACCTTCCAGAACGCCACTGGACATAATGATTTCAATCTAGTAATGTCCAAATCAGCCCTCCAATACTCCAAATACCTCCGCGAAATTTTGAGAAAATCGGTTGTAGGACTATTGAGATTTTCAGGAAAAAACGATTTTTTTTCAATATTGACACCCTTTGTCTTGAAAAAGAAGTACTACCGGACCTATGTTTATGTGAACTTTTTTTCTTGAAATTACCCAAAGAACCACCCCTTCAAGTTTGGCTATTTACTTGAATTAAACCCTGTACAATATCGGAAAATTGATGCATATAGATTTCCAAATACTTCTTCGTCATAATATCATCCAATTTCCACTTCACTCCATTATAGGTTTCCCGTAATCCGACCTGGGAGAATATCCAACTCGCAGACCACTTCCCCAGCCCACAATAACCCGCACAGCAGTGAGCATCGAATCTCCGAATGCAAAATAATAGGTACGCCAGTTTTATTTTGTGGCTTTCGAACACGTTTCAGCTCTACGCTGCGGAGCTAAACTAGACTTTTGTCTAATCTGTTCTATCGGATGCAAGCTAGCCCACAAAGAGCTCTGTGGCAGAGCAAAAAGGGATTATACGAACGAAAATCGAGTAATATGCCTGTGGCGTTATTGTAAATCGTATAATGGATTACAGATTTACTGCTTTCCAGCCAGGGTGATATTTAATATGAAAAGGAACTACTCGTTTAACTTCCGATTATGTTTCGACTAGTTTACAGAGGCGGCGGAGATGTATTCAGAACAATTTTTTTTTCGGATTTGAAATGAAACGGAGGCTGAAAAAGGGGAAAAAACTAACTTTCGTTAATTTCCCCATGAAAAACTCAATTGTTACGTTGTGGAGAATTGTTCTTAAATGATGAGAACTACCCAACTGAGTAAGTAAGTAAGTAAATATATTCAAATCAGGAATAAGACAGATACATAATCGTCGATGACTGATGAAAAAATATAAAATATGTAGATTATTTACACAAAATCTAGAAGTAACATAATCCTAGGAGAACTAATAATAGTTTCGGCTACCTAAGCAAGCTTGTATTGTAGCCAGCAAACTAAATAGTATCTCCAATCCTATATAAAAATACTAATTTTCCACAGTGAATAAAGGGAGCGATAGGGAAAAGAAGAGAGAGGAAGAGAGAGAGAGAGAAAGAGAGAGATCAGTTTGTGGTGCCCTCCAGAAGGTGGCACTTCTAATAATGGTTTTTCTTCATTCCAATATCCGTAGAAGCATATCATAATTCATGTTAACAAATTTTTTTAACTGCTTTTTGAATTTGTATTTGTTTGTCATGCTTTTCAATGATTCACGTAGGGTGTTATACAATTTTGGTCCAAGATACGATAAGAATTTTTTATTATGAGTGAGTCTGCAACGTGGAACATTCATGGTCTTGACTGAACTGCTGCGAGTATTGAATCCATGCTGTACATATGTCATTGAAGAATTAGCAATCCATAATAAACTCTGAAAAATGTAAATTCTTCTAACTCCGAACAATCCAGTTTCAGCATATAACGACTGAGTACATTACCTCCGATATTTCTTCATCATAATTCTTATTAATGAATTTTGAATCACTTTTAAGTTAACTAGAGTTGTCTTGAAGGTACCTGCCCATACTATTGTGCAGTAACGTATTATGGAGTTGGCCAAGGCATCATACACCATCAGTATCATTTTCCTATTTATTATATTCCTAAGCTGATAAAATTGATGAATCAATTTACGTAGTCTGGTTACTGTATAATCGATGTGTTCATTCCATCGAAGGGATTGGTCTTCTAATATCCCTAGGTATTTTATTGTCTCCGTTTTATGTATAGAGGTACAACTGCAATCGGGAAAATTCGCACAAGTTGTTTCATGGATTTTTAAACTGTTTTTAGCCGGTTGGTCTCTCACGGTTGGAGTAAATGCAATGAATTTAGTTTTTTTGACATTGACATTCAATAAATTGGTACTCAACTAGTTGAAAATCATTTTGATGCCTATTTCTGCCTAAGCGTATACTTCCTCCCACGTCTCTCCAACGAAAGTGATAGCTGTGTCATCAGCAAATGAAGTTATTTTACCACTGAAACCAGAGATTTTGAAGATGTTATTTATATATAATAGAAATAAGATGGTTCCCAATACAGTTCCTTGGGGTACGCCCCGGGTAACTAGTAGTGGGTCGCTGAGAGAGTCGTTTACCTTGACAATTTGTGTTCTATTTGTCAAATAGTCCTTGAATATATCCAAAGCCGCACCCCTCACACCCAAGTCAGCCAGACGCTGAAGGAGTATATTATGATCGACAGTATCAAATGCCTTGGCCAAATCCAAAAACACAGTTATAAATTTTTCTTGATTTTGAAAAAAATTGTTGATTTGGTTAAAAATCTCAAAAACTGCGTTTTCGGTTGATGATTTGATGAAAATTTGGAAAATTCCGAAGATATACCAATTTGTTTCGATGTTATGTATGTTCAGGTTCACATTCACAACCATCAGAGGCATAGGAAATAACTGATAAGTTCAATACTAGTGGATGTGTAGAGCAAACATTGCTTCAAGTCGTATATTCTACTGATACCCACTATATGCACTGATTTTCGAACGTGCTTGATGAGATATTTCATCCTTTATTTCGAGAGTTCTGAATCCAACATTTTCAAGTGACACCATCCTCAACAGACCTCAATCACCCGAATACTCAGCTGAATATTCATCAGTATTTTCAGGAGTAAAAGAAAGTATCAGTTAGGACTAGCTATTCCTTCAAAGTCAAGTATCTCGAAGCTAGGAATAACGATCAGTAATAATCTCTCATGGGAAAATCATGCGAGATCGATCGCTAAAGATGGTTCCCAGAAGCTTGGATTTCAATTTCTTGCAAAAAATACTCCACTTCTTGTCAGCTTCTAATTATCACCAAGACACAGAAGCGGGCCTGTCTTGGAATATAGTTCTCATGTGTAAAGTTTGGCACCAAAACATCCATTGAGGCTTCTTGCTTCTATTCAGAGAAAGGCAATCCCTCTTGTTGGTGATTCTTCACTCACAGACTCGCTCACTTCGTTGAAACATCATAGAAGGGTCGAAGACTTGTCTCTCTTCTATAGATATTTTCACGATGGTTGCTCTTCTGAATTGTCGTCAATCGTTCATCGGCAGTATCAATACGGATGACCCGACGACTGTAGAATTATCAGCCCTTCGTTGTGAGCTTGGAGACCTGTCGAACCTCTCTTGCTCAGGGATCTCTTTCCAATAGAGCAGCTGAACTTTGGAACTCCTTGCTGGGGGAGGTTTTTCCTGAGGCTTAAAAAATTGAAGTTAATATTGATTCGTATCTCCTTTCCCTTGATTCACGCGGTGTTCTTTGAACATTTCAGGGCTTCCATTTCGTGCGAATTTGTATGAAAAAAGTGTTTCTCTGAAAATGGTAACTCGATTGACGATTGGCGTCAAGTGCTGATAATTTTTCGTTTGGTTATCATCAAAAAAATTACTGATTTCGTAATGATTTCTTCAGTTAACCACTACTTGAGTAGTAATAATTCATAAACTTTCATTTTTTTGCTCTCGGTTTTCTGCTCCGGAACAGAATTTTCCAATGTGCTCCTGGTTAAGAAAAAGCTGTCGTTTGTCGAATTTCAAACTGGTAATTCGTAATAGAAAACATCTGTAAGATATTATTGAACCTATAGAAGTTTGAAATATGTTCAGTTGGAAAATTCCGAGTTGATGATTCCATAAGTTCCAAGGATAAGAAATGAAGTTATGCTGGGAAATGAAAATCTTTTTCTCGTCGATCGATTATTTCTTTATGAGCCACCATGTATCACCGAGGTCTTATCTTTCATCATACGATTCTAGCACAAACAAGCATGAGGAATGGAAGTCCGTCCAAACCCGTGGTCACCCGGCCGAAAGCCAGCCGCGACTGTTGTCTAGGGTAGTGACTGAACCTACTGGACATTTCCATTACCTCTCCATTCATAACATTCTGTTGAATAAAATGCTTCTTCACAAATATGAATGACCTTGATAAAATAATGCCCTCGCCGCTGTTCAATCTGCAAAAAAAAATAATTCAGGAATGAATAATGTATTTATCGAAAAAGTCTACGAATTAAACACAAATGTTGAAATATTTGGGTGTTATGTCGAAAAACATTCCTGAAATGGTAGAACTGTTGCATCAAAGGATAATTCATTAATTTGGAACTAATGTAAAATATAAGAAATCTAACTAGAACTCTTTAAAATATCCTGAAATCTAAATGACATGTAAGTTCCCTTTTCGTCACGTGAAGTTTTTTCAAAAGCTTCTTTTATTGTCATATGTTGGAGTTGTACCATTCTCAAGATGAATTGGAACAGTAAACGGAGTTTTTTCATGTCAGTGGCTTGTATTGTTTTCCACTATAATACCGGTGGTGGAGAGCAGAGCTTGAAACAGTCATTACTCATTATAGAAGACGATAAAGCCTTTTTTCATCGAGTATAACGTTCTATTGTTTTCTACAGCACTCGTTTTGTACAAATACTTGAAAAGAATAATACTTTCTGCTGTGGGGTTGCTATGGGATTTGTTTATCATCGAAATTGATATTTTTCTGTCAAAAAAACTGCATGAAACCTTGCGGATAATGTACAACTTACTCTTTTCGGTTTTTGAAAACTCACCTTCACAAGTGCTATAGAAACAAAGTTCTTTGATACCATTCCTCGAAACTCCACGAGAGATGCATGTGGCTAATGAATTCATTCATCGAAATCTGAAAAACGACGATTTTCTTTGATTTCGAATAAAAATGTGTGTGTATATGCCAAGGTGAAACTTTGCTGCACATTGAAGTTCACAAGTTAACAGATAGTTGGTAAAGAGCATCAACGCAGTAACTTCATATGATCTTGAGGAAGTGAACGAACCTTTCTGAAGCTTTCTGATTGCTAAAATTATCGATGGCACTTCCTGACTAACTTTCAGATATGTGCTCGACGTACACCGCTCGGCCTGCGGGTACACCTTAACGATCCATTCAAGAGCAGGAATACGAGTCTTGAGCCATTAAAACAACATAAAATTTTCATATAAATACCATCACAGCGTTATTTTTGTAGGTACTCGGAACTTGTTACGATAAGGACTTTGCGAAATATTCCGTAGATTATTTAAGATTATTCGATGCATAAACAGGCAATTTCAAAGTCAAATCGGGACGAGTATATGCTAGCCCTGCGGCGAACCAACAACAATACACTCCCTGCGATAATTGCTTCGGAGATGTTAAGAAGGCCAGTAAGCCGACCGTGGCTGGCGACGCGAGGGGGTTTCGACCCCCGAGCGGCCATCCCCAGTCATTAGGGTGCAACGCATTATCTCAAGGATCAAGTCGGCCGGGGTTGATCCTTGCGAGGTACACTCTATTACATACTAATGTTGCTCAAAAGGCAATTATTGTTGTCAGTGGATCAGGGGAGGGATATACGGCGAACGTACATGAATAAGCGGAACGGGTTTCTTAGGAGGTACTGAGCAACGTAATTGTGATTGAATTCGGCGGTTTCCATGCTATAACGGTGATGTGAGTTTGCGGAACTGAGCTGAACACTTCCAACTAACTTCGTTGTCACAATAGACGACCACCCATTTTCTAGTTCCGATGATAGGTCTGTATTTTAGCTCTGCGTAAAAGGACAATTCTGCAATGTTCAGAATACTCCGTGTGATTCAAATGAGAGAGGACAGGACAATATATTATTTTGATTTCTTTAGAATAGAATGACACAGATTGGTTTGAACTTCCATCATATATATATATATATCAATTACTAAAAATCAATAATTGAATGATCGAAAACTGTTGGTGTAAAATTTTCTCAAGAACTGTTCACGCGTACTTTTGAAACAGGGCTAAAATCGACAGAGCGCTATATCAATAGCCCAATCGCCAGAGCAAAAAAGGGGCTTTACCTCTAGATTAAACAGGGAGTTTTAATTTTTTATATAGGGTGTCAAAAAAAACATATTCATATCGCGACCTCGAAATCTCTGTGGATATAAAAATTATGTTTTGTAGAAAACGTATTTGGACAAATATTTCGGTTCTCTCGCGTTTCTATGAAAGTAGGTACTTTTTTTGTCGCGATTGCACAAATTCCTTACTCGTTTTTTTTTCCTGTGGTTCCCCGTTAGGCATAATCCATGAAGCGAATACAATCGAGTTTCTTTCGCTTTGTCTTTCTCAGTGGTCCTAGTTTTTCAAGATCTTCAGGTTCTGATTCTTTCCTCATCAGATTCGAATTATTGGTCGTCATCCAATTATTCTTTGATTCCCATATCCCATATCAGTTATAGGAGCTGCATCTTCTTCATCATCATTTTCAGGAAGCAAGTCTTGCGCATTACCGCAAGAGTCACCGTTGATGCTCCCACATATGTTATTGCAGTTTTCCTGCAGCTGCAGGCCGGTCCAGAGCTTTTTTCGCATCCACACGAAATGCATTTTAGCAATTTTTCTTATCTGCCTATCAAGCGGAAGGCCGGGGTTCGACTCTTGCTTTCACTGTACCTAATCATAATACTCGAAATTGCAAAAACTTCCATAACATCAGCATGAGAACAAATTTTGGTCGAAAACCGATATTCTTTCAAGGACTTGGAACTTATAACTCTCTACTATTTTCTCTCAAAGAGATGACAGACACCTAATATTCGTTTCAAATTGCACTCAAATAAATATTTGATATCCAGAATCTGAAAAAGAAAGGAAAGAGGAAAAAAAGAAGAGGTCGAGGAGAGAAAAACAGAAGGAACGTTTTTCTTTCACTCTTTTTCACTCCTTTTTTATTGGCATTGTCATAATCATGTGATATTATATACGTTCATTCAATGATAATGCATATAATTGAAGATAGTTATATTTTAATTGTATTTTCATATAATGATTGGTATTTGTTATCCCTACTATAAACATCTGTACTGTTCCTTGCGATTATCAATAAACCATTATTATTATTGAAAAGCAGCAGTAACAGTCAAAGTTCAAAGAGGTGTCCGAAGGTTTAGGACATGAAAGGAAACGCTGCCCTGCCTCAGCGACAGCTTCAGGCTCAACATTTTCGTCATTGAAAACTTGGACGTACTGCTCTACGTGCTTATTCTCCTGAAAGACTGATTAATGTTGCCTTTCCTAGTTAAAAGATTGGTGTCGGCGAAAAAGTCAGGGTCGAATTGAAAATACTTATTATTCAAAATGCTAATGTTCACTTGAGAGTACCTTGGTGGGGAATTAAAAATTTCAGCTACAATGTAACGCGATATCAAATACAAATTGGTACCACCCCAGTATACCATAGCCATACAGTAGAGACACTTTAATGTCAATCCTTTGTACTCGAGTGTCAAATTTCTGTGACCTTCATTCTGTGCTCGGGGTGTGTAATGTCATTTTGTGGCGGTAAATTTGAATATACGGGGTACCAAGTATCAAATCATTATGTCATTTTGCAACATAAAATTTATATTTTGTCTAGGATCATAAAATTAATATTTTGTCTAGGATAACGTTTGAAATCAATGTGAATAATCTGAAATTCTCGAGTACCTACAATAGCTTTTCTACTTTTGCTGCATTTTCCCTTCAGTCCATGTTTGTTTGGAAAGGTTTATTCGATGAGAAAATAAAAGAAATAAAAAGCTTTCAGGAGGATGTTTTTCGTAGCAGCTTCAAGAATGTACACTAGATATATTCAGACATTAACAATGCAATAAAAATTATAAATGACTAAAGGTGATAATTTTTTGTTTTTCGATTTATTATTTTTGCTTTTTCTCAAATTCCTATTTGCGAATTTCATTGTGTAGATGTTATAGAGAGCTTCGGGAGATTTTTCAAGTAAATCCTGTTGGTTAGATGTCTTCAACCATGCCTGACACCTGAAAGAGTTATTTAATATAAAGATGCATTTCAATTAAGCTAGTATTTTGGCGCAAATTAGCTTCTATTAAGATTTCTGCAATTTGTAAAAATATATGAAAAATTCAAAGAGCTACTATTGTACAGAATACTAATAGCAATTACCTTTTGACATCCTTCGGAAACCTCAAGAGAGATGATAATTTTGTCTCTAGCCTTCGACAAACATCCGCTATAAGCACACACTTTTCCACCTTGGTAGTTTTCCATAATAATTCAAAATGCAATATTTTAACACACATTGAAGCTCATCAAACAAGTTGATTGATAGCACCTCAACATGTCAAACTGCTGAAGTTGGTGTTCTGTGGCGAGTGTCTCTACTGTATAGTTATGGTACACTGGGGTACCACCGGCTTGTCCGTAGGTACTTAGGTACATTTACAGAGCAACAGCATTGAAGCAATTTACTCTACAGGAAATATAAATTGGACATAAATTGTGGAGAATTTTTCTCCTTTAATTGTTTTATAGGTGAATATTTTTCCTGAAACGCACAGGAACAGAAATATTTGACAAAAATCAATTTTTTCAACAAATTTTCGCAGAGAGTTCGAGGTGTTTTTGATACTTGACCTCACACCATGCACAGAATATTAAAAATTTCTTGAATTTATCTTGTGTAATAGGTACCTACGACTGGGCTATATGTGGAATGGTTTTGTGAGACGGCGATGTTTCGAAATCTTGCGAGATCATTGCTATTCAGGCCGATCGCAACTGCTCTCAACTTTCTCACACATCCCCGGGTCCGGGCCCCCGTCTAACCCAATAAAGTATAAAACGCGAGGTCCGACCGCCTCATCACCTATCCGCAAATATATGTAGATTCGCGGAGAGGCGGCGACTGCTGTGCGGAATTGTGAGTAACGGAAATTCGATTTGAGTTCTTCACTCGGCGCCGCCGTCGCTTGTTACGCCGCACAAAGGATAGTTCGGCGGACTTCTGCATGCGAACCTAATATTTGCAGCTCGACTAGACCAGCTCCAAGGTCTAGACCATCGCCGTACAATCAGGCACGTACTCGCGGATGCCCCCTTCCGGTCGACGGTACGTGGCAAAGGCGTCAATCAAGCGTGCCGGGTCCGTAGTCAAATCAGAAGTGGGATACGGTGAGTCTAGGACAGATGGAATTATTACACTTGCTAACTAGCTTATTTTTTGAAATAATTCTCTCATTCGAAGATTCATATGAGAAAAACTCTCTTCAGGAATGAAAATTACAGCATAGATATGCTGAAAGACGTACAAGCAGAATGAACCTTGTTAAGAAGTAGTCGATGAATTCTCATGAATTACAATGGGACTGAAACAACAAAATCGAAATCTATTACTTACTGCCAAAATTCTCCAGAGTTCTTGAGACATTCGTATTTTATTATTCAGCAATTAGTTGTAACATAATATGCTGGGGAACAGCAACCGAGTGGACAAGACTATTCATACTTCAAAAAAGATTGATACGACTCATCTTCGAACTCAAATATCAAGATTCATTGTAGGGAAACTTTTAAGAAATAAAGGATTCCAACTTTATCAGGAATTTACATACGCACATAAGATACAAATACAAAAAATATCGACATCTTCATGACGTGTTCAGATGTACATGTTCAGGAAAGAATTTTTGCATAAATCAAGGTGTATTGAATATTCATCTCTCATTTTAAAAATTCTCCATGAATAATAGATTTCCACTTTACTAGTACATTTCTGATATTATCAATTTGTTTAGAAATTAAAAAAAACAATTGGTATTTATTGACGAACCTCACATTCGTAAAAATGGTAAGCAAGGTAATAAATTCATCTATCTATCTATCTATCTATCTATCTATCTATCTATCGAGAGTTGCTCCAAGGTCTTGACCATCGCCGTACAATCAGGCACATTCTCGCGGATACCCCCTTCCGGTGGACGGTACTTGGCAAAGGCGTCAATCAAGCGTGCCGGGTCCGTATTCAAATCAGAAGTGGGATACGGAGAGTCAAAGACGGACAGAATTATTAGACTCCTTAACTAGCTTGTTTTATGGAAGAATTCCGTTATTCAAATATTTATATGAGAAAAACTGTTACAATTTCTTATGGAATGAAAATCATAGCATGGATATGCTGAAAGACGTACAAGCAGAATGAACCTCGTTGAGAAGTAGTCGACGAACATCACATCATTATTAATCTGAAATTAGCATTTTGCAAATGATTCTCATGAATTACAATAGTACTGAAACAATAAGAAAATCGAAATTGAGTACATATTGCCATAATTCTCCAAAGTTCTTGAGGAATTCATATTATTCAGCCAGTGGTTGCAACATAGTATGCTGAGGAACAGCAACCGAATGGAAAAGCAAATTTATACTTCAAAAAAGATTGATATGACTCATCTTTGAACTCAAATATCAAGATTCATTGTAGGGAAACTTTTGAGAAATAGAGGATTCTAACTCTATCGGGAAATTAGATAGTGTTCAGATGTACATGCTCAGGAAGAAATTTTTTCATAAATCAACGTGACTGTATTGAATATTCATCTCTCATTTTTAAATTCTCCATAAATAGTAGATTTTTACATAACTAGTGCATTTCTGATATTTTTGATTTGTTTACAAGAAATTCACAAAAATCTTGGTATTTATTGACAAACCTCGCATTCGTAAAAAAATTGTTGGCAAGGTAATAAATATATCTATCTCTTTTCGATTGAGAGTTGCTTCAAGGTCTTGACCATCGTCGTACAATCAGGCACGTTCCCGCGGATGCCCCCATCCGGTCGACACGGTACGTGGCAAAGGCGTCAATCAAGCGTGCCGGATCCGTAGTCAAATCAGAAGTGGGATACGGAGAGACTAAGGCGGACAGAATTATTAGACTTTCTAACTAGCTCATTTTTCGAAATATTAGTAATATAACATTTGAAATAAAGATTACAGCATACAGCAAGATGTACAAGGAGAATGAACTTCGTCAAGATGTAGCCGACGCCCATCACATCATTATAAATATAAAATTTACTTTTGCAGTATAATATATTTCACAAATAATTGTCATCTTAATATATATAAATCTCGTGTCACAATGTTTGTCCTCAATGGACTCCTAAACCACTTAACCGATTATAATAAAATTCGCACACCATGTGCAGTTCGATCCAACTTGAGAGATAGGATAGTTTAAATCTCAAATTATAGTCGCAATTTTAATTTATTGCTAATTATTTGTCTGTTATTATTTGACAGTCACAATTATCTGTTAACTCCAAATGATTCTAACAGATGTCGATACCTTTCGACTGGGTTGAGTAAGTATTCAATAGATGGCGCTGCTGAGCCCATCAGTTGGCAGAACAAATTGAATCAAGAAATCCAGCTCAAAGAATCAGGACAGCAGAAGGTCATGCACATCCACAAATGGTTTAGATTTGGAAAATCCATGTTTTTCTCATGGGCAACTATATGTTGCGTGTTCACCTGTTGGGAAACCGTCGGATCAGGTTAACCAAAAACATTGTGCACCGATTGGTGTTAAATTAAATTGAAATTGATAGTATTTATAATTCAAAAAATAGATATTAATGTTTAAAAGTTTAAGACTGTCTGCCTTGCCTACCTCATTCATGAGTTTAAGCGTCACATGTTATTTACTGTATTATACTGTAATATACTGATATTTGTTATAAAATTAAATGGAAATAATAAATCTGATAAATTTTTATTTTGATTTCTGCTTAATATCAAGTGTAAGAATATTTTAATTAATTGTGTTCAACGTACATCCCCTTCAAATCTCAATCCAGTGAATTTGTATACCAACATCAACATTTTCGTCTTTGTTGTACTAAAGGGTTATAGTAGTGGAAAGTCAAATAAGGAGATCACCATATTTTTTTACAAATACCATCTGTGTGAAAAAGCATAGTGGACTCCGTGACTGATGTTCTCTTATTGTTCCTCTTAGATTGTTTACTATAATGTAATATAACAAAAACTTTAGCCACAGCAACGCGTGGCCGGGTCAGCTAGTGTACTATAAATAGGACTGAAACAGTAACATAACCAAATTTCAATACATATTGCCATGATTTTTCACAGTTTTCGAGAAATTAATATTGTTGAGATTCATTCCAAGGTCTCGACCATCGTCGTACACGGAAGCCCCCTTCAGGCCGCCCTTTCCTCGCAAATACGTCATTCAAGCATGCCGGGTCCGTATTCAAATCAGAAGTGGGATACAGAGAGTCTGAGACGGACAGAATTGTTCGAAACTGGCTACTAGTTCATTTTTCAATTGAATTCGAATATTTGAAATTATTTCTTCTGGAATGAGAACTACAAAAAAATAGAGCATTCAACGTACAAGCCGAACGCACCACTTCAAGAAATAGTTTTTTTCTTCGGCACATTGTTGGACACCATAACATACGTTCGACATGATGAATTCTACAAACTAAAGAAAATTGTTTTAGCGATTCAAAATGCATTGTTCTGAAATTGTTCGTTTCTGTTTACCAGCTTACGAACGTTAACCCACAGAAGTCGAAATTTGTGCAAGCAATGGATCAACGAGGACTTACTTTTCAACGTGCGATTACCCAGCACGGTGGCATGTCGGGGTATCGAACCCCGGTCTTTCGCTTGAAAGGCGAATGTGCTAACCTTTATACTACTGAGAACCACCATAAATTAAAATATTTGGACGATACGTCCGAGGCAATCTTTTTTACCTACATAGTCGGGTGATAGGCTCACACATGCCAGAAAACAACTACTTACCTGGTGAATACCTAAAATGGCATTGAATTATATCCTACAGGAACCAGTGCAAGAATCTTGATGAAGTTGGTTGAATGAATATACAAAATATTTTGTATATGCAGATTCACACGGAAGGTATGCCCTGTAATGTTCAAAGAACACTGCGTGAATCAAGGGACAGGGGACACGAATTAACATTTACTTTAAATTTCTGAAGTTTGTAAGCCTCAGGAAAAACCTCTTTTGGAGTTCCAAAGCTTAGCTGATCTATTAAAAGAAAATTCCTGAGCAAGAGGGGTTTGACGTGTTTCCAAATTCACAGCAAAGGGGTGGACTTCTGTTCTCGCCGAGTCATCCGTGCAGATATTGCCAAGGGGGAAACGGTTGATAACAATTCGGAAGAGCATCGACCGTGAAAGTATCTATAGAAGAGAGACAAGTCTCCGACCCTTACGATGTTCCAATGAAGTGAGCGAGTCTGTGAGTGAGGAATCACCAACAAGACGAGTTGCCTTTCTCTGAATATAAAACGAAATTGTATAGTGAATTCACCATACACGCACGTCAAGGTGGGCTAACTTTAATGAAGTTTGCATTTCCGATTGGGTACGAAACTTTAAGCTATGTTCAGAAATATCAAAAGTTTGATTGATGATTTCAGTGGCGTATCTTTTTTTCAGAAATTTCTATTAGTTTATAGCAAAATTTTCCATCCGCTCACGTTATCACGAATGTCAACCATCATAAGTGCGAATTTGTGCGAGCTAGGGATTAACGATGCCTCACTTTTAAACATGTAATTCCTAGTTCCATTACAAAAATCAGTCAGAAATACAGATGTTTCAATTGTGATGAAAATATGTTTCAATAACAATAGTGCAAACCAACTATATGTAGGATGGATATTCACGATGAGAGATGACAGCAAAAACATAAACAGTTTTGAAGTGGCCGATGCTTGATGTTGAAAATCCATACTCAACAAAAAATATTACAGTTCCTTATACGATTCTCAATAATAATGGGTTCACAAAAACCGCGTCACGTGCTTCGCTTCACAATAGCTTCCCCAAGCAGGGTTAATTTTTTTATTTTTTGGTTATTTTACCCTACATGAAGTTATTTTGTAGCCAAACACATGTCTCGGTTTTGTGAACCTATTATAAGTGAGAATCTTACAGGAAACTGTAATCTTTCTTGGTAAGGATAATTTTTTCCCGATGTTATGAATACATTTGTATAATTGAAATAGAGAATTATTGGAAGTTTATCTCAATGAGAAATACGTTATAACACTTTGCGGACAAAAAAACTGCAGCATTCAATGATCCTACCATCCCAAACACGTCGATTTCACGACGTTAGGATTCGTGATTACCACATGAATCATATTCACAGAATTAGTCAACATTCAATCACACAATCAATTGGTCATATCGACTGACAAAATAACTGCTGCTTTTTTTCAGTCGGACAGCCTGAACATTACCACATTTCCGTCACGAATTATACACATTGATTAATATTATTCATGACAAAATTTTGCATTGGTTGCCAAAAATATTGCGCCGTATTGCCAGTCGGATATTTTTTTTTGACAAAATATGTCCTTTCGGCCTATTCTAATGTCCAGTCATGGCTACCATCATCCGACAGTGGCATTTAGAATGTGACCTAAATGTAAAAGTTAATTTGTCATGAATAGTGGCATTTAGAATGTGACTCAAATGTTAAAGTTAATTTGTCGTAAATAGGGTCCCTGAGCAGGTTTTGCAGTAGCTTATATTCTTATAATCTTGTTAGGTCGATGAAGGTCCAGGACTGAAACAGCAAGCGAAGCAATAGAAATCTGCTCCTGATGCAACTGACTGTGACACAATAATCTCAGTCGCATTCTAGGTGGGTCGCTATCGTATCGTTTTCTACAGAGTTCCAGCCTGAACTCCAGACAAATAATGATTTATCAGAAAGTAGGCATCGTGCCACTGAGATTTACTTTTATTCGTAGTATTGAACAATGTTCAGTCGTTACCATTTGCGTTTCTTGTCCTATATCCTAGCGCACCATTCAGTTGATGTATTTATAAAGACACCATAATTCCAATTTCATGTTTTTATGTATGGTAGGATAGCATTTCAGTTCACTAACAGAATTTACAAAGAACGAACACTTAGGTTGCATTCAAACTGGTGCTCAAAAAGAAGAATTTGTCATGAAATGTATGCAAATTATTTATGCCCACACGTACTTTCGAGCCGTATTTCTTCAGGCCAGATCCAACTATAGCCAACGCCTGATCGGAAACAAACCATACCAACTGGAATGTTCCCAAAGTGAATCCGATCCGATTTGATAACATGAAGGCAATAACAAATGGGTACGGATCAGATTAAGATAAATATGGTTCTAATGTGACGACGTTAAATACGTTAGAATGACAAGCACATAACTTACATACCTGATCCTAAGAAAGATTCGCAAAATCGATATTTCAACATTGTAAAATGTTGAACAGAAATTTTTCATTGAGATTAGGGACAATTTTGGAAAAGGTTGAGAAGAAAATGAGTTGAAAAATATATTTTGATTATACAACGAGTGTTCGCGAAATCATGTTGAGCTCGTCCCACAAAAATCACGACTCTTACACAAAATGAAACATTTCCACGCCTTTTTTTATTATTTTGCAGAGGACATTTTGTTCGACAAATGGTTTAATACCTTCTACACTTGAAAAATGGCAGATGATAACAATCAAGAATGTGGTAATTGCATAACCATACATCGTAAGATCGACATGTTCAGGCTGTCCGACTGGCAAAAAACAACAGTTTTTTCGTCCGCCGATATGACCAATTGATTGCGTGATTGTACGTTGACTAATTCTGTAAATATTTGGTAATCATGAAACCTATCTCGTAAAATCGACGTGTTTAGGACAGTAGGCTCATTGATTGCAGCAGTTTTTTCGTCAGCCAAGCGTTATATAGCACTTCTCATTCAATTTTGCTGCGAAAAAAATTTGTGGTAATTGCAATATGTTACATCGTGAAATCGACACGTTGAGAAGTTGATATTTCGTAAAAGCAGCAGTTTCAAGAATTTTCGTAGAGGAGAAATGAGGTAGACTTGTCAAACTGAAGCCACTCACAAAGTTTCAAGTATGTGGTAATCAATTTTTCGTTCAGGTCACGTACTGTGGACTATTATGGAATATGGTGTGAGAAACGAGCATCAAATGGCTGATTTGTCGTTTTAGTGGCAGAGATTCTAGCTAACAAAATGCCTTCTCACTTTATATGTACAGCTTATCCAGAACTGATGACGTACATGCCCAACAATCTCTGTGAAGTGTAGTAAGATGAAAAACACCTATTATATGTGTTCACTGTGTTGAAATTCATTACTAGTAGGTGTTTTTTCTTCCGTCATGGTCTGACAAAAACCAATGGAAAGCTCCCATATTTCTCCAACGCCGTCTAACGAATTCACCACCAAAAACACTACGCATTCCAGGACATACACGCGACGAATGTCTATCGAGACGGCAGAGGGGAAAAGGGCGAGGGTAGTACGCCACCTCTTTCGGATGGCAGTTTAACAGTTCCGCAAGTGCGGGAACAGCTGGAACGGACAGATTCATTTCGAATTGCACCATTTCCATCCCGCGCTCCTTGCTCCTGACCGCTAAACTTCGTACAGGTGCCTCTTTCCTCGTGCACCTTCCGTTCCCTCGCGCTCAGCCCGTCTAGACAAATCACGGACCGATGCGTCTGCCACGACCGCAAAACGACGCTTTGCTGCCTCTCCGATATTCCGTTCGATTGGAAGAGTTAGCATGTTTTAATATTCCAGTGCAAGAAAATAGACCTCTCAATATTTCATGACATTTTATTTTATCACGTCACGTTTCGAGTCACAGAACACTTTACTCTAGATCATGTGAATTGACATAGAACTATGAAATTTGTTTGTAATTACCATGAAAGATTTGCGCTTTGCTGTGTTATTATTTGTTGACATATTTGATTCTTAGGCTAAGGAATTACTCATGAATGGTTTATCATTTGTTTATTGCATTGCAAATGTCAATAAATAATCATAGAACTGACAGTTTCTTGTTTACCTTTCATTTGATGAGTTCTACATATTATTGATAAACTTTTTGTGTATTGCCTTCCTGATGCAAAAAAATGCTGTATTATGTGTAAGGTAGACTCTAGCTGGTAGGGTATCCACTTTGTACAAGAGTCTCCGAAAATGAACATCGCTAAAAAGAACCCTGAGATTCATTGAACGAAGGTGAAATACAAATATATTTTTAATCAAATTAAAATCAGAACAGTTCGTAGCATAATATACATATATATATATATATAGAACCAGTGGATAGTGGGGTGTTTCAGCAAGTAAAGGAGTACTCTTTCAAGTTAGTCCCTTAAAAGAGTACTCCTTTACTTGCTGAAACACCCCACTATCCACTGGTTCTATTCTTAACTAGTCAGCAACGACTACCCTTCCTCTAATATATATATATATATATATACCATATATATATATATATATATATATATATATATATATATATATATATATATATATATATATATATATATATATATATATATATATATATATATATATATATATACCATATATATATATATATATATATATATATATATATATATATATATATGGTAGATGAATTTTTCTGGGTTTTTTATCCGTTAGGTATCTTCTGATTTGTTCGACGTTTCGAATTCCATTTTGAATTCATTCTCAAGAACTGTGAGACGAATATCTGTCCAAACCGTCCTGGTCAATCACTCCCCTTACGAAGTAACCAAGCAAGAGTAAGCAAAGACTTCAATTGTCTGTTCTCCATGGAAACTGGTATTTATAATGATTCTCATCAGTTATAATCCGACTAGGTCCGATATTAAGGTTGTATCCTGCCCATCCAGGTAATATATATATTCTATATATCGGAATATTTAAAAGAATAAGAATATATATATATATATATATATATATATATATATATATATATATATATATATATATATATATATATATATATATATATATATATATATATATATATATATATATATATATATTCTTATTCTTTTATATATATATATATATATATATATATATATACATATATATATATATATATATATATATATATATATATATAATTAAGTTATAGAATTTCGTGAGAGATGTAATAGTTATTTATGTAATAAGGATCATAAAGACGATCATTATGGTACAAGTCGTGAATGTTATCGGGCGAGGCGTAGCCGAGTCCGATAACACGTCGTGTGCCATAATGATTGTTTATGATTCGTATTACATACAAAATTTTATCTGATGGCATTTATATCAATACATTTTCGAAAAATTAAGAACTGCATTTTCGACATGTCACAATGACAACTATTTTTGAAGGAGTAAGTATTGTGTAGTTTCAAATATTAGTAGGTGAGTGAGCTGTGCTTTGCCATTTCCTTGACAACATGTTTTCCTTATAGAATTTCATTATGGTACTTAGTACCATAATGAATTCATTATAGAATTTCATTATGGTACTTAGTCCCATAATGAGCTTCCTTATGTCATCAAAATTGAGTGACATAACGTTGTCATTATGACATGCCATCAGATAAAATTGTTTTGTAGAATATTGTTATATATTTCAAATTGTAAATATACCCAGTAGTTTACCTTTCATCTGTATTTATGCCCTTTTCTTTTTCTAGCTCAGTCAGATGCCAATGAACATGAGGAACTCCTTCTAAGCGGTGTGGTTTCTGTGGATTGCAGAGCTGCTTCTTGATGTCATATATTGTGAATGAAAGAAAAAACCAAATAAAATGTTTTCAAAATCCAATCTATTACCAATTTTTATTGAAAATTTGGTACCTTTTTCATTAATTTCAAAATTTCAAATATATTACCGTTTTGATTGGAAATTTTTTTTATCTTCAAGTTCCCTGATCAAGGAGAAAACCAACTTATATACTATTAAACCAACCAAAACATACTTAACGATATTTGGACAAAAAAATCTGCTCGGTGCAGTTCCGAAACAGTTTTAGACACGAAATGAGAGATTACTAAAAACGAACACAACCAAAAATTTTTTTATCGCGGTAAATAGTCTATTAGAGGTTTGGTCATTTGTGTCAATGAATCTGATCCAAGCAACTATTTTACATCTGTTCATCTCACTTCAACACTATTAATTCATGTGCCTTTCTCATTTGGAAATACCTGAACCAATCAGCTCTACCGACTCAAACGAACAAACCCTAGGTTATATCGTGAAGAAGGATGACAAAATCAAGTTTTGGAGGGCGAAAATTGAAATGAACGCAGGGATAGAAATGTTCACTTTGAATAAATCAACAGGATATGGATTAGTTTTGTGGTACCTGGATTTCTGCTACCTTCTATCTCACTGGATCATGTGAAACTGAATTTTCTGGTACGTTCTCTTTTTCCTTTCTTCTCTTATGGCTGTTAGTATTTTTTATGGTATTAGCTGCTTACTCAGGTGTTTTCTTTCCAAAAAATTTGTCAGCCTTTCAAAAATCTCGCGTACCTGCTTCCTCTTGATTTGTTACTTCCCGTTTCTATCCCTACCTTTCGATTTGAGGAGTCACTTTCACAGGCCACTTCTTATAGTCTTATTTTCCTTAATACTATTTACAATTGATCATTATATATTGAAATCCGATTTGAAAAAAGGTTCCTAATGGTATTCTATAAATTTTTTATAACTTTCAATTGATTTCTTTTATTCAATTCCTCCTAATTATTAATTTTGTGTCTATTATCTATTCTATGTCATAGTTTGTGTTTTGTTTTCATGCCTAGTCAGTGAAATTCATTGTATAGTGTGTTTCATGTTGGTCTTGAATTTTCAGTAAGTGTGATGATTAATATGTAAGCCTGTAACTGTTCTTCTGTCGACGTTTCTGCTTCCACTTTGGAGCCATTCTCAAGACTTCTAAGTTGGTGACGAGGCCTAAGTCTTCCTTACCCCCAGCTCTCATCTCGACGAAGTGAAGATTGTGGTTTTGTGGATAGAGGGATGGTATTCATAGCTGTATGAGAATCCGACGTGGTTGAAACTGTCGGACCATATACAGGTCTGGTTTGAAAAGGATTAATTATTGGATATGTTCCATTGATCTCTCCACCAAGTCAAGAAGAAGTCTTGAGAATGGCTCCAAAGTGGGAGCCGAGACGTCGACAGAAGAACAATTCCAGACGCGGTTCAACCGGAAGTTTCAGTCAGCATATGTATAGTCATAGTCATAGTGGCTTTATTTTCAAAAATATATATTCATAACAATACAATTATCATGACTAGATTGAAGAAAACAGCGTCAGTATAGGGATAGCTATGCCATAAGTAAAATAGATAAAAATTTTAAAAAAATTACAATATTGATAAAAAAAAAATTACAGCTTTATCAATGTCTCATCAGCATCGCAGGGGCCTTCAACTTTCTTCAACATATTCCTTGACCGAATATGGTTCTAATTCTATTAACAATTTCAATATATATTGCTTGTACTTTTTTATGTTACCCTCCAGTTTGACTTCGGTTGGCAGCCTATTGAAAAATCTGATACACGCGTATTCTGGAGATTTCTCTGTAGAAGATAGTCTATGCACTGGTGTATTGTAGTTAGTATTTTTATTTCGAGTATTTAAGTTATGTTGTATTTTATGTATCTGGAATTTATCTCGATTTTTGAAAAGAAACATAAGGCACTCGTGTATATGCTGTCATAGTTAGTACATTAAATGATTTGAATTTGCCTCTGCATGACTCCTTGTGGTTTAAGCCAAATAATATTCTGATACATTTTTTTTGCAAAATAAACACTTGTTCAGCTAGGCTGCTACCTCCCCAAAATATGATCCCGAATCTCATTACTGAATGAAAGTTTGCGAAGTAAATTGTTCGCTATGCTATATCGTCTATGTAACTCTTCGTGACTCTAAGGAGAAACAAATCGATGATAATTTTTTACAGACTTCTTGAATATATTTTTCGAAATCTAGATTTCTATCAATATGAATCCCAAGAAATTTTGTACCTTCTGATAAGTTAATATCTCTATGAATTGGAATTGTATCAACAAGAGTGTTACTTTTTGTTTTTGTTGTGAAACATACATGATGTGTTTTGTCTTTATTAAGTACCAGTTTGTTCATAGTGAACCATTCCTGAGCTTTTTCTAGGGTCTCATTAGCAATATCTAAAAGATTATTCAGTGACCATCCTATTGTGAGCAGGTTCGTGTCGTCTGCAAAATTCACGACGTAAATGTTGTCATTGCCATTTATAATTTCTTGTGCCATATCGTTTATGTAGAATACGAACAATAAAGGGCCAATAATACTGCCTTGTGGTACACCTACTAACAGTGAAGCTTCTTCAGAGTGGTATTTTTCTCCTTGTCGTTCTATAAGAACTTTTTGACTTCGGTGGGAAAGATAGGATTTTATCCAGTCATGTGCGGGGCCTCTAATGCCATATCTCTCCAGCCTTTCCATTAGTATTTCGTGGTTGATACTATCAAATGCCTTGGATAAGTTTTTAAAAATACCCATAGATAATGATTTACTTTCATAACCTGAAATAACTTTTTCTATAAAATCGTAAACTGCTGTTTCAATTGATTTGCCTTTCAGGTATCCATGCTGAGCATGACTGAACAATTTTTCAATGTAGAAATAATCTAGAAGCCTTGTACACATTGCTAATTCGAAAATCTTGGAGAAAGATGGCAGCAGACTTATTGGTCTGTAGTTCTCTTGAAGAGTTGGGTACCTTTTTTAAAAAGTGGCTTCACGAGTGCCATTTTCAAATGGTCTGGAAATATTCCTGTTGAAAGAGAATTATTCACTATATAGCATAATGGCAGCGCGAGTTCATATATATATATATATATATATATATAGAAGAGAGGAGAGGAATTCTTTGCTGACAAGTTAAGAACAAAACTTGGGAATTATATTCCTCTAACTCGGTTAGCATCTTCAGGAGAAAATAATTGAAACTCATCAAATGACTTAGTTGTCACATGGCATGTCACATCGGACCATTGTTTTCAATTGCAACATTATCTCATATTTTCATTTCCTTCTCTCTACGACTAATATCAGCTCTCTTGATAGTTCCATGTGGGAATCCATCTCCTAATCATTCCAGGGATTCATCAAACCGATCTGGCGCCTTGAAAAGAACCTCGACGTTCGCTGCCGTCATCAATTATCGTTAGCCTCGGTGTTCTTGTCAAATTTTCATAATTAGCCCCGCGACACTGTGGAGTGCCATTGTCGACGGGTTAGCGAAGAGTACTCGGTTGAAATATACGTTTTCAATAGTGTTAGCTACACCCACAACCCCTTATCTCGATCCCGTCAGGGCAGGACTGGGGGGCACAGTCGTTGGATGATTTATTGCAGAAGAAAGGTTGTGGAAAAAGTGTACGTTGCAGTTGGGAACTTCATTTATTTTTAGTCGAGGCCAGTTTTTCATCAGTTCAGCTAGAGCTGAAGTTGAGTGGACTTGACTGGTCCTTGGCATCAGATATTCTAATAATAAATAATCATACAGTTTCCGACCAAAATATTTAGTGGGGGAGATGAACTGAAAGCTCTTTTTTTCCACTGTAAGACTCTGAAGCTTTTGTCGAAACAGTTCACAGAAATATTGAATTTGCTGTAAAGCTATTCGACAGCCAAATTTTCCAATACTACATTGAAAATGCGACGATTTTTCATTTCAGGTTCCGTTCATAAGATCAACAGAAACGGAAGCATTTTAAATAGTGTACGTTTTTGCCCTATGATTACAGTATTCGGGCGTAATACCAAAAGCATGCTGTTGAAAGTTAGACAAATCACTACGTAGGTACTAGTTGAAGTAAGGTCTACGTCCTTCGAATATGCAGTTTTTCAAGCCCACTTAACAATTGCATTCAAGTTCCTTTTTCAAAGATTCTGGTTTTCCAAGAAGACATGGAAGCATCAGGAAGAGGAAGCGATATTGACAGTAATATAGATAGATATCTTTAGTTGAATCGAGAATCCCAATAGGCATTTGAAACTCAATTTATATCAAGATAAGTAAACCAATATTTTGAAGTGAATATACAATGCATTATTACTAATAACAGAAAACACCAAATTTTTATTGAGAAAAATTGTTTTCATCAGGAAATTCATTGCATTCCAACAAATTCTTTCAACTTTGTTTCGAACAAGTTGAAAATAGACATGCTTCGATTGTATCTGCAAAGCTGTACACTCAATAAGAAGTTCTTCGTATCTTATCTTTGGCGAAAAGTAATCTCTGAAATCTCACTATCAACAATAATAATGATGATGAAGAAACATGTCAGGTTCTCGAACAGAGCTTCTTTACACCATTAAACCACCATTTGACCCAAAATTAATATAGCCTAGGCTATTCTTGAATAATTTCAACATAATCCATTTAATTCAGACCGAGCTTCAGACAACAAAAATACCAATGAGCATATTACAAACTGGCATCTTTACTGATCTTGGGTATTGTCTCCACAAGCGGCTATCATGTGGATGAGTGACCGAGCTTAGACAACCTTTCTCGTGCTAGGAATCACATGTTCAAAAGAATGACCTTTCCATCGTCAGCCTGCCCCCACGATCCAAAATTCACCCTGAGATAAACAGTTTCTGCTCATCTGTCGACCAACGTGGGCTGTAGGAAAGCATGGTGGTGGAAAACACTCCGCAGCCTCCTCAACAATATAACTTGCGATCTAGTCGAAGGAACCTTGAAGAGATCTTGAACCGGTCCCAGCGCTCCAAAATAGCCTGCAACAAATTTCAGCTAATGGGGCATAATGTTCGTGGGGTATTTCAGCATAACATATTCTCTCAACTGATCAGTACAAATTTATGTTCACTATCACTTTGACAATAAACTAACAGACAGTTGAGTATGGTAATATCAGGATTTATTCGTGATGGCACTGAATTTCATACATCCCTATGAAATCAAATTGATTTATGAAGTTGATATATCCAAAGATGAAGATACAAGTATTTACTGTTAGTTCAGGAAGGTTTTATAGGAATATCACAGTTGAAAACTTCCATTTTCGTCCATAAGATCGAGTAAACCATATTTTCTCAATGATATAAGAATATTCACATTTAACTGGTAGATACTAGCCAAAAATGCTATATCTTTTGTATGAAAACGAGGAAAAAAGGAAAGGTTGGTTAGGTAATAGGACCAATTTTTCTTTAAAAAAAATGTTCTCTTGTCGACGTTTCGAATTTCATTGAATTCTTCTCCAGGGCTCTGTAAGAATGAATTTTCATAAATGTACCTCCCATAATCGTATAAGTTTTGTGGAAGGATTATTTATGAAAATCCATTTTAACAGAGCCCTGAACAAGAATAAATTGATCCTATTACCCAACCAACCCTTCTCAAAAATTATTCTTATTGTATTGTTAACTAACGATGGTGTGTAGTCAAGGGGCCTTCACGTCCCTGTGCTAGTTCAGCCCTTCGCTATAGTAACACTGCTAATTATTTCGCACCTCCAATCCAACTTCACAATTTAACAATCTGTTGCCAAAACAATGGGTATTGTGTCGGTTACGTTTCAATTTTCGACTAATAATGGATTTAGCCGAGACTTGGCTCGTGTCTTTGCCAAGAACTAGCCACCGTGATACTTTTGTTATATTTGCCGGTGGCAATTGTCTCCTAATTGGATGCGAGTTTTTGTTGGATAGGCGTACCAACTCTCGTGAATGAAACTGTAGGGAAATTGTGAGTTCCGTTGTGGGGTTTCTGTTCTGTGAATTGAAATAACTAATGAAACCAGTGGAAACTGCAGGAACGTTGGAACAAAAAATTAAACTCCAGACTTCGTTGTAGGAACTACATTAGAGCTTATGATAGGGCAAATGACGAGTTATTCAGTTGATATATCTAGATATTTCATGTACTGGGATGAGGTGGACATTTAGGTCCGATAGAGAGTCTTCTGGATATACTTAGCGTCTAATATACATAATTCCTGTAACAGTTTTTGAAGAACAATGATTTCACGAAATTATCTCTACATGTGGGATTTTGTGTCCCCATCCAATGGCAATCAAGAGGAGTAAGGGATGAAATTTTTGAGTGAGATCGGTTTACTCTCTTGAACTGAATAATACATACATCGCAATATTTCCCCTTTTTTCCTTCTATTACTCCGATTATATTTTTGATCAAGAGTTTATTTCAATTTTTTCCCCCTAGTTCTTCGATTCGATGAATTCTTTCTGATTATTTAAATTCATTTCGGAAAAAAATTACAATTGAAAAAATTAAAATTATGAATGAATTTCATATCCGTTTTTGTCTTGTCAACGACTGAATTTGACGATGTCGAAATATATTTTTCTGATCATGAAGTGACAGAAAATTCATTAAGATTACTCACAGAAAAGCTACTGCTAGAATACAATAGCCTGATTTTTGCTTTGAATACCTCTCTTTGGCCAAAAATCGACCTCATTTAGAAAAAATCTGACCATATTGCTGTTGGAAGAAAAATATTTTATTTTGACACCTTCATACCCCTCTTGTCTCAAATTGGGCCCTATTATGTTTTTAATATATATAAATGACTTATCTATGATCGACATATCTGGTAGTTTCACTCTATTCGCGGATGATACAACGATATTGTGGAAGGAAAAAAAATTAATGGACCTACATAAAATAATATCACCCGACTTGGAAAAGGTGAAAAGCTGGTGCGATGCTAATTTACTATCTTTAAATGCATCGAAAACGAATATAATATCATTCAAATGTTTGCTTGAAGAAATTCCAATAGACTCTGCCATTTTGCAAAATAAATTACACACAAAATTTCTCGGTGTATTCATTGACAATAGGCTGAAATTTGATGAACACCTTAAACAACTTAAGAGTAGAATTTCCTTCGGATGTTATGCAATGAGAGTGGTTTCCAATGAGTTGGGTTTCCATATCGCAAAAACCGTTTACCATGCACTCATTGAATCTCAGCTACGATATGGAATACCGTTTTGGAGAGCATGCAACTCATCCCTTCTCTCTTCTGTGTTGATATTACAGACGAGGGCACTTAGGTGTCTTTGTAAAGTCAAACCCAGAGTATCATGCAGGAATTTGTTCGCTACCAATAAAATTTTGACAGTCATCGCACTTTTTATCCTTGAGACGGTTTGCCTTATCTTTAAACATAAATCGAAGTTCAACTTTGTTTCTACTCTATATGCTACTCGTAATAGCATTTATACCTTTGGACTTCCTATCACGACTTCGAATCTAATTAGAGACTCTATATACTATAATGGTGGTAAATCGTTCAATCATTTACCATTGGAAATAAGATCTGCAAATCTGAGCAACTTCCATTTCAAAAAGGCGGTAAAACATCTATTTGTTGACAAACCCTATTATAGTTTGGAGGAATATTTTAAGAATAATTTTTATCAAATTGTTATTTATGACTTTTACTTTACATTACAGTGTTTTATATATACATTTTTGATACTATTTCATTATATCTACGTTTGTATTCCTTGGACTTAACCAATAAGATGCAAATCTTCAGACAATCAAGTATATTCTGATTTGATTTGAAATGCTTCATTTCTGGTCATGCATTCTTTCTCCATTCTTCGTCATTTAACAAGAGAAAATTGACGCATGAGTTTGTTTGCCAAATTCTGAAATACTTTGTTGAAATCTGATGTGTTTTCTTTAATTGTTCAAGTGTTGTGGCACTACTCAACTCAAACCAAACAAAAAAACTTTAGGAACCCAGGAATATTAGGTCTCTCTGGCCTGAAAATATAATGAAGCGTAATGGCAAGCGATGTCATCTTTAATTTTTGATCGAATCCAAACTTTCTGGTAACCCTGTCACATGACATATTTACGAACACTTGAATTACTCCCACTCCGCGATAAGTTCGACTGGCAGGTACTTCATCTTTAATAATGTGTCCGATTTGATGTTTGTTTCTATTGATGAGATAATTCCACTGAATAGAACTGGGATTTTATAATGGCATCTTCGGAAAGAGTACAATACTATTTTGATCTTTGTTATCATTCACATAGATCCCAGTATACGGTCAAAATGAAATAATGTGCGATAGAAGTAACATTGATATCAAAACAATGTCTTAGATCATTCATGAGTCATGAGTATGTTTGAATGTTTCCTCCTAGAAAAATTTACAAATTATTTTCTATTTTTACCTTATTGTGTAGAAATCAATAGAAAATGTACGTGAAAATTTTTGGCTCTAGCTTTTCCATGAATGTTTTGTATTAGCTTCATTATTCCCATTAGAAGAAGCCAAAAAATTGTTTCACAAATTAATCAGTTCGGTTTTTTGAGTTAGATTTGGGATTCAATAATCGCCTTCACAACACTTTTTTTTGACGACACATATGCTGTCTGAACGATCAGAAATGAAAATTAATGAATGAAAAAAGTTGACACAAAAAATCTCTTGTGAACTTTCCTCATTGTTTCAAGATCTAAAAGAACATTAAATATCGTAGCGTCGAATGACGAATAATCTTTGTGTGTAACCCTCTCTTCAACATACATTGTTTTCCTCGACTTTTTCTCAAAACAAAATCACGTTAACGATCGTCTTTTGTTAGCCCTCGAACAAAAAGCATCCCAACAACTGTTCCCTCGAAAAAAGCCTCCATCAAATGCGTCTTCGAAAACTTACAAAAATAATTAGCGTTTTCCACTTCAACGACTAATTTTCATTAAATATTGTTCAGAAGACTGAGCGAAATGAAAAATTATCGAGACAATGAAACATCGTGTAGAACACCTCCAATTAAGGCGTTGGGAAAATAAAAAGTTGCGGAGAAGTTCCTCGCAAAACGAAGAATAATTACCGACGTCAAGTGGGCCGTGAAAAAACAAATGAAAACATAAAACAAATGATGCCTAACATTCAGCGGTGGGATTGATAATTCCGCTGCGGAAACTTTCCGGTTATTATTTTGACAATCGGAGCCGTGAAATTGTAATGGCCAATATCGGTAATTTATTCAATTTTTCTGTTTTTATTGGAAGACGAACCTTTAATGGATGATTTAGTTCGGCGTTTCGTTGCGAAGAAAAGCGTCTGAATTTCCATTAAGATTCGGAGGGATTCGAAATTGAATGGGAACAGTTTGTAGATTTCACATTCAGAAATGATGTTCGGTTGGGATGTAGGCGTCAATGGAATTCAAGAATATTTTTTGATTACTTATTGCCATTCGGTGTATGAACTCGATTGATAATTTTTCAGTCAATCGTTATGACGACGTTTCTTGGTTAATAGACAATTTTCGATCAATTGATGAATAAAAAAGGAGTAACTGCTTTGTTATGTTGACTAGGTTATCTTTCAACAACAGATCACTTTTGACCTGTGATCAGTCCCTGGTGATGTAATGTTTTTGAAGAATATACAAACAAAAGAAGTAACAAAGCGATTGTGAGGACCTATATATAATTTCTCCAGAACAGTTTGGATTTAGAGAGAAAACCTCTACTGAAGATGCAATATTTCCTCGAAAAAGTTGAACGGTGTTTATCTCTTCATTGATCTGAAATGTGAAGCATTCGACAATGTGCATAAAGCTATTCTCTTACAAACATTGGTAAGAAAAGATATCAGATGACAATGTTTTGACATTCTACATAATTATCTGAACAATAGAAAACAAGTAGTTGTAAGGTATAGTATTTTTCACAGTAAATGGTATTGGCTTATAAACTGCAATAAGCTACCCGATTTAATTCCATTGTGTAGAAAACCATCTGGTAAAAGATGCAAATGTGCTACAGGGTCGAACTTAAGAAATTTGAATTCTGCATAATGTAGGAGATATACAAGTAATTTATTTGAATGTTACAATTCAATTCTATATTTAGTTCAGTGTCGCTATCGCTATCCTCATCTAAATTAATTATAATTGGCGCAATTGATTTTACAGAAAGGTACGAGTTTTCAACATTTATAACATGACTAACAGAACTTTTCCAACTCTCGGTAGGAATGCCATTCATACAGTTCCTAATTAATTCTACCAGACTACCACTTAAAGTCGGAGAAGTATTTTTCCGCGCACGCTCGATTTAAGGTGGTGCCACATAAGCTCTATGGGATTGAACACGCAGTAGTAGGGAGGTAGTCGTAACACTGTATGTCCCAATTCTTCTGCAATTGTATCACAAACATACGTTTTTTTTTAAAGAAAATGACTGCAGCTGAAAGTTCTTTTTTTGTATAATTTTCCTCATAATATATATCATTTGCAGCCATGAAGTTTTGAATCTCCAATTTCGTATTCTTTGAGCCAGGAATTTTTTGCAATTGTCGACTATGATAGCTTGCGTTGTCCATTACTATAACGCTGTTTGGCGGAATGTTGGGTAACAGACAATTTTTAAATCAATCTTCAGAAAGCTCTGCTGTCGTATCTTCGTGATAATTCAATTCAATTCAATTTATTCAAACACCAGTTAACAAATTCATCATAAATTATTACATATTTATAGTATTTATATATAATTATAAATGTATACATACATATTAGGTTATAAGTTGAGGAGCAGTATGTGCCTAGACAAGGGTGCCTGTTTTGCAATACTGCGTCCCGGTGTTTTATATGAGAGGAAGAGTTATGAAGAGAAGGAGAGAAAACAAGCGAGTTGGATAAAGTAACGGTAAGCGTTTCTTGCATCAACCTGGTAGGTAATGCGAATGTAATATACATTTTCATTTCAGATCAATTGCAGTGGGATTTTCGATTAAATATTTTTTAACTTCTTGTTTGAATTTTTTAAGAAATTTTATCTGTTTCAGGTGAATTGGTAGAAGGTTGAAATATTTTGGGCCAATGTATCTGAACGACTTTTGGGTCACAGATTTTCTAAAATAATCTACGTGTACATTTTTATTTTCGGTGGATCTGGTGATTCTTTCACTTTTTGAGGTGAATTTATGTTGAGTAACATACACTTGCATGATACATTGGTAAGCGAATAAAGATTTGATATTTAATAGTTTTGTTTCATTATATAAAAGGTTTGTTGGAAAGCGTCTGTTTTTTCTGAATATTATTTTAATTAAGGTGTTTTGCACGGTTTCTAGTGATTTAATGGTTGTATTGAATGTACCACCCCATGCAGTTATGCAATACCTTATGATTGATTCTGCTAGGCTGTTATACAATATAATCATATTTTTTCGTGAGAGAATATCTCTTAATACATAAAATTTGTGAATAAGTGCTCTCAATCTTTTAATAACATGGTTAATGTGTTCTGACCATCTTATATTTTGATCTAAAATAACCCCTAGATATTTTATGGATGGAGTTTTCTCTATTTGTGAACAAGAACAAGTGCGGTTGTCACATGTGGTTGAGTGCAATTTCAGTGAGAAATTGACAGGTTGATCGACTTTGGAGGCTGAAAACGTAATATATTTAGTTTTATTCACATTGAGAGTCAGTGAATTGTGATTCAACCATGACTGAACTTTTTTTAATTCTGATTCAGCCGATATTCCGACATCATTCCAGTTTTCCCCTGTGAAAATTAGGGCTGTGTCATCTGCATAGCAAACGAGGTGTCCTGTGAAATTTTTGATTGCTGTTAAATCGTTCATATATACAAGAAACAGTAATGGACCCAATACGGTTCCTTGTGGTACACCTATCTCTACTGTCAATTCGGTGCTGATTTCTTGGCCAATTTTTACGGCCTGGAATCTGTTGGTTAAATAATTCTCTAAAAGAGTCAGAGCTGAACCCCGAATACCATAGTCATTCAGTTTCATAAGTAGTTTATTATGTGAGACAGTGTCAAAAGCCTTGGCGAGGTCAAGAAAAACTGCAAGGCATTTTCTGGACTCATCCATGGCCTTGACGGT
Source organism: Zygogramma bicolorata (assembly GCA_032362365.1). NCBI lineage: Eukaryota > Metazoa > Arthropoda > Insecta > Coleoptera > Chrysomelidae > Zygogramma > Zygogramma bicolorata. Next base: position 2,234,872 of record JAVJAQ010004414.1, on the reverse strand, counting down.
ATTTTCTAGAAAGTCAAGAACAGCTTTTTCTGTATTCGAATTTGCCACAAATCCAAATTGTCTTTCACTTATTATATTGTGTTTATTGAAAAATTTTGTTATTCGATTTTTCAGTGCGTATTCGAATACTTTGGCAAAATTATTTATCAGTGAAATGGGTCTATAATTCGAGAGATCTCCCTGCGATCCACATTTGTAGATTGGTGTGACTATTGATTGTTTCCACTGTCTAGGGATTTTACCACAAGAAAAAGTGAGATTTATGATATGTACTAACGGAGTAGAAACATGATTGTAAATATTTTTGATTGTTTTAGTTGATATTTTATCTGGTCCGGGAGAACAGTTATTTTTTAAATTTGATATTAGATTCGTGATTTCGTTATATGATACGGGTTCAAGAAATATTGAAGAAGTTATTGTTCTGTTATCGAGAAACGAGTCTTTAAGCGTTGCTTTTTCAATTTTTTTTGCCATATTAATACCCTGCTTCACAAAAAAATTATTAAATGCATTTGCTTTTTCTTTGTTGTGAGTTATTTCAGTTCCTTCGTTTAGCACTGAGACGTTTTCTAAATTTATGTGCTTTTTCCCCCCCGATATATCGTTGATAACTTTCCAGATTTTTTTATAATTTCCTTCAGCTTGCAGTATCTTATTCTGGTAATATTCAGTTTTGGTAGTTTTTATTAAAGAATGTAATTTATTTCTGTACTCTTTATATTGTTTTTCGAGTTCATCTGAGTGATTTTTGAGTAATTTTTTCTTAAGATTATCCCTTTTCTTTATAGAAATTATGAGAGCTTGTGTGATCCAAGGTTTAAAAAATTTGATAAAGATTCCTCTACTTTTGCTACCATTTTGTCTTCCTATTCTGTAGCATTGCTCGATATCCTCATTGGCCAGGTTGAGAGACATTTTGGAACTCAGCAATTTAATAACTTCTTGTCTGGTATCCTCCTGTTTCTTTTCTTTGAAGTTGAACATTCTCAAATTCGTTTTTCTATTTTCTTGGTCTATTCTATCCATGGTCTCTTCCATTTTTTCCTTTTCACCAAAGCTGTCTTTCAGTTCATTTTCCAGTTCTGTGATTTTGTTGTTGAGATCCAGTTCAAGCTTGCTATAGTTCGATTTCATCTCCGCCACTGATATCTCGAGCTGAGACAATTTTGCTTCGAGAGTTTTTGCAACTGCCTCACTCACTTTTTTTGAAATTGTTTCGATAAAGGAGTCACTTTTTATGCATTTTTGGAGTGCTTGACTAACGGCACTTTCGATTTCATCACGTATTTCTCTCGTTAATACCATTATAATAATGTTTTTTTCGAGATGGTCCGATTAAAATAGTATACTGTCGATTCACGCACTTGAAATTTTAAATTTTGCTGCACTAGATACTTGTGTTTTTCGTTCAAAACGGGGAGCCCAGCGAACACACAGCTACTCTTCACGTGTCATAGACGTACATGATCATCAACACAAGAGTCCTTAATATTTTTGGCAGAAAGCCACATAGCGTTTGGGATCCAACCATTTTCTGATCCTGCGTGTAATATTGTGATTCTCTTTCCTTTATTTGATGGTGCTTTTGTTTTACACTTATCAGAGGAATCAGACCATCCTTTGGAAGGGGTGTCATGCGTGTCAAACCACGTTTCGTCGAGGTAGAGTATTGGCCGATTTTCAGACCGGTATTTTCTTATTGACGTTATGTATTCAGAACGCCAGTTTATTAAACGTGTGGAATCCATTATTACTTGTCTCTTGTCAATTTTGCGATATTTAAAGCCCATTGCAGACAGAGCTCGCCAATAGTGAGGCCACAGTTGATGTGAGTTTCGTCATTGATGAGCCGCTGTTTCAGACTTTTGATTGTAGGGACACGCTGCTCATCGTACATAGTGTAGATTTTTTGCCTTATCAAATCCTTTTCCCAGTCGTCTAGACTTTTTGTGACACCAGAATCTTTACGCCATTTTTCTTGATTCCATGGAATTTTCAACAATTCGTCTAACTGAAGTAAGAGGCACCTTCGTCAAATTACTGGTTACTTTTGCTGCAGCACCCGCGTTATATCCTTGCTGAAGTAAGGAACTATACACATTTTTTATAATTATTTTCGCGTCACAAGATAAGTGATCCTTCTTTAACAAACCACTGGAAAAAGCACTATTACTTTTTATCCACGGACGCCACATACTGCCTATTCTATACGTTGGGGTATAAAATCTTTGCTATTAATTTCTGTAATAACAGATGAATGTTATAAAATTATTGCACGCCGTAACACAAGTGAACACTCCCAATGAAATACAAAGATTAAAATGAACAAGAAGTGTAAGCTGTAATCCTCTACAATCCCTATCTGAGACACAAAATTACCTGAATCCGGTCCTTTTACATTTATGATGTGCATCTCGGATTTTAAAACTTAAGGGTCTAATTGGTTTTATTATAATCCTTCAGTCAATACCATTCATCGTGAAAACTACACTATAAGCAATGCTATCAGCGAGCACAAATATATAGAATGTGGTGTACCCTAAGGCACTGTTCTGTCTAACTTGTATATTTATGATTTGTTTAGGCTGAACATAACCTGGGAAATCTTGGACAGAGGTGTTTCATCAGACAGAAACAAGGGAAGATCTAAAAAATAGAGTTGAGACAGATTTCTTCTGTCTTTGAAGGACTGGTTCTGTCAGAGATTTTCGACTGTTGATTTAGAGAAGACAAATTTCGTACCTTCGAGCTGTAATGTGACCGGGTCTGCTCCATTCAAACATATTTATGTTATTATTTGAGAAAATCCAGTTTATTTTGAATCTACAACACAAATTGAATATTCTGGTGTGTATATTGACACTCACTTAAGGTGGGATTTTGATATCAATTATGTAATGAGAAAACTACAAATGATGATTCACAAAAATTGAATTTCGAAGAAAAATTCACCGAAAAAAGAATTAGAAAAATATACTCTGCTCTTGTGGAGAGTCATCTGTGGAGGTATATGCTGTCTCAGCCCGTAGAGGTGCTTCAGGAGTTCTGAACTCTCTATATAGAGGTGATTCAAAACAGATTTTCCTGACTGAATTTCAACGAGACATATATTTTTCCATCTAACAGTCTATACGAGGAATAAAAATAATTGACCTTTAAAAAAAGTTTTACTTTAGTACCGATCAATCTATCAATCAATATGTTAATGGTAGATAACAACAAATTCCCGTTGACAAACACAGGTAAATTATATATACATAAATGAGCATTTCAAATACAATATTTAAAACTTCGAAAAATAGCCCGGTAACAGCAATGCAGGCATGTGGGTATATAAATGATAATCAAGATCAAAATTAATAAAATATCATGAAAATTCTTCATTTTTTTATATAAATAATCATTAATATGAATCGTCATAAAACTCTTCTAAACTATAATATGCTTTATCAATTACTAGTTTTTTTCATCTGAGCTGAGTTCTACTATACACAGGTATCTAATGTACCAATGTCAGATATAACTTTAACACTTCTCAAGCAAGATCTCGTGAACATAAATATAATACGCGGGGGGGAAACCTTTATATTTTCCCAAACATACCAAAAAAAGTTATTTTTTAAAGAGCCTACTCATACACAGCAGTAAAATTTTACAATACAGTAAATGATACAAATCAACCGTGAAATATTATCTGAAAAAAACTCAGATCACATTTCGTACAAAAAAGCAGAGATTATATAACTGAAACATTGGAATAAAATTAAAATTGCTCACATATACTTCCCTACTACGAAGTTTTCCCCCAAGGCAACTTCCTGATAAACTGATTTTTGTTGATTTTCTATATTTTATTATCGTTCTATCAGTCATTTGAGAAAAAAGTACACATGAACTTATCGTTTCATCACCTATTTACAAGCTGACGTTCTTTTCTGTTTTCTCAAAACTTTCATCTATGTGAACTCATTTGCAACTCTTGTAACGTATTAATGTTTCTATTATTTACAATTTCACACATGTTCATTGTGTGAATGAAGCTGAATTCATTCATCTGTAATCTGGGACGAATCAGTGTTGAAAATATTAAGAAAATATTCCACATAATTGAAAAGACATCATTATGAAAAAATCTCTTTCTGTGTCAGAGCAATCCTTGTGGAACTGAAACGTATTTTGAGAAATGTATTTTCCTCGCCGGGCCAACGTGCTGGGTAATCGCACGTTGAAAGGTAAGGCCTCGTTGATCCATTGCTCGCACAAGTCTCGACTTCTGAGGGTTGACGTTCGTCAGCTGGTTAACGGAACGAACAACAACAACAAATATAATATCTCCGCAAACTAGTTTCCCTCCAATGAATGAAACTGAACGGGAAAATGAATGAATGATACTAGTAGATGACACAGGCATCTTTCAACAGTGGCAACCAGCTGCGATCCATATCAACCGAAGTGTTTGAGATGTGAGCATCCGCAGATAGCATGATGAAAGCAGAATCCTTCAGTTTTCGTCTCCTGCTATAAATCTCTCAAAAAAGCTAGAAGAATGAATCCATCCACGAAAAAATAATGAAACTCAAATTGTTCTTCATACTTTTCAATCACTATATTAAAAACATCTTCCGACATCTTTACAGTGGTGGACCAAAGAACGATATTTTCGCTTCTTTTCGGATGCTCACAAATTAAGTTCTGACAATCTGAATAGAACAAAGCTGTTCTGCTAAGAATCTCAACAACTTCGTTGCGAAGGACATTCCTTGAGAATCTTGTAGGGCACTGGACCGCAACAATTGCATTCCCCATGTCGTTCCTGAAGTGTGAGTATGCAGTGGATTTCACTAGAATCTCTGTAAGTGAATGTTTTTTTTTGAGTTCGTGATGAGTTTCCAAGAGTTTTTTCTGGAATCTTGAAAGTGCCACAGATTCATATGAAACAATACGCGAGATTTTATTACACATGATATTAACGTCGTCAATTCCAGAAAGCGATTAATTGTGATATTTTAGTGTGTAGAAATTTTCTATAAATGCTATATAGTTGATTAGATTTTCGTATGGGTCGAAATGAGGGAAAGAACGGGAATCAGTGGCCGTCGCACCATATAGGCAGGGAAGTAGCTGTTTTACACTCTTGAAGGTGTATGAATGCTGACCACGTACCTATCAACAGATAGTGATTGTGATAATGTTTTGAATTTACTTCTTTTATAGAAATGTTGTCATTTTTTTTTTCATTCCGAGAAAAAGACGAAAGTAGTAGTCCAAACTTGATTCTCTCCATGAAAATTCTTCCTGATTACCATGAATATGTGTACGAAACCATTTGGTTTCGAAGATACGAGAAATTGAAAGTTGGAGTGGAAATCTACATTTATGTAGATACCTCAGATTTTCCATAAATTCAAGAAGATATCAAAAACATACCATGTTGTGCATGTCGAACAATTTCGATCCATACTTTATTCTCAGGAAAAATTGATGTTATTGATGAAAACATTTGTTACTGTAGAGTGAAGGACTAGGAACTCACACACAGTATGTAGAACAATTTGGCCATTCGAGTATATGAACCCTCACACTTAGCCACAGGAAAAAATCAACTGGTTATTCATGAATATTTCAGCTCTCTTTCTTGCTACATGCAATGGTGGGGGACTCTCCAAGTAGATTATCTCTCGTGTGACAAATTTTGTTTCGAGTTTTCTATTCGATAATGTCTTGCATCCATTTTCAAGTTACTGTTATTCAATCATAATTTTCATGAACCAATTCAACATTTTGGCTTGGCCACCATTATCGAGAATTTTTGCGAATGAAATAGTTGGGCTTCTGACCAAAACAAAGATATTATTAATCGATAATGAAAAAAAAAACGGAACAATAATAAACGATCAAAGTCGTGAGTAGGGTCTTCAAGTACCGCGTCAATTACTGAAAAGTGCCTTCACCATTTCTTAGGAAATAACCTGAATTTTCTGGTTCGCATCCGCCAAATATTACCACGCTCGGTACCATATTGTCTGTTACATAGAGTAAGTGAATATCAGTGAAACGAGCAATTGGCGGTATAAGGGAGATATTGTTACAACCAGCACATGAAGTACAACATTTACCTCTACAGAGTCTATCAATGTCGTAAGCCGAGGTGAGCAGTTTCTTGAGAAATAAATGTTGATTTTTGCCACGGTTTGTAAACTATTTCATCAATAATTCGATCAAATATTACACAGTGAACATGTGATGGGTATTTGTGTGGTGAATTTCAATCAGACCAACGTCATTAGTGTTATTTTCTTCAAATGTAATTCAACTACGTAGAGCTTTGAAGTGATAGCTTGATGTTAATGAATTCGTTTGATATGCCAATTATATCTTTCGAAGTCCTGGTCCTTTTCACGAGAATTGCCCCGAATGAAAGTTTTTAACCTTGTTTTTTTGTAGGGGGTAAGCTCCACTAATTAAGAGTGATGTTGGCTTTATATCATAATGATTGACCAAAGAATGTAGCGGAAAATAATAGTATATGTAAATCAAGTAGGCGAGATGTGAGACTTTGGTGAGATTTCTGGTGTTTCATAAGTTTTTTATCATAGAAGATAGAGTGACACAAAATAATCCAAGCACTAAGCACAAAATAGTTGAGAAGGCACGACTTACTAAGCCTCAGTAGTGGCGTGACTTCTGAGTCGTATTTTGGAGTTTGTCAGCTGAACTAATTTGTTTCAAAATATCGGGTCATGTTTTTAGATGGGAGCGGAACTCAGTACACGATTAATTTATATTTATTTTCTCACTCAGAATAGTTTCATTACTGCTAACCTGAATATGTTTCATGATGTTTGCTTGAATGTGGTTGACAATGTTCTTTGCTGAATGATTATAGTTCTGACTCCCTTTGTCTATATTATTAACTACATTAAAACCTCTTACTAAGAACGAAAAGATAGAAATACAAATCAAATGAGGAAATCAAATCGAAACAAAAGAACGAAATGGATTTGTTGGTCGAAAGTAGAATAAAAAAAATTGAGATATCGAATATGAAATATTATTAAAAAAAATTAAATAAAGAAATAAATGCAATAATATTGTGACAAGAAATTTGAGATATCGAATGTGAAATATTAGTAAAAGAAATAAAGAAATAAATGGAATAGTATGAATAAATGTTGAAACCAAGTTTTAAATTGAGTGTACTCACGACGTTTTCTATTGCTGGTATCCCCAATCATCTTCGGTTTATGAAGAGCCGATTCTTGTAGCATTATTATTGCATTCATTTCTTCATTTTCAGTTTTCAGACTGATACTTCATAATCGATATCTCAATTTTTTTGTCACAAAATTATTTTACTTTCATCAATCAAACCTTTTATTTCACTTTTGACCAAAAATTCATTTCAATCTTTTGTTTAGATTTGATAACTTTATTTGATTTGTATTTTCATCCTTTCGTTCTTAGCGAAATGTTCAAATAGAGTTGATACTATACATTATATATATAATGGAAGTCCGAACCTTTACCATTCGGTGTTTCATGACTTCATTTTGTTCATTTGAGAAAAAACCCTTTCAACAGGAGCGTTACTTCCAAGTAGACACATAACGTACTCAATAATTATTGTAGAAAAGTATGTTTAGTGAAGATTATTGGTAGGAATGTGCTATGTCACTTTTTCAATCCCTTCAACAAAGATATCTCTACCTCCGCTATGATTAAATCGTTCCTGTAGGAGGACGTTCATCCACCACCGGCACACCATTTTTAAATTTTAATCATCGTCCTCCTTCGCCTTTGTTTATCGACGGCGGACCGTCGGAGGCACTTTCTCGCGAACTCCTTGAAGACGGGTCATTACAGAAGATAGAGTAACACAAGATAATCCAAGCACTTAGGACAAAATAGTTGAGAAGGCACGATGTACTAAACCCCAGTAGTGACGTGACTTCTAAGTCATATTTTCATATCTGTCGGCTGAACAGATTTTTTTTCAAAATATCTGGTCTTGTTTTCAGATGAGAGTGGAACCCAGTACATGATTTATTTATATTCATCTTTTTACTCAGAATAGTTTCATTACTGCCAACCTAACTGTTTTTTTATGATGTTTGCTTGAATATGGTTGACAATGTTCCTTGTTGAATGGTATAGTATTTTTCACAGTAAATGGTATTGGCTTATTAACTGCAATAAACTACCCGATTTAATCCCATTGTGTAGAAAATCATCTGGTAAAAGATGCAAATGTGCTACAGGGTCGAACTTAAGGGATTTGAATTTTGCATAATGTAGGAGATAAACAAGTAATTTATTCAATCAATCCCTCTTTGAGATACAGAATTACCTGAATCCGGTCCTTTTACATTTATGATGTGCATCTCGGATTTTACAACTTAAGAGTCTAATTGGTTTTATTATAATCCTTCAGTCAATACCATTTATATTATAATACTATAGTCAATACCATTTATTGTGAAAACTACTATAATGGTCCGGACTTCCATTATCTATATTATCAACTCTATTGAAACCTCTTACTACGGACGAAAAGATGAAAACACAAATCAAGTAAGGAAATCAAATCAGAACAAAAGGTTTAAATGGATTTTTTGATCGAAGGTAGAATAAAAGGTTTGATTGATCAGATAAACTAATTCTTTGACGAAAAAATTGAGATATCGATAATGAAATATTAGTCAAGAAATGAAAATGAAGAAAAATGCAATAATATTGTGACAAGAAAATTAAGATATCGAATGTGAAATATTAGTAAAAAAATATATGAGGAAATGAATGAAATAGTATAATAATTATAATAAATAATATTATATCTTTATTCACCTAAAAGGAATATTACAAAGTTGAATACAAAATGTTAAGATAAGATAACTAATTTTCTGATAATACATACAATATCAACATCAATATAGAATCACTACATAAAAAATATTCAGTGACTTAACCGTATTTGCGGGGCGAGGTGAACAGAGGATAAGGCAATCCCATAAAAGAAACCTTGTGCATGGGAATCACTTAAATTCAAAATTTAACGCCATTATACTGTGGTGACTTCTGGTACTCATAAAAATATAGACATGTACAATAAAACGTATCGATAAAAACATAATAAGGATTAGTACACGATCAATGACTAGAGAATAATATTTCTGGTTATTAAAGTAAAGGTTGTGTTTTGGCTGTTTAAAAATTCTTTGATATCACATCTGGGTATGGTTTGTATCCACTTTTTCATTTTGCTTTTATACCAGCTGTGCGAGTTTGAGTTTTTTATATAATCAGGTAATTCATTGTATAATTTGGGCCCTAGGTAAGTAAAACACCTGAGGCCAATAGTTTTTTCTGGACGAGGTACGAGCAATTTTGTGCTCGTTTTGTATCGAGTATTGTAATCATGCTCGATAAATCTGGACAATTTTTTTATCTTTGTATTGTTTTAAGAGGATTATTTTAGCATATAGTTGATTGGTATCCATAACCTTGGTTTCTTTGTACAGCAGATCTGTGGAATACGTTCGAGGTTTTTTATATATGACTTTTAAGATACATTTTTGGATATTCATTAGGTTTTTCGTGTAACTGCTAGACGCTGCTCCCCAAGCTATGGCTCCATATGTCAAATGACTCTCTACAAGGGCATAATATAACGTTTTCAAAGATTGTAAAGGTAAAATGTTTGCTAAATATTTGAATCGAAATATCATAGGTCTCAGTTTTTCAATTACGTAATCGATTTGTTTATCCCATTTCAGGTGACTGTCAACAAAAATACCTAGATATTTAATTTCTCTGGATGATTTCACGACTACAATATCTTTGCTAAAATTTTTTATTTGCAATTCATTATATTCAGGTAAGTGTTTAGCATAAGATGAAAACGCTACAAAAAAAGTTTTTTTCAGGTTGATCGTTAATAATTTGTCATTGAGATGACTGTAGATGATCTCTAAATCGGTTTCTACAATGTTTTTCAATGTCTGCCAATCCTTACCTTCGTAGAAAATAGCGGTATCATCTGCAAAAGTTGTTATGTCACCTTTTATTTCTAACTGGAATAAGTCGTTCAAATAGATATTAAAGAGTATGGGGTCAAGTATAGTACCTTGTGGGACTCCATATTCCACTATGCGCATAGTACTCAATTCATCTCCAATTCTCACACATTGTTTTCTCAGATGTAAGTAATTTGTCAGTAGTTTTAGGGTTATTCCTCTGATTCCAATGCTTTCCATATACTGTAGTAATTTATTGTGGTCTACAGTATCAAACGCCTTTGCCAAGTCTACGAAGATACACATAGATGCACATTTTCTATCCATAGAATTATTTATAGAACCGATCAACCTGACTATGGCGTCGGCTGTAGAAATGTTTTCTCGAAATCCGTATTGTACCTCAGAGATTATATGATACTTATTTAAGAAGTCATTGAGCCGCATTTTTATGATTTTCTCAAATACTTTGGCTAAGTTTGAAATTAAAGAGATAGGACGATAGTTTAACGGGTCGGTGTGTGTACCACTTTTGTAGATGGGAATTATTTCTGCTACTTTAAATGCTTCCGGAAAAGCACCTTCTTGTATTCCTTTATTTATAATGTGTGTGAGAGGATTTGCTATCAAGTGTTTTATATATTTTAGAGTTTCTGACTTTATACCATCTACTCCTGCCGCTTTTTTGTCTTTTAACGAACTAATAATATCAATGACTTCCGTTGGGTTTGTCGGCGATAGTAAAAAAGAATTTGGCAATCTATTTGGATTATTCATTACTGTTTTGGGATTTTTTTGGTTCATTTTGATAGCGTCAGCCAAATTTTTTCCAATACTAGTGAAAATTTTTCACAAAACACGTCCGCAATATGTCTTGGTTCGGTTATGATATCTCCGTTATTTTTTATTTTCTTTATAATTACTTTTTCCTTTGTTTTACCCACTACATCATTCAAACATTTCCATAAATTTTTTTTATTGTTTTTGTTTTCATTTATTTGTTTCATATAATATTCGCTCTTTGTTCGTTTGATTAAGTTATTGAGTGTGTTTCTGTAGTTTTTAAAGCTTGCAATGTTTTCGTCAGTGTGGTGCTTTTTCATTTTTTTGTATAATTCGGATTTTTTTCTAGTTGACTCAATCAAAGCCTTCGTAATCCATGGATTTCTTTTTTTCATTTTGGAGTTATATTTTATAATTTTAGTACATTCTTTTTCAGTAGTTTGAAGAATATTTATGAAAGCATTAGTGGCTTGATTTATGTCCGAGGCTCTATGTATGTATGAATAAATGTTGAAACCAAGTTTCAAGTCAAGCGTCTTCCGGTGATAACTGACAATATTTCGAAGTATGGTCGGTTATTAAGACCCGATTCTTGTCACAATATTATTTCATTTATTTCTTTATTTTCATTTTTTCGACCTTTTGTTTAAATTTGATTACCCTAATTGATTTCCATCTTTATCCTTCCGTTCTCAGCAATAAGTTTCAATAAAGTTGATGATATAGAAAATGGAAGTCCGAACCATTACCATTTTGTGTTTCATGACCTTATATTGTTCATTTGAGTAACAACCCTTTCGACAGGTGCGTTACTTCCAAGTAGACACATAACGTACTCAATAATAGTAGAAGAGTTTGTTTAATGAAGATTGTCGGTAGGAATGGGCTGTGTCACTTTTTCAACCCTTCCAACAAAGATACCCCTACCTCCGCTATGATCAAATCCTTCCGGAAGAAGGACGTTCATCCACCACCGGCGCACCAATTTTAATTTCAATCATCGTCCTCCTTCGCCTTTGTTTATCGACAGCGGACCGTCGGAGGCACTTTCTCGCGAACTTCTTGAAGGCGGGTCATTATAGAAGATAGAGTAACACAATATAATCCAAGCACTTAGCACAAAATAGTTGAGAAGGCACGGTTCACTAAACCCCAGTAGTGACGTGACTTCTAAGTCGTATTTTCATATTTGTCGGCTGAATAGATTTTTTTCAAAATATCTGGTCTTGTTTTTAGATGAGAGTGGAACTCAGTAGATGATTTATTTATATTCATCTTTTTACTCAGAATAGTTCCATTACTGCCAACCTAACTGTTTTTTTATGATGTTTGCTTGAATATGGTTGACAATGTTCCTTGTTGAATGGTATAGTATTTTTTACAGTAAATGGTATTGGCTTATTAACTGCAATAAACTACCCGATTTATTCCCATTGTGTAGAAAATCATCTGGTAAAAGATGCAAATGTGCTACAGGGTCGAACTTAAGGGATTTGAATTTTGCATAATGTAGGAGATAAACAAGTAATTTATTCAATCAATCCCTCTATGAGATACAGAATTACCTGAATCCGGTCCTTTTACATTTATGATGTGCATCTCGGATTTTACAACTTAAGAGTCTAATTGGTTTTATTATAATCCTTCAGTCAATACCATTTATATTATAATACTATAGTCAATACCATTTATTGTGAAAACTACTATAATGGTCCGGACTTCCATTATCTATATTATCAACTCTATTGAAACCTCTTACTACGGACGAAAAGATGAAAACACAAATCAAGTAAGGAAATCAAATCAGAACAAAAGGTTTAAATGGATTTTTTGATCGAAGGTAGAATAAAAGGTTTGATTGATCAGATAAACTAATTCTTTGACGAAAAAATTGAGATATCGATAATGAAATATTAGTCAAGAAATGAAAATAATGAAAAATGCAATAATATTGTGACAAGAAAATTGAAATATCGAATGTGAAATATTAGTAAAAAAATATATGAAGAAATAAATGAAATAGTATGAATAAATGTTGAAACCAAGTTTCAAGTCAAGCGTCTTCCGGTGATAACTGACAATATTTCGAAGTATGGTCGGTTATTAAGACCCGATTCTTGTCACAATATTATTTCATTTATTTCTTTATTTTCATTTTTTCGACCTTTTGTTTGAATTTGATTACCCTAATTGATTTCCATCTTTATCCTTCCGTTCTCAGCAATAAGTTTCAATAAAGTTGATGATATAGACAATTGTTCATTTGAGTAACAACCCTTTCGACAGGTGCGTTACTTCCAAGTAGACACATAACGTACTCAATAATAGTAGAAGAGTTTGTTTAATGAAGATTGTTGGTAGGAATGGGCTGTGTCACTTTTTCAACCCTTCCAACAAAGATACCCCTACCTCCGCTATGATCAAATCCTTCCGGGAGAAGGACGTTCATCCACCACCGGCACACCAATTTTAATTTCAATCATCGTCCTCCTTCGCCTTTGTTTATCGACGGCGGACCGTCGGAGGCACTTTCTCGCGAACTTCTTGAAGGCGGGTCATTATAGAAGATAGAGTAACACAATATAATCCAAGCACTTAGCACAAAATAGTTGAGAAGGCACGGTTTACTAAACCCCAGTAGTGACGTGACTTCTAAGTCGTATTTTCATATTTGTCGGCTGAATAGATTTTTTCAAAATATCTGGTCTTGTTTTCAGATGAGAGTGGAACTCAGTAGATGATTCATTTATATTCACCTTCCTACTCAGAATAGTTTTGATTACTGCGAACCTAACTCTTTTTTATGATTTTCGCTTGAATGTGCTCGACAATGTTCCTTGCTGAGTGGTCTATATTGTTAACTCGATTGAAACCTGTTGCTGAGAACGAATGGATAGAAAAACGAATCAAATAAGGTTATCAAATCCAAACAAAAGGCTGAAATGGATTTTTTGATCAAAGGTAGAATAAAAGGTTTGATTGATCAGAGAAACTAATTCTGTGACGAAAAAAATTGAGATATCGAATATGAAATATTAGTCAAGAAATAATGGAAGAAAAATGCGATAATATTGTGAAGAAAATTGAGATATCGACTGTGAAATATAAGTAAAAAAATTAATGAAGAAATAAATTAAATAGTATAAATAAATGTTGAAACCAAGTTTCAAGTCAACTGTATCCGCAATCGTCTTCCGGTGATTACTGACAATATTACATTCCGAATCGAGCCGTGCATATTGAGTTCAACTGAGCTCTGTGTTTTATAGTGGTTTGATAGGGAAATATTTCGCAAAAAATTCGTTCTTTTTTGTGAATGGAGTGTGATGAATCATACAGCCTCATGTGTTAAATATGAACCAGGGATTTCGTAGTTACATCTATAAAACTGCATTTCAAGTGACCAATTTTTATTTCTAACGCAGTATAAAAACTCTCAGTCCTGATTCATATCAGATTTGGTTTTGCCCTCTCGTACTGATAGTGAAATTGAACAGAGGCTGGTATGATATAATTTTTTTTCTCCTAAAAATTGACAATAATGGCTGGAAAAGATATATCTAATAAGGATATTGTTCGAAAATTGTTCGTTTTCGTTAACCAGCTGACGAACGTCAACCCTCAGAAGTCGAAACTTGTGCGAGCAATGGATCAACGAGGCCTTACCTTTTAACGTGCGATTACCCAGCACGGTGGCCCGGCAAGGATTCGAACCCCGGCCTTCCGCTTGATAGGCAGATATGCTAACCACTACACTACCGAGACCACATATATATATATATATGCACTCTTAACTAAAGTCGGTAAAGACGGAGAGGAAACAAAAGAAGAGATCGAAAGCATTGAAGTTGAGTTCCAGAAGACCACCGATGCACTGAATTCCACCGTCAATGAATTGAAGGAGGAAAATAAACTCCTGCGATCGAGACTCATCTACGCTGAGAGACAGTTGAAACAGAATACCATCCTCATATACGGATGCAAAGTGAATGATAACTCATCCATCATACGAGTAAACAAAAATATCGATAACCCACCAATAATCTCAGACCTCCTGTCTAACCTGAAGAAGTCTGAGATTTTTCTACATATTCATCTTCTGAAGGACTCAGGGATAGCATTTGTTGAAGACCCCCCTACGAGGACAGACACATAAGAAAACAGTTGGTAGTTCACTTGAGAGCCGCAAAGGAAAAGAACCTAACTGCTAAAATAAAGAAGAACACTCTGGTCGTCAGCGGTCATCAGTATACGCTTGAGGAATTGAACTAGGATAACACTTTTCTCTCTTCGAATACTCATTTGCCAACTGGAAGTGGACCTTCTGCTTTGGCAAAGCAGAATCGCAGACCTCGCTAGGTTTCATGATATTAAAACAAAAATTTTTTTTCGCTTATTACTCTCATTAATTATATTGCTTGAATAAATTTCTTTTTTTTTGTTAACCTGATTCTCAGTTTTTTTTATTTCTTCATTTTTCTTATATCATTAAATATATTTGCAGTCTGAAACGTATTTCTCATGAGTATAAAAATTGGACATTTGAATGTGAGATCTCTTCTTCCCTCAATAGCCAATATTCGACAACTAATTCAAGAGAGGCAATTTGATATTTTCTGTATATCAGAAAGTTGGTAACACTGTGGTATTACTGATAATTTGGTTAGTATAAGGGGCTATAGAATTTATAGACAGGATCGTCTCCACTCAAGAGGTGGTGGAGTGTGTATTTTTCAAGAAATACCTTGAATACTTCTCTCGTACATTCCAATTCTAATATTGAGCAACTGTGGATAAAACTGAAAATAAAAAAGGAAGTTTTCTCTATTGGTGCGATCTATAGGCCACCTTCACAGGATAAGGAACTTTTTCTGTCTGGATTAGAGGATACAATTGATGATATATCTGTAATCACTCCCAATGTCGTTTGTGTGGGAGATTTCAATTTAGATTTATTATGTCTGTAAAATTCACATGTGAGTAACCTGTTATCAATCTTTGAAACTTATCAACTGAACCAAATAATTGACTCGCCAACTAGAATAGGTCTCCAAAGATCTTCCCTTATTGATCTGATAGCCGTGTGGAATCTGGACAGAATAGAAGAAAAAGGTGTTGAAGATGTTAATATTTCTGACCATTTTCTCACATATTGTAGTATAAAAATAGAACACACAGCTAAACCGATAAAATTCCTGCAATATCGAAATTTTAAAAATCTTAATTATGAAGTTTTCGAATTTGATTTGCGTAGAATTCCTTTCTTTAGTATTCATGAGACCGACGTGACGTGAACCTGAAATTATACATTCTTGTTGACAATATAACTTAATTGTTCAATAAACATGCACCTTTAAAAAATTCTGGGATAACTAAGCCACCTGCACCCTGGCTGACCGATCCAATCAAAAATTTGAAGAAAATGCGAGATAAGGCCGCGCTCAAATTCAAAAAATCACCAACAGATGAACACCGAGTATTTTGTAAGCAGTTACGCAATTTCACTAACCAAGCTATTATGAGAGAGAAAAAGTCCTATTTATTAGCAAAACTCGCTGATTGCAACCCCAAACAATATTGGTCTATACTGAAGAATAATAATATACTCACTTCAAAGAAACATGAGTTGCCAAGTCAACTGAGCGATGCCAATCGCATTAACGATTTTTTTGTGAGATCCATTCCAATAGCTCAACCATCAAATGCCATACTTGATAAATATAACAACCACACCTTACTCGACTCTAACTACCGGTTACCTGTTGATGATATTTGCATACTACGGATAATATCTCTAATTAAAAAAAATTCTATTGGGTGTGATGGGCTCAGTATAAAAATGATTTCATTGTGGTGTCCTATAATTTTTCCCCATTTGAAGCATATTATAAATGTTTGCATAGAGAAGAACCTTTTTCCAACTATTTGGAAAGCTGCATTGGTTACTCCGATTCCCAAAAAAAATAATCCACTAGAATTGAAAGATCTGCGGGCTATCAGCATTCTCCCTGCTTGTTAAAAAATTATAGAAAAAATTATAGAACAACAACTTCGTTTATACCTAGATAGTCATAACATACTACCGACAATACAGTCCGGTTTCAGGCGTGAGCACAGCTGTACTACAGCTTTATTGAAAGTGACCGATGATATATTTAAAGCGAATTATAGGAGTCAATGTACAGCCTGGTCCTTCTAGATTTTAGCAGGGCATTTGATACAATTAATCATGACCTTTTACTAGGCATTTTACACTACATTGGTCTTTCTGATGATTCGGTTCTCTTTTTCCGCAATTATTTGAACAACCGACAACAGGAAGTTGTTATTGATGAAGTACATTCCACACCATTGAACTTGAAATCGGGTGTCCCCCAGGGATCAATCCTCGGTACCCTCCTATTCACGATATACACCAGTCAGCTAGTGAAATGTCTTCAATATTGCAATATTCATCTTTATGCCGATGACACCCAGATTCATTATTCTTTCGAACCACTCAGGATAGATGAAGCTGATAGTCGGATCAATCATGATCTTAGCACATTCTCGTCCCTTGCTGAAGATATGTGCTTGATGAATAATACATCGAAATCTAAAATATTGTTATTCGGGCCAAAAAAGCAAAGAGATATTGTAAAACAACAACTTGATATTAGTATAAATTCCATTAATTTGGAAAATGTGGAGGAATCAAAAAATCTAGGAGTGACAATAGATAGTGATCTCCGCTTCGAGTCCCATGTGAATAGATTGGTTCAGAAAGCGCACTGTTCACTTAAGTTGATTTACGGAAATACAAAAATACAAAAATTACACTCTGTGAAAGTCTCGTTCTCTCAGCATTGAACTATGCAGACGCACTATATGGACCAAACCTCACAAGCAGGAACAAGAAAAGGCTGCAAAAGATTCAAAATTCCTGCACCCCATGAATGAGGCCATGGGGTGCGCAGAAGGGACAGAATCTCTTCAAAGTTTTCTGAAACTTGTTGGCTCAATATGGAAAACCGGAGGTTCCTACATTTTGCGTGTTTATACCATAAAGTTATCTGTAGTAGAATGCCGGCCTATCTATACAACAGAATAACATTTCGGACTGACGTCACAACCTGAATGCACAGCATAAGTGATTACTAACTCCTCCAGTACACAAACACGAGTTATTTAAGCTATTGTTTACGTATCAGATTTTCAATGTTTACAATAAACTTCCTTCCCATTTGAAAAATTTGAGAATAGGTTCTTTTAGGCAAGAATTGAAAATTGTACTATTGAACAACCAAACTTGATAAATATGTTCACATTCATATAATTTTTACTTCTAGTTATTATTGTTCAAAATGTAATTAGGCTCATAATGTATTTTTTATGCATTTATCAGCTCCTTATCTGTAATTAATTTTTTGTTGTTGTTGCCAGTTCCTCAACTGGCCGTTGGAGGTTAAGTGGTAGAGCAAACCTGTAGTGCTTCTACACTTCAGTTTTGAACTTTGCCTTTTGGATGTTATTTTCTATTTCAGCCAATAAAGACCATTATTATTATTATTATTATTTGGTTATGAAGACCCGATTTGTGTCACAATATCATTCCATTTGATTTCTATCTTTATCCTTCCGTTCTCAGCAATAAGTTTCAATAGAGTTTATGATATAGACAATGGAAGTCCGAACCATTACCATTCTGTAATTCATGACCTTATATTGTTCATTCCAAGTAGACAACGTACTCAATAATAATAGAAAAGTTTGTTTAATGAATATTGTTGGCACGAATGAGCTGTGTCACTTTTTCAACCCTTCCAACAAAGATACCCCTACCCCCACTATGATTAAATCCTTCCGGAAGAAGGACGTTCATCCACCACCGGCGCACCAATTTTAATTTTGATTATCGTCCTCCTCCGCCTTTGTTTATCGACGGCGGACAGTCGGAGGCACTTTCTCGCGAACTTCTTGAAGGCGGGTCCGCACGCCTGGTCGCTCCTTCTCGGCCAGAGACAAAAGAACGCCGCCGGCGTATCGGACACAATGCACTTCCTCGCGCTCTTCCGATGCATTGTCGCGGTGCGTTAAAGGGTGGATAATGGGCTGAGGGGGTGCCAGAGGGACGCTTAAGAAATTAACCCTCGCCGGTGGGCGATACGTAGGCGGCTATGGAAACCGTTCTGGGTCTTTGTTGGGAAAGCTGGAATAAACAGGTTTCGGTCCGTTGTGTACCAACCCAAGTGAGCGCAAGCAAATACACAGTGTTCAGATTTTCATGCCAGGAATTCGAGAACAGAATCAGCAAAAATTGTGTGGAATTATCTTCCGTTACAATTTTTGGAATGAAGTTTCCTGAGAAAGTGACGAAAGATATTTTTTCGTTGTTTCAATGACTCCTCAGATTCCCTTAACTGGATATGGAAGTGTCTTGATATCATTGGATCCATTGTGCTTTCTCCACGTGAACATGGATATTAGACTACAAGCCCATAACCCTGTTTCAGGAGGTCAAATGACCCAGCATGATCCATGTTCAGAACGGTTTCCTTCCGAAAATGGAAAGTAACGGTTGAATATTCTTATAACGGCTTTCTCCAAGATGATTGATCCTGAAAACTCCTCACAAAGAACCTATTGCTGAAAGAAATAATGAGTTCGAAAGCAATGACTCCTGATACCATCATTTTTGTACGGGACTGGGTTCTTCGCAATATTTTTTTCTGATTCTATCATTATGATACATAGCCGAATGAAAAAATTTGGAAGTAACTTCTTTTTATTTTTGGTCGGAGGAAAATTCAGTTTTTTCCTGCTTATAGTCAGTTTAACATAGCAGCATCGGTTTGAGAGAGTGATATCAGCTTGTAGGCTCTACTCCACGTAGGAATTAGCTGGTCACATCGTTTTGTTCCTGTTCCTGTTTACAGTCCCTGCAAAGGGGTGAATCAATTACCCCTACACTACGAAGCATTATTGCAGCTATCGTAGTTTTCGGGATATGTGTTTTCTGGGTGTTTCTTCATCGAGGTAGCTCAATAGATCTCTCCCAGGAATTCTAGAGAGTCGGCAATGCAATTGCGTGGTTGACCTCTGGTGACTATGAATCTCTACAAGAAAAAAAAACATTTGTTTCCAAAAAATTGTATCTCAGAGATAATATATTTTCGATCTCTTATATTTATACGTAAAAACTTTCACATTTGTATATATATATATATATATATATATATATATATATATATATATATATATATATATATATGTAGTGAATCTTTTGGGGTTGCAGTCAGTTGTGTTGGGCTATATCACAAAGAAAACTCTTTGTCATTCGTCAAGCTTTCGGCAATCTTTATTGCCTTCCTCAGGACGTCTATAATATATAACAATTTATCATATGATAATATAATGGAATGGTTACTTACTAACGTGAGATTGAATAATAAAAAAGAGGCAAAAATTGAACATGAAAATATGAAGGTGACGTTCAATTGAATTCAGACATATGATATAATTTCACTTCTAGATTACGGTGGAAAAGTCGAAATAGAGGGTGATTTTTTCTTATCCTTCTCATACTTTATCAAATCATTTAAATCTGTTTTTTTGTTCATGGAATGGTCATTATTATTTATATGTATCATTTCTAAAAATACACGCTTAGAAAGATTTATTTCAGTATCCAAAATTTCAGCTAGCACCAAGTAGGAGCGGTAACATTCTTGATAATGCCAACTGATATGTTGACGAAACGTCGAAAGTCAATACCGACAAACCAACGGATAAACTCCCAGAATACCAATTTCGCATACTCAAGCATCCGTGAAAACCTTCACTGTCACATATATATATATATATATATATATATATATATATATATATATATATATATATATATATATAGAAATACGGAATGTTGTTTGGGGATGCAGTCAAATTTCTGGGCTGTTGTTTAAAGAATACTCTTTGTTATCTGGTCGAGCTTTCGAGAATGTTTATTCCCTTTATCAAGACATTAACGTGAGGTTATAGTAAGAAGTCAGACGTAAAATGAGACACAGAGAACTGATACTTTTCCTCATTCGAAAAAGAGTCACACATTGCATTCAACATTACATATATATGTATAAAAACTTATATTAATTAAATTTTTGGAAAATTAAAATTTCACCGGCACGTGCTCGGAGGTGGTTACCAAAGGAAAGGAAATATTTGAAAATTCACGTCTGACTTCTTACTATAACCTCACGTTAATGTCTTGATAAAGGGAATAAACATTCTCGAAAGCTCGACCAGATAACAAAGAGTATTCTTTAAACAACAGCCCAGTAATTTGACTGCATCCCCAAACAACATTCCGTATTTCTCCTTAACTAGTCAGTCAAGACTACCCTTCGTTATATATATATATATATATATATATATATATATATATATATTTATACATATATAGAATAACGATTTCGTGACTACAGCAAGACCTATATATATATAGATATCTATTGTCTTTCAACTCTCAAGAGGAAATTTTTTCCCGAAAGTTGAAAGACAATTCGAAAGTGATTATTGTATGATCAGTATTATTGGTTCGTGGTTCAACTTCAGCCACGGTTTCCACCATATGCGCCCAACAAAATTTCTGAATTTCTATTACAAAGCGTTTTCGACTTTTGTCATCATCAGTGCTCACTCGTCAGGCGACAGAAAGTAACGACATTGTCATAATGTGATGTTGTTTCATGTTTTGACATAGCCACATGGCCCAAGTCTCGAGCATGTATTTCGTTGGTTATCAGGATAAATAGTTTAATATCAATCAAATTTCACATGTCGATACTTCCTGTCTCCTGACGGGTGATCACTGATGATGACGAGAGTCGAAAGCGCTTTGCAATGAGAATTTTTACAATTATACAGTCTAATACACAACTCTTCGAAACTGGAATATGTTGAAATGCTCTTTGATTCTACTTAATCTTCAATCACCAAGAAGCTTTTTCATTTTGTTGACTGTGCTTTCATCATGCCCCTTTTATTTTCCATTACCCCCAGTTTATCTTGAACGCTGGGCATGTTTTTGTTACCTTCTCAAGTCGAAGTTATGGTAAACGATTCCAATCGGAATGAAAATTACCTCTAAGTAACAAAGTGCAAGAAATTATAATAATAATAATAATAATATCTTTTATTGTTCATCCGATACATACATTTGCCATATACACACATGATATAGGATGGATTACATATAAAAAAACATATAGATTCTGATGAACAAATGGCTTATTGGTTCAGATATCGAGAGGGTGAGCCTCCGATTCTGTTCTTCCACCAGTGCCACGAGAATTTTAAAGATTGGTATAAATGGCTAGGAGAGAAGAAGATAGAGAAGAAGATACAACAGGAAAGAGGAAAAGGAGAAACGTGGGGGAGAGGAGGGAGAGAAAAAAAATTTCAGCTATTCAACAGATACTGTTTATATTTCATCTCAAATGCATGTGAGCTCATATTGACGTCAAAGAAACTTAGTTTCAAATTGTTGAGATCAGCAGCGATGTTGTAGGAAAAAGATCTTTTGAAAATTTCTTTCCGATGGGTTGGTAGTGTCAGTAAATTTTTTCGCCGAATATTCAGATTATGAACGTCAGTACGATATATCAATTTATTATGTAAGTAAGGTGGTGTCTTATACTTTATAATTTTGAAAAATGAACATGACATATGTAATTGCCGACTATTGTGCATGTTGAGCCATTTGCATTCTTTGAGTTTATGTGAAACTCGTTGAGTTCGACGAATGCCGTACATCAAACGTAAACATGAGTTTTGAACTTTTTTTATACGATTTTTATCAATATTATCTAAACAGGGACCATAAACATTATCGCAATAATCAAAATGGGATAGTACAAGATGATCACATAGCATCTTTTTGATGCCTAAATCCAAACAATTTCTCTGCGCATAAGTTAATTTGAGAGTTGAATAAGCGACTTGTAATTTTTTTGTAACACGATTCTTGAATCTAATTTTATTGTCAATAATAAGACAAAGACTTTTTGCATTATTCATGAAAGGAATATTATCTTCTCCTATTTTCAAATTTAAATTTTCTAGAAGAGTGGGTCGAACTG
Organism: Zygogramma bicolorata; assembly: GCA_032362365.1. NCBI lineage: Eukaryota > Metazoa > Arthropoda > Insecta > Coleoptera > Chrysomelidae > Zygogramma > Zygogramma bicolorata. Next base: position 2,211,957 of record JAVJAQ010004414.1, on the reverse strand, counting down.
AGTGATTACAGAATAAAATTGCATACGATTTGTTTGCATCGATCTGAAGTAAATGATCTGAAGATGCTTTATATAATTCTTCCAGGTGGATATTGATCGAATTTACAGCATAATCCGAATTTACATATTTGAAAGAGGTAGATATTTGGGTGTCACCAGCGTAAAAGTGATAGTTGCAAAAGGTGAGTACGTTTTGAAAATTTGACGTGTACATGCTATAAAGCAAAGGTCCCAAAATACTTCCTTGCGGTACACCTGATTTAACATTGATTATTGAGGACCGTTTCATGAACGGCAAGTTGATGTTTCCTTGCCGTGCTAAGTACTCGAGTGTTATCGACGGTTATACGACTATCTATATATTTGACTTAACTCATTTCTTCCTGATAATGATTTTCAACATCGATCTTTCTCGAAGAACCAACATGTGTCCACTCATTCCAATAAATGAATCTTCAATGGAATATGGGCTATTTTATTTCTTTAGTTCATGTACGTGTTTTTACTGTAACAAATTACTCGAGGCCAACGAGAATTGCCATCGGTCTGCTTGCAAAGAAGTTCGCAACATCGGCTAGAATAAGAATTTCAATGTACAAAATAATATATGTAGTTTATCAATTATTCATTTCCAATTCAAATTCTATTCGAGCCGTCCCTGAGCGCGCTCAGTTGATGTAACTGACATTTTTATATGAAGACAATTGATATCTGAGTTTGTTTACTTTTCTGTCAGATCCACGACGCTCGAGTAATTGTCGGCGTTTGTACTTCTCCAATTCATTATTAAAAATAGTGAATTTTCCGTAATCAGTAACAACTAGTAAGGCATTGTGCATTTTGTGTTTTTGATGAATGAATATCCTGTTATCCTGTAAGTAGATTTTCCATTGACTATCGCATGAGAAGCAATTGCCAGAGTCCAATTCTTACCTGTTCCTACGAATCAGTCGCTGTTAAAGATATCTGAATATATTGGTTTGATGAAATTGGTTCAGCGTTAAATTATTTTGAAACCCAGCAATCTAGAAGAAATACAGTCCACAATTATCGAAGTTTTTGAGTATAATCCCCGTGTTCGAGAAAGGGCAGTTGAACCCATCCCGAGCATTTGGTCCCTCGAGCCAGGATGCTGAACATTTTGTTCCCGATTATTCGGATTCCCTAGTTGTATTACAAAAATACAATTCCCAAGTTTCCAGCTCCATTAGAAGATATCGTCACCTGGCCGGTAACGTTTCGCTCCAGAAAGCATTTCCGCCGCGCGCACAGCGTAGTGTCCTTAATATTCAAAAACTCTTATGAAGTCATTTTTGCCGTTTTTTTTGCTTCCAATTATATCTTCTTGCAGGTTGATCTAGATTTAAGATATTGTTGTGTGTTTCCTACATGTTGGTTTGGCATTTGCTCTCTCCTATTTGATAGAGTCGACTTAATTTAAAATAATTTATTCCTTCCAGGAAACGCTCTAAAAAGAGTTGATTTTTTTTCCGTCGAATAACTAATTTGAAGTAATTGATTTCAGACTCCAGGGTCATATTGAAAATTTCACAGCCCTTTTTTTTTCCCGTAGCGATTTATGAAATTTTAAATAAAGTCGACTTTACTTACCAGTTTAATTTGCTATACATTTTTGATTTATTACACAGTTTGATTCAATGTACATATTTGAATTTTTCCATGCAATTTTCTTTGATACATTGTTTATTGCTATTTTGCGCATACTTATATTTGATTGAGTTGATTTATATCCTAAGTTCTAGTGCATTTATTGCTTTGTCTAAAATACTTTACGTCTTCCAATTTAGCAAGAACATTTAGGCTAATCTTCAGTGTCGAAAAAAGCTTGTGCCGTAAGTGAAAATTTAAATCCACGTCGCGAAAGGCAAAAGCACAGTGTTCCTCCACAGAATCCTGCGTGGTTCTTTCTATTTAGAATAGTTGTACCACTTAGATTGATAAATAACTTCACGATTTCTCGATTCAAAACACATAATGCAGTCCTTAAAGAAAAAGAGAAAAAATGCAAAAGCCGCAATTACACGAACCCAAACTTGGGTTACTCAGAATTTAGAGTCCGAAAATGATTTGTTTCTCCTTCAAACTAAATTAGATAATTTAGAAACTGAAATTACTAAATATGTTAATGCTCAGGATGAAATTGAGGAATTAGATTTAGAAAAATCTGATAGAGAAGATAGAGATAGTTCACAAAATAATTTTGATTTATGCGTTTCAAGTCTTAGAAAAAAGATTCACAGTTTAACTGTTCCTCCTACTCTTCTTTCTCCTCCTTCTTTTCCGAATGATATTCAATCTGTACCTGCCTTCAATGAACAAAGTGGACGAGTAAAACTCCCTCAAATTTCCATACCCCAATTTGAGGGTGATTATGCAAAATGGGCTCCGTTTTATCAATTGTTCACTGCTTTGATAAAAAATAACAATTCCTCAACTGATGTTCAAAGATTAATTTATTCGCGTTCTTATATGAAAGGAGAGCCTTCGTCTCTCATTGAATCACTTGAAATCACAAATGAAAATTTTCAAATTGCTATAAATATTTTAGAAAAAAGCTACGATAATAGTATAGCTATTATAAATTCACATTTGAATCCATAATGGATTGTCCGAACATTACAAAATGTACTTTTTCCTCCCTCAGAGAATTTTTAGTAAATATTCGAAAGAATTTAGATGCTTTGAAAAATTTGAAATGCCCAGTTGAACATTGGGATTTGATTATTCTTAATGTTGTCATGAGAAAGTTAGATTACGGTACTAAAAAAGAGTATCAGTCCAGTAGAGATTTGAGAGTTAATCCTACTTTAAAGGAATTTTTTGAAATCGTTGAAGCCAGATGCAGTGCTTTAGAATCCTTGACTCCTTCCTTCCATTCCGCGTCACTTGAGTTAAAATCAAAAAAGATCTCAAGGGCAAGTTCAAAAATGACATTACATGTAAATAGTAGTTCTCCGACAAGTAGACGACGAGCTTGTTGGTTCTAAAGTTCCTGATCATGATATTTATAAATGTTATAAATTTTCCAAAATCAGTACTGATGAAAAATACAGTTTTCTTAAGTCCTTATCACTCTGTTTCAACTGTCTGGGTGAAAAACACCTGCTAACAGAGTGTAAATCTAAAGGTTGTACCCTATGTGGTAAAAAACACCACACACTACTCCACAAAAATTCTTCCCTAGGTTATGTTCCAACAAATTCCCAAAATTCAAATTATATTCCGAGAGATAGTTCCAGACCTCAAAATAGTATGGGGCAATTCCTAAATCAGTTCAAAATACAAGTTCCAGCCAAAATTGGCGTTCTTTTCCTCTCAATTCTCCATCCCCAAATGCTGACAACACAGCAAACTTCCAAGCTCTTGAGCCTGAACCTCAAGGGCATTCTTCGGCACATTCGATGCCATCCTCACTTCTTGTAAGTAAAAAAGATCATGAAATTCTACTGGCCACAGCGGTTGTAGATGTTCTTTCCGAAAACGGTTATCCCGTTAAAGCTCGGCTGATCCTAGACAAAGGTAGTCAATGTTCCTTCGCTTCAGAAAAATTCGTTAGAAAATTGAATAATAAAACTTACGACAGTCAACTTCAATTTTCTGGCATAAGATGCACTCCTACTGTTTCTAACAAAATGTTAGATATTTTTATGCGTTCCAATACTCATGAGAACTTTATCCTCAAGGTGTCTTGTGCAGTACTCCCGGTAATCACTTCGAAATTACCTAGAATTCCTCTAAACAAGAATAGCTTGAATATTCCGCCAGAATTCAGACTTGCTGATTCCGAATTTCACATTCCGTCCGATGTGGACATTCTCCTGGGCGCTGACTCCTATTACGACATTATACTTCCACAAATCCACAGGCTAGGTCCCAAACTTCCTACCCTTCAGCTGACGAGGCTCGGCTGGGTTATTGGAGGACAGTTGCCTCCTCAAAATGTTCCGAAACAAAACAAAGTTTCACTCTTTTGCCAAAATGCCTGCGAATCCACAGATTCATTAGGCAAAATTCTTTCGAAATTCTGGAAAGTCGAAGAACTTCCAGAGTTTAAGTCCTTATCAGCAGACGAAGAGCTTGCTGAACAAAGTTTTATTCAAACGCATGTGCGTTTTGAAAGTGGTAGGTTCCAAGTAGATTTTCCGTTCAAATGTCCCACTGATAAGATTCCTCTCGGTGATCCCTTCCATATCGCGAAAAGGCGATTCATCAGTTTAGAGAAACGTTTCCAAAATAATCAAGAATTATTTTCCACTTATAAAAATTTCATTGATGAATATGTGTCATTGAACCATGCCACATATATTCCGTTTAATCCCACCGACAAGGCCGCTGAGATTAAATATTTCCTTCCTCATCACTGCGTAATCAAACTATATTCAGTAGCATATGTTTCCCGTTTTTTGTCTAATTCTAAAAATAAGGAGACCAAGTTGTCCGGTCCTTTATCCATATTTGAAATACATTCTGCTTTAGTGCTGGTCCTTCGCAACTTACAGTCCCAATACTTTTCTAAAGAAATTTCCGAGTTAAAATCCTCGAAACCAATTTCTGACAAGAGTATATTAGCCTTCAACCCCTTCCTGAATGAGCAAGGTCTCATTTGCGCCGGAGGGCGTTTGCGACACGCAGATGTTCTTGAACCCCAAAAACACCCCATACTTCTCCCTGCAAAAAATCTTGTAATTTACCTTCTACTCAAAAGAGAGCGTTTGGGTCACGCTGGTGCTCAAACTGTCCTTGCTAATGTTCGTTTGCAATATTGGCCTCTAAATGGAATTAGGGAAGTAAAAAGAGTAATTCATGAATGTATGACTTGTTTCCGTTTCCGAGCCGTAGCTGCTCAACAAATTATGTCCGATTTACCTCCTGACCGAGTCACTCTTTTTAGACCTTTTGAGGAAGTAGGAGTAGACTACGGTGGTCCTTTCTTCATAAAGTCCTCGCGCCTCAGAAAGGCTCCGATTATTAAATCTCACATGGCTGTCTTCGTGTGTATGGCTACCAAAGCTGTGCATTTGGAGTTAGTCTCCTCCTTGTCCACCGAAGCCTTTCTCTTAACCTTGAAACGTTTCACATCCCGTAGAGGAATTCCTGCTGTAATCCACAGCGACAATGCTACCAATTACGTAGGTGCAAGAAATCACCTTCGAGAATTGCGCGAATTTTTCGCTAAGTCCCAATTGTCCGACCCCTTGAAGGTTTTCGCTTCTGAAACTGGTTTTGAGTGGAAATTCATACCGCCTCGCAGCCCTCATTGGGGAGGTCTGTGGGAAGCTGCAGTGAAGGGAGCCAAACGGCACCTTTATCGCATTATTGGAAATTCTCAACTCACCTTCGAAGAGTTCAGTACTGTACTGGCTCAAATTGAAGCCATCCTAAATTCAAGACCGTTATGTCCCATATCGAGTGATCCGAAGGATTTAGGAGTCCTAACTCCTGGCCATTTCCTAATAGGTCGTAGTTTAACCTCCTACCCTGAATTAGACACTACCCACGTGCCCGAAAATAGACTTACATTCTGGCAGAGGTGTTCCCAAATACAACAGTGTTTTTGGAAAAGATGGACTGTCGAATACCTCAACCGTTTGCAAAATCGGCCAAAATGGCTGTCTCCTTCCAGAAATTTAGAAGTTAATCAATTAGTTTTATTAAAAGAAGATGATGTCCCACCACTAAAGTGGCCATTGGCCCGAATTGTGGAAATTATTCCTGGCTCTGACCAAAGGGTCCGTGCCGTGAAACTCCGCGCCAAAGAAGGTATTTTCGTCAGGCCTATCACTAAGGTCTGCCCGTTGCCTAGTGCAACTCAGCGAGTGTAACGCGTTCGGTGCGTTAGTTACTTGGCGTTATTAGTTAGTTTTTCTGTTTCATTTCTCGTTTGTTTTAATTTCATTTCCTCATTTTAATTTTTTGAAATCTATGAGATTCCAACGGGGCGAGAATATGTTGGAATCACACCTTCCAACAAGTTTATTATGTAGTTTATCAATTATTCATTTCCAATTCAAATTATATTCGAGCCGTCCCTGAGCGCGCTCAGTTGATGTAACTGACATTTTTATATGAAGACAATTGATATCGAAGTTTTTGAGTATAATCCCCGTGTTCGAGAAAGGGCAGTTGAACCCATCCCGATCACGACCCATCATACAGGTCTCATTAGACACATTCGGTACCATTTAAGAACAAAAACAATTTAGAACTGTTTATTCCTCACAAAACAGCAATCTGAATGTGGTTTAGATGGTTTAAACCTCAAAGGCAAAACACCTTCTATTGGGTGACCAGAACCTCAAACTCCTAGTACACAGAGATGTCCGGTACTTGGTGTACTAGAAGTTTTAATCTTTCGACATCTGGAAGATCGCGTTTCGTTTTTTGAGAGAGGTAATCCGTCTTGTTGGTGATTCTTCGCTCACAGACTCACTCGCTTCATTGAAACATCGTAGAATGGTTGGAGACTTGTCTCTCTTCTATAGATATTTTCACGGTCGGTGCTCTCTCGAATTGTTATCAATCGTTCCGCGCTTGGCAATATCTACACGGATGACTCGACGAGTACAGAATTCATACCCCTTTGTTGTGAATTTGGAGACCTGTCGAATCTCTCTTGCTCATGGACCTTTTTTCATTAGGACAGCTGAGCTTTGGAACTCCTTGCCGAAAGAGGTTTTTCCTGGGGCTTACCAACTTCAAAAATTCAAAGTGAATGTTAATCCGTACCTCCTTTCTTTTGATTCACGCGGTGTTCTTTGAACATCACAGGGCTTCCCTCTTGTGTGAATCTGCATATGAAAAAAATCTTCACCGTATTCATATTTTTGGTTTGTAAGAAATAGACATTTCGGTATGTTTTATGTTGCGAATGTAACAGATGAAACCAATGGCGGACCGAAACAGCTGTCTAGCATCTGGTTTATAAAGGCAATCATTCCGAATATAGGAATTCTGAAAATCATTTCAGTTATCAGCATTAGTAAAGTCATTTATTTTTCAGTAATATGGAAATTTATCACGTTTCGTTCACGCCCATCTATCGAGAAGTCAATCTACACTTCTCCTAATGAAAGGTCCACCTCGCATTCAACATCCTAATTACCCTTCGATTTAACGCATTTCCCGCCTGTCTTGACCTCCTTCATAGACCGTTCCGAACACCAAACACTATTACGTATTCCATAAGCAAATAGTCGACAATAGTTTGAAAACCGAGCAATCAGGATATACTAATTGAAGTGCACAATATATCAAAGAGGCCGCCGGCCATTCGGCTCGGGTCGAATTTAGTTTCGGACCTTCCACTCGCCCCCGTCACTTTTCATACCTAGAACTAACCGATATATCGGCCTCCTGTTTGTACACTTCAATAACATGTCATTAGCGCTAAAGGACTGCGGACTTCTCGTTCGGGGCTATCGAAGTTTGGTTGGTGGACTCTGACAGTTGCCTGCTAATAGATACGGGAGCACAGGAAGGGAATTGGTATCTTCTGCAGGAGCTTTTTTATATTCCAATTCGTGAAAATTCAGTTTCACTACAAGTGTACGTATCTTCAAAAAGTGTGTTGAAACTGTATTCTAAAAAAGTACTTAGATAATAAAACGTGCTCAGGTTCAACTTCAGATGCTATTTGATGGTGTTCAGAAAAGCATCGCCGAATCCAAAGTGATTTGCATGCCCAAGAAAAAAAATGATGAATGTGTTTGAAAGTGACACAAAAAAAATTAATAAATATATTATATATTGAATTAGACGAACAAAATTTGGTTAGGATGTGGTTGGAAATGTCCCTAGCTTAGTGGTATTTTGTTTGAACCACATACTGCAAAAACGAGTTCAGATAGGAGACAGCATACCTGTATGAACCGAAAACTGTGACGCCACAGTCATGTTTCTAGCGGTTTTTGACCACATATTGTCCATATCCATTAGTACAGCTTATCCAATCCATCTTGGCACAAACTCAGATACTTTTCCAGTTGCACTCTAGTGGTGTAGACCATGACGAAAGTAAAAACACCTTCTAGGAATAATCTTCAACACAGTAAACACATATAATAGGTGTTTTTTTATCCTAGTATACTCGACAGAGATTGCTGCTCATATAAATTATTAGTTTTGTGCCAAGACGGATTGGATAAGCTGTAGGATGAAATATAGCTCGTATCTCACATTTTGTCGAAATAAATTCAGATTTCGTACCTCACGGTATTCAAAATTTCATATCAAAGTCAATTGACACCAACATAAAGGTCTGCGTTTCAGCATCTTCACTCATGAAAATTCAGTTACACTACAAGAAATAGTTATTCTCGAGATGGAATTGAGTTGGAATTGTCTTCTTAAAAGGCACTGAGATAATAGAACATGTTCTGATTTAACTTCAGATGCTATTCGATGATATTCAGAACAACATTGCTGAACCCAGAGTGATTTTTAGGAGAAGGAGGCATTCTCAAGAAGCATACTTTCGAATAGCTTCGTGTTCAAGAATGAAATCACGGAAAACTAACTATAAATGTAGACGAGAAAAAAATTAGTGTTGATAGTATAATGGAATTATATAGAGTTTTTGTATGAATGCTGTTTGAAACCTAGTCTTCATAACAAGTATATGATAAATTTTTTAATTTGAAGAAACGAATCTGTTTTTTTATCTTTCCTTCAGATCCCTCCTATCTGTGAATATTCGACAAGTGACACCCAAATCTTTCGGAATTGCAAATGAGTATCAAAAAAACGAATACAACATCGCTTACAGTACAGTAAGGAATATAACATTCCTCAACTGTCATTTCTCATTGTTTGCTAATCACTATGATCATTCAAATGATAGTCTTTTCTGTCAAGTATATCGTCGAAAATCTAAGTACGTATGTTACTTATCTATTCCTGATCATAATCCTCAATGAACGAAAACTGAACTGCATTTCCTAAAGAGAAAGTGAAAACAAAATAGCCGTGAGAGAACTTCTTGTAGTAGGTTGACAACTTAGAAGCTCACTCACAGAATTCATAGTACTTGTAAATGAAATTTTATAAATGAATTTCGTTTGCCGAGTTATGCACCTTGAATTGAGGTGATTCAACTGGGAATAGTAGTAATTTTTCTGGCGTTCAACCTAGCATAAAAAAAAAGTTCCCCGAGAAAATTATCTGTTGGGCTCTTCAGTGGGAAAAAGGGGAAAATGACTGATAACTTTCACTAAAATCTTCAGGCAATTACGAAATATTCAATTCGTGACAAGTCTGTCATCAATTACAATTGCCATTTCGGTGACATTCATACACAAATTGAGCAACAAATACTGATTATTATATAACCCAGTGTCCGTCGTCGCCATATAGGTAGGGGAGTAGCTGTTTCAGATGGTCTTTTTTTCCTTTTTGTGAACGAATCGAACGTCTTTGAATGATATACACGTACCTATTAACAAAGAGTGTTTATATATTTTTTTATTTTACTTCTTTCATAGAAGTTGTATTTTTTTTGATTCTGATAAGAAAAAAGCTAGAAAATAATTCATCAAACTTCATTCTCTTCACAAAAATATCCATATTCCTAATCACCAAAAGTTGACTCACAAGTGGAATTGGCCTGCGCTAAATGAAAATTCATGATAAAGGACGTTAATGAACAATTCATTGTCAGACTATTTATTGTAACTGAAAATAACTGTGACTATAGAATTTCAATCGAAACAATATAATCGGTACAACATCAAATTTTGTATGTCTGTTGAAGTTGAAAAAACTGAAAGAAGAATTGAAGATGCGAAAGATTTGTAACGGCGATTCGAGAGTTGTGTTTCGTCCTTTTCATCATCTTCACGAAAAACATTTCGATACTTCAAAAACCTGAAGTGGTATATTTTCTTTTACAATAATTCACAAACTGCGAAACTTCCTACAATTCATAACGGTATCGCGATAGGAAACAGATGCGTCCGTTGGACATGGCAAGGGCAGACCATAATGTGGTCATTATCGTAAGAAGTTTACCTCAACTTCGGAACATCGTGTACGCTCTTAATTGCTTATTTATACTAAGTGCAGTCTAATAATGCATTCAAGATGGCTAGTGTGCGCTTGTATCACGACGAAAGTTGGCCAAGATGTAAATCATTCAAGGAAGGACCCTTAGGGTGGATTTCGGATCCATGATGCGGTTGTAGCATGTTGTTGATCGAAGGTAAATGATGATATTAATGGGATGAGTTAGCTAATTGACCGATTTCGATTACACCTATCGACAAAACTATGAGAAAGTACAGTTCCTGTATCGGATAATATTTTCTGGAGTATTCCTAGTTTTTTTTCTATCATGTCCAAAATGAATTTCCATTAACTAGACGAAAACTTTTACCACTGAGCTATCGAATCTCGCTTGAGGAAATTTATTTTTCTTGAATTATAATTCGTCTGAATGCCCCTATCATTTCATTAATTTGCTGATTATACAGACACTAATACATCTATCTTTTATATTTATGATTTGGTACTGGGACCATGTCATGATAATGAATAAGTATCCTTTCCAATAGCAATTAACACTGAAATTTGAGAGGAATGACTTCCAAATATGCGACGGAGAACTAAAGGTCCTCGATATCTCAGTGGTAAGAGCATCCTTCTAGTTAATGGAAGACGTGGGTTCGAATCCCGCTTGAGGAAGTTTATTTTTCTCGAATTTTAATTCGTCTAGATGCAACTATAATTTCATTAATCTGTTTATTATACAGACACTGGTACTTCTATCGTTTTTCAAGAAACCATCAGCCACCAGCCATCTGTTGCTGAAATAAATTACAAAAATTAACAAACCATCCTTAAGAATAACGAACCGAACAATATAAAATTCGAAATTTTGAAAAATTGAATTACCAAAAGAAATTAAAAATTCATGAAATTCACTAAAAATTCATCATCCAGTACAGAAATTCAAATTTGAAATGACGAGCCAAGATGAGAAAGCAAAGATTGGAAAGAGAGAAACAGAGTGACAATAGTATGAAAATCGATGATAAAAACTTCGAAAAATTGTGATTATCGTAAAAAATGTTGTATATATTATATTATGAAAATGAGGTAGGTTTGAGTTGTACAGTTAGTTTCAAGACGCGAATAACTGGTACTAAACCACAGTGCGAGATTTAAAAACGCAGTGCACAATTTGCAGAGACATAGTAAAAATCTTGTGAGAAGTTGAAAGGATACCATGGAAAGAAGAGTGTTGTTGGTAGGGGAAGCCAAGGGTCGAGAACTGGAGAAGTTACACACAATAGTCTGAGTGAAAAACAAAACAAATTTTCCATAAAGGACATCAAGAAGTAAGCAGATACTAATAGCAACGAAAGAAGAACAGACTTACCTTCAAAACCAGGTTAGACTTTCAGAAAAAGGACACTTTTCGAAGTATTTACACGTTGTATACCCTGATTGAACACATTTTTGGCACAACAAACTATACCAATCATTTCCAAAAGCAGTACTTCCAAAAATAAGGATTTTCAAACCACTGACACGTGGTTTTTTGAAAAACACTTTTAGATACTCCATGAATGACTATTAACAGTCTATATCTTATTACTTCACCCCCAAAGACTATATTATTTCATTGAAGCATTTTTGTGACTATTGAAAGTTGAGTATTATAAATAATAGAGAAGTAAGGTTAGAATATCACAGAGATGTTCCAGACAGAAAATAGCATAATTATTTGTGGCCGTGCATATTGAGCCAGCATATTGATATTGAACGGGGGTCTGTGATATTTTTTTTCTATAAACGTCAGTGAAAGTATAATTTTTGACGCATGCTGTCAGAGTCTGAAATGCCATTTCATGACACTGGTGTTAAAAGTTAATTATTTTCAGCACTAGTGCTAAAAGTGATATTCGGTCGATATCCTTCACCCTTTCGCTTCAAAAAAGCCACAGGCTTATAATATCAGATCTGCTTGTGTCATGATCATTTATGTTCATCATCGACTTCAACATAGAGTAATTCGACCAAAGCGTTGACGATTTCCATATTTTGGACTATTTCTTCAAAGTATGCAAGAAGCACTTTTTCACTGGCCTCCTTGCCACTGACATTTTTCTGATCACACCATTTCAAGAAACGATCGTATAAAAACTCGTAGTGTCGCTTTGACTTAATAGGCAATAATTCAAAAGCAGCTTTATTGGCAGCTTCTTCAATTTCCGGCGGTAGAAATTCATTTATTGGATCACTTTCCATCGAGAAATGAAGAAACGAGAAAAAATAATCCGTGATTTATTGACGTTAGTTGTCAACAAGGAAAAATTACATTAGATGAAATTGGATTCAAAACTGATAATCTCGAGGCTATTATTTTATCAATTAATTAATGTAAAATGGGTATGCGTTAATTTGGACTTTTAATGGTGTTTGTAGAAAAAATAGTGTATGATTTACCTGGTAGAAGTGATTTTATTTTGTTTGAAGGGATGGAACACTCCGCCTTCGGCTTCCCTTCTCACAAAATAAAATATCAGTTTTAGCACTTAAATCATAAATAACTATTATGTTTTTGATATAAAGATATTGTAAATTTGGTAGATATAAGTAGCTACTGAATAGGGGGGAAGGTGGGATTTGTTTGAACACCACGAAGTTTTCTGATTCTCTGAATTTTATTATAATGAAGCAATTCGAGTTTGAATCCTCTTCCATCATTTCTCTTTGTTAAACATTGCAAAAAACTTAAGCAGAAGAGGACTGCATGTTCTTGAACACCGACTAAGCTGAGCTAGACAGGATGGAATATACATGAGAAACTGCGAAGTAAAGAGTAATTATCTGCCTGAACAATCTTTTTTTTTGAAAATACACATTTTATATCAGAATCTATTAATTTCTATGAACAATTTCTGAAGAACTACAGCAAAATCATAAAAATATTTATAAAGAAAATTTCAATAAATGATGACGTGAATAAATAGTATCGAGAGAGAATATTAGCAACAGGCAAGCTCCACTTGAAGGGTTGGAATATTATACACCAGAGGGCTTAATATCTATATCCTGTGGCGAATATTTGAAATATTTGTCGATTTGGTGCAATTCAGTTCGAGTCTGTTTGAAGTGGCGCTGCTATGTTTGCTCTGTGATTTCGGATCTGTTTTATACTTTTTTTCGTGAAATGATCAAACGCCTATGAAAGATATATACCTACTAATGGACAGAAAATATTTGTCTTTCTCTTCCCACGAGCTAGTAAAATGCCTCTCTTTTTGAACTATACAATGTAAGATTACCAATTGAATTTCAATTCTGAAAAAGATTGTAATCGCAAAATTGTATATATATATATATATATTGATAACTATTCAGAAAATAATGGAACAGGTGATCAATGCATCTGTAAGAAGAGAAAAAATATATACCTAATTAAAAAAACTTCATTCACCACCATGGTACTAATGAAAAATCACAATAAAGTGTATTTCGATTACGTTGTCACTAATTTGTATGAGGTATCGGCCAATTTCAACAGTTATTCAATAAGTTGAATTCGTATGTACTGTTCAAAAATATTCTTTCCAACGGAGATAAATTCTGAGAACATGCTACGTTCATTTTTCATCTAGAGAATGAAATTGTGTGCTTCTTTCACATGTCCAAATTGAATCCTCGCTGCTTCAGAAAGCATATTGTTTTCGGATACGATCTCTTTGTTGGCGTTTTCCGTATATGCAGCAACGATGAACATGAATACTCCGCAGAATACTATGAGACCTCCTTTATCATCTCTTTCAGCTTTTATTCATTCCTATCCGAGCTTTATGTCCTTTCAAAAACTTTATATATGGGTCATACTTCCACATTTCCATTGAAATAGATGCATTTCGTGTCCAGCCCTATGCGCCCCTTCATAAATTTGTTGACGTTAGTCTGAAAGTTATTTACAACTAGGACATCTATAACTAACGTGTAAAAGTGGTCGTAAAATGGTAAAATCCTGTTTTTTGAGCTGATCGTAAATTTTATAGGGAGTTATCGCGGGATTATGGGGAAGTAATCTATTGCTACAAAGTAGACTCTTCAGAGGTTTTTCGCCTGAGAGGGCATTAATTGATGTTTTACGATTATGGCGGAAATGTGTTCTTTTTGTGGAGTTTAACAGTCGACAGATCCGATACTAAGTATTTAATCATTTTGAATCACGAAGTGCATGTGAATGTCTGAAAAAATATGTCTATATTCCAGTATAGTGGGAACAAACTTCGTGAATAATTTGTAATCCAATATTAGAAATAATCACTTAGTGAAAAAATTCACTGAATGATTCACCATTACAAAACAGTTCTCTAGAAATGAAAAACTTTGTAAAATTTCAGGAAGATACAAAATCAAATCAGATTTTCCATTCATTAGCAAGGCGGTACTTGTATATGACTCACGCCATCTTCTGGAAAGCAACATGTCGTTTTTGTTACGTCTGAGTTTACGTGAAAAAACATAGACAGTACAAAGTACTGGTACTGGGCTCGAGAGAGAGAGCATCGATCTTCAGTTTTGGTTGAAAAATAAACAGTCAACGAATTTGAAGATATTCTGGAGGACAAACGCTAAACTATTCGGTTAGGTACGAATACTGAATTTATGTCAAATTCAAAATTATTTTTGAGTGGTACTTCTTTCAAATCTCTGGCATTAGCCCGGGTCTAAACAATTCCTATGTTCCGGTGCGCATGGCAATAAGCATAATAATGACGTTATTAGCCAACCAAAGAATCTATTCCACACAGTTTCTGTTTTTTCGATGTTTTTTACACCGAGTTGAAAGCATTGACAAGTGACAAGTGACATCACACCCAGTCCAGGTATTTTATGAGGTCTGTGGAGAAAAGTGTGTCAATGTTCAGTGAGGACCTGTGAATCGAGGCAGAAAAAAATGGGTATTGACGATTCCTGAAAGTATTTGTTGCAAATCTCGAAATATGCAATTCACATTTTTGTGAAGAATATGTATGAATCTGCTACAACCGATATTCCCTCACTCTCGACTAAAAAAATCTGTTGTATCTCGGTATTTCATTATTGAAATATTCCCTCTGTTAAAATAGAAAACATGTACGTGAAACATGTGAAGAACTTCATTTTCCGCGAATCGCGCTTATTTGTGAGATTTTTCTCTACGTTCTCTCAGTTTATGGTGCATACTGAGATTCTAAATATCACAGATATTTATTTGAAGTTCAACTCTGCGTTACTCGCACATGAACTTTTCACTTCTAAAGAAAATGTTTGCAACTTGCATTGATGTTAGGAAGTGGATTCTATTTTCACGTTCAGCAGTACTCATAAGAATCGTATTTCATTCGAAGAGTCCTGCTCGAAGTCCTGAGAAAGCTACCAAAACAACCGAAAAAAAGGAATCTGATCCTTTTCAAAATCTTTAACGGAAACAAATTATCATTCGGAAGCTACAAAACACGGTATGTTTGGATACCCCTGGATGCGGGGAATATAATTATTATTTCTTGACATCATGGTTTCTATCACTCGAAATTAACGCCTATCAAATTCAATCGCCTCACAGCGAAATACCCGGCGACCTGCGATTCTTGAAGGTAGGTTTTCCTTATCGCGCATAATTTCCCCGAGACCGCTCTATAAAATCTGTCGGCTACAAGGAAAATAATTCAAAAACTTTCCCTCCGAAGATTGATATAGGAACATCTGGGAAGTAGTAACAAAAGTCAAATCTGATAAATTGATTTCTCCGGGGAATCTTTTGTTTTGCACGGCCGCCTATCCGTATTCGGATATCCAATTATTCAACTTCTGAACTAATATTGAAATAAGTTTTGATCTGGGACGAAATCGTTCGAACGGAAAATATTCGACTCTCATTGCTGATTTATTGCCTTCATTTTCGTAGGAGGATAACGTCAGGGCGTGACACTGTTTGGAGTTTCCTGCATAATATCCGGGTATCAATTGACGTGGGTGTGCTGAATCAGAGAAAAAAAATCATTGACGGAAAATTCCATTTCTTGATTGTTTATCATATATAGTGATTTCTAGAACTTAGAGTGTTTGTTTGGAGAGAATGAAGTTTGAGTAGCTGAAAAAAGGTTCAAACGAAATTCATATGAAAAAAGTTAAATCAAGAAATTCTACAAATATCCATTGTTAAAAGTCACTTTCCTCTTAGTTTTTTTGGGATCTCAGCCTACCACAATCTGACAAAATATGATTCGATATTGGAATATAGACGAATGTTGAAGGGCAGGTTTATTATCGACTCCGATAAGTTTTGGCTATGTTCATTGAAAAACAGTTCCTTCTGAATGGAATACTTTTTATGAGTCGGCAACTTCTCGTATTCCTCAAACTAATGTTTATCAAAATACTTTACTTTGACGTTTCGGAAACAAAATCCGCTTCCGTTTTCAAAAATGTTTCAGCAATGTTCTTGTCAATATCAGAAGTTCACAAGAAAACGAATACGAAGAAGAATATTTGTGAAAAATCTTTGAAAACGGAAACGGGTTCGGTTTCTGAAACGTTACAGATAAGTATTTTGAGAAATATTAGTTGTTATATTCTTGAAATTGAAGAAATACGAGAAATTGCTGACTCATAGAACATGTTTCATTCAGAAGGAACTGTTTTTAAATCAAAACAGCATTTTATCAGGGTAAATCATGAACCTGTCCTTCTGCACTCGTATACATCCAATATTAATTCTCATTTTTTCAAGTTGTGAAAGTCTTAACCTTCCTTAACTCAAAAGAAACTGCTGTTGAAGAATCCATTCACCAGAAAATAATGATATTCAAACAGTTCATAATATATTTGTATTGATTTTTTCCTTCGAAGCAAATAAGTCAAAAACTAATTTCTGAATCTTCATTTTCTCCATGAAAATACACAAGTTTTTGAATATCATTATACCCATGGTTGGGTTGGCTAGTCAATGTCACGTAATCTATGACTAGCCACAAATAATTTTTCTCAGAATTGTTTGGTGTTCCACAACATATCCATACTGGAAAATTCGGACAAAATAGCAATCGCCAATATTCGACAAAAATTGAACAGACTTGACATTTGACTTCTATAATTTTTTCATAACCAGATCAAATCTAAAAGGAAACATCTATGGAAGGACTGGGAGTCGATATAAAAAATCTAACCTGCTCTCAATTTGGCTGGACGGGCGCTGTTTCACATGGAATATTGTTTTGTTTGAACTGTATATCATAAAACTTCAAGCGATTCTTCAAGGATTTTTAAATACTTCTACAGAACATGAAGAAATATTAGTTTCTGATGGAATTCCACCCATCAGAGTAGCATGGCATTCCCATCCTAGACAAATTTGTTTCGATATATCAATTTATTCAGAGTAGGTTTTTTTTCACGCATATAAGTAATTGGCGCGCACATGATGCCGTAGGCGAGTGCCACAAACTCATAAGTGAAAAAAAAAACTTCATTTACGAGTTCCATACAATATTTTTTCTACGATCGTAATAAATAAATCATATTACATATTTAATGTAATTGTGGAACTTATATAAAAATACAAAGTGAAAACAATTGTTACTTCGAACGATTGGTGAACGTTTCGCCTCATTATAGTTATGTTGAAAGTACAATTATTTGGAGTATCTATATCAAGCTTTGATTCAGCTGTAGAAGTTCTTAAGTTTCTTGATAGTTTTTAATAGTCGTGTATTGATTTTCCTTTGAAGCAAATACGTTTTAACTAATTTCTAGTTCATTTTCTCCATAAAATTACTCAAGTCTCTGAATATCATTATACCCATGACTGGGTTTGCTAGTCAATGTCACGTAATCGATGACTAGCCACAAATAATTTCTTTCAGAATTGTTTGGTGTTCCACAAAATATCCATACTGGAAAATATAGCAATCGCCAATATTCGAGAGATAGCGCATTCGCCAAAAATTGAACAGACTGACATCATTTGACTTCTATAGTTTTTTCATCACCAGATCAAATTTTAAAAAAAACATCTATGAAAGATGTGAGAATCGATATGAAAAATCTACCCTGCTATCTATTTGGCTGGACGGGTGCTGTTTCAGATGGAATATTTTTTTGTTTGAACTATATATCATAAAACCTCAAGCGATTCTTCAACGATTATTAATTACTTCTACAGAACATAAAGAAATAATAGTTTTTGATGGAATTCCACCCATCAGGGTAGCATGGCATTCCCAGCCTAGACAAATTTGTTTCGATATATCAATTTATTCAGAGTAGGTCTTTTTTTCACCCATAAGAAATTTGCGCGCACATGATGCCGTAGGTGATTGCCACAAACTCATAAGTGAAACAAAAACTTCATTTACGAGTTCCATACAATATTTGTTTTTTCGATCGTAATATATAAATCATATAACATATTCAATGTAATTGTGGAACTTATATGAAAATACAAAGTGAAAACAATTGTTACTTCGAACGATTGGTGAACGTTTCGCCCCATTATAGTTATGTTGAAAGTACAATTATTTGGAGTATCTATATCAAGCTTTGATTCAGTTGTAGAAGTTCTTAAGTTTCTTGATAGTTTTTAATAGTCGTGTATTGATTTTCCTCTGAAGCAAATACGTTTTAACTAATTTCTAGTTCATTTTCTCCATAAAATTACTCAAGTCTCTGAATATCATTATACCCATGACTGGGTTTGCTAGTCAATGTTACGTAATCGATGACTAGCCACAAATAATTTCTTTCAGAATTGGTTGGTGTTCCACAAAATATCCATACCGGAAAATATAGCAATCGCCAATATTCGAGAGATAGCGCATTCGCCAAAAATTGAACGGACTGACATTACTTCACTTCTATAGTTTTTTCATCACCAGATCAAATCTAAAAAAAAAAAACATCTATGAAAGGTGTGAGAATCGATATAAAAAATCTACCCTGCTATCTATTTGGCTGGACGGGTGCTGTTTCACATGGAATATTTTTTTGTTTGAACTATATATCATAAAAATTCAAGCGTTTCTTTAACGATTATTGAATACTTCTACAGAACATGAAGAAATATTAGTTTTTGATGGACTTTCACCCATCATGGCAGCATGGCATTCCCCGCCTGGACGATTTTTTTTTCGATGTATCAATTCATTCACAGTAGGTCTTTTTTTCACGCATAAGAAATTTGCGCGCACAGGTGAGTGCCGCAAACTCATAAGTGAAAAAAACTTCATTTACGAGTTCCATACAATATTTTTTCTACGATCGTAATAAATAAATCATATTACATATTTAATTTAATTGTGGAACTTATATAAAAATACAAAGTGAAAACAATTGTTACTTCGAACGATTGATAAACGTTTCGCCTCATTATAGTTATGTTGAAAGTACAATTATTTGGAGTATCTATATCAAGCTTTGATTCAGTTGTAGAAGTTCCTAAGTTTCTTGATAGTTCTTAATAGTCGTGTATTGATTTTCCTTCGAAGCAAATACGTTTTAACTAATTTCTAGTTCATTTTCTCCATAAAATTACTCAAGTTTCTGAATATCATTATACACATGACTGGGTTTGCTAGTCAATGTTACGTAATCGATGACTAGCCACAAATAATTTCTTTCAGAATTGTTCGGTGTTCCACAAAATATCCATACTGGAAAATATAGCAATCGCCAATATTCGAGAGATAGCGCATTCGCCAAAAATTGAACAGACTGACATCATTTGACTTCTATAGTTTTTTCATCACTAGATCAAATCTTAAAAAAAAAACATCTATGAAAGGTGTGAGAACCGATATGAAAAATCTACCCTGCTATCTATTTGGCTGGACGGGTGCTGTTTCACATGGAATATTTTTTTGTTTGAACTATATATCATAAAAATTCAAGCGTTTCTTCAACGATTATTGAATCCTTCTACAGAACATGAAGAAATATTAGTTTCTGATGGACTTTCACCCATCAGGGTAGCATGGCATTCGCCGCCTGAACGAATTTGTTTCGATATATCAATTTATTCAGAGCAGTGTAGCTCGAAATATAGTCCTATGATGGTTATCGATGCAAGACGAGCCTTTTTTTTTCACGGATAAGAAATTTGCGCGCACAATGAGTGCCAAATCTCATGAGTAAAAATAAGACAGTTAATATGTATGAGTTTCATACAATATTGTTTCTATGATCGTAATAAATGGTACATATTTATATAAGTTCAATTCTTGAACCAATAACCAATATAAAAATACAAAATAGAAACGATTGTTACTTTGATCGATTAATGAACGTCATCATTATAGTTATGTAAAAGTACAATTATTTGGATCATCTACATTGAACTTTGATTCAGTTGATGAAGTTTTTGGGTTTCGTGTTACAGATATACTATGCTCATTGAGTTCATCCAGATCCACTTCTATTTCCTAACAGTAGCTCTCAAATTTGATGGTAAACTATCGTCAATGTTGTTTCCGGAGAGAACTCTGGAAGCAAAGATAAGTTTCTCATTAACAGAACTGTCTACATATCCTTCTGCAACTTCTTACCACCGTGTTTTTCAAACTGAAATGACTTCGAGGTTTAAAAATGCATTATGGGAGCGTTAAAAAATGACTCGATAATTCACTTTTTTCACTCATATTATGCTTTTTTGATGTGTTCAAAAAAGTGTACTTCATCAACTGATATGAATTTGAAAAAAAATTGTTTCTTTAACGAACGTAAAAAAATCATTATCGTATTCAGTAAGCAAGTTCCATATATTCCCAAGGAGATCAAGAGATAGCCAGAGCAAAACAAGTGTTTCTATGGCGGAATTGAAACGTTTTCATAGTGAGTGAATTCCATTTCCAACTACTCTTAATTTTACTTTTAAAATTATTTGGGAAAAGAATATCTTTATGAAATTTAGATCTCTCCACAAAACCAGTCATGTTCCTGATTGGGGGTGGTTTGATTGGAAAATAAACTCATTTCCCGTGATTTTCTTGATTTTCCATGCATCACTCCATTTATCGTCACAAGACAGCTCCTCGACTTCCATCGATGAAATTTTGATCAAGGTGGTTGATGAAAGGGTCAGTATTGCAACCACTCTGGCGCGGTAAGCAAAACTACGCAGAGAGCACATTAGTGCGGTAATTTGTCGTCCGATATTCCGTAACGTCGTTAGTTGCCCGGGCCGAGAAAGTGTGGACCGGCCCGGACAAGACATTAGCGACCCTAATTGCTTTATGGTGGACCTCAGGTTCCTTCCACGGCGGCCCTTTTTGTCTTCAAGGTAGGGTCGTGTTGACAGCGGACCGACCACTTTCGAGTCTGGCCACTCTGAATCCAGGAAATGAACAAGAACACTCTCAGGAAGAGAATTTGTTAGGCAGATGTTGGCATGAAACTTCAATGTCTGCATTTATATATTGTTCGTAGCAGTGAAACAGCTACTAGGGCAAAACAATAATCAAGAAAATTATACCGATATGATATATTGAGACTTTTTCTAGGGATCAATCACCCATATAACAAACTCAGCAAGGTTGGTATCTTCAGAATTATGAAATCGACACTGAATCTGAAGACTGGGTTCAAATAGATATATTTCCTACAATCTAAAGTAGTGCAGACGTGCACCTGCAGAAGTTTTTCCCTGTCCGACATGGACTTCATCTTCCAATTATTCTGATTATTCTCCTAACACCAAACTGAATAGTATGCTAAATGGGATAGGCTCTTTGTCATATCATTGTTGAATTTTACCATTTCTAAACTATCGAGTGGAAACCTTCCATTGTGTACATACTTCATCAGCCAGACGTTTTCTGTGATCATTGGTCAGAGCACGTTGCGCCACCCTGAACTTTTCTATCCTTCCGCTTTTTATGTGTGAATAATGTCCCTTGAAGATGGTTTGAAAAGCTCGTCGACTATGTCCAATGCATTTTTTGTTGCAATCTTAGCAACTGATTTTATATATCTCCGACTTCTCTGAATTCTCCCATTTATTTTTTGGATTTCCAAGGAGTTGTCATAATCTTTGAGAAATTTTATATGCTACTGTCATGTTTACTGTTTCAAAAATGTGTTCCAAGCCCATAGGAGTGATGAGATTCATATGGGATTACTATAAACTTTCAAAAAGTCTCATCTTCTCAAAAAGTTGAATATAAACAAAGAATATTACTACTTTTCTTCGGGTTTGAAAGCCGTCGTTCTTTGGAATTACTTCCTGACGTTTCGCTAGCACGAGTGGCTAGCTTCTTCAGAGGCTCACCCATCTTGACTGGCGAAACGTCAGGAAGGAATTCCAAAGAACGACGGCCTTCAAACCCGAAGAAAAGTAGTAATACTGAAAATGTTGAAGGTGTACAGGTTAGCACATTCGCCTTTCAAGCGAAAAATCTGGGTTTCATTTCCCGCCAGGCCACCGTGCTGGGCAATCGCACGTTGAAAGGTAATGCCTTTTCAATTCATTGCTCGTACAAGTTTCGACTTCTGAGAGTTCACGTTCGTCGGCTGGTTAAGGGAAACGAACAATTTTAGAACAGCATTGCAGTTCTCCTTCTATAGGCTCATAGCATTTCCTCTGAAAAAAAAATTCGATAATGCGAAAAGAGTTATTAGGGATGAAGCTGGAGTGATATTTCTTAACGTTTTTACTTTTATACTAGATGTTACAATCTTATCGTTACTTGGTATATCACATACGAATCAAAGACAGCGTTTGGATTTCTCATGATCAATTTCTTGAGAAGTGGCAATTAAACTTTTTAGTTGACTTTAATATGATAAAGGCTCCAATAGACAAAGTTTTCAATTCGATCGAGTGAAGATAACATGACCTTAACTTGGCCTTCATCTTTCTGAACTCGACACCCAAATCACTTTCGAAAATTTGAGAAACGATGAACTATCACTTATTTTTGGAGAGGAATAATACATTTTTTTTGGGAATGAGAACAATTCCTATCCACCTTCATGATAACACATTGCCCTCATTGTGGACTAATGGAAACTAAATTATCAGACAATCGAAAGCAAATTCGCCGAATTATAATGGAACACTATTGGTGGAGTGTAGGAACTTGAGATCGTTATACATTTTGAAGGATTATGAGATATCATCTCCAGTAAAGGTGGTATCTCGTATCAGGATAATGAACTTCTGTATAATTATTGCAAATTCTGTTCCATCCATCATCCAAAATTTTGCGATATAAGAGTCAGAAGCTGGGGCTGATGAACCTGAAACTTCTTTTTCCTAGAAACATACGTGAAGTCCTGGTTATTGGAGAGGTTTGATGTTTTCAAGGAAGAAACTGAATATCTATATCTCTGCAGTTTATTCATTATCGAGATAGTCTGTGATATCATCTCAGGGTAAGTTTGTTTTCAACAACTACCTAAGTGTGTGAAAAAATGATGGAGATTTCAACACTTCCCAAATCCCGCTGAGCAGAATGACGTTTCAGATAGCAGAATAGGAAAGAGTCGGGAGCCAAAAGATTGACAATTTTTTTTCTACCGTTTCTTCTGAGTGAACAATTGATCACATTTCAACCTGAAAGTAGGTCAAAAACAAGCACATTTTCTAATAGTTGTAAATAAAATTGTTCTATTGTTCTGCATTGCGTCTTACAGGCGCGTATACAGCTCAAGTTCATAGGGGGCAATCACTGAGAATATCATGCGTTTCCACCATTTTATCAAAATACAAATGCATATCGGCCTTTTCACAAACTTGCCTTTCACAATGACTTGAATTATTAGAAAACTGTGAAAGAAAAACGTTAATTTTTTTCATGAATAAAATTGTAAAGTATAGAAAACAATAATTTTCGATAAGAGCAAACTTCAGACTTTAGAGATAACTAACATTTGCATTGTCAACATAAGTAAAAATAAACCGTTGTAATGATATTCGTTCATGTATTTATCATACTACATATCAATATGAGTAGAATGAAAAGTATATACTTAGTGAACACAAGATAAGGCAATAGAAAAATTAATTGATAAATTTAAAATTCGGTTTTTCTCATCAACATAACGATCTCTCAATGCATCAGCTTCTATGGGTGAGCCCCAGGAATGAATGTGTTATAGTGCTAGACCAGTAAACCGATCCTGAGATATTGTCAGACCAGGTAGAAGGCAATAGCATGCATTTTTTAATGAGAGGCATAATGTTAGAATCGCACTTTTTGAATGCGGTATCTATCGAAGTGGAAACGCACGAACGTTCTTCCAGAACTGCTGGTGACATTCAATTTCTCCCGAAATACTAGACTATATAATCTGAGATATATTATAATTTTCATAATAACTTTGAATTCAATTACTGGATTCTGCGATCTTACGAGGACAGGGAGTAAAGGCAAAATTTGTGATTGATTTTTCATTCATTTATTAATATTTTGATATCTCCCGATATTCATTAATATATATTATAATGTGTATGCTATGTGACTGACTGATCATGGGGATGGTAATTACTCCCTTTAACCCCCCTTGTATACGCGCCAGGTGTCTTATAGTTCTGTGAAGCACACAGAAAAAAATTGAATATAAAAATGAGTTAATCCATGGAAAAAGTACACAGTACAACGAATGAGAAAATGACATATTTCTTGCTCGCTTGATTTCTCGCACTCGCCTTCGGCTCGTGCCAACAAACTTCTGCGCTCGTGAGAAGTATGTCGTTTTTTTCACTTGTACCATATAGCTCATATTGTTCATATATGAGGACAAAATTTGAATACGGCTATGTTCTTTGGTCAGTTATCTATACTTCATTGATTGAAAATGTTCAATGTCGTTGTCTGAAATTCAATCATTTCAGAAAAAATGTCACATACCTAGAGAGGGTTATCACATATGAAATTCCAAATACTCATTTGATGGAGATTCTCTGCAATTACGTAGAAAACTTGCTGGAGCGGTTTTACTTTATACATCACTCCACAATGCGATAGATGCTCCAGATGTCCTATATCGAATCAATATAAACTTCGATTGTCAACAAGCTAGGATTATTTCATAGCACAAATAACCTACCTATGATATATGCAATAATTTCATTGCAATTTCAAATCTGTGTGATATTAACCATGCGACCGTTTTTTTTTTGAAAATAACATTTCATTTCTTTAGAATCTGGTTTCAGTTATCAACACAATAATATTTCAGAATAATATTGTTACTTCTAAATTTGATACTTTTTTGTGAGAACATAACACAAGCACTTGGGGTCAGTTAGTTCATAAAAATATCACAGTTCCTTGTACGATACTCACTAACGATGTATCTACAAAACCGCGACAGGTGTTTCGCTATCATTAGCTTCCTTAATCTCGAGGGAGCTACTCGATAGCGAAACACGTGTCGCAGTTTGGTAAACCCATTGCTAAGGATAATGTGTGATATTTTTCGTTGAATATGGATGAGAGATATGGACCCCTTCTGTATTCTTGCACGTATTCGTTACTCTGGTGATTGAAAAGCGTCTCGCACCAAAACCCGAAAACATCTCCTTCGCCATCGCACCTTTTGTTTTCGCCGGCCCCATTTCCTAGCACTACTCAATTTCCGATGTTCTTCTATTGTGTCGAGACTGGTAATTAGTAAGTCAGCGCCGATTAACCACGACGGACTCATTCGTCTAATGCCATTATGATTATCCTTGACAGGGTAGCGGTAAGAAGTAGAGGAGGATCATAAAGGGGATGCTCCTTTTATTAGCTTGCCAGCTCTTAGATGTATATAAAGACCAGCCATCGCAAGAACGCCGCTCCAACACGTATTAGGGCCTAATCATTTCCGATAGACACATCAATTACAACAGCCGGAGGAATCTGTACAGGATGCTCGCAGGAGATTGGTTTCGAGTTTTCAGGATCTTGAAGCGAGCGGATATATGGAGTCAATGGAAGTTGGCTCCATCGATATTTTTTGTCTTGAAATGCATATTTATACCATGAACTCTGAATTTATGCATGAGGGTGTATCAAAAATCACAATACCTCAATAATGATATTAACAATGTGTTTATTTGGATATAAAGCTACTTAATACAATTCTGGAATAGAATCAAACCTGAAAAATCATAAATGCCCATGAATTCTGAGTTTAAAATATTTTTCCTGAGTATACTTTGTTCTCGATAGTGTTGAGGTAAGCACGTCCGCCTATCAAGCGGAAGGCTGGGATTTAATTCCCCGCCTGACCACCGTGCTGGGTAATCGCACGTTAAAAGGTAAGGCCTCGTTGATCCATTGCTCGCACAAGTTTCGGCTTCTGAGGGTTGACGCTCGTCAGCTGGTTGTCGAAAAATCTTTTCACATTTTTATGAAATTTGTTGAACTTCCAAATTGATTATTCCTAATGCCAACTTATTATGAATTTTCGAACCTCGATAGAATAACTGATTTCCTCCAAAATTTTTATTTCATCTCTTCAATTGGATTTCTCGATTTATATTCATGGTTACCTCAAAGCTGTAGTTTACCTCTGAGATGAACTGGGAAGCATGATATTTTTCAATTTATGCTAGAGAATAAGGGTGTTCAGATATATTTTTTGTTTGTGTATTCGAAGAAACTCATGCAATTTGATACGCTAGTACTGAATTTCAACTTTCAACACTCACTTCTGATTTTTTTTTCAGAAGTTTTGCTTTATCGATTGTCCATGGATATGATGAATATCAGACGTGTATTGTATATCCATACAGGAAAAAAATTATACTTATACTTACTTATAAACGTGCCTCTTAAAAATAATCTCTTCTTTGCAAAGTTCTTATCTTACAAATTCAATGTGGAACTGACATGGATTCATTTCAAACATTGTCATAATATTTCACCATCGGATAATTTGAATTCGAGTTAGTTTCACATTCATTTGGAGAATGTAGAAGAGCTCTGCACCAAATAACGATTATCTCCCATTGAAAACATCCATGTTGCGCGAAGTGAACCTCAAATAATTTGATGCATCCTTGATTCTGTAAAACCCCCAATGTATTTCAAGTTTATACATGATAGGTGTTGGAATTTGAATAATGAGACTGAACACACTGATAAATCATATTTATTTGTCCAAATCAACTTTTCTTTCAGGAGCTGTTTCTCCAACAATACAACCGTCCAACCAGAAAGCCACCCACAGAGGTACAAGTGGTACGTGATTTTTGATTTTCATATTATTTTTTGTTGACGCTCATTATCAATCGGTACATACGATATTTATCAAGAAATTGATATATTCAACAATAGCTATATCTTTTCGATGTACTGGTGGGGATTAACATCTTAATAGCTCTCTCAACTCATAAAGTACGTTAACTGTTTCATCTCCCATTCTACCTTTTGGAAAATGAGATTCTAGTCAAAAATATATGTCTTATTCCAATTATTGATGACGCACTTACAGTCTTTGCCTAAATCAACTTTGTTGAACCGGTTATAGTCTATATGAAGTCAATCTGAACAGGTGAATAAAGACTAATGTACTCACCAGGTCTGATGAATTTACTAGTTGATACCATATTCAACCTACCACCCATAAAAATAATAATTTTTGAATGAAATTATACCATGCCGCCCATGCCATACAATGAAACTGTCGACGTTCGGGATCTATTTAGTTTTTGAGTCATTCCAATTGACTTTGTATAGACTAAATAATAATCTTGTTTCCTTCCAATTATTTGTCATAATTGATGATGACGATTTGTATTTTTCTGAATTATTTGGATACCGAATGGGTATCGGAGGAATTATTGAAAATGATAAGTCAAGACATTGGATGAAATGATGAGAACTGCCTTTGTTTTGGATAGTTGTCCAGAGGACAAATAAATGTGTTCAAGTGAGTGAGTGTTTTGTGTTTGTCCAAGTTGGTCAGTGAGGTAAGTGTCTAGTGCTAAAATGATGTTTATGGAAAATACGTCATAGAAATGAAATAGGTTTTCCTCCACAGGGGCGAACTCGTCTCAGTTTATCAATATCAACACCAGATATAACTAATAATACCAAAACAATCGAGATAGAACAATACACCAACATACAACAATAGTCATGATATAAAGTATGCGTCAATCGTTTTCAAATTTTTTCAACAAAAGCAGATTAACATCAGGAACAATGTCTATAATCTTCAACTGGCAAGAAGCTCTCAGTAGGAGATATATGATCTTTACGCCGTGTAAAATAGATACTTATCGATCAAGATACTATCACGATGCAACACTTTCCACATGGCTTCACTCTCATTCAGTGGTCTACGAATATGTTTGATTCATTCCACATCATCAACATCCGAATAAGTCGTTGCAAAATGCCGTCAAGATAAAATCGGGATCTGTAAGTCTTTTCATCTGAGCTCAATCGCTCTAAGGCATATTTTGTTGACATCTTCAGAAGAACAAACTGACTGGTTATCGAAGAGTGATTTGGCAGTCACATAACTTTCTTAACAAAAGTTTCTGTAGTAAATTTGAATAACATAATTACTCCAGTCTATGACGGTAAAAAAAGTGTAAACTGTGTATTTATCCCATAAAACACCGATTCGTAAAAAAAAATTGGATATAGGTTTTACTTACCCTCTATTTCAAAATCTACCCTGTGCCGAGGGTTGCTTTTTTGAAGGGGAGTAAAAATCACCCCTATTCGAAAAAATAACAAAATTTTATATTGGAGCATGTAATAAACTGAAACCATATTTATATCAGTAAAATCAATCAATTGATTATTTTTAATATAATTTAGGGTTCAGTAATTAGTGTCAGCCCTTACCACCCTTCCCCCTTGACAGAATATCATCAGAAAATAGTAATTAACATGTTATTTGGCAGTTATTCAACTTTTTCAGTATCTATTAGCATTCAATTTGAGACTTAGCTTCTATCTACCATCTACCTCAAAGTTTAGGTTGTGCCTGGGGTTGATTTTTATTTATCAGAGGTGAAAACTACCCCTATTCAAAAAAATTACAAAATACTAGTTTTGAGCGTGCAGTCATCTGTGAATACGTTGAATTAACCTTGATAGACAATTTCTGATCTATTGAACAGTTTCGACCCCTAAAATCCACCCTTATGATGGCTTTCATTAAAAAATTATATCGAAATTGTTATTGAGTAACCGGAAAACCCAACTGTATGTTTCTCATAACTCGCTTAGTCTTTAAGCAATCAAATCCACCAAAGAAGTATTTTGTAGCTTTTTTGAAGAGCTATAAGCTCATTTACATGATTTTTTGTTTCAGATTATATTTTTGAAAAGGTTTATGCTGAAAGGGCTTAAAAGAGGTAGTTTGCGCGAACCCTCACAATATTTAACTGTTACTCTATTTTCATCCTGCAGAAAAAAATTAAACACCAAAATTTTCAGAGAAGAATAACCTTCAATTTTGAACCCAAGAAAATTTTGCAAATGATCAATACTTTTCAAGTTATTTCGAAGAAATGGTGATTTTTCGCTGAATTACGTATATGATTTTTTCTCTTCAATCTCAATTTTTTCCAAAACTACATACTTTCAATTGATGACAAACTCAGAAATTATTATAAGAACATGAACGAAGTGAATTATGGAGTAACAACAATTTTTTTCCAAGGGGGGGGAGGAGTGGATGAGTTATTCACATTTGTTTTTCAACGAAAAAATAGGATTCAACATTATTTCCTTCATACCTCGGTCAGTTTTGATGGTGGATTTTTGAAGGACTTCAAAAAAGGTCGAATGAGTTTTTCCCGAAAAATGCATTGGTTTTTGGTTATTGTACATAGAAACTTTCCATTTTGGCGTTGGAAAATACCAATCAACTTTCAACAAGCAATTATTCAGTTTGTAGTGGGTTTGCATACATCACAAATAAACGATGGCCTTTGTTTTTTCAAAACTTATAATTTTTCTCTCCGCAGGTTTTTCGATAAGATGCATATTTTTCCAGTTATTCCCGAAAAAGGATCTGAAAACGTGTTTTTTTTTTGTCTGAAAACCGACAATTTCACTCGCGAATGAGTCGAAAAGTATTGCTTTTCAGAAAAAACTTCATTGAACAAAAAGTGCTTAGAATTAGTCAATCTATTGATTTCCGCACTTATTTTTAATAAAAATTTTTTCACCCCCAAGAAGGGGTGGCATCCACCCCCAGGGAGAAAGAAACCCTCGACACAATGTAGATTTTGAAAAAGAGGGTATGTAGATCCTGAATCCAAATTTTCATGCGAATCGGTGCTGTATGGGGTAAATACACGGGAAAATGGTCATAGACTGGACTAATTTTCTGCACACTTGACCGATGACTGTTCTATCCTATAGTGTGAGAAAAATGAAAAATAACAGACCACAAATTTTGATTCACTGAAAAACATTCAACGGATTTTTTGTCTCGTATTATTATACTCCATAGTGATACTGCGTACGCCATCATTTCTCCTTTGCCAGAATAGAAGGATAAGCTGTGTATGGCATGTTCAGAAAATCAAGGAAAGTGAAATGCATCAGAAAAAGTTTGTTTATGAATGATAGTGAACGCTCTCATTCAGTATGACCTATCAAAACCATAGACATTATATCCAATGGCCCTGAGAGAGAGAGAGAGAGAACTGCAGAGTGAGCAAGATAGAATTCTGCGAGAATAACCTCTAAGCGAATTCTCTCCCCAATGTAGCAGATAGAGGTTGAGAAGGATAGAGTAATTCAAGTACAGAATTATCATTCTGTTCTTCTCAATAGCATTTCGAATTGCACATCCTCTCTCTCTCTTTCTTTTGTATTCCGCACCGTGTTATATAAAAAACTGTCATGAAGGCCTGTCCATTAGTTGAAATGTCTATGGTCAAAACTCATTTTTCACTTAGCATATGCAACATTCATACAAATGCCTGGAATTCATAATCAGAATTACTCAGCCTCTTTAGTTATCAAAGAATGATATTTGTCTTCATTATACCAGGATTAGCCCCCGAGTCAGAGAAAGAGAAAACACGAGAAAACATTTTTTTAAAAAGAAAAATTCAATAAGTCTTCCCATTTATTTTATTAAGATAATCTCCCTATATTCCCCTCGGAATTTCGGTGGAAATCTCTTGGGTTTTTTTGGAACCAGGGTTTTTCAATTTTCCCCCGTGATCTTTGAAAATTTTGGAAATTTCATTTTTTTTTTATGTTTTTTTTTTTTAAAAAAAATCCTCTTTTTTTTTTTGGGGAGGGGGAGGAACCTAAAAAACGATGAGTTTTGGAACTTTTGGTGTAAAAGTTGAAACTTTTTCTAGAGATCAATTACCCTAACACCAAACTGATATTTTTGCACTCGACGCGCGTTTCGCTGGGAAAAGTTCCAGTCAAGAATCCTGTTTTGAATTGAACACCCATATTAGAAATGAAATGAAAAATGGAGGACATTTGGCAATGCATTGTAGAAGGATACTGAATAAAACCAATCTGAATTGGAGGATATTCATTGAAGTTATGAAGAAATGAAAAAGCTACTATCGAAGACTGAAAAAGAGGTGTAAGAGTGAACAACACCGCCTTGTACTGCTCAACATTGGACAGAATCCTGGAAAAAGTACTCCTCTTTCCAATCTTTGACCCATAACATCTTCCACCCCTTCGGTATGAATATTGTACCAATCCAACAATCACCCTAGTAACGGAACAAAACCCCTTCATGTCTGACAAAATCGTAGATCGCTCATCTACCCGGAGTCGAATCGAATTACAAAGTCACCACCGTCGAAACTTCACGTGGTTTCTACACTCCACACACAACCATAATCAGAAAGTCTGCTTCATTTACTTTCTCTCCCGAATTAAACCTGCGTGAAAGATATGAACCGAAGATGTTTACTCGTATGGATTTTCTCGAGTTTACTATCTAACTTGGCAATAGTTCTCATCGGGATACGTCTCGAGATCCCTGCCAAAGCCGGGATCTGTCAAGTTTGGCGCTGAGGAAACGTGGTTTCTTTTACTAATGGAGAAATTATAAGTTGTCGCGCATTTCGTGGGGGGGGGGGGGGGTTGCGGGGGGGGGGGGGGGATCGGTTGGTTTTCGTTATTTCTTCCTTGTGTGATTCGTGACGTTTCAATCGGGATGAATACGTTGTAATATACACTTCTCCCCATGTGGCACGTAATGAACGAATTATGTTTTATGATAGGAATCATCGAAATGATCAATTCGACATTTTATAGACCAAGAAAATCCATCTATGAGAGAGTAATGAACAAATATTGTTGGAATTTTTGTTGAGGAGGTAAAAATGTTCTGGGATCCATCTTTCAGGTTTACTCCCCTCTAGAAATGGGAACAAAAAAGCTTCAAGTTCTTATAATATCTGTTTTTTGGGAAAATTGGTATATTTGCCTCGATAAGTGAACTGCAATATTGAAAAGATGCGAAATTGAATGACTATTGTGTCAGTTATATATCGTATTTTCATGTATTCGGAGATTTATATAACAAATTCATTGATGAAATGCGTATACTTCCCCCTGGCGACGTTTCGGAAGCTAGAGTGCATCCTTTGTTACGCACTTTGTTTGCCCGTCTGTATGCTCGTGGTGCGCAACCCTATCTGCCCAAAGGCTTTTTGTCGCGAGATACCAGGTATGTAACGGTACGTACCAATTGCCTACCAACGCGTTTCCGCGACTATCGTTATGAACCTTTTTGTCGCCGAGTGTACATCAACGGTACGTAAAATTAGAAACCGTGGGAGCAGCTCGGTACCAACTGTCTGGTACTTTGACATCAAACCGTCAAAATTTCTTTTGAATTTTTGTTGATGCTCTTGGGAAATTTAAAAGCTATAATGGAATCCGATCAATTGGTAGAAATCACACTAAACTACAGAGGGGGGGATAACAAACAGAAGCGAGGGGGTGTTGTCTCATTATTCATTTGGAAGGATATCAATTCATTCAACATGAAATCGTCAAAAAAATCCAACATAGCCACATAATCATAAATGGAAACAGCCATTTTGAAATATTTCAATGAATACCTGTAAAAATCCAGATTAAAATAAGTCCTATTCTACCTCTGAAAACGATTTACTCCCAGTTTTTGATTAATTTTCAACGATAATAATGGAAACAACTGAAGCAGAGCTCCGTAACATAACCTCAATCTCAAAAAACTCGACAAGCTGTTAGTGTCAAAGTGAGATACCATTTCCATTTTCGCGACCGTCTGGTATGAAAGGAAACAGAATGAGAAAAGAGAGAGATAGTCATATACCGCTTCGGTACGTACCGTGTTAGTACCGTGACATACCTGGTATCTCGCGACAAAAAGCCTCAAGCCAGCTCAGTTCGGTTGGGGTGGGATTGCATACAGAAATATATTCAATTTTTAGTTGTTAGTGAAGTGGGCGCCACTAGCAAATTTCTGTATGAGCCAGTCCTGGCTAGTGGACTGCCAAGATGATCTGGTTCAGCCGACAAACAAAATAACGCGCAAATATTTAAACTCTATATTAATTCCAACCAAATAGTGGGGGGGGGGAAACTAAATAACATAAACAAAAATAGAACACAAAAGAGAACATACATATGTGAGCACACTAGAAAATGACGCGGCGCTGTGGCGTCGCGGGGGGGTTTACAAGTGATAATTATCTAACAATAATTAAACGATTTGGTGGAGCAACTCTTGATACCCCTGGGGGGGAACGACCTGAATTAGTTCGGTTGCCAGCGGAGATCTTGAATTACAACGCACTAGTTAAACGTCCACGGAGTAACTAAACGACAATGCAATAATGTATTGAAATGGGTGGAGGGTCTCTTGGACACCGAATAATTCAGTTGGGAGGGTAGGTCTTAAATAACAACGGAGTAACTAAACGCCCACGGAGTAGCTAAACGACAATGCAGAAATGTATGGGGGTGGCGAGACCTAAAGGGTCCCAATAACCACGCTGTCGGGGCAAGAGTTTGATGAGCCGTACTTCAATTACAACGCAGTGAACAATTGACAACGCAAATGAAATGAAGCCTGTAGAGACCAGAAGGATCCAGATAAACAGGCGATGATTGTTACTCTTTGATACTCTAACAGCGCCTGACTACATAGAAGCTGTTCTCCACATGGTGCACTCATGTCACATTAGACAGGGAGAGGCAGTGGTCCGGTAGGGAGGTTACCCTAATCGCAGTACTCAGGACTACACTCTGGTCTGGAAGTACTGGCCAGTGTGGCAATGTTAGCCCCCTTGACTGGCACCCTCTGTTGAGGGTGCTGAATCAAATATCACGTCCTCTCGGCTCTTCCAGGCCCATGGACTAACGGCAGTGACCAACGAACAGCCAGGTATCTAATAACTCATGGAGACTCCTCTGCGACCTTCGGCCCTTCCACACCAAATCCTGTGCTGTACTAGGAAGACTTCACTGCCTCTAACTAAAGCAACCGACGAGTTCCCGCATTCGTGCCTTCTCAACGATCCACTAACCTGTAATGGCTGCCAGAACTCTCCTTCGTCTTATTCCGCCAAGGTTCCACACATTTCTCGAAAAAGAACCGAAATGCCATCTACTATTTTTACTCGTAATCGGTAACCTCCTCTCCCTTCACTCTGTTCGTCAATCCACGAGCACAGCGAAAAAAGAGAAAACCCCGCGGAGAGTCCCGCGTTCCCCCTCCCCCCCGCGGGTTTACACGGGGGCGCGCCCCCCTCCCCCCAAACGGGGGAAGGCGAGGCGCTCCGAACAGTCAACGATATTCTCTCCTCCGTCTTTCGGATGACCGACTAACTCCCTTTTCCCCCTAACACCAAAGCGAAAATTCCCATTTTTTCGCCTGGGGGGCGGGCCCCTGGGATGTGGGGGGCGCCCTTCCCGCTTTCCCCAGGGAAGTTATGAGACTTTGCCGATGGACTTCACACATTTCTCGATTTTAACCTTTTCCCGCGGACACAATATTTATTAGAGGTTCTCTCATCCACCTCTCGAGATTTTGCCCTCCACTCTCATGAAACAATACCCGAAGTATTTGCCAATTTCGTGATAAATATTTTATAGCCTGTGTAAGACCGTTGGGGTGTTGTCCTATCTCCAAGGGGGGAAGTTTGGGCTGGTGAAAGGTGGGTGGAATTTTTGTCCCGTAAGCTTCACATAATCCCAACAGAGTGTTTTCACGTACGGGGTGGGGGAAGAAGGGAACTCGTATCACTCCTTCGAGTTATATCAATCCTAACCTAACTCCAAACTAATCGAATCTCT
Source organism: Zygogramma bicolorata (assembly GCA_032362365.1). Classification (NCBI taxonomy): domain Eukaryota; kingdom Metazoa; phylum Arthropoda; class Insecta; order Coleoptera; family Chrysomelidae; genus Zygogramma; species Zygogramma bicolorata. Next base: position 2,176,696 of record JAVJAQ010004414.1, on the reverse strand, counting down.
CCCAAATCGGACTAACTAACTGATCTCTGTTTCCAGGGGGGCTTCCTTTGAATCGAGTCACGGGGGGCTGAGAAGCTATCAGCATGGGGTGGGGGGAAGGAGAGATGTGAGGGGTTGATGGGATTTCTCTATCTCCAGTGAGACGTCCAGCATCCATTCTAGAAGGCAGTCGAGACACAGGTGGGCACGAAGTGTATACCAGGTGATTTTATGAAAGTGCTTCTCTGGATGTGTTTGATTTCAATGTTACGGGGTGAAACGAAATCAACCCGTTACACCTTCTTCGATAGAATTTCAATTTCTGTTACGTAGTGCCAAATGTGACACTGCCATATGATTTATTATTCCATAGATATAGTGATTTTGATACAACCTACTTCGAATTGAATATCCCCATTTCAACTTCCTTTTTCATAGTTAGGGAGGCGAGGTAGCTAAATGGCGTAATTCAACGGCGCCGTCGAGACCTATCAAAATCGAAAGATAAAATAATTTCGAAAAGGAAAGCTCGTATGGTAAAAACCATTTTAGCGGTGGGTTTGGCGTGTACGGTTTTTCAAAAGTGTTAAAAAAAAAAACAGTTACTTGCGGGCATTCTCGAGCGCGTCAGATGTTCATACCACGTATGCCCCAAGTGCCTCTGATATCAACGGTATACCAATCTGGCCGGCTTGCGTGGTGGGGGTAGGCATATAAAGTAGTCAAAAATGCAAAAAAAATTACTCGAGCGCGTCAGATTTTCGGAAGGGGTGTTAAGTTGACCCCAAGGAAGCTCCTTTGAAAAAAACTGACGATTTCGGCGTGACGACAAGTTACGATGAATTTTTGAGAATGCAGAAAAAAATGTTTTTTCGAAATACTCGAGCGCGTCAGATTTTCATGGGGGATGTTTATCTCGGTATCCTGAAAGCATATTTTCTTAATCTGACAAAAATGTTGGTGGGTTCTCTTAATCTGACCGAAAAAGGTTTTTTGGTTTCTTTTTTTCCTTTTTTTCTCCTTGATAAAACGGGGAATTTGAGAATGACAATGAAGCAATAGATACAACCAACGTAAATGTAGGTGAAACGTCGCATGTATATATATATATATATATATATATTAGGGTGTACCGAAAATTCCCTTCTACCACTTCTTTCCCCACCATCAATGTTGCGAAATGAAGGAAAAATACTGGTAGGACGGCATATTTCCGCGAAGCGCTCAGTTTGTATTACATGTTTATGGCAAATTCCTCTTTTTCGCTTCAATTCTTCACTTCGTTTTGCTTACGATACGTCCAAAAAACAATTTCAGGATCAACCATGAAACTGTACATGTTAATAATACTTTTGTATACAGATACGCGTGACTTTTTCCGAGTCCACGAAAATTGTCGAGAAGCTTCAGAAAAAAAATTTTTGAGATATAATAAAACACATAATTCAATCATCGTTATTTCATATCAATTTTTTTTAACACCCTCAGTTTTCGAGATATACTCAAAAAACCGGGAGTTTGAGTTTTTATGATGCTTCAAGTCAAAAAGTTTTAACTTTGAACAAAAATGTAAAGAGACAGTTTTTGTGTATAATTAAATTACCTTTTTTGTTTATTTGAACTTTTTTTTTGTAAAATGTATCGATCGCGACTTATATGCCGCAACGCGTTTTTCGGAAGACGAAATGGCTTCTCCACACTTCTGGTCATGCGGAAACCGGCAGATTTTGTATTTTCAGTAAGTTTCAGATTATATTCTTCAAAATAAAAAAAAAACAAAATCGCGCTCGAGAATGCCGGATTAAAGTTTTTTTTTTACAAGTTCGCGACCTTATAACTCGGCGGCGTCAAGGACTTATCGTCAGATTAGTTAAATTTAGTCTTAAAACACTAAAATCAACCCCCAATATCTTAATCTGACGCGCTCGAGTATTTCAGACTATCGATTTTTTTTACTACTCTGATCGTCTATCCTAGGCGCGCATCACTACATATAGAGCTAAATACTTTACAAGGTTGTTCTATTAGGTCTAAGGTATCTCTCATATCTTAAACTGCCACGCTCGAGTTATACCGAAAATTCCCCTATTCGCCTCTCTAACTATTAGAAGAGGTATCCAACATCGATCCATACTCAATGAACAAGTAGCAATCTCTTCACTTCCGTTTAACAAATGAAAATATTTTTGTTGAATTTTTGAATTTTTGATATCTTTCAGTTCGGGTTATCCTCATCAAAATTTTGGCACAACCTCTCTTTTCGAATATTTTGAGTTACATATAATGACCAATATTTGTTGATTTCGCAAAAATCATCAACACTATATTCGCTTGGATTTCTCATACAATATTTAACTTAACGTTCTCATTGTGAAACTTTTCATCGATATTGATGAATGGGTATTCTGAATAAATGATGGCCGCTTCCGAAATTGTTTTTTCAATACGATGTGATATGTAAAGTTCGACCTGACAAGTTTTATCTCATGATCGCATTCAATTTTCCAAAAACCAGATTCAGCGAATTCTCCTTTCAAATTCCTTGTGAAATTGGATTGAAAATGATATTTTTGGAAAATTTATTGAATCATCTTTCGAAAAATTGTTCAGGCCAGGAAATTCATTGTTTGACAGTTAGTGGATTTGTGTAATTTGTATTGTATCTAGTCACGCCTCTTGTTCACAATTTTCGCTTGTGCGTGATAGGCTAATTATCCTCCTCGAAAATATAAAGATTACTATGAAGCATTCTTTCACATCCGGCTTGAAAAAATACCAACAAAACATAGACGACTTTGACGTCGAAAAGTTTTCACTTAATTTCATTATGGTTACCTATCGTAGCAGGAAACATTTCCGAAAAATACGCTCGTTGAAACAGTGTTAAAAATCCTTTTTTTCGATTGGTTAAAAAGTACTAAAATTAAATTTTCACTAATATAGTTTGAACGTTATTTCGGTAGTTTGAATTATGAGAGCAATCTTCTTGATGATACTTTCTGCAGCATTGGAACTGAGTTTGAAGTTCGGTTCTCTTTCCTTCGACCTCTTGTCTATTCCAGATCTCTCAACGTCGCGTCGGCAGAAACATTCCTCAAATTCCGCAAAATTTCACGCATTTTCCATCAGCACAACCACACATTGGTTCAGATGAAAATTTGTAGTGGTAGAATTCAAATTATATGAATAGCGTAGTATCTTATTATTACGATATTTCTTTGGGTTCGTTAATTAAAACTCCAAATTACACTACTTTCATTACAACTCTTTATCGCAATTCAATCACCTAAAATGCTTCGCTAACCATCCAACGCTTTATGCTAAAACACTCTGATAACCTCTATATATAGAAAAATTCTCTACTTCGACTTCCGCATTTAGCAATACCAAAACTCTTTCCACCAAGCTCCGAATAACTATCTGAATAACTCTGCTAAACTCCCTCTCTCTAAATAACTTTCTATAACTGTTGAATAACTGTCTCTCCCGCGATGAAATGGCTCCCTTTATACCTGCGTAGGCCTATGGAGAATATTCGAGAGAGACCTCGATGATGTGTATCGAACTCTCCATGCGAATCAACAGTTCCTGGAAATATGACGTTTGTTTTTCGACTCCTCATATTATTCGGCGTTTATGAGCGACACAGAGCCGGCGCTAGGACATTTCGTAACATTACATTTGAGTAGTAAATCCGGTCAATATTTATCATCCTATGGGGCAAAGGGGAAAATTTCTGAATAGGGTGTCAAAACTAATGTATTTTGAGGTTCTAAATTGAATTTTCACATTATTCTGGCTGCCAAGTGAACTGGGCACCAGTGGGAAGAAAAAAATAAGTTTTTTGATTCTGCAGTGAGGTATCAGAATATATGTGTTTTGACTGTATAAAATCAATTTTAACATCATCAGAGTTTGAATAATATAAAAAAATCAATCTCATATCATATTATGGAAAAAGTGAAACTAAAGAAAGACACTTCTCTGGAGAAATAAAACGATAAGAAGATTCAAAAGATATAAACTGGGAAATGAAACACTTTGAAGAAACTAAAGAAAGACACTTCTCTGGAGAAATAAAACGATAAGAAGATTCAAAAGATATAAACTGAGAAATGAAACACTTTTAAGAGAAATAAAACTAATGTACTACCATATCCCGAAAAATGTTACGGAAATGAACAGAATAGTCAACCTTTCCCATCTTGTTTAAGATTTTTTGTTCCCCCTCTCCCCTTCAAAATCGATCCAGATGCACCAGTCGTATCTTTAGAATTCGAAAAATACCTCATAAAAGTCCTTAGATATTTTAGTCGAATTTTCACTAACGTTAATTTTGCCCCTTCATCTTGAATATATTTTCAGGTTGGATACCTTTCATGGACCGTGGACCTTGCATTCGAGTGAATGAAATCCCGTGAAAATTTTCTTGGACCACCTTGGCAAGAAAAAGTGCCAGACTGAAACACAATGTGAAATTAATAAAAATAGATATTTTCACGGTCGGTGCTCTTCTGAATTGTTATCAATCGTTCCACCCTTGGCAATATCTACACGGATGACTCGACGAGTACAGAATTCCCACCCCTTTTTTGTGAATTTGGAGACCTGTCGAACTTCTCTTGCTCAGGGATCTTTTTTCAATAGAACAGCTGAGCTTTGAAACTCCTTACCAAATGAAGTTTTTCCCGAGGATTACAAACTTCAAAAACTCAAAGTGAATGTTAATTCGTATCTCCTGTCCCTTGATTCACGCGGTTGTTCTTTGAACATTACAGGGCTTCCCTTTCGTGTGGATCTGAATATAAAAAAAAGTTACTTTATATGCGTGTTCTGACAAACCACCGAATGATAGGGAAAAAAACAAGTACATGTGTCAAAAGTAGAAAAAATGACGGTTCTCATGATGAATACCAACACTTCATTTGGTAAACACTACGCCAAGCATGACGCCTTTGAGAAATCAAATGAAAAACATTACGATGTACTACGCAGTAACGGGCGTGTTATCGAAATGCTGCAGCAGCGGCAGGGTTGTGAAAAGCAGGAATATTCAGTGTACGTAGATTCTAGGCTATATACAACAATTTCCAATAATTTTTGGCCGCATGTAAGTGCCTACATTTTTCGAATTTTGTCACCACAAATGTTTCATCCGAACCAGTGTGCACCACTGCTTTCCATTCCATCGCCGAAAGAGAGACGAAACGGAAAGATTTACGCCGGAGAAGTACATTATCTTGTAGTCTCAGTCGGCTAATTACAGCCTATGATACCACATTAGGCCCCGGGCTGCAGCCCTCCGCTGTCGGGACGATAACCGGTGGCCCGACCCAGCCCACCCGGATTCGAGATGTATCGCCTCCGGCGCGGTTCGCATCCGATCCAAGAAACGGAAGAAGAACCGCACGTCATGAACGTAGTTGCTCGCAGATGTTTTCGTGTTTTGATATGTGCACGCCGGAGACCTGCGGGCGATTGTTTTACTTGGGGGGAGGGAGTGTGTGATGTTGAGTATGGAAATGAGGGATGCAATGAATGTAACAGGGCGAAGCTTCGATTAGTTCCTGATATTTTCATCTCCTTCAAGGAAATTCAGAGTTAACGTGTACTTCTTGCACGGAATCTTATATCGGTCAAATGGGGAAATCTTTCACCGAAAGAATGAAAGAGCATAATAGAGGTTTCTGAATTGAAACACCAATTCAACATTTGCAAATCATCTCCTGGTAGAAGGGCAAGAGTTCCAACATGTCTGTGAACTATTACATTCGGCAAAGGAAGGAGTTCGACTCAATCTTTTGTTATCCTTGAAAATCAATAGATTGAAGGATTCGGGACATTTGTCAAACGAAGAAAAAGTTCTCTTGCTCTACTTGCTTCCTCAAGACGAAATAAGTAATTGGAATCAATTTAGCAGGTGAACCCAGACAATTCAGTTTAATGTTTTTTCCCAAATTCATTCTAATACTGTAACACGTCGAACTACTGTATGGTGCAACACGTGTATCGGTTTCGTGAACTGTTCAGTGGGAATTACATCATTTGATGATATTTTATTACGGTCAAGGCGTTCGCTGATATTGAGATCATAACCATATTAAGTTGGAAGGAAATCAGTTCAGTTTTCTGGCATCAGGCGATATTTTCGCTATTGAATAGGAAATGGGAGCTATAAACATGTGTCGGGCTGATGCTTCATATGTTCTCGAATCAGTTTCATTCCCACATTCTCCAAGAATTCCCCCCCCCCCTCGTTTTTTAAGTATTCCTCTTCATTTTTTGTATTCCAATTGAACCTCTATGAGAGTCTGTATACAATTCTATGAACATATCTTGGTTTTGAATCTCTGGAATACAAAAATTTTCAATAGTATGTGAAAGTAGGACCAATTATTGAAAGGCCCGTACTCAGGCAATTAGCTGATATTCCTGAATGAGTTCTGGTGTGAAAAAGTATAAAAGTGTAAACTGTGCTTCCCAGACGACAGGGTGAGATGATAAGTGTACCTCCAATTGATTCTGATATAGTAGTATACCAAGCTCAACGAATCTGTTTCGAGATTTGTCACACTATACCCCCAGATACCCCCATATTGAAATATGGGGATTGTGCTGGCCTCTGAAGGAGAGTGCTAATTCTGATCCTTCTCAATTTATATTTCTGGGATAATCTGATAAGAAACATACGTCAAATGCTCCATTCGGATGTGTAGGACCTCAAAAACCAGAATTGTGAAGGTAAGTGTAACACACAATATATCATCTGTAATCAGAGCTTCAAGTTGCAGATAACCTCTATGACCTCCAATCGTAGCATTATGGACGAAATCCCTTTCAAGGACGTTCCTTTTGTCCCACTTTCTCTGTTCCCTAATTTTTTTTCAATCCTGAAAATTGTTGTTAATAATAATAATAATAATAATAATTTATTAACCATTTTTGGTAAAACCAGGTACATATGGTAGGTCAGAAAATATAAAGGAATGAAAAAATGAGATAAAAGGAGACAAAAGCACCATTAACAATATTTGAATAAATATTTCAACGTCAAATTTTACATATAGAATTATACAAAGTACACAACATCAAATAAATAATCAAGAGGTATCATTTATATACTCCTGCACAGTATAGTAGCACCTTTAAATTAATAATGATTCAACCCTATTATAGAAGATGTTATCACTTTGAGAATTTATTATATGAGTCGGCAATTTGTTGTAGAGAGACACAACATTGTAGACTGGGGAGTTTTTGAACTTGGCGGTTTTATGACTTGGCAACCGCAGATGGCCTCCGAATCTTGTACTATATGTATGTGTTGATGCAATCGTTTCGAAGTACTCGAGGTTGTTTCTAGCGAATTTTACACATTTGAGAATATAAGTACATGGAACTGTTAGTTTTTCACTAATGAAAACCGGTTCGCAACTCTCGCGAAAATCCATGTCGAATATAAGTCTCAAAATACGCTTTTGGCCCACAAAAACTCTATTCAGATCTGAACCGTTTCCCCACGCCATTATGTTGAGTGAAATGTGAGGAAATGCCATGGCAAAATAAATGCTTAGTAAACTTACTTTTGTTACGCAGAATTTCATTTGTTTGATTGCAAAGAATGCTGAATTCAGTTTATTGCAAACACTATTGATGTGCTAATCACAATTCAGACGTTCATCTAGCAGAGTTCCCAAGAACTTTACTTCTTGTGTCATAACTATTTCTTCACTGAAGGATATTCCGTTTGGTATATTACTTTTTCTATTTTTTTTCATAGATACCGACTTCTCACGGTTCAGAATGAGTCTGTTACGATCACACCAAGATGCAAATGTATCAATGATTTTCGTTACTTTACTTGTCAATGTTCGAACCTGAGACTGTGATCGTAGTATCATCAGCATACAAAGTGGCAGTCAATTATGTGTTCAGGCAAGTCATTCACAAATAGCACAAATAATAATGGACCCAAAACCGAGCCTTGTGGAACACCCATTTTAATATTTTGTTCACTCGACATAGCAGAATTATATTTGACAGTTATACAACGATTTTCCATGTATGATCTCAACCAAGCTGAAATATTTTCTGGTAAACCAAGTGCAGCTGTCTTGATGGTTAAGAAATCAGAAGATACCGTGTCGAATGCCTTCGATAGATCAAAAAACAGACTGACGACAAGGTTATTAGCGTCAATCTCTGCATAAATGATATTGAGAAAGTGGTAATTTGCTGTTTCAATAGAATGCCTTTTTCTGAATCCTTGTTGATTGTTACATAATGATTTGTTTGCTTCCAAATACTCCACTAACCTGATAGCTACTATTTTCTCGAATAACTTGGACAGGGAGCAAATCAGAAAAATTTGTCTATAATTATCAATCTCATTTTTATCACTTTTTTATATAAAGGTATAACCAAAGCCTTTTTGAATTCGATGGGAAAGTATCCTTGTATGTAGGACTGATTCATTAGATAGGTGAGCGGATCGATTATGAGGTCCGTTACTTTTTTGATGATGTTATTCAGTGATTTGAACCTAGACGTTCATACTGTCGTATACAGAAACTCGAAGAGGTTCATTTGGAGCGGATAAAATGTAGAGCAATTTGCCAACGTGGGAAAACAAGTGAGGAAAATGAGTTGAAAAATGTGGAAGACAAACTGATTTCGAGAACGTATCTAGAAAGAATCAATGACATGTCTACAATCCAATTTGTTTCACATCTCTCAACATTTGAATGAGCATTTCTCCCATAGAAATGGAATCACAGAGGCTGCTTTGCAACATGAAAATATAATCCGGAAGAGAAAATCTCCACAAAATGACTGAAAAACGAATAGGGTTATAACAGTTTTCTTCACTTTCAGTTTGAGTATTCACTATCGGTTTTTTCTCTCGAAAATACTGCTGGTAGGCAAAACGCATGAGTTCTAATCGTTTCATTTCGGTAAATTATTAACGATTTTTCCCACTGGAATATCCCGTTATGCGTATCCAAATTTCTTTTGATCAATAACTTTTGTGATTGTTTATTCATTCACTTCTCTCTTCAACATAAAGATATCACTCGAGAATTTTCTGAAAAAAGTCAGCATCTCCAGGTGTAACATCAGTCACAGTAGACTTTCAGAGGAGAGTTAAACTACGACCACGCCGCTGAAGATGGCTGCCTCAGATGTAGCCGAAAGCTACGGAATTCAAAATTCCAGAACAAGGTCCTCAAGCCCGAAAAACTTGCGAAACATCAACACCGGCCGGGAAAGCCTACACTCTTTCATAATCAATTCACTTTCTACCAGAATGGAAAAAACTTCAATAACTTCCCAGTCTTGAAATGGGATACGGTGTATCATATTTTAATTGTGGCTTCTCAAGGATATAATTTGTTCGAATGAGATTTATTGCAGACTGCAGCCAGGAAGACGTGCCCTCAGCGAACACGTTGGTTAGGTGGGTTACAAAACGCATTTCGATTCTACCGAAGTTTTTGCTAGATAATCGGTGAAATATAAAACACTCTTCAGGAATGGCTTCAATCTCAGTCATTCCCACCCATGAGCAATTACAATATCAGTTCCTCAGTTTGTTTTTAATAAATTGAAGTCGCAATAATGAATGATACAAGAATCATGTGTCCCTCAAAACATTATTCATTTATTGAGTTGAAAATTTATTATTTGGTAAAGGTTCTTCGAATGTTATTCTAAAAGGCAAATCAGTATTGAAATCCTTTGTTTGGATTTTTACCCCGATAAATAACTGAAATTGACTATTTTGTCAGTTACGTTTTCGTACAAAACTGAAATCTCTGTTACCTCGTTTAAAATGTGAGCATTATAAAATGATGCGAGCACCAGATTCATTTCCACCCATAATCCACCCAGCCTCGCTTCCCGAAAACTATTTTCCCTTATTTCCCACACTCGACGACACCCGCACAAGTGATACAAACGATCCGCAGTTTCAATTTCCCATCGATATCTGCGATAACCACTTCTTCTTCCCGCGATGAATAAATCCCTCCTCGAACGCCACGATGCACTCCTATACGTACACGTCGCGTGATTGATGACGGGTCCTTCCTGCAAAGTCTTTACGAGATATAAATGTGCAGTTTTCATGAATAATGTAGGGTCGCATCATAGTTGGCTGTGGCGGCGGCGGTGCGACAGACTGTCTGCCGGGCCGTAGGCGACGCGATAAGGAAACGAAAAAGATTCAAATTGAAAATTAGTTACCTCCACAATTGGCGGGATAGACCTGACGGGAATTTCTAATTTCTGCGATTTGTCATTCTCGGCTGGAAAGAGGTGGCATATTGTGAAGTTGCAATATCGGTGGAACACGTTATTTTTGTCTCTGAAAGACGGCGCACGTTCTACTCATAGTCTCAGTGTCAAAGAACACTGAAATATTATTTTTTACATCGTACATAATAATACAATCGTTTGCTCATAATCCGTTTATAATAAGATCTATTATGATACAGTTTTTTCACTAACCAGGATACGGAAACGAGCCGAAGGTATGGTTTATGCGAGGGTATCAATAACCATTATATGAGATTTGTATACGCTAGCTTCTTCCTACATCCAATGGAAGATGAAGAACTTGAATATTATATTTATATTTGTACTGTGGTTTCCACTGATCTTGAAGTGGAAGGAATATTAATATTTATTTTGTTATTGCTTGCCTCTGTGAGTTCAATATTGTAATGGGAAGACTGATTTTATTATGAATAGAATTTTCAATGCAACTAGTCGCCATTGAATTGGATTTCGAAACGATTAAAAATCTGTATCCATATGAACAATCTGTATCATAATGAGCTCATTATGATTCAGAGTTTTCATTTCTATAGAGATTTTCAATCCGTGATAATGAATCTCACTATGGAATATATTATTGGCACATAAGTGTACTATTATAGTACGGTTATAGAAAAATAATATGTATAGTTCTTCATTATTTATCGGGTGTAGTAAAATGGCGTACTTAACTGTCATGTAATGGTTGTTTCATGATCGTTCCATAATATTATGCACACTATCCAGGTCATTGTAACATTTGGAAACCGGTACTGGAAGAACGTTTCGTCGGCAAAAGCTTCAGTAGTTTTTTTTTGAAAATTTCTTTCCATAACTCCGAGTGTGCAAGTCGTTTTTTTAAAGCTATCTCGGAAAGGATAAAACCCACATGATCAGTTGAATTGGATGAATTTATTCGTTTCGAGAAACTACAATCATTTCACTCCTGATAGAGAATATCTGTAGTTGTTTTCGAAACGTTAGTCAAAAATTACAATGATTGTTATATTTATTCCATAGTCTTCCTGGGTTTGTGACCTACCACAATCTAAAAAAATAAGAATTGATATTGAAATCTATACAAGTATAGAAAAACATATTTCCAGTCGACCCCGAAAAGTTGCTGGGTCGAAAAACACACATATATATATATAGATATGCATTATTCACCAGAAGCATGATGAAAGCAGATTCCCTTAATTTTCGTTTCCTGCCATTGCCCTCTTTCGTCATAATTTCAGTGTCATCCCATCCTAGTGTGTGATCTCCATCGGCAGTAAGAATGTATTCAAATAATTTAGAACCACCTATCTGTCTGATCCTGATGTACATCTTGTGTTCACTCTTTCGCACTTCCAATGGTCAAGACGTTTTACCGATATATTTTTGACCGCACGAACAAGGAATTTGATAATACAATTTTTTGTGCTTTCCTTTGTGTTATTTTGTTTGATATGTGTCAGTATTGACCTTAGAGTTTTTGTTGTTTTGAATGGTGTTCTAACATCATACCTGTTGCCGATCCGTTTTAGTTTTCGGACAAACGAGGGACATAAGGTATAATGTTTGATACAGTTTGTGTATTTTGTGTAAGTTGTATGTCTCCATTGTGGACTGTGTTCGGATTTTCAATTTCTGTAAATTTATATTAGTTATTTTCAGTTTTCGGCTCTACCGCCCCCATTCAGAATAACATAAAAGAAATCGAAACAACTTTCAAAACTGTTTCATATTTGCCATAATATGAAGCAATGTTCAATCCGACGTTTCGTTCATTTCGTTTCATCCTACACTTCATTTTTGAATACGGACATTTTTCCTATCATCATTTAAATTTCTGGTCAGAACTACTTCATGTAAGTAGAAAACAATATTCCTTGTATCTAGAACTCAAATCTATTAATGAACTTCATATATTGGAAGAAGATGTTGTGATATACCAATTCACAAACAGAAGGGAATCCATTTCAAAATACTCTCAACTATTAAACACAAGTATTGTAATATATAGCTGAATATGTTATCATAGTGATAAAAATCAATGAATAAATTTGGAGTCCGTGTTCGAAAGAATTAGGTTGAAATCTTGAGAAAAAAAAATCAAAATTGGCTCATATCAGACTAGAAACAAAGCAGTGTTTTTTCACTTTTTCAATGAATTCCAATTTTTAGTTGTATTTCAGAAACATCTCAGTTGCCACCGTGGTAAATATACTATTGTCGAAATCCCTTTTCTAATTCCAAATTGTTCCGATGATAGTGTATTTTTTTAAACTTATTTACCCATTCGAATTTCTCAAACTTTTTCGAAAATTTTAGCTGAACTGTTCATAATACACCAGAAATAGGTCAGGCGGCAGCGGCCAATTGGTTGTACCAATTTTTTCGTTTGTTTCCGAATGAAAAAATATTGAATTTGAAATGAATTATAAACTACAAAAAAATTACGCGCTGCGAGATACTTCTTGTGAAACTTGTTTTTGGTTCAACAATAATTTCGAAGGACTTTTTACAGGCTGCTTTGCATTTGTTGCACATAAAAACTGAAATCACGGAGGTGTTCTGTATCAAAGAATACAAGTTGACTTATAAATTGCATGAAAGTTGATAACGAACCCTTTTCATTATGCATATTACAACTTGCAATAGTTTTCCGTGAGATTTACCAGAATTCAAGTGACACACTGTTTGAAAACAAGCTATTTGTCCCATCAAAAGGTAATCATGTGTTCTACATAGAGTACACTGCACTACCCGAATTTTTTTGCAGATTTGTTTTATTGTTCCATCAAGAATTTTCTCTTTCGAATGCGGACTGTAAAAAATTGGTCGAAAATTTTTTTCTTTGGCGCCTGGTATGAATACTCGAAAAGTCGTTCCAGACAAAAATAAAAATTACAGAAAGCAAAGAACAACAATACAAAATAGCGACTTCAGAAATTTGTTAGTTGAATTGAAATCCCTACATCTAAACCTTTCAAGAACAATGATATCAGCAAGCTCTGACAATTAGTGTCAGTTTTCACCACCAGAGGGAAATTCTTTCCTTCAAAATGGCAATGATATCAAGTTTGAATAAGGTTCATAATGATTTAGGAAATGAAATAAAAATCATAACAAAATAAGAACTTCAGAATCTTCCATCTACTCCGGAATAGAATTGAGAACTGTCTTCGATGTGTGATCAAATGCCTTTCTGTTCATAAAATAGAATATATGTCTCGCAACTTTCGAGAGATGCTGAGGAGATTGGAGACACCAAGGCATCATAGTAAGGACCAATCAACACTACGCTTACATAGTCGCGAAAATACCGTTACTGAAAAAGTATTTGCTTTTTAATCATTATGAGTTCGTCTGTCAAATTCAGAAAAACATTGCATATAAAACATATTGAAATCTTATACAATTCATTTCAATCAAATATGCTTTCGAAAATCATATACCGAACACAGACACATACACAGGAAAGATTCAGGTTTTCTATTCTTGACCCTTCACTCATTTTAATATATTTAGGAAATTTCCATTAACGAAAAGTCAACAATAGCACCCCAGACTGTTATATATTCCTTTATCATTTCGTGTTCTGCCCTGTGTTCGAGTCTGTTCACTCATGAGGAACAATATTCAACAATTTTTATTTCTGATACTCAAAGAATAAATTCCACTTCCACACTTTCGTTGCAACCCTTCCAAAACTAGTACCAAACTTCCAACATCAGTTATTGTATCAAAGGATGAAAGGGGAAAATTATAATCGTAGGTGTTATTTGAAAGCTATTTCGCTCATATAGAAACATATTGCATGGAAAATCTTCCCCTCGAAAAACACACAATAAACACTTGCGATGGCGCTTCGAAACTCCCTAGTACTGATACGTCTTCCCGTTCCCTTCAAGTGTTAAGCTGTTAATGAGTACTTTAATAAACTCACTGTTCTCAAGACAAAAGTAGTACACAATATATATGATACAGGGAGAATTTTCGCCCACTTTACATCATAATTCACCGTTGGGTAGGTTATATGAGAACTTGAAAGGCAAATTAATACGGAACAAAATATTTTAACTATGAACTTGCAACTTCCGAACGTTAATTAGAAACTATTAAAACAACGGGGTTATATTGTGTTTCCATATTTAGAAATTTAATAAATTTCTCGTGTGTTCATCAAGGTAGATGGCACGCATGGAATTGATTGATCGAGGTAGTTGCTTGGATACCTTGGGGTGGTTGGTGAGTGATTTGGTTGTTGAATATTTGCAATAGATTTCAGAATACAAGCTGCGTCTTTGTTATTTTCTCCTCTAGTGTATGCGATATTTCTGATAATAATTTAAACAAATGGATTGTTTGGTGACAGAATCACATGAGAGAACAGATATAAACTATAGTGAATACAATTTAAAAACTGTTGCATTGGAAGAAATGCATTGGACCGTTTATATTGAATTTCAAATTTGGCGCCTGTTATTCTTTGGCATATCGTTGGCAGTACTGTCGATGTTAGCACAATTTGTTTGAAGCCCGTAATTAGCAAATCGATAATTGTCATTCAAAAGTGACAGTTTTGTATTTGGGTCTTCTTAGTACTCAAAATTAGATAATTGTGATCAAAAACTTTGTTTTTCGATGCTTCTACAGGAATATCAGTCTCAGGCTCTTCGCAAAAATGCCAAAAGACTTAAAAACCATCGCTGCCAAGAGTTGGAGACACCTTCGATTAGTAATTTCGAAAGACATCGGGTTTAATTATATCCCTTTGCTTCCCTTAACGGCTGTTAGAGAGCTGAACCAATGTACTGAATTATATTTATGATCTAGCTATTCAAAATATATGATATGAGCTTTCGGAAGTTCCCTTTTTGAAATTTAGGAAAGCACATTTTCATAGATAAGCTTCTATATTTCAATAAGTGCTATACAGGTACCTTTTAACAAAGAAGGTTTGTAAAAACTTTCGATTTTCCTTCTTTCATATTCAACAAGTCACTTTAATTTATATCCATAATTCAATGACAATGTGGCTGCAGCTCAGTTCAAAATGCAACCACGCCCATGATGACGTGCAACAGTTTTTAAATTGACAAAATGGTTAAGGCTTTCGCGGCCGAGGTTATTAGTATAACTACTTCTCTTCGGGCTTGAAGGCCGTCGTTCTTTGGAATTTCTTCCAGCAGGAACTGAAACATCTTCAAGTGACCTTGAGGTCGAATGGGTACAGTTTATCTGAGATCAACAGGGCCAGGAAACCGAAGAGTCCCACGGTTCATAACAGGGAGGACTCTCAGGTAGTTGCGAATGCATATCTGCCATATATCCCGAGGGTCACTGACAGAATTGGAAAACTCTTTGGGAAATATAACATAAAAACGGTTTTCAAGCCGACCAAGAAGATCCAGCAAAGCCTCAGGTCGGCTAAAGACAAAAGAGACCCACTGTCAGCGGCAGGGATTTATCGCATATGGTACACCTGTGGGAAGGTTTACATCGGTACCACGAAAAGATCCATGGGTACCAGGCTCAAAGAGCATCAAAGAAACTGCAGACTGGGGCAAACCGACAAATCGGCGGTGCCGGAACACGCATTGAGTGAGGGCGACCACAGGATTCTGTTCGAAAATGCAACACTGATTGCCCCCAACCAGGGTTACCATAGCCGACTGGTACGGGAGGCAATAGAGATCCAAAAACATGCGGACAATTTTAACAGAAAGGAAGAAGCGTTGACTCTAAACAGAATTTGGAATCCGATTCTGAAGAAATCAAGAATAACTAATGAAATCACAGCAGGTAGTGCGGCTACTAATAATGATGATTATTCCCCGAACCCGACAGAAGTAATTAGCACTCCAGACTACCTGCATCAATATAGATACGCCTTGAGAAATCGAACTGTTTAGTCATCGGAGATGAATTAATAAGCCTCTGAAGAAGCTGGCCACTCGCGCTAGCGAAACGTCAGGAAGAAATTCCAAAGAACGACGGCCTTCGGGGCCCGAAGAGAAGTAGTTATACTAGTTATACTAGTTTTTAAATTATATCAACTATAGATGGACACCTTCAAATGTTTTTCGTCAAGGTATGATATGGTCAACCATTGAAATAGAGTTGTTGTATATTGAATTTTTGCAGAAAGTTCAATGAAAGTGTCTGATCCGATTTTCACTGTTTATAATTAATAGTATATTACATACCAGGGCAGAGAGTGGATCATTTCTTTCGAGAGAAAATAAAGTTTACGGAGGCTGAAAGCACATGCATGTGGATTTTGGTTTCTTTCGAATGAATACATTTGGCATATCGAAAATATTTAAGAAATCTCAGTTGTTTCACGAGATTGTCGCAAATAGACAATGTTTGGATTGCTCACTGAAGAGTATTGGGGTCCTGAGGAAGTAGGTGAGTTCAATTTTTTTTGACGTTCGGTACTGAAATATGTGTAGCAGCTTCAATATTGTGTTTTGCTTGTTTTGTATGATAACGGTGCTGTGTATACGTTAACAGGGCTTCGAAGACTTTGTAAATTTTCGATGAGTAGAAGAATGTTTCGAATAATAGACGAAGGTTGGAATGTTTCAAAAGAGATTGGTAAAGTTACTTCCTACTTCGTCTTCTTTAGAGTTAACAGTTGGCCACTTCCCAACACGAGGGTAGGTTAGGAACAAGCATATTTTCGCATGGTAATGAATGAAAATATAAACCTACGTGATATCAATTAGGCAACAAACTCTTCAGTTATCTCGTTCTGATAGTCACGGAATATATAGGCGCATTATCTCTCGATTCCTATGAAGTCTTTCCGAGGCATGAAATCTAAATTCATTAACTCCAATGACGTAACATATTTCAATATATTTCGTGTTTCATGACTTGATGTATAGCAACTGCCTTATGATGCGGAGCTGTTTTTCATTTACCCCTCAAAAATCATATTGACTTCAATCCTTGCAGTCCTCAACAACAACACCGATAAGTACTTTTTATGAAAATAGATTCATTTTTTGATGGGTAAATTGGAAAAATACAATACAAGTTTGTGACCAATTCGTTGTTTTCATACCTTATTCAGAACATATCTCCATGATGCAGCAACATTTCAGGGTAGATTTGAAGTTTTTCCCCCTTCTACTCTTGTATATATTTCATACTGATTCTTAATCGATTCAGATTGCGGTAGTTCGAAGATCCTGATGAGGCTTTCGAACCCTAGAGAGGAGTTGAAGGAGTGCACAATCAAACTTCTGATTTTTTCTGTTACAGTGTCTGATGTTTAAATGTTCAGTACTTTGGTGAGGAATCTGTTGCTGATTAACATTTGATTGAATCAAATGGTCCTTTCTGATTGAATAAGCTATTGTGAAACGAAACACGCTTCGCATCTTAGTAAATCTGTTGTTAATGAGAATTTACGGAAAATTTTATTAGTATATTTCTCTCTGTAGGGGATCGATATATCGGCTAATTCAACTCGATTATGAGAGTTCTTGTAGAATAAAATTTCCTGCAGATGAAAAAATATTAACGAACATTGAAACCATAGATGCTAATTATTTCCTTTGGAACTGATGACTCAAAGATTTGTATGAGATATGATCTGAGAAGGTATTCAAGTAATCGAAGAGTCATGTTCAGTGTCAATGCACTGAATTCAACCGAAAAAAATAGCTTCATCCCCAAACTAATTCTGATGGAAGAAGGATTTGATGTTCAAAGAACTTATTTATTGTTAATCAACATCTGTGATTACACGTCGGTTGGGGTGGCCAAGCGGTTTTAGGCGCGGTCTTTATATTCTATTTGGCTTTTCCAGTACTGGTTCAATCCGAGGTCGAGACATAATTTATCTGTCCAGCTTGGTGCGATAGGTAATTGTTAGTTGCCTGAATACCAGTCCCGGTAAAATATTTCAATTAAATACACCAACCGAACCGGTGGCACTGTAGGTTTTTCTGGCTTTTCCTATATTTGAAATGATAAGAGCGCTTCGGCACCCAGGGCAATTGCCCGATCCTTGCCTGCACAAGGCTCTGTCAATGCATTAAGCAATTCATAATACAGACCCAGTTGAACAGTCCACTTTCAAAAATCATTTTTCCCCAGTGCCTTGGTGTTATATTTTTGGTATGATGATGTTCGAATGTCCCAACTGTTTGTATTGAAAGTGTTTAGTTGTTTAGTGTCCTATTGATTCAATTCCACATGAGGTAGCATCCAATGTTTCATGAATTAGGAACATGAATATGACTTTCTCATGATGATTTGAAAAAGTCAAGTGTTTTTGTCGAAACAAACTTCAAACATGGAACAGAACTCAAAAAATTGTCTACATAGTATCTCTTGTGTATGTGGTATGGTTTATACTGGTGAAACATCAAGACCATCTGAAATAAGAACAGCTGAACATATAAACAATTCGAGAAGACGAGAAAAAAATGTGTTAAAATGAGTAGAACACATATTTTCAGATGAGGGTTAACACATGCTGAAATAAATTGATATTTATTCACTTCTGAACAGAATGCAATCAAAGAGGCTAATTGTATTTTTTTAAACGGTAAACGATTACTCCTTTTTCATTGAAAATTATTCAATATCAGATGCCTCTTCTGAGAGGAGAAGTTGAACTGAATCGAAGTGAGTTGTGTCAAAATCAACACTTGGTGAAACAAATGATGTAATAGTGATGATGCCAGTGTCACATTTTGACACAATAATAGGGAAGCCTAAGCGGGGATTTACTGAAGCGTGGTAGATTAATATACAGAGGGTTACCTCTAACCCGGCTAAGTACTTCCACCATAAATGAGCCCTTTATATATATATATATATATATATATATATATATATATATATATATATATATATATATATATATATATATATATATATGTATATATATGGCCGCCCTTCAAAGATAAAGGATCAGATAAGTTAAAAAAATTGATCATCTGAAATTCTCGAGCGCGTCATATCAAGGTAGGGTGAGATAGTTACATCCTGAAACGTGTATATTCCGCTTATCTGACAATTCTAGAGTGACCTAAAAAATTCTCGACATTCTCGAGCGTGTTTTTTTTTATTTCGAAGGGAATAATTCAAAAATTACAAAAAATATATAATCTGACGATTTCCACAAGCCGAAATAATAAAAATTAATCGATGAAGTTCAATGCGTGCAGCTACATGATGCCTATATTCCCCTCTCCGCGTTTCTATTTCTCTCTCACTCTTTCTCTATCTATTGCTCTCTCACTCCTTCCCCACTTTGGTTTCTGTTGCCATGACGCCATGACAGTTGATCACACAGACTCGTTCGTGGCATGATATTGTTGACAACGAATATCCTACGTTTAAAATTTTAAAAATGTAATTGCTCATAATTATTTTCTTATAAATACAAGGATTCTACTGAAAAAGTTATACACTTTTTTTGCATGTTTTTTCCTGAGCTTTTCAATCAATTGAGTTCAATGATTTTAAAATATAAAATAAAATTCAAATTGATAGTATAGGCGAATCCCTCCAGATAATCGTCGGATTATGAGACTGCAACGTCTAGGCCGTAAAGATGAACCATATATATCTTAATCGTCACATCCAAACCGTCAGATTATTATATAAAAGTATTTTTTAGGTTCACTTAACATCCCCTCAGAAAATCTGACGCGCTCAAGAAATTTTTATGTTTTTCATTTTCAACCCTTACGTACGACCACCCCCATCATGAAAACAATCAGATTAATCTACGTACATTTTTAAAAATATGTTGGACTTAGATGATATCAATATCTGACGCGCTCGAGTATGTCCATGCAATAGTTTTTAATACATTATTGAAAATCTATAGCCGCTTCCCCCACCGATGAAAAGGTATACATTATATAACATTTTTTTCTTTTAATCATCTAAGCTTCGCATCACAATGGGGAAAATGACGGGCATGAAAAAGGAAGCAGAGTCCGAAGCGTCACCAAGAAAAAGTATATGAATTTATGACATACTTTTTCAATTCAATTTCCCGATTAATGAAAAATGCTATACGTTACGGAAAAAATAGTCAGTCAATTTTGTACAATATCGAAGTTACGTATCGAGGCTAACATAGTAATTTACTCTGAAAAAAGATAATAAATACAACCCAAAAATTCGAATTCATGTATGATAATTTCTGTATAACAATTTTTACAGAACTCCAAGAAGTTATTCAGTATCTCTTCAATCACTGTCCAATGAACTCATTGAAATTCTCCTCAGTAAACGAAATACACTGCTGAATCAGATTTCATTCAGTCTTCGATGCGGAGCAAACCTGCTAATTCACCTCCAAAAATCATATCCACCCCAATCCATTTGACTCAGCGAAGCCGGACCGTCGAAGCTAATCAAATTCAATTATTACGAAACCCCATCAGAGAGCAAGTCCACTACTGCCAGAACTAATCTAGTGAATAGCGAGCCTCGAAGGGAACGCCGAATGAATCTCATCACCGTCGTCGTAATCATCGGTTGATTTTAGGTGTGCGAGCGTATCTTGCGACCATCTGTTCCCGACTTGACCACAGTGGGCCTTTCCTGTGAATTGACTGCTGATTTGCATGGGGCGGCGGGCAGGTCGGGCCGGTAATCTCACGGTCGAAACGCGTGGCCGACACCGTGATAACAACACCCTCGTGCGGGAGAATTTCGAGTGGCGGAAAGTCAGATTTCGATGGGAATTGCAAGACGATACCGGGTGTCCCAGAATTACGTTTGCATTTGAAATAACATTGTAGCATTCGAGAATTCCACTTTCAAACACTCTCCCTGTATTCGGTTCAGATAGCTAGAAAACGAATCAAATTCAGGAAATCTCATTGGTAGGATACTGAGGTTGTCTTGAATCTGAAAGCTCCACGATTCCAAAAATAGTGTTATCGGTTCCACTATTGGACAAAAGGTAACGGGAATGTTGAACTCCAAAGTCGACAGCTGATTACTGAATTGGTATTGTTGGTTGCCTGACATCAATAAGTATCAAGAGGGAAATAAATAAGAAAGAACCTCAGAAAGAAAACTTTCGGTTTATATTCTGTGTCAAGGTTACAAGTTGTTGTGATTTGCAAATCATTTTTCGGAAAGTAATGAAAATTTCCTCTCTTCCGCCGTCCTTTAAATTTTCGATTCAGCAGGTCTTCCGAAATCATATTCCCTGATTTAGTTTTGAAAATTCTGTGATCTCTTCTTCACAAGTCAAGACCTTCATAACATCTCTTCTCCTAGATATGGCACCAACATTCAATGTCTGTACTGAGTTTTTTTTTTCAATTTTGGCTCCTGAATAGTTGTAGGCAAGAGAACAGGAGGCAGTAGATAGATTTGTTGAGTTGAAGGTGTTTCAGTTGAACTACCGTTAGTTCATGATTTCTTGGTTTTGTAACGGAGTTTTCTTGAGCCTTCTTCCAATGGTTCCTGTAGAAAAGCCAAAATCTTACATTCCGAAATTTCACGAAGATCTATTCACCACCAATCCAGCAGTACCCATTCCATCATATTTTGGTCGAGTTCGA
This sequence comes from Zygogramma bicolorata, assembly GCA_032362365.1. Lineage (NCBI taxonomy): Eukaryota > Metazoa > Arthropoda > Insecta > Coleoptera > Chrysomelidae > Zygogramma > Zygogramma bicolorata. The sequence continues at coordinate 2,154,848 of JAVJAQ010004414.1, read as the reverse complement.
TGAATGTCATCAACCTTTCCGTTGTATATAGTTGTACATATAGACAGTACTTACTCTATCCTTATATATCACAACCCTCCATGTGAGGGTTGTAAGGTGTAGCTGAGAAAAACACTGCCTAATTAATTAAGGAACGAGTCCGCTGTGCCACCTGAGGAAGTCGCCAGCTTTCATATGTGTTTTTGGAAGATTAATTCTGAATTTCAGATGGTTATGGAATCACATGGGAGGACAACCTGAACGATCGACACCATTCAGCCTCTGAACGCTAACCACCGCTGCAGTCCTGGATATTATCAGGCCAGATATTTGAAAATCCTTTTTTTCTGCTTACATTATGTTTATAATTCAGGAATGATCCTATACTATATGATAGTATTATAACAATTGATCACTGTAAGCCGCCATACAGTACTGAGTGAAAGCGATAATTCAATTTTTTTATCGTTGAGAGAAATTAACATCTCAATAGGGGTTTATAGTAAGTTTGATGTATGGTGATCATTGTGTAATTTTATGAACGATTGATTATAACCCATCGTATTCACACTATGTGAATCATTTTCTCCCAAAGAAATTTCCAGGTTGCTCATGAAAACATTTTGTTCAACTGAAGTTTACTCTGGGCTTTTACCAACTCGAAAAATACTTTTTTTCAAACTGCCAAGTGGCGCCTAATTTTTTTTATTTTTATTCACATAGTCTCAAAGAATTACACTCATTTGCCCACCAGACGAAGAGTTGCCAGAGCTCATAACTTTTTTTCCTAGTCATAGAGAGGAAACGTTATAACATAATAGTAAGCAAACCCAGTACAGTGTGTGCGCTGTATATTTAAAGTTACCTGTTCTATAGTTTTCTGGGTTTCGAACCTACCAGAATCTGAAAGAATATGAATTTATATTGTAATATCTACAAGTGTAGAAGAGCAGGTTTTCAATCTACCCCGAAAAAACGCTGCGTCAATTGAAAAACAGTTCCTTCTAGTGTATACGAGAAGTTGCTGAATAATTGAACTTATTCTATCAAGAAGGAACTATTTTTCAATTGCCGCAGCAACTTCTCGGGGTAGATTGAAAATCTTCCCTTCAACACTTGTATGGATACCAATATTAATTTTTATTTTTTCGGATTGTGGTAGATTAGAAACCCAGAAACAACGGAACAAATATTCATCCACCACAAAATAATGACGTTCAAATAGTACTTTTAAGTTACTTCTTTTGTAAGAGTTTTGAATTCTTGATGCATTCACTTGGAGAAGAAAAAGCCAAAAATTTCTTCCTCGAAACTTCCTTCTCTTAAAAAAAAATAGTCATATTTCTCCATAGTAATGCCGAAGGCTCGGTTTCATTGTCATGCGAATGTACAGGGTGTTATTTAATTACGAAGTCAAACTTGAAGGGGGGATTCTTCAAGTAATTCTGAGGTTAAAAATTATATATATATATATATAGGTCCGGTAAGGCTTCGTTTTCGAAACACAGCGTTTCAGAATTAAAAAAAAAGTTTATTCCTGAATATCTCAATAATCCTTTGGGCAATTTTCTTGGAATTTGGAGTGTTGGAGTGGTATCAAGGGTAATAAGGGGCTAATTTCGCCAGGGACATGCAATGATTAATTTTTTTTTTCTCGAAATAGACCATAATGATGATTTCAATCAAGTTATGGCCGCTCAATCATCTTAATTGCAATTCCAGATATTTTGAAAATTAGATAAAGGATCATTGAGATATTCAGGAAAAAGCTATTTTTTCCTAATTTTGACATCCTGTATCTTGAAAACGAAGCCTTATCGGACTTATTTTATCATATTGGCTGAACCCCGAGTTCCAATATAGATACATCGTAAGTGAAAAATTGATGTTGAACTGATATTGATCATATCTCATTATGAATAATGGCTCAACATTGACAATAAATTTCAAATGCATTTTGTAAGGTTCAATATTGATAATATATGGGTTTGAAAACTTATTACTAATATCAGGAATACCATATCAGGTGATAATGAATAATATCAGTTAAATAACATAGATATTTCAATATTGTCTGCATATTTTGTATATACTCAATTTTCAACATCGAATGTATATTCGACATTGTTTGGGAGCGTAGATTAAAATATCGTATTATCACATCAGGTGGCATATTGGTATGATACTGCAATATAGTTATGCGAATCCTGATATTGCTTGAATAATGTTCTAACAGTAAAAGGGAAATATTCAAATAGTCATTTTAGAATCACAACCTGAAAAGGGGTATCGGGATTTTGAAAGGTTGAGTGAAAGGTTGAGTGGAAGACAGCACTTGTTCCATCCTCTGTTGGGTGTGAACTCGAGCTAACTCTGCCTTTTGGTAGATTATTTTTTTTTTTTTATGTATGTCTTTTGTAATGTATTTCTACCAATAAAAGCGATAATAAATAAATAAATAAATAAATAAAGTGGTCACTTAAAGTATTCAAACATATATCAATATCGGTAACGCAATATTCCTTACGAATTATTCCTAACGAAATTTGGAAAAATTGAAATATCGTCATGTGGTGGATTTCAATACCAGAAAATTACGTCCAGAACATTTGGTACAGCAAGTTTGATATTCCAAATCGCCATCACATAAGACAGTGATCCTTCAGTGTTCTTTCGAATATATTTCATTGTTACTTAAGTATCTAACATTTTAACGTTGTCTCGAACATAACTAACTTGAAGTCACCACAGCTATACCACCAAATTCCTTTTTAAAAACAAGTCTCTCCGTGCCGTAGAGTGTATAGTGGTCGACAATATTATTTCTATTATGAAAGTCGTGAGTTCAAGCCCCGCAGCAGCAAAAGTTTTTTCCAGGTTAGTATTCGGTTAGTTAAGGTGGATGAGTTAATTTTTCAAGTTGACTATTCGATAAAAATTATATGAAAAATCCCGAATATTATAGAAATAAATTATTGATTGACATCAATCGAATATTCCTTTTTCGTCGATATATCTTCAACAATATTGTACCAATATAGTTGAAACGATATATCCATACGTAGCTTTCGAATGTTGAACTAATATCGCCGAATGTTCACATTTTTTCTGGACCAATATGATATCTACAATATGAGGTTAATATCCCCGTAATATTGAACCAATATTGTTCTAGTATGTTTGTGCTACTTGGGAACTTAATGTGAAACTATGTTTATGTGAACTTTCGCTCTTGGAATCACCCAAAAACACCTTTTTGAGATTTCCACCGTATTTCCATAAAACTCTGTATATTTCAGTCCAGTAATTATTCTCAAAAATTCAATCCTGTGCAATTTATTCCATGTTAATTTTCTTGTATAGCTGAATAGCTTGTTTTTTTGTACTGGATTGATGTTTGCCTCGCTGTATATTATTCTCAAGATATTCCCTTGGGTTCTCTCGATATAAAAAAATGACTCTCAAACTTCATTATAGATCATTATGTGAATTTGATAGTTTTTCATTGGAATTTTCGAATCCATAAGTAACGTTCCCGTATCTGACGCCACGACACTGAAAGCATCCATCTCTACTCACCGTAACTCCTAGACAACAACCAGAATTTATTTTTATTAGGCCCGCAGATAACGGTAAACGCGAGATGGAGAGATGTAAAGATTGGAAAGCCGGGGCCATCAACAGGGAATCATCCTAGTTCGATAAATAAGTAGATTGGGAAGAAAGACGATGCACGAGCCAAGAGAGAAATAAAGAAGAATTGCCCTCGTAAATCAGGGTACCCTTGGCTGCGTCGTCGTTCGCTTGTTTGTTGTTTGTGCGTGCCTGCAGTGACATCCATACAACTTCTCCTCTAATCATGTTCTTCCTGTTATCGGGGCCACTATATGATCGCTACTAGCTGCGGGATAATGTATTGTTATATGGGGCGATCTGTTGTCGAGCATAAAAACGACGGTTTATGCGATTAGATATAATTCCTTTTATTGTTTCTACTCGATTAGGAAATCTCGACTAATTAATCTTTTGATTGGGGGATCGGTGAAGAATTGTACAGTTCCGTAGCTTCTACAAGACGATGTCGTTATGAGAATGAGAATTCAGCCCAACTAGCTATGTAAATAGTTCGTGATTGCGAATAACATTTGATATTCTTTCAAGAATATTAGAGATTGTATTCACTTGAATTTCTGGTATATTGAAGTTCAACGTAGCTACTCAAAGAAAAGTTCATTGAAAAATTTCATACAATCAGTTCCAACGCATGTAGTAATAGAATATATATGCGAACCATGTATGGAAGTGCTCACTAACATCATCAGCTAATGTTAACCTCGAATATTGATTTTTGGAATAGAAGTGAACAATATGAGAAATCTTGGTTCGAATTTTTTGCTATAACATTAAATTTCTTCCATGAATTCTTCTCATTATTGAAAATAGAAAAGCCTGTATCCTCGATAACTCATCTCCATTTCAACCATGTCTTAATGAGGTTAAGACGTCCCAACCATATGAAAGGATCATTATTTTCACGAATAGCCAGGCCTCATCCAGCATTGCCATATGGATGGATCAGTATTTTTACAGAAAAAAAATTGTTTTTGTAGCATTCAGTTTCAGGGTGAACGCCAACTCTGAAATTCCAAATAGAACACTCTGTATTTTATTGCAGATTCATATTCTACATCAAATTCTAGATTTATTCTTTACTAGCTGTTATAACAATGTTATAAACTTTACTTCTTTATAATAGTAGCATAGATCACAATATAAATTTTTCATTGAAGTGTATTGAATGTTTCGAATAAGATAGATGTAACTTTGAATAACAACTTGAATAGTTTTATTTCATTGTATCCCTTCAAGCAATTCAGAAATTTTTTGGCTAGGTTCGGTTATCTATTTCTGTTGATCTTGTGGAATGTATGAATGACAGTTGATCATTCCTACACTCACATGTTTTTTTGTACAGCCAACTTGTATTCAGTTGAAGAAATTCATTATTGTTTTGGAGTACACCTGAGCAAATTTCAATATATACGAAAATTGAACAGGGTAGGTATAGGAAATGTAGATGAAAGTCTATTCTGATTCCAACATAAAAAGATAGGGGTTCCATTTGAAGAATTGTCTTTTGGCCATCACACTTCAATAGTTTTTCTTGGACACCCTGTATAAAAATAAATCCTATCGAATTATAACGCAACCAGTCCTAACCTCCTCTTGGCAGTTCTATAATAGAGTTCACTTTATTTCCATCCCCTTGTTGACTGCACACCCGAAGTTTGAAGGGATTCTTATATAGGAGATGGGTAGTCTTTGCTGACTAGTTAAGAACAAAACTAGAAAAATAGTTGGGTAAGCAGCATGCAGGAAGTATACTCTTATAACACGAATTCCAATATTTCGACAATGTATATTGTCATCTTCAGGGAAAGCTACAATATTATATAAACTGTCAATTTGAAAGATAAAAGTGCGAAAAAACTACTCACAGTGTCCACGAGATTGAATGCAAAAAGGTTGTTAGAAATTTGAAACATGTATGATACATATGTCACATAATCATTGAAACTTTCATTAATATATTCAAATCAACATTACAACAGTTTAGTCATCTTGACAGAGTGAAGATGAGTGCTGGGGTTTGAGGAGACTCAGGCCCCGCCACCAAGTCAAGAAGTCTTGAGAATGGCTCCAAAGTAGGACCTTGAAACTGATTTAGATGAGTTTTGCCCAACGTCAATCTCATACTTTTGACAACAGAGAGCCAGAGAGTCACTCTGTTTGAGGAAATAGCAAGATTGAGCCGTTATCCCTAATTCTTATGAAAATTTTTTTTCAGAAAAAAAAAGGGTGACAAAATGCAATAGTCCAAACTCAAATCAATTCAGCTTCAGGTATATGACTAGATTCGAATCATAGAATTCTTCAACTTCAATCACACTACTACTGTTCCAACTCACTGATGCCCCCTCAATCCCACCAGGCCCACAACCCTGAAACAATGCCCTTCTTCCCAACCAGCTAACTCCTTTTCCCGCATCAGTGGAAACCGTCGATGAAGCACACATGACAAACCTTTGATTCCTCTCGCAAGCAAAGACCGCCGCACACATCAGGTATTTTCCCGATCCCGTCGAAGCAAATATCTGGCATAGCAGTTCGAATTAAATTATAATGATCTTTGATCGTGTTAAAATCTTCTGGCGCACGGATTTCAATTTTAATGTCAACTCCTTTTACATCAAACATGAAGACGACGAGAGACCGAAACTTTTCACAAGACGCCGGCGAACGAGAAAGGAACTTCATGAGTTGGGCATATAGAATTTCTCAGCAAATTATTTCGGGCCGCATGCAGACGTCTCAAGTAATAGATTAAGAAATAAGAAGACAGTCACGTAAAGCGAAGTCTGATGAAATGTATCCAGGGCGCAGAGACGTGCGAGGAGGGTTTTGTTGAAACTGACCATGGAACAGTTATTGGGATTTCAAATTGAAATCACAGCGCAACATTCAAGATAACTCCCAACTAATAAGCATCACTTTGACAAGTATTGATGTTTAAGGTCAGGACTTCGAGGTGTTTGAAAACCCGGAACCGTTAATTTTTGTGAGAGACCATTATAGTTTTTTCACTTTTCATGTGAACGTCAACCATGAATTGAGCTCGACAAATTTTAGTGATTTCAATCATATTTCAAAATTTCAAAATAATATCGCAGCGCTACTTCGACCAAGACTTGTTTGAAATTTTTTATCTGAGGGCGTTTCGCTTATCTTGAAATCCCAATATGTTTATCTATTAGGATATAAAAGAACGATATGCTCTTCCGTTAAAAGTTTCAATCAATTCAAAGTGGTGCAATTTTGTTGGAAGTCTTGGTTAAAGTGGCGCTGCGAAGTTATTTTGAAATGTGACAATATGATAATAGTATATTATGCAACGATCGTGTAATGATGGTTATTAATACATGAGCATAAACCGGGATACGAAACGAGCCGAAGGTGAGTTTCGTATGGTTTATGCGAGTGTATTAATAACCATTACATGAGAGTTGCATACGCTATTTTATCTACACCCAATTAATAATGAAGAACTAAAAATATTATATTATTAGTTATTTATATTGAACACAATAATAGTAGGTAATCAATCGTATTTCTTTCCTACAAAATTATAATTAATGGTATAACCACGGAAAATACAAGAATGAGAAATGAAAAGAAGAAAAAAATGAAAAAAAAACTCTGCCGAGGTCAGGATTTGAACCTGGACGTAATTTTCCACTGCTGGCGCCTTTGACCATTCGGACATGATGGCCAATGTAGTTTGGTTGGAAATAAAAACATATGTGTTCCATTTGTCAAATGAAAAATATGATCCTTTCGATTGAATTTTTTTCTTGTCTAAGACATCTGTGGAGGGTCGCTGATAATTCTTCTATATCACTGCTATAAGACATTTTCATACGATTATCGAAAATTGACTAAATTCTTCAAAAATTCATTACCTACTGATTTTGACTCGACAAACGTCAAAATACAAAGCTTGCACATCATGCTTGATTGAAAAATAATGGGTTTCTATTGGTTGAAAATCTGTATCGTAATGAAAATCTGTATCGTAATGGATTTCATTATAAAACGGGTTGTGGGCATATAAGCGTATTTTTAGAGTACGGGTGTAGATAAAAAGCATAAACTAAATATTCTTCATTTTAGTACAATTGATGACTTACATTAACAATCAGGAAGAAATACTAACAGAGTAATAATTCTTACTGAATATACCGAATTTTCTAACAATCTCGTAACCAGAATATAAAAAGTAGGTATAGTTGTTAACGTGCAGGAAATAAGTTGCGTTTTTGCCAGAGTGGCACAACAATATTAATTTCAATTTTCAGTTAGGCAAGCAAAATCAACATTCGCCATACGAGTTGTTTCTAATCCTTCTTGGAGATTTCGTGAGGTTGAAGTGTTCTATTCAAATGGAGAATAATAACCCGAAGACATTAATGACAGAGACGTTAATAAAGGTACATTTGAAAATGAATCTGATTTTTTTTTTATCTTGATCATTGTAAGTTGCATGATATAATAAATGAAGTTAAGTAATCTGAAGTTTATTCATCAACTTGAATCCTTACACGCTGAATATTTCTGAGTTGAATTTTAAAATTTAAAATGTACAGATGTGGATATTGCTTTGTATTTGGTTTTAAGTTACAGCTTTCATTCCTAAGTGCGGGTGAATGCATATAGAAGTTTGGGGTCTCATTAATATTCTGAATATGTTAAAGAAGTTCTCGTTTTAATGAAAACCCGAACTCTTATTAAAATGAAATTAACGATTGATGTTTCTTGTGTTTTCTGAAAAAACTCCATCAAACCAGCTACTCTTCGAAATGATAAGCATATTGGGCGACCAGGTAATTATTATAGGGGCACTCTTCGATGTCATGTGATAAAATGGTCATAGAATACACTTGGATCAGTCGTAATTATTTATTGAAAAACTGTGGTTTACAACATTAGGAACAGAGTAAAATCTGGCTTGATCCCTCTAATGACGAGATCCACAGCAAACTGTAATTTTTTTTTTGCTGGAGCTCAAATAATAATCCACAATCAATTGGATCATTCAAATATGAACAGAAAGTTACAGAAGAAGATAATTCTATTACTGTGGTCGCTTATGGGGAGATCCATCGTGTACCACCAGCTGTTGTATTCGTTTTCATTTGACGAAATCTCTTGGATCTAGTACTCAATAGTTAGGTTAGCAGGGTGGTATGTACCAAGAACCAATTACTTCTTTGGCAATTACTATAATAGGCATTTCAATTCATGGATATCTGTATGAGTCTTCCTTACCTATTTCAATTAACCACATTGAGTTGACAGTACTGGTTGGCATTTTCTGCTTTAAAAATATTAAAAGAATTGAAATCAATTCAGTATCAAGGCTCGTTAGCACTCCTGATGAAGGTTTTTCATAAAATTTTGTTTTGCTCCATAAGATCAGTAAATTTTTGAAAAACATTTTATCCTTCGGAAACGTATGTTTTAAAGAGAAATCCACAGCTCCTACCTACGAAGTTAAGAAAGAAGATATTCATCATTTCGAAAGAGGTTGAAGAGCAACTGAAAAGAGTAACAAACTTTGATATTCGAAAATATGCAAAAATCAATATACAATTATAATAGCCAACTGGCTGATGCGTTTTTTTGTTAAAGAAATATCATTCAATACCATATCGAGAGAGTATATATACGAAGTATTGTATCTATTGAGAATGAAAGATCTGATGATTTAGATGAATTGGATACAAGCCCAGACTTCGTGTAAAATTTTAACTACTTCGATCCACAATCGTGCAAACATTTCACATATGAAAAAATGTAGTAACAAAAAATCAAAATATTACTCCATGACTGAGTGAAATATTCATTTTATTTTGGAAATACATGTTTTCTTTTTTATACACCAACTAATCATTTTCAGAAACCATCGCTTCTTGGAAAAGAAGGAAACGAATTTCCTCTAGATACATCATATTTTTTTTTCCTTCACAAAGAAGCCAAAGTGCACAATGATTCCTCCTCTATTGTCATTGGAGTGGAAATAATCAATTCAAATCGAGACAACTGATGCCTAGACATCCTGTTTTTATACTTCAGTCTGGTATATAACAGGTTTGAAAAAGAGATAGGTACTAATAACAATAATAATATACCTCTCTACAGCTGGAAACCCAAAGGTAGCGGGACTGAGAACTGGCAACCTGTTTTCCCTATTTTTAAAAATTGTTTTTCACATGATACTGGGTCCGTTGAATGAACTCTCACTCTCTCTCTGCAGTTGACTGTCTATATAGATCGCATAAACATTTATATAGATAGCTGTGACTGCTAATAAGAATCGTCATATCATCCTGTGAATTTTCTCCACCCCCAAAAATACCAAGGAGATTATAAAAAACACAATACAAGAAACAAAGCCACTCCCTGAATCCAACCCACGCCACTGCAGGGTCCGTTTCATTTCCCATATCCTTCACAAGGAAAACGAGAAGAAAATAGAAGAAAATAGAGTGGAGCAGAACTTCTTGCTACGGTGTTTTCGTAGCAATATTAATTGTCTTTCTATATACACTTCCTTCTTGAATTTGAATTATACGCCCGCCAGTCGTTCTCATCTCTTTGCAACGAAAGTAATTAAAAGATGACTTATATGTTCAGAAGTTTAGTGTGAAGTTTGTCTCCCAGTCTACCTTGGAATAATAGGGTTTTTGTGTTTGGGAAGTATATCATGTCCTTTTTTTTGTTGCAGCTGTCGTTTCTATTACAAATGATAGATGGTATAGTTCCATTCCTCGCTAGTGATCTCAATATGGAAGTATTCGAGAGCAATAACTGAAAAAGTTGAGTGGTACTTGAACATGCATCATCTCCTTCGTGAGTATGCAGGGAAATCACAATGAGATTCTACACCTATCATCTACGACTGAGCACAGAAAGCAGAGCCTTGTGCAGGCAAGTGACGGCGATGTTGTGTAGTTCCTTTTCACAGCTTCTGCCAGGAGCCGAATCAGTTAACCCCGTTTTGATGATGAATAGAATAGAATAGAATATCTTTATTTGACTATATTATACACACAGCTGTATATTTATAGGACGTCACAAAAAAAAAGAAATTGTATATGGTTAAAATTTGGGATACAAATAGCATTGCAAACAGTAATTAAAATTGAGAGTTAGTATAAATAGAACAGTTTAAATCAGTCAACACATTAAAGATTATTAGGTTTGGTGAGAGTGAGAAGTCAAGCCACCTTTTTCCACACTTTTCAGATATTCTTCTACAGAGTAGAAAGAATTTTCCAATAGAAATGATTTTATAACTTTTTTGAAGCAGTAGATGTTTAAAATCCTCAATGATTCAGGTAGTATGTTGTAGAGATGGTAATTCAAAGAATTATTCATGGATTTTGTGAATCTGTATCTAGGTACTTTGATTTTATGTGATCCTCTTGTATCATGTTCATGAATATCAGATTGAATAATTAGATTTGGCAACTTCTTATGGACCTCAGTCAAAGTACTCAGAATGAATAAAGATGGAAGGGTCAATATTTTCAGTGCTTTAAACAACGGTCTGCAGGTATCACGATATTTGGCATTTGCCAGGATTCTAATAGCCTTCTTTTGTTTTCTGAATACAGCTGGGGCTTCCGAGGAGTTACCCCAGAGTAGTATACCGTAATCTATGTGGGACTGGAATAGCGAGAAATAAACCGTTCTCAGTGTACTTGTATTCGTGTACTTGTTGTTATAGCTAGCAATGTCCTGCCAGAACCCCGTAATTATTCTGATATTATTTCCAGGCCATACCAGGAATTTCGAGGATGAAAACCATCGGAGTAGTTCAGTAGATCAAGAGATTGCAGTTGGTGGTTTCATTTTGGCGCATTCTGAAGTTAAAATGAAGGTATCAGGTACTTATCAAGTATCCCAGTTGCTAATGCCGTCATACTGACAGATGGATAAGGTCCCAGGGGTTTCAGGCCTGCAGTATTTCTGGCTCTCATTTGCTCATTGAGGAGCCCAACGCATCGGATTCTCTAAGCAGAACAAGTTTCTCTTGGTTTTGAGTGTGAACTGCCCATCTTGGGCTCATTGAAATTTTATAAATATTGCTCTATTCAGAAAATGGTCCTTTCGTGAATTAATCCTTCTGCAAAATGTTGAACTATTTGACGTCGACTTCCATGCTGGAGTCATCCTATTATAGTCATATCTTCATCAAAACAGCACTCTAACTAGTCAATCCCTTTGCGAATTGACCAGTCAAACTATAGTTTCAACTTCGACAGCCCATTTTGCCTATGATTTACTGGTATATAAAATACCCATGAAGGAGTATTCAATACACCAGGAAAGGGCTGTCGAAGTTAATATTTTAATGTCAAGTCCTAAGGGAATTGAGAAGTTAGATTGATGTGATAGAGATATGTCTATGAGTTCTTGATGATGACTCCAGCAGGGAAGTCGAAACTTCATAGGCTGTATCGAAGTCATTATATGCCTCCGAAGACTATTGCTAATACACAGGATACAGAAGAACATTTTCATTCATAATTCCTCCGGCGAATACCATTACCAGTAGGGATACACACTAGCCTTTGTACCACTGAATCAACTGAAATGAGTTTTATAGTAAAACCCAATCGAGACTTATTGCCATTCTAGATATTTGAATAATTCATGGGTACATAATACTCCGTGCAAGATAATGATACGCTGGCCCCTGTTTCATGTGTAGCAAATGAGATAGTAATACCGCAGGTGATTATTAATCATTTTCATTCAATGAAATGAAAGACAACAAAGGTATCAATGGGGATGATGTGAAGGATAAAAAACAATACCAAAAAAACTGAAGCTCTTAGCTTGTACGTGGGATGTAATTGAATCAAAACATTTAGTCGTTGACTACCTATAATAAGGTTCTATCTTTTTCCGAAAATTGCCCTATGAACAATTTGTCTCATCTAGAACATCAGTAGACCACAGTTATCTACTCAAGATGAATACACTTGCACGAGTTGATTGTCAGAATGGAGAAACTGACGTGTCGTCTGCACAGGTGGCTTTCGACGAAACGTTGTTTTCTCGATGGAAGTCAGTGCGTATAGTAGATATTGTGAATAGTGTATGTTGATAGCTCAATGAAATATGTTATAGACGAACAGACAGAAAAAATCACAATGGGTCTACTGAGACCTGAATAAGATGGGGCAGAGAAAGCTTCCTTTCTCTCACTTGTAGATTACAAATGTGTATCATCTTCAGACTGTTAATCATGATTCTATAGAAGAACGGACACTCACGCAATATTTTATTTGTTTTGAATTGTTTGACAGTTACACTTACTTAAATATTCATTACTGGTACATTGAAGAGTTTGCTATTCTCCTTATATTGAATTGTTATTTTGCCACATGATATCAGGTTGGCTCTATCTCTGGATCTAGCATGATGTGAACGATGGTCTCGGTACTCTGTGTTTCCTACAATACACATACACAAGTATAATACCTGTCGTAATTTATAATAGACCTCTATTGGGCTCCCTTACGTTAAAATTCGAATCATGAGAAATTGATATAATTGAATCGATGAAAATATTTCTGATGATGTTTTTCCTCCAGACCTTTCGTCCCGATCCAATATTTTCAAACAATATCTCTTCGAGTGATAAAGCAAACATTTGTTTATAATCATGTCCGATCCGTTTCGGTCCAATAAGCAGCCACCACCGGCGCACCGAACTCATCCAACAACTGGAGAAACAACGAAAACTTATTTTCTTTTATTATATTCTCTCCGGTCAAGTCGCCCGCTGTTGCGGGCCCTTAACGACCGGCCCATTTATTCCGGCCGGCTAATGAAATTATGGCCCGGCGTTAGGTCATCTCGATCCGCAATCTTCGCGCTTTCCGCAGCAAGTAGGCGTTGGAAATTACTGCTATCATCCGTGGCTAGGCAGGATGTGTACGCCCGTTTTCATTTGTTTCGACCGGATGTCGTTTGTTACGTCTGATGAGGGCATTTGTTTGGGTAAAAACTGGATGTGGGGAAAAATCTAGTGTATTAAGTTCAACGTTACTGTATCAATCCTTATTGTATAACCGTACCTACTTGAGAGTCTGATTTTCAGAAACCATTTTTTTTCCCAATATATTTTCAACTTGATGTGAGCTTGGAGACTTGTCGAACCTCTCTAGCTCAGCGATCTGTTTTCATTACAACAGATGAACTTTGGAAATCTCCTGCCCCTTGTTTCGCGTGGTGTTCCTTGAACATTACATATCTTTCCGTTCCTGTGAATCTGTGGATGAAATCAAACTCTTTCTCGACATTGAACTTCACCGGTAAATCATCTCCGGGTTATATAACCTAACCTCAATAGCAGCGTACTCGATCAACTTGAAAGCATACTGAATGTACTTCTGAAATTGTTATCACTTCTGTTTCAATCGTCTTCTATAGTTAGGTTGAAAATGAACATAAATCTTAGATTTGCTGATTGTTGGACAAATCTAGTCAAATGATTTCGGAGTCGAAAGTCCCTTCTTCCGACTGAATCCAATATAGTTGGATATATCGGGCGGGTGTTTTTCAAAAAACAATGATTTCTGCCAAGCAGTATCTTCAAGAGAGACGAGTTGGTTTCTCATTGCCTTCGAGTTGTCGTTGTGGACCTGCTCTGCACTGATGATGAAACAACTACTCCGGAACCAGTATGCAAGTGGTCCCCTCGATCTGTGTCGAGCTATCACTCTTATTCGATCACATCAAAACTTATGAGCTCATATTATTTGCAAATATTTGCTCAGAAGTCTGGCATACGTCATGTATTGTCCGACGTGGCATTGCAAGTAAAGTAGTTGTTTTCGGATAACAATTCTGTTTTCCTGATTCATCCTCCTAGGATAACTTGAAAGTTAGTGTAATTTATTGGTGGTTTATAGGCATCATTCTTGTTTTGTTGCAATAAACTTATCGAAATATCGCATTAGGTGAAACTGATATGGAATAAATTTGAACTTCGAGGGATACTCCGGAAAGTCGAAGAATTGCGAATTGATCAATTTAATCGGTTAAAAGGTCTAGTGCAGCGGTCGGCAACACGCGGCCCGCGTACTTCCTACTTGCCCGTAAGTGTTTTCTAAAATCAGTATAAAAATCTAAATAATTCATTTGAGAAATTCAAAGAGAAGGCTCGATGCAGACGGTCGATTTTCATCGGCAAGTTCTCAGCGATCTTGCTGCGAATTTTTCATTTTCTTATGAAATCAATGATCTCGTGAAATTTTATGGCCGCTGGCCAGCTGATTTTGACGAGTGGAAGAGGTTTACTCAGACATTCATTACAAGTTTTGGTTGCAATTATGTATGCGAACAAACTTTTTCAATCGTCAACTACAGAAAACATAAATATGCTTACCGTCTCACAGATGAGCATTTGACAGCGATTCTACGTATTTCAACTACAAATATGATTGCCAACATTCAAGAAATAGCCTCCCACATATAAACTCAATCATCACACTGACTTTCATATAGAATCAGTTATTTACTTTTTCAGTATCAGCCTCAACTATTTTGTTTATTTACTTTTTAGTTTTTTTTCTGTTTTGTGAATCCCTCTTATTTCTACTGTTTGATAAAATGAAAAAATTGTATGATGAAAACTGCAAAGCTCAAATATGTATAACTATTTCGTGTATGAAAAAAATTACCTACATTTGAACAATTTTCAAGACCAGTTTTGTTTTTTCTATGGCTATGGGATTCGACCAATTGAACTATTTTGAGCTTCTAGGGTTGATATCACCGGTGCAGGCCGCCTTGACTTTATTTTGCATTAGTGCATTTAATCGTTGTAAAACTCTGTAGAAGCAGTCTAGCCTTCAACTCTTTCATCGTTTATTCGTATTTAGGGAAATGAACATAGACATTTTTCCAGAAAATGCAGCTTCCATAAGTTTATCATAAGTGATTGTCGAAAGATGCCAAAAAGTTATTATTTCCAAAGAAGCATATCTTTACTCCTACAATCCTTCCTCGTGAAATGTTCTGTGAAAGCTCTACTTGAAGTTCAAATTATATATTGTATATGAATATGTTTCAAAATATCAGATAGAAGAGAAGACATGATTTTTTTAAAATTTTGATTTCAGAGCATTTTTTGACATCAACTTAGTTATAATGATTCACCGAAAAATATATTTTTGTAGTTTTCAGATCAATTATTTGTCATCCTATATTACCAACTCCTATTGAAATCTCCAATATTTTATGTAGATTCCATTACGAAATCCGCAAGGTAAATGAAAAGGAAGAAGAGGAGATTTTATTTTCTGAAAATGCTTAATATTGATCAGTTTTAGACGAAAACATATCCGAGAATAAGTGTTTGATTTGGTTCATCTGAAGAAACTAGTTGTCTGATGTTATTCGAATTTGTTGTGATACCACATTATTTTTGTTAATAACAATTCAACTCTCAGAAATATTGGACACAGAACATCACAGTTCTGTGACGTGAGAAATTAATATTTTCAACTAAACTGAAATATTTAATTCAAGAAACACATTAGGATATTTGGAATTGTGCATTCCACGTTTCATCCTGATATTCAAAAATCATCAAAATGGTACAACAAATGATCTTCCGCATTGGAAATAAAATAACAACCAAGAAGAGAACGAATTCCGACCTTGAAAACTGAATATTTTGCCAACAAAACCGTTCATTCATGTTAACCTAAACAGTAAATCCACGAATTCTCCCATTGCCGTTAGTAATCCGACCCTTCCGAATCCTGTCCAGCAGCGGTGTCTTATACTCCTGCGAAACCGTATTTTTTAGCGCGCCTTCTTACTTGTTACTCTCGCGATTACAATAATAAATCTAGAAAAGAGATTGGAGTCGGTCTATGCCCGAGGGTTAAAAAATCCCCGAACTGGGGTCGGCGTTAACCGATCACTTACCCCCAGATTTATGTCGGCAGACTTCTGAATACAAACACTAAAGACAAAGACGGCTCTTTTTATTTTGCCACTTCTTCATCGCGCCGCTCTCTTACCTTCTTTTCGCGAGCCGGGGATTTTTATATCGGGAAATTAATGTTTAATTATCTTGTCCTGTCGGATTTTATCATAAGAAGGGTTGGTCGAGGGAAGGAGGAATAAAAGTGTTGAAGGATCCTTGTGAGCGAGCCGGATTGAAAAGAATTAGCTGAGTAGGCATCCGGGGGCAATAAAAAGACTGGAAACGATTATTTCAGAAAAATAAAGGGACTTCAGTAACTGACTTATACAAGTTCACCATTATCATATGAATGAATGATAAAAAAAGGAAAGCTTGGATCTAATAGTTTTGAAAATATGAGAAGAAGTAGAACAACATTTTGAAAATTTCTTCTTTTTTCGGTAAGGATTACATTCATTAGGGTGAAGGAGGGATAATGGCACACCTTTTGACATATGAACACAGGGCAATATTCTCAGACTTTCAGTGGAAAAAGTTCACAAAACTTCGAGGTTTCTTCGTTAAGGAGTGAACATCCAGCATGAATAACATTCTCAGGGGTAATATAATAAGTGGTATGATTATAACCGATAATTTTTTTGAATATTAATAAATTGCGATCCCAAAGCTGAAAATACAACGAGTCCGCAGGACGAGTTGTATTTTCTTGCATTGGGATTGCCAATGAATTGATATTCCAAAAAATTATAGGTTATTAATCATACCACGAATTATATTTAGGACGACAATATAACAACCCCTGTTTGAGCAAAATTTGTTGAATTGCCTGGTAATTGATTCTTTATTTCTGGCCGTATTCAAGGGAATACTCTTTTCCACTGCTTCATCTATGATACCAATCGCCATTTGTCCCCAACGATCGCTCATATTGATTAAGAAATATAACTAATCAAAACACATAGATTTGACGTTTATAATTTAAATCATTATTTTCACTTGACAGCTAGTAAAACAAAAACTAAGCAGGTTTATCACCGTGAAAATACAGCGACAAGCTATATTTTCACTGTAATTCGGATTCTATTGGCTGAATTTCAAAATTTGAAATAGACTGATTGGTTGTTAAGCAAGGAGATATATTGTCAAAATAATATGAAGAAAGAACACACACTATGGGCGTCCCTCCCCAATATTATAACATAATTTCATTCATCGAAAACAAAATATTAGAAATGACTGGTACCTGCTGTCTCCTGGGGGTATTCATAAGGGTGAGGGAGGGAATAGTATATTATCGACCAGGTAGAAAAAGCCTATAGTTCAGGAAATGAAGCATTTTGGCTCGCAATTCTTTCGTCCACCATGGATTAACCTGAAATTTCCACAGAAGGTAGGGAATAGCTCAAGGATTTTGATCAAAATAAGATCGGTACCCGGTGTGAAAACAACCTCCACAGTACCCCCTAACTCAAATTGATCGCCACTCTTCTGTGATTTTCTTTATATATCTACTATCAATACATCCACGAAGTTAAACCGATTCAAAATGCCCAATTTCAGAAAAATTGGAGTTTAAAGAGAAAACGATTTTTTTTCCAATTTCGTGTTTTCAACCCTTTTTTTATAAATATCTCTCAAAATACTATAGATACGAAAAAAATAAACGGTACAGTACTAAATTCAATCTTTTTCAATGACAAAAATTTCTCTGTGTGTACATTTTTTGTAAAGTGAATATTCGGCAAGATATAGCCGTTTAACACCTACATTTACGATCGAACATCACCTTAGTCAAGAGCTTTGAACTCTCTTAAGGGATCTTAAGTAATTTTATTCACATAGTCTTATAGCTCTTGAGAAGCTCTACAAAATCGTTCCTGAGAAAAATTTTCTATCACCTAAAATGAAGGAGCAATTCCAAAAAAAACGATAAATTTTTGTTGAAAATTTGAATTACCCTCTCCGGAGGGTAGTAATCTACATAACCGGTATACTTGGCCGTTACGTTATATGTACCACTTTTTCCATTCATATTGAAAGACAGAGAAAAAGAAAAATCTGCTCGCTGTGTGAGTGTATATTTCGTTGATTTCTCACCAGTGTATTCTAAAGTTCGAAGACATATTACAAAAATTTCAATGTTTTCAGGGGTAGTTTATAACAAGAGTAGGTTGAAAGATTATGAAATTGTATCCTAAAGCATGAAACAATCATTATTCAACTATTTTTACCCTTATTTAGGTTTTTAATGTTATTTTATAATTTTTGACAATTAGGGGTAGTTTTTACCTCTAAAAAACGAAAAGCGTACAACGGCACAATATAGAAAATGAACTAGAGGGTGTAATAAGCCTAATCCCAAATTTTTGCACAAATGGGTGCTGGACGAAAAAATTGCGAGGTTTAACTATTTGTTCAGCTTCATTTTCTGAACTACTAGCATTCCTGGAGAACTGTGGAGTGGCGAGTCCAGGAATGTACGAGGTAAACATAGTTTTTTCCGCAAATCGTTTAAAATTCGATAGATAATGATTTTGAAAAAATCGCTAATAATTTCATTCAAAAATTAATGGTGGTTTGAAATTCGTAATAAAATTACTTGGGTTACTATGGAAACTGTTTTCAATCTTTATGTAGAACACTTATAACTGTGAGGAAATATCATTTCCTTGGAGTAAGTAAATCTTGACTTTTTCTTTGAGAAATTTTGTTTGGAAAGTCAAAATATTTTAGAAATTTGCGGAAAAACATAATAACCTATTACAGAGATTGTCAGTCAATAATTTCGGTAAAGGGAATCTAGACTTCGGGGTATCTTTGTTGAGGAATGAACATCAAGGATGAATAATATTTCCATAACAATACGAAACTAAATCAAAATGAAAAGAACACACACTATATGTGTCTCTTGTTCATGGTATAACGTGATTTTGATAATTGAAAAGAAAAAAGAGGTAAATAATGTTTGAAGGTTTTTTGATGAGTTAGATATGTCTTAAAATCCATTTTTTTGGTGTTCTCTCCCTTGGAAATGGAAAAAATACTTTGAATTCCTTCGACAACTGTTTCAGGGTGAATTGTTTATAGAAAACTACAACATGGATGCTGAATTTGGAGATTGGAAAAAAATATTAATAAATGCATATATTTTTCTGTAGCGCTATTTCGGATGCTAGTCTGCCTCTTTTCACAAGTGTTTTTGGAAATTTGTCTTGTGATTGGAATTTTTGGTAAGTGGTGCTAAAATATTGATTTTTATACAACATTCTTCGAATTGAATCTTTTTTTCCAAAAGAGGCATCTAACATGTTCTTCTTAATAATATTGCAGTTACGTATCGGAGCAAATATACCAATTCGCCCTAAAAACAGAACTTAAAGCTTTTTCCTTTTCATTTCGAAGGGAGAGAAAACTCAAAAAATGGATTCTAGAACATTTATCACTGTATAGAGCTTAATGTTATTTTTATGAAGAAAGTGTTTCAGTTCTGTCGTTATTTTTGTGACAGGAGAGAAACGTTATAACTGGTGTGTGTTATAGACCCCAATTTTAACCATAATTCGAACTGAAAAAACTATATTATTATGTGAAAGAATTTATTTGTGACGATATGAAAAGTTTCCGAAGGGTACGTTTCAGTAAAGAACTGATATTTTTTGTTCCGACTAACAACGGTTCTAGAACTCCTTAGGAGGGTTTATCTCGATTCACTCGAGTTGTAAAAACAAGGTTTCGAATTTCTCTTGTCACGTCATCACAAGTATATTGTTTGTTGAAATACATGGTCATCCCCTAAGATTGAAGTCAGTTGTGTGTCTTTATAACTACAGATTTTGAAATTTCAGTTTCAATTGAAAAATGTGAGTTATTGAAATGTTAACTTGAAAATGTCGTGAAACCATTGGATTTGAAATATTTATATTCTTTAAATGGACACGAGGTTTCGAAATCTGGTTTCATAAAGACTTGCAATTGGCATGCATCTTGAGGGTTGACTATGAATTCTACTAAAAAATTAAACTAGTAGTGATGTGATGTACAGTAACTGAAGATCCGAAACTAGGGAAAGCTGTGAACAAGTCTATGCGTCCTTCACTTATGGCTCAATTTGTAGGACGTCACAGATGTTTTTAAAGGTCCCAAAACTTAACACTATTGCGTTCATGGCAATGGCCGAAAATGGCCCCCAAACCCAGAAAAATGGGTTTCCCGCCAATATCTGGCTAAATATACGAATTAGAGAATTTTCGTTCATACAAAAATTAAAGATCGTCTCATTATCTACAAAAATGACCCCCCTCATTTTTTCCGAAAACTCAACAGTTTTCGAGATAAAGGGACCCAAAACTCTCCTCATTTCAGCTGCCCCTTTCTCTATAGGAATTCTGTCTATGCATTCGCTTGGAGGCAGGTGGACGAATTGTTTCATAACTCAGGCAAAAACTGACATTTTTCAATGATTCAAAGTTCAAGATAATGAGGAAACCCGTAGCTATCATTCCATGTATTTCGAAGTCCTTTCTTATTTGGCAAAAATATTTAATAAGCTGTGAAAGTTTTTTCCGCACCATTTCGACACTGTTTCATTAAGTTGTTTACATTTTTTTCAAAAAGAGTCTTTTATCGGAAATTTTTCTTTATAATGGGTCCTTGGGGGGTCTTGAATGATCTCTGATTTTATTTTTGTACTTTCCCCGCGATCTAATAAATGATCCATTTGTTTATTTACATTTTTCATGCGATTTCGGAGTTATGTAGAATCTGCATTTTATCGACTTGCCATGCACATCGTTTTGAAGCCAAGATGCTCTAGTTTCCGAATACATACATATGATTTACTCAGTTCGGATAAAACACATAAAATGTTCAAGAGGTTTACTTGAATTATTTGACATTAGAAGATATAAAGCCCGACAAATGTAGGTTGTTGCACCACCACCACCAGTTCAAATTCTCTAAAATATACAGAATGAAATTCTACTCCTCATATCTTATGACTACTTGAATAGTATCTAATATGTTGATCATCTTTGTTATTTGTGCATCATTCTAAACAGTTTGTCGATGTTAAATATATGACAATCTATACTAATATTATAAAGACGTTTGTTTCTGACTGTTTTTGTTTGCTTGTAGGGGGTAATCTTCGGAAATACTGATCCGATTATGAAAATAATTTCACCAACAGAAAGCTACACTATTCAGGAGTGATATAGGTTATATTCTATCGAGTTTCAACAAAAAAAATCAGTGACAAATAATAGTACACGTTTATATAGTCGGAGAAAAGCGGGCGTGATGTGATGCTTCAAGGGTGTGCGCTGACTGAACAGTTCGCTATAGACGAACATCAAGTTCACCAACAATGTTGGTCTCTATTAGTTGTACAAAAAATCGTGGTACTATATAGAGCTAGCTCTCATATTTGAATCACTACAAACGTGTTTTCTTAATCTGTACAAATAAAATGCTTGGTCCTGAATAACTATGATTGACGGATCACCGCACAGTCTGAACCACTGATCGTTGAGACCTGAAACTTGAAGGGTGTGTTCTTTGTATGACATAGCCATCCGATAGAAAAGAGTATTCCGCCCCCTGAAGTGGTGATAAACGGGCTCAGAGTTTTTATGGGACAACGTGATCTCTAGGTCCAAACTATTTCAAATTTTGCGGAAATATTCTCTTCAATATAATTGATGGAAGACGTCTTTTGTATTGTATAGAAATTCGTCTCCTAAAGGGGCAAACAAAGGGGTTTATTTCATTTTCGAGTTTTTTCAAACGCTCTTTCGAGTACGTTCAGAAGGCAGAGATGTGATCATCCTGATGAAACTTAGTACTGAGAACTACAGAATATAATTGCATCACAAAATGAACAACGCTCAACGGAGTGAGCACGGTCGGAAAGTGTGATATAAACTAATTGAATCATCGATTGATATTAATGAAAATGACTTCTGTAGTCACTGAGATGTGAAAACAAAAGGAAACGTGATGATTCATGCGAACCATTCCAGCATAATTGAAATATTCACATTACTAGGAGTGGATTTATATGCCACAACTTCTCGATCCAACAACTACCCCATTACATCAGTGCAATATAATAATGAAACCCAACTCAAAAAAAAGCTCTTACATTCACAAAACTCCAGAAGTCTAGAAACCCGGAGCGGCTTTCATTCCCGTAATTAATATCGAACAGCAAAAACAAAACCGTCCACCTTTCCGTTCCGTCAAAAGCTCCTACCTTTGATAAATCCCCATATTAAAATATTTTTAATAAATAACATTACATCCACATTCCGATTTTAATATATTAAAGTGTAATGCCTCTCTCTGTACGACGCAGTAAAAGTTTCTCGAGTTCGGAAAAAAGGAAAAAGTAAGTTAGTAAGCCTCGTAATCGGGGCGTGGAGAAAACGCAGAAGTGGAAGGGTTGCGGTCCTGCGCCGTCTACAGTCGGATGCTGAGAACTGGAGAGAAAACACTCGGAGCTCGGGCGCTAGCAGGGGAGGTCGATGCTCGACTGTTTCAGTAGAGCGCCGAGAAAAGTTTCGGAAATCGATAGGACTGCGAGAACAAACTTTGGGAGACCGTTGGAGAAGTTGATGATCTCGTTTCAGTAGAATATATTTTCGTTGAATATCTACGGTACTCTATTTAACATCTGTTCCTCAATGATTAACTACTTTTTTTTGTAAATTTGGAGAACACAAATGAGATTCAACTGGAGATCAATAAAACATTCCAAGAAGTAAAACATAAGATTCTGTTATTGATGGCAAATCTGGATGAAAACATTCAATTCATTGTGGTATGTTGTATTCTGGGCTAGCAGAAAAATAGATGTCGACTCGCGGCGAAAAGTTTAAGGGATCGATTGGACTGCAAGAACAAACTTTGGCAGACCGTTGGGGAAGTTGATGGTCTCATTTCAGTAGGTCTGGGTGAATATATTCTCGTTGAATATCTTCGGTGCTCTGTTCAACATCTGTTCCTCAATGATCAACTTTTTCTTAGTTATTTTGAAAATACAAATGAGATTCAACTGGAGATCAATTCAACATCCCAAGAAGGAAAACATTACAATCTATTATTGATGGTAAATTTGAATGAATACAAAATTCATTGTATCCTTTTTTGGTCCAGCAGAAAAACAGATGTAGATTCAAATCCGTCAAAATACTAACAACAAGACTTTGTGACAAAAGTTACCTGACATTTTTTCACACGTAAAATTCTGCGATATTATCTCACGAAAACAGAGATGGTTCTACGAGTAACTGACATGTATCCCGAATATAGATGCCTCCTCTTAGAATTCAGACACCCTTTCAAATTTCGTATTACCCTCATTGAACTCTCTGTGCGACAAGTTGGAAAAACATCCAGTGTCAAGGAAAAGTAACTGATTTTTGGTCTGCATTTGTTATTCTCTATCTAGGAAACCCCGAAAAACCTATAATATTACCTAGTCGGTTGATGCATTTAATACACAGATCTCACTCGCGTGCATTGGTTTCAATCGTACGTTTCAAGGGCGTAATTTTTGCTTTTTTCTCCAAGTCGATGCTGGAAAGATGTAAAACTTATATAAAACAAGTAACATCTAATGTTTAGCAAACACTCTGTGACGACATGTGCGTTTCATTCATAGATGTCCAATTCATTCGCAAAGGAAAAGGGAGTATATCTGAAACACCTACTCTCTGCCTATATAAAGAAGTTATATCATTTTTCTCCTGTTCAAAAATACATTCAAATCATCTACAGATATAATTTGAGGAATATCTTCGTGTTCAGAATGTGAAAAATTATCTATTTGCTGTCTACTATTGGTAATTGCCTCAACACATAAAATAAATTATTCTAGGAGTTACTTTATCTGTAATAATTATAAATATCTTCTTGAATAATTACGTACTTTCTGTCTACTATTGGAGATTATTATTTTTCGCGAATTCCAGCTATCAGTAAATATCTCGCCCGATATCATAGCTACTCAATACCATGACTTCGACATAGTTCGTGTTCAATTATAGTTTGACCAACCTCAGGTCTGATTATATTCAGGTTCATGAATTCATTGTTGCCAACAATATTGTGCTCCAATCACCTAGCACGAGTATGAAAAAAAACCTCTTGTGAATTCAAAAATTTGTTTGGGGGCTAGCTCCCTCAATTGAAGAAGAACCTTTTGAATGTTGTGAAAATTTCAAATAATCAGAAACGGAAAATAAAGATTTCGTAATGTCTTTATTGCCTACATTGACAGTTCGCAACTGAAACAATCTTACCATAATGGATTCTACACCAGAAAAAAACCTTCATATGTATACTAGCTAGAAACCGAAGATTTTCCTTATTTTTGGAAAAACTCCATGTGAATGTCTTTGTTTCTGTATATGTGATGAGAATATTCCAAATTGGAAACAATTTTCAGGAAGTGAATCAATTCACTCTCGAATGATCGTTCTGTAGAACTTTCAGCAAAATGCTTGGCACGTATTCGTCAAAATTTCTTTGGGAAGCGCCTTCGCCAAAATCTAATCAGGGAATGCATTCGCCAATATAAGGGTAGTGCATTCATCAAGTCTGTTATCAACTGGTCTTCTACTTGAATGACATTTTTCGTCGTTGTGCTGCATTCTTTGCCTACTGAAAAATAACCAAATTTTGTTTTGAGTGAAACCAGAAATTAAAGGAAACAAACACCTATATGAGTAGCACAATCTTGAGAACTATTCCACTAGCGAACAATGAAAGTTGGAGCAATCAATAATGAATCAGATTACCAGAAACTTATTTCATTTCTTTATTGGCCCGAATATTGTCGTGGAACTTTTTTGACCCAGTTGTGGCTGATCGATATTATTGTAGTTTCTTGTGCATCGAACAAAAATGATTTAATTTATGAAGAGTTCTCTTTCGATTTGGAATAGTTGCAGTGAGTTCTCATAACTAATTGAATGTTCTGGTTATGTCAGTATATGAATCAGGAATTATATCGGATGAATATTTGAAACAAGAGTGTGTCAGAATGTAACATTGATAAAGAACTTCTGTCTTGAAATGGTTTGTATTGATGTATGAAACGTTGAATTCACTGTTTTTTCAGTAGGCAATCATTTTATTTGGTTTGAATAATCACCTACCTTCAATCATAGCGCTTGTCGGCTACTTCAAGTGAAAACCGAAACTCATCTCTTGTCTCTTGAGCCAAGAGAGCTGAAGATAGATTATAATTGTGCCAATGGTAAATGGGTGGGACGAAGGATTTGAGTTCGTATGTTCTGGTACGAATTACGGACTTACCCGCTTGTTGTCTTTTATACTGACGGAGCTTATTCCAGTATGAGTTCTATTTTAATTCACTGGAGGTGAAAATCCTGTTGAATGAGCTTCGATGGCAGATCCTCGGGGTCAACCCGATTATGATATCCTTTTTTTTTCATTTCGATTTATTCAATTTACTTCATTACCAAAAATTTCTTCTGTGAAAAAAAAAACGGTATGGCCCATCTCTCATCTTTTTCGAAGTAATAGAGCCCCACTCCCACTGTCTCAGTTGAGTTGTACAGTGTGTTTCACTTCAACCCCGAAAAACCCCTGTTTCCTTTTGCTTGATATCTTTTCAAACTTCGAGAGATGCATTCGTTTATAAAATCAATTCATCCCTTTCCAACAATCACCGTTAATTGGGAAGAAAAATGAACAGGAGTTTCAGGAAAAAATATATAAATTTATCATTTCAATAAATTCTATCTGAAAACAGTTCTTGAATTCATTGTAAATACCAATATCTCGAATTTCATTTGAATCAGAATTTTATTACAGGAAGTAACACCCCTGTTTTTTTCTCGCTTGGCGTTGTATAAAATAAACTGTTTTCCATAATGTGAGGCTTTTGCTAGTGAAACATTTTTAACGAGTTACCAACAATAAACTACAATGAAATCAATTGATACGATTCCCGAATAACTCGAAAAACATATGACCCTTTGTAATTAAAAAAATGTATTAGATAGAGTTTTTCAAGATTATAGTTGAAGGTATTTCATTCAGGAAATGAAGATCTCCGAATGATACTGTTATCAACCAACTGACTTGGCAAAAGGGCACTTTTTATTAGATTTTTTCTCGAAAAAGAAATTCGTTAGAACAAAGTATTGCCTTTCAGTAGAATGAGATAATAGTCGTCGTTACCTCGAGTTTTCTGAAGAAATGTTCAGAATAACCACATTGTTAGTGGAAGTGAAAAGGAGTTTTGTCACCCATGCCATTCAAAAAACCGACTAATATTCGATTATATTCATACAACTGATGGTTTGCTTCTGTAATCTTTATACTATCAGTTGATAATGAAAGAAGAAGAAGAAGAAATAAGAAAATAATTCAGCGGGAAAATTTAATTTTTTTTTTTCGAAGGCAATGAATAATGTCACTTCCAGTTGTAATACGCCTGTAAGAATATCAACTGAAAATAAAGAATGGTGTTACTCGAATGATTGGGATAATATTCGAGATCTAGATGTTTGAGAAGCTTACCAAGAATTTTCTTTGAATTAATTATTCGAAAAACATTTGCTGAATGAATTTTTTTAATATTTGTTTAATTTTTCATTCCGAAGAGATATAGATGTTTGTGTTGATTTCAGATAACTTTTCCGAAACAATTTTCATGAAAATCTCAAAAATCGTTTCGATTTCTCATTCCAGTAGGCTATGATTCGTCAAAAAAGTGTGTTTGTTTTATTGGCAAGTACGTACTACGAAAATATACTCAATGGAAAACTGTTTTTTGAAACTATTTCGAATAAAGGAAATATCAAGGTGTGGCAGGAGTTGAAGAAAGATGCACTAAAATGAACAACAGAATTTATAATTCAAATAAAGACCTATTTATTGGTTATTTCAGTCCCTCATAATATACCGTTTTAGTTTACTCTGGGATAAAATCTCTGAGTGTTGTCGACAAAGCGAAATCACCATTTTCCAATGGTACTTTCATCTACCCAATTACCGAACTTTTCGCTCCATAATGAAATCTGCGGAACGCTAGTAATTCCGCTTACAAGATGCGGTCAGCTAGTCCTTTTGTTTTCGTAACGTCCGCCCTGCCAACCCTTTCATCCGATATTATTCCTACAAGAATTCCGATGGTCACACACACACATCCGATTTAAAATACGATTAGAGCAGGGGCGATGCGAAAGCAAAGTAAAAGCTGCGAGACCACAGATAATGAAGAAGAAGCCCAACAGGCCGACTCTTTGGACCGACATGCGAACGACGGCTTCATTCGGACTAATCCTCTTAATAGATTCTGTCCAAGTCGTGGCACACGCGATGCGCCTCGTCTCTCAACCCTTTCGGCTTAGCATTGTTAACACAAGATCCAATAAGTCAGAGGGTATAGTTACGGGTAAAGGCTACGTGTGTGCGGTAAAATGGGTTTCGTTTTCATTTCATTGATTATCCAACGGCAGAGAATATACTTCTATTCCATCATATACTTGAAAGATATCAATATAGGCCAAAGTCGAATGATCCATTCCAAATCACTACTGCTAGAATCAGGATGAATAATTGGCGAATGCGCGATCGATCATTTTTCTAAAATATGGCGAAGGTAACTTTGAATAGATTCTGGTGAAAGCGTCTAACAAGAGAAAAATAGTAGCTTGAATGTGGATTACAATGTTCCTTGCTTAGTTGTATTGGCTCTGACTTCCATTGGCAAATCATTGAAACCTATTGTTGAGCAAAAAAACAGAGTACTTATAGAAATGATAATCGAATGAGGCAATCAAATCCAAACAGTAACAGGTGTCAATAGAAAATAGTGTTGAACCAAAGCATAGACGTAGACATCAGCAAGTATCAAGTATAGATACCAACCAATTGATTTCAAGCTGGACATATTTTGGTGCGATCGTTCAGTTTTTCAATTATTTGTTTAATCCTATACTCATTTTGAATATAACTCCACACTATTGAAATATGTGTTCACAGATTAGTACTGTTTGGAGTATAAGTACGATCTGGAAAAATAGGAAATGAGATTGGAATCTATGGAAATGTAGAAGGGCATATTTCCGATTCAAAACGAAGAGTTGCTGCCTTCATATGAAAACAGGATGTTCTGAATAGAACACGTTATATTAGTCAAAATTGCATATCAAAAAATCTCCAAGAACTAATGGTTATTAAATATTCATCATTGTCAACGTTTCGGAATCATATTTGCTTCCGTTTCCAAAATTTTACAAATATCTCTCTTTTAATTCGTTTTCGAAAATGTGTCAAAGATTTGATTTTTATCATATTATTTTGACATATGAAAAGGGAAAGCCATGTGCGTCTTATATCAACTGAACTCGTTGAGATGCAAGTATTCTCAGACAGCATGATAAAAGCAGATTCCTTCAACTTTCGTGTCCTGCCATTGCTCTCCCTTGCCATCATCGAAGTGTCTTTCCATTCCATGGTTCTATCTCCATCGGCAGTGACAATGTGTTCTGATAATTTAGAACCACCAATTTGTTAGTTCTTGATGTGCAATAATGTTCTCACTCTTTCACCCTTTCAGAGGTCTGGAAGTTTCACCGATATAAAATTTGACCGCACGAACAAGGGTTTTGATAAAAACAATTCTTTATGGTTATTGTTATATCAGTTAGTTTGGTGTGAATAAGTGTTGAATGTGAAGTTTTTGATGTTTTGAATGTTGATCTATCATTGAACCTGCTGCCGATCCGTTTTATCTTTGCAGATTGTCGAGGAGGATGTGCAGTTTGTGTAGGTTTGATGTCTACACTATAAAGTTTATTATGATTTTAAATTTCAGTCAATGTATTATCTATTCTCTATGGAATTTTCTGGATATACATGTTCCTTCAATATTAATTATATTTTATTGTATTGTGTATGTAGGAAGTGTCTTCATTGACATTGTTGGTAATATTAGGGGTTACATGGAGGAGAAACCTTATTGAATGCCGCCTCCCTGATATGAATTGTATATTCGAATTTGTATTTGATTGAAAATAAAACCACATTAATAAAAATTAAAAAAATGAAAATAATAATTGACCGAGATATTTGATGTCTGTATAATTAACGAATTGATAAAATATAAGCGGCATTCAGACAAATGAAAATTAATGGAAAATAAAAGTGATTACCAAGACTAGTTAATGGTCTGTCAGCAAAAAACCGTCAGATATTCTCGATTGGATATTAAAAATAGAATATGAGGAGAATAACTTTAAAATGTGCCACGAAAAACTCGGTAGCTGAAGAGTAGAGCATTCTTGTGTATAGAAGGTTGTGGGTTCGAATTTCCGGGGCGGTGTTTTTTTAAATCTTCGTTGTATGAATGTGAATAATGACTCATTGATCGTTTATTGAGAATAAGAGATGTGAGATGAAACTAATTTGAATGAACAAAGTCTATGCACTGGTTATCTATAAACATGAATCTTTGAAAATATGTTCAAGTATTTAATTTTCGACCATTCGTACCTGAAATGTTCCAGAAAATGAGTTTATTATCGAAATTATTGAAAATATCAGTATGCTCTCCAGATCTTTCTTAGTGTGCTGGAATGTTTCACCTTTTTTCACCATTTTCTTTTCATACGTGGCCAATATGTCCACTACTACTAGAAAACATTGGCAATTCCTCAGTACACTGAAACATCATATTAGTATTCCTATCAAATTCACGATTAGTCAAAACATACATTTTCAAATGTCATCATTCAAACTTCATCATAAAACGTATATTTCATCAGATTTTCATGAGTATATCACATTAGCTTTTTCATTCAGTTATCCATCGAGTTCTCCTTTGTTTGGTTCAGATTTCAATATTTGAATCAACCATATAATTATGCATGCTTCCAAACTTGCAGACCTCTCTCCCTGTACAAGAAACATCATAACACATCACAAAGCATAGAAGATCTCCATCATCCGTACATCTTTCCATAGAAACATCGAACTCGCAAGTACCACCTTGGTAAACCTCATATAGCTCATTTTCTCTGGCATCCTTGACAGTTTAACAGTTTCTCCGATTCGAATACTAGAAAAGAAATATACTTTTTTTTTTCATGGAATACCAGCTATCTCCCTACAATCATCCCCTAGACGCTAAATGAGGCTTGTGTGAGTCTATGTTTTATTACTAGCTCCCTTCAAGAAATAGTGCTGATGAAAATAATCTCAGGGAAGACCACGTGCATGAAATCAATGATAGAAAATATTGTATGTGATCATTTGGGACCGAACAGAAGGATATGCTTCCACACGTTACAGTTAGACACATTTTGTTGGGAGTATTTTGTTAAAAATCAATTCTAAAACCTCCGACATGAAACAACTAGTAGTTGCACAATCCCAAAACAAACCCATTTCTCACACATTCTGTCAATAGCAAAATCGAGACCGTTGTATTGAAAGGGAAACATTTTTAGGAATTTTTGATTCAACATAATTCTAATGGAAAACTGTATTGGTCTGATAATAGCATTATATCTTCAACAATTTTTTTTTATGTTTCAAGCTGCAAAAACTCTTCTGAAAGTCTATTTCTACTGTTAATATCAAATTTGTATTCATATTGTATCAAAAAATAAAAATCACAACTTCTATGAAAGAAGTAAAATCAAAAATTCACCAACACTCACTGTTGATATGTACGTGT
Organism: Zygogramma bicolorata; assembly: GCA_032362365.1. Taxonomy (NCBI): domain Eukaryota; kingdom Metazoa; phylum Arthropoda; class Insecta; order Coleoptera; family Chrysomelidae; genus Zygogramma; species Zygogramma bicolorata. The sequence continues at coordinate 2,123,574 of JAVJAQ010004414.1, read as the reverse complement.
ATATCATTCTAAACACAAAAAAACCCAAGTCCCTAATTACTTCTCAAATTCTCTACTTTTTCATCTCATGCAAAATACCATTTCGGAATTAATGAAAACATCGTATCAGAGTTTCATGAGAGCATTCACCAGCTTTTTCATTCAGTTATCTATTTTTAATAACTTTTTTCGTATCCGTTATCTGAAACGGCCATATAAATATGCATGCTCACACGTTCCTCACGTACAAACCCCACCAGCCAACACGAAAAACATCATAAAACATCACGAACACAAAACGCACAAGACAAACACCTCCCCAACACGAAAAAAGGCAAAGAAGAAGAAGACCTCCATCGTCCGTCCAGCTCATACCCCCCGGCACCTCGTGCTCGCTAGTGCAACCTTCTTTTTCTACCTCCTCCTCAATCGATAGCCCGAGGCGGGTCTCTCTCCAGCGTCCACCCCAAAATTCTCTTCGGCGTCTCCAAAGCGTCCTCAGCGTCGGCCGCGTTTAGACGTGCAGAACCACCCCTCGGTCACGTTCGGAAGGGTTCGGGTGACATCGGCCGTCGCGCGGCACTCGGCCACCGCTCCTCGGAGAAGGCGTCGACCACGGACACCTGGTGAGTTTTTCGCCGGATTTGTTGCTTTGGACGCTGGGAGCTTCTATGATTTGGTTTAGATGTTTCAGCATGAGAATTGTTCTCTTATTTCAACAGTCTGCGAAAATGGCCTCTTTTTATAAATATGTCATCCAATCAGATAACGAATGCAATAGCTGTAATGTAGCGAAACTGTAATGACAAGCAGATCATCTCTTCAGTTCAATATGATTAGTCATCATGTGAAGTTGAATACTAGCATTCTCTTTCATTGAAGCCCGCGTCATATCAGATATTCCTCCAATGATTGATTGATCGAACTCAAATTTTCTCTTGGTTTTCATTCAATGAATTACTGAAATATTATTCAATTCTTCATTTTCTACTTGTTTTTGTATTTTGCGGAATTCTCGCTTATTCGATTTTGATAGAATATGCGTCATATTTTTTTTCAATACGTAACCCAAATGGAATGTTTGACCAGGAGATTATTCCATTGATCTGTTGTCAAAATAATATTAACGCTTACACACTTTCTTTTTATTTGAAAATCTTTTTCTGTGAAAATAGGCAATTTTTTTGTCATCTCTGATTATGAATCAGGATCAGTTTCACATTGAGATGAAACAGCAGAATTATTTACCGAAAAAAATCCAGAGGTTATGTATTGATTTTTTCCTGTTACAGTGAAGAAATGTCGATCACAAAACATGATATATTTTTTCGTTGGAAGAGAGAGTATTTCAAAACTAGAAATTACTAGTAAGACTCGCATTTCTAGGAAATACAGAATGTGATTGATATTATGTTCAAATCGGTGTGGCAGAAGTTTACAAAAAAAAGTGGGATTTCGAGGTTAGCAAATTTCACTCCAATGATTTGCGTAAAATCCCCGAAGAAAAATGACAGTTGAAAGATTTTAGAAACAATCCGCCAAGATGTGATTTACTTTCATTCATTCAATTTTCAGGTATGTGTCACTGAAAGTCATGTCTTGCAATAATCAGATGAAATGTCATTGCATTGTTCAACAACGCGAATACAGAGTTGAAAATTTTCATTCTCATGGCCCTAATTCGTTTTCGAAAAATGATATTTTTCACCATTCCTTCTGCTGTTAAGTGAATACCAGGTTTGTTATCAACTCCGCTGTTACAACCACATGAACATGATGTGAAATTGAATTTCTCAGTGTCATTTGCTGCTGGTGAATAGATGCAATATTTTCAGAATTCATTCTTGTTCCTCAGATAAATAAATATATTATTGGATGGAAATATCTGATACTTGATGAAAATCCTTAAAAAAACATAGAAATAGTCCTTTAAGATTTTCACTTCAAGAAGGTCACGAAGCCGCAAGACATGTTTTGATGTACAATAGCTTCTTTGAGCAGAAAAAAAAATTTGATGGAGCCAGTGATCTTACCGCGAAACATGTACCGCAGTTCAGGGAAATTCCATATAATAATAATCCCATAGGAAATTATATAATCAGAAGATTCACCTGGTAAAAAAAAATCAAAAATTTTTTCTTTGACTTTCAAACTTATTCATAACCAACGTTATCACTCAACAAGGCTTTCAACAAATTTGATAATTATGAAAATGAAAATAAATTCAGATCATAGGTCATTTTATTTTCAGGGTGTAAGACTTTTTAACGAATTACCAATTTTCCAAAAACCATACATTCAATTCAGATTAAAAAACCATTTGAAAAAATATTTTTTAACCTGTATTGGAGGTACATTTGATATTCCGTGTGCTCATTTGCAAAAACAAAAAAGTCACTTATTTTGATTTCATTACTTGATTTTAATACATTTCAATTCTCATAATTGTAGATATAGATATTTTTTGTTCCTCTATAACAAACATACTGTACGTTACTTGGAAAGTATTCCTCAACAAAAATCATTAACTCTAGTGAATATCATTCTTTCTGCTTCTAACGATAAAGTTATCAGATGAAATGGAAACGCAATCTTCATTACTCTCAAAAACGAAAGGCTTGACAATGAAGTAAAATGACACCGCAAAATGCCGAATTATGTTTGAATTAAATGTTGATATTCAAAAATTGCGATTCCAAAATGAAATAATTTTTTTGCATTCGAAAGTGATATCATCTGACCAGAAGTGAACAGAAAAATCGCCTTTGGTTCAACGACGTTAAATTAAGGGTTCCAGAGGATATCGCACACCTCAACTGCTGAAGAAAATTAAGTTTTTGATGCAATATAAATAACTTTTCGGCATCTTCGGGAGCAGAGAAGACGTTATCTAAACTGAGTGCCATCATGCACATGTTTAGAGAATAGTACTTGCGTCCTTACAATACTGACTCACGCTCAATGCTAGTGCTATAGCCTCGTTGAACTCGTAAAATGAATCCGAATCTATCTCCATTACTACTCATGCTACTACTCATATATTAATTTATCGAAATCAAGAATATCAGTATGATTCTCAGATCTTTCTCAGTGTGCTGAAATAATATGTCCATTTCTACCAGAAAATATCGGATATTCTAGTTCGTTGATCGAATTTTTCGTAGTATGCTATAACATCATATTTGTATCCTTATCAAATTCACAATGAGTCAACGAATACAATTTCAAATAGCAAACTTCATCAAACAACTCAAATTTTATGAGCTCACGCTCAATGCTTATTCTATCGCCTCATTAAACTCGTCAAATTAAACCGAATATATCTTCATCACTACTTATGCTACTACTAACAGCTATCCATAGATTTCTAGATAATCAGCTGACCCAATTCTAATCTTCACGTCCAACTTCCTTATGGTATATGAATTTTCATTGTCAGTTGTGCTGACAGTGGAAGTGAAGTTCATACAAACTGAAAACTGTTCTATATCAACAGAGTCGTACTTCAATTATGGAGTTCGCTGTGGTTGGATTATCATAAAAATATTTCAAACCAGTCAATTAGCTCTTGACAGAGCACACCCGTTCAACTGTTTTTCTTTTTTCAGAACAAATCACGTTTTAAAATAAATATATATTTCTGATTAAGAGTTCAATTTTGTACTCAAAAGGCAAATCCATCACTTTCAAGTTACAATTGTCAAGCTGAGTTTTACTGTACTAGATAGTTGTTGAGTGAATACTGAAAGTTACTTTTTCTACTAGTTTCATAGAAGTTTTCCCAACTATAAGCATCAACATTCTAGTTTATTAATTACAGAGTAATAATCACTAATCCTATCATACTGCAATAGGCTACAAATCCCGGAATCAATTTGGACGTACCAAACTCCGATGAGGAAGTTCCTAGAAATGTACCTTTCCCATAATTTTGCAACAAGATTGATAACAAAAATGATTATGAGTCTTCGCCGGCATGAGCTTAACTTGTTGGAAGTTGAGAATTGAAAGTTTAGTTGGGGAGCTGAGAGTTTATGTCAGTTTGAGAAAGTTTTTTGGAAAGTTCGGGACCGCCTCTCGAAGTTAGTTTTGGGAATTCGGGAGCATACAATCGTTCTGTAGCAAGTCTGGTGAACAGAGTATTTGGTATAACGGTTTGATGCAGGTAGCACCTCGTGAAATGTTTCGTGGGCCGGAATGGGTGTTTTGCATTGGTGGCAATTGTTTTTCCGTGGTGGTGTGTTATTCGTTGGTAACTTCTGTAAAGTGTTCAGTTTAGAAATGTGAGATGTATTTGATATCTCTTGTGCCATCGATTATCAGTGGAAAGCGAACTGTCGAGCTGCTGTTCTGATAGTTATGAATGGGCAGTATATTCAAGCATGCAGAAAAGCAGATGTATGGGTGTCGAATGTCTGTTGTATGCAACAAAATGAATTTTGTGAAACTTTGTGCAAGTGTTATCAGTGACTGATAATATATCTGGTTCTTCTGATTGAACCACAGTAAGTCATTGATGTTTTTAATGAGGTAACCCTCAGCAGTTCAGCCTCTGGTCATACTTTTGCTTGTCAAAAATCTATCATAGAAGCAAAAATAATTGGATTTGATACCTATCTCATATGAAGAACTTTTTTTTCTTAATCAATAAATGATGTAGGCCCATGAAGCCTACATCTAACAAACTCGAAAGATGATTTTTTGAAGAAATGATATGTAAAGCAACGTTTTGATTTTATTCAGAAACAGAGTGAATAAAAAACATTTTTCAAGCTATATGACGATTTCAACTCTTATGAATGTGTACATACCTATAAATTTCGGAATTCGGCCTGTCAAATGTTTGGTTTGGAACAAATGAATGTTCAGAAAATTTGCAGGAATAGAAGACGCATCAACTGAAAGAAAAATTAGACTCTACAGGAATCGAATATGAATCTTCGAGCTCATAGAGCCGTATTCATCCCCAAAGGATCTGGTGTATAGAAATTGTAACTGAACGTGAAACAAGCTGAAATCATTCCTTACTAGGAAGAACTGACTGATTTTCTATCATTGATCGTCATTGATTTGATCAAACAAATCTCAGTAGGATCAGTCAATCTCAAACATATTGATGTAAGCATCTTTATCTATGGGAGCAATTTGTTATAATGCTCACTTTCGATAATTTTTTCAAATAAAAAAAAGTTGAATAATTGACTTCTGATAATAAAATTGAGGACGCATTGAATAGTTGATTTTGTTAAATTATTTTTGTTTCATTCACAAAAAGTAAGAATGAGTCCACCTTAAGCAGCTACTCTCCTACCTATGTGGCATACGAGATCTCGTTTAGCTCAGAGAACATTATCTTTTCAGTGGAAAAAAGTATAAATCACTAGAATCTTCAGACGACTCCGAAATATTCAATTCTTGTTTTTGTATAGAGAATGAAGTTTGATGAATCATTTTTTGACTTTCTCATTTTCCGATTCAAAATATAGAAATTTTACCTTCTATGCTCGTATACCAACCTTATAGAAATTGAATTCAATTTCCATATGTTTGTTATATATATATTGAGTAAGATGTTATTAAAATTCATTTGATTTTACTTCTAAAAACATGTGTGTTGCATTGGTCAAATGAAAAATATAATCCATTCGATTGTATTTTTTTCTCGTCTGAGACATCTGTGGAAGAGTCGCTGGTCATTCTTCTATATCACTGCTATAAAACATTTTCATTCGATTATCAAAAATTGACTAAATTCTTCAAAGATTCAATACCTACTGATTTCGACTTGACAAACGTCAAAATGCAAAGCTTGCACATCATGCTTGATTGAAAAATAATGGGTTTCTATTGGTTGTAAATCTGTATCGTAATGAAAATCTGTATCGTAATGGATTTCATTATAAAACGGGTTGTGGGCATATAAGTGTATTATTATAGTACGGGTGTAGATAAACTATTTTATGTTCACATATTTCATTTTTCAGTGTATAGGAATGAAAAATATATGATATATTCGTGCGAATGTAACGAAATGTTCTGGAATCCATTTTTTTTGGGTTTCCTCTCCCCTAAAAATAAAAAGGAAAAAGTTTCAAGTTCTCATAATATCTGTTATTTGGGCAAATTGATATATATATATATATATATATATATATATATATATATATATATATATATATATATATATATAAAATTCGGGAGTAACTTGACTGAACTTGGTAAGAAATGATATACTTTTTGGGGATGCAGTCAGGATCAGCTGGCCACAATGAAAAGTGTCCTCTTTGGTAGGTCTGAGCTTTCAGAATACTTTATTCCATTATCAAAGACATCTAAAGAGTTTTCATGCTGAAAAATAAAAATATTTAGTAGGAAAATATTTCCATATGTTACTTACATCGTGAGATAGAAAAGTAAGACTTGCATTAATATAAAATATATTTATAAATATAAAAACCAAGAAAATTTTGAGATGAAAAGAGAAGAACCCAAAAGGGAAATTGACAGCAAATTATTAGTTTGACATCAATCAATCACGTTGTAATTACTAGAGGGTGATTACTTTTTTTAGGATTTTTTAGGATCATATAGGGTTATCGAAAGAAGCAGGAAATGAGTTGACATACGATCAATTTAATAAACGATAAATATTTTTATGTTTCACCATGAAAACTTTTAAGATGTCTTTGACAATGGAATAAAGTATTGAGAGCTCAGACCTACCAAAGAGAACACTTGTAATTGTGGCCATCTGATCCTGACTGCATCCCCAAAAAGTATATTATATATATATATATATATATATATATATATATATATATATATATATATATATATAGGAAAGTAGTATTTGATTTGACTATATTGATCAGGATAAAGGTATCTTTTATATTTGGGTATTGTAGACAATTGGAGGGCTTCAGTAAATGAGTACTATTTATTTCCTTTTTCAAGAATATCTACAAAGTAAATGGGTTCAAAAGTGATAAAATATATGATAGTAGAACTCACCAGAGTTAGATTATAAAATAAACTGGCAAAATAAAATAATACATAAGAACATTGTAAAAAGAAGTTGTAGAATTGTCAGTAAAATATTGACATTTGTCAGACTACTTGTTAAAGATATAAAATGAATGAGTTCTACTATCATATATTGCATCACTTTCAAACCCATTTACTTTGTAGATATTCTTGAAAAAGGAAATAAATTTTCCGAAAGCTCGAATAATCAGAAAATAGTACTCATTTACTGAAGCCCTCCAATTGACTACAATACCCAAATATAAAAGATACCTTCATATATATATATATATATATATATATATATATATATATATATATTGCAAATTTGAATGATTATTTTGTCAGTTACGTATGGTATTTTTATGAATTTGAGAATATAATTAACGAAGTTATTGAGAAGAGTCGTATACTTCCCTTGGCAACGTTTCGGAAACTACTTTGCCTCCTTTCTGAAGCCTATTGTGGAAAATTTTCAATGGAATTTCATTTTCGGTACGGAGTGTCAAAATGTGACACTGGCATGACTTATTCATTCATATCTATACCCAGTGTTGATTTTGACACAACCTACTTCAAATTGATCCTCCCTAGTTCAACTTCCGTTTTCAGAAAAGGTATCCAACATTGATCAATAGATCAATACTCAATGAAGAGATAGCAATCTCTTTATTTCCGTTTAACTAAATGCAAGTAGCCTCTTCGATTTTTTTTTGTTCCATTCGGTTCTGTCATAAGTAATTTGATGTTATCCCACTCGACCATGTGCGTACCATTTGTGTTCAGCTAATTTGGCGATGGAAAGTTTACGCATTTTTTCGATATTTCCTGTAAATAAGTCTCCGAATTCATAAAAATTCTATACGTAACTGACGTAGTAGTCACTCAAATTTGCATCTTTTCAAATTTGCAGTTACGTGTACGGGCGAAAATACCAATTTACACAAAGAACAGAAATTATAAGAGCTTGAAATTTTTTCCTTTTCATTTCTAGGAGAGAGAAAACTCAAAAAATCACATGCCAGAATATTTTTACCTCCTCAAGAAACATTCAAACAATATTAACGGATATTTCTGGAAACTGAGAACGTCTGTGAATACCACAGAAACGTTTTCAAAACTTGAGGAAAATACAGTGATCTTTCCCATCACTCACAACATTGAGAGTGATGAGAAGCTGCAAAAATAACCAAACAACAATCATCAATGATTTCTAAACGAGAGATGCGAGAGTCAGACCGATCCCACCAACACAGAAAGCAAAACAAGCCAGCGTCACCGTTCACACTGTCGCAAATCGAATCAAGGGTGTTTTTTGCGTAACCCATTCGCCCGAAGTGCATTTAATTGTTGTTCGAAGATCGAATTATCCGCCAGTGAAATCCAGTTTACGGCGAAAATGAATAGTCGGGCGAGAGATATCTCGTTAGCTACATTATTTACCGGGATACAAGAAACTAATTTGTATCAATTACCGGTGAATAAGACGCTGAGAAGACGCCAAAAGACGACGGCGACGCCGACTTTTTCGCAGGGGGAGTCTGTTGGGGAAGGGGGGGGGGGTTAAGAAGAGCCCCCACTTGCGGTTTCATCCGCTCGGTGCTCCTTCATTACATGATTGTTTTGTAGATTATAAGTTAATAAGGGGTATTTTATAACGGAACATTTATCATGTTGATTGATTTATAATTGTGAGGAGGGGAAGGGGGATCGGTGGCCTAATTCGATATAGTTCGTAGCTGATCTCTCGATGAATTTATATTCATCTTACCCTTTGAAGTGATGTGCGGAATACATACCGCTCAATCAGAAAGATTATATCTATTATGACGTGGTTTCTGCTTCATATTAATGATTTTCTCGAGAAAACATCTTGTTCAATACATAGTTTTGTGGACGACAGTACTCATCATACCAGTTTCTCTTCCAGAGTTCCCATACCAGCTCGAGAAACAAAAATTCAAAGAAACATTCACGTCAATGAAATTAACGGCGACTTGGTAAAAATAATAGAATGGGGTGGAATGAACTTGGTGGAATTCAAAGCTAGGAAAACCCCGGCATGTTTCTCGTCAAGAAAAGCCGATCTATCACCATCTAGTATTCAGATGTCAGGAGTAACTCTTTTTACGAAGTCAGGTATCTCGATTATAGGAATTACGATCAGTGATAATCTCTCATGGGAAAACCATGTGAGATCGATCGCCAAAGGTGCTTCCCAGAAACTCGGATATCTATTTCGTGCGAAGAAATACCTCACTTCTCGTCAGCTTCCAATGATCTACAAGGCACAGATACGACCTGCCTTGGAATACAGCTCTCATGTGTGGAGTTCGCCACCAAAATATCCATGGCGGCTTCTCGATTCTATTCAGAGAAAGGCAATTCGTCTTGTTGGTGATTTTTCGATCACTGACTCGCTCACTTCATTGGAACATCGTAAAAGGGTCCGAGACTTTTCTGTTTTCTATAGATATTTTCATGGACGGTGTTCTTCTGAATTGTTATCAATCGTTCCACCTTTGGCAATATCTACACGGATGACTCGACGAGTACAGAATTCCCACCCCTCTGTTGTGAATTTGGAGACCTGTCGAACCTCTTTTGCTCGGGGATCTTTTTTCAATAGATCAGCTGAGCTCTGGAACTTCTTGCCAAAAGAGGTTTTTCCTGAGGCTTACAAACTTCAAAAATTCAAAGTGAATGTTAATTCGTATCTCCTGTCCCTTGATTCACGCGGTGTTCTTCGAACATTACAGGGCTTTCTTTTCGTGTGAATCTGCATGATAAAAAAAAAGGATATGGTGGCCATATCACACGATGCCATAAGCGAGTGCTCAAACGTCCGAGGGCGATGAATATCCATTCGAGTGACTTATACTGTCAATTCTTACTTGGAACAGGTGAATATTTCAAAACTCTCTTTGAAGTATCATATTGAGTATTTTTCCCGTATTCATGGAAACAGAAAGGAAAGAAACCCTGTCGAATTCAATATTGAACGTTACGAATTCAATTAGTAATATCAAATTGAAAAAAGTACAAAAAAAATCGGTGCCGTGGGACCGTCTCAGAGAGCGTACGTTTTTACCAACTAGGACTGTACAATTTCAGTTAATTATTTGTGTGATGAGTACATGTAAGTCCTTCAATTCTACAAAAAAAATCGATTATTACAATTCAAGCTTCACTCAATAAACTAGAGAATATTACAGATATGAGTACATTCATTTATGCTAAAATGAAACAACTTGGATATCGTGTTCGTAGTTAGACAGATCGGAATTGTGGCCATTCTACAAAGTTGTCTCTGGTAAGCAAGTATTTTGTTCGCTGTGATTGGTGGAATTCATATCCTACCTTCTGTAGACATGGAATCATAACGATTCAGTTGACATGAATCGCCTACTTATCCCTTCAGTGAACTATAAAGAAATATATACGGGTGGGAATAGAAAAATGATATAGTATATATCTCTACTTCGCTTCTACCATTTGTAATATGTGCATCTATGAATGTGACAGAAAGGAAGATGAATTCGATCTATTTTGCTCGATTGTCATTCCAAGCACATAACTTGAATCAAATCAAATTTTTCCATCAAATACGCCAAGAATGTTCGTGAATGTCAACCATCTAGCAAATTTGTTCTGAATTGACATTTTGATGACACATTCATTCATCATATGACATTCTGAAATAAAATGGCAATAAAGTACCAGATTCATGGAGTGCGCCTAGGTTGATATTCTCTCGAAAGAATTTCTTCAGTCAAAATTTTTCCATATCAAGAACGTGAAAGATCAAGAATTTCGACTTAGAATTTATTGGATCTGAGTCGACACACCAGGGTTTTTATGCATCTTGGCCCAGTCAATAAATTATATCCAGTTCAACTATTATCAACATCCGCCAATTCGTCAAATCGTTTCTAATATGAATGATGAAACAGATATTATCAACAGATTTTGAGTCCCTTTTCGTATCTGATATAATAATCGAATGCAAAGAGGTCTGGCTAGATATGTCAACTGGGCCTGGAATCAGGAACAGGGGGAAAACTTAGTTATTCTAAGGGACAGCCGAACTATATCTAGAACTAGGAAGTTTTCGGAGCGAAGCGCTGAACACCGTCGGCACAAACGTCGTTTCGAGGTTTTCCCTACTCTGCAGTCTGGAAAGTTTTCTGTAATCCATAATATTCCTCAGGCATTGTGCATTGCGAAAGTGGTATCCATTATTAGAGACTCTTATATTCTTAAATAATTAATTTTGAGGACGATCCCGGTGGTAAGTTGGGTGGGAAGATATTTTGATCAAAATACAGAGCGCCAAGAGCCTCATATACCTAGTTTTACGGTGTGGAAAAACATCTCAACAAAGAATCGTAATTTCGGAGCCATTTTTTCGTGTAGTACATTCTCATTCAATATTTTGGTTGAAATGGAATGTCTGATTCCACACGAATCCTTCATATCATTTATTATTTGTTGATTCCTTTATAAAACCACAGATTTCAATACTCAGGCTGTCCTAATAGTCTGCATTAGCTTTGTATATCGTTAATGTGAAAAACCAAAAATGTTTCCAGTGAAAACTGCACAATTCCATGAGGATTACGTTTTGAAATCAGTCCCAGATATTCAAGAGTTAATTTTCCGTGAGAGCAAATTATATAAATTTGTTTAAAGGACCATCTTTTGTTTCAATTCATTCATTCATTCACAATTTTTCCTTTAAACTTTTTTGTATGGTTTTGGTTCTTGTACACCTGACGAATAACCAATGATGTCTATTACTATTATATTCGAAAGCGCTTTGCTATGATTTTATAAAAAATATATTGCTGCACAAAATCCGTGAATTTTCTTTCTTCAACTACGTTGATTCGTGTATACAGCTTTAATATTTTCGCCTTTGACACAATGTCTACAAAAAGTCCTCTACATCAAGAAGGTATGTTAATCCATGACTATAATTTCTCTTCTCTGTTGGTACCTATATTAACATTCGTTATATATCGACTCAAGATCGTGTTGATCTTGTGAATTTCTCCCACATTCAACTTCCTTCAGCTAATTCCTCCCACTTGCGGCGACAGATGTCACTAATAACTGTTGGAAAATCGTGATTGAGCGTAAACCTTCAATTTTGGTTACGTTAAGTTAGCTACAAATGTTGATTATCTTTAAATTCATAAAAATGTTTTTATTTGATGCTTCAAGAAGACAGTATATCAGATGTCAGCATTAGGTGATATTAAGTATATCGTTCTCTTCATCTTCATGACAATGTCCACTGAAAAATTGAAAGGTATTATATGGCGATGAAATATTTTGGTAGATTAGCACTCTGTATAGACCGATACAAGATCGCATTGATCCTTCTTACTGTAAGTCAAAGTGAACTTTTCTGTGCCTTGCACAAAAAACTATCGAAAACTCGTGATGAAGTGAAAACCTCCACTTTTTTTTAGTTTGAGTTGGTCACAGATCTTGATGATATATCTGCATTTCTATGTTATGTTTCTCCCAGATTTCAGAATTCAAGAAGAGTGGATATCAAATATTCACAGTAGATTATAATGACGACAGTGTTCTCATCAGTGTATAAAAACCTCGGTAGACTTCATGACTGCAGATTTTATCACACATATTCAGGATGATCTTGTCCAGGAATATACTCTCTAATGTTTCCAAAAGATTCTCAAAGTCCTTCGGAGACATATGTATTCTTATAGTTTGGGGCAAAATATTATTTTGTGGCCTCTGGTGCTTGATTCGTGTCCGGTTGCACGAAAAATATATTTCTGTACGAAATATAAAAATGTTCTTCCTCTGAGTATATTGATACGTTCACACAGCTCGACAATTTCCACTTTCATTTCAAAATCTTCAGAGTCTCCTGCAGAAAAATTGTACGTTGATACATGACGACAATTTATCTTTTCTGTTGGTACCTATATTAACATTAGTTATATATAGGCTCAAGATCGTGTTGAACTTGTGAATATCTCCTCGACTATCCATTACATTCAACCTTCCTCAGCTAATTTCTCCAACTTGCGGTGACGGGTGTCACCAGAAACTGTCGAAAAACCGTGAGGAAGCGTAAACATCGCCTTTCGTTAGGTCCGTCGGTCCGTAGGTGTGTTGACGTGCCGTAAATTAACTGACGACTGTTGCGAGAAACATCCCCCGCATAAATTACCTGCATTTTAGGATTAATTACACACTTCACCGGCAACATGTGCTAAGACAACGACTTCTACACCGTTCATCTTTGTTGCTTAATATGCATCAGCGGAGCCGACAAATTTTCCTCGGGGTTGTTGTATGCGACTTTTGATGGTAATTTTCGAGAATGGAAATGTAGCTGGTTGGTTCCACTAGCAAAATAATGGCGTAAAGTATTCTGAAAATAACGTAATTACCAGAGACAATACGGATTTATCAACAACAGTAATACAAAGTCATCTGTCATGGACTTCTTCAAAGAAACAACCTAGGCCTCAGAAAAATGTTTGGCAGTGTTTCTGGACTTAGCCAAGGTCTTCGACACCGTGTCACACACTATTCTCCTAGATAAGTTTTATATGTATAGTATTCGTGGTTCTGTACTCAACATCCTCGAAAACTATCTCTCTCATAGGATGCAGTGTTTTTTCAAATTGAGACAGAAAATAGTTACTTTCGCGAAGTAACGGTAGGTGTACCCCAAGGTACAGTGTTGGGGTCAATGCTTTTTATCATTTATATTAATAGTATCACTAAAATAGATAACTTCAAAGGTCATCTGATCTCATATGCTGACGATACAACAATTATTTACAGAGGAACCACATGGCAACAAGTGTTCAATAATGCAGAAAAAGATCTGACAAATATACAAACCTGGTTGAATACAAATCTTCTCAATCTGAACATAACTAAAACAAAGTTTATGACTTTCACACTTTTGAATAACAGCCAACCATGTGTAAAAGCTTGACTATTGAGAAAGTAATGAAACTTAAAGACCTCGGAGTTGTATTGGACCAGCATCTGAGATGGGATGAGCAAGCATTCTTCGTCGTCAAATGACTGAGACAATTAACATACAAAATGTATAGCCTACGAGATATATGCTGCAAGAAATTATTGATGATAATGTATAACTCACTTGAGGAATCTGTTATCAGATATTGCATCACAGTCTGGGGTGGAACGTTTGTTAATGTTTTAAACGATATTCAAGTTTATCCAAAACACAATTATAAAAATCATCGTGAAAGAACCAAAACGATATGATACTGAATTATCGTATGACGAAAGCAAATTATTAAATATTAGAAGTATTTACGCATATCAATGCCTCATGTGGGTGTATTCTACTAAGACTATTTTCTAACACAATAAAAACGGGTAACACTAGAAGTGTTCATAAATTATATATGGATGTACCATTTTTCAAGTAAAAGTCACACACAGCGAACTATTTATTACTTTGGTGGCCGAAAATATTCAACACATTGCCAACTGAAATTAAAATGATCGAAAAAAAAATAAAATACAAATGAATGAATTAATTAAAACAACATATCACTGCCAACAAACCGAAAATAATGATGGTGTTCCAGAGAATATAATCACATACTTATCTATTATATATATATTTTTGTATTTTCTTTCTCTCTCGCTTCTCATCTTTTCTCCTCCCTATCTGAATTCATCGAATAATTAGTTATATATTTTTCCCCTTGCCTTCCGAATACCAAGTCATGTCGACAAAATCAATTAATTACATTATAATTCTACTACTACTAATAATTAGCGCTGAAAAATAAATACAGATATAAGTAACCAAGAGGATATAGAAAGGAGGCATAAAAGAAGCCATCGGCGCTTAGATGCCCTCTTCTATGTCTGAATGGTATTTTACATAAGGTGTGAAAACAATGAATTGACAAAAAATAAGAAAATAAATGAAATGAATTAGCAACTTATACAATTTTCGGTTCCACAGACTGCTACTAGAAACCCTAATCCACGAGTAAAGAGGTAATTGGGAATTATATTCGAGATAATACCACATTGTTAAAAAGTGAGAAATTTTTTTACTCCGTATTTTATAAATATGGAAATGGCAATATATAGTTGAAAATTGTTAGGAAAATATTGTATTCAACATAACGTGCTGGTATTAGGTTATGCCGATGTCTTTTTATAGAAAATACCAAGTGACTTGGTTTGCTGGATTTCCCTCCAATTGTGATAGCAAAAGTGGTACCTGAAAAATCTCTAAGTTGCCCGGGAGCTCTACGGTACTCAACAGCACTAGCCGTCCCTTTCCAGCACAAGGCTTCCCCTTCTGAACGCACTCGATATCCAGGCCAATTTGAATGAAACATATGGTATCGAAAACAAGATAAAAAAAAATAAAAGGGACACGTGAAAATTATCAAAATCGATTCTAGTCTACAAGTTCTATTTCAACTTCGCGCCTAAAAAAGTGAACAGATGAAGAGCTGAAGAACTCAGAAGTATCATTGCCATATGTCAAAATCCGTGATGAAGAATGGGATTTTTCACAATAACAACGGTATAAATCAATTCAAATCCAGCAAACGAATATCATCCAATGAATTACCTCGTAGTTCAAATTCTACAACTCTGAGATATTCAATTCGAACTTTTTCAATAGGGTCTATGATGACTAATCAGTTCATGTAAAAAAAACAAACATACCCCATCATCCGGAATGATTTGTTAAAAATTTGTCATATCATACACGAAATCTTAAAAAAATATGTGTAAATTTCATTATATTTCCTCATCTCGTAATGTGTATTCCGGTATCTTATGATATTGAGACGTTCCATATAATTCACGAAACATCGTGATGAACTGGAGAATCCAATATAGGAAGCCGTGATGTACAATCTCATGTCATATTAACGACTACTTGATCGGGCATATGGTGCGTGTATCCTGACGTATAGGAGATTACGATCTGGTAATGCAGGATATGATTTGGAAACGGAATTTATAGCTTCTTGGCCTGCATTGAGAGAAAATAATTATTGTTTGGCGTTTTTCAAGTTATCGACCCTACCAGGAATACATTTTCAAGACATAAATTGGATCAATATAAGAAAATCTGGGCCATACTATTCAAGGTCATCTGAAACCATACATTAGAAATAATGTTGACTTCAGGAGAATATGATTAAAAAATCAAAATGATTTCGAATGAGTTGTTTCACCAATCTCATGCATTCATGGCATCGACAACAGTTTTTTTTATCTAGGAACACGTTTTCATTTATGGCTTTGTGTTCAAACAAATCACAGGCACAGTCTAAACTCATTGGTCATTAAATTTCGATACTTATTATGAGTAGGTATCTGAAAATAAACGATTTTTTCTATCAAATCGATCTATCAGAGCAGTATCCTATTCGATAATATATTTCTGAAAAACTGTCAGTTCATCTCGGATAATTTCATTCTTGAAAGTTGTCAATTTATAGTTTATAATGTGATATTGTCTCAGATTCCCACAAAAATAACAGTAACTCCTCCCAACGTATCGATGGCATATCAAATATATTGGCAGTGATTGAATTTCAGGGTTGAGAGTAGTTATAATATCATGAAAGTAGTGGAAACTATAGTGAATGAAATTCTACACTCCAACTATGACTGATTCAAAAGATGATATATACAATGATAATGCTTGTCAGAGGACAACAGTTCTTAGCATCTTTTGCATTAAACTATATCAAACTGCAAACCCACCCACAAAATGTTACCGTTTAAATCTGGCTATTGAAAATGGAGAGTTTTTCAAGGTTCTATATTGGGGAATTCAATTTGTTGGTTGACTTCTGAAATAAGGATAATACTCCATTCGTGTACCACATTTCACTAACTTCTGAGCTTCTCCTTCATCGACCCACAAGAGTATGATTTGGAACCGTACAATCCTCGCAAATCCGTGACATAGTCGCTTTCTATCTTTCTGATATTCAGGTGAAACGAAAAAAAAATTTCATCATCCACTATAGTGCCAGATTATCAACAGTCACTCGGAAGTGTACATATTTTCCCGGATGATTGGGTACAAATCGATTCTTTGGTTTCTGGACGATCTCTTCCAGTATCTAGTCATATTTCCAGAACTACTCATAGAAAAGGCTACACCGGGAGCCGCACATGATGCCACATAAAGGTAACAATATTATTGAAATTCTTGACTAGAAGAATTATTTAAACTACACTTTTCCATAAATACAATCTAACACTGCTAAGAATTACAATATTCGACGTAACTGTTTCAAAAAAGTCATCTATCAGAATGCTCCGATAACGGTCAGCAATATTTCCAATTAGACCGGGCGACAGTGGCATTTTTTTTTGGCCAATTTTTCACAGTCTGTTCATGGAAAAGGGAGTAATTGAAAATAAAACAAATCGTTATCCACAAAAAAATTTACGCGCTTCGTGGTACTCATGTAGAACCCATAAATTTTCGTTATGTTCAACAAGAATTTGGATTGAAGCGATTTTACAGACTGTTTTACATTTGTTACACATGAAAACATCGACCACAGTAAAAAAAACATGAAGATATACTGTTTCAAATTATACAGGGTGATTTACAAATTCCCCGAATTTATTGCGAAAAAAAATCATGAAAACCAACTTTTTCCAGTACGCCAATTACAACTGAAATCAGTCCCATCGTGAGATTAACGAAAATGTAGGAGGCATACTCTTTGGAAGTATACAGTGTGTTCCATCAATGACAAATTCTGGGATAGCCATTAAGTACCACGCAGCTAATTAAATATATATATATATATATATATATATATATATATATATATATATATATATATATATATATATATATATATATATATATATATATATTATATATGAATAACTATTTTATTCAGTGAGATCTACCATGTTTATTTGAAATTTTTTGTAAATTTGATTCTAGTTCTTATAAAATTCGACAAATAAACATTATTATTATTATTATTATTCTGGTAAAATTGTTTGTCTTTATAATTAAAATTTTTTTCTTTTGTTCAATGAGATTTTTCTGATGGGTACTGTGATATTGTATTTGTTTTTTTTATTTTCTCTTCTCACTATGTTAAACTGAAATAACCGAAGGATTTTTTTTATGTTCACTTATCTGTAACATTGTCAAACTCCTTGCTATACCTGTATGGTTTGAAAGCAATAAAAAGTTGAGTTGAGCTAATTATATTTTTTTGCAGATTATGATTTGTTCCAGAATCAAGTATTTTCTATTCCATAGGCAGATTCCTTCTCAGAATTTCACATAGACAACAACTAATGGACTGGCCCTAAGATAGAATACTTTTAGTATAACCTCTGAGCGCATTTCTTCCTCAATGTACTAGAGAAAGAGAGATAACGGAGAAGAGAGTAATTTCAGTATGATATTATAAATATGTCTTTCACAATATCTGTTCAATGTGCATATCATTTCTCTCTCTGATTTATCCCGCATCATACTATGTTGAAAACTGTATTGATGGCCAGTCCATCAGTTGTAATTTCTATAGAATTCCCCAATATCAACAATATTATATAAACTTGGAGTTTCCAGCTATTCACACATTTTCAATTGAGAAAAATAACCTCCTCTTTGTTCTTCATGTCACTGGTTTGAGCTCAAGATCTCTCTCTCCCATCGATTCACCGATCCCGCCACAGTTTTGAGCGTCATCATCCTAATCCTCAGCATTCCTCCGAAATTTTAGAATATTCCAACACCGCGACATAATTGCTCCCTATCATCATATAATTACGGCGCATTCTATCTCGTATAATAACAGGATTTGCCGGTTGAATCCGAGCGGTGGTCGTACCCGCTCATAATCTACATATGGATTTCTCATTTAGCGCCGAGATACTTAATCCTAATGCCGTCTCAGCCGGGGGTTGGGGAGGGGGAGAGGCAAGACGAGACCGACCGCCACACGCTGCTCCCGTTAATTGATCTCCTTTCCCCACAGTTTAAACCAGTGCACTGTCTTAGCACGGTTATGAATGAGTTCCAAAGTTTGATAAACAGTCCAGACTGTAATCAAGCAATAATTTGAACCACTATTCGAATGCTAGTCTTTCGATATCTACCCAATTGGTCAGTAGGCAGACATCTTGCCGAATTCAACTTCCTACCTGCCTGATACCACGACGAATATCATGAGACATATGTTGAAAGAACTTTACAGAATTGACTCCTGCACTCGTTTGACATGATACAACCACAGCAATTGATTTATATTCTTCATGCTGATCACCTATATAGAGGTTTTGACGCTTGTTGGTACTGGGTAGTTTAGTATTATGATGTAATGCATGGCCTTATCGATGTGCCTGATTCATTATCACTCTTGAAGTTTAATGTACCAGACATAAGACTGAGAACTAGATATGTAATGTTCAAAACTGTTCACAAGAATTCCCCCATTGATAACTGTTTAGTTACTGTTAACAATTTCTTAAAAGTCTCTGGAGTGAACCTACTAAATATTTCAAGAAATGTATTGATTTCCAAATTGTCACATTGAATACTTAATATTAAAAATTGTATTTGTTTGTTCTTACTTCAACTTGTACTGCTCACGATATTCATCTTTTTTTTATCGCAATTTTATATTGTATGAGTTTTGTCTCTGTTTGTGATGTTTTGTGATATTTCTATCTCTTATAGGTACCTCTTATACATTGTAAAGTATTTAGTTTGCAAGTTTTATTTTTCACACTGCTACATGTAACTAGATTATGTCTGTAACCAGTATAAGTCACCATCTGAAGATTCGATTGAGTTGAATATTTTAAGGATTTACGTTTTTCACGTTATTCGAAATATAAAATGAGCATTCAGAAGTAATAACTGTTTTTTCTGGCCCAATGGTCGATCATCGATATACACTATCGTCACACATAACATCAATTTTTCTCCTGATCAAGTCGATGTTAAAAAAATCGAATATTATACTTTTTCCGAATGTATAGAAAATATGTGACGTTTCGAAAATGAGTTTTCGTAATTGAATCCAGCAGTTGATTCGTTAAATGAAATTCTCATCAAACTGTTTCACTAATCATGATTATAAGCATCATATATTCAGTCTCTCATTATCAACCTCTTCTTAAGTTTAAGTCATCCACTTCAATGAATCATGTTAGATATTCACCAAAATAATTCTGGATCAATATCTCACCTTTATTTTCAAATTCTATTCAGTGAGATTCATTTTATGATATTTCTGTTATGTGCTTGCGACCATACGGGAATTCTTTACGATTGAAATATTTTGAGAAAAAGTTTATTTGACTTCGTATTGCATTTGTATAACTATCGTACCACTTAGTATATACCCATATAACACCATATTTTTGACAAAAAGCCTTCAAAGGTATTCCACCCGTGAAATAATATATAGGTTTTTCCATCAAAAAATTATCCAGTTTTTTGTTTTCTTATCGTTTGAATGAGGGGCTATTTCTTTTATTCTTTTGTGCATAACTACTAAATCACTCGAAACAAATCTGAATTTTTCTAATTTTTTTTCAAGAGACATTCGAATTGGAAAGCAATTTATTTCATTTCTTTTTCAAAAACATAATTTTGATTGCTCTTTCAATCTTCAACTCCTCCATTGGAAATAATCGAAAAAACCTGTTTTGCATGGTTAGCATAGTTGTCGGACTTCTAACTAATAGACAATCTCCACTTTGTCTACACAGAATCTTATTTCTTTTAACAAAAAGATATGGTTATTACTTTCTTTCTGTCATTATTTCCATCGTTGCTGAGTGGGTGTAACGTGATGGTTGAAAGTTCGCCCCTTCTATGAAAGCACAGTAGGTATTCTCTATCCTTTCCTTCAATAGGTCAATCCAACACCTTCATGTTTCTCTTGTGGGAATAGAATGAAGAAGATATTGGCATAGTCAGTTGAATGCAACATTCAAACTTTGAAATGATATCACCTGCTTGTCGCTGTTTTCACCGTGCTAGGGGTTAGTACGCGGGCAAGTAGTCCTCTCTAGTGAAGTAAGTGCACCACAACGTAAAACCGTGGTGCATAGCGCCAATATTGGTGATACCCAGTGCCAGCCGGGGTGGGCTGTTGATTCCCCGTCCGTGTTTCCCTCTGTCTAATTAACCAGCCAACGATACACATTAGGTAGGGATCATGAGCGGAACACTGGGTTCATTAAAGGAAACTATTCTCCTTTGAATTGTTATAAAGAGAAAACCAAAGTTATTCAGGAGTAAAATCAAATTTTCCAGCCATCCTTTTATTAGTTTCTGTAGCAATCACTATTGGTTTATACATACACGACAGGGAAAGGATTTGCCCAAAACAAGGTATGTCCTCTATATTGCGCACCGCTCGTAGTAATCACACAGGAGTATTTTTTTCTTACTCAATTCACGGATATATTTTATAGTACATATTAATATATATATATATATATATATATATATATATATATATATATATATATATATATATATGTGATGAGTTGTTTCTTCGGGTTTCATTCCGTGTTCTGTGGTTTTGATCCTCTGAAGGATAATTGTCACAACGTTTTGGCAATGTCTCATTTGCCATCTTCTAGGTGATGTCTAGAGTTTCGACCTCCGAACTCGACCAATTAATTCGAGTATATATATATATATATATATATATATATATATATATATATATATATATATATATATATATATATATATATATATATATATATATGCAAAGTAACTCGTGACTGATTAATGAATATGTAGTGAATCTTTTGGGGTTGCAGTCAGTTGTGTTGGGCTACATCACAAAGAAAACTCTTTGTTATTCGTCAAGCTTTCGGCAATCTTTATTGCCTTCCTCAGGACGTCTATAATACATAACAATATATCATATGATAATATAATGGAATGGTTACTTACTAACGTGTGATTAAATAATAAAATAGAGGCAAAAATTGTACATGAAAATATGAAGGTGACGTTTGATTGAATTTAGACCTATGATATAATTTCACTTCTAGATTACCCCAAAAGATTCACTACACATATATATATATATATATATATATATATATATATATATATACATATATATAAATATATATATATATATATATTATATATATACGAAATCGGTATTCTGGGAGTTTATCTGTTGTCGGTATTGACTTTCGACGTTTCGCCAACATCTCAGTTGGCATTTTCAAGAATGTTACTGCTCCTACTTGGTGCTAGCAACTGTTGTTTGAAAAACTTCTGCCAGTTTTTAAATGATTTCTCGGTCGTAAATTGTAGCAGATATGATCTGCTCCCTCAGCCGTCGGATTGATTATAGTTGTCGGACCTTTGGCTAATGACTGTTCAGGTAGTAACGGTCGGTCTGGTTTGTGAATACCTGCATCCACCAAAGGACCATTTCCTGAACTGTTTTTCTTTTTGTTGATGAGGGCCCTCCAGACATTTGGAATATTCTGAGATATATATATATATATATATATATATATACATATATATATATATATATATATATATATATACATATATACATATATATATATATATATATATATATATATATATATATACATATATATATATATATATATATATACATATATACATATATATATATATATATATATATATATATACATATATATATATATATATATATATATATATATATATATAAATTATAATAGGAAGGCCGTTTAAAATTTTTGGAACTCAAGAAGTTCTGCTCATAGAAAACTATAACGCCAGGTCCATCAGTGGATAATATGATTTCGTTTTACTTCCACTCGTTAATATGCAGATTTCTTTATAGTTTACTAAAAGGACAAATTGGTGATTTCAGTCACCTGAATGGATATGATTTCTTATCCACACAAGGTAGGATATGAATTCCACCAATCACAGAAAACAAAATACTTGGTTACCAGTGAAAACCTTGTAGGCACGTCACAATTCTGACCTGTCTATCTACAAACACGAAATCCAAGCTGTTTGATTTGAGTATAAATAGATGTACTGAATCTGAAATCTTTTTTAGTTTATTGATTGAGTCAAGTTTGAATTGTAAAAGTTGAATTTTTCTGTGGAATTGAAGGACTCACATCTATTTTCCACACCAACAATCAGCTTAAATTGTACAGTCCAAGGAGCGTAGTTGGTTATAGCGTTAGCACTCTGAGACGATCCACTTCATAGTCGTGGGTTCGAGTCGCACCAAAACCGCCTTTTTTGTCCTTTTCGTTCAGTACTGAATTTAATAGAGTTTCTTTTTTTTGAGTTTTTTATTAATATTGAAATAATACTCTATATCTCAAATTGATCATCAATATGATACTTGAAAGGGTTCTGAAACATTCACCTGGTCGAAAAAAAAACATCTGTACAACTCGAACGTTTACTGGCCTACGGCATCGTGCTCAAACTTCGTCTTCGTCCGATATGGCCACCGTATCTACTCTTTTTGTACAAACTACTATTATTATATAAATTATTCACTAGGCTAGGCGATTTCGAATAGAAACATTCTGAGCTAATTTTCTGTCATGAATTGATGATAACACATTCGCCCATATTTACTGTTTGAAATTAATCTAATCAGCTTGATCAAGTTATCTGTAGTGATATTCAGGACTACGAAGTTTCAAAAACCTCTCTAGTGCACGATTCAAAGCGTTCATGTGGATATGCACATACCTGCAAGAAATGTATGCAAACATTTTCGATCTTGTTTCTATGAAAAATAGTTTCTCAAAAGTTCATGCTCTCTACAACTATGGTAATGAAAGTTTTTGCGGACCTGAACTCCTCTAGCAACTCTATCAAATGTGTATTGTTACATTCTCTCAACCTACTCTCATCATCAATCGATGAAAATATTCGGTGAATTTTTCAATTTACTGTCCAATGCTAATATCACTACTTGGAATTGAATACGCAATAGTTAATTATGCAAAGATCATGTGATGGTAGTTAATAATACACGAGCATCAACCGGAATACGAAATGAGCTGGAGGTTCGAAAGAGTCTATCAAAACCATTATAAGAGAGTTGCATACGCTATTTTTGGAACTTTTACTAGAGATCAATTACTCTTCAAAAGAAAAAAATTGATATTTTTCTCAGTTTATTGTTAGGGTAATTGATCTCCAGAAAAATTTTCAACTTTTACACCTAAGGTTCCAATCTTACCGTTTATGCGCTATTTTTGTACGACCGATTAATAAAAAAGAACTATGAATATTTCATTTATATCTGTATTGTGGGTCCTACTGATTTGGCAGTGGAAGGAATATTTGCATTTATTTCATTATTGCTAGTCTCAATGGAGTTCATTTTTGTATTGGAAATGCTGATTTTATTCTGAACTGAATTTTTAATGTGGTCTTCCTCCACTGACTTGGACTTACAATTTATTGAAAATCTGTCATCGTAATGGCAGTTTAAATTTTAATATGATGATCCTCAATGAATCAAATTTTTAGTGGAGTTGAATTTCCCGTATTATACTTAATCCTCAGCCTCAAACTGAGTTGTTTCTTGTTAATTTCTCAATTCGCAATTCAGATATCTCTGGCTCTTTTGAGGGCCATTTGGGAGCTGGTTGTCACAGAAAGCAAAATCGGAAAAGTGAATAAAAAAAAAAATCCTAAATCGCATTCTAATACAAACAATAATTGTCACCGAAAACTAAATGTTTTTTTTTGCCATTTCGGACAATAAACTGAGAAACGATGCATTTTGGAACCCTTATTTCAATTTCGAACCATCTCCCTGGAAAGGTTTTCTGTTCGTTTTGTAACACTATGTATGATCTCATCATGAGGAAACGTCAACAGAGCTATGCATTTTGATATATATATATATATATATATATATATATATTTGTTCCTGTATTTTTATGATTGGCATATACACGTGCTGCCAAGAGCTGCTGACCAATGTGTTTCATTTGAAAGAAACTGATAGATAAGTATTTGCCCTTCTACATTTGAATTGATTTCAATATTGATTCCTATTTTTTCCGATGGTGATAGGTTATCAACCCAAAAAAAATTACAAAAAAATATTCATTGCCACATAATAGTGACTTTCAAATAGTATGAGGATAGAGTTAGACACCACTTCAAAAAAACTATTTGACATTTGATGCTCTACGGTTGAGGTTAAGACATTTTAATGTTTTCTCGGCATTACTGAATTACAATTAGTTTTAGAAAATATATCTCTGCTTCGACGCCACTGCACCATTCTGTCGCCAGTGCTCGCAACTAAGAACGTACTTGGGTTGCAATGTGCATTTTGCGCTTACACAGTACATGCATTTCCTTTAATCAAATTCCGGACGAACTGCCAATACTACTCGTTAACATGTTATCTTATCTGCATGTTCTGCACAGTCTAGTGTCTTCGATTTCACGTGCATGAATCTGGGGTTAGTAATTGATCAATTTACTTTCATGGGGTTCAAGGAAAGTAAGTCAGTCGGTCATTGGATATATAATTTCCGATTGTATTACGATCGATTATATGTCTTACAGGTTTGT
Source organism: Zygogramma bicolorata (assembly GCA_032362365.1). Lineage (NCBI taxonomy): Eukaryota > Metazoa > Arthropoda > Insecta > Coleoptera > Chrysomelidae > Zygogramma > Zygogramma bicolorata. The sequence continues at coordinate 2,097,947 of JAVJAQ010004414.1, read as the reverse complement.
TCAGATAATTGACCATACTGGAAGTATCCTACATTATGACTCTTATTGAAAAATGTAAAACCTTTTCCAGGTTTCAGTAGTATAGTATAAATTTCAGAGACACTGTTCGATATCATACTGAGCGTTGCGTTGATCATTTCGTATCAGAAACTAAGAAGAGCTGAAAACGATTTGACGAAAATCTATATTGAAGGTACTGATGAAATTTCCCCCTCAGATTTCAATCAGAAAAAAAGTTCTGAAATCGTGAAAAGTGTTTCGCTCTTTAGTAATCATTTCTAGCAGAAATTCAAGTATTTTTATATTTTCGAAAAACAATCACAAGCATTCCGTGCTTTAGAAGTATAGAGATTTTGTACACTTTCCATCGTTTCCAAAGAATTGTTGACTCGTTATTTCAATGTTATTTGATAAATGGAAATGGGAATAAAGAAATAAAAACCGTTTACTGTAAGAATTTCGAACGTATTACCATAAAACTTAACCATTTTCTCGATAAATCTAAAAACTTTTTTTTCTATTCAGCGATACCACGAGAGCAGCAGCATCTATTGCTGGTTGCTCGATTGATATTGCACAAAATAAAAAATTTTGAGTTTAAGATAATGAAACTTCTGAAAAATTTAGAGATCGAGTAGTATTCGTGAAGATTTTTTCCTGAAATATTTTTAACCGAATGCATTCATCTGAGATAAAAATTTCAATTCTCAAATTGAATCAATTTTATTTTCTGAAAAACGGAAAATTTCATGATAAACATTTGATTAAAAGTTCGATAATTATTTTAGGCCAACAGGCATACTTGAATTTTCTAGTGGAAGAATAGTTTACTTTCTTACGACAATTTTTGATTATCACATCATCCATAATCATTCTCAAACTATACCTGGTTTCTTAAATATCAATTCCTCAAAAATCCATGGAATATTTTTAGTACTCATTTGTTATCTCGGATTTGATCAGTGCAGTTCCTGAAGTGACTAGCCTCGTATCTTTTAACGACACAGCTCACTTGAAAGCGACTGAAGATGCATCAGATCGTGCTTTTTTTCAATTACAATGAAATTGCTGCAATTCAAAATAATGTTTGGATGTATGTCTTATCAGAATATGGGAAAATTTCGATCATGACTCTGATATTTCCATATCTTCATCGAATTGTGCAGGTAATTTGGGGTGTGAATCGGCCGATGACGGAGATTTTTCCTATTTTCGAATGGTTATGTGAATCAGTGAAGTTAGGCAATTCGTTTTTAATTACTTCTTTTGTATCAGTTTATTGTTTCCGTGACTTTCATTTGCTTCACGTAGTCATTTGAGTTGTCTCAGAACGATTAACACTCACATATGATTCTGAATGAATGCCACTTAGATGTTGATATCATGGCTGTCAGTTGTCTTGTCACAATTATCACTGTTGGGAGGGAGCAAATGCTGGGATACTGTGTTTTGGTTGCCGAGACTCTTTAACTCCTTCATGAATTTTTCTATGAATTATGACTTTTTTCTTCTTCGAATCGAAAAATAGAAATTTCAACTTCTATGAAAGGAAAATCAAAAACAATTTCACAAACACTCTCTGTTGATAGGTTCGTGTGTACCATTCAAAGACGTTCGATTCATTGATGAAACGAAAGAAAAATTCCATCCAAACCAGCTACTTCCCTGCCTATATAGTGACGACGGGCATTGGGTTACATAGAAATCACATTTTCTTGGTCAAATCGTATACCAAGCATATGAAACTTGAATCAATTAGATAGCAAACATAGGAATACCTATACTAAGCAAAAAAGAGTTATTTCCGGAAAAAATTCCACTCTCCGGGAAAATATTTCATTCCAACCAATAGAAGATCTCGTTTCGCTCAGAAAAAACTATATCTAAAGCTCTTCAGTGGAAAGATGGTTGATCACTGAAAACTTACACTAAAATCTCCATTGGTTATCAATTTTTCGGATTAGAAGAAATAATCACCATAATAAGGATCACAATAGCGCTCAAAACTCGTAGTTTCGTAAACATCATTTTGGTAAAAATCTCGCAGAAAACTTATTTTCCAATATGGATTTCATTAAAAATGATGTTGATTGTGATCAGGGAAAGGTACCAATATCATTTGACAAGAAATTCGAAATCCTTCAAAATTGAACATGTCAAGATATGCGATCTCCTTTCAATGAGACTTGTGTTATTATATTCAACGATGAAGAAGACTTTTCAATTCCTTGTTTCTTATTTCTCTGGCGGCGTATGAAAATATTATGAACACTCAATCGAGGTATATGAATACCATACGTTATTCTCAGTATCAGGATTCGAAGGGAGAACATTTAAATTCCTCTACAGTATGGATCATTAGGGCATATGCCTGAATTCGGGCCCTTAGGTGAACCTTTTGCTCACATATTCACCTTTCCAATTATCAGTCAGTCATTAAGGGATGATATTCGTGGTTTTTAGAAAGAATTTCAATAAGGGGAAAACTCATGCGAAGGGATCTGCGGATAATATATTGGGATTAAACAAAATGCTTCGGCTTCTAAATCACTGTCTCAGTTCCATCAATAGATGAAGATTTTTGTGTATATTTGACTCATCATTCAATAAAAAATTTGCTAAGTGGTCCATTCATTATTAGGGATAACATTTTCACTGCCTGAAAAAAAAAATAGATGAATATTTCAATATGGTTTTTTGAGCATTAGGTACTTCTCGGTATATTTGAATGGGAACAAACTTGGAATCAAAGATGAATTCGATAAAATGTTTAATTTGTGATGGAATTGAAATTCTAGCAATAACGAAGAGAAATTTATTACGAAACTGATTGAATTAACCATTTTTATATCACATACGTATTTACTGCATTTTCGTCCTATATGGACAGTATCAAACGAATACTATAAACTATATGTGTTAATATTAATATTCTACCAAGATATCGAATGGCTGGAAGTAACAATTGACTCAAAACTGACTGGGATTATTTCAAAATTAATAACACAGCTCACCATTGTGAACAGACTGTTTAGCAGCAGCAGGACACCGTCGGGTGGGACCTCATTAGTATGTGTACTGATAGTTTCAACATGGATAAAGATGGTTGGGAAGACAGTTGTAATAAGGGTAAAATTTCGATAATTCTACTCCATCTTTCGAGCACTATTTTCAGCATATATCAATATCCTATCAAAGAGTTGATAAGAACTGATCACATATTTCTGGGGGTCAAGGATGAGCTGAAACTGCAAACACTTTATGAGATAACTGATTCAAAGAAATCAAGCAATCTTTATATGGGTAACAGGATACTGGGAAATCGGAGATGATGGAGAATATGATGTTCCTGTGAAGGAAGAAGGTCTCTTTTCCTGAACGGGTACTCTTTGGTGGACGAAATGATGGTTAAATATCTTAACAGAGACGAGCGTAAAAACTTTTGCCAGAGTCAGCTACATATAGTACGTCTAGTGGATTTCGAAACCTCATGCTTCGTATTTGTTGATGATTTGTTGATTTCTGTTGTAGAAACTTTTTGTAGATATCGATTACCCTAATGACAAACTGACATTACTTGCGTGTCTCTCGGATAAGGTTAGCATCTTCAGGAGAAGAACATCTCCTTAAGATGCTAACCTTGATAAGTGATATCAGCTGAGTGTGAGGGCAACTGATCTCTACTCAAAACTTCAACACCAATGGTTTCAATCTCAACTTTTTTTTGTGTTTTTTCGAAGATTTGTATCGTTCATTGATGTTGTCGAAGTCAAAACAATTTCCTGGAAAAATACTTATTGTTTTTTATTGAGCTCGTTTTCGAAATATAGAAGAGATAATGGACATTACTTCATGCAGGGATTTCTCGATATCTGAAATAGTATCTCGAACAAGTTAAAACTAATATACCAAACTCTACACTACTTCTCGTCTGATCAATTTCCAAAAGTCATTCCCTACGAATCTCATCCTGATGCTTTCGTATCTCAACTATCAAAAACAGTGACGCACCCGTAAAAACGGCGACTGATAGTGAAAGGTAGATATTAAATTCAGCATTAAATACGCCTTGGGTGTGGGGGAGAGCGGGCGGTTTTTGGTAGGGGCGCACTTTCGGGGGCCGGATGACGGACTGACTGAAAGGAAGGTTATGAAGCTCACCGCAGACCACATCACAGCTTCTTGTTGTTTACTGGGAGAGTTTGTCTGAGCCCGAAAACACTTGCCAACAGGCAAGGTATGATTAAATATCGCATACAGGGGGTTGCGATTCGGGTATCGCTTTGAGTTTGTAGTAGAGTGTTTGTCGATATATATATTGGATGGTAGTGGGTCGAAAGTATGAGGTTGAAGAGAATGAAGTGGTTTCAATAGAGGCCTGATTTCCAATTGCCGACACTTAATACTGTATGCGACAAAATCATTGCTTTGCTTTTATTGCTCTTGCGTTGAAAAGAGATGGATATATTTTGTCCCATGCGACAGTGGACAATAGACATTTGAGAATCAGTCCCCAGGTTTGCAAGGATTGGAAGTCGAGAGGGAAGATTGAGTTGTGACAAATTCAATATAAAAACTTGCACTTCATCAAAGGCATGGAATGAGTTTTACGTACACTGAAACCAAATCGTATTGGGCAGTTCCGTTTTCTTTTAAGATAATTGATCAATAAAGCCTACAACTGTTGATGATGTTCGTATCCATCTGGTTTTGGCATTTTTTGAAAAGGATTGTACGATTTGGTCCTGGAAACATAGTTCTTTATTATATTTGAAGTAGGTATCCACTAAAATGCACATTTTCAACTTCCAATTACGTTTTTCAGGTTATATCGAATCAATCTAGCCAGTATCAACTCACCTACACATTAAGTTAATGAACTATTACCGCTCATATGAAGAAAAACTCTTTTTCGGCAAAAAGCACTAATATTACCGAAGAAATTCAATACAACTGTCAGGACTAATTTTGAATTTCGGGAACGGTTACATTAAAAGACCGATTTTGAATCATATGGCCTCTAGTCAGTACACGGTAGTTCCCACCATCAACACGAAGTCGATGGTTTCCCATTATAATTGAAAGTCACTTACCTTCGAAGCCAAATTTTTGTATGAGGAATCACACTTTTCTTAGTCGGTGAGCACACTGGTCTATGGGCAGATGGCATGATGACGGCTTATTTTGCATGCCCTCAGCTAGAGCATTGTTCAAGATATGAAACTATCGAATAAGAGTGATTTTTGTTCATTATTGATAACTGTCGACTTCGTGTTGTACTGACGAACAGCCAAATATCCCAAAACCGGTCTACACGTGTGCTCCTCGTTGTATTAGCCAAGAGAGTGTTTTTTTTCTAACATGTGTTAGTTCATTTACCTACTGTGTAATGAGTTGAGGCTGACCCTAGTGGATTACTCAAATAACAGAATCCCAATTTGCATATAAGAACATGAATCGTGTTCATAATATATTATCTTCAGCTGATCAGTCATGAAACGAATGCGGCTTATATCAGGATAGGTGTCGTTGAAGAGATTTTATTCCATTTTTTGAATCAGCTTCACTCAGAATGAATACAATATTATTGAAAAAAAGTTTTTGGTTTCTAGATCTACTTTCGTAACCTGTCAAAATCTTAAAATTTGCAGCACGAACAAGTTCCTTCTTATTGACTTTGATGATGAATTAGTCAGGAAATTGTTTCCCCCAGTATTCTACACCGGAAGATCAATCATATATAAATTACTCGAAAAATGATATCTGTCTCCTTCGGAACTCGAAATAATTTAAATTTCTTCCTCATTTCTATGAAACTAATACCATGAGGTGTCTACAGATCGAATATACTGATCTGCTAAGTCCGAACAAATAGCAAGCTATTGTTGACACCTGAATTTGAGTCTTGAGGCCTAAGGTCGGTTTTGTTAGGACACTTAGCTGTCAGCTAATTCCTTGACAGCTCATTGGATACATCGATCGAAAATAACAGCTAGTGATTGAAAAAACGAGTGATGTGAACTCACTTATGAGAGATAACATTTCCTCTTTCTGGGTAGCAAAAGCATTATATGCATACGATTGAAGCTATGCTCAGATCAGTATTCGATAATCGATTTTCCGATCATGAATCGCTAGGTTCAAACTCGTTTTGAAGTTGGTTTTTGTTCTTTAATAATTACTATCCAAACAGTACAATTGGTATCGAATTCATATACATTAGTAATTAATTCATGTATCATTTGTATTTTCTTCTGATGCCTCCCCTAGAGTTCGCACTTCTATGTTTATTATGAAAGGTAAACAAAAATTATTTTGAAAGTCTCTGTCATCTCTCGATCTGTATCAGGAGGGTCTATTATTTCGGCGTACTCCAGTCGTGAAAACAAGCAATCGAGTTACTTTAACCACGTCTCCTCTAGTATATTTTTTGGTAAAATGAATGGCAACCCCCAGGATGAAAGTCCCTTTATGAAACCAGATTTTTAAATTACATTTTCATTTAAAAAATATCAGATGAACGTGAAGTGAAATTGCCGTGAAATCAAAGATAGTGAAATTTTTTTTCATAATTGAACTTGATTATCAAATTCTGATTCTATAGAGGCACACAAATTCGACATCAAAAGTAGTGATGGCGTTATTACTCATATTCGATACCTTGTTATTCGAATTTTGTGAGAACAGAAATAACTTTTATTTTTCAATTGAAATATATATTTCGAATTCTGGTGATACAAAGGCATTCAATTGACTTTCATCTTTGTGAATTACTTTCAGTCTTGAATACAGTTACGATGATACCTCATACTCTATTTCACAAATACAATATACTATATTTATAAGTGGGAGTTTGGTAGACCAGGATATGCCCTCTTAATGCTTATCATTGTTTGAAATGCAAAAATACCAATTTTCCAAACAATTCCATTTTATGTACATTAAACTGATATAAAATCGATTCAGAAGCTTTTACTATTCATTTGACATAGTCAGTGGGCATACTTGAAGACTGGCGTTAAATCAAATCATCTTTCGAACAATCTGTTCAGGCCAGTCTCAAATTACCTACACAGTAGGTTTCGGCTGGCACCTGTCAGAAAACAACTACTCCCCTGTGCTAGTGCAGGTTTCTTCACAGAAGTAAATCCTGCATTTGATTTCGTCGATACAAATGAAGGAATTGATTTTCAATTATAGGGACGGACACACTTGCAGACCGGTTTCGGGCGATTTGGCCACTCGTCAGTGCAAGGTAGTGCCATCATCAACATAAAGTCGATGACTTCCCATAATTGAAAATCACAATCCTTCAAGAGTATCAAGCCCCGACCCAAGGCTGATGCGAACAACGAAGTTATTGCGCCATCTACCAATGGACGAGGTATTCCAAAAGCAAACCGAATTCGCCCATTCCTCCTACGAGGAAAATGTGAAAACATTTAAAATTCAATATCCTTCGTGGTATTAGCCAGGGGAGTAGTAGTTTTCTGACAGGTGCCAGCCGAAACCTACTGTGTAGGTAATTTGAGACTGGCCTGAACAGATTGTTCGAAAGATGATTTGCTTTTACTATTCGTCATTACTCTGGCCCCTTACGTTCATTTCATGCCAGAAATCCTAATGAAATTATCTATATTTTTTTACCATAATATCAAAACTTAGCGCAAGAGTTTTCCAAACGAGTGGTTCGAATGTATCTCACAAGACGTAAAGTCATAAAAATGTCGCCAAATCCACCACCGTTCACTCTCAAAATGTCCTCAGAAATTCCAATATTGAATCCAATATTTAATTTGCGACTTCCGCGTGGCGTAATCCTTTTATTGAGACAGTGCAAGAGCGCCATAAAACATTTTATTCCTTTTTGATCGAGAATCATTCCGAGTTTATAAAATATAATAAAGCTGGCAGCTGTCGCATGATTGTCTCGTAAAAGTGCAACGATCTTATATTTCTGATAAACTAGAGATGAAGAAGATGTTGGAGTTATGTATATGAAATATTGGAATATGGGAGAAGAAAAACTGGAGAAATATATAATACAGGAGAAGGAGACAAAAAAATTATAATCATTTCTTTTAAAGCATATTATTTTTCTTGGTAGTGGTTATCAGTTCGCAACAAATAACTCAATAAACTTGTACTCTGAATAATATCTCTATAATATAATAAATGTTTTCATGGCTTATTGCAAACTTTGCTTGAATTTTTCTTTTCCTTTTCTCCAACGAATATAACAGTTTTCTAGGAAAACCCTCAGAGAGCTAGAGCAAGATATTGGTACCTAAAGTTCATGAAGTGGAGTCTGAACCACTTTGGCTCCATAACTACGTTTTCCAAACTGTGGCGTCGGTTTCTTCCGCCGAGCTCCAGTATCTGCTACAAAAATAATTGGGAATGAAAGATTTGATAGGGATTCAAGACCTACCTCCTTTTATACAAATATTTCCATTGCTATTCTGAAATGCGTTTTCCTTTGATCCTCGTAATGTTATCCGAACCTATACAAAGATTTCGCTCCATATCACCTGGATGTAAAAATATACAGATAAAAGAAGAGATCTTAATAAGATAACTTGAAAATCACGGAAACCAGGACCTCAAAAATTTGGTTTCCTAGAGGTGAACTAACATAACATCATTTTTTCAATTACACAATCATCTTTCGACAGTCAATCGAAAATACCTCTACATAAATCAACCAAGCAACGCTCTAATAGCAAAAAGTACTATTAACCCTAATAGCCCTTTTATTTTACGTTAGTCCTCGAGTACTTACCGTCCATTTATTATTCAATGATTTGTATGTACTCGACCCCTTTACCCATCCATAATGGATGATTCAAGAAAGTTAACATGTCAATATGAGTGTCCAAATAATGATAAATGATTTACTGCCTTATTAAACTGCTATTATCTCAAATAACCGGTTGCATAAACGGCTGCAATTTGAGCTCGAGATATTGTAATCTGTGTCTTTTCGTGTCACTACCAACTTCCATCTATAGGCCAGAAAGTATTCCGGACAATTGAATTGCTTGAATTGAGTTGAAAGTTGCAGACGGTGGGATTATCAATAATTCACTTTTGCATTTTCATATTCATTGTTGGGAAAGGCGTTTTGAAGGAGTCAACAGACTCCGTTTGATTTATTTTCCAATACAGAAGCGTAATCAAAGTTGAGTAAATGAACAAAGAATTATGTGTATGAACTAGGCAAATAAGTTCACGCTGATGAGACCTCGATATGGAAAAATTCCGTTTTCTAATCAAAATAACGTCCATTTCGAATGTTCCACTCGTTCATCTATTTTCCGTTGGAGGTCAATCACATACGAAGGAACTTCCCTCACAGATCTCCCTGATCCGTCTGATGGTATGATGAAATTCATGGGCTAATGACGATAATAGAGTAGGCTTCCAGATAAGATAGGATCCAGAAGGGCACAATAAGCAACGAACGCACGATGTTTATGTGGTTTAATTTTCCCAGATGTCATTAAAATCCGATCTATCTACGCAGGGCCAATATGTCGTAGATCTGAGAGACGAAATAGAAGTAGGTCGGGTGATCTGCTCAGAAATGCTAATATGATTGTTAGTATGTTAAAGTTTTTTAATAATTTATTTCAATACAATGCAGCGTTGAGGGTGTATATGAGTCAGCATCCACTCCACATCCACTTTTTTGATTGTTGTTGATTTCTAACGAAAAGAGTAATGATTTCTGTTCATTTCATGCCACTGAAACTGATTTTCTGACTATTCCGCTGAGTTTGTATATCTATCGATTTATAGTCTATACTGTCACTTGAGACGGCCTGAAGTTCCATTCACGGAATCTCAACTGAGTTCGTAAAGATCATACAATTGTTTGTTTATGTTCAAATTAGCAAATGAAATGTATGAAGTAGAATTATGAAGACGCTGCAAATATTATTATTAGTATTTTTTCAGATAGAAAAGTCTAGCAAGAATACTTGATGACTGCTACATATGTTGTATTCGAACTTTGAGGCCGTTGATTTTTTTTGGAAACAAAGATGATTATTTTCATCATTGTGGATGACCTATGAAATACTTGATGACAGAGAGCTCTTACATAGTTTTACAGCGATTAATTGCCTTAGACGCTGTTTAATCGACTCAATTCACCAAAATTTCTAATTTTAACGTTTTTTTGTCATCACTATTTTTTCCTGGAAATAATCTCAAAATATATTTTCCGTACACCGAGCTCAATCGAATAAAATGCGTTCACTTTCATAATTTTCTAAATTTTCAATCCAAGTGAAAGTTTACGTGTATAATAATTCAAAATTAAATATCTCGACCTGCGGTCAGATATCGTACCACGGGAAAACCTGATCAATCTCTGTAATATAATGGAAAGTATTTCAAACTTCGAGTTACTTATTTCTGTAATAGGGAATATGAATGAAATTGAAATTTGTCTCGAAGATTTTTTTTTTCGAATTTTTATTACCGTCATAATATATTTCAAATCCATTTTTCCTATTTATTCATCAAGATATCAAATAAAATTGAAAGAATCAGGGGGGATTTATCGGCATCGATATTTATACTGTGTTAGTGGTGAAATATTTCAAATCTGTATCCATGTGGCGATTTCTAGTGACTCTAGGTTTGTAGTGATTCTAGAACGACGACTGAAAGTGGTCTTATTCAAGCACAATTGGACTATTCACCGGAATATTTCTGCATTAAATATCGATTTTACTCACGCAGAGATCGAATGAGTGAAAGCTGCAAGGTGAACATCATGTTGATAATATAAATGCCCACACCAGATATGTATATTATAAATATATATTTCGACATGTTTTAACTAGGTTAGGCCGGATTTTCCACTGCTTAATAGCTAATGCAAATCTTACTTCTGACTCATTCACACTGAGCTGTATATAGGCATAACACACTGACATTTGAAATCATCTCCACAACAATATAAACACGATTTTAGAGATACACTATCCCTTCATCCATTCTCAGCATTGTTTTCGAACTTTCACATCGCTTGAAATACGAAAGAACAATTTTCTGGTGTATTCCAAAAGTGTTCTTGCACTTCGATACCATACAACACCGGAGTGAGAAATTCTTTCAACTTCTTTCGTGATATAGCAATTGAAACTGAAACGCCTAGAGTAAACAAACATGGGGAACGTCACTTGACATCATCTAAAGCGCACGCCGAATGATCGCGTTTGAAAAGACAAAATTTTTTCAACATTTTAAATTTCACTTAAGAAAATAGTTTGAATATTTCCAACCCTATTAATTTTCTCTCCACGTCATGAAGATATAAATGATGTATTTATGAAATAACGAAAAATCATGCATAATCTCTATTGACTGAAAACCTATAAACAATCAAAACGAATGAATGAATCAAAATCTATCCTTCTTAACATCAATAGATAGTGGGGCGGTGTAGACCCCTAACTTTGACGTCACAGAACAAGGTCCACGCTGCTGCGTTAGACGTATTTAACGGAATTTCAGACGTATTTAACGAAACGTTAGACGCATTTAACGAAGCGTTAGACGCATTTAACGAAGCGTTAGACGCATTAGACGTAGCTTTAGATGCATTTAACGAAGCATTAGACTTATTTAACGAAGCGTTAGACGCATTTAACGCATTCCTGTGAGCTGTGTTGAAATCGAAAATCGTTAAATGGGTCTAACGCTTTGTTAAATTCGTCTAAGGTGCCGTTAAATGCGTCCAACGCAGCAGCGTGGACCTTGGTCTGTGACGTCAGAGGTAATGGTCTACACCGCCCCACTATCTACTAACATCTCTTCATCTGCTACATTGAGGTAGGAACTGCTTAGAGGTTATAGCTGAAGCATTCTATATTGCAGTCCTCTCTCTCTTAGGGCCGGATCATTAGTTGTAAAGTCTACTACCGAAACGCGGCCATGCCGGCTCTACTTCCGGCTCACCTCCCGTACTAAAGGCATCGAAGATCATCACAGTGCGACGCATAAATATCATCAAAGCGGATAGAAAGGAGGCTTCGCGGCGGTGGCTCGATCAGGATTCCGGACTCATTCTCTACTTCACCTTCTTCATTATGCGATAAAGGATAAAAGGGCCGTATTTCCATCCCGGTGGAGAGGCAGGCGGCAGCGGCGCGACGCCAGATCGCAGATGTCACAAATTACAATGCGCGCAGGGAAAGGGTTCCGATTCCGGTTATCAGAGTAATTGGAAATGTTCTAAATCAGGATTTTTGATGGCGGTTATTAGAAGATTCGGAAGCTCCGGTGGGAATTTTAATTCAGTATCGGGTGGAGAGAGTAGCAAAGCTGATTGTGTCTCCATATTATTTTAAAATTTTTCGGAATAGAATAGCTACAGTGTGTGATATTGTAACCAACCTCATATTCAATAACTTGAACAAACCTGAATGTCCTTCAGACCTGTCCATTTTCATTTCTAGATGCAAATGTTCTACCATAGAAGCCATTGTAGTATCAACTCTAACCCAACTAACATTTGAAAACATTAACTATTTCTAGAGGATATATGCCTTCAAACTTTCAGATTCTTGAAGGGGCTGATAAATATTTCGAAGGTAAAACACTCATCTGATACAAGTTTGTTTTGTCTTGCAATAATAATTATTGTTAGGAACAGAGGACATCATCTGATGTCAGTTTTTATCGAAGGCCACGCTAGTTCATGTAGACCAAATCATGGGAAATTTAAAAATTATTCATATAAGAAAACGTTTATTGTGTGCAAGTACATATTATTCGTTAGAGAAAGGTGAAGAGTCACATCATTTTTACTGATAAAAATGGTTAAGGCTTTCGCGGCCGAGGTTATTAGTATAACTACTTTTCTTCGGGCTTGAAGGCCGTCGTTCTTTGGAATTTCTTCCTTTCTTCTTCAGGAAGAAATTCCAAAGAACGACGGCCTTCAAGCCCGAAGAAAAGTAGTTATACTAATTTTTACTGATGTCTGACTCATTTCAAGACAATAATCCTCATGAACCCATAGCAGTGGCCTGCACCTTATTGGCTTCAATATTTCTTCTACAACTCCGGCAGAAATTGTGATAGACGGCAAAGGACGAAGTATTCAGACTTCGTGTTACATTCACTGTCGCACCCTCTTTGGCAATTTTTACTGCAGGTGAAGACGAAACGACAGGCTCAAAAACCTACAGACTACCCCTACGCCGCTATCAATTCATAAGGCACCTGCCTTGAAAGCTTACCCCCTTTGAATATTTCTCCTTTGACCTAATTGTTAGAATGCCCTTATGTTTCAGTTTTCTACGTCTAATTTTCCTAACTTTGGTAAATATTAGGAAAATATATAAATGGATCTTCTTCAGGAGAGTCCACTGAATTGTTAGAATTGACGTTCATTTCATCTTAGGAATGTATTTACAACACCAACTTCAGATTCTTCAATATGTCAATATGGTCCATCCGAAGGCGAATACTTTGGTATTCTGTTATAATGTGTTTGTGAATGTATCTGTCGTTACTAGTAGAAAAGACTATTTGGGGCCCCCATATCGTTGCGTGTGGGACGTTGAGGGTCTACAGCCCTATCCCCCTTTTATGGCAGTGCGGTGGAGGATTGCTGGCCAGTATGGCACACATATAGGAGGCCAGGGTCGGGTAAAGAGAATGATGTTCAAATGAAGAGATTGACTTATTTTCATATAGAATCTCCTCTTAGACGAATAAATATAAGAATTCAAAATGTGGAAATTTGTAACATCGATAGAATTATTCTGGTTGATTTTGAAGAACATTTTCCATTATAAGATCCAATTCTGATGAATTAGGAGATCTAGTAGGCTAGTATATACTGCTCCTCGTAGTTCAGTCCATCTTGTATATAGTTGTCATTCGGAAAGTCAGAAAATCTCCCCCATCTTGTTAAAAAGTGGAAACTCTCAGAACGAATATCATATAATTCTGAGGAGCTGACCAGTTTTATGGATAGTTGAAACTTGTATCGGCGAAATGATATCTATTATTGTCTTGAAATTTATCAAGAGCCTGAAATTATTGAAGAATATTTGCCAACAATTATATTTGGCTATCAAATCACTGTTGGCACTTTGAACTCTGATCCCTGAAATTAAATCCGTCAGATACTCTGTTGTATCATCTCGAAGATTCTCACCTCCCAACAGGATGGAGGCCCTCCAAATTTCATTGAACCGGCACGCAATTTTCAGTTAATACGGGAAGCCTTCTTTTTCTTCTGATTTATGTCCATTGGACTTCATAATGGAAATATTCAAAACTCAACATTTTCATCTGTTCTATGACAAATGTCATGAAATCAGGAGTCTCCAAAGTCCCCATGTATCGTTTAGAAATGAGGTCAATTCGAACAAGATTATAGAGTTCAAAATATTTCAACTCAATAACATTTCTGATGTTTCGTAAAATTCAGAAAGTTGTATATTGATCTGGATGCAATGATTGTTGAAGAATAGTTACTTGGAGAAAAACAAAAAAATTATTATGATAAAGAGAGTTGTCCCCATCGTGTGAATCTGAAGGCGAAAAAAAAAACTTTCCTCATCTCTATATTCCTATCAGATGGTGACAACAAACAACCTGTTCAATATGCAATTAGGTGAAAATGTAGTGAAGTCATGAACAATCCATATATTTCCTGGAATATTAGTGACTCATCCGATTCATTCTTATTCGACAGGAATAACCACTGAAAATATTAATGCCATCACATATTTTCCAATGGCAGGATAAAAAATGAGTATTCATACTCATATTCATTCAGCTCATCTAGCCCTTTCTTATTACTCATATGATTTGTTCATCCACAGTGGGAATATCAATAACGGATACTACATAGCTAATTATTATCCTTAAAGTGAAGCGTGGGATAGGTACAAAGACTCCAATGTATCGTTGACTTCATGAAATCCTCTTGTGATTAGTTAGAAAATATGTAAAGAAGCAACGTTCAACACTATTAGATATTTCACAAGAAATCCATCCCAGTTGAACCAAATTGCGAAACATATTCACTAAGCAAAAATATTCAAATATAATTTCAACTAATTAGTTCGATAACCTGAATTCCATCTTAAAGCCCCACTATCACGACTCAGTTCCGCTAGTTAAACCAGACACAATGCGGCACTGCAGCTATATCAAATTTATTACAGCTTTCACTTAATCATGTCGCCCTATCTCATTTCTATTACAGATAATTATTAGTGCTATTTAACACGAATTGCTGTTTATTTGCTTTGTCAGTTTTCATTGTGATTTTAATGGTTGGGTTGGGGAAGAAAATATAAACTATATCATAAAATCATTTACCGTGAAAACTCGACTAGGATCATGTTTGTGAGTGCCAACGAATGAATTCAGAATATAAAATCTAAGAACAGAAAAAATTTCATATTCCCTCGTTCTATTTGATAAAATATCAGTACTCCTTCTTGCAGACGAGTGACGTCACACGAATATGTTTCTCATTTAAATGATTCATTTTCATGTGAACTTTGTCGAACTTCAATATCTTCTCCTATTCGAAAGTTGATATGAAAAGGTATACTATTGAATTCAGAATTCTAAACTATTTCTTAATCGATAATAAAAATAATAGGATGCGATTCGGAAAAATGTCTCCAAAGGGGTGACTTTTGAGGGAAGAGATAAAATTTGCACATAATAATATAAAACCTGCAAAAAAAATGTTTTCACGTCATGCAAACAACTGATGAAACTATTTCGATTTTTCCTTCCACCATATAAAACTATCGTTGTTTTCTACGATATGTCCGTCTGAGAACTTTTGTTCCCATTTCGAAAATAACTTTGCGGAAGTAACAGGTACAACACATAAATGGAAGTTTCGAAAAATCTGGGTCAAAGTTGAGAAGTTTTGTTCAAAAAGTGCTATTAAAAAGTTAAATTCCAGAGATTGGGGTTAAGAAACGCGGCTGAAAAGTTCAAATTATCAAACTTATATTATTTACGATATTTATTTTCTTTCTGGACACTTCTGCCAGCCGCAATTTTACATGGCATTGACTCTGGTCGGGAAGTTCCAAACTAAAGAAAATTTTTCCGAGTTGAAGTTTATATTGTTCTAACTTCATACCAGGAGAAAGTTCTTTGACCTACAGCAGACAACTTTGCTGGAGAAACTGTCATCGAAGTGAAAGTTGTGGAGAATGAAATCACAAGAAGTTCTTATCACCTTGAAATCTTTTTGTTTTGTTTGGAACATCTGTTTCGAATTGCGATGAAGGCTCCAAGCACAATAGAGAATGAGTAAAATGCTAAGTTTTTCCCGACGATTCGACCAAGGACAATTTTATATGAATTCCTTATTCTATAGGTAAACAATAGTTATCATAATAGAACGTAACGGTAATTTCATATATAAATAGTATAATATATTATTCTGATTCTAAGAGACTATTCTTCAGATATACAGCCTGTTGAAGTATCAAAATTCACCCCACTTTTTCGTGGTTCTTGTCAGCTCTGATGTTTCAACTGAGAATCAAGATTATTTCGAATGACATCAGAATGTCACGATTGATCTGGGTATCCATAGGTTAGTATCCTACTGTGGAGAAAGCTGAAGGCTAGTAGGATCCTTGGATATTTCGACCTCTTCCTTAATGTGTTATAGTAACATAGCCTCAGATATTCAGATAAAGGAAGTAGAGTTGAATACCAGGTTGGGACGAACACCTGCTGGTAACTGGAGTCAGTCTGCCTTCGTATTGTCTCCTATAAATTTGCAAGTTGAGATATTTTCGTCTGTTTTTGAGATTGGATGAATAATGTACCTTTTGCTCATGCTGCCTGTATAACATCAATACCTCTAAAAATCGCATCAGTCTTCTCACTATTTGACAGATGTGACTTCGCAAAGGTGGTGTCTACCAACGAGCGGTACAAAGCTGCCAGACCATGGAGAAGTAAGATATTCTTCAAAATCGTCAATCTGTTAGAATGGGTAATGATTATTGTCTGGCATTAGGTTGGCTAAGGTCGCGATGGTTGTTCGTGATGAATGTTGGGTCTGTCATCTGGAGTGACAGTTGACAGGATTGAGATTGGTTGACGTCTTGTCAAATTTTTGAGATGGTTGTGTAAAAGTCGACCACTAGCCTGTTGATTTGAATATGGATTCATCGTCGATTAGAAGGACCATAACGGCTAGGGCTCAATTATATTTCGTTTTTGGAGAAGTTTGGAAACCATTTTGGGTGTTATTTCTTGGGAATAATTCACATTGGTAGGATTTTGAGACTTCACGTCATACCACAGTACCCTTTTCTTGAGACATCAGGGCATCGTCGACTCTCATCTAACAGCAGATATATTCCATCACAATTATTGCCCTCTTAAATCGTTTTCGAGGCTGTGACTCCAGAAAAGGGAGCTTCTGGGGGTATCAAAGGTATATGGATCACCCCAATCACGGAGATTGATGATTAGGATATAATTCAGGGAGGTTGCGTCTCTCTGTTTTGGAATTTACCTTCATTGCATAGTATACAGCTGTATCTTCGATGTATCTACCGTTATTGAACCTATCTTAGAAGATATTTGGACCATCCTTATTCTGTGTTCCTGTACTACGAGTCATCATGTCACTGTCTGTATGCTACCAGACTCCTGTAGTTTTCCATTGTTGTAACTTCTGAAACAACTGCTCGAACAACCGAAGCTGCGGACTGCAGTTGGACTGACACGCAAGTTTTTACCAACGAATTTCATTATTTTCTGCGTTTTCAGTATTACAATTGACGAGTTACATGTATACCCAGTTATAACGTAATCGGCACAGTGTACACTTTGCGTTTTGCGGAATTCTCTAGCTTATTTGTGGTTTTCATGATAATTCGTATAATTGAACAAGAATTACCAAGATCATAAGCGCAGCATACATTGCATATAAAGGTTTTTCATATAATATAATTTTTATAGGGATTTTATTTATGGATTTTAGTATGGAATATTAGTTCATTAGAAATTATTATTGGGAACCAGAAATCGGTTGAAGCCTGAGTTTTAACACAGATTTGTTGATCTGAAACTGAGTTGGGTTGAATTGATTTGAGTGTCAATAAGGATTTTGATTTTTTGGGAATTTTCAGTATTTCATAATTTGAAGAATGTGATATTTGTGTAATGATACTGTAAAATTTAGGGCATTGTCCATTTCTTAAAATAAATTACAAGGGTAATTTTTGGGAAATTCCAATTTGTAAACATCTGTTTTTTCGTGCAATACAGGGTGACACAATTTTCACGAAATAGTTGTCTTTTATTTTGAATACATCCTAGGTAGATGAGGTATAGTATTATTAGTTGATTGTGGGTATGTGGCAGTCAAATCTACCTGTCGCCTGGCATTAAAATGTTCTGAATTATTTGAGAAAGAACCACTCCCTTCTCCACTGCAGCGTAGTCGCGAGAATACCCAATTGTCACTAACTTGGCAATTGTTTTTGTCACTCACTAGTGCGTGGCAAGAAAATCATCCTTTCATCAATGAATCATTATAACCCCTCGAATTCGTTGAAATACCAACACGAGCCAAAGAACAACTGGAATCTTTCCTTCTCAGTAGCTGCACCATTCAAGCAAATTCTGTTTCAGTTTGAGCTTATAAAATCATTCCTAAGCTTTGTTCGAGTATGTAGAAGTATGGAATTTTTTTTTATATGTAGGTTCACACGAAACGGAAGCCTTGTAATGTTCAAAGAACATCGCGTGAATGAAGGGACAGGAGATACGAATTAACATTCACCATGAATCTCTGAAATTTGTAAACCTCAGAAAAAAACTCTTTTGGCAAGGAGTTCCAAAGCTCAGCTGTTCTATTGAAGAAAGATTCCTTAGCAAGAGAGGTTCGACAGGGGTGGGAATTCTGTACTCGTCGAGTCATCCGTGTAGATATTGCCAAGTGTGGAACGATTGATAACAATCCGGAAAAGCATCGACCTTCAAAATATCTATAGAAGAGAGACAAGTCTCCGACTCTTCTACGATGTTCCAATGAAGTGAGCGAGTCTGTGAGCGAAAAATCACCATCAAGACGAATTGCCTTCTTATGAATAGAATCCAGAAGCCTTAATGAATGTTTTGGTGCCGAACTCCACACATGAGAACTGTATTTCAAGACAGGTCGTATCTGAGCCTTGTACATCATTAGAAGTTGACGAGAAGTGAAGTATTTCTTCCCACGAAATAGAAATCCAAGTTTCTGGAAGCACTTTTAGCGATCGATCTCACATGGTTCCCCCATGAGAGATTATCACTGATTGTGATTCCTAGCATCGAGATACTTGATTTTGTAGAAATAGTTATTCTTGACATCTGAATATTAGACGATGTTAGATCGGCTTTTCTTGAAAAGAGACATGCCTGGGTTTTCGTAGCATTAAATTCCACCAAGTCCATGTCACCCCATTCTATTATTTTCCAAGTCGTCGTTAATTTCGTTGGCATGAATGTTACTTTGAATTCTTGTTTCTCGAGCATGTATGGGAACTTTGGAAGAGAAACTGGTATGGAGAGTACTGTCGTCCGCAAAACTATGTATTGGACAAGATGTTTTCTCTAGCAAATCATTGATATAAAACAGAAACGAAGTGGGCGCCAGAACTGAATCATGTGGAACACCTGCATTCATTGGGAGAATATCAGATGTTACTTCATCAGCAGTTTAAAAAGGAGACCCCGATGCCAAACTCGATCGAACGCTTTTGAAATACCGAGTGCAACAGCAATCGTTTCTCCGAATTTCTCGAATGAATTTGTCAATTACACATTATTCAAGCGAGAAATGCTTACATGTCAATTCTGAAGAGGGATCAATGATCACTTACTGAGTAAGACTAACCAGAAACGATTGTTTTCTTGTAAATTTCACAGATAGAATGAAAGAATGACTCCATCTACGATGGATCTCCATTAAGATTCCAATTACTCTTTTTCTCTCTTCCAATTCTTTCAATCAGGACGAAATAAGATGTACTATCCGATTTTGGTTCTGTGGATTTTCTACTGTTATGATATGAACGAATATTTTTGAACTATCGCACTCCTGTTACAATGAAGAATATCTGTCACAAACCAAATTCAGTAGGGGGAGTTCATACTCTCACGTATTTAAATCAGTAAGTATAGTCAATTCAATTATTCATTGATATATTGAATGCAATTCATTCCTAATAGATTTTTGAATGTTTTGAGATTGAGATATATCAACAAACTTTCTCAAATAAACGATACATATTTCAATTCACAATGAACAAACATATAATGCAGATACTCCATATCATTGAATTTATTGTAATCTGTGCGACTCCTTTGTTGAAGAGTCTACAGTTTGTTCCTCATCGAATTTGGAATCATTCCGAAATATTATACCTGTCTGTTACTCGGTTTACTTCATGTAACTTACTATAAAATATAAGCCTCCTTGATATATTTAACTCTGAATTGTGATAAAGAGCATTTATACGGATTGAGGTATAATAATTCATTTCCAACCAATCAATTTTCAATTTTTCGTCTTGCAATTGAATAAAATGAATTCATATCAGATGCAACGATTCCGACGTGTTGGTTTGCAACCGTTCCAGATATTCATTCGAAGCCATGTAATCATTTCATTTGAATCAGTTTCCTAGAAACTGCAGTCAGCTGAATTCCCAGCGTAATTGAATGATTATTGCAAGTAAATTGCACGAAATACGCTGTTTCATGTTCATATTTCATGCTGGCATGCATGCATGCTATCAACTTCCTATTAAATCCACACTCAGAAATTCCATCAGAGTGATTTTCTCGTCTTCAAAGCCGGATCTAGTGATTTGTGGGAAATTAGTATTGCACTTACTGCACGATTATCGATAAAAATATCCCAATAATTATTGTGCGCATACCTAATTACTGAAAGTATGTATTTTATTCAGCAGTGGTTATTGTAAAGTATCATCAATGACAAGAATTGTCAATAAGAAATATTGCATTCGAAAAATAATTTGCACATAAATTTTGAGAACGGAAGCGAAGTTTCCGAAACGTTAACGATAAGAATATATCGATATATATATATATATATATATATATATATATATATATATATATATATATATATATATATATAT
The DNA here is from genome assembly GCA_032362365.1 of Zygogramma bicolorata. Taxonomy (NCBI): domain Eukaryota; kingdom Metazoa; phylum Arthropoda; class Insecta; order Coleoptera; family Chrysomelidae; genus Zygogramma; species Zygogramma bicolorata. Next base: position 2,076,762 of record JAVJAQ010004414.1, on the reverse strand, counting down.
ATATATATATATATATATATATGCTGACTAAATGGTCTGGTTGTATCCAAAAGGAATTTTTTTCTATTCTATTATTGTTGTGGTAGATAGAAGTCTACCCTTCTACATTTGAAAAGATTCCAATATTATCACTCCGAAAACTTTGAGGAAAAAATTCAGTTATTATTCGGAGCTGAGAAGTGTTACTATATGATTTCTATGTTTCAAATAGACAGTTTATTGAAACAGGAAATATATGCAATATACACCATTCGAGAATAAACAGTGAACTCGTTGGATTTGTATGAACGAAATCAGCTTTTTGTTTGCTTTATAAACCACGAACCCCGAGTTATAAAAATATTCCATAATAAAATCTTCATTGGACTCATCGGAGAAGTAGGTAACTTGAAATAGCATTCCTGTTTAAACGGCTGGTATTACGTACTTATCCTAACAGGCCGTTCGCATCTGTAGACTCGAAGGACAAATAAATCGATATCTATCGTGAAAATTAAATGAAAAGGTGAGTTCATGAAATGACAATGACAATCTATGTTATTTCTATCAATTTGTCAACAAATTTTATTCGAATGCTTTAATTGTATGATTGTATTTTACAGTCGTAAGGAAGTTAGCAAATACTGAGAATTTCGTGGCAAATATCCAGCAGTTTTCATTCAATACTTGCATATGGACTGTTGCAGTAACCAAAGAAGATGGATCACAAGCCACCACTGCCAAACAAAAAGCAAATATATTTGCAAATATGTTTGCTGGAAATTCTATTCTGGACTAAAAAAGATCCCCCGAATATCACGCCTGTCGACAGCCTGTGATTTTTTTCACCAACAAAAAATAAGAAATATTTTAATGGACCTGAAGACGAATAAGGTTTGCGGATCTGATGGAATCCCAGCAATTGTTCTGGAAGCATGTGCCCCCGAATTAACACCAGTACTTTGCGAATTATCCAACCTTTCATATAACTTGGGGGTTTAAGTCCTGGAGGACAGCAAGAGTTCAGCCAGTTCCTAAAAGAGGGAAGAAAACTTCAGCTTGTGATTATAGACCAATTGCTTTGCTTTCTATCATTTCCAAAGTCATGGAAAAGCAATCAATATGAAGCTTATCAAATGTCTAGAGAAATCAGTAATATTTGATGATCGACAATACGGATTTCGATATCAAAGATCAACCAGTGACTAACTGGCTTATGTTTCTCATATTTGGCATCATTCAATCGAGAAATTCGGAGAAACGATAGCTGGTGCACTCGATATTTCAAAAGCGTTTGATCGAGTTTGGCATCGGGGTCTCCTTTCTAAACTGCCGTCTTGCTTGCCTCTTCAGTTGTATGCTTTGTTGAAGAGTTTCTTGTCTGATAGGTCTCTATATGTGATTGTTGATGGAGTATCATCTGATATTCTGTCAATAAATGCAGGTGTTCCACAGGGTTCAGTTCTGGCGCCCACTTTGTTTCTGCTTCATATCTGAACTTCTAGGCGAAGGCAGCGATTCCCGTAAATTGATGGAATTTCTCAAAGACACTAGATTACTTGATAAAATTCAACCACTAGTACATTCACACATTCCTATGTAATGTTATTAAATTTATGGAACGGTCTAAAAACCTTAGGGGTTGATGGGACGTTATATAAGTAAATAAATAAAATAAAAAAATGAATACATCTTGTTCAATACATAGTTTTGCGGACGACAGTATCCTTCATACCAGTTTCTCTTCCAGAGTCCCCATACCAGCTCAAGAAACAAAAATTCAAAGTAACATTCACGTCAATAAAATTAACGACGACTTGGTAAAAATGATAGAATGGGGTAACATGAACTTGTTAGAATTTATTGCTACGAAAACCCAGGCATGTCTCTTCTCAAGAAAAGCTGATATATCATTATCCAGTATTCAGATGTCAGGAGTAAATATTCCTACAAAGTCAAGTATCTCGATGCTATGAATTACGATCAGTTATAATCACTCATGGGAAAACCATGTTAGATCGATCACTGAAGGTGCTTCCCAGAAACTTGGATTTATATTTCCTATGAAGAAATACTTCACTTCTCGTCAACTTCTAATGATCTACAAGGCTCAGATGACCTGTCTTGGACTACAGTTCTCATGTGTGGAGTTCGGCACCAAAACATTCATTGAGGCTTCTCGATTCTATTCAGAGAAAGGCAATTCGTCTTGTTGGTGATTCTTTGCTCACAGACTCGCTCACTTCATTGGAACATCGTAGAAGGGTCGGAGACTTGTCTCTCTTCTATAGATATTTTCTCGGTTGGTGCTCTTCTGAATTCTTACCAATCGTTTCACCCTTGGCAATATCTACACGGATGACTCGAGTACAGAATTTCCACCCCTTTGTTGTGAATTTGAAGACCTGTCGAACCTCTCCCGCTCAGGGATATTTTTTCAATGGAACAGCTGAACTTTGGAATTTCTTGCTGGTAGAGGTTTCTCCTGAGGACTACAAATTTCAAAAATTCAAAGTGAATGTTAATTCGTATCTCCTGATACCATTATAGCCTTTTTCTAATTAATCTTCGATATGAAAAGTTACAATTGTTCATCTAGAAAGAGAGAAGGTCAGAAAAGTACTTTGTCGGCCTCGGATAGGCACTTTTTCGATCCCTCATTCTTTCTTTTATTGAAACGTCATTCTGTTCATCAGAATTAAGGAAGTGTTGGAACCCCCACACCAACGTAGTTATAACAAAAATATAGTCCCCTCGTCAAGGTATTAATTTCTATCTCAATTCGTAAGTGTTATATTACTTCCCAGGAAAAAAATTATATGGGTTTATCAGCCACTCCATTTATGATTTGCATATCAAAGGCATTCATCGAACTACATCTAAAGGTAAACAATTTTCAACCTCTTCGTAGGCGAATGACATTCACAAAAAATGACAATGATAACATTTTTTGGGAGCTTGATGTAGTTTGTATGTTTTCAATGCCTATTCGGAAGAAAAAACTCATAATAATCAACCTTGCCATTGAATATTCATTAATTATTCCTCATCTCTTTGGATGATTCTGGATCAAAAAGGATACAATTATGGGCAAGAGTTGAACTTTCTGAGCGGCGAGTAGCCAGGTAGCGTACGCTCCCAGTGTTTATTGAAATAAAGTAGTGAAAACGTCCGAGAATAAATTTAAAATCGTAAACAATAGTTAACTATAGTTAGCACTACAAAAGTATAAAATCTAAATCTTGAAAAAATGGTTTCAACACGAGAAATTACGGAAGAAATCAAAAATGCAGTTACAACAGCTATGGACAAAATTTTAAGAGACCAAAGGTTCATAAAAACATTCACTGATAACGTGGCAGAGGCAGTCATTAAATCGGTGGAAAAAAACCTATTGGAACTAGAACAAAAACTAGGAGATCTCAAAAACGATATGCTGGAAATGAAACGAGATAATGAGTCTACACTAAATATACTGGATGTCTCAATAAAGGGGTTGATCCATGAAAAGGATAGTTTGATACAAAAATATGATAACATGGAACAGGAAACAAGAAGAAATAATTTACGAGTGTTCAACTGCGGAGAAAGAAACAGAGAGGAAACAAGAAAAGAAATTATTACTCTCCTTAACCATAAGATGGCAACAAAACTGACAGATGAAGATATTGGGATATGCTACAGAATAGGAAAAAGAGAAGACAACCACAAACCCAGGGGCATTTTCCTCAAACTGAAAAATTATGATGTGAGACAGGACATTTACAAAAAGAAAAAACTTCTAAAGGGAACTGGCATAATGATAAGAGAAGATCTAACAAAAATTCGGGTAGAACTACTTGCGAAAGCAATTGAAAAAACTTCAATTAAAGATGTATGGACTGATGCCGGGAAAATATATGTAAACAGTAATGGAAAAATTTCTATAATGAGGTCCAAAAGCGATTTTGACAGAATTTTCGGACTCAACTAAATTTCTAAACAATCACGATAAATAATGGGAGAGTAGAATTTCATTAGGAATAATTATTTATTTTGGAACTGCTTGGCAGATATATCATACTCTATATTTAATCTTATTGTATTTCATTTTCTCCAATTGTAAGGATATAGCTGTATTCATTGTCTGGAATGTTAGAATTTCCAAATATACTAGATTCACAAAAGGATATTAAAACAAAAACATTCTCTAACCTAGAAGAATGTATGAAAGGAGTTGAGAGTGGTGAAAAAGTGGGAAAATTAGGTATTATTCATTTCAATGTAAGGAGCATAAAGAAAAACTTGGATCAACTGCTGCTATACTTAGAACCAGAAATCGACAAAATAGATGTGTTGATTTTGTCAGAAACTTGGAATATTGATTCGGTGAGTGATTTTCAAATACCAAAATTTACAATCTATTATAATGAATCCCAAATCAATCAAAATGATTGATGTGTTATCTATATCAGAGACACAATATCAGGTAATGCTGAAATAATCCCTTTGACTGAAACAAAATTGTTACGTATTACACTATTCCAGAATAACAACAATAGTATAGGCATCACTGCATCATATAGACCCCCATCAACAAATATGCCACTATATGTGGATGAATTAAACCAATATTTATCAAAAATTCATAGAAATAAAATTGAAGTATTCATAGGAGACATTAATATAGATTTACTGAATAAATTCTCCAATAACGTGAATAACTACCTAAATCTCTTAACTGGGCAGGGTTTCGTCTCGTATATAAATGAAGTAACAAGGCTAACGGATCAAAAACAAAGCATTATTGACCATATTTTTTTTAGAAAAGATAACTCTGCACATCAGGCTTCTATTTCATCGGCTGTAATTGAAACAAACCTCTCCGATCATTTTACAACATTTTTATCACTTGATAGGAAGCAAAAAAAACACTCCACCCGATAAAAAATCTAAAACTGAGGTCAAGAAAAAAATTGATGTGAAAAAACTGCACAGTAACTTGAGTAATGAAACTTGGGAAGACATTACAAAATGTAAAGAAAGTCAACTTTCTTATGATATGTTCATAAAAAAACTGATCAACTACATAAACCTCTCAACACAAAAACTCAGTGTATACATAAAAAGAAACCATAAACTGAAACCATGGATAACACTAGGCTTAATAAATTCAATCAAACATCGAGACATGTTGAAGAAAAGACTAAGGAAATCAGATTCAGAAACACTTCGGCAAGAGTATAATCGATACAGAAACAAATTAAACGGATTGATAAAGACAACAAAAAATCAATATTATAAACAAAAACTAAATACCTCAAAAGGAAACTGTAAAAAAACATGGGAGATAATAAATGAGATCTCGAATAACAATGTTAATAAAAGTGTATAAGTAGTACTGATATTAAGTTACCAAATGAAAATATAATATTTGATAATGAAAAAAAAGCTGAGGCATTTAACAATTACTTCGTTGATATTGCTTCAAACATGGCTATAAAAATAAATAAACCAAACAATATACCCGATGAATTTCTAAACGATATCTCTGTAGGCCCGACATTATTTCTTGAACCAGTTACAGAAAATGAAATAATAAACATCATATCAGACCTCAAAATCAATTGTTCTCCGGGACCAGATGGAATAAAGTCAGAAATAATTAAAGATATACATCTTCATATAACAGCACCATTAGTACATATTATAAACCTCACATTTAAAAATGGAATTGTACCAACCCAATGGAAAGAATCGATCGTTACACCTATTTACAAAGCTGGAAATAAATGTGAACTGGGCAACTATCGCCCAATTTCTGTTATTGATAACTTTGCAAAAATCTTTGAACGATGTATGAAAACGAGGTTAGTTAATTTTTTCGAAAACCATAATGTAATAACTGCAAGGCAATATGGGTTCATAAAAAATTCTAGCACTGAAAATGCAGTACTTGACTTCACAAATGAAGTTATAAAAGCACTGGACAGATCTGAAAAATGCTTAGCAGTTTTTTTGGATCTGGCCAAGGCATTTGATACAGTGTCACATAATGAATTAATGAATAAACTGTATAAATATGGAATTAGAGGGCCAGCATTAAATGTTCTGCAGAGTTATCTATCGAACAGAAATCAGAGAGTCAAAATTGACAATGAACTAAGCACATCACTGAAAATAAACACTGGTGTGCCGCAGGGAACGGTGTTGAGACCAATTCTGTTCCTTGTGTATATCAATAGTATAAGCATGATAAATGGCTTCACAGGTCATATCATCTCCTACGCTGATGACACGGCACTAATATACACCGGTGAAACTTGGGCTAATGTATACGATAACGCAGGTAAAGGATTAAGAGCAATACAAGTCTGGCTTGATGATAATATTTTGAGCCTAAATGTCAAGAAAACCAAATTTATCGCATTCACCTTGACAAGCAATGATCAACCAAATTTTAACTCATTACAAATACACTCCCCTAACTGCACCAATGAAGAAACTTGTAACTGTCCGACAATTGAAAAAGTAGCTAATATCAAATATCTACGATGTTTCCTAGACCAGCACATGAGATGGGAAGAACATGCCAGCTACGTAACAAAAAGACTAAGACAACTAACATATAAATTCTATAATCTGAGAGAAATCATGTCAAGGGAAAACTTATACACAATATACGTCTCACTTGCAGAATCAGTCATCAGATACACCCTGGGGAGGTATGTTTGATAATGTTATATATAGCGCTCAGACCATGCAAAATACAATACTGAAAATTCTATACAAAAAAAAATAAATTATTCTCTACTGAAAACCTATATGCAGAAACCAACCTACTGAGCATACGAAGCTTATATGCCTACCAATGCTTGGTATGGATGTATCAAAATAGAATAAGATATCAAGTCTCTGAACATAAATACAATACACGCTTCACACAAAACTTATCATTAAATCTACCATTATATAGAAAAACACATACCCAAAGAAACATATTTTTTTTTGGTCCAAAACTGTATAACCTTCTGCCACCAGAATTGAAGAAAATCAATAAATTGAATAGGTTTAAATCTGATCTCAAAAAATTCATTCGCCAAAATCACGAAATGTTAAAAAACATTTTCTGATCCAAAAAGAAACAGCAGTTGATTCAACTTCTAACTCAACTTCTAAGCTTCCAAAATGTCACCGAACAACTTTTCCTCCACTCTTATTACATAAGGAAAAACAATAATAATTTGAATATTTTATGCCATCAATAAATGTATATACATATAAGTTAGCTACTTGGTTGTATGTCAATAATATAAAATGTTATTTGTTAACATACCCTGCTGAATTATAGACGTCTGACACAAGACAAGCACTTAAGTGCTTAGGTGAAGCGTCTTGACTCAGCAGAGTAATAAAAATAAATTGATCTTTATATGAAATATGTACTTTAACAACAATTGATAAATTGAAATTGAAAATTGAAATTATATTCAAATTGAACTGTTTGAAATTCATTATTTTATGGTGGATGGATTCCCTTCTCGTAGCTGTTTTTTTGGTTCTTAACCTACCATAAACCTAAAAAATTATGAGTATTATTGGAATCGATACAAATGTGGAAGGGCAGATTTCGAATCTACCCCGAAAAGTTGCTGCATTAATTAAAAAGAGATCCTTGTGAATGAAACATTTCCTATCAATCGACTTCTCGTATAACTCAAATTTGTCAATGAAAAAATCAAAAAAATTCAAGAACTAATATTTATTAAAATAATTATGGTTGGTGACATTTCGGAAAACAAATCTGATTCTGTTTTTAAAACTGGTTCGCAAATATTTCTCTTCTAGGCTCGTTTTTGAAAATATGTAGTAGGTTGAGGACCAAAACCTGTTCTGTCTAAAGTATTCGAGCGGATTCTGAAAGACCAGATAGATCCTTTTTTGTTCAGTGACCTCCGTGGTACTCCTAGACTGCAGCAAAGCTTTTGATACATCTGACCACAATATCTTGTGCAAGAAATTATCATATTTTGGATTCAGTGAAGGAGCTGTCGATTTGATAAAGTGTTATCTGAGTAATCGAATTCAGGCAGTATGTTTGGATGGACCATATTCTGGTGCTTTGCCTGTTGGATATGGAGTGCCACAGGGCTCAATACTTGGTCCCCTTTTATATATATATATATATATATATATATATATATGTATATATATATATATATATATATATATTTATATATCAGATTTCCATCAAATAATTGACCATTGTACTGTGCATCATTATGCTGATGATACACAGTTATATTACCCCTTTTCTGCAAAAAACTGACAAGAAGCAGAGAAAAAAATTAATGAAGACCTACATAAGTTATGAACTTCTCCATCGCTCACAATCTCAAATTGAATGCAAATAAATCTCAACTAATCCTATTCGGGCCAAAATGTCAAAGGTTGGATGTTGTGAAGAACTGTTCCAAATCCAACTGGGAGAAGATTTACTCCCATCAGTTACGGAATGCAAGAACCTGGGTTTGTGGCTTGATATAGATTTGAGATTTCATAAACATGTTAGTATACTTTGCAGCAGCTCCTACAGCACTTTACGTCAACTACATCTGAATAAAGATATAATGACCCCCAAATTGAAACTCAAACTGTGCGAAACACTTATATTGTCCAGATTAGCCTATTGCGACATCATCTATGGTCCTGCATTGATACAACTAGATATAAAACGTCTACAAGAAATCCAAAATAATTGTTTACGGCTCACATAGGGCGTGCGCAAATTTGATCATATATCCTCCAAGTTTGAGGAGTAAGGTTGGTTACCTATTAATAAAACCGTGCAACTCCATATCCTTTTGAACACCCACAAATTCAATATTCTCAAACAACCGGATTACATTACAATAGATATAAAACATTTGAAACTGAAAATAAATCAAGGACGGAAACCGTGATACCTCTATCATTCCAAGACATTCATCTGCTTGCTTCACTCGCAGTTTTATTTATAATTCCATCAGACACTTTAACTCTCTGCCCAGTGAATTCCGACATTACTCAATATATAATTTCAAGAAGAAGTTGAAGATTTATCTCAAATCATCTGGATAGCTATTGCTGTCACGTACATTATGCTATTGTCCATATGGTTTTCGCTTACTGACACTTTGATACATTCACAGTGCAACCTCAAGTATTTGTATCCCTTTCTCATAGTCATGAAGTATCACATTTGTTATATGTTATAATATTTACTTTATGTAGTACTGTTCTCTGCATGTCTCAAGGGTTAAGTTGAAAAACAGCCTCGGCTGAACCTCGCCTTTCACCGATTTCTTTTTTCTCACTCCTGTTTACCAAATATGAATTTTTTATGTAATCGTAGCTGTCGATGAACAAAGCCCATATTATTAAAAAAAACTAAGAAGAAATTGAACTTTCCTTCGATGAATAGCTCACCTCGTCTTTTGTCTATTTTCAAAATGAATGATACAATTTCCATCTTTATATGAAGTTCGCTATTTCTCCTTTTTTGAAATAGAGAAGTCTGAAACGAAAACGATGTGTCATTCATTGAAATCTGTCAAAAAAATCATTACGTCTGGATTATACACTCCCCCCCAATAAAACAAAAATCTTTCTACTTGGTGGAACTTTAACAACATGGCATCACAAATCATTTCATTATCTGTCGAAAGAAGAAGATCGCATGTTTGCATATTTTTCATCCATAAAAAATTCAACGCTCTCCATTTCTCTCACCCGGGGCAATTTATTATCAATACAACATAACCGTTTGCCCTATTTATTTACTAGGAATAAATCCGACCCTTACAACACAATTATCGTTTGAATGTTTTAAATTCTCCTCAAATATTCATCCGTTTACTGGCACTGATAAAAATATAGCACGATTTCCACCTGTCGTCGCTCTCACAGTGAAAACAGGACCACAGACAAAAAATAAAATACAATAATCGTTCGGGAAAAGGTGCGTGCATATTTCATGGAGTAGAAAACGTAGAATCGTGTATTTGTGTAATTTTCAGATCGTAAGTATAGAGCACGAAAACTTCATCTGCGAGGAAGAAGGAATAACTATTATTCGAAAAACCTATATGTAAGGCACTTAGAAAACTATATACGAGTGAGAAAAATGTTCGATATATTTTTCATTGCGGTATACTCAAAGTGGCGCAGGAATCCAAACGATTTTGGGAATCGACAGAAACAATGGAAAATACTTAGATTACAGAAAACTGTAATAGACCCAGGTGCAGAATACTATATTATCAACCATTTGAAGGCGAGTTTTCCCACATTCGGGTGGATCGAATCGATTCAGCAAGCTATCAAATATGTGTTGATACCAAAATATCAAGTCCCATCTTGTGTGCAAAAAACACCTCTCGGACAGTACGTTACTTTCAGTAAGTGGCATCGGGAATTCTAAAGAGAAATGTACTTCGGACTTGGACTCGAGATAGATTTTCAATAGTTTGGTAGGTTTGGTCAATTCGATCGAAATATGGAAACTTCTCAAGTTTCTCTTGCAGAAAGTTATGTGTATGCTTTACCGTATTCAAAACCTCTGAATCGCACTTATAATGTCAGTTGCCGCCGTCAATATCGATAGTTACCATGATTCGAGTGAGATTCATATAAATTGGACAATTTCACTATTTGGTATTATATTTCTGTCACTCTCAACGAGGTTTTAAATTGATCTATCGTGAACCAGTTACGTTCCTGGGATGTCAACTCACTGATGGCGATTTAACCACACTCCACAGAATACAGAAATTGAATTTGGAATGTAACAGCCGCCTCCCCAGACAAAATATGGAATATAAGGGTTAATAATAGCTAAATACTAGTTTCAAAAAGTGCTTCAATGGAAAATGTATGTAGAAAAGACATCGTTTTTCCAAGATTAACCTGGACATCATATACTTGGATCTAGTGAATGAAACCAACAACTTATGAAAATCTATTTCGAAACTCAAATCTTAGGTGAGAAGTACAGTCTCCTTCGAAATTCATATTGCCATATATCTAATGAAACAGACCACGCCCACTGCTTAAGATAACAGGTAAGTTATATTAAATTATAAATTTGTATTAGTGGGAATTCTGCCACTTATCTTGTAAACTTGTTATAATCCCTCAACCAAGAATATTTCTTGGGATCAGTCAATCGATATACAGATCTGAGGAAAACAAATATCGATTATGGTACTTTTCTGGTACTGCATTAATTCTGCATGAACCGATACCTATTTTCCACATCTGTATACGCCAGAAGCTATATCATATTTTTCTCTCAACCAAGATATGAGTTGAAATTTTGGTGAGATAGCATTTTATATTTTACAGGCTTGATTCGATTTTTTCTATTAAGTAAAACCCAATCCTATCGTTGATTGTTCGACAATACAGTTTATTCATCTGTTCTTATCATCTTATTCCCAAATTTTTGTATAGTTGAAGCCAACAAAAACTGCGGGGAAGTGTGGAAATACTTTATGGTATACTCAGGCATACTGTTTTCTATATAAACTTATCTCTGTTATCTGTAACGATAACGAATGAATCGATGTCAATATGTCGTATTCTCGATTCAATAATAATAAATCGTTTATGTGACATATAGTTTCAGAGAAAGAATTGACACTGCCTTATAAGGGGAGAAGAATTTCATTATATAACTCAGTCCCAATGCCAGTTCGGTCATCCTAGTTGAATTAAAACAACAAATTTGCATTGTAATTGATCTCTACAGAAAGTCACGACTTTTTCAACAAAGATTTCAATCTCATCGTCATGTTTATTGAAACAATTTTTGTCATCTAGCGTTTGATAAATATTCTCCTTGTTATCTATTTTCTTTTAATTTTTTTGGTAGTGATTCTTCTAGATGGTGCTACGGTCTATACATTTTTTCGTTCCTTCGTTAGTTACGACATTCAGAAAAACTGTCAGTCGATATATGTTCATGATTTCCAGTATCTGCTCAGTACTAAGTTGAGTTGAATAATTTGCCCATATGACTCAATTATTGCCAGGTTAAATAATATTACTGGAACTACAGAATAACAAGTCATATTTTCATTTCTTGAATGTCACAAATCTCCAGGAAAAATAAATATAAGTAAGTATGAGGCATGCAGAATGTTGAAATAAAAAATGGGGCTGTTTGTGTCGACGTTGCACCACCCAAAAGCTGAAACAAATACCGTTCTGCTGAGGATATTCTTCCAGTGTTTTTTATAAATATTGGTTTACAAATGAATTCTTGAGAAGGTAATCTTCCATAACTGGAATCGATGAAGTATCGGAAACATTGACAAACACACTTTGGTTCCGTAATTCAGGAAATATTCAATATAACAGTAAAACTCCCCCGGGACCTTATGATCTAATTCCCCACCGAATGTATGGCACATCCAAGCAAAAACGATGACACACAAAGAGACAATATTAGGCCTAATTATAAATCAATACCTTTCAGCGGTTACTTACTTACCTCCTCCTTATGTAATATAAAGGAGCAGAGAAGGCCCAAAACCAGTCATTTTCCTCTATTAATATTCAGTAATTAATTTTCGGGAGCAGGTAATTTCTGTTCGCGTGTATACAGATAGAGAGCGCTTTTTATGACTTTTAATGAGAGCTTTTGTTCGAGTCGATTGATCAAATGTACGGGCGGATTTATTATTCATTGGTTGGTGCTTTGCGAGGAGAATCGGGATATTAACAGAGGTTTCAGATGATTTTGATTCGTAGCAGGCATCGTTGAATTGAAATATGAATTACGGTAGAGGTTAGGTTATTACTACCTAAGGAAATAGACATTTTATTCAACGTGTTTGTCTTTTTAGTATGCGGGATAGTAACTTCCACTCCACCCACCACTCCAACAACTATTGCTAATTAAATATGTTCAAATTTTAAAATATTACAGAAAACCTCTCGGTATTATTACTACTTACCACTTCTAGTCGAAGTTCACAAACTTGTGGAGGACGTCAAAGTGACAAGCAATGTGATAAACGTACTTGATTAGTGGAAAATTTTGTAAAGTGAACAGTATTGTGACAAAACACATCTGTTTCATTTTAGATTTTACCGTGTCGCCATCTGGCGAATTTTCTCTCTAACTTACCCACCGCAGTGACGGCCGATTCCTGTAGTTTACAGTTTTCTGCCGCCCTTGATACTTAGTATCCACGGCTCTCATATCTCCCGGGGTAGGCAACTAATATTCCATGTCGTCGGGTTTTTTGCCTTTAAAAAGTATTTCCAGTGCCAGGTTTTTTACGAACTGCTGTCGAGATTCTTTTTCGTCTCTAGAGACGTTAGTGATTTTTAATGCGCCATATTTGTCTGATTTTTCGAACCTTTTCTCGCTTGCTTGCAAATTAAATTCGGTTCTAAATTACTTTACTGTGGTCCTCAAGGACAAGATTCACCGTCGAGTCCCGTGCCTGTAATTATTTTAGGTGGGTAATGGTTTTTTACTATTAAGTGAAGTAACACGTAGGTGGAATTTTTATTAACTACTTTTATTTATTTTATTAAAAGTCCGTGTAATTATTTTAGAATCAACACAAGAAATCGAGGTCCTCTGTCTCCCCCGAAATTGGAATTAAACTGTCGCACCACTCTTCGTGTCTCATTGAACTAACAGCAACCTCTTTCAAGAAACCCTGAGATTGAACCATTACATCTGGCGACCAACTTTGGGCTGTTTTTTTTCTGAAGAGACAAGAAAATGGTGTTGGGAAAGTCTCCACAAGGCCTGCTGTATAACTTAAGGAATCGGAGGCGGGACCAGGACAACTGGCCAGAGAATGGAAATGCCATTCCTGCAACAGAGAATGTTCAAAATAAAACGCCTGAAAATCAAGGTAACATAGCTTTATTAAATATGGAAGGTGCTTGTTCATTACCGGTACCAGATGGTCAAAATAAAGAGGGCAACTACAAGAGGTCTTCTTTATCATTTCACATTCCTCAATCGGAAACAAACGTTTCGAGACTCCAACTTCAGGAAGAGGAAACTGCAACACTACCTGAAAACTTTTCAAGGAGTATTGGGGAACCACAATCTAGTTTATCAAACCAAATAATAGTTTCAAGAGATGAGTTGGCCAATCTGATATGTCAGGAAGTCACAAAAGTAATAAATAAAACCCAAAGTAATCAAAACTCAAATTGCAATATACAAAAAACACTTCCAAATATCAATTATGGCCTTCCCACCTCGAATGAAAATTTCATAAATTCAAATCAATATATACCAATATTCAATCAGAACTTACCTATTTTAAATCAAAATTTAGCAAATCAAAATTTTTCAATACCTATATGGAGTAGTTTAGGAAATAATGATAATATTGCTCGGAATGTGGCCCTTCAGGCGAACAATATTACTGGTAAAACATATTTATCTAATTTATATAACCAACGAAATGAAATCTGTACAATCATTACCTACTTTTGATAATGAAGGCTCCCTGCACCCTCTTGACTTTCTTAGCTACCTTGAAACTTTTTTAGACATTTCATCAATGAATATAAACCAATTTACTCTGGTTACCAACCCTCTGTTCGAAAAATCAGCAGAAACATGGTTCCAAGCATTTAGAAATTTGTTTAGAAATTATGGTGAGTTCAGACAAGCTTTCATAAATCAGTTTTGGGGTCCTAATATTCAACTTCAAATCAAACTGAAACTTGAATCTGCACGTTATAAAGATACTGATGGCTCATTTGTGGAATATTTTAATAGGCATGTTGTTTTGGCAAAACATTTACAGCCTCCTTATCAACAGGAGCAACTGATTGCTACAATAGCAAGACATTTTCCTCCCAATATATCTTCCACTTTAGTAGGCGCAAAAGACCTATTTTCGGCTGTAGATAGGCTAAGACAGGCAGACTATTATTTTAAGAATAATGAAAAAAGATTCATGAGTCAAAACAGTTTCAATCACGCGGGAAATGGTAAACCCAACTCTTATGGAAAACCTCATGTAAAAGGTAACAATTTTCAAAATAATAAAATTGCTGTTTCAAATGAAGTACGGGAAGAATGTTCGGAAAACTTCGAAAATCTCCCCAACTAGGCTCTGCTGAGGGAGAACAAAAAATGAACAGAGCCACAATTAATATCAACAACTACCCTGTACAAGATCTTTTAGAAGAATGCGAATTTGAGCATAAGCCAGAGGATATTCGTTCACCTATCATAAATTTTTCTTTATATGGATACCAGTTCCCAGCTATGATTGATACTGGCAGTACTATCTCTGTATTGAGCGATACCGTGTGGGCTCAGCTAGCTGATGTACACCGGATTATCCCTCATTTTTTATGCACAGGCATAAAAGTAGTAGGTGCGTTCAAAAGTAAGTTTAGAAAAGTTATGAGCCAGGCTCTAGTCACTTTTACATTGGAAAAAAGTAAATTCTCACATGAGTTCCTAGTTATTCCAGAATTAAGCTACCCAATCATTATTGGGGTTGATTTTTTGAGGCTCTATCATGCAAAAATAAATTAAGCAGAAAAAACGATACATTTAACTGTGAACTGTAATATTATAACTTTAAAAGAAAATATTTTAAAACATGATTACGGTTACCCAAAACCCATGAGTATGTCAGTAATTATAAATGATACTCACCATACTAAAGCTAGCTCTTTACTTGTAGATTTAAATGTTAGTGAAATTGATGTTGAAAACGTAGCGTCAAAGTGTCTTGGCCTATCTGTGGATGAAAAAAATCTTTTAGAGATTTGCTGTCTCATTATACAATGATATTTTCGAATATACCTGGTAGGACAAATCTTTATGAACATACAATAGTTTTGAGAGACGATAAACCATTCTTTATTAAACCATACCCTATCCCAGTGGCTCACCGGGATGCAGTAAATAAAGCCATTCTTCAAATGGAAAAATGGGGTATTATCGAACGGGCAAGTTCTCCTTATATTTCCCCCCTTATGACCACCGTGAAAAAAACAAACGATATTCGCATTTGCCTTGATGCCAGGCATCTCAACTCCGTCATCCAGCCTGACAGGGAGTTACCTCTGAGGATTGACGACATTATCAAGTCGTTGAACGGAAAAAGGTTTCTATCAAAGATTGATCTATCGCAAAGCTATTGGCAGATACCGATCCGACAGGAAGATAGGGAATATACTGGGTTTATGGTTGGGACGAAAACTTATCGTTGGTGTGTCCTACCTTATGGTATTTCGACCGCAGTAGCTTCTTTCTCCAGGGCCATCGATACAATATTTGGGGCGGAATTTTCTAGTTTCTTGGTAACTTACATAGATGACCTTCTAGTGGCCTCATCGAGTGTGTCGCAGCACCTGGATCATCTGAAAAAGGTTTTTCAACAGTTGAAGCAGGCTGGTTTCACAGTGAAAGCGTCAAAATGTCAATTTTTTCAGACCGAACTTTCCTTTCTAGGTTATATTGTCTCACCAACGGGGGTTCGGCCGGATCCAGAAAGAGTGCAAGCAGTCGTGAACTATAAAACCCCACAAAGTGTAAAGGATGTTCAGAAATTCTTGGGCTTATGTAACTATGATAGGTCGTTCACTCCTAACTTTGCCGTCTTATCGGAACCATTGACTTCACTATTACGGAAAAGGAATACCTGGAAGTGGGATCAACCACAACAGGAAGCTTTCGAAAATTTGAAACACGAATTACAGAATGCAACCCTACTCTACCATCCAGATCCTAAACTTCCCTGGCACGTCACCACAGATGCCAGTGACTATGGCATAGCTGGACAACTTTTTCAAATTAGGGATGGTCGTAAGTTTCCTGTTGCTTGGGCAAGTCGTTTACTGTTGGATCGTGAGAGGCGCTACAGTTCAAATGAAAAGGAAGTCCTGGCTGCCGTTTGGTGCATCAACCGATGGAGGGTCTATTTGTTGGCTCAACGTTTCTACCTTTATACTGACAGTCGCACTTTAACTTACCTCAACACCTGTAGGTTACTTTCTCCTAGGATTACCCGTTGGGCTTTAGCACTTCAGGAGTATTCTTTTCAGATTTATCACGTCCCTGGTCACGAGAATGTTGTGGCTGATGCCCTTTCTCGACATGCCTGTGTTCGATTGCCATCACTTCCTGAGAACTGTTTTCATATCTTTTCTTTAAGGCTGCCGGACCAATTTCTGAAAAAAATTAAAAATATGAAAAAAATTCAGTGTGAGGACGGGAAAATAACAGAAATTAAAAATTCCCTTCCGACTAATACCGAATCACAAAAAAGGTTCATCCTCCATAATGATATTTTGTATCAGAGGGGGTCTAGTTCGGAAAATGCCCTGTTATACGTTCCGACCTCGATGGTGGGAGAGTTTATAATGAATTATCATACGGCCATAGGGCATTATGGGGTCTATAAAACCTGGCTAGCCATGCGAGATGAAGTTTATCACCCTAATTTACAGAGAATTATCAAAAGTTATGTGAAGTCCTGCGACATTTGCCAAAAGGCAAAAATTTCCATCCTACCAAACCCACTGCCAGAATCAAAGGATGATTTGCTTGCTTTAGATGTATTGGGTCCCCTAGTACGGAGTAGTGGTGGTGTCTGTTTTATTTTCGTCATTTTTAACGTATTCACAAAGTATGTTACCCTTTACCCACTAAAGAAATCCTCTACGCGAGCCATGTTAAATAAATTAACTAAGGATTACTTCTCCCGCCATGCAATGGTAAAACGAATACTTTCAGATAATGCCTCACAGTTCACCTCGGCGTTATGGAGAAACACCATAACCACACTCGGGATAAAATCAGTTTATGTCTCAGTGCGACACCCTCGCGCTAACCCCTCAGAGAGGTGTATGCGGGAAATAGCCCGTATTTTAAGGACTTATTGCCACAACCATCAAACCAAATGGGCTTTCGACTTACCTCTTTTCCAGCAATTTATGAACTCAGTCGTTCATGAGTCCACTGGGTTTACCCCCGAGGAACTCGAGTTTGGGGCTCGTCGGGGAAAGCTACTACCTGATCAGCTGATACCACCTGTTGATACTAACCTCCCAGCAGTGGATAAACTCGTACTGGCCCAGGAGAATATGGAGTCCAGGGCAAACCGTAGAGCGGTCATGTACCCGGGACGACCCTATAGGAAGTTTATTCCTGGTGAGCTCGTTCTATTAAAAGCGAACAATATATCGTCAGCCCTGAAAGTTGAAACGAAAAAATTATTATTACTTTTTGAGGGGCCCTATCGAATAAAAAAATGTATTCGGGATGATACGTACCTTCTGCAAAGCGGGAATAACGACCGTGAAAGGGGAGTTTTCCACGCCTCACACCTTAAAGGTTATAACAAACCACCTTGACGCGTGTTTTCTGTTGTCTATTGTTCTTATATTTATTTATTGTCTATGATGTTTGCACAGATGCCAGTTCAACGGATGTTTTGCGAACACCTGTCACCTGTCTGAAGGGGGGACGAAGATGTGACAAAACACATCTGTTTCATTTTAGATTTTACCGTGTCGCCATCTGGCGAATTTTCTCTCTAACTTACCCACCGCAGTGACGGCCGATTCCTGTAGTTTACAGTTTTCTGCCGCCCTTGATACTTAGTATCCACGGCTCTCATATCTCCCGGGGTAGGCAACTAATATTCCATGTCGTCGGGTTTTTTGCGTTTAAAAAGTATTTCCAGTGCCAGGTTTTTTACGAACTGCTGTCGAGATTCTTTTTCGTCTCTAGAGACGTTAGTGATTTTTAATGCGCCATATTTGTCTGATTTTTCGAACCTTTTCTCGCTTGCTTGCAAATTAAATTCGGTTCTAAATTACTTTACTGTGGTCCTCAAGGACAAGATTCACCGTCGAGTCCCGTGCCTGTAATTATTTTAGGTGGGTAATGGTTTTTTACTATTAAGTGAAGTAACACGTAGGTGGAATTTTTATTAACTACTTTTATTTATTTTATTAAAAGTCCGTGTAATTATTTTAGAATCAACACAAGAAATCGAGGTCCTCTGTCTCCCCCGAAATTGGAATTAAACTGTCGCACCACTCTTCGTGTCTCATTGAACTAACAGCAACCCCTTTCAAGAAACCCTGAGATTGAACCATTACAGTATTACCTATTGGAAATAATGATAGAATATTTTCTATCAAAATTAGAAAAAACTTGTTTGTTATACGAAAGGCGCATATTATTCAAAATCGAATCTTTTTTCACTAGTTACATAAATAGCTATTTTTCCTCCTTTTTTTCAAATACATCATACATACTTTGTACTTCTTGTGAACTCTGCAAGAAAAAACTGTTTATAAAACAAGCTTTACGAAATATCTATTTATTTGCCGGATAATCACGAAAATTGTTTTGGACGGCAATGACTTGTCAGAATAGCCATTATAAGTCGGATACTGTTAAACATTCTTAAGTATTTTTTGGCTCTTTTATTGTCAGGGTAATTCAGTAACATCATCGAGATATTGCAGTTATATTAACCCTGTACCTTGAAGGTGTTCTCTCATAAGTATCTCAATTGCCGATAACGTCAGACCCTATAAAAAAACCCTTCTGTTGGAGATGCATTAACCTCCCTGTAATGTTCAAAGAACACCACCACTCGTGAAAATATCTATAGAAGAGAAACAAGTCTCCAAGACTTCTACGAAGTTCCAAAGAAGTGAGCGAGTCTGTGAACGAAGAATCATCAACAAGACGGATTGCCTTTTTCTGAATAGAATCGAGAAGCCTCAATAAATGTTTTGATGCCGAACTCCACACATGAGAACTATATTCCAAGACAGGTCATATCTGAGCCATGTAGATCATTAGAAGCTGACGAGAAGTGGAGTATTTCTTCGCACGAAATAGAAAAGTTAGAAAGTTTCTGGGGAGCACCTTCAGCGATCGATCTCACATGGTTTTCCCATGAGGGATTATCACTGATCGTAATTCCTAGCATCGAGATACTTGACATTGTGGAATAGTTACTCCTGACATCCGAATACAAGAGGACGATAGATCGGCTTTTCTTGAGAAGAGACCTGCCTAGGTTTTCGTAGCATTAAATTCCACCAAGTTGGTGTTACCCCATTCTATTATTTTTACCAAGTCATCGTTAATTTTATTGAAGTGAATGTTTCTTTGAATTTTTTTTGTCTCGAGCTGGTATGGGGACTCTGGAAGAGAAACTGATATGAAGAGTACTGTCGTCCGCAAAACTATGTATTGAACAAGATGTTTTCTCGAGCTAATCATTGATATGAAGTAGGAACAAAGTGGGCGCCAGAACTGAACCCCATGGAACACCTACATTTATTGGGAGAATATCAGATGATACACCATCAACAACTACATACAGAGACATCAGACAAGAAACTCTTCAACAAAGGACAAAACTGAGAAGGCAAACCATTAGAAGTTTAGAAAGGAGACCCCGATGCCAAACTCGATCAAACGCTTTTGAAATATCGAGTGCAACACCTATCGTTTCTCCGAATTTCTCGATTAAATGCCGCCAAATATGAGAAACCTAAGCCAATAAGTCACTGATCCGTATTGTCGATCATTAATTATTCCTGATGTCTCTAGATATTTGATAAGCTTCATATTGATTGCTTTTTCCATGACTTTGGAAATGATAGAAAGCAATGCAATTGGCCTATAATTAAAAGGTAAAATTTTCTTCCCTTTTTAAAAAACTGGCTGAACTCTTGCTGTCCTCCAGGACTTAGGAAAGAACCCCAAGTTATATGAAAGGTTAAATAATTCGCAAAGTACTGGTGTCCATTCGGGGAAACATGCTTTCAGAACAATTGCTAGGAGTCCATCAGATCCGCAAGCCTTATTCGTCTTTAGGACCACTAGAATATTTCTTATATTTTGTTGTTGAAAAATTATCTCAGGCATATGACTGTCGACAGGCGTGATATTCGGGGGATCTTTTCCCGATGAGTCCAGAGTAGAATTTCCAGCAAACATATTTGCAAATATATTTGATTTTTGTTGGGCAGTGGTGGCTTGTGATCCATCTTCTTTGGTTAAAGGAGGAAATGAACTGAAAGTGAAATTTTTGGCGAAAGATTTAGCAAATGACCAAAACGTATGAGAACCGTTTGGACATTCAACAAGTTTCAAACGAATTTTCTGATTATTTGCTTCTTTAGCAGCCTCAGTTGTTGCACTACACCTATTTCTTGCGTTAACATACTCAGATGTCGTCTCCAAATTGGGCTCTTGGCGCCAGCGATTGAATGCCGTTTGTTTGGATGTGTCAGCCTTAGAGCAGCTTTTATTAAACCATGGTTTCCCAGACTGTGGTCTCTTTGTACTACTTGGAATGAATGTTTCCATTTCCAGAATAATGGTATCAGAGATTTCTTGAGCACATAGAGTGGGATCACCAGATAAAAAACAGACCCTTCTCCAATGAAAATCATAGATAAACATTCGAAGACCGTCCCAGTCTGCTGATTTGTAATGCCAGACACGACGTGCGGGTAGTTTACCACTCATTGGAGCCAAATACGAACAAGTAGTTGAAATCAAAGTGTGATCAGAATTACCCAAGCGGGAGTGAATTTTGATCTGATAAATATCAGGATGAGTAGTAAGAAACGAGTCCAGTGTATTGGCAAATTAGTTACTCGTATCAGGAATACGAGTGGGTTGATCGATGAGCTATTCCAGATCATTAGTAATAGCAAATGCCTCTGCCTGTCGTCGTCTTTCATCTGTTCTATTAATTTAAGCCATTAAGAATTATGTACATTAAAATCACCCAATATGGTGACCTCAGCAGTTGGATGGTTTTCTTTGAGGAAGTCGATTTTTTCCGATAGAAATTCGAATAGTCTGTCAGGAGAGTCATTGTTAGGTGATAAATAAAAACAACAGACAAATTCAGTTTGTTGATGATTGACAAGCTTAAACCACATCACGTCAAAATCTTTCGGTTCCAGTCCTTATTCGCGTTGGCACGATAAATCGTTCATAGAGTATAGACAAACACCCCCTTTGGAACGAAAGCGAGAATAAAATTCATAACTTGAACAAAGCATGTGGACATTATTCGTGGTATATGAATTGACCTGAGTTTCAGTTAGAATAAAAATGTCAGGTTTTTCGGTTTGCAGATGGTGAAGCACACCATTGATATTTTTATTCATACCACGAATGTTACATAAATCAATACTCAATACCCTCGATGAAGGTTTCCCCCGAGTACCACCCACTCGGAAATCCGATTGGGGAAGTATTTTACTTTCGGAGTTTTTTACTCTGGGAGATATTATCATCATTTATCAAGTTCAGTAGTTGTGAAAAACCGGAAATATCAACCACATGATGGCCTCTTCAAGGCTAATAGTGCTGGACTGTTATATTGTGAATATGCACGGTACCATTGAAATGTCATTTTAGTTATTGACTTTCCAATTATGAAAAAAGATCTTTCTAACAGAGAAGTTGTTTGTTCATGGATACTTTGTGAACATTTCGAGATTTTTCTATTCTATTCATCACGATATGGCATAAACCCAGATGATATGAAATGACCCATTATCTCCTGTCAGAACTCGATGGAGCATTGTTCTACCTTATGATTTTTCCATATCATTTCGATAGGCAGATGAGCGACGAAGGCTTCATTGTGATAATAATGCACCTTCAACCCCTTCAAAAATTGTCCACCATTGTAACATCGTGCACAAAGGTATCATTATCGAGTCAAGAACATCTGAAAAGGAGTATTCTCACACACACCAGAAAGCTGAATAACAAATGTGACCATCCAACACAGTTCAACAAGACGGAGCAATCGTACAAGTAGTTAGACGTACTATTATCCGTTCGAAGTTAAACGGTTCGGAAAGTCTATTATTTCGTAACCGTACAATTTGTTCTAGTGAATCTAACGCCGTCCCATTACATGCTACTATTTTATTCACGAGCTAATAGAATCTTTATGTGGCAAATGACAGCCATGATGTAGTGGGATAGCAGTCGTTTTTACGTGATAAATTTCGCTGGGAATAAAACTGTATTTAACCGGAGTGGTTTTTGTTTGATAGATTGAAATCACGGAATGTTTTCATTGCACGAGCTATGCTAAGAGCTGTACTGGAATGGATTGAAAAACGAGGTAAATCAAGGGTTGCACATGTTTAGTCACGTGAAGCATTCGTGAAGAGTGGCGTTACTGAAATGATAAGAGTAATTTGAGTCAGTTATGAACTTTATAATTTTTTGAAAAGAGAAGCCACCTAAGTCGACCTTGTATTGTAAAAACTTTTGTCACCGTACGAATAATTACAATTTTTAAAAGTGGTAAGTTATTTATTTTTTCTTTCCGTTCCTATCAATTATTGTCAGGTGTATCCCAAATAGCTCTCATCGCTGCCCACAACATAAATTGACGGCATTGCGATTTCGTGTTGATAGACTTATTATGATTCCCTTGGAGGATTGGACCTACAAGTGGAATGAACACCCCAGATCTAGTTAAATGGTAATGCAGTTGAGGTGAGGTCGTGTAGTGTATCAATCGTAACTGTAGTGTTTGAGTTAAATGGTTTGCTTTGGAATCTGTTTCCATAGTATGTAGAGACAATAATAAACGAAGATGATATATGTCAATGGAAATGTAAAGTTCTGGAAAATAAATATTTAAAAAGTAATAAGATCATTCCTGATATCTACGAATATAATATTGGCGACGAGGATTGCAAACGAATCATAATAAAATGGCAGAAGGCTCGAGTTCGCTCATTGGAGTACAGCACGTTTTTGATGGGAATGTGAACAACTGGCATGTTCATAAGAAAAGATTAGAACAGTTTTTCATTGCGAATACTATAACCAGCGATGAGGTAAAAAGGGCCGTATTGTTGAATGGCCTCGCGGAAGAAACTTACAAGTTGTTGGAAGATTTGCTGTTCCCAAACAAGGCGGAATCGACAGATTTCAATAAAATAGTTTCAGAATTAGATAACTATTTCACCCACGACAAGATGGTTATGGTAGAGAGATATACTTTCTATTCGTCTGAGAAATATAGTAATGAGTCATATTCAGAGTATTTGGTTCGATTGAAAGGGCTGGCGGTAAACTGTCAATTCGGACAGTTCCTCAAAACTGTACTGAGAGATAAATTCGTTACTGGCTTAGAAAATGGACCAGTTTTGGATAAACTACTGCAGCAGATTGAAAACACATTAACAGCGGAAAAAGCGTTACAATTAGCAATGCAGACAGATTCAGTTTTGAATGGATTCGGTTTGAACGATACGGGATATCGTGTGATAATTCCAACAAGTATGCGCAAACTTGTTTTGAGAGAATTGCATAAATCTCATTTAGGTAAAGTGAAAATGAAGGCTCTTGCTCGATCCTATGTCTGGTGGCCTTTTCTGAACTCGGATATAGAAATTTTATGTAAAAATTGCAATAATTGCGATCAAGTTAGGCCGAACCCACCAAAAACATTTTTGAACCCCTGGCCGATTGCAAATGGTCCATGGGAACATATACATATTGATTTTTTGGGTTCTTTTCACGGGAAAATGTTATTCATCATAATCGATAGTTTTTATAAATGGCCGGAAGTATTTCCCATGTCATCAAACAATTCCACAGCTTGTATTGAAAAATTGAGAGAAATTTTTGCTAGGTTTGGACTACCCAAAACGTTAGTTTCGGATAGTGCAAAGAATTTTACCTCGTTACAGTTCAAAGAATTTTTATGTTTGAACGGTATTCAATTTATCAATACTCAACCTTTTCATCCACAGACCAATGCAGCTGCAGAAAATGCAGTAAAAACCGTGAAATTGTATTTAAAGTATTCTGCACGTTGAAACAAAGCGATTTTATGAAATCGATAAGCTCATTTCTAATTAATTACAGAAATACCATGCACTGCTCTACTAGAAAGTCTCCCGCTCAAATTATGTTCGGTCGTTCTTTAAGAATGAGGTTAGATTTAATGAAACCTGATAGTATTATTATCAAAGATTATGAGCACTCAATTGAAGCAAAAAATAATTTGGAAATGAATAAAAAGAGGCAAAAATTTAATTACAAGGGGAGAAGAGATGTAGTGTTTTTGGTAGGTCAATCAGTTAGGGCTAGAGATTATAGATCTTTACAACCTGGATGGGCAATTGGTAGGGTTGTGGATAAAATAGGAAAGGATGTTTACACAGTGAAATTGTATGACAGTGGTGTTATATGGATTCGACACGCGAATCAATTATTAGCCTATGATCACAACCAGAAATTGTCATGCAAGTGCCAGAGGTCAGTTCGAATTGTAAAACACCAGTTAAAAATAATTGCAATACAAATTCTGTAAGACCTGTTCGTATAAGGAGAGTTCCTGATAGATTACAATTATAATTTCTTAGTTGATTCTGGGAGAGATGTAGTGTTTGAGTTAATATGGTTTGCTTTGGAATCTGTCTCCATAGTATGTAGAGACAATAATAAACAAAGATGATATATGTCAATGGAAATGTAAAGTTCTGGAAAATAAATATTTAAAAAGAAATAAGATCATTCCTGATATCTACGAATATAATAGTAACAATACAACTATCTATATTTTTATATTTTTTCTGTCTGGCTTTGTGAAATTTTTTATTGCTTGGATATCAATCCTAGTAGCTCTGGGTGTTTTTCTGGTTTCCCTACAAGTCAAATAGAATATTCGATAGGTACCGTAAAAACCCGGGACAATTAGAGTGTTTGGAAAAATAAATATGAATGAATAGGAAATGAAAATATAAAGTAGGTTAATGTTTCTAAACCAGCAACTAATTTGAATTGTATGATGATTCGAGTTTGTGCTGCATTGCTCTTCATTCGATAACACCACACAGTTTCTGGCATGCCAATATATGTATGGTACCTGGAAGTTCTTTATGAAGGAACAGCTCCTCAGACTTACTCTTAGTTTTATAGTTTAGAGAATGAGGGAAGCAGCATTCGATATAACCTAGCTTAATTTTCTCCAAGTCGAGTGTGAAGATCCGGATGAAAGTAATGAAGCTACAGTACCAGTAATTACTTAATTACTCCTGAAACACCAAAAAAATTTTGTCATTTGCTCTGTGAGCATTTTCATGGTTGCTGCTCTTCTGGAATGCTATCAATTATTCTACTTTTGAAATTGTGGTTAGCCCGAAAAATAAAGTAATTTTTTTAAGTCCTTGGATTTCTTGAGGAAGAGATTAGGTACTGATGTTGATGAAGAATGCATGATTTCGAGAAATGAAAAGGATTTCTAGCCATTGAAGCAACATGATTGAATTTAAAGTCTACTGTCAAGACCAGATCTGTTTCAATACGGATGAGTTTTTTCCTGTGTAACTTGTGAAAACAAACTAGTTGTCCTGTTCGAATGTCATTATTTATGGATTTTTTAATTGTAGTTTCTTTGGGTTCTCAACCTACCACAATCTGGAAAAAATGAGAATTAGTTTTGGAATCTATACAAGTGAAGAAGGCAGATTTTTATCCACTGCGCTAAGTTGCTGCGGTAATTAAAAAATAGTTCCCTTCGAATGGAACACGTTCTATAAGTCAGCAACTTCTCGTATATCTCAAATTTGCCTATCAAAAAATACGAGAACTAATATTTTTCAAAATACTTATCGTTGACTTATAAAAATTATTCCAGCTGATGAAGTTAACACCACAGTTATCATAGACATAGGCGAATATAAAAACAAATTTTAACAATTGATCACAAACACGAAGTATAAGATACCTAACCATGACACATCGGTAACATTGAAACAAGTGTTCACTAAACTGAATCAAGTCCGAGCAAAATCCAGAGAACAGAAAATATACAGAACATCACTGAAATACAAAGACACACTATCGAAAACAGAACGCGCACCCATTTTTCCTACAGTAAACCACCACATTTTTATAGATGAGCAAAAATGCTTAAAGCAATTTTTCCTTTGAAACCCATTGTAATCTCTTTTGAATCCCCATACCAGAAACTGACCAGATACATAAATATTGAAACCCTTATCAGGTAACAGAAATTTCTTTTTGAAGAATACTCCACATCTGAGCCAAAATTAGAGAATGATGGAAATCTCATCAATAGAACGCAGTTGAATGTAGATGCCATAATAGATATCCTACAACTGTGTACAAAAAAAAGCTATTCAAATAAATCATTTATGAAACCAACTAATAAAATTTAATGGAGTAGAGGTACAGTATAGCATGCTCCTGAAATTCCCAAAATTAGGAAAACCTTCAAAACAAAGAATCAAAATGAAAAGAAAAAAAGGACTCGACGCCGGATTCGAACCAACACCTACATTTCCCAATTTTCCTTCCATGAACAATGCACTTTGCGGTATGAAGGCCTGCAGAAAGTATTTGCGGAATATGATAATATCTATTATAATATTTGTCGTTAATCTTTTATTTTCTCAACATTTTCACTTCTTGAAACTATTATTCCCTTCTTTACTGTATGTACCATTTTCAAAATACTGATCTATAAATGAACGGTGAAATTTATAAGTACCTATATAATAGAATATAGTTAAGGTCGTCAATGCCGTATATGTTATTTCATTGATGACGTATCAATGTCACTTTTACTTTTCCTCCCTAGCGAGGGGTATACTTTGGATAGAGGGAGGCGGAAAACATATTTTTCTATAGCCGTACTAATAATAATAAACTCATATCTTCTTTTTTCAGATTGTGGTAGGTTCAGAACCCAAAAAAAAACTACGAAGAAACTATTTCTAAAAGCAATGTTGACGTTGACATTAAAAACATTAAGAGTAATTTATAGCAGGAACCTATATTTTCCAATCAGGCCCTTCATTATTCCCTTCTGAAACTATTTCGTTCACCCGATTGGGAATGCTCTGTCTGGATAATGAGAGTGAACGCCATCGGAACAACCTGCTCCTAATAATCCATTGTCTTTTGAATTATGTAGAACGATAAATAGGGCTTTCTGAAAGGTGTAATTATCCGAAATTCGAAAACCTCTGATGGTTTTTAATCAAGCGTTGAGGTAAGAAATTACGATATTTCATAACGATTCGCCTAATGAAGCTGACTGCTAATTAGACGTATTTATTTATGTATTTGGACAAGGTAAAGAGTCAAGTGAATTATGAAAC
This sequence comes from Zygogramma bicolorata, assembly GCA_032362365.1. NCBI lineage: Eukaryota > Metazoa > Arthropoda > Insecta > Coleoptera > Chrysomelidae > Zygogramma > Zygogramma bicolorata. The sequence goes on along the minus strand of JAVJAQ010004414.1, from coordinate 2,048,598 downwards.
GGAAGGCGGACGATTTATAGCTGGTAATTTCGGTGGGGAAGTTCCAGAAAATCATTACATCGACGACGATCAACTTATTAAAGGAAATATTCGTTTGGTAGATTCTGAAGGGTTGGAGGTATTACATGGAATTCGATATGAAAAGGTTATTTTCATGGCAATGGCGTTTGGAATTCTATGATGTCTTCGAATTTAGGGTGTTGAAATGTTTTCTGAATTTTGCATATTCGTTCGGTAGATATCACAAAGACGTCAAGACGAAATACAAGTGATCAATAAAAAAAAAATTATGCTAGATGAAGCTAGCGAAAAACGTATTGCGGTTTTATGAACAAATTGTCAGTCATCGTACAGGAAACTGGTATTTGTGTTGAATATTAAATTCCTTCAAGTACAGACCACTTCAATTCAATATCAGAGATCATATCACACCAGAATACGATACTTATCAGGAGAATAATATTTCAAAAATATAAATTTTTTCAACAATGAGATAATAATATCCCTCCACTGTTTTATTTTTCAGAACTTACAATCAGATATATCTTCCTAAGAAACGAAATGTTAATTTGGAACTTACTGGTCGAACATTTTGGACTTCAATCAGAACCCAAAAAGTTAAATAATATTCAAATACCAAGACAGTGAAAGAGCATCAGTGGACAGTCACATATAACGGGATTTTTGACTTCCATCAATGCTGTGTAGGCGAGTGCGGGATAGGGTGGTACAATTTTCATAATAGCTGATGGTACTCAGCATATATATGATGAATAATTCGATTGTGAGGAACCTCACGATCGTGTGATGATGTGTTATCCCTTTTACTGTTATCCCTGCTTCAGTGATATAACCATCGCTTAGAAGTTGTTTGGATTACAGACTAACAATTGTTTTGCGCTCCATCTTGCTAATGCAGTTGATGGATTTTGAATCATTGGCAGAATGCCAGTAGATATTCGGAGATATAAGTGACACTGCATTGAATCTTTCTACAGTGAGATTTCACTGTTTATTGTTAACATGAAAAATGCTCTTCAGTATCTAAAGATATGCATTGCTTTTATTCGTAACTTGGTTCATTGCCTGAGTAAGAAAATGAGATATTCCCTTTGAAAATGAGTTACTCTTATCACATTCTAGTCCAACTGTGTCGACAGAAAATTGAACCGATGTATGAACAATTGAATGAATATAAGTCTTATTACACATTGCATATTCAAAAACAGTGCATTCTTCAGAAAATTCACTTCTGTCAAGGAAGTAATTCACAATTTTCGAAAATCATTAGGTTAATAGAAGAATGAAAACTGTTACTGAACCTGCCTTTTCGAATCCTAGGTATGGATATTATCTTTGGTTTCGGGGTGAAATCAGCTTTGGCTTTCTGAGGAAAATTTCATCACATCTATAGTGAGCTTGGTTGACATGTTTTTTAATTCATTAAATAGTGACATCACAGTAAGAAATTGTAAATAGATGAAAAGTGTGGTCCAACGACAGTAAGAAGGAGAATTTCCACTTAAATGATTGATATCAGTTTTTTTATTTATACTGTTTTTATCTTGAGATATATAGGCCATTTCCAAAAAGGTTCTCTCAGTCATATGTTTCTTTAGTTAATATTTTTGTTAGACTATAATTCGATGGTCAAATTTATTTACATGATCAGCATTCTGAATTTTCGTGAAAACAATAGTTTCTCATCCACACTGAAACCTCCTCCATTCCTTGGAAAATCCAGCTCGAATTCTATTTGATTGACACAAACGGAACGGACTCTAATGGGAACAAAGCAAATGTGAAACTACCTGAATTAATGTGCTCACCGAGAGGTCGAAAGTTGATATGGCAACACTGCCCTAGCGGGAATCCCGACCATATCCATGAAGCGTAATGTTCACCTCGTATTTATCTAGGACCTTAATTACACACAGGGAGTGAAATGGATAGTTTTAATAACTTTTAACTATGTTGGTACTGGATTCATTAAATCAACATTACGCTATTAAAGTTGGTTGCTATGGAACTGGATATATATCCTCATAATGATTTAGGTCAGGTAAAAGCTTGAGCAAAGAACAAAAATAATATTATTCATCACAGAAGTTAGCTCCGTCTTGGATATCTGTGAAATGATTTGTTTAGGAAACAACCGACCCAACTGTCACGAACATTTTTCATCAGCAGAAAAAACATACCAAGGAATATACCGAGGAATTCTGAATTTTTACTTTTTTGTATCCTGGCAGAATCTGAAAAAAATCAACGATTTTTGTAGAAAATGAGGAAGTGTAAAAAGTCATTCCTCCGAAAAGTAGCTGGGCTGATGAAAATTATGTGCGATCGAAGTCTCTGAAGAAATCAGTTGGTGTCCCACAGGGTAGTATTTTGGACCCTGTCATGTTTTTTGATTTCATCAATGATTTCTAGATGATAGCAATATACTGGAGCAGGCAATAATTTTCTTGAATCAACTGAAAATGCTAGTGAATCCCTGATCTCGATTCCGAACTGGTTTAATAATTCACGTTCTTAATCCGAATGAAGCCAATGCGATAATAATTAAAACACACAGTCTAACCACTTCGGGTTATTTATTATTTTATCGACAATTAATACAGTTTTCCGATGATGCTAAATCCTTCGATATTCGTTGATGAAATGCTGAAATTTGGAAGTCACATTGATTACATTTCTAAAAAACCAGTTTTCAAAATCCAGAAAAAACGATTCGCATCATGAACAATTTGAAATTTTCAAATTCCTGATTTATTTCAGGGAAGATGGAACAATCTACAGTGCCAGCTCTATATATTCGTGAATGTACAATATTTTTGTATAAAAATCTACACTTTTTTGTGGGTTTTGAATCAACACATTCATATAGCACAAGAGTCTTGTGACGAAACGTACATGTAATAATAAAATACCTTCTAGGCACCAAAAGGGGCAGATGATATTCTTGTATTGAATTTTATACACATTTACTACATATTATCAAGAATAATTAATAGAAACTCTGCCAAATGAAAAAAATCACTTATAGAAACTCTTGTAGATTGTGAATGACTACCTCCAATTCGTGATTTTTAATGATTTTCATTTATAGATGCTATTCTTGGCATATTTGTTCGATCTTGGACTGACTTATACATCTTTAAATATGTATATTAGTGCAATAAATTCATTATTATTGGTTTTATGAAAACCTGATAGATCCCACGAATTCTGAAAAGGAATTGCAGACACTTGATGAAGATCCATGATTTGAAAAAGACTTATATGAAACTGCTACACATTTCTCATTTATACAATAGTTGCTTTTACGTGTTATATACACGAGTATGTACTCTAAGACCCCATTTTATAGTGTAGCGGTTTCGTGAACTGTTTTGTGAAAATCAAAGAATCAACTATTTTTAAATTAGGCTGTAGATTTTGTATTTCACACACATCAATGACAAATATCAAAAAGGAATATTATTCTTTTCAAAACAGCTGGTAACAATAAAATTTACATTTTTGAAAAAATCAACATCCGATTATGCATGCTATGGAACATGCTTGAGATGTTGGTAATCTGATGGGCGCAACAAGCAAATAGTTATTTTTGTATCGAGTGCGTAGAATGAGTGTTTTTAAATGGCACATGAGAGTGGGCTTTCGAATGTGCCAAGAAAACACGAATTTCAAACACAAAATATACACAACATTTTTTGTACACATGTGAATGCGAATTTACATCTGAAATATATTGAAAAATAAATACTTTCAATTCATCTTGACGTGTTTTTTTATCCCGATAGGTTATCGCCCAATTTCACAGAATTAAGTGGTCTTCTGTGCCGTTACTTTAAAAAAGGTTGGTTGGCACGCCGCGTGTTTGACTGCTCGTAGTTGCTTCAATTCCAAGTTATTTTCAAGATGGATGTTGATTATTATATAGTGGTAGTGATAGCCATTCAGATATATTTCAGAAAGCAGATGCAATAGTATCTAATATATTACCAGCCAAATCCAAGTAAGTAAAAAAAAAACATATATAAGAGCTACACAGGTCACTGTTTCATGAGAAGCTCTATAAATCTTCTGGCCACTGCAGGGGGCAACATTGCATCCATAAAACGTCACGGTGGCTAGAAATCCACCTCCGTAGTGGAAGCATTTATAGAAGATTGTTTGAATAACATAATTGAGATTTCTGACAAAATTTAGAATTGTCCTTCTTCTTCCAAACAAATTGAAATATCTGATAAAATTGCGGAGTCAACCATTCAAGAAATTTCTGACGTTTCTGATCAGCACCAACATGGAACTTCTTCGGTAATTTATGTTGGAAATTATTGTTCAAACTTCACTATTTATTATAATTCCAACAATTGAAATTTTTTATGATGAATTATCAATTGATAATTGACTCTGTTGGAAATATATCCTTCATAAAGTGATATTTCATGTTTATTATGGGAATTATTTTGTCGATTAAAAAAAGTAAACATTCACGCATCAACAGAAATGCAGAAATGTCAAGTTTTTTGAGTTATACAAAAAAGAAATTTCGATAACGTCTAGTATTCAACGGAGGTGCGATTGTTTCCTCTGGTAATGGATAGACCATTACATGATCCCACTGACTGTTTTCTCTTCAGATTCCAACGTGGTTTTGATACAAATACACTTGTACAAGATAACATGTTTCCTCATCTCGAAGATCATCCAGCACGAAAGCAAACACGCTCTCCTGTCGAAAATTAAAGTACACTCCTCAGAAGCTTTATGCGTTTTATCTCTCCGCCAACACTGTTCTGTCGATCTCGCATCTTTATGTTTACCATGGTAATACCCTCGTGTTGAGATATTTGATGGTAGAATACGACGTAAAATTGCAAGAAGACATGTATTACAGCACAATATCTTGATGTACTTCCGACGTCTTTCTCTGCTCCGCTTCTAAGACGCAACGTGGAGAGATTGATGGGTGTAAGTGGTGTTGATAGGATGAGATTAGTTCAAGCAGTCAATCTATCATAAAATTTTGTGAATGGAAAATGATAACTAGGGAATTCACTCAGATTCTACGCGATTCTAGCTATCAGGTACTGACATGCCATTCATTGGTCACGGACCATATTCAATACAATTATCATTGTCATCTGTTTTTAATCAAATTGTAATATTGTCAATGTCGGTACATGCTATCATGGAACCAAAATTTCATCGTATTCTGATAAACTGTTCTAGTTTAACAGGAAACTGTGAAACATATTCAATGAGATATCGATGACGAAAAAAAAATCTACAAGGAATAAATTCCAACATAGTGAACACACATAATAGGTGTATTGGATCTTACTTCACAGAGGTTGCTGGGCAAATACGTCATTAGTTCTTTGCCAAGATGGTTTGGATAAGCTTCACCTACTCGATATTCATCACTTGAGGAATTTATTTCAGGGCTCAGGGCATATTATGCATTCGAGTCATTTAGCTCACAGAGACAATGTATCTGTTAGTAAACATCGAATACCCAATAAAATATTGAAAATATATCTGAAATTCAGGAAAATAACTCACCACTCTTTCACGTAACTATTACTAGTATAAATAAATCTTCAGTATCACTGGATTCACATTTTTTTTCTGATGATACATAAATAGCCTAGGCCTTAAAAGCAAATTTTATGAATCTTGGTTGTTCCAGTTGGTGGTAAATGTTTGTTTTGGTGGTTGTGATAGGTCAGAAGATATCGAAATTGGATGGCATATAATCCATTATCAGGCAATGAATGAGGGCAACAGAATAATTCAATTTTTCATATTGAAGACATCGAGAATCGAAACCAAATAGTGAAATAGTGTGGTTATCCACAGTAAAGTGATCGCTAGGGGGATTTTTCTACTATTACCTAACAACGAAAGGAATCCTTTTCGTAATTTTTGGAAGAGACCATTTTTCAATCCGACCCCATAGTAACATTTCGACATTTTCATAAAAATTTCGGGCAAACATAAGACCTTATCATCGAGTTGTTTCAATTTATTCCCTATTTTATTTCATATATTTATTTCATACATACTCTTTCACCTCATTCATTCTCAATTGAATATCAACCTGAATCATCAGCGGTTTTTCGAACTCATTTTGGCGTTTTTTAAAAATTTTGATAGTTTCAACTTTATTTCATTCTCTTGTAATGTTTTTTTCAACTTTTCGGAATTGTTCCAGCTCTTTCTTTTTTCATTACACTATTTCTACACAGTCAGTAATTCATGACAGGTTTCAAACAAATTAAATAATTTGAACAATACAAGTTCAAACCACAACCATTCATTCGGATCGAATCAAACTCATTATTTTTTGCCACAAACACAGTTGATAGAGATATTGTTGATAACAAATTAGACATGATCGAAGAAGAATATCTTACACTATTATGAATCCGATAACAAAATCCATTAACATCAATGATATTTCTATCAAAAAAATGTTTCATCACTCGGTTAGAAATATGCATGTGTCAGCAATTCTATCCATGTTTTGTCTTGTAAGTATATGATTTCAACTATCCTTTTATTTTATATATGGAATTATATTTCATTTTCAAGTCAAAAAAAATAAACCGACAGGAAGATTATAACACTTTGTTTTTTATTTCAGGTAAGTACAATAACAGCAGAAAGAGAAAACAAAAATATTCTCCTACACAGAACATAGGACACATTAATATCAAGATGAGGATGGCTTACGATGAAGTTCTGTCAGTGGCCTTCTTTGGAGAAGGTAAAGAGGTGACTTTTTTATGCAGGTCACAGAGAGTTTGTCAATAGTCAATTTCTGCAACTTGAATCAGTTATGTTTCTTCGTTGATAGGTAAGAGAGGAAATCCTATAGAGGGGGGACTTTAATAATGAGATGAATTTCAAACGTATGAAATTCATATTTCCATGACCTTATCAACAAAACCACACAAAATTTGAAATAGTTTTAGGCGACAATCCAACAAAACATTTTCCTGGAAAATATCCTCTCGTAACTCTCAAAATGAAGGATTTTCCCACTCACCCCTTCTCATCAAGGCAAAAGAGATACGAGTCTTAATTACCGGAACGTGTATATGCGGGATAAGACAAGCATCAGCACCAGGTTTGTTTTAATAAGTACTCCGCGAGTGAATAAGGAAAACGCTTGACACTCACCCTCCTCCCCCCCTTCCTGCTGACGACTACGGCGTGGATTAACTCAATATTTACAGATGAAAATTGACGAAAGTGGAGAAAATACGGTTTTTCCTCATAATCCCCGACGAGGTTTCGCCTCGAAATGAATGTTCCATCTTTGAGGGAAAATTCTATACACTGGCAGTTAATTTCGTGGCTGCGGAGTTCCAACTGATTACTTTGCAAAGTAGTTTTCGAAAGAGGTTTGAATTTTGGTGTGTTTGTTTTTAGGCATCGTCCCAATTCCATGTTTTTTTTTCCGGCAAATGAACTGAAGAAACATTCAATGAATACACAACCCAACAAAATTATATTAGTTTTTTTTTGGCCGGTGAATTAATTATAAACTGAATCTGAGTGTTTTTGATTGGCTGATTCCATAAGGCATTTTCTCGTAGCAGCTCTAGTTCTTCAGATACTGGCCAATCAATTTTAGATCTGGTAGGAGGTAAAGATAATGAAATGATGATATTCTTGCAGGTCAAAACCAAAATTTCTTAACTAAAATTGTATTAACCCCATTTCGGGTACTTGTTATTGCCCATGATTGTAAAAACCGACCTTTCCATAGTAAAATTAGGTATGAAGAACATCAGTGGGTGATATGTGTCGATTTAAAAATGGAAAACTTTCTCCTTGGACAAGTGGATTTACAAAATATATGGCATAGCAGAGCACAAAATCAGCACTGTGTTAACAGAAATTGGCTTTTGAGAAATGTTATGATTCAAGGACAACATAACGTAATCAATAAACCTTTGGTTACGAGAGAAAAAATCTTATTGCCACTTCTCCATATCAAGTTGGGGCTTATGAAGCAATTTGTGAAGGTTTCAGATCAAGATGGACTATGTTTCAATCACTTGTCGCGTAAGTTTCCTGTAATTAGCACACGAAAACTGAAGGCCGGAATATTTGATGGATCACAGATAAGGCAGCTTATTGAAGATCCACAATTTACAACATCAATGAAATAGATTGAATACAATACTTGGTGTTCATTTGTTAAAGTAACACAAAATTCTCTTGGAAATGAAGCAGAGAATGATATACAATTAGTGAAAAATATGCTTTCCAACTTCAAAACTCACCTTGGTTGTAACATGAGCATAAAAATTCACTACCTCCACAGCCACTTAGATCGGTTTCCAGAAAACATAGGCGATTTGAGTGAGAACAGGGAGAAATATTTCATCAGGACATCAAAACTATGGAAAGTAGTTATCACGGAAGATGGTATTGCCACATGATGGCCGACTACTGTTGGAGTCTTCCGCGAGATTGTTCTGGTGACCGGCATGCTAGAAGGTCGTATACAATTTGTATATCACTGCTTTTTCATGTCTTTGTGTAATAAAGATAATTAACTCATATTTTTGTTATTTTACGGTAGTACCGTAGTAGGAGTAAATAATGAAATAGTAATATGATAAAATGTTTATGAATCAAAAATTAAAATGTCTTTTCAAAAAATCGTCAATATTACGTATCTCAAAAACTATATCTGATATACCAAATCTGACAGTTGATATACCAAATCTGACAGTTATTCTGGATCCTGCGCTCAAAAACTACCTGAAAACAACTGAAAAATTGCAGGCACCAAACTGGCTATTGGGTTGTGATATAATGAAGAAACATTATCAAGAATCGCTCAATGACAAATTTCAATCAATGAACTTGTATTGTTTGACCATTCATCACAGAAGGGCAATGTAATAATCGGTTATTAAAGGAGTACATACTCTTACTGTGTTCAGTATTCAATTCGGTTAATACATCATACGGATTGCCTTTTAAGCTGCTGTTTAGTTATCGATGGCGTTTTCACCTTACCATTAGATGCTGGTGTTCCCCAAGGATCTATTCTAAGAATCATATTGCAGTAAATCGTGATTGAAACTGAGTCTATATTGAAAACACCTCTTTTCATGAGTTCTAAGTCCTGCCCTGATCTACTCGACTCATCAAATCGAAACAATACGGTTTTTTACAATCAGCATATCAAATGAGATATTGAAGATTCGGATTTCGTTAAGATTGTGAGATTTGTATCGAAATGCATATTTTCCACTCCCACTATTTTAAACCGTTCATAACCTACATTCAAGTTTTTCGGGTTTGAGGACAGTGTCCTGGAATTTTGACTTCCGAAGCTTTCGGCTGCATCTGCGGCAACCATCTTCAGCGGCGTGTTCTGAGTTGAACTCCTTCCTGTGATGATTATATATCATCATTAGTCATAGTAGGTTCATAGAAAGGAGTTCAACTAAGACCACGCCGCTGAAGATGGCTGCCGCAGATGTAGCTGAAAGCTCCGGAACTCAAAATTCCAGAACACGGCCCTCAAGCCCAAAAATTTTGCGATATATCAACACTGGTCGTGAAAGCTTATATTCTTTCATAATTCATTACGTATTTGACAGCTGGTAATGGCTCATTTAGTATACACGTGTATTCTAGATTAATTGCGGCCGCTTCCGGAATTATTTTTTCAAAATGATGGGATATGTAACATTTGACCTGATGAATTAAATCTCATGACTACATCCAATTGCACGAAAACCAAACACAGACAACTTTCGATTCAAATTATTGGTGAAGTTGAATCAAAAACGATATTTTTACGAAATTTTGTGGATTGGTTCTGGTGGATTGGTTCTGTATCTCGTCAAAGAGTACCACAACTAATAAGAGACGAATGCTTTGTCGGAACCTTTGATGTATGTTGTACAAGATATCGAGAGGAAGTAGGTCACAGCGTTGACAAATATACTAATTGATACACGGAGAAAAAGAAGACAGGTAGTGATTCAAATTCGTAGAAACTGCAGTACACTAAGGAAAATATCATTGTTGATTATCATCCGCTTTCGTTATGATACTCAATATATTTTTGATGGACTGAATTGTTGAAAAGATTTTACTATTGAATTATGTAGGTGTAATTTTTATTCAAATTCACTAATATTCCATCAGAAAACTTTCACTTTGATACAAAATCTTGTTTTTTCATTCATAGGATTCAAGTCTCTGAATTATAACACGCAGTAAATGGATTCAGACGCAAATATTCTTTTGAAGTTATGAATTTACTGTTTTGATCAGTTTTCCTGAAGTGCTATGAATTTGATTGAAATGGCTACAATTATTGATTGGTAAACAAAATATCGAGTATAGAATCTCTCAATGACCGATTATAATCTGTCAATGGCGTATTGACAGATTAAAATCTGTCATTGACAGATTGAAAGCTGTCAATGGCATATTGATAGATTGAAATCTGTAATTGATAGATTTCAATCTGTCAATGCCACATTAAAATATGTCATTGACTGTCAATGCCACATTAAAATATGTCATTGACTGTCAATGACAGATTTCAATCTGTCAATATGTCTTCGAAAGCTTTTAATCAGATTATAATCTATCAATGACGGCTGTTGATTGCATATTGACAAATCTGCATATTGTTAGATCTGCATATTGTCAGATTTAAATCTCTCATTGACAAATCTAAAAACTGGCATTGAGGGATTAAAATCGGGATTATGCCACTGATCATAGTTTAAAAAAAATGAGTTATTTCCTATTGGGGGCGGCAACATCCCTCCACCAGCCGTCGGTGTTTCGGTTCGGCATCAAAGCAAGCGGCGGCTGAATAGTCACTCGAGCGGCAGATTTATATACTTCTTGCCCCGGTACGATGCAGGTGTGAGTTATACTCGGTGTGCGGCGTAAAATAAAATATGAAATATGCCGCGTCGCCGTCGCTACGCCTTTGATTTATTAACGGCGCTCGTTAAATACTGCGGCTCGGCCAGAAGACGAAGGCGGCTGTGGCGGTCTCGTTACGACCGCCACTCGAATTACGTCATAAACGAGGGGGAAATGCTCGCTTTACCTGCGTTTCCGCAAAAATCACGGAAGGAAACAAAGTATATTCGATCATTACAGAATGGGTCCACAGGTGAATAAGTCCGAAATGATTTTTCTAACATAAATCGTGTTGAAATAATTCGTAGGTTGGTGGCTGAACAGCTGTCAGAAAGTAATCATTCCTCTGGGTAATACCGCGAAAGAATTGTATTGCATTCGATAGGTGGCAGTGCTGGTTTTTCACAAAAAAAAATCCCGTATATGCTTCTGGTGATGCAACTGTCGGAATTCATTCTCAATCAATGGGACGAACACATTTGCAGTACTTTCCGAATTACTCAACCTTTCATATAACTTGGTTAGTTCAGCCAGTTCCTAAAATAGGAAAAAAAACTTTACCTTGTGATTATAGACCAATTGCATGCCTTTCTTCCATTTCAAAAGTCATGGGAAAAGCAATCAATATGGAGCTTATCAAATATCTAGGGAAATCAATACGAATTTCGACAGCAAAGATCAACCAATGACTTATTGACTTATGCTATGTTTCTCATATTTGGCAGAATTCAATCGAGAAATTTGGAGAAACGATAGCTGTTGCACTCCATATTTCAAAAGCGTTTGACGAGTTTGGCATCGGGGTCTCCTTTCTAAACTGCCGTCTTATGGTCTGCCTCCTCAGTTGTGTGCTTTGTTGAAGAGTTTCTTGTCTGATAGGTCTCTGTATGTGGTTGTTGATGGAGTATAATTTGATGTTCTCCCAATAAATGCAGGTGTTCCACAGGGTTCAGTTCTGGCGCCCAATTTGTTTCTGCTTCATATCAACGATTTGCTCGAGAAAACATTTTGTTCAGTAGATAGTTTTGCGGACGACAGTACTCTTCGTACTAGTTTCTCTTCCAGAGTCCCCATACCAGCACGAAAAATTCAAAAAAACATTCACGTCAATAAAATTAAAGGTGACATGGTGAAAATAATAGAATGGGGTAACATGAACTTGGTAGAATTTAATGTTAGGAAAACCCAGGCATGTCTTTTCTCAAGGAAAGCCGATCTATCATCATCAAATATTCAGATGTCAGGAGTAACTATTCCTACAATGTCTAGTATCTCGATGCTAGGAATTACGATCAGTAATAATCTCTCATGGTAAAACCATGTGAGATCGATCGCTGAATGTGCTCCCCAGAAACTTGGATTTCTATTTCGTACGAAGAAATACTTCATTTCTTGTCAGCTTCTAATGATCTACAAGGCTCAGATACGGCCTGTCTTGGAGTACAGTTCGCATGTGTGGACTTCGGCACCAAAACTTTCATTGCGGCTTCTTCGATTCTATTCAGAGAAAGTCAGTTCGTCTTGTTGGTGATTCTTTGCTCACAGACTCGCTCACTTCTTTGGAACATCGTAGAAGAGTGAGACTTGTCTCTCTTCTATGGATAGTTTCACGGTCGGTGCTCTTCTGGATTGTTATCACTCGTTCAACCCTTGGCAATATCTACAAGAATGACTCGACGAGTACACTCCTTTGTTGTGAATTTGGAGACCTGTCGAACCTCTCTTGCTCAGGGATAATCTTTCAATAGAACAGCTGAGAGTTGGAACTCCTTGCCGAAAGAGGTTTTTTCTGAGGCTTACAAGCTTGAAAAATTCAAAGTGAATGTTAATTCGTATCTCCTGTCTCGTGATTCACGCGGTGTTCTTTGAACATTACAGGGCTTCCCTTTTGTGTGAATCCTTGTTAATAAAAAAAACATGGTAGTTCCCACCAAAAACTCGATAGTCGTTGATTTCCCAAATGGAAATAATTTGCCTCAAAAAAGTCTGAACGAGCAAAGGATGCTATCATCAAGCAATATGCTCATAGAAGAGGAAAGCAAATCAGAATACGCTCAATACCTCGTATAAGAAGAGTAAATTTCACGAATAGCCGATGAGCATTCTTGATGCCTGTTGCAAGTCCCAACTATTGAAAATTGGTTCCAGTGCTCTTATCATCTAGACCATAAGCAGGAATTTCTTCTGACACCTATTGAATATAATTCAACGTACTTCGTGGTATGAGCCAGGGAGGTAGTTGTTTCATGACAGGTGTTATTCCATTAACCTACTTTGTAGGTTGGATAAGGCTACGGTCAAATTACATTGCACTGACGAGGGGCCAATGAGCCCGAAACCGGCCTGCAGGTGTACCCGTTCCGATAATTGAAAATTAATTCTATTAATTTTAGTAAGTGTCATCATGAATTTCTAAGGAAAATGTTGGAAATTTGATCCCGAAAGAGAGTTATTAAAGATAATTCTATATTTTTCTGTACTATACTTCAACATTTCACATAGTTACACAGGTATCACATGACGAGTTCGATAATTTCTATGGTTTTGTGGTGTCATTTATTCTATCCAAGTACGATAAATCTCTGGGTTATTCTGGTAAGTAGCGCTGACTCTCCTGCGCACTTATTGCACTACATAGTTTAGTTTTCATCAATTTTTCCTATGAAATACATCTTAGAATGCATAATGAGATGTTTCGTCGAAATGAATGCAAAACTCATGGTTTACGGTGATCAAAATTTCAAAATCGAATTGCAGAAGCTTCTCATTCACTCTGAATAAGTTCATCGTTATCGTCGTCTTCGATGATGTTGATCCTCTTATGTGATGTGAGGCTCGAAATAATAAAAAAAATAGTAATTTCATTATTCGGATTCACTACGATGACCATTTCAGATTATTGTTCGTTATCCAATATAAGTTGTCGTTCAGTTCCCACAACCAATTATTGGCACATCACGATAATCCTATTGAAACATGAGAATATCAGGATCAATTAAGGAGAACGTTATAAGAAAATACCGGATTCATTTTTGAATATTCCATTCTGAGCAAGATTAATTGCTTAGCCCAACGAGCTTGTTTAACCCTAACACTGAATTCTTCAGTAGAGGAAAGCTTATACCGTGTATCTTCTCTTGAAGATGTTTGGTTTTGGGGTGACTGATTTCTAGCAAAAGTCCTATTTTTCATTCCGAAGGTTTATATCTCATCGTTATGTTCATTCAAACGATTTTTTTTATCTTACCGAGTCTGACCAATATTCTTCTTGTTATGTGTCCTTTTCAAATGAGTAACAATCTCATTGTTTATTAGTTACGTATGGTTCTTTCACTTTTCCACGGATCTCATTCGAGACAAATTTGCCAAAATTGCGCCTTTCCCCTCTCCCTCACCCCAATAACAATACTTCTTTTCGCCATCGAGCGCGAACAAAGATCCCGTCGCGGTGCGCGTCTATGGAGCAAAACGTCACCGGGACCGTCGTCGAGATGAAGTCAGCCAAGTGCGACGTCACGGCCTCAGCTTTTCGGCCAGCGTTTCCGCGAAGACTCCCAACAATGGACGCGAACAAAGGTCGCTCCTGGTTCAACTCTGCTAATGGGATTAACATTGCTGCGGGCAAGGGATGTGTGATAGACAAGCCGAGAACGGGGAATTATTCAGTAGCACCAACTCGCCACTAGACAAAAGGATATTTCAACAGGGTCGTCACGTCGAGAAAAGACGCCTGAAGTTGTTCAGATCGATGATCGGAATTGATGTTTGTGTAAGCCACTGCGAACGGTATATTATGACTGTGCTATTGATATGTATACTATGTGAGTTCAAGACACCTACCTGTTTGCAAGCTTGTCCACCAAAAACTAGAGCTCTCAATCTGAAGTCAATCACAAGTCGCTTAATAATAATATAATATCGGGTTAAATTTGATGTCAGGTCAATGATAATATTCCCAAGGTCACCTCGATTAAAAAATTTATATTTTTTTCTTTTGCGCATGTTCAAGATCATTTTGATGATTATCTTCAAAAATGTAAATTGATATAATATCATAGTACCACAAGGAAGTGTTTTGGGACCAACACTTTCTATTCTATTTGTGAATGACCTTTCAAAAATCAATGATCCAAATAGCTCCATACAATTTGCGGATGACACTTCTTTTACTGTCAGTGGTGCAATATGTGAAACATTGTCAGTTAGAGCAAATAAAGCGGTATCCAACATGCAAATATATATTGTTCTGAGAATGGCTTGGTTTTGAATAATCTCAAGACCAACACCATTCTTTCTTCAATTCAGGAAACTGAATGTAGTGTATTGGTTAGGACTGAGGAGAAAACTATAGAACAGAAAAGTTTCACAAAATTCTTAGGACTTTTTATCGATTCCCAGCTCAATTGGAATCACCAAGTTGATTTCATATTGAATAAATTAGCAAAACATTGTTTTGTTTTATGGAATATTCGAAATTATGTTTCCATCGATATTCTCAAGAGTTATTATTACGCATATGTGTACTCCACCCTCAACTACTGCATCATATGTTTTGGCAACTGTAATAGAATCAATGAACTCTTAGTTTTACAAAAAAAATCATCAGAACAATCTGTTTCAGAAAACCTCTTGATTCTTGTAAACCATTATTTGCAGAGTTGAACATATTAACTGTCACTTGCATGTATATCTTTAACTGTGTCACCTATGTTAAAACTCATTGCATCAAGTTCCAGAACAGAGATGAAACCCGTCTTCTTTCAGGCTTCACCCTGAGGAAGAATTATAACATCATAATTCCTAGTCATAAATTATCCAAGGTCTCTAATGGCCCTCGTGTTATGTCCATAAAAATATATAATAAACTTCCAACATCTGTGAAAAAAATTAGCAGTATAAAGATATTCAAACAAAACGTTCGAAAACTATTATGTGAAAAGATATTCTATTCTCTCGATGAATATTTTCAATCCGATTTGGGATTTTAATTTTCAAAATATTGTCTTGTTTACCAATATTTATAAAAAAATTTTGTACTTTTTAAATTTTGACTCCATTGTAAATGTTATGTCTCCACATTGTTGATCTTATTCTTTGTTATGTATGCCTAATTTCTTTAATTTTATTCAGACTGTTAAATTTATTCAGCAAGTTTTATAATAGTGAGTTCATGTATTGTATATTGTATGTGACATTTTCTATGCCTTACACAGGTCGACGGAAATAAAGATTTATGATTTTGATAGTACCCGTAATTCTGTTTTGAAAAAGGAATGAAGTACATTGAACTGCGACTTTTTTGATATATGGATAATATAAGTTTCATTGAGGATCATAGGTTCTAAAGACTGTCGAAGTTCAATTTTCAATGATTACATTCGGTACTTGTCTGGTGAACACTTACTAAACACGTGGATCCCCTTCATCTTGCAAATTCTATCTGATACATGAGTCGAATATAATTCTAACATCGACTATATTTGAGTGAGTCTCACTAGTAGAATTTCAACTGAAATTGATTTCTCACTGCGAAATACAAAATAATCGAGGAGAAAGAAGAAGTTTCGTGTGAAACTGGACACAACTTGAAGCAACTGTGGTTTCAGATCGAAAATATTTTGCTCAGAGTAAATTGATCAATGATGCCCCAAATAATGAACCAACCAACACCTTATCAGATCTCAACGTGGAGTTGAATAAATTCAGGTGAATTGAAAACCATTTGACCATTGTATCCGAAGAGAAAATACCGGAGTCTCGACCTGAGATCACTCCTTGTTCAACACTGGTAAAGGGATTGACATTGCTACATGCAAGAGAGTGATAGACAAGCCAAGAAATGGGAGTTGTTCAGTTGCACCAAATCGCCACTAGACAATAACATATTTCAACACGGTCGCAAAAATAAGAAAAAACGCTGATGGTTGTTCCGATCGCTGATCAGAAGTAAAAATGTTTGAGTAACTGCCAACGGCATAATACCTATAACCGTGCTATTGATATGTATACACTGCGAGTTCAAGTTGCAAGCTTTTTCACAAAAAATAGTGATCTCAATTTGAATGCAATCACAAGTCGCTCAACAATAATATAATATTGTTTTGGTTTTTATGGTAGATTTATAATTATTTTCCCAATATCAAGCCGATTTTTAAATTTAATATATGTAATTCTCAAACCCCAAGCTCAATTATCAAGTTCTCTGTACAATAATTGTCTCCAAAAAACTGAATCGATATGATATAATACTAATCTGATCCTCAAAAGTTAATGAACTACATCATTCTGCTTCATATTACAGCTACAGTGTGGTCCACTAAGTCTGCAACAGATGGGAAACTTTTTTATTATCGATTTCTCAGGAAATTTTATTCTTTACAAGAGTTGGTGCATGTTCCTCAACTATACCAAGTGTACCTGAAATGGCTTTATGACAATCACCATACAGGATAAGCCAAAAAATATAAATTTCGTTCAAGAGTAAATTACCCTTATTTCAGAAAATATAGAAATATGTTGGGGAGGAAAGTTGCTCAGAGTTAAAAGTTATGTTCAGGTACAAAGTCATGGCCTGCTATTCGAATTTTTTTTTCTTTTGAAAAATTTTGACTCACCCCCGTATGATACATATTTTTACTATTTTGATTCAACATGTATTTGAAGTAGCTACAATCAAATCGGTTTGGAGTATTTCTTATCAAATTAAAGTGAATTTGTATAATTTACATGGATTTTTATGTAGTTAGTAAAGTATTTGCCTCGTTAAAAAAAGTATTTGTGTTATTTTAGAGTTCTGTTAAATATCGTTGAAACAAACAAGAAGTTGACGGTCACCTAAAAAAATACAAATCCATGTAAATTATACAAATTCACTTTAATTTGATAAGAAATACTCCAAACCGATTTGATTGTAGCTACTTCAAATACATATTGAATCAAAATAGTAAAAATATGTATCATACGGGGGTAATTCAAAATTTTCCAAAAGAAAAAAATCGAATAGCAGGCCATGACTTCGTATCTGAACATAACTTTTAATTCTAAGCAACTTTTCTCTCCAACATATTTCTATATTTTCTGAAATAAGGGTACTTTACTCCTGAACGAAATTTATATTTTTTGGCCTATCCTGTATGGTGATTGTCATAAAGCCATTTCAGGTACACTTGGTATAGTTTTGGAACATGCACCAACTTTTGTCAGGAATAAAATTTTCTGAGAAATCGATAATAAAAAAGTTTCCCATTTGTTGCAGACTTAGTGGACCACACTGTATAATTGTGAGGTCTATCGCCGGTCATAGGGAAATTGTTGTGGTTCTTTACAGAATATAATTTTGAAAATTTCATATTTCGCTAGTTGTACGGTAAATATTCAATATTATTTTCAATTTGTATTCTACCCTTATTTTTTAATTTTTGGGAGATCTTAAATAGGAATTCTCCATCGAACTTGATGCCTCGACAAAAAAAAGCTACCAATTCAGCGGGAATGAAGAATATCAGCTGAAACAAGACAGCGTTTCAACTCAACTGGGGTATGAATTGGAAATGTTTTACGCGAAGTGGAATTATCGATACGCAAGGGAATGAACAGATCTCCTGTGAACTCGACTCGACTCAGGTGGTCCAAGACCTCCGACTAGAAACATCGACACTAAACCTCACATGGGGAGAACCAGGAGACCATTGGAAGTGAGAATGTGTGAACATAGGAAGACAACAAAACAAGAAAGAATAGCATGTTCAATAACTATGCATTCAGTCACCACAGCAAAGAAATCCGGAATGTGTGAAAACACCGCTTATCCAGAAGATACACTAGATTCGGTTCAAAAAACGAGAACCTCTCCCCAATACATCCATTTCCATTTTTATTCTTTGGACAAACCCATTAAAACATTTTTGGTTTGAGTTGAGTGTCTTATTCGATTGAATCCACTTGATTCAATCATTCGCGAGTTTCTATCCTTATTTTTGCCTCTAGATTGATTTATGCTCATTCAGTTTCAAGGTTTGTGATAGGTATATTAGAATATATTTGAATGTGTAATTCTGTGTCAGAGATGGCTTATTTTTGAAAACTACCTTGATGTTTACATGTACACAGACCAGGAGGAGGCCAGATAAGTGTCAAGAGTTTGAAAGTATTCTTGTTCGACCTTTTCTTTTTCCCAATCAACAACCGATTACTAGCAACTTTTCTAGCGATCAATCACCCTAACAACAATCGACGTGCGTTTCACTAACAAGGTTAGCATCTTCAGAAGAAGAAAATTGATACTCAATCTGAAGACTACTGCTGTTACTGCTGATTATTCTGATGAATTTCTCGATAATAAGCTAGTGCAGCCACTATCTGCAAAGTTTTTTTGGTCATATATGGATTTCGTCTGTTATTACTGAATATCCTGATTAATTTCTTATCAAGAGATTGAAAAGCGGGCTGCTATTTCTAGCCTCCCACCTGCATCGAGTAGCCTTGTGTCATGCATGCATATGCTTAATCAGTTCCAGATTGCTTCCACCAATTTTGTGGTCATTGTCTAGAACTTGTTGGGCAACACTGGATTTTTTTACCCTTCCGTATTTTATGTGTGCAAAATGCTCCTTGAACCGGGTTTTGATAGATCGTTGGCTTTAGCCGAAGTATTTTTGGTTGCAATATTAACAACTGATTTCGTAAATACCTGACTATTAAGTATTTTCTCTATTATCTTCTGGATCACCAAGAAGCTGTTGTAATTTTTAAGAAGTTTTATATGCAACTTTCACATATACTCAATCGAATATCCGTTGAAGTCCTCTAGTGCATTGAGGTTAATACGCGATTACGATAAACTTTTTATTCTCTCATCTTTCTGAAGTCTTCCCACCTATCTCTGTGTTGAAACCGTTCACTTCAGCTACGTACCTTAAGTGGGTCAAGAATGAATGTGAATAAAACAATTCAAGTGCACTTTCTTCACGTCGTAAATGATGATATATCACGAAAACTTCATCCTTCAACATTTACCATCCAAGAATTGACTATTTGTCTGATATACCACGGAGTTCCGTCGATCGAGCGAATTCTCTAGTGATGAAATGAAGTGAAACTTCTTCGAAACTTCCCCTCGAGCCCGCCATGACCATCCAACTCTCCATTGAAACCTCCCCAACGGATATTAATGCGTATTCATATCGCCGGCGGCAGCGCATTAGCAAATCAAAGAGATTTACATGTGTGTCCGGTCCGTCAAAGTCCTAATTCACCAGACTCATGTATCTTTAATACAGTACAAGGGTCGTGAATGGCTCCTTGACAACTTCTGGTTAAGATTATGTACATATAATCAAGATGCTGCTGGCTGGACAGGAGGGATAATATTTCGTTAGCCGTACAAATTGGAACATTCATTGAGATTGGGAATTATTTATGGAAGGGCAAACGTATTGACCCTTTGACCGATGTTGATTAGTCGAAATCGAATGAGTTTAGGGACGGTCGAAGGTTTGTCGGACGGCTGTGCGGTTTTGTTCTGTGGGGTGACGGGAGAGGTGTTGAAAGGTCTGGTTGAAACGGATTCCATCGAGGGAACGATATGCTCCCTTGGATTGATTATATTCCATATGTTCTCGAAAAAATTATTTGAAGCCAAAAGTCATAATTGCTTCAGACAGAAATAAGATATTTTATGCAACACATAACAGTAATAACTGTCATTTTTGAGAACCCAGATAATTTTAAGAAAAATTCATCCGCCACAAGAAATAACTTTCAACCAGTACCAATTCCGTGTGATTATCTGTTAATTTTATCGACTGGAGAATATCTTGTGATTAACCATCTTTCATTTACACCGACTGATCTCGACTCCCCATTAATTTGCTAACGAACAATTTCCAGAAATTCCTCCAGTGTATTATACAAGCAAGAGGCAGTACATCAAAACCTGACAAAGACAAGACATTCGAGTTGGTGTCCGCGAGCGTCTAAACTCGGAGCTTTTTCCCTATTAAGGGATGCAAATAAAGCCCTAATTTTAATTTTACGTGTATTAAAATCTGGCGCAGCTGACGGGGCCTATCCCGAGATTAAGCCACAACAAAAGAACCAACTCAATCGTGCCGTAATGCCGTATGTTCGGAACGGAAATTATATGGACATGTATCAGAAGAAAGGAATTCAAAGAGGTGAACGGAGCTCTCTTTTGTTGGGGATGATTCACTGATGGGGCAGATGGAGAATTAAAGTTATGTTGATTTTGGTCCTGGATAAAGGCCCCATCTTGTGTTTTACATTTTTCATATTGAAAGGCGTTGAAGTTTGACTGATGAAGAAGAAAAATTAAAATAGTCACAAAACCTTTTTTCATGGTATATTATGCCAGATTCACTTTTTCAGATGATCAGAAAATTTGTGATTCCATAGAATATGTAACTGTAGATGAATCTCGAGATGAATGAACTGAACTCTGTGATTACGAGAAGTATACAATTCGGAGAAGATCAAATATAACTGATCTCTTGAGTTCAATCCTTTTACACGCAAAACAATTTTTTTCTGAGAGCTCACATATCAGTGCCAGGTTATATGAAATGGCGGTCGTAAAAAATTTTCAACAAAAATCTCCCAGTACTGGAGTGGGTTGAGGGGAAGTATAAATGGTGGTAGATATTGTTACCAGAGACCATTGGGATCTATTAACAATACATAGTGGGCAGTGGTAAATATAGTTACCAAGAGAAAAATTTCAATAAACCAACATTTCATACTGATGACAGAGAAGACAAAACCGATAATAACATCATCATCATGAGTGGTGAGGAGCAAAAGAGCCTGTATGCAATGCGACTTTACAAGTTTGGCAAATTGTATTGTGTAACGATCCTTTTTTATTCCGGTGCAACAATGCTGTGATGGTAAATAGGTTTCACCTAAACTCATTTTACTGTCGAATAAGATTCAAAATTTTTATTTCGGCTAAGCGCAGGTTTCACAAAAAATTCTGAGAGAATCGGTATCGGAACTGATAATAGAAAAAAAAAGAGAACTGAATATGAACGCAAAACGAATTCGTGGTGAGTATCGTACCGTGCAGTAAAAAACCTCTTAGAATCTAAGGTTAGTTCATTTTTTGGAAAATCAAATTGATATCAGTGATCCGTAACTTTTACGTTTCTTTGTACGGGGATAATTATTCTTCCTGGAATTGGCCTGATAGGCAGTTCTGAGAAATAGAACAAGGAGTATTAGAATCATCTGATCCCCTTGGCGCTGCGGATCACGTTCCAAGGCCCCCAATAAATTTGATCAACGAGATTTCAGTCCAGTGGGTTGAAGCTAAGGATCTTTCAAGACACACAGACTTCCTGAAGATAAATTTAATACGGTAGATTTTCCGTACAACTGTGAGTTGATTTTTCATTACCTTCCTGCCAAGCAGAAGATAACCCAGGTCCACAAATTCGACGTCCGTCGGGGTTGTTACACTGTGACAGTTTTATTAATATCTATATTTTTATTTTATTGTAACTTAAACAGCTGTTTGAGACGTAAATTAGTATCTCAGTTGCAATTGAGTGGATAACCCACGAATATAAATTATTTTAATTGATCTTGAAGGCTCTTGAACCTGGGGTATATATTTTTCAGTTTGAGTACACGTTGAGTACCCTGGTTTATATTTTTTACGGCCCTGCTAATTGAGATATTGTTGAGTAACCCTCGTTGTTCATAATTTTTTTGCCCTTCATAAGATTTATTTTGAGTGATCCTTGTTGTCCGTGTTTTTCATATCTCGCCCTTTACATATATGAATAGCCTTAGTTGTGTTATATTTTGATGTGATATTTATTTGGCAATCTTGCGCCTTTTGATAGAAAAACACTAGGGGCTATATTTCTCTATTTTTTGTAATCTTGTCGTTTATATTATTAACTTTATGCAAGTCCTTCCTAACCGTACTAATTTAGCGATTAAACTTGGGTGTTTGAAGAACTGTCATGAATATTTTGTCTAATTGCTCTACTTCCCTTTCCTGTTGAAAGAAAAATCAACTGGCGCCCCCAGCTTGCTAGGTTAATTTATAATATCAAAAAAAAAAACATTTCCTTATGTTCCTTTGTGGATTCGAACCCACGACTCGCCCCGAACGAAGGAACTCCAAGCTGTCCTAAATTTAGGAGATAGTATTTTTCACCTGTTTTACGTCATAATTGCTATAGAGGTTTCGGGGGCAGATCATTTTCCAGATAATCCTCGACTCGAATTACGAGTCAAAATAATCTCTGTCCATCAGATGTTCTTTATCTTCTAACTCGACTTGAGTCAGCGATTTTATTCTCTACACGTGGGAATATATATATATATTAATATATTCCATGAAAACCTGCATTTCCTTGTTTTTTTCAAATAATATCTTGTCGCGAATTGTATTCTTGAAAATGCTGATTCAGATGTCAGCAAGGTCTTTTGGTGAATGATCTAGCATAAAACAGAATTTGCTACGATCTAGTCATCGTAATAATAGTCAAGATGAGTGAGCCTCTGAAGAAGCTAGCCACTCGTGCTTACAAAACGTAAGGAAGAAATTTCAAAGAACCACGGCCTTCAAACCCGAAGAAAAGTAGTAATACGTTCAGGCAGATAGATCTCAAGATGAAACCAGAACAGAAATAGAGACAAACATAAATGAGGATTACGTGACTCA
Organism: Zygogramma bicolorata; assembly: GCA_032362365.1. Classification (NCBI taxonomy): domain Eukaryota; kingdom Metazoa; phylum Arthropoda; class Insecta; order Coleoptera; family Chrysomelidae; genus Zygogramma; species Zygogramma bicolorata. The sequence continues at coordinate 2,024,966 of JAVJAQ010004414.1, read as the reverse complement.
TTCCAGTCTTCTTCTGAGGATAATCAAATGGAATAGAACTCTTGGTAATTCCAGATGTAAACTCGAGAGATATTTCTTCAGCTTAAAAACCCGTTATTCTTTCATAATACAAGGTTTGCAGTATGAATATATGTTATATGTTATATTGTCCATATCCCAATAATTTTTCCAACACTGTCAGCGTGCTACACAAATACTACTTCAAAAAAAGATATATATGATTTTGAAAAAAATCACTTTTGAAAATTTATTATGACAAAAACTGCTATCTATACTTCGTGATTATTTCTCGGAAAACCAGAACCCCATATAAACGACAGTAATATTTTAGCAAGAATATTTTTGCAATAACGTGTGGTGATTCCGGTGCTTGTTTATCGATTGTTAATTATTTTCTCAATATCTGGTCATCTGAAGGGGTTCTCACATTCTGAGAAACTCCCATCGAAAATTGTATTTCAAATGTGCACCGGAATGGTGACTCACAAACATTATCAGAATCTCTCCGAAGACCCCAAGATCGTGGAACAGAGCATTCAACATTACAGACGATAATAATTCGGAGGAAAATTAGTAGAGTTCAACGTTAATTCGAGCACAGTCGTCTTGTGTTTGCCTTTAATTGGGCGAAAACCAAAACAGAGGTCGGAAATCTAGAGGCTCGTGTTTGGTTACAAACGTAGCTATGGGCACGTAGATGAATGCACCTGGTTGCGGTAGCGGGAAATTCTAGGGGGAAAAATAATGGTCTAGAGGTATTTTCACCTCAAATTTGCTCGAGTCTCTTGGAAATGCAGAGTGACGAGAGTTGAGTAGGTAAGTTACGAAATACGAGTGTGGTAAGTGTGAGAGTCCTGTCAGGAGGTTTCCATGCAACAATATTATTCATGCACAGAGATTGAAAGTACATTAATAATCCCTGATTTCAGGAATCAAAAATCAATTGTAAATCCCTGGGGATTTTGGTTGAAACATGTTTTGAACAAGCGTAGAATCATTTTCTGCCACCGCAGTAACTTGTCGCTACAAAGAACAGTTTGTCCCAGTTGATGCAGTTGTGGTTCTTGTAAAATTCAGGAACAATTGTTTTTCTGATGTAAGGGACATAATTTTCCGCAACAGCGCAACGAATCGTTTATCTTGTTTATTGCCATATGGTCGCACGTAAGACCAGTCGCGCAATAGCAATTTTTTCCGGAAACTGAAAAATTGTGAAAATTAAACCTATTTGTTTCTATATAATGATACTGCTCGTTAGCAACTTTTTAGTCAGGGCAACCAAAGAATTACATCTTGATCTATTCTGAAGGCGGTTCAATTGTTGCTTGAAGTAGGTATGTAACGTACCAGTATAGACCGCGCGCACTGACTATTATTTAGCTGCTTGTAAGAATATGTCTTTGCTCCTCGCTGGATACTTCCTGTCAATAGTGTTTTGAAAATAGTATCGACAAAATGTAAACGAATGTCTTTGGATAAAAGAAGATTCGGACATAAATTTGTGAACCAAATTATGGACAGGTGCATTTGAAAATTTTCTTTTTTTCTTTTTCCTGTATCCATGTTAACAATGTCACACACCATACGAAAAGTGCGCCGGACACAAATTCATTAGCCACTTTTTGGTTGAGCAACTTTTATATTGGTCAATAAAAGAGGTAATAATGCTCGTCTGGCCTAATACATCATTAAACTTCTGCCAATTTATTTTCTAAAATACGTATTCCTTTTCTTTTTGCTCCCCTCAAAGTGAATACAATGATATTTTCACCACTGAATTGAAGTTCCTCTATCACCAGAAGGATTGTAGTCCTCCCTGTTCTCTGGTTACAAACTTTTTGCCACGTTTTGTTTGAGCAACTTTTATGTTGGTCAATGAAAAAGGTACTAATGCGCGTGCGGCCTTATACATCAAAACTCCTATTATGGTCAGAGTGCTACAAAATTATTTTGTAAAATACGTATTCCTTTTCTTTCTCTTTCCCCAAAGTGCATGGAATGCTGTTTTCACCACTGAATTGAAGTTCCTCCATCCCTCTACAAATTGTAGCCCTCTTACGCTCTGGTTACAAACTTTTCGCCTCGGGATAGAAAGTATGACTTTGATTGCTTGGTGTACGAGTCTAATATACTTAGTATGCAATCAATCATGTTCTGAAGGTGTTCTTTCAGAGAACGATCATAGCGACATTTCGTTGTATTATTTTTATGCAAAATTTCTGAAGATGTAACACTCGTTTCTCAAATATGTTCAATAATCAACATTGTTCTGTTGTTTGCCGGTTTGATGTCTTACAGAGATTCGTCGAATATCATTATTTTCTACTCCTTCAATTGCAACTGTATTGCGTACGTTTTGTCTCTACATTGTTCATCTTGCTCTCTATCATGTGTGCGATAATTTTTCATTTGTTTTTTTAGCATTTTTTCTGTGATTCCATATACATGTACTTTGTATGTGACTTCTTTCATATCCCACATAGGTCTACGAAAAAAAAAACGATTCTGATTGATTGATTCATCATTCATCGTGGGTGTTTCTTCAAATAGAAAAGACGATGTAGTTATAGATGAGAATGCAGGGTAGTCGACTGATTCAGAAAAATCGATAAAAAACGTTTCACCTCATTATTTTTTGCATACCTTACCTATAAGGGTGAAAAAATATGAGGTTGATCAATATCAGCACATGGAAGTTTCTTGAAGAGAGATAAGGAGATTTTGTTTGTGGAAAAGGGTATCGGCATTTAAGAATGAACCAATAAAAATTATGTCATCCGAATAGATGATTTTCAAAACTCCTTCAGAGAAGTATTGCAAATTATTATAGTAGTAGTAGACAACGTGATTTATAATATTGAATACCAAACGTCATCGACTTCTTATCGAAGTCTCTTAGCAAGTAGGCTTGTTACCAACTCCCTCCGCAATACCTCAGGAGCAGAATAGTTATTCGGAGACCCTTCGAAAATGAATGAAATGAAAATGAAACTACATGACAGAGAAGAATTCCAGAAGAAAAATTTCAGGACTGTTGGGGAATCAAACCCACTCAAGACCCTCGAATCGTAAGTCAGATGCGGAACCATAGCTTCAACTCCCGCTTGCATTGATTGTCAGAGTGGCAGGCGTTCATTTAGCATTCTGTATCTATTGAGAATACATCAAGTGTTCAGAATATTTTTGAGCAATTATTCTGGACGGACTTCAATTTAAACACAGTGCGGCATCAAAAAGTCCACCCCACCTTTCAACTTTCGAATATGAATATCATAATTTTCAGGACTTTATATTGTAACGATATTTGTATGCTATCATTCGTCGTCAAGAGAGGGTTTCAACCATTCTTTTTCGAATGGAAAGGGGAGTTTGAGCTTCTTCGTTTGATAGATCGTTCGATTCTATATCCGACACTGGTATACTTTTGATAATAATCGGAGTTGATATAGATACCTGTAGTCAAATTTATATTTTTCAACACTGGTAGTTGATTGCGCCTCCTCAGTGACAAAAAACACTTCATGATGTGATTGCCACTAGACAGTTTATAAAACCGCAACATGTGTTTTCCTATACAATAGTTTCTTCAGGCGTTTTATACTACTTCTCCTACTCATAGCACAAGGGGCCTGTTTCATGAAAGTACAAGTCTTGTAGCTACAAGAGAAACACGATGCTAAAAAATTGTTTTTTATTCGTTTTTTTTTTATACCTACATTATGTTTCTCTTGTAGCTATAAGACTTGAACTTTCATGAAACGGGCCCTAGGAAGTAAGTACTATGAATGAGCATGAGGAAGCCAATGTATAGCGAAACATGTGTAGCGTTTTTGCAAACCCATTACTATTGAGAATCATACAAGATTTTCTGTCATTTTTAATGATTTATGAGGGTTAACAACTATACCGAATTGGGATCTAGTGATTTCTGAGTTGAAAGGTTGAAATTTATCATCAAACCGAGTGTGAAATGAAAAATCAGTACCTCTTATGAACTTTTGGTCAATTTTCTCTATTTCTTAAGTGTGTGTGTGGTCCACCAAAACGAATACTTATATCGATCGCTCACCGGACCCAACCACTTAATACTTAAATAACTTATCTCCGAAAACGCACTGATTCAATGCCCCCAGCTGAATTTTTCAGACCGCAAAAAGCAAAAATTAGGAAATTCTCCCCACGTACGGGTGGCCAGTATCAATACTGTAACTATTTGACCATCCCCTCTGGGGAATCCTTAAATATTTGATGACAAGTTAGAGGTCTTTCGCCACTTTCGAGGCAATTCCGCCCCCAGAAAATGACAGAACGATTCCCGATTCCGAACGAATCGAACGCTTTCCGCTAGCTATAGAGCTCATTGTTTTCGCGGCAAGCCCTCGGCCGATCTGTCATATTTCAGAGCGCGAAGAGTTTTCTTCTCCCTCGTCTTGAAGGGTGAGTATTCACCCCAAGCCGGTTCACTTACCCTCGCGGATCGGAGACAGATTTTTTAAATTCTTAGCGGATTCCAAATAAAATGATTTCCATCTCCCCGAAGACAATTCATCTGTAATCAATGACGGTGTATTTGAACGACGCTTTTCAAATATTAATGCACTTGTAAAAACGGCGTCGGACTTCGAGTAAATTTGATCGCATTCCGTAAAAATGGGACAAAGGAAAGTCGGTCGGTTTTGAATAGGAAATTGTCATCGGGAGTTTTTTTTTTCAAGAGACTGTGATGAAATTTTCAAGGGTGATTGGACTGACTCACACTTGATATTCGGATGTGTTGTTTGGTTGACACCAATGGTATGAAATCCTTGAGCGTCTGCATTGACATTCGACATTTACTTCAGTGAATTGAAAAAAATCTTACTGGCGAAAATACCATGGTGTCAGTGTTCTTGTGAATGTATCACAAATTTGCTTGAAGTTTGAGATGCATACAAGACAGAATAAAAGATTAACTGTACAATACAAAAAAGCAGATTCAGAAAGAGCCCAAATCCCAGAGACTAAGCTGTTGTTCACCTAATGATTCGAAAGTTTTGTGCACTTTAGACGATTCCATGGAATAGTTATATGTTTTACTCGGCAGCAAAGTAATAGAATGACCAAGCTTGGCGAGGCTAGAAATTCAGCTAAGGCAGTGAATCTACTTTGCTGCCGAGTTGAACATATAACTTTTTCTCCAGTTGTTTATAATGATATTTGTAGGATATTGTATTTTCAAATCATTACAATTCTCACAATATTTTTATTTTCCTGTAGTGATGAACTAAAATAAAATTCGATAGAAATCGCAAGTGTTGGAATAGTTGTTTGTTATGAAAATGTATATATTCATAGTGATTGTAGTTCGGCAACATTATGGACAGTGATAGCGTCTCAGAAGTACTTACTCACTTCTGCTGCTCAGACAGGAAATTCCTGACATTGCTGTCTGGACAGGAAAGGTATTAATTTGCTGATTGATATGTGTCTGCAAAATTAATATTTGCTGTCAATAGGAGAAAAACGATTATTTCACTCATTTGAGATCATGAAATCTCAAAACAGTGACAAAGAAGTGATTCTTGATTTCCAAATTCAACTCCATTTCACCTCTATGATCTGTGATACTGAAATATTGTGATAATGGAAAGAAACAGTGATTCGACTAGAGACATAGTTTCAAAACTACAGACACTCCTACCGACTCGCAAGGTAGAGTGGAATATTCTATGAACTCCCTTGTAGTACAACACCACGATTTCAGGTTGGGCCAATATTGATGTTGAACTGATATGAATTGATATTGAACAAAGAGATATTGTGATATAAATACTCGTTGAATATTAACAGTGTAATAAAACAGCCTATTGTTGAGTGCAATGTTGAAACAATACAGGGTGTAAGTGAATAAGTGAAAAACATTCAAATAGGTGATTCCTCATCGAATGAAAGATAGGATCTTTCATATAAAGAAACTTCATTGGAGCTTCCCTTGTTAAGATAGAGCCCCGGAAAGGGTTTACATAAAATTTGTATAACAATTTTTTTCACGAGCACTGAAAAAGTTACAATATTGAAATTACCCTGACGTTTTGTACTACCAAAAAGATACTTAGCCAGTAATTTAATTTATTTCCAATGCAACTTTTTTCTTGTTATTTGTTTACCATTTAAAAATTTATTTCCGATAGCCTGTATCATTCTAAACTGAAAATGTCTCTTGGGTTTTTTGCCCAAAATAAACCAATTCGCAGCAAAAACTTATTTTACGAACAACTACACAGAGATACATCGTCAAAAATGCGAAAATACGAAACTAGTTTATCTAGTAAGTCGCTATTAGCGATAGTGACAATTAAATTGGTATGACGCTGTCAGTTTGTGAATTTTCGAAATTGAATTGATACTAATTCTCTTCTTAATTTGTTACTTTAATACAATACAAATTTTATGTACCCCCTTTCAGGGTCTGTATCTTAACAAGGGAGGCTCCAAAGAAGTTTCTCTATATGAAAGATCCTATTTTGTTTTCGATGAGGAATCACCTCCTCAAATGTTTTACACTTATTCAGTTACACCCTGTATGGGTTTGATAGCTCATAACCAATATCAGGATTACTAAATCTGGTAATATCGGATAATATCATTTCAACTATGGATGAAGAGATTTCGTATCATTCATCCTATTCTTCATAACCTCAATTTTCATCATTGGAATTCCAATATCTGCTGCATAATGTTTGACTGAGTTAGTAATAATATTTGAATATTCACAAAAAAAGAGATGCTAAGAAAATCACTAATTATAAACCCATATCACTCATATTCAACGAAGGTTTTTGAGATTCTGAAAAGATCATCAGCATATGTAATAAAATATAACTTGATCTCAAATAGACATTTCGGATTCGAAGAAAATATCTCTACTCAAGATGCAATAATAGCTCTAACGAATGAAGTTCCATCAGCTCCAAATAGCAACAAGTCGAGTCAATGCGTTCTTATCGACCTGTCGAAAGCTTTCAACACGGTCGATCATGAATTGCTCTTGAAATCCATGGAGAGATCGGACTCAGAGGCAGTCCTCAGAGTTTGTTAAAGAGTTATCTCAGTAGACGATTCCGGTGTGAGAGTGGACAATGTATTGAGCAACCTCCTCCGTTTGAAACTGGAGTTCCCTGAGGTACTGTGTTGCGGCCTTTATTTTTTATTACATATGTTGATGGCTCATTTTCCCTAGACTGCAGGAAAAAATCTCAGGATTTATAGACGGAACAGCCATATTTTACATGGAAGACACTTGGCAAGAACTTAAGAGTACTGTGGAATCTGATTTTGATTTAATGATGAACTGGCTAGTATATATGCTATTAACATTTTATATCGAAAATACCCATTACTCACCAACAACAGTTGTAGTTGAATAGGATATATTTTGTACAAATTAAAATGAAAGAGATCGTGTCAATCCACCACTTGAAAGTTCTGTACCGCTCCCTCGCAGAAAGTCTCATTCGTTTTGGAATAGCTTGCTGGGTGGGAGCCCTCAATACTCATATTCGTCCACTTGAGATAATGCAAAAAACAATTTTTTAACTGATTTCATCCAAACCAGCTCAGTTCCTAACTGAAAGTTTATTTTTGGAAACCAATGTTCTTGAAATCCGTCAGTTGTTTTATTATTTTGTCATACTCACCATTGAATTAAACATTTCCTATTAACCACCCATATTTATAACACACGTCAAAAAATCAACACATTTTCTCTAAAGTTCATAAACTAATATGCCAATACTCATACAATTATCAAGCTCCCAAACTATATAATACTATTCCAGATACACTGCATGTTTGGAGTCAGACCATCGCTGACCTTATTGATAGGAGAAACTTTCGATAATTCATTAAAGGCTTTAACTCAATGTTGGCTTCCTTGTATTGATTTCTATTTATTTGTTTCAAGAACACAATGAGTGTTTTTTTTTGTTTGATATATATATATATATATATATATATATATATATATATATATATATATATATATATATATATATATATATATATATATATATATATATATATATATATATATATATATATATATATATATATATATATATTGAAACTGCCCAAAACAATGCTGCTGCGCGCTAGTCATCAATTTAGTCCTACTCAGTATTTGTTTTGAATTTTGAAATTTATTTTCAATTACTTGTATAATTTACTACATGCCATTTATTGATCCGATATGTTTATATCTAGACCATTCAGATTTATGTAAATCTAATTTTTTCACGATCACATGCCGATTCTGAACTAGGATATCGATATCTACAATTGAAGAAACACTTTGTTATATGATTTTCCACCAGACAGCTCAGTAAACCGCTACAAGTATTTCAATATAATAGTTTCTTCAGGTGCCCGAAGAAATGTCGAGTGAAAACCGCACAATGAAGTGTTTTTTTGAAAACGATCATGAAGTGTCGGTTGATTCTATCAATTATTAACATTTTTTTGAACTTGTATTGCAACATCATTCTATGGTGTATATCAACTTCAGGAAATTAAATAAAAAACCATTTGCACATTTCCACTACAGCTCTGTCCACTCCGTCACGTGAATACTTCTTCAGAAGCATCTCCTACAATGAGAATTCCAGATCTTAGTCTTCTCTAGAATATGAAATCCACTCACAACATTGAGTATATATTTTGACATTCTACCATCCCCTCAGTATATTGCAGTATAATTATGAACTCGGATTTTTAGTGTCTAATCCGAACGTCAAAATTACCCTTCCACACCGCCCTTCCGACCCACGGACGAAAATCCTCATCTGTTCATTTGTAAGTAAGGTGTAGTAAACCGTATTGGTCCCTGTGGTGCCATGCCGTAATGTCAGGACTTGATGCCGTCATCAAGTATATTGCCATCCTCCGAACCGACCGCGAATCTAGACTACTTGCACCTCTTGCGGCCATTCCGACAACTAACTGCGTGCACGACGAAAACTTAATTAGAACCGGAATATGAATATCGCCAAGTACGTCGAATTGAAACGAGCTCAGGTGTGTACAACGAGAAAAGACTGGCGGTTTCGAACTATTATTTGAAAATCTTCACTACGGAGTTGATATAGTATATGATCATGAATATTTTATTTGACTACGTTACATAATACAATATGTTTGCAGCAAGTCATGTTTGGCTTACGTCTAAAGATCACATGAAATTGTGGGAAAATGTAAAAATAGTGTCAAAACTAACAAGTGAATAACATGAATCACGTATACATATACAATACATATACAAAAACTTTGAAAATCAAAGAGAAGTAGTGACTTGAGTGTTACCACAAAAATGTATTCTGAAGTCATCGACAGAATAGAAGCAGTGCCCCAACAAATAATTTTTTAATTTCCTCTTGGAAGCATTAATTCTGAGCTCTTTGAAATCTTGAGGCAAGATATTATACAGAGAATAATCTAAAGAATTTTTTTGCGATATATTACATTACTAATGCGGAAAGTGACAACACTTTCGTACAAGTGATGTACATTATTTTTCCTATGACCACCTATTTTATTGAACAATATGTGAAAATCAGATCGTGTACATATGTGATAGGTATACGCTACACTATGAATTCACCTTAACAGCAACCTGACAGCTGACAGTCCCTAGAGGGGTACTTGCAATTGACTATTGATGGATATAGATTTAATGGCGTCTGCCAGAATCGTTGCTTCAATGTAATGATTTTTGTAATAAACACTTATGATTTATAATATACCTGTTGAATGGACAATATTGTTGTGTGAACTGTGAATGTGTATATTGAGTTGCCTGACTGATCTCAAGTTTTGTTTGTGTTAGACTATGTTTGCATATTGTTTATATAAAAGTGCACATGAATTTGCAATGAATTCTATAGTGAAATGAAGAAATTAAGATAATTAACGTTTATTTAAAAATGTGACAGTGACTAAATACTTTTGAATACAAAACTTCTATTTCTTCTCTTTATTTTTTATGAATAAATAGTTACCCCATCAGTCCAGTTTTTATATGAATAATGGGGAGGAGCGATTTATAATTGCATCAGTGAATCTTATAGGATTCACAGGTTTGACGGCTTATTGACAGCCGTGCGGAAAGTGTTTTCCGCACTAGGGCGTTTCAAAACGAAAACTTGCTCCGTCGTCCATGACTCCCCAAGTAGAACATATATATTGGACCAATATTTGTGCAATATAAGAAAAACGTTGTTTTATTCATATTTCACGTGCATATTATTCATTGCTGTTATTTATAACATTATATGTTATGTTATATGTAGATACAATTTTCTTTCAAATCGTTTCTTTACTACTATTCGACTTCAATGACTTTTTTTTTCAATTATGGAATTGCTTATGTACAAACTGATGTGTGAGAATGAAGAAATTTGTGAAAGACATTATTTTGTGGTGTGGATTCTTTCTTATAGCTTTTTTGGGTTCTCACCCTACCACAGTCGTTGACATTTACAGAAAGCGAACCAAAAGAACTGAACTAGAAGAGAATATTCATGAAAGTTTTGAAAACGGAAGCAGATTTGGTTACCGTAATGTCAACGATTCTGGTAGGTTGAGAACCCAAAAAAGGTATGAGAAAAATTGTTATTATCATTATTGATACTGTGAATGATATATTCACCATTTCACCTTTTACGACATTAGATCATCGTTGAAAACAATTCAAGAATATATCCTTATGGTTATATTCGTACAAATATGTTGAATTTGTTATATATTGTCCGAAAAAAATGGCATTCCGAATTAATCAATTGATTTCACCTCATAATCTGAGTAATAACAGAATGAATTTCTCTGATATCTATATGATTCAGATTCAAAATTCAATTCACTCACATGAAATACCTATTGCTGAATTATTATCAGAAAAAAAGACTGACCGATGTGGGTGTTGAAGTCACTATCTTTGGTTCCACAAGCTCCAGATTGTGGTAGGTGAAGGAACCAAAAAAACTAGAATAAAGAAATCATCCACCCCAAAATAATGACATTCAATCAGTAACCAATATAGTTATTCAAATGTTGATGCCAAGTTATAAAACCGATTAATATTCCGAAGAATATATTAGGTTGTGTTCAGATTGGGTCCAATTTTTATATGGAATCTATATCGATAACTTCACATGAGTCAGATGATACATCATTTGATAGGTTCCTTTCATTATTGTCTTTTAGTACCGATAGTTGTCCAAATGACGTTAATTGAAAAGAGATGAATCATTCAGAAATGCTACCGAAGACTCCAGAAAACTCCAATACCGAAATATAGATCCTTTATTTAGTCAACGACTAATACATCAGTGATACAATAAATGACTTAAAAACTAATTAATAAAATATGTTAAAATATGGTGACCCATACAGTCAATAAATAAAAATAACGTGAAACACTAATAACATATAAATATATAAAAAAAAATAACATTAGCACATAAGAGACTCACACATATTTAAATAGTTAGAGGTTGTCACTCAGATATCGCTTTAGATTATTCTTGAAGGCCACAAGTGTAGAACATTGTTTTATGGCTAGGGGAAGTTGATTGAATATTCTCAGTCCTTTAAAAAATACCGATGTCTCTGTTGCTTTCTTTGATACCATCGGAATCGAAAAATCATTTCTGGATCTTGTGGAGTAATTATGAACTTCATACTTGTAATTTACGATATCTCGTAGGTATGAAGGAGCATCGCCAGATTTTATTTTGAAAATAAATATCAATGTTTGATATTGCCAATATATTTTAATTGGTAACCAGTTCAATGTAATCAACATATTCTTTATTGGAGTTTGTTTGGAACATTTCAAAATTATGCGCATTGCACGATTTTGCAATTTTTGAAATCGATTGATTTCATTCTGGTTCAATAAAAATAAGACTGTTGCACAGTAATTAAAATGCGGCAGGATGAGAGTATTATATACCACCGTCAACGACCACTGGGTAAGAAATTTAGCACATCTATAGAGATAGTTGATCTTGAATGATATAATTCCTATAACATTCGGTCTCAACCGATGGTCGCATTCATGACAACTATTCTTTCTCCCAGTAACTAGCCAAATTTCCACACGAATCCACAGACCCCGAACTCCAAGTCTTCACCAACTCCACTCGAATTATTCCATGCACATCCTCGATGATACCCACTTCTCCCTCATCGACGGAAACTCCCATTGAACTCCCGTCGCAATTATTATCAATGTCCCCGTTAAGTTGGTACACAAATCACGGCGTCTAAAGGCGTCCTCGGCAGGCAGCGGCTCTTTTCTCCTCATCGTTTATTTTCTCTTTCTCGGGCAGGTAGGAGGTCCACACATTCATTTCTACGGAGGATTCAATGGAAAGCTGCGTGTCTGTGCACAATGCGACACCAATTACCGCCGCCATTAGGGTCTTAGCTGAGCCCCGTCAACTTTCTGCATCCTTATCACGACACGTTTCGCAGGCCATGTTCTGAATTCGATTCATTAGAGGTCGTCAGATGTGAATGTTGGACTGGATAAGCTGGGAGGTTTGAATTCGGTGAAGGATTTTCGTAATACGACCCAACAAAAATGCAACTGGAAATTTCAGATTATTGAATGTCAACTTTTAGTAATGTTATATGAATATTTCTCCAGCTTGTCGATTTAATCTTTGACATTGAAGAGGAAATTAGATAAATTGACACTTCCTAATTGTTTTTTGTTATAACCGCAATATCAGCGAAATATGTTGCGGTTTCAAATATTCTAATTCTTGATTGTTTGATCTTGGGTTGTATTGGTATCAGGTGCATTTAGTCTTTTGCTAGTTTTCAAATTAGCTGACCCACACTATCGCACGTCAACGTAATTCGTAGAATAAAGTAATGGGGAAAATAAATCCGACAGGTATCTAGGGGACCACCGGAGTCTGGGAAGAATATTCATATTCTGAGAGAACATTGAGTGGAAATTATATGAAGAATGAAGCAAACTCATCAATTTCTTAGCGGTGCTTCTGGAATTGACACGCTGATTGAATCAGTGAGTAAAATATATATGAAGAATAAGGCAAACTTATCAACTTTTTAGCGGTGCCTACTGAAATTGACACGCTGATTGTATCAGTGAGTAAAAAAATATATGAGGAATAAGACAAACTCATCAACTTCTTAGCGGTGCTTCTGGAATTGACATGTTGATTATATCAGCAAAGATTCCTATCAAATTCTTATAACACCATTTCAGGACTTTTGGAGGACATTTCCTATCGATGGACGCATTTCTTTTCCGAAAATTTCCAGTTGTAGTATGTAGTGATCAGAAATTTACTTTGTGAAAATTGCTTCCTGTGGTATATTACACCACGAATACCACAAGGAAAAGGCAGGAAAAAAGACAGGCAGTATGATGAAATGAACAATAATGAGTTTTGATAAATGAAAGTAGTTCTTTGATCATTCATGAAGAATATGTTGATCCTTCAAAACCTAACTCTAGTCTTTACCGTTTGTTTGAATCTGGTTGACAGTGTTTTCTGTTGGGGGATAGTGCTTCGAACTCAGACTATCCAAACCATTTAAATAGTATGGAACTTTCAATAAATGTCGACTAATCAAAAAAGAGTGAAATTGTGATCATGAAAGTAATGAAAGGAAATTATCATATCATATTTATTATGTTCTATAATTGAAAAAAACAGATAAATTCAGATCAGTAATCGGTGTTCACCAACTGATTTACCAGTTCGCAATATTTCCTCAGCTTCTTCCTCATTCGCTCTTTGGAAATTGGCATCAGAGTCATCTCCACATTTATGTATGTACGTGTGAGTTAATCTCATTCTCATATTTAAATTTTTTTGTTCTTGAGCACAATGAAAAATATCTATATCCAATTGAATGAAGCCATATTGACGAGACTGTTGATGCAATTGAACTGATTATTTATTTACAACTGTATGTGTTTTCAACAGTTCACACTCTGGGTCCTTCAAATATCATTCGATACTCTAAACAAAGTAGCAACTTGGCCACAGATTTTTGAGAAACAATGACAGTAAATTGAGATATCTATTATGGAATAATAGATGCGTTTTTCATTACATGAACCAATGGGTTTTCCGTTAAACAGCTAATGCCAATCTTCCGCATGACAGGCGAACGTGCTAACCACTACACTACGACAAAATGCCTACTGACACTGAAGTTTGCATTCATTCGAATGACAAGTTTTCTATTTGAATATATTCACCAAAAAAGCCAAAATACTTTTTCATGTATACATATTTTCGATAAGCATAAGGCTGGAATTCAGACAGATTCGAAATTCAATCGTACGACGATCCCATAGCTTTCTGATTGGTCTAAATTTGAATTCAGACCAATCAGAAAGCTATCGGATCATCGTACGATCGGATTTCGGATCTGTCTGAATTCGCCTGTCATTCAAATGTTGGCGCATTTGCCATAAATGCGGAACCAACATTTTCATACACTTCTTCGGGTAATAGTCATTGTCACCATCAATTACAAGTTTTATGAAGACCCAAAAAATATAATCGTATGAAATTCAAGTGGCGGAATTGTATCAGAATATGAAATAGGGATAATATAAAACTTTTATAAGAGAAAAAACCCGGAAAAAAGGCAACAAACGCTCTGAACATTGTCTTTCTGAAACATTCTAACTCCCTACTTATATGATGCGACGGGCACTGAATCACTCAGAACTAACTTTTTCTTGCCCTATTAGTATAACAAACACGTGAACATTGAATGAAGTGGATGCCAGTTATAAGATATTTCTACAAAACAAAGGAATGATAGTGATAGAGTAATGAAAATATTCACGTTTCTAAATATCATTAACGAACGTAATTAACTGACACTTCATTGGGCGATTTTTTCTAAATGATTTACAGAACCGCTTCACATGTTCAACTATACAATAGCTTCTCAAGGAGTGTGAAGTACTACGAAGTAATCATTATTACATCACGTAATCATGGATCGTCAAGTATCGAAAAACACAACAGTTAGTTCAATCGTTACCGAAGCCTCGGTTCTGTAGTCACTAGAATGAGACCAGCTTCAGTTTGACTCATTCCGGAACCTCTTGGTGTATCTATCCATGAATCCACGATTTCCATTTGCCCACTGATAATTATCTCCGAGCAAAACAAGATCCTGTCTGGGCTTTTCAGAATGAATCATTATCCTGGCCATTCTAATTTTATTACAAACTATCCTCCATTCTTTGTTGTGCATAAATATCCTATAACTGCTATCTGTTTGATTTCGTTTGCTTGGTATACCAATTGAACAAAAAAGAAATATTCAGCGCCCGTCGCGCTATGTAGGCAGGGCAGTACCTTTTTATGAATTATATACAAATATCAACAGAGAGTGTTTGACAATTCGTTGATGTTCCTTCTTTTCATCTGAGTTGTGAAAACTCCTGTTTTCAATCGGAAAAAATATGTAAAAATCAGTTCCTCAAAACTTTGTTCTCTGCACCAAATCAGTAAGTCTCTTATGTCTGAAAGTCGAAGGTAAAAACCTTTCGAATGTATTGTGTTTTCACACATTCACAATTCTTTTTCAATCAGGAAAATATGGTATTCAATTTGAAGCATATCTTCATTTTTCAATCCAATGGAAATATTATTCATTGCCATTCATCAGCATATAGTATGAGAAAAATGCTCTACAATTCCTCCTTAACAGGCAATATACCATCGAAATTCTGTTTCAATTACCAGCCAGTCCTCGAGATTTCCAGTGATTTGTGAGATCCATGTTGAAGGTTGCTATATTTTCAGTCAAATTGATTCGAGAGCACAATAAGCCCCGCCGGATTTCGATGAACAGTTAAAATAAGCCATTGTACAGGACCCGGACTTACTCCAGATCACGAAATGGCTTTTACTGGATTCCTATACCGGCGTTCATTGCCTTGGCTCGACTACCTCAATTTGCCTCACGATACAAATTGCTTTTACTTCATTATTCTCGATAAATCTTTAGGAAAAGGGTGCCTATTAACAGAATTGTGTTCGGTCTTATCGAATTATTGCTGAAAAATCAACGTTAATGGTTAGTTGGTTATTCCTCTGAAATTAATATCAACTCCTAGAATATGAAAAGAAGGTATCTGAAATAACATGAACACATAATGTTTTCTGCCTTGAAGCACTTTGAAGGAGTCATAATATGGTTGAGAATCAAAATAGATGAATCTACACATATTATTGAGAAAATAACGACAACTGTTTCTAGAAACTGCAGAACCTGCTTTTTCGAAACTCGAAATAGATTTGGACAAAGGTATAACTTTTTGATTTCAATGGAATCCTAATCACAATGAAAAAATACTACCCTTCTAAAGATTCGGAACCTATAATTCCGGATATACAACAAACATGAATGTTTTCCACACTTTTTCAGTGTAAAATTCCATAACGCTGTTCGATTTCTGAAGTTGAATTTGAAATAACTTGAATGGAAACGAAAACTATCAAACAGAAATTATTGCAACGTCAATCTTCACGAATGTTTCTCATATATCATAAAAATTATGGGATATCCCACCTCATTTCCTTAATATTTATATTTTCCTCCTCTTTCAGCAGCGCTTGAAATAATCTGCTTTTTCCAAATTCATCATTTGTTTCGGTTTTATTTGTTTATGTTATTCCCTTTCAAATTTTCATCATTGGCTAAAATATATTTCGTTATAGTATCAAAAATTACGAAGTGATCGACAGTTGCTGAATATTACTTTTTCACATACAGTATTCAACTGATGCTACCTGATGAACGCCTCACGCTGTCTTGTTGATTAGTTTGTGCGTTTATATGACCGTCGTTTCGTTCAATGTTTGGAAAACTAAAAGCACCTTTTACCTACGAAGCCTAAGAGTGCCTTGCCTTGATCAATCCTATAGAGTATAGAGTGTTGTCAGGGCTGGCAGTTCTTTGAGAGACTGGCAATTTATAACAATTATTTAAACTCAATTAAAAAAAATTGTCTGCGCAACTGACTTTTCATTCAATGAAACTCTAGGATCAGAAGTACCTTGTGTTGTCGGACTTCCATGTAGCACATCACAATGGCTAAACCACGATTTCAGGTTGGGCCAATATTGATGTTGAACTGATATTGACTTATATTGAGATCTCAATGATCTTCTATGAATATCAATGAACTATCGGTTTGACAGCTAGTCAATCAATATCAGAATTACTATATCTGGTTATATTGAACAATATTTGCATATTGATTTTTTTGCATATTGGAAGTCCAATAGTCATCTCATATTGTACGAGAGAGTTTTTCATTCATTTATATTATCCTCTTGTCAAACACTCTTATGAGTGCGCCCAAAAGGCAGACCTTGTGCGAGCAAAATTTGGCAAATTATCTTGGGTGCCAAAGGGCTCTGGGGCGTCCCACTGATTTTTGCGGTACTACCGGGTGGATTATAATATTTGAATTTATATTTTCATGATACTGTTATGTAGATAGGCCAATCCTGAAATTGGTTGAATATTGAATTGGATGTCCCGAGCATAATTCGAAATCACCATATCTACACTACGTATCTGCCTATTGAAGCAAATGTTCTTCGTGGACTGGAGGTTTGAGTGAGAGCTTGTAGAACTGAAGATAGTGAGTTGAATGCCCGCATCAGCCAGTCTTTTTTGTTTGAAGAAATCATTTTGAAGCGGAACACATGGCACGGTTTTGTCAACTTTTCTGGGTTAAAATCACAATGGCAACTGTATTTTTTTTCTCATTCGACTTGGCGTTCAATTCTCATTAAGTTATTGTGCTCACACTCTTTATCTGGTCTTGAGAAATACTAGTCCTCTGATTTTCGTTTGAAATACTTTCCCAAATAATAGTGACGCAAGATGATGAGCTTATTCATCTCACAAAGGGGTATAGCACAAGTGAATAGTATTTTGACTACTTATCATTGGACTCCATTGATATTGAGATCACCTTTTTGGATAGCCCCAGAATATACCGTCGACTTTCAATGATCCTTCTGAATGCTGCGAATTCATAGATTCCCAATATCCCTTACTATTCGAATACTTTTCCAAAACCTAACCAAGTACTAATGCATTTCTTTCTTGAGTTCGCTACACCGAAATGACTTTATTACGTCCTTTTGTTCAATTACCATCAATTAGCGGTGAACTGTTTCTTTATGCAATTACACGCCGGAGTCCTGAAGGATAAATCGTGTCAAAACCAGGAAATAAATTCACTTGATGAGGGCTATTCACACAGCTGCACCGTTGGGAGATAAATCACTCTTCTTGCTCGGAATATACAAGAACGGTCGTACAGGACGGACAGAGAACGTAACATGTGCCACGTAAATGGAGAGCCACGACAATTCGGCAATACTATTTTGATAGTCACTCTTGGAATTTTCTGCTCAAGTACAAAGAATTCCCAGTGAGGAAGGGAGACAATGGCAGATAATACACTTCAAGATTTGATAACTCTTAGGATTTTCAACAAATTTTCTTATCGATTCAATCTTCAATCAAGACCCATTCATAATTTATAACATAGATCAGTGAATTCAACATCGGTCAACTTCCTATTATAGGCTATTCCGATGCATTTGTGGTATCACTTGCAAAAATGAATGACTTTCTTCTGTGTTGAGCTGCAAAAACTGTCCGTTGAAGAAGAAACTACGACATACTTTTTTGGACCATGATAGTGTTCACATGGATATATTGACTACTCGTTCACCATGACCTATAAATGGGTTGAAAGTCAATCCTGACGTGAAAACCCCACTATTAGTTTCAATCATCTTGGAGATAGTGTCTGAGGAGAATTCATGTATGAGGTTCATTTGCTAATCCAAACAGTAATCTGACTTAAATATTGAGTACTTGAGGTCATTGAAAAAATGGTCACATAATAAACTCCATTTTTTTAATCATTTGTGTGTTCAATGAATGTGGAAAAAAATCAATACTAGGGTTTTTTCATGAACTGGAATGAGAAACTACATAATTGGTTATGGAAAAAGGAAATTATTCGTACTAATATTTTTTGCCCACATTCTCAAAGATATATTGTTTACCAAAAATATATAAACCTTGAAAATCAATGCGGCCAATAGTCTCAGCAATGAAATCGCCCTCATATAATATATCCAAATGGTTGACGAAATGATTTGAAAATATCTCCATCAGACCAACCGATGCGAGTGTTGAAAATTCACGAGAATTCATAAAGAAAATAAAAGATATTAAATTAGAAGAGGGCGAAACATTGGTTTCATTCGATGTAAGTTATTTATTCCCAAACATCCCAATACAAGCTCTAGAGTATTTGAAAGATTTTCTCAAATCGAATAACTTGGCAAATGACACTGTTGAAGAATTTATTCAACTCACCTAGCTTTGTATGGATCAAAATTGTTTTCAATATAATGGCTCCTATTATGCACAGCACGAAGGGACAGCCATAAGTAACCCATTGTCTCCATTTGTGGCGAACCTGTTCATGGGTAGGTTTGAGACGGATGCTATGGAAGAACCCAGTTACTTCCCTAGGGTCTGGATCAGATATGTTGACGGAATATTCGCTGTGTAGGATACAACAAAATTGAAAATGTCCTTTAAGCACTAAACAGCAGATGTAATAGTATAAAGTTCAAAGTAGAAAAAGAACGAAAATTGCCATTTTTTGGTGTATTGGTTATAAGGAACGAACATAATGAAATAGAATTTGATATTTACAGAAAAGACACGAACACATTCAGATACATTCCAAATGACCCGAATCATTGTCCACAACATGAAATGGCGGCACTGCAATTCCTTGCTCATGGATTAATAACTTTTCCTTTGAAAAAATATAAGTACGACAATGAAAGGACAGTGATTGGGTACGTAGCTGAAGTGAACGGTTTTAACCCAGAGATAGTTGACAAGATAATTAGAAAAAGTAAATTTAGGGAAACACCTCGTAAAACTTCGACTTTTCAAAAAGATGAGAAAAATAAAAAGTTTATAGTAATCCCATATGAACCTCAGTACTCTAGAGCACTTCAACAGATATTCAATAAAGTGAATATTAAAGTTGCATACAAAACTTCTTACAAATCACATGGTAACCCAGAAAATGAATTATAAAACTCAGAGAAGTCGAAAATTCACGAAATCAGTTGTCAAGATTGCAACAACAAATACATCGACCAGAGCCGAAGATCTTTCGAAATCCGTTTCAAAGAGCATTTTGCACACATGAAATACGGAAGGGTAGAAAAATCTAGTGTCGCCCAACACGCTCTAGACAATGACCACATAATTGGTGAAAGCAATCTTGAACTGATCAAACATGTGCATGACCCAAGACTACTCGATGCATGTGAGAGTCTAAAAATAGCAAAATGTAAAAACAGCATTAATGGTGATAATGGCCTATCCCGATCTTCAATTTATTGTTGAGAAAGTAATCACAATCATCAATAACAACAGATGACCGACCAACTAACTTTACACGTAGTGAATAATTAATTAGAATAATTAGGAGTAACAAAGTCCATATCGGACCGGAAATATTTGGGTATATAAACAACTAACTCTAGCTTTAGATTTAGTATCAATTTTCTTCTTCTGAAGATGCTAACCTTGTTAGCGAAACGCGCGTCGAGTGCAAAAATATCAGTTTGGTATTAGGGTAATTGCTCTCTAGGAAAAGTTTCAACTTTCACACCAAAGGTTCCAATCTCATCGTTTACTAATATTTTTCACATTCAACATTTCTGAAGTTATACAAACTCACAACAGATCTGTGACGACACAATTTATAATTAGATTTATGAAGATGAATTTCAGATCTTTGCCAGTGTATATTCTTCAGTTGTTTCCATTTCGAAACTGAATATGTATACCTCTTGGATCCTAAAACATAGCATTCATGCACAGTCAATTTTAAACATCATAAGAGCGTTACCTGCAATAATACCATTACTATTATCATTAATATATTCATCTCGACTAGCCGGAATTCCGAAACACCAAATCCCGACCCAACAATTTGAATAAACATATGCGAAAGGTATCCGCTAAGGCCGAGATAGAGACCGGAATAGTCGATAAGGGAGTATCATAGACAGTCATGGCCAAGGTGCAATCTCCGTCTTTGTCTAGGTGAACAAATATCCCGGGGTATCGTTGTTTCACTCAATAACACGTTATCGTGCTCGGTCGAGCTCGAGTAATGCATTTGGTGGCTGTTGTTGTTGGAGTCAGGAGTGGGATTTTAAGACGAATTTTTGTTTTTTACAGACTGTCTGGTATTCAACTCGACTGCAAATGTTCATCTCAGGAATGGTATTTACACTTGAGAATACCCATTCTTTTCGGTTGTAATTGCACGAGTGCATAAAAATTACCGATAAAGCGTGATATCTAAAAATTGCAAGTTTATTTTCATATTTTGGCGAAAGAGCCTGAGTCCGAAGGACGAGGGCGCTTTAACAAAATATGAAAATAACCGAATGCAATTTGTATAAGATATCACGCTTGAATGCAAAATTATCTGGTCATTTTTATGCACGAATGTAATTCATTGGAATATTTCACAAAAAAAGAAATTCTCAAGGAAATGTTATTTTTTGTTCATTTATACTTTCCTCTATAGATTGTATGGAGTACTCACCTAATCGCGAAATGTTTTTCTACTTTCGAAGTCTATCTGACATTTATTTGTGTTGTTTACTGACGTCTAGCGATACGGTTTCAAATGTGTTTTTATGGTGATTTGATACAATGCAATTACCGCTGTAAGTTTTCGATAATTGCATTGCTCTTATGGGACATTTTATATATGAGGGAAATATTCAGGAATATCGTTCGATGCATAATAATTTGAATGTTTTGAAAAATTTCGAGCTGACACCATTAGCTCAATTTTCATTCCATGAGAAACTTTTCCTATCATGTTTTACTCAAAATATTCGGGTAGTCTTGAAGCTCACTATGGAATACTCAGAATGAATGTAAACAGTATGAAACATTAATTTGAGTATCGAATCTTTTCTGAAGTATACAGTATATTCAGCTAGGAATCTATACGAGCAATACGCTTCTGTGGATATAGTGCAAACATGTTTTTGTGAGAAAAAAAAAAGTTTCGAGTTATCCATATATAAAAGATAATTGACATGAACCCCAGCTTTGATATCATTGATGGAAGCATTGAATGGTAACCATTCATAATTCGATCTTTGTGGTACCTCAGATGAGACTAAATACTCGATAGACTCGAGCCCATGGTGTTCAAAATACTTCTTACGATTTTAAAAATATCATTTGAAAAGATTGATCGGAATATTGCATGAGGCAAAAGTCTGAAGCTTGTCAAGGGGATATGGTAAAGTAAGTCGAACGCTTGAAGTGAAAATGCGTAAATGTTTCAAGATTGGTGGCAGTTGATCTTCCTTTCATCCCTGTAGATTGGAGCGGATGATATGGCCATTGGCACGACCAAACACAATTGACAAAATGGATTGATAAGTAGACGAATATTTTCCACCAAATATGAAAGAGATTAACTTTGAAACCAGACATCTAATCTACAGAGGGGTTCCAGGCCACGAGGGGGGTTTGAACAAGAAGTAAGTTCACAAAAAAGCAGCGCGGCTTGGGAATTTGTGGGACCAGAAAGCTCTGGTTGATAAATGAATACTAAAAGCGATCAACATCGAAGGAAAATATCGATAAAGTGTAAAGTTACTGAGCCAGATCAAATGTATATCAGGGAAATCAGTGGTGAACCCAGTTGAAATTTAGGGAATCAAATGAATGAATATTGATGAGGTTTAAAAATTATATATTACAGAGCCTAAATTGAAATCAATCTCATCTGATTATTTCATTTGATATCATTTCAATATTTCCGTTCCAGCATTGATTCCTATACTTCCCTTCAATATCAAGAGATATATCATCTGTTTCTCTTTCAAACCGAATTCACTGGAAAAAAATGAATTATGGTCTTTTCATTTCAGGAGTGGGATTGGCCGCTTTCTCTCTGCATTCATCAGTCAATTAGAAGGGCTTGATTTCCCTCGCCAAGCATCGATCTCCCGTAGGCGGTATCACGGCATATATTGACTAATCATTGACATCGACGATCAGCTTGTAAATAAACCGGCGGTTAATTGGTAGGATTGCAGCTGTGAATTGGCCATTAGCCCGACCGAACACACACACACGTATACGCTCGACCGGGAAAGAGCATCGTCAGGGCCAGGCCGGCAATTCGACCTACGCCCTTAATGCCCTACGCCGACACCGTATTCTATTACCACCTTTGCTTTATGTGCTGGTTACTTGCAGGACTGCGTCCGCAAAGGTTAGTCTGGTTTGTTTGAGAAGTCGAAGGCGTTCAGTTGCATTGAGATTATTTGGTGAAATTACAGATGGCGTGGGTTTCGACTGATGAATGGAGTGGGAATCCTTTTATTATGATTCCTGACGATTGCTTTCGTTTTCTTCTCGAAATCATTGAGTTAACATCCAGTCTGTGGCAAGAGTACCAATGAAGACTGTAAGTTCTTTCTTGGCAAAATCATGAATTTTGGTTTGAGATAGATTTTTCTTCCATTTTGTGAATGAGTTGATATGTATTTACCAATGTTATAAGGTGAGCGTAGTTCTTGGTCTCTGTTTGATGTGAACTACTGAAGATACCATGATTTATCATCTGATATTTTGCCGAAAGTTATCGATGATAGCCAGATATAGATACTTTTCTAGGTGTCAAATATGATATACTTGTACGATTTCGTTTCCTATGACAGGAGTTGAGTCAATTACCCCCTTTCCATACCTGAAATGTCTTGCCTCGGATGAGTGCATTCGATATCATCACCAGCGCCTTTTTGAACTTCAGAAAGAACTTTTTGGGATCACCATCGTCATTTGGAACTAGTAGACTTTCTGATTGAAGAGTCACCGAAGCAATTATCTCTAGATGAAGCATGATGTTCGGTCCAGCTCAAAGTACAATGTTGCTCTGGGACTCTGTATAGGGCATGGTAGCATTCTCATGCTAGTCTCAATGTGTGGATATGATCAGTAAAAGTTCCCGATTCTTCTCAAACACCATCGTCCTGGAAGTTATAAAAACTATTTCAAAAATATGAAAACTGAACTAAACTGCCCACATTTAGCCGTTATCGGAAATATACCACTCGAAATGGCCAATTTTACGTTAATGATCAATAACTTTTTGATGAATTGATTGAAATGCATATGGATTGATTAAAATAAGGATGCAATTTCAAAAATCTTACAATGTCTTCTTGTGTTTCTGTGAAAAATGAAATCATCATTGTAAAGGACACTCTGGAAAAAAAGGAATGGTATGTGAACGTAATGAACATAGATTCAACACCTGGTGTTGAAGGTTTAATCGAGAACTTTGCTATGAATACTATTTGCGGCAAACAAGATAGTTTCTAGAGAAGTGAAACAGGTTGTTTTTGGAAATATTCAGAAAAGTATGAACAATATATTGTTTGAAAGACATTATTTTGTGATGGATGAATTATTTCTAGTTTTTTATCTGAACAAATAAGAATTGATATTGGAATCTATACAAGTTCAGAAGGCCAGATTTTCAATCTCCCCCAAAAATTGGCTGCAATAATAAATGGACTTTCTTTTCTAGATGCAATGAAAACGAAGTCAACATTTCATGTAGATACAAGATCGAAAGGAAACATATACCAACAGATATCTTTACTATAACTCGCACCACTATACAAGTGTCAAGGAAGTTATAGTGAAAAAAATGTCTTGATGATAGAGAGAAAATGATGTGCAGTTCATCGGAAAAGATCGATGAGGAGATAAACATCATGAAATCAGTGTTGAAAGAATATGGATACCCACTGAATTTCATAGAAAATACATTGACTGAAATGGAAAATCGTTACACTTTCTATAGTGGATACAAACACTCTGCATAAACTTCACATCCTGTGAAAATATCAAACGTTATGTCCCTCGACTGTCTGAAAAGACAAAGAGGATAGACAGCAGGTGTAACGTTAGAACAATATTCAAAACAAATACTTCACGCTCAATACTGAAATACACTGAACCAACTTACATAACAGAAGAAAACAAAGAATTGTATTCGTTAAATTCCTTGTTCGTAAAGTCGAGAATATATCGCTAAAGAATTGTATTCGTTAAATTCCTTGTTCGTAAAGTCGAGAATATATCGCTATAACATCTAGAACTTTGGAAGTGCGAAAGAGTGAACACAAGATGTACATCAAGAACAGACAGATTGGTGGTTCTCAATGGTCGGAACACATTCTTACTGCCAATGTTCACAAGTAAAATAGAATGATACTCAAATGATGGCAAGAGAAATCAATAGCAGAAAAAGAAAGAAAAAATATATAATCAATTAATATGTGGTGGAATGGGTTCGAAAACATAACTATCAATGTCAAATCGATGATAAAAATATATTCTGAATGATTCAGTTCAGAGAAAATATGTCATAGGATTTTAATCCACTACAGCAGAAATATATCTCATATATGAGTCACACGTGATGTTTCATACCCTAATTATATACTCTCCAATATAATGCTCAGAGAACTTTTTCAACTAGAAGTATGTTTCCTAGAGACTTATCACTCCAAATTAGCGGTCTCTACTCGGCAATCTCGGCAGAAACATTTCTCACAAGCGGCGGTAAAAAACATAAAATCCAAAAAGGAGTTCTCCCCAATCTCATTCTGTTGTACGTGTTGCGAGCAAAATAAAATTATTCCGACTCATTTCGCTCATATTTATGGCCGTGGAAGTATATTAGCCAGAACCAGCGTCTCGTAGGAGAGAAGTGAAATGGAGGCATGCAAACGTATTTTACGAGAATATACAAATTACTACAGCGTTGCCGGTTTGCACTGATGTGATGTTTTTATGTCTTTTGTATAATTTTTCACCTTCGAGTTCACTCACAAAAACTGCCGTAATGGCCAGAGATATTTCATGAATCAAAGGAGAGGAGATATAAGATTAAAACATTTACATAAACTTTGTTGACCTTTGAGTATCATGATTAGAGGTTTCTGGGACTGAAGATTGATAACGGATATCTTGTTCATCATGACAAAATGGCTGGCGCGAGTGGCTAGCTCCTTCAGAGGCTCAAACATCTCAAGTTAACTCAAGATGTATGACATGACACAATTTCGAAGAAATTCCTATATAGGTATATCTACCATACGTCGTTATATTAAAAAACTACCAATTTTAGTCACGCCAAATGCTAAAAGTCAGATGGGTACCAGCCGAGTCTATCGCCCTTTGGTAATTTTAGTTAAGTAACACGTCGCAATTTCGAAAAAAGTCCTGTTGGTATCTACCATTAGTACCATATTTCGTTAAATAAAAACTATCAACTTTAGTTACACCAGATGCTCAAACTAGTACAGTCTATCGCCCTTCCTAATATAAGGTCACTGAAGTTGGTTGAGACGTATTTTTCCTTAATGTAAGAAATATAATATCAACATGGTTTGTTGCAATATGTGACTGTGATAAATAGCCGTCTATGCTTTTGCTAGATGACTTTTATTTTGGTAAACTACATTGAGTTTCTGTATAGTATAACAGCAAATAGAGATATTGTTATGTGAAATATTTCATGCAAGCATTTGCGTTAAAAAACATTTTGAGAAAAATGGAATGCTTTGGAAAGTATAATTAATGTAAATACTGCAAACAGCTGAATCAAGTATGAGTACGTTATCCAAAATTAATATATTTAACAAGAAAGATTGCAACCAGAAAGCGTTAAAGTCGAATGGATTGTTTACGAAAAGCCAAGAAAGTTTGCTGCAAATGTCAAGTAAACATGGGCATTTGCCTGAACGAGATTTGAACAAGATTGTTTCAAAGTATTACATATATTGAAACACAGACATCTATTTAATTCGTCACCTTCCTATTCACCATCGAGAATTCAGAATCTTCAAATTCAAATCTTATTGTTTGTTCACCCTACGTTTTTTGAAATATTAATTGTTGATGCATAATAATTGAACAAATTTGTGTTTTCAGTTTGATGAAACTTTATAGCGAGTAATTAATAATAATGTTCATTCTTGTAGAAATTTTGCATTATTCACAGATATATCTACATCATTATTGATCATTTTCATTTTTTGAATTGTCGAATGATTCCCACTTAAAAATCGTTGCGCCTCTAAAAAACTTCTGGAAATTTTTTTTCAGTTGCCATGGTAACTGGTCAAAATTGAGGCATCTTATTGGTTGCAAAATTTTGACGATAATAAGGTTTGCAGAATCTCGACACGTATTTTGCTTATCATAGCATCTTCAAACAGAAACATTTCTTTCTAGACGTGTCGCGATTTTGTAAATCCTACAGTATAACATGATGATTGGTGATAATCGTTTCTTTTAACACTCTCAGTCAGCTAATGCTGAACAATTCATGAAGTTTTTTGATAGAAATTAAAATTTGGCTAAAACCATGTCGCGAGTGGACCCACTCAAATCTATGGAATTTTCGAGAGGAATTTGTTATTGATTTTCAACCACCCAAAAATGGTAGGACTGACTATTTCCTAGATTGGGTACTCTACGTTATTTGGACAAAACACAATGGGTCCAGGAAGGCTACGCTCACCCTTCAACATCTCCAGATCAAGATCTGAGCTTTGCCAAACGTTGAAATTTAATTTTGCTTTCTCAGAATGTTATGGCCGAAACCTGAAAATAACCATATTGTTGAACAAAAACTATTTCTATGACCCTGATGGGATACCTCCAAGTATTCTGAAGTACTGCAGTTTCAATTTGGCCCGTCCTCTCTTCTCGATTTTCAACTTGTCATTAGAAACTGGGTTTTTTCCTGATATCTGGAAATGAGTTTCATCACACCTTTATTCAAATCAGGTAAAACATGTTCCGTCACTAACTATAGACCAATAAGTATTTCAAGCTCCATTCCAAAAGTTTTTGAATCTCTTGTCTGTGACTTTTTGAAGTCCTCAATAAAGGGCACACTACTAATAGATCAGCAATTTGGATTCCAATCCCACAAATCAACAGAGTTGAATTTGCTAACATATGATCATTTTATATCAAATGCTTTAGATCAGGGAATACAAGTCGACTCCATTTATACTGATTTTGCCAAGGCTTTCGACAGGGTGAACCACGGAATTCTCACATACAAGCTAGATAATTTTGGTATTTTCGGACCACTTTTACAATGGATTCATAGTTACCTGTCGACTAGGAAACAAATTGTTAGGGTATGTGGTTTCATGTCCAGGGAAGTGAATGTTTGCAAGGGTCACACCTCGGGCCTATTTTGTTTAATATATTCATCAATGACATTCATGAATCCTTTCACAGCTCGAAATTCCTTTTATTTGCCGATGATCTCAAGCTTTACACTACCGTTGTCGATGCATATCTCTCCAACGTGACTTTTCAAACTTGAACGACTGGTGCACCAGAAATCATATGGACTTGAATATCAAAAAGTGCTTTAGCATTACGTTCAGTCGCTTCAGATCTCCATTATCTTACACCTATCAATTAAACGGTACCAATTCACAAAGGGTATCTAATATAAAAGATCTGGGTGTAACTCTGAAATCCGACCTCAATTATAATTTACATATCTCTAAATACCATCAGGTTACTTTACTGCTCCTTGGTCAGACCTCATCTGGAGTTTGCAGCATGTGTATGGTGTCCTGGCTGTAGTACTTACAGACACAAAATCGAAAAATTTCAGCAGGCTTTTCTAAGATACATAGCGTTTAAAAAATATTACACTACTTATAATTATGAGAATCTCGAAAACGAGTTGAACTTGAACCGTTTGAACTCTCGTCCAGATCCACTCGTTCAAACTTCTCCTTCTATATTCCACCATTCAGAACCAATATAACCAGTAACTCATTTGTTATCAGATCATCTAGGCTTGCCAATCACTATTCAGACAGCCTGGACTTTTATGGGTTCTGCACAATTTGAGTATGCCCTGAGAAAGTGTGTCTAAAATAAGCTTTGTTATTTGTCTTCCTCAGTTTTATTGTTACTCTAATAATAACAATGCCTCTTAAGCATCAGATATTTTGTATATTTAAATGGTACTTATAAGAATTTTATTTGTATTGTTGAGTGATGCGATGTCAACCTTATAAATTATGTAGTAATGAGCTATGCTCGTAAATAAATAAATAAATATTTCATTTTTGATCGAGTATCTATCTCAGTACGACGATAGTATCTGTGATCATTCTACATTGTGTATACCGCATAAGCAACTCCAGAATCTTTGACTTGGCAACGTGCCCTATACATTATGTGGTTTCAAAGAAGCGCCGCTTGATGCTCGTTCTTCCGGCTATAACTAACACTTTGATGATGGTAGATGTAACAACCTTTGTGTGTCGGTTTTTTGAGGGGTCGGATGCCGACACTGGAAGACTTCTAATTTCCTGATTCCAGGAAGGAAGGAAGAGGAAAAACGGTTAGTCGACCGCAGTGTTGTTATGGAAAGCGGTAGCTTGATTATGTGAGTGGGAATTTTGTCACTCCGTGAATGGGTGTTTTCTGACTGTGTCAGTTATTTTCTCTTTTGCGTTGTTCTTTGTTTCATCCAGCCACGAGATGTGGGGTCTATTTGTGATGGAGATGGCCCATTTTTGGAGAACAATGAGATGTTGAAATTCAACAAGAGATGGAACTGTTGGTTTATCTGTTTTATGTATTCAAAATTTACATTGACTGACTGATTAATCATTGCTAGTCATGTAGTCATGATTTAAATCCACATGATAACAGAATTTTCATCAATGAGTAATTTAATATGGATTTTCATCCGCCAGTTCAATACAATTTTAGTGTTTGCTTGCAGAATCAGTGGAAATAGGTCACTTCCTGATCTAAATTTGACAAAATTGATATTTTATTGAATAAATTACCAAACATGTCTCGTTTTACAAAATAATGAAATGTTCAGTAAAGAATTCAGTTCATTTTCTAGAGTAATTCTCCCCCAACAAATATTCACAGTTTATTGGATTTTTTTTCCGAATTGAGTTCTTTGATTTAAGCAAAACTTGATACTAATCCCAAATTTTTTATGAATACGAAACCTCCAATAATGCTTTGATTGATGTTTTGCAAAAAAAGCACCTTCAGAAGTTTGTTACTTATGGTGCAATATACTTCTATTATTCTGAAATAAAAATTTACAATATGCTTCCCCTAAGGTTAATGTTGCTTCGATTATAAACACCTGGAGGATTTAGCACCGGACAAGATGAATATCTATAGCTGTTATTTTTATTTTTATTCTGTGAAAATTTATGTGAGGAACATGGAAAAAAACTTGTTGGGCGCTCGCCATAGTTTTAGACTCAATCTGAACTGACACAATGTTGTTTTGGTACTCTGATATAGAAATTTTCGCTATGTATGATTTTAGCATCTACCTCATACCTGATTTTTCATGAAACTATCTCTCATTTGATATATAATGTATCTCATTAACCACAAGTACAAAATGTGAATAATTTTTCGTCCAAATCGGTGAAGGGATAGTTCGAAAAAATAAGAAAACTCGAAATATCAAAAAAAAATTGAAAAATATTCGTGAAATGTTATTGCAAACATTTTCTCGGGCCTTTTTTTTCCTAATTCAATGAATGAGTATCTGGAAGAATTTTTTCACATTCTTTAGCCAGAAGCTCACTTCAGAGTCAGATATCATCACATCCATTATCAAAGATGTTGGACACGTTATGGTGATATTTCCATCATTAGGATTTTGATGAACCCTTTTTATATTTTTTTTCTGAAATAATGGGAAATGTTAACACATTTTCTGTAGATGAAGAAATATTTTTTTTATTCATCGGAGTGAACATTCATCTTAGCACCACACCTGAACGGGCAGGAAGGCGAGGAGTCTGATCGTGCAATGCCATTTGATCGATGGAATTGAAAGGAGTTCTATCAGCTGTCGGGCCGAATTATGAGAGGAGTATTTTATATACCAGTGATTCGAAGACAAAAGAGGCTGCAGAAGTTAGTATTGTGATTAAGAACTCCAACTCTAATCGGGAGTTCTGACAGGACACTGCGGTCTCAGGAGACATCTGGCTCTCATAAGAATCGAGGCAGATCCACTATTCACGGAATGTGGAGAGGAGGAAGACTCCTTCCACTTCCTTCACGAATGTGGAATATACAGCAGGCTCAGACAAAATGTTTTCGGAGCCGCCACTATCAAGGAAGAGGAATTGCACTCTCTGCAATGGAAGGATATTCCGACTGTTATAAGAAGGTTGAGGAGGTTCGAACAGGTATCAGCCTAGGAGGGAGTATGTGAAGATGCCAAGGTTTGTAAAAAGTGCCCACTGGGGCCAAGTCGATGACGCTTGCGTCCCCCACGCTTCACCTTTACCATTAGTATTGTGATATGGCTGGTCAATCCGTAGGTGAGTAGATAGGTTAGATTGCGTTATTTATAGAGATGTATCTGTAGGTTCTCGCAGTTCAGTTGCAACGGAGGGTCGTATAGACCCACTCATTTTGAACCTAAGTTCTTGATCATGACTCAAACATAAAAGTCGAAACGTCGAACAGTTCAGTATTCTGCACACGGACCCGAAAGTACTATCTTGTAATTTCAATTACTGTTGTTATTCTATGATTCGAATATGAACAAAATCGATAATAATGTGAGCAGTGATCATAATCATATAGCCAGAGCGTCCTCTCACTAAGGTCAGATCAGGGAGACGAACGGGCCCGACCGGACTTTTCGAAAACGTCCGTAGGAACTGTTCTCCAGACGTAAATCAAGTAAATAGGTACAAAATTATATATAGGTCGACCAGAAAGCAACACCATAAAAAAACTATCACAAATTGAAACTAGGAAAAGTCAAACATTTCTTCAAGAAATAGTGCAGTTGACCTCGTGAGAATGCCTATTTCCTTGAATAACTCAAAAAACTGAACAGTTTTCTAGAATGAATGTTTGATATAGCGGAATATGGTATCGTTCGCAAGTAGAATAGATAATCGCATTATTCCTTCGCGTTCCGTTGTCTGACAGACATTCGTCTGTTATTGAGCTAAACCATCCGACAAACAGAAGTAACCCAATTCCCAAAGTGAGTCGACTTTATGTACTCATGTCATTTCCGTGCCGATAAGCATCTCTTCCCGGCAGCGCCGTACAAATAAAATAAAAAGCCCATAACGCCTTCCCCCACAAAAATAAATCTCCTTAAACATAACAATCACAGGTAATAATGTCGTAAAACAGTGCCGGATCTCGTCTAGCGCTTATAAAGAAGACAAAAGAAGAAAGGATGGAGACAGGAACGGACTGGAATATTGTTTTCACAAAAACCATACCGGTTTGTTCGAGTTCAGTTGACGATCTCACTCATTGTTGCATGTATTTGGTTTGTACTCCGAACATGAATGAATGATTCATTTTATGGAAACCTGTCATGAAAACTTGAAAAGTATAAAGCATTCGTCACCTGAAGACAAAAAGGAGTACTTGCAATCGAAACGAAATTTCAGTCAACTGGAAACTTCATTTCCTTTCACTTTTTTTTAATTACTTTCCAATTCTTCATTTCAAATGTTTCCCACAGTGAATCTTCTCTCTTTCACAAGTCACAGAAAAGTTTTCTGATCTGACTTATTCGAAAAATCTAGATGTTTTTGGAATAATCTTATGACGAATCATAGTTATGGATTTACACTCGATTACCTCAAGAAATTCTTCAACTGACACAATTCGCAGAATATATTTTGAAATAAGATTAAGCAGGATCATCTTCGGCCAAAAAAAATTCGCAGTACTCGTTTTGCTGCTCAATTCTTCCCTATTAAAGGGGTATCATAGTCACAATGCTTATTGGTAGAGCTATAGTTACTGTATCACCGTTATAATTATGATAATTATGTAAATATTTTTACTGAGAGAATACATATAAAGCTACATTAATTTGACAAAAACTCATACACATATATCCTATCAGAAGGCAGGATTCAATTTCCAATAAGGCCTATCGGAAACTTGCTTTCATATCCATACATCGTGTATCCATTCATAATTCACATTCATTATTCTCTAACTTGTCATTCTGAGTAATTTTTTTATTGGTTTTTCCGCTACACGTAGAATGATTCAGTCATTTCCAGAAGACGTTATTCATTCATAAAGAAGAAATATTATTTTGATTCTATTCAATGACATGCTTTTTTTGTCAGCCCCTAAGTGTTTGCGGAAATGGAATTCATCCCTTCAGTAACATAAATGCTCTATATGTATTTTTATATTTTATGGTATAATATTAAAATCCATTGCTCAATTGATTGTTTTCGATATATTTTGTGTTCCGAGTAGGCAGTGCAAATAGACGAACTATTTCATGAAGTTCCCAAATTTCTCTATTCTCATTATTGATAAATGTCAAGTACATTTTGGTTTCGTTCTTATGAATGCGTTGAGCATACCAATAATATTTCACAAATCTCAGTTTTGTCACAAGGATTGCTGTATAAATGCAACGATTGGTTACTTACTAAAATATTGATGACATTTTGGACAATAAAAATGTACTGGCTCTGATGAGGAACAGTGCAGCAGACACTGCAGTTGTCAAGTTTTATTTTTCAAAAGTATCTGAGTCTTGAGTTTTTGAAGAAGATTCGAGTTTTGGTGGTGAAAGAGAGTACCTTGGTCATTTTCCAATTTTGTTCGATTGGTACTGAGATATTGGCTAGTGGAAAGCGGGTATATAAACATTTCGTAAATTGGGATGAGTAGAAAGACATTCAGAATAAAATAAAAAGATGTTGAAAAGCTTAATAAGAGGTCTTGAACTTCATTTTTCACCTCATCTTCTTCTGAGTGAACCATTGGTCACTTTCCAACCTGAAGAAAGATCGTGAATAATAATACTTGAAAACACAAAACTTTTTTTCTTGGTATTCACATACGGAATGATTTTGTCCAGTCCATCCCTGAGGAACTCTCGGTATCCAAAATCCAATTTATTTGATGCAGCCGGCAAGAAAGCGAGCGAGCAACAAGAAGTCCTTTCCGGGGCGACAAAATGGTGATGGCCTGGGCGACTTGTGAAACACTTGGCCCCATTACATCGCCATAAATCTTGGGAGACACTGTGAAAAGGCACGGCAGGGCGAGAATGTCTACATCCAGCAGGCGTTGGAGAGACTCGGTGTCTTGCGTGTTCACAACATGTACGAGACAAATTAGGGTTTTTGTCGTTGGAAAAGAGAAGGGAAATGCGTATGGTTTTTAAGATTTTTAGAGAAATCGTGGATGGTGAACGTCGATTACTGTGGAGCTGCTGCCAGGAATTTTTCTACGTGAAGTATTCAATATCTCCGGAATAAAACAGTTTTCTGAGTGGTTTTTCAATTCAATCCAGTCGAAAGTATACACTCGCTTATATCATCCCTTGTTTATATCCACAGATTACAGACACAAGAGTAGAAAGGAAATGGCATACTTCCATAAACCAAAATCTATCTGGCCACATTATGTAGCCATGTATATTTTACAACACAATTTCTCTGCGAGAAGCAGTTTCCTTCAGAATATATGACATCGCGTACCCTAAGACGACTAACATTACATGACGCAGTTCAAAACGATTCATCAATTTCTTGAACTCACCTGTAGTGAAATTTGTTGTGTTGTGTGACTTCTATTTCAATACGTTATACTGTAAAATGAAAAATAGCCTTCGGAAACAAAATATTTTACAGAAATCAATTACCCTCCAATCACAACAAAGTGATATTATTTGCACTCGACGTGCGTTTCGCTAACAAGGTTAGTATCTTCAAGTGGATAAAATTATTCTGAATCTTAGGACTAGGGTAAGACATTTATATTCTCTACGATCTAAGGTAGTTCAAAAACTACATGCAAAGTGTTTGGTCCGATATGGACTCCGTCTGATTCTGATTAATTTCTCAACAAGAAACTGGAAAGCGGGCTGGATCTTGTACGATTTTTTCAACTCCGGTGGGTTTTCTAACATTCATTCAATGATTATGTACCTCATGTATTCATAAAAATTATGGAGTCACAAATAAGGATCTTCTTAGAAACAAATAAGATATTGCCTCTCAAACAATCTGGGTTCAGAAGTGGCTACAGTTGTGCAACAGCACTTTCTGATATTGTAGATGATATCCTGAAAGCTCAGGATAGCAGTAAAATATGTGTTTTAGTTCTGCTAGACTATTCTAAAGCATTTGATATGATAAATCACCAAATTTAACTATCTATGTTCCACTACTATAGATTCAGTGAGTCCGTCTGTAATATGTTATCATCTTATCTATCCAATAGATTTCAGAGCATTCAAATAGGTGACCAAATATCTCCCCTAACAGAAGTCATGTCTGGCGTTCCACAAGGTAGCATAGTAGATCCACTTCTATACACCTTGTATACATCAAATTTCAGTAATGTATTGCAACATGTTGGCTATCACTTTGACGCCGACGACAATCAATTTTACTTCACATTTGAACATTCTAATATAGCTTCAAAATGAAATTTAAATCTATATTATTGAAAAACCAACCAAATTAGCACTTCACCTCTATATTAACTGATTCCAATCTCAAATAATGTACCTATCTTTATGTGTTGCTCAACTGTTTTCTACTCATTGTATTTTTGGATTAGTAAATACAATACCAGCGAAATTATCTGCTCCATTCCTTGACTTGACCCCCTCCCTTCTCTTCTTCTCTCCTCTATCTCTATCTTTCTCTGTCATTGCATATTTATATTTTTCATTTATTTATCTATTGTTTCTTTTCTTTCGATTCTCTTTTTTCATCAATCTTGCTTGCCGCCTTGAACATTTAAATTTAGTATATAAATTATTGGCGCTGGTGGAAGAATAGAAGTGAAGGTTTGCCTTTCACATTCTGAACCAGAGCTGCCTTTTGTTCATCATTAAACTAGCTACTATCTTGATGTAACGTACTTATTCTGGTGAATAATAAAAGTATTATTATTATAATAATATGTCGAATAATTTTCACTGATAATGAATTTTAATTGGTTCGTGTAAAAGTGGTGTGTGGTACGTATTATTTATAGTTTTTTATACCAAATGCCATCGACTTCGACTGAAATCTGTCAGGAAGTAAGCCTTGTTACTTACTAATGATAAAATATGACAGGGTCATCTTCCGATACGAAGGAGAGAAATTCTGAAGAGAAAAATATCTGCATTATTAGGAGATACACCCTCGATCTCGATCATAGACCGAGCACACATCCACTGAAACCACCTCAGTTGCTTATATTCGTTCACAAATTTTTTTCCAAAAAGAAGTGAAAATTCAACCAGTGATATAAAGAGATGGATCATTGGAGGATAAAGGAAATGGATCTGAATTTTCTCATCATTCTCGTATCAACACTGAAATGAGTTCACAAATTCAGTTATCCTCACAACATTTCAAAAACACCGCTATATCATAACATCATAGCATCGAACAATCATGTTATTCATATCTGCCTGTAACGTCACGAATTCGGTAATACATCATGTTCCCAATTAGTCATACAAATTTATTTGAAATATGGATAGATGTTCTCTGAATTTGGCTGAATATTCAACTTGGAAACGAGTTAATACGCGACGTTTTCTCTTCTAGTGAATTGTTATCAAAACGTTTAGAACTGAGAAAGTAAAAAATGGTGGAGGCGCAAGGTAGGAGAGTTTTTTCACGATGTAATTCGGCTTGTATTGCGCCAATTTCGATAATTTCTAGTTGAATCAGTGAAGGAAAGTGAACAGAACTGAACTGTAACTCATACACTCACCGGACAACTGCATATAATCTAACATAGTGATAAAGACAGCTCGTATTTTACGAATGTGAGAATGTGAAAAAGCAATTTTTTTGAGTGAAATCTGTACCAGAAGAGTAGGACTCATATACGGCAATCAACTTATGTGAACTCGTACAGAGGACCAAATTGTTGAGATGGTTGCCATAAAATACGGGAGCAGCCTATTATTTCTAATTTGAAAGTTTTATAGAATTCCCTCCTGGAAATTATCTGACATACATTCATGTGTTACAGCAGATGGAATGGAGAAATCAGAATTGAAGTCACAACAACACAAGCTAAACTACTATAAAAACATCAGCAAATAATCTAACATCAGCACATTTGCTAACTTTTGTGAAATATTAAAGGTGACATTTCCATAGTTGGTCGATGTAATCAAGGACCAGCGTATAAACAGCAGAACTATACGTTATTTACCAGTCATTACTATACTGCAAATTCGCACGAAATGAAACTCACGTCTTAACTTGCACCGAGTTCCATAATTCGTTTCAAAATAAATTCAGCCTCGACCCCCTCGTTATGACTTCAGTTGACAAAATTCATATCATGAGAGATGGTAGTAAAATGATCAGCTTCATGTGGGTGCCTTGCCATTTTGTCATCAAGAGCGACGGGGAAGTAGAAAGTGCAGCAAAAATGGTTGCTAACTCCCATAACCGTGAACATGTACCCTCTATCCGGAAGATTTAAAGAAAAATAAGGAGAAAAAAAATCCGACTGGCAGAATATTTGGAATGAAACTGAATCGAAATCGATAAGTTCGAAACTAACTGTACGGAAACTCAGCCTTGAAAATGACCAGGAGAGAACAAGTTGTTCTCACACGTCTTCGAATTGGCCATACAAAAATGACACATCTCTACTTGCTCCTAGCAGAGCAACAACTTATTTGTGTACAATATAGAAGTAGTCAAACAACATGAAATAAATGGAGCAATGAATGAAATCCTACGCGACGACAAACTTCAAGTAACCTGGTAGTATTTTTGAATGCAGCATCCATTATCAATAACCCTCAATAAACAGCTGATGGAGTACGCGGCTGATAGCCTAGTAGTTGATGCCATACAAAAATTACGTTCATTCAAAAAGACATGGAAAAAGCAAATCAATTTTAATGATTATTGATCGACAATACGGATTTTGCCATCAGAGATCCACCAGTGACTTACTGGCATATGTTTTACATACGTGGCAGCATTCCATGGAAAACTAGGAGAAATGTCAGCTGTTCCAGTCGATATCTCAAAAGTGTTTGATCAATTTTGCTATTCTTTCCAAACTGCATCTCATTGTTCATCTCTTCAACAGTGTGCTTTGTTGAAAAGTTTCTTGTATGACTGGTTTGGTTGTCTGATATTCTCTCAATAAATGCAGGTGTTCCACTCTGTTTCTCGACTTTTTGGAGAAAAAAATCTTGTTTGGTGCATATTTCCGCAGACGACATTACTCTTCATACCGATTTCTCTTTCAAGAGTCCCTATATCAGGACGAGTAACGAGAATTCAGATAGACGGCGTCAATACTATTAATGATGACTTGCCAAAAACAATAGAATGAGGTAACATCAATTTGGTGGAATTTAATGCTGTGAAAACCCAGACATATTTCTCCTTGAAGAGAGATGATGTATCTTCATCTGATTTTTAGATATATGGAGTAACCATTCCTGCCAAGTCAAGAATCTCGATTAAAAAAAATTACGGGTATTATGAAATGTATTTACTCGTGGTATTATTTCACTCCTCCAGCATATTCATTAGTTCCTTCCCGAATATTTCCAAAATGAAAACCCCCTGTATACGAACACACCCGCAAACCCAGAAACGTCCAAACAATCCACCCGCTATTGAAGAGTAGGCGCTGGCAGAGGTCACGAGATGCCGTCCCACGTCACCCGAGTCGACAGAAGGTCTCTCGAGATGCCGTGCACGACACTCCCCGGCTTCGAATGTACCTTCCTCTTCAACACTGTGCGACGGACGGCCGATATTTGTGCCCCGAGTCAATTAACGGTGTCATTCATCACGACGGGAAAATTGAAAAAGACGGTTGAAATGTGGATCAAGGAATTGGATATTCCACGAGAGGATTGTCAGTGGGAAACGGAAAAGCTTCAGTCCACGTATCTTAGCAGTGGAAAAACTAAGTTAATGAAAAAATATCAGTCTATCAGAAATGAGATAGGGCAGGCAACTAACACATCAAATGAAAATGAAGTAACAGTCTCGGTTCAGTGAATGATATCAGAGTTATTCAGCAAATGTCAGAACACTATATTTTTCATCATGATACACCTTAAAATAAGTTTTTTTTTCATTTTTCATAAGTGATCTACCAAACTGATTACTGATGTTCGAAGATGTTACACCGTCAGCGTATCAGATACATCTGGAAATAATATCAAATCTAAAATCATAAATTCACCACAACAAATCAAAATTTAATGGTGACTAAACAGACGATAAACAATAATTATCAAATCATTGGATGTGCAATTTCATGAATCTCCAAAGAATCCTTGAGGTTGCTCTGCATTCATGTGAAAAATCATTAACAAACAATTCAGAACTGAATAAAATACCTATTGCTATCAATATTCTATATTTATTCTACCACCTCTATATTCCATGCATTTCTTGTTAATATTGTCGAAGCTTTGATTTCCTATAAAAGTATAGGAAACAAGTATCATTTCTCTACCCTATTATCTCTATCAATGGTAGTCTTGATTTTTGTTTCCATTCTCCGATTTACATTGCCTTGACTCAGCATCGACTCTGATGATATTGTTTTCAGAATTACAATAGTTGTATCTTCGTCTAAATTTTCTGATTCTTTCATGAAAATTCACCTGGAAGATTGACAGTTTGGTGATAGGTTGATTGATCCCTACAAAAATATTTCAACTATTACACCAAAGGTTTGAATCTCATCGTTTATTATGTGTAGTAAGTGATGCATGCCTGGAATCGGTATTCCTAAGGAATTCTAAGAACCTAATGACATACTGTAGTGCCATTTGAAAAGTATCACACAGGTCAGGTACTTTTGATATTAGTTGGTCTTCCAGAGTTTCTATATGAGCGCAAGAAACAAAAATACAAAGAGTCAATAGCGTGAATAGTATTAACGATGAGTTAGCGTAATTTTGAATGACATAAACTTGGTGGTACTTGATCCTGGAGAAACCCAGAGATATCTTTTCTCAAAGAAAGCCGATCTATCTTTATCCGATATTCAGATGTCCGGAGTAACTATTTCTAGAAAGTCAAGTATCTCTTTGCTGGGAATCAGGATCAGTAATGATTTCCATTATTGCCACAAACTAAATTTGGGAATCGACCTATCCAAGGCTTTCCTCCACTATTTCGTTTTGGAGTTGAAAATATGGTGATTCAATTTCAAAATATGCCGTATATTTTGATAAGGTCGTAACTACAACCAATCTGGAGATTTTGAGCCCTAATTAAACAAGTTTACTATGCCATAAAATGTCCCGAATGAATTTTAAAAGACTTTTTCAAGGAATAAGACATATATTGCAACATTATATACATGACATATATAACAAAAAAGACAA
The DNA here is from genome assembly GCA_032362365.1 of Zygogramma bicolorata. NCBI lineage: Eukaryota > Metazoa > Arthropoda > Insecta > Coleoptera > Chrysomelidae > Zygogramma > Zygogramma bicolorata. Next base: position 1,984,333 of record JAVJAQ010004414.1, on the reverse strand, counting down.
TACACGAAGTAAATGAAATAAAATTAGTTGTAAGTGTCGCAAATATTCGCAAACAAATGACCGTTTCTCCTGTAGCTAACAATATCGAATAAATATAATAAAGGATCGGTATAATCCGATATAATATTTTACCTGCGTGGAGTAGTGTAGAATTTGACTTTTGTCCCTCTATATTATGAAAATTACGCCCTGTGCAGTGAGGGGATCGAATACTGCTCGTATGAAAGCGGTATTTTTTCAGTATCTTTCATCAAGCAGAAATTTTATCATCGAAGGATTTGCGTATCAACTATTCACAGCAATTCAAAGTTTATTATTCATAGAAACAGATTCGATAAATTGAAACACTGCAAATTATACTAGGTAGACTAGAAATTGACCTATTTTTTCGGTGGTCATAACTCTCTGCAACTGCATTATTCTGTTGTGATGCTAGCTATTTTTCATTTTTTTTGTTGATTATCTTTCTTCCCGATGCCAATACTGATATGGATCTATCGATGGAATGACAATCTCTCCCCTAATCTCATCAACCCAAAAAGGGTTATAAAACTTGCGCGTTATCGTTATATCCAATATAAATTTTGCCAATAATACCGCCACTATTATATCCCCCGAATATAATTTCGCCTTCCAATAATCTAATAGAACATTTGAAGGCGCCGGGAAATTTTCATCTTCGTCGAGTCTTATTGTTATTATCATTATGATTAAATGGTGTGTGCGATGAGAATCAGCGCGGTTGGGAAAATCTATAGAAAACATTTTTTCTCAGTGTTCCATGTCGATATAATTTTTTTTTATTTCCCACTAACGATTCATTGTTGATGCCATTTCAATTAATCAACGAATGAACAAAACTTTACGGGGTAAGTCAGTATGGAACCCAAGAACTTGCGGTTATTCCATTCATTTCAGAACAAACCAGGAATTTGTTTAACGTATCACAAAGTGAAGTATATTAGATCTGGTGTTTTCGTGATAGTAAAAGTAGTATACTTCATATATCCACGGGGTTTCTGGCAGAACACTTCTTCAAGATTGCAGTGATCGACTGAGTTATCAGCAAGGGCTCTGAACAGGGAGATGAAAGAGAAGATGATGGTTTTTGGGGCAGCACTGCAATATTTCACCCTCATTCCAGTCGAAATTGGAGTGATACCCTTATATTACTATATTAGACGAGATTATAAACTACTCAAAAAGTGCTAAGTGGGGTATTTTGGTGGATAATTTGCGAAATGTCTGATGAGGCCTAAGTGCTGTAGAGCTTTGGACACCCTCTTATATCTGCACATACAGATTCAGTGGGAAAGATTTTAACAAGGCTTTCAATACCGCATTTTTTTCTTCAGCAGAATGATCATTAAAACCTGTCACACATCTGATGTTACTACAGACATACTGCCGTCTTTAGAAAAAAGTTCAATTTCCATTTTAAGTTTTCGAGAAAATTTCGTTGATTAGCTGAATCATATTTGAATTTAAATTTGAATTTTTTTACAAATCAGGGTGAATATCAACTGTTGGAGCTCCATTAAAACGATCTAAGGTTACCAAATATCTAGAGAAATCAGTAATAATTAATGATCGAAAATACGGATTTCACCATCTGGGATCAACCAGTGTCCTATTGGTGTGTGATTCACATATTTGGCATCAAAAAATTCGGAGAAACATTTTCTGCGTGCACTTGACATTTCAAAAGCGTTTGATCGAATTTGGCACTGCGGTCTCCTTTCTAAATCGCCGTCTTATGGTTTGCCTCCCCGTTGTGTGCTTTTATGAAGATTTTCTTGTCTCATATATGGTTGTTGATGGAATATCGTTTGATATTTTCTCAATGAAAGTAGGTGTTTCCCAAGGTTCTGACGCCCACTTTGTTTCTGCTTCATATCAATTATCTGTCGGAGGAAACATCTTGTTCAGTGCATATCTTTATGGACGACAGTACTCTTCATTCACTTCTCTTCCAAAGTCCCCATATCATCACTAAAAAAAGCAAAGATAATATTAACGATGACTCGGCGGAAATAATGAAGTAACATTAACTTAAAAAAATTATGCGGGAAAAACCCAGGCATGTCTCCTCTCATAGAAAGCCGATCTCTCTTCATCCAATATTCAGATATCAGGAGTAACTATTCCTATAAAGACGAGTATCTATCACAATTATTCCAATTTGAAGAGGACGGGTAGATGAGTGTTCAAACCGAAAAAAAATTACTTCCAATGGGCGTTTGAAACTTTTTTACCCAGCTCGAATGGTTCAAATACCAAGAAATACGATATTTTACATATATTCTCAAGCATATCAGAAGGAGTTAGGACGTCTCAACCTATCGAAAACTCATGAATAAAATGCCCTAAACTCACAGAGCTCAAAAATGTAGACGGAACTCTCTTCATTAGCAAGGCAGTTTACTCGATCAAAATATAACCGATTCGCCCACTTCCAATTCAGGGTGAACGTTACAGTATCAGACTGAATTCTCTAACGATTCCACAGCGGCGTAATCAAAAACTATTTCAACTGCCCACACCTGTTTAAAACTTGCTCGGACTGTATGAAACTGGATATTCAGCAGTGGATGCAGAAGAGAAGGAGTCGAGGGTTCTCGAATCGCCATTAGGAGGTTATACAAAAGCATCTCGTTAGCGTCGTAGCAGCAATGAACGGACGTGCTGGTCACTCTGGGGACGCCTCAGGTACCCTACGTTCTCATCATGTCATGTCTGGGGCGGCTGCTGTGGGAAAAGCAGTGGGGTACACGTGGAAAGGTCGACACGGCGAGCTTTCGGTTTTGTTCATCAACGTGGCATTAGCTATTTAGATACAGTGTCTTTTTCATTATTTTCGGTATAAATTTTTCATTTTTGTTTCGAATTCTAGAGGAGTCATATATTTAGTGGAGTGTCATGTCCCAGAATGCTACCCCATCATCATAAAATGTTTTGGACTGAGGTGGCCTTTACTTGATGGAAATCCATAGTTATTACGCTATAAGGTAGACACGATTAAATTTCCACAAAATTTATTGTCTTCGCGACATGTTTCGGTACACTGAACCTTTATCAAGCGAATGTATTTAAACACTAAATTATTCTTCGCTAAAAGTTCCTTAAATATATCAGGGCCTACTCTAATTATCTATGATTCCTAGAATAATACCACTGACAATGATGATGATTCCTAACTGATGCTGATAACTGATACTGATTCCTAATAATAATTATGATATCGGACCGTAGTTACTACTTATTGATTGAATAAGTTCAACAAAGGGGAACTATTGAGATCCAATTGATCATTTAGCAAACAATTTGAATTTTTTAATTTATTGATTTCCAAAAATTCTAAATAATTAAGTCTAATGCCCTTATTTTCAACATGCAGAATTTCGAAATTTTTATCGAAGTCATGGCCTTCCTCCAAAATATGATTGGCATATGATGAATGAGTTGTTTTCTTTTCATAATTCATACGATGTTCACGTATGCGGTTTTTGAATGGTCTACCTGTCTGGCCAATATATACTTTGGAGCAAGATCCACAATTCAATTTATAAACTCCTGATTTTTCATCTTTTATTGTTTTATCTTTGTTATTCTTGATAAACCTTCCCAACGTGTTATCTGTTCTATATGCTACTTTTAAATTTTGTTTATGCAAAAATGAAGCTACTTTTTCCGTAGCAGGTCCTGAATAAGTTAAGATTCTATAATTATTGTCATGGGTCCTCAAAGTGGGGTACACTTCTTGGATAGCTTTTCTATGTAGTTTTTTAGCAAGAATATTTTCTATTAATTAATAGAAAATATTCTTGCTAAAAAACTACATAGAAAAGCTATCCAAGAAGTGTACCCCACTTTGAGGACCCATGACAATAATTATAGAATCTTAACTTATTCAGGACCTGCTACGGAAAAAGTAGCTTCATTTTTGCATAAACAAAATTTAAAAGTAGCATATAGAACAGATAACACGTTGGGAAGGTTTATCAAGAATAACAAAGATAAAACAATAAAAGATGAAAAATCAGGAGTTTATAAATTGAATTGTGGATCTTGCTCCAAAGTATATATTGGCCAGACAGGTAGACCATTCAAAAACCGCATACGTGAACATCGTATGAATTATGAAAAGAAAACAACTCATTCATCATATGCCAATCATATTTTGGAGGAAGGCCATGACTTCGATAAAAATTTCGAAATTCTGCATGTCGAAAATAAGGGCATTAGACTTAATTATTTAGAATTTTTGGAAATCAATAAATTAAAAAATTCAAATTGTTTGCTAAATGATCAATTGGATCTCAATAGTTCCCCTTTGTTGAACTTATTCAATCAATAAGTAGTAACTACGGTCCGATATCATAATTATTATTAGGAATCAGTATCAGTTATCAGCATCAGTTAGGAATCATCATCATTGTCAGTGGTATTATTCTAGGAATCATAGATAATTAGAGTAGGCCCTGATATATTTAAGGAACTTTTAGCGAAGAATAATTTAGTGTTTAAATACATTCGCTTGATAAAGGTACAGTGTACCGAAACATGTCGCGAAGACAATAAATTTTGTGGAAATTTAATCGTGTCTACCTTATAGCGTAATCATAAAATGTTGTTGAATGTTATTTGAGAAGGTAGATGAAAATGATCGTTGCTTATATTCATAGTTTATCATAACAAATTAAACAATGGTTTTCACTTTCGTGAGCGGGAAAACCCAAAAATTTGATTTCAATACTCCATCATCTTCCTTATCAGAACTTATATGTGGGAAATTTATAGAATGTCGGTGATTTCAAAACCTTCGTCTTCTCCCCAGTCTTCTCTTTATAGTTTGAACATGCTGGTTTCTCGTCACCATTCAACGTTTCTTCTCTCTTGAATGAATGTAGACAATTTGAGAATTCGAAACGACCATTTCTTTAAGAAATAGGGAGGGAAAATTTCTCAAAAAGTGTTGTCGATATTCAATAAAAGGTAGCAGCGATATGTGAATTTCAAAGTCGGTTTCAATCGACCGACTATGTTGTCCACGACGTACATAAGGAACGAATTATCTGTAACAGGCTATTTCACACTAACTGATACTGAAATAGATTCCAAACCATCGAATTTAACTAACACTTACGTCATGCTGTTCAATAAAAGAAATGCACAATGTATAATGATACCTATCCTACTGATACTCATGATACTGCACCCAGAATGTTAAAACTTCTTCGTTGTCGTAAACTTCCCTAGTCCAAGAATATTCACAATCGAAAACTACTACAGTTTCCTATACTCAGCGATAACATGGCTCTGCTGTAGTAACCTTGGGTGGTTTGGTATTCCATCTGATGCATTAGAATTTGAAGTAATCAACCATAGTTTTGAATATACGATAACAATGAAGGTGTCCTTCCAGAGAGACCAGTGTCGAATGGGTGATAAATATCGTTCTGATTGCTGATATATGAGATATTTTTCACGTCCCAATAACAAACGAACTGAAATTAATAGACCACATGAAAAGTTTCGAAATCTACATATTGGAAATCTCCCCTGAAAAGCAGATAATATTCAACTGAGTTTTCGGAAATCCTGAGACACACTGAACACATCTACACAATATTGATTAACCCAAAAAAAACTACAAAAATAAATGCATTTCATTTTGGGGATTGCTAATTCATTTAATTGTATAAAGATTCACACGTGTGAGTCAAGAGAGAGGAGATACAAGTATCAATAACTTTGAATTTTTTGAATTTGTAAACCTCAGGAGAAATCTCCCAGGACAAGGAGTTCCAAAATTCAGCTGTCTATTGAGAAAATAACCTTGAGCAAGAGAGGTTCAACAGGTCTCCAAGCTGTCAACGAAAGGGTGGGAAGTCTGCACTCGTCGTGTGATCCTTGTTGATATACGACAATTCAGTAAAGCACCGACCGTCAAAATATATCTAGAACAGAAACAAGTTGATAAAGAAACTGATCACAACTTGGTACATATATGAAAGTTTGTTTTTACAAAAGCAAAATTCAAGGTGCAACAACAACAACAATCATCTACTTGAAATTTTCACATCAGGTATTAGAAGCAGTATATAATTTCTCAGAAGAATCTCGAAAAATGATTATGTGATACTGTTTAGTTTTTCTCTCATATTTTTCTTGTAATTATAATTCTTTCTTTGTTCAGTAATAGAGGTGATCTGAAGTTAATGTTCGAATCAGTTATCCATTCAATTCTGATTCAATTTTCAAATACTTCCTTACATAACCATCATTCCACGTTACCAAACCCAATGAAAATAAAGCCATAAACTCGAAAACGCCACCCAGCCATGACAATTTTTCGTTCTTTATGCGAACATCCGAAAACAATTTTTAACCAAATCAAGAGATCTATGACGAGAAAGATCGGTTTCAGCGTCATTTGTTCCGGAATAAAGAGCACCCGTCCACCTATTTGTAGCCGTTTCCATGAAAATCTCCGCAAGGAAGCGCCTTGTAAATAATTCAGAGTGACCCTCTAATAGAGCAATGCCGATACTTATAACTTATACGATATGTGGATGAGACCGGACAGGACGAATTTACATAAGGGTGAGGGCAGGGTCGGATCCAGTATAAATTGTCTGAACTGAGAATCTGAATCTCTAGAAAACTTCGAGAGAAAATGTATTTCTCAATACTTGGTTTCATTGTTCACGGGTGTGGAAAGTTGGTAACAATGCCTACTTGGCAAAGGACTTGGATCTATGTCGATGACATTTGCTATGAAAGTAGCATGAATAGCATTCACTTCTGCTACTTGTGAGTGGTAGCTTTTCAGATGTTCTCTAGTTCGGATGTTAAGATCGTTCTCATTTTCAATTCAAATAAATCTGAATATTTTTATACTACCTTCATAATGTATATAGTACAATGATAGAACATTCAACAATCAGTTTATTGGACTGATGTGAAAGCTGAAGATTGTGAGCAGGGGTTTGCAGCTCCAAATACAATATTGGCTTGTGGATCATGTACTATTATCTGTTGATAGTGAATTTTTCCAATGGTAATCGTTACAGTGAGATTTATTTTTCTATGGTTCAGGTATCCCATATCACAATACTGAAGCAAATAATTCCAATATATTCTTTATTGTATTCACAATAGTTTAATTTTTAGGAAATACGTCCCGAATGAGCAACAATCATAGTGCATTCAACCATGTTACTGAAAATCTGAATAAAGCTTCATGAGAATACTAGAAGCAGAGAAAAATTTGACACCCATTCATGAAAAATCTGAAAATAATCCGATTTTTGTTTGCAATATTCACTTGGATGGACATATTCAGAATGTTGTTGCCAGCAAACTCCTCTTGTGTTTTTTTATGATCACCATAAAATTTTTGTATGGTTATTGAATATACCAGAACGTGAGATTATTCTTGGAGGTAGGTCATTGAAGATGAAATTCGTTTTCATCAAACGTCAGATTGATCCCGCGTTCTATTCTCTGTTCTAACCAAAAGTGATCTGTATTGGCAACAACGTGTTCCATGGATCGGGTGATCTCGAAAATTTTTAGGAATTTCAACCACAAGCACACCCTTAAGGCGTAAATTTGAACAACTACACCCTGTCTACAGGTTTGCCTGTAACAATATCGCAACACTGAAAACACCAGTATATAGCCATCTTAATATAACCATATTTTTATGACTGATATCAACAAACCTGAAGTGAGGTTACTTCGTGAACTTTTTCGTAAAACAAGATATGACAGGTTATTTTGAAATTTCAAAAGTCATATGTGTCAAATAGGAATAGTGATCACGCGCATTCACGATGTTGTCTCCATCCTTATTTTGGAAGTTGAAATTTGGTATCACATTTTTTAGGATTGAGACAAAAATAAAAACTGAAACAGTTGTTGAAATAGTCTTATAGAAAGCTAAACAGTCGAATCATTATTGAAATCAAAACTGAGACACATTCTAGGTTTGGAACAAAGGCAAGATGTATAAAGTGTCCCTTAGCTGCCAACTGAAACAATCATAAAGATTTCTACCAATTCTTCCTTGCTGATGCCGTCCCTGAACAATCTCTTGTGTCCGCTCGGACAAACATCTAGCCTCCAACATCAGAGGGGATCCTTGTATACGAAACGACACGTAATGTTTGCATATGTATGCAGCTTCTTCTTCTTCGGTCGGTGACAGTTGGTCACCGGACGCTTCTTCGGTGCTCCGGACGCGTCTTTTTATGTCGGCCGGTCTGACGCCAGCTTGCCCCTATGCAAATTTTCTCTTTGACTGTTGTGGGTATACACTCAGTTATATTGTAATGTATTAGAGAAGAGAGTTAGTTGTATTTCGGCTATGAATTGAAAAATCTAGGAAGTTTTCGGAACCCTTAAAGTATTTCAGTTGACTTTTTCTCCCTTTTCCCATGTGAAAGAGAAGTGAATGATGATAATATCATCGAAGAAATCAGGACACAGAGATGAGAAGAAATGTGTGAATCATTATAATGAGACGGTTTCATGAACTGTCTAGTGAAAATCACAAACTAGAGTGTTTTAATCAAAGTAGAAGCTGCAAAACATGAATGAAATTATACAATGAATTGAAAGCTCTAACACGAAATAGAAAACAACACAATAGAAACAACAGAAGAATGAATCTGTGAAATCAATATTGAAATTAATATCTTCAAGGGAATCAAAATTATATTCGAATGTTTTTTGAAGAGGTATTTTTCGGATTTTGATTCCTCTGAAAATGAAATAGAAAGAGATTTGAATTTCCAACTGATCTATTTTCGGAGCGACTTGGTATATTTGCCCCGAAACGTAACTGCAATATGATAAAGAATAAAAAATTATAGAAAATATGATGAAAAATATATAAAAATATTTCGAAAAATTCATAAACACTTCCTAAGCGACTTTTGGGAAACTAGCCTGCTTCCTTTTCAAGCCTTTTTGAAAATTTTCTATGAGATTCGAGTTTATAGTGAGTAGTGTCAAAATGTGACACGGGCATGACTAACTCATCAATTTTTCTACCATTCTGACACAACCTGAGTATTGTTTGAATGCCATTATTTTGTGGTGGGTGGATTCTTTCTTCGTAGTGTTTTTGGGTTTCTAACCTACCACAATCTCAAAAAATGAGTATTAATATTGGAATCTATTTAAAGGTATGGTGAAGACATGTTGATGATGTTTTCGCTATATAGTCATGGTCAAAATAAACTTCACACATCTTTGGAACATATTAACAAACAAGAACCAACAATAAAGTTCACGTTAGAAAAAGAAAACAACAATCAACTTCCATTTCTTGATATTATGATAAAAATTGACACGTTATGTAGATACAAGTGTAGGTATATGGAAAGAAAACACATACCAACAGATATCTCCAATATACCTCAAAACACCACACAAGTGTCAAGAAAGGTATATATATATATATATATATATATATATATATATATATATATATATATATATATATATATATATAATACCTTCTTGATAGAACAAAAATTGTATGCAACTCATAGAAAAAAATCGAAGAAGAGATCAACTTTTTAAAATCATTACTGAAAACAATGGATATCCAGAAAAATTTATAGAAAAAACATTAACAGGAGTTGAAAATGCAAACACATATCACAATGAAGACATACAACCTACACAACATGTATCAAACATGATGCCTTATAATCCTCGTTTGTCTGAAAATATAAAACGGATTGGCAACAGGTATAATGTTAAAAAAATTTTCAAACCAACAAATACTTCACGTTCAATTGTGACACATACCTAACCGAATAACACAACAGGAAATAAATAAAATTATTTATCAAATTCCCTGTTCGTGCGATCAAAAATATACCGGTGAAACATCACGACATTTGGAAGTGCAGAGGAGTGAATTCAAGCTGTGCATCAGGAGTAGACAATGGAGATCACACAGTAGAATGGAATAACACTAAAATGATGGCGAAAGAGAGAAATGACACGAAACAAAAATTTAAGGACTCAACTTCCATCATGCTGCCTGGGGAAGATTGCATATCTATGAGTTGCTTGATACGGATCGCGGCTGGCTCTCCTTCTGAAGGACGAAATGTTATGTCAGATCTCAAACTTTTGACAAAATGTCAATAACGGAAAATGTCAATAACAAATATTAGATTTGGAAAAAAAAAATCGGCTGAGTTTTGAGAACGGAAGCGGATTCAGTTTCCGAAACGTTAACAATAAGTATTTTTATGTACAATATAGTAGTGCTTGTCGTTTTTCTGATAGGCAAAAGCGACAAGAAGTTGCTGACTATTTGGACTCGTTCTAACCAAAAGGAACTGTTTTTCAATTAACGCAGCAAATTGTCGGGGTAGATAGGAGTCCACCCTTCTATACTTGTATGAAATCCAATATTAATACTTATTTCATCAGATTTTGGTAGGGTAGAAACCCAGAAAACTACGAAGAACAGTATAGTACATATACAGCAAACATTCTTTGTTGATATGTGTAAATCATTCAAATAAATTTTATATATTTTTTGCATTGACTTGGGAAAGAAAAAGCTAAAAATTATAAATTCGATTTTATTTCATTCTGGACCGACGTACTTGGGGACCTTCATGCGGGTGAAAATCATAGGCAACAATAAATTCAATAATTTATTTACTACCATTTTATTGTGAACTTATCGATGGAGCAATTATTCACTGTGGTTTTTCTCCGCTGAAAAAGTGTGGATTTACCAAATCAATCAATCAAATTATTCCTTTGAGTCAATCAAGACTTTCCTACTCCTTCAATAGAACACCAAGGTAATTGTTTTCAGATTTTCGCAGATTATTCAATCAAGCAGACGAGGAAAAAACGAACGAACTCCATGTTTCAGTCCTTGCGACACCAAAAAACTAACCACCTCATTCTTTCAGAGTGACATTTCAATAAAACAAAATCTTCGAACAAACAACTTCCAGTTAATTACGATAATTGAGAGACGATTGAAAACGCTCGTCTCCTACTCTTTCGCTTTTATGTGATTGCGTCGTTGCAAAGTTGTCGGGGAGATGGAAATGAGGATTCGCTTCTGAAAAACATGAAGTTCAGACTCGTTCTGATTTCTTCATCAGTTTGGGAAAAGATCACGATGAAAACAATTCATAGATTGAAATCCATTTTTGGTTTTCTCTCCCCTGAAAACGAAATTTTTCTTATGACGAAACAGAATGGAACAAAAAGGAAACTCAAAGAGACTACTTGCATTATGTTAAACAGGAATAAAGAGATTGCTACTTGTTCACTGAATATAGATCGATGTTGGATGTTCTGAAAAATGAATTCGATCTGGGAAGATTCATTTCGAAGTAGGTTGTATATAGAACTATTTATAATACTCACCAAAAACCCGAATCTCATGACATTTTTTCCCAAAAAGGGTTGAAAAAGAAAGCAGAACAGCTTCCGAAAAGTCGCCAGAGAAAATATACGCATTTTCAACATTTTTCTTCAATTGAAATTCCAAATACATAAAGAATACGATACCTAACTTAAAAGTCTGTCAACTTTGCTTTTTATAATATTATAGTTACGTTTCGGGGCGAATATACCAATTTGCAAAACATTCAAACACTATTCACCAATCATAGAAGAATTCAGAAAAAGGGCTGGGAAAGAAAAGTCAATAAATGTATTTTTTTATTGATTTGTTGGTTGTGTTCTCACGTCCTTGCATCCAAGTGATGCCATGCCCATCCTTACGTTCAGTTGAACCGTACTGATGACGGCTTATGAGCACGAAACATTAGTGTGTGGTTTTATTCCTCCTTCCCATGTATCAAGCCGAATAGTTTTTTGTATTATATTCATTTTTAAAAACATTTGACATAGTCAGTGGGCATACTTGAAGACTGGCGTTAAATCAAATCATCTTTCGAACAATCTGTTCAGGCCAGTCTCAAATTACCTACACAGTAGGTTTCGGCTGGCACCTGTCAGAAAACAACTACTCCCCTGGCTAATACCACGAAGGGCGTTGAATTATATCCGACCGGTGCCAGTGCAGGTTTCTTCACAGAAGTAAATCCTGCATTTGCTCTCGTCGATACAAATGAAGGAATTGATTTTCAATTATAGGGACGGACACACTTGCAGACCGGTTTCGGGCTATTTGGCCACTCGTCAGTGCGAGGCAGTGCCATCATCAACATTAAAGTCGATGACTTCCCATAATCAAAAATCAAAATCCTTCAGAGGATCAAGCCCCGACCAAAGCTAATGCGAACAACGAAGTTATTGCGCCATCTACCAATCAAATGTTTTTACATTTTCCTCTCAGGAGGAATGGGCGAATTCGGTTTGCTTTTGGAATACCTCGTCCATTGGTAGATGGCGCAATAACTTCGTTGTTCGCATCAGCTTTGGTCGGGGCTTGATCCTCTGAAGGATTTTGATTTTTAATTATGGGAAGTAATCGATTTTATGTTGATGATGGCACTGCCTTGCACTGACGGGTGGCCAAATAGCCCGAAACCGGTCTGCAAGTGTGTCCGTCCCTATAATTGAAACTCAGTTCCTTCATTTGTATCGACGAAAGCAAATGCAGGGTTTACTTCTGTGAAGAAACCTGCCCTGGCACCGGTCGGATATAATTCAATGCCCTTCGTGGTATCAGCCCGGGGAGTAGTTGTTTTATGACACGTGCCAGCCGAAACCTACTGTGTAGGTAATTTGAGACTGGCCTGAACCGATTGTTCGAAAGATGATTTGATATTCATTTTTTATGAATTATTCATAGACGTCTCTGAATATGTATTGATTATCTGCTTTCGGTTACTGAACATTCTCTTTCATTGGTCATAAACTCTCATGCACATATTACAGAAACCAGTTAAGATAGGCAACGACAAACTTGTATAAACCAAAAACGATTGTGCCACATTCATAAAGCGGTTGTTGACCGCAACTTTACTTCAAAATTCATTGTATCACAGAAAACTGTACAGAATGAAAATGCATAATTCTGTATTATCGATAAGTGAGTGCAGATTTTCTATACTTGGATTGATCGATGTGAACCATAGACATTACAACTAATGGACTGATATTCATTCTTATCTACATTGAGTCTTTTAATTGTAGTAACATATGCCTTTTGAGACTGATAGGTAAGTTAGGTTAGGTTAGTTAGTAATCGTCTGTGAGTATGTGACTTCGTATTTCTTGTTCATTACCCGTATTCTCATAATATCATGCCCAAATTTTCATTTAATGCAGTAATTGAATTTAAATGATTTTATCCTGTGAATGGGGAAACTGTCGGATAAGAGAGCTATTATTATGATTATTATTATCATTATAAAAGTTGAAATCATAGATAGATATATGACGATTTCCAAAAACTTTTAGGATATTTTCGGAGTTGGTAATAGTTTGGAGAGCGGCACCAAAATGGCCAAAATGTCACCTCTCTCAGAATTTGTTTATTTTTGGCGAGGTTACTATTCGGGAGTAAAAATAATTTTTAAATTTTTTTTGCCCCCCACCCCCTCTCATATCTCCAAAATAATTGAAAAACATCTGACTGAGCTCCATGAATAAAATATGTGGTCGAAGGGGACAGTCAGGGCTATGATTGTTTATGTTTGGGGAGTCACATGACCCACTGACCTCCCTAAAAAAATTTGATCGGTACAAAATAATTTATTTTTCAGAAATATTACTGATCCAATTTGTGACATTTTTGTTTATTATAATATTACGCTAGCAGTGGTTTTTGGCCAAAAAATGTTCATTTTTGTATTTTCACATCACTTTCGGACATTTCGTGCAATTGTATTACTATCGAAGGAATTCAAATATGATTTCAACGAATGGATTCATTTTTCATCTTTTGCTAGATTTTATTCCAGAGAATCCAATCAGATTCTCATATTTCTGGCCACTGTTGTGAATTTTGAGGACTATTTTTATTCGAAACTGACATTTCAATCAGAAACATGATTATTTTTTCATTTGGAGTATTTGGTTAAATGAGAGTCAGGGATAGAAGTGAGTTTTATTTGTATGTCACATTCCAGTCAATGTGTTCTATTTTTGTTTAACATAAAAATCACGCTAGGAGTGGTGGTTTACCGTAAACGTGGAATTAGCTTCCCAATTCTAAAAAAACTTCAGCCACTTTTTTCTACCTCTCTATATTCTTATTTAACTCAACAGCAAATATGTCTCATCATTTTGTTTTTGAATGACTGTTTTTGGAGTTTCCTTAGCAGCAGAAGGATAATTACATCTTCTGGTCCACCATAATTCTTCCATTCTATGAACTTATAGAATGGTATAGAATTCTGATGATTTTTTTTTGAAATTCTACAAGAAGTATCATCGACCACAAATAAGTGACATTCAGTTTCATAGAATTAGCTCGATATGAATAAGATTTCCACCTGTATATCGCTTTGTCGTTTCACCATTGACGAGCAAATACTCCAAAACTAGGCCTGCCAGTTATCACCCCATTGGAGTTGAGCTGATTTTTTTCAATTCAGCCAAATATTGTCATCCCGGTATAACGGAGAAAACCGATTCCGTCGATATATTTTTCCAGAGACATACTTCCAGAAACTTTCCCAAGTAGGATCGGCACCGTATTTCACCTTGAGCCATCGATCGGGAGCCGAACCGGAGAAAAAACTTCTCTCGATTATTCGAGTTGGGCGAAAGTTTTTTCGTGACTGACGAACGACGCCATGTTAAATGGATCCGAAATAATGGCCGAACATGATCGGTACAGACACGCCATAACACAGCTATTGTCCTTTGAGTCGTTTTGCCCCGTTCCTAACTGATTCGATTTCGCTTCTTTTTCTTCGCCCCGTTCAAAGTTAAATAGGTGTAAAATTCGTTTAGCAATAGCCCACGGATCTAAGTCCTTATACAGGTGCGGCTTCGCCCGGAGATCGTTGCAGTTTTAAAAATGCTAATGACGGCTAAGTCCTCTAGAAGAATTGGTGAAATTGAGAATCATGCACGTCATGAAAGAGATTCCATGAATCATTTGAAATTTAGTATTTTTCATAACCTCATCATCGAAATAAATCACGGCCACAAAGCCAAATTCTTGAATTTCGATATATTGTGATTTAGTGACTGTAGAAAATCTTTTTTTGACACCGTCCGGACGTTGATTCTCATCTACCCCACATAAACAAAGATCAGTGAACCTGAAATTGGTCTGTAGGCAACAAATATTCGTCATGTACATGAACAAAAACTGCATTTCGTATATTTAGGCTACTTGAAGAACTATAAGAGATGTCACCAATGCAGCCGAAAAGCTTTGAAAGTTTCAGCATCTTGCAAGACATTGAAAGTCTGGTAGTAGCAGTTCTATTTTACAACTGCAGACCTTGTTAGCGGAGTAATAGGCCATGTATGACGCCATCATTCAAATTATCAAGGCCATAATCTCTGTTGTTGCTCTGCTTTGCACATTCAAACTAGTTAACAGCTGATGAAGCCGTATAAGCATTGTTTATAAAGGAATTGGTATTTAAAATGTAGATCGCATCAACCACTTTGACGACTATTGCTAATTCAGGTTGGGACTTTGACGTCTATTTTTTTGCAATCATTTCAGTGACACAAGGAGCATGTTTATAATTATTCATTTGTCGCATTTTCCAAGTCATATAAGGGTATTATTTGATCAGTTTAAAATTGAACCTTATCATTGATACTGTCCATCTCAAAAATGTGCTCGAGAGGTTATGATTGTGAATCATCCTGAAACTCAGTAAGACTAATGTTCACTAGATTGTTATAGGAGACATATTCTTGTTCATTTGTCTGTTATTCTTTTTTGATCCCTACGTTAATAAGTAGATTATCAGGAATTTCCCAATCATTGACCCCCATTTTTATTAAAAAATTTTTCCATTTACAAAAATAGGGTCTCGCAGTGACATGGAGTTTTCGTTATTCTTTTTTGTCGTCCCATCAATAATTTTCTTTTCAATTCAAATGTACATCTCCATAGACGAAATTTGTGATGTACGAAAAATCGACATTGAAAATGTTTATGTTGAAATCGCCAAATCAAATGATGTCACCATGTGTTGAATATATGCATGTTGATGAGAGTATCCTGAAATACTTGCAAATTTTTTTTTGTGGTGGTCTATAAATTACTGAGACTATATAAATTTCTTCATTAATATTTATTATACCAACAACTGTTCAACGCTATCAACTCCTCCGCCATGTGTTGCCCTGTTCTGTCTGATGAAAACATGATTAGGAATTCTCACAGCATCATCATGTGGATTCAGAAACTACTTTAGATCAGACATTTCCTCAATATATAACTTATCAAGTTCAGAATAACTCAATTCTCAAAAAATATCACAGTTTGCTGTACGATTCTCACTGATAATGGGTTAACAAAACCGCGACACGTCTTTTGCTATACAATAGCAGGAAAAAGCTTGAGAAAGATATTGTAAATCGAAACACGTGTGCGGTTTTGTGAATCCACTGTCAATAAAAATAGTCCAGGAAGCTGTGACATCTTCTTTTAACATGAATTTCCATCAATAATGAGCCAGTTCAATTCAATAACTCAATTCACAGCGATTCCATCGCATGAATCAGTTTCAATCAGCATAAACCCATGTATTTTCTAATTGAGCTTTGTTTTCGACGGTTTTGCCCTCTCGCCAACGAATCATTCCTATGGTTCAATATATATATATATATATATATATATATTCCAAATCAACAATATTTCTGATATATTGGAGAAACTCGTCTTCCATTTTGGACTATCCTTGAGTTCCCCAATGAGTACGCCAACCACTCAAAGTGACCTAGATGGCTGTGTTTGACAATACCGAGGGGCCCTTTCGGCCCAGACGCCTCAATCATCGGCAGACCATTATTCAAAACGTCACATCTTGGCACAATAACCGATATGGACTATATCACAATGAAAACAAAGGCAGGACCAGAGTAACAGGTGCAGTTATTCAAAATAGTACGGGTGGTATGGTAGGGAACGTGGTTTAAGGATCGGATACAAAATATGATCGTTGATTGAGATCGAGAAAAAAAGATGTTATACGGAACTACGACAAATGTCATAGACTCTCATTCCAAGAGAGAATAATGGACATCAGCAGAAACGAGATTGAGTGTTGATCTATTTTGAGTCGCACCTATATGAAAGTCATCAGATCGAGTTATTCAATGGAATTCGATTTTAAGGACAAGTAGTGGCACTTGATGTCCATCAAGAGTTAGTGTTGGGTCTAGTTCGTTCATCATACATGTAAAAGTGATGAATTGACGACAATCACAGATGATAGGGCGGATTTGTGGTATCTACGTACATATTGATTACTATGTAGAAAATATTGTGAAAATATTTTGTTTCATTTGTAGATGACTTGGTTGATTGCCTTCTCGACGGACAACGGGTCGAAAAAAAGCTGAAAATTGAGATCCATATCGAGACATCATGTAGATATTTGTGTAATTCAAGTTTCATATGATGAGTTGGAATGGATAAAAAAAATTGTTTTATCGTACTCCTACTGTTTCGTATTTTTTTGTTACGCTTGCTCACAATATAGAAATATATATATATATATATATATATATATATATACACAATAAATTTTTTTTTTACAGAAGTAATGATGTATTATTTCAATCATATCTCACCACCATCTGGCTTTTACTGTTTCTGCATCATTAAAAGCCGGCTTTGGTAAGCCTATCCTTGGCCCAGCCTACAACACTCGCATGGTTCACTATGTTTCACTTTCCATTCTCTCCTCGACTTAGACTCAAAAATAACTATTATTTGAGAGCAAGAATTCATTCGATGATTTTTCTCTCATTACAGGAATATCGAAAAGCCAGAATTGAAAAGACTGCCCATGCTTTCTCCTTAGTTTTTTTGGGTTTGTCGAAGAAAATGGGTAATAATATTGAAATCTGTACAAGGGTAGAAGGGCAGATCTTCAAACTGCCCCGAGAAGTTGCTTCGTTAATTGGGAAAACAGTTACTTCTCATCATTCTCAGTGGAACACGTTCTTTCAGTCATCCACTTCTCTTAGAACTCAAATTTGACTACAATGACTAATGATTATCAAATACTTATTGTTAGTAACGTTTCGGAATCAAATCTTTTTCCGTTTCAAATACTTCTTCACAACTCCTTTATTTCGATTCCAGAAATCTGTCATTTGATACTGATTGAAAATCTGTCCTTCTACAGTTGTGTAGATTCCATTATTCATCCTTATTTTTTCAGATTGTGGTAGGTTAAGAACTCGAAAAAACTAAGGAGAAAGAATTCACCCACCACAAAATGATGACTTTCGAATAGTTCTGATTGTACTCTTAACCTCAATCTGCTTCTGAGCAAACAGTGCAGGTACCCTGAAGAAGTAGCAGATGGGGGGGTTAGCGCACGACCTTAACGTTGGACCTACACTAATATTTTATTTGTTCTCACATTCGAAATATTTCAGAGGCTTTGCCGAAAAATACAAACTTGTTTCGACAATGAACATATCCCCCTCACTTTTTCCCTAATTTTGGATATCATAATTCTAAAGGGTGTACATAATGCCAATGTGCTTATAATTACTCATTACATTAGTAATATAATATATCTCTGACAGTAGTTCTATCTCTCTATGGATCAGAGGTCGAATACGTTTTTATTTTTATTTGTAAGATGAATTCTAATCGAGATGTATTCCAATCAGTGAGAGCCTTTTCAGCTACAGAAGAAGCTATTTATGATCGACGAAAAAGGAAACCGAAAACACTCGCAACAGACAAGCATTTCTCCAGTCAAATCGGCAGCATCACGAAAAAAAAATCGATACAGAACTCCCAAATAGTTGTCAGTATATTCTTTCCGAATCGTCAAAGGTAACTTGTGATATTCTTCCAGGCGTGAATTTACTCGACAAGTTGAACGGTCAGTAGCAGTAAATTACAAGAGAGTTTTCGGTTATTTTCGGACTCGGGCACTTTCGACAAAATATGAAAATAACCGAATGCAATTTGTATGAGATATCACGCTTGAATGCAAAATTATCTGGTCATTTTCATGCACGAATGTAATTCATTGGAATATTTCACGAATAAAGAAATTCTCAAGGAAATGTTATTTTTGTTCATTTATACTTTCCTCTATAGATTGTATGGAGAAAAAAAAATGAAAGTTGTTCCTTCACCAGAAATAATTCTTCAGATAATCGTTGATTTTTGATGAATATATAATAAATCCCGAGTATCAATTTCCATTCCTAAAAATGCCTACTTGGTAGCAGAAAGCACGCTGGTTGCTGGTGTTTCCAGTTTGGTGTTGAGTTTTCACTTTCACACCATTCACACCTATAATCAAAATATATATTCATAGTGGCGAATTCCTATACGAATTCTGATGAATTGAAATATTCATTCAACAACTACCCGTACTACGGAAATGAATCCGACCAGCCCGCCGCGTATAACGGAGCGGTGCAGGTCTAAGGTGGCCATGTATCTTTGTTGTAGCCGCCATTATGATGTAGTACGGACACCTAACACATGTCTGCGAATTCGGATGTCGGCTTGAGTTAGTATCGGCATATCTCTGCCGCCCAGTGAGCATTATTTCGCGTCCGACTTTCCAGAAAGCTCTTTAATCTCGCTGTCTTGCGCTCCGCTTAAGTACCTCGAGATTAGTTCATCAGAGTTATGACTGGGTATGAGCGAAGGGTCGATAATGCCCTCTTTGTGTGTTAGTGGTGGCGCGTTGGCCGAGAAAAATATTCACGAATTTGATGAGTCTCCTGTGAAAGGGTGGATATGATGTTCAATCAATATCATTCGAAAAAAATAAGTAGGTACTCAGTTGACTGTATTGAAAAAAAGCACTTCTTTCGTTTCCGATTATCGGTTGAAGTAACTGTTGGTTTATCGGTCAGCACCTAATTTCGAAAAAGAAAATTAGTCGCATGGACGTGTTTTGATGCATAGAAAATGAATCTGCGACAACCGTGAGAGGGGTACTAGCCACACAATAGCTATTTGCATTCAAAAAGTCATTTTCTGCTATTTGTTTCAGATTGTCCCAAGAGTCAGCTTCAAAAAAAATTGCTGTGTCATCTGCATAGCTAAGTATAATCCCAGATATTTGAATATCGAGAAAATCAATGTATAAGTGAGAAATAAAATGAGACTCAATACCGTATCCTGTGGAACCCCATACTTTATTGTACAAGTGGCACTAGTAATATCTTCAATTTTTGTTAATTGTTCCAGATTTGATAGGTATTTTTCGATAAGCTCATAGCAATTTCCTCTGATTCCATAATTTTTGTGTTTTTTTCAACGATTTCTCATGAAACACGGTGTCAAAGGCTTTTGTCAGATCGACCAAAATGCAAAGAGACGGTTTGCTTCTATCTATATATTTTACTTGTCAGATCAGCGATAGCATCTTCCGTGGAATTTCCCTGTAAAAATCCATATTGACCACTAGAGAAAATGTTACATTTGTTGAAAAATTTGAGAATTACACTCTTGATTACTTTCTCAAAAATTTTGGCTATGTTGGATAGTAATTGACGTTCGTCAGCTGGTCAACGGAACGAACAATTTTAGAACAACAACAATATATATGAATATATAGGGTTGACGTTCGTCAGCTGGTCAACGGAACGAACAATTTTAGAACAACAACAATATATATGAATATATATATATATATATATATATATATATATATATATATATCGTTCCGTTGACCAGCTGACGAACGTCAACCCTCAGAAGTCGAAACTTGTGCGAGCAATGGATCAACGAGGCCTTACAGGTGCGATTACCCAGCAGCGCGGTGTCCCCGCGAGGATTTTATATATATATATATATATATATATATATATATATATATATATATATATATATATATATATATATATGTAGAAATTGATGTTTTCACGGATCTTCGATATACAAGATGAATTTTTCTGGGTTTTTATCCGTTAGGTATAATACCTGGATGGGCAGGATGCAGCCTTAATATCGGACGCAGTCGGATAATGACTGAGGAGAGTCATTATAAATACCAGTTTCCTTGGAGAACAGACAATTGAAGTCTTTGCTAGCTCTTGCTTGGTTGCTTCGTAAGGGGAGTGATTGACCAGGACGGTATGGACAGATATTCGTCTCACAGTTCTTGAAAATGAATTCAAAATGGAATTCGAAACGTCGAACAAATCAGAAAATACCTAACGGATAAAAACCCAGAAAAATTCATCTTGTATATCGAAGATCCGTGAAAACATCAATTTCTACATAATACCTGGATGGGCAGGATGCAGCCTTAATATCGGACGCAGTCGGATAATGACTGAGGAGAGTCATTATAAATACCAGTTTCCTTGGAGAACAGACAATTGAAGTCTTTGCTAGCTCTTGCTTGGTTGCTTCGTAAGGGGAGTGATTGACCAGGACGGTATGGACAGATATTCGTCTCACAGTTCTTGAAAATGAATTCAAAATGGAATTCGAAACGTCGAACAAATCAGAAAATACCTAACGGATAAAAACCCAGAAAAATTCATCTTGTATATCGAAGATCCGTGAAAACATCAATTTCTACATAATACCTGGATGGGCAGGATGCAGCCTTAATATCGGACGCAGTCGGATAATGACTGAGGAGAGTCATTATAAATACCAGTTTCCTTGGAGAACAGACAATTGAAGTCTTTGCTAGCTCTTGCTTGGTTGCTTCGTAAGGGGAGTGATTGACCAGGACGGTATGGACAGATATTCGTCTCACAGTTCTTGAAAATGAATTCAAAATGGAATTCGAAACGTCGAACAAATCAGAAAATACCTAACGGATAAAAACCCAGAAAAATTCATCTTGTATATCGAAGATCCGTGAAAACATCAATTTCTACATAATACCTGGATGGGCAGGATGCAGCCTTAATATCGGACGCAGTCGGATAATGACTGAGGAGAGTCATTATAAATACCAGTTTCCTTGGAGAACAGACAATTGAAGTCTTTGCTAGCTCTTGCTTGGTTGCTTCGTAAGGGGAGTGATTGACCAGGACGGTATGGACAGATATTCGTCTCACAGTTCTTGAAAATGAATTCAAAATGGAATTCGAAACGTCGAACAAATCAGAAAATACCTAACGGATAAAAACCCAGAAAAATTCATCTTGTATATCGAAGATCCGTGAAAACATCAATTTCTACATAATACCTGGATGGGCAGGATGCAGCCTTAATATCGGACGCAGTCGGATAATGACTGAGGAGAGTCATTATAAATACCAGTTTCCTTGGAGAACAGACAATTGAAGTCTTTGCTAGCTCTTGCTTGGTTGCTTCGTAAGGGGAGTGATTGACCAGGACGGTATGGACAGATATTCGTCTCACAGTTCTTGAAAATGAATTCAAAATGGAATTCGGAACGTCGAACAAATCAGAAAATACCTAACGGATAAAAACCCAGAAAAATTCATCTTGTATATATATATATATATATATATATATATATATATATATATATATATATATATATATATATATATATATATATATATATATAGATTTATTTAACCGCTTACACAGACCCAAAACGTCATACACTACCGACGAAGTCAGACCAAAATCGACGCTCTCAGACCCGGCTCCGGGTCTGAGAAGGTTCATGGGCATTTTCGATATCCCCGACCATTTTTGAGTACTTTCAGCATGGAGGGAAAAAAATGAAAAATGGGTCCGAAAAGTCGGTAGAACATGATTTTATATACAGATTTAGTTCGAGGATTTCAATTCAGAGGGCGTGTAAAATATATATGTATATAGTATATAATTATATAAGAACGCTCTCGTACCCACAATGTTATCGACGTTGTTGATCCCAAGATTTGGCAACACTGTAGAAAGTGAGTAGCTCCACTGTATCCGTGATAGAAGAACTGATATTGGAATCTATTTGAGGGTATATGGGTAGACTTCAGATATACCCCGAAAAAAATGCAACTAGGATAAAGTTAACGTTTCGCTTATTTCTGACAGATATCCCCTTTATTTTCAAAAACAAGTTCGGTTAATTGTCATCAATTCATGTATACATAACAAACTCATTATGGAGTTCAACTTTTTTGATACATTTTCACCTATACGGACATTTTTAGAGAGAAAATAAAAATTTGCTATAAAAATTTCAACATGACTGGTGCAGAATTTCAATCACTTGGCTATTTTCTTAAACAAAGCTTTGATTTTGAAAAAGCAGAGGCAACTTAAGGCATATGGATAAAAAATTGCCGTAGACACAACTTTTTCGATCTAGAAATGCACTTTTTCAATTTGACAAACACTGAACGTCAGAGGGTCGCAGTTGGCCGCATCATTTTATATTAAATTTAAAGCACAAACAAGTGCCGAGGTTAAAGTTCATTGAAACTTTTCGAAAAAAAAAAGTTTCCCATATGGTATGCACTTAAATGGTTACACTGTAGATAAACCCTTTTTTCACTCTTGTTGATTCTGCTCACTAACAATAAACATCACATCATATTAAGATCCCCAACATGAACAAGTTTTCACATTTCGTGTTGCGCGCGCTTATCTTCCGGGTAAAGTGCAAGCGGGAGACACATAATTTTAATTTCGGTGCGGTTATTACGTGTCCTATTGATCTCAACCTATGACAATGTTTTCAAAAAACTTTTGTTTTGTTTTCGTTTCAATTTACTCACAGGAAGTATGTGAAAATTCCTAAAAATTAAAAAGTTTTTCGATTTCTCAAAGACAACAATGCACAAAAAATAAATATGAGTATTTCCAATGTTTTTTTGAGAAGAATAAGTAAGTTTTCGAAAATTCGGCTGCACTGACACCAGCGCTAATATTTCTACTATCGAATAAAAAAGTTCACTTTGATATGTCTAATAGTTTACGAGTTATATCTGAGAAAATACGTTTTTTGTATTTTTCATATTTTCACACATTTTTCGCTATAAAAAGGGTCAGCCTCAGCTGGCGATGTCGTAAATATCCAGTATTTGTAATAGCCAATAACATTCCTAAAAAGGCTACACATCACTTGTTTTGTTCCACTCCAATTTTTTTTATTTCGTGATAGAAGCATCTCTCAAGAGCGTTTTTACTCACTTATAATTCAATGAGAAGTTCATTTCAAGAAGGTGTTGCGCGACTTTATCTTCATTCGCAACATATTGAATCAATTAAAACTTTGGTTCGGTTCAAACCTATCAGAATTTTCAATTTTCATTTTGTAGTGTCCTCCAAATGAAATTTCATATTCTGTAAATGAATACATTTTATTACATTATGCGGAAACTGCACGTCAAATGAGGAAAAAAAATATGAACCAGCCTAAATATAAAAACGCCCCTGGTAAAAATTAATAATAGTTTATCCAAATTATCTAGGATGATACTGAGGATGATGGATGATCTGCGAATGGCCTCCATAAATCACCTATCTCAATATTACCATCTTATTGAGAAACATCAATTTTTCACTGAGATTTCAGTACTTCATTTAATATTTCGTGAAAAATAAAAATGATCTGGAAAACATTCGAAAAAACTCAATTTATTAACTTTTATCTACACGAACGTCATACCCTGTCAGACCGCCCTGGAAGAGTTTTTCAATGATGTGGGTCTGATAACGGCGGACGAATATGTATTTTTTCATCTAGTATATACATATCATACATTGAAGCGGAGAAAGAACGATTATGAACAAAAGTGAACCGATTTTTTATGAGCTCCTTATTATAAACCCTTGCTTTTCCATATATTTTGGGGGATAACTTTAAATCTGATTCGAGAAATATGTCCTTGGCCATTATTTCACAGACATAGTCTTTTCAAATCTATCAAAATTACCAGTTTCTGTACAGTATTTCATAATTGGATTTAATCAACGTATCTGGAGTCAAGCATCTATAATTTGATTTGAATCCGTAATTCGAACAATTTTGAAATGAACCCCTCAAAATGATACCATTCAATACTGAAAGAGATGTATATTAAGTCGAAATGAAAAAAAATCTGAAGAATGTTGAAGCACTTTCATCATAAACATAGTTCTACCTTTCCCTTCACACTTTCTAACGGGGCAAGATATCGACTTCAAATGAAGTATATGCGAAGAGAGAATACACACCAATGAATTAATTCAATGCGTCTGTCTTGAATCAGTTAAAAATCTACCGGTCAATTGACCAATTAAAGTTAATAAATTTTGTTTTGTATGGCAAAATATTCACTTTCATCAATACATATATACTTCATGAGTAGATGCAGAAATATATATCAATTACAAGTAGAGTTTATATGTTTCAATTTTCAACCTGTTGAGGATCGAACAAGCCGTTCCAAAGTGATGAAAATTTGATTGACATATTTGAATATTTTCTTAATGAATGTTTCTGTGTTTTTTATTTGAATTTCAACACCATGAACAATTTTTAGGAAAGCATTATTTTGAAAACCTTCATCATGTATTGTTACTGAAAAAGATCTATCAGATGAGAATAATCAGGTTCAGTGGCGGAATAGTAATCACATACCGAGGCGGAAAGTTAATCGTTTCCTTCGCCGAGGTTTCTATACTATTTTTTGTTATGCAATGAACAAGAAATGAATATTTGCAAGGATAATTATATTTCCTGTCCTTTTGGTACTGCGGCAGTGAGTAATAACTGTGATTTCGTGTCGAATAGCTCGTTTTGTATAACTGCATTGGTGTGTATACGTTGAGGGGGACCTGAACACATGAGCAGAATGACGATTCAAATAGAAGAAGACGAGGTTGGAGATGTTTTTACCACCTTGCTTTCTTCTGTGTGAACAATTGGTCACTCTCCAAGCTGATTGTGGTTAGAAGTGATGATATTTTCGAATGATTGTCAATGAGCCATAGAACTTGGAAAAATATTCCCCAATTGAGGTCGCATGAGGAAAAGGAGTTTATTTTTGAATATATGAAAAACGTTATACCTGACGAAAAAGTCTGCTTTCTCTCAAAAGTGCCCATTCCTCTGTTTAATTTACTTTTATATATACATGGGGGTTCAGAAAATGGATTTTACTCGACCTCAAGAAAAAATGTAAACAATATTGAACTGATTCAAACATTCCATTGTGAACAATGAAATAGTAAAATACAAGTATTTCAAAAAATATTTTTTCTCAAAAATAGTCCCTTGAACCAAAAGTTTGCCCAATAGATGAACTACTACTACCAATTGAACGGCAATTCGCAAGAAAAATAGAAAATACTGTTTCTTCACTAAAACTATTGCCTTCACTGTTTTTCACAGTTCCTCGAAATAAAATACATGTGATCATTGCCATGGCGATTCGCATAAATGAACAAGTGATGAATAGGTAAATGAAGGGCGGTTAATACAATTGAATACGTGAACCGACACATTTACTCAGTGTATTTTAAGATCTGAAAGAATCCAAGTCTGGAGGAATACGAATCAGCCCGGTATGCCTACCTCATAAGCAATAATTCTCAAACATTCACTATTGAACTCCATACCATACCATACCATAAAAGGTAAGGCCTCGTTGATCCATTGCTCGCACAAGTTTCGACTTCTGAGGGTTGACGTTCGTCAGCTGGTCAACGGAACGAACAATTTTAGAACAACAACAATATATATATATATATATATATATATATATATATATATATATATATATTGGATGGATAGACTTATTTAGTGAGATTGCTGACAGATTTGTGGGGCTGTCACAAAGAGGGGTCCATCTTAACTGTCAATCTTTCGATGAATTTATCACCTTCGTTAGGACAACTATAAAAATATCAGCACACTAACAGCCCTACGAATCTGACTGCAACTATTCTTGATGTTTTATTTTTCGGCCAGAGGAGTTGGCCCCCTCAATTTGGCAATCAATGGATTCGATACGTATTATTTCAAAATGGGTATAAGAAATCGAGTCAAGCAATTTGGAATGGCTAATATAAGACCTTTGATATGAATATTTCCATTGTATGTTGAAAATCCCATATGAAGTGGGACATTTTCGATCAATTACAGCGATAAATTCACGGCGGTACATTTTCGGGCTAGTAAATATCCGGTAGGTATCGAAAAATACCCGCTCGGTCCGTGTATCTATAGTAACGATTGTTAAAATGTACATTTGTCATCATGACAGGCATAAATACTGAATTTTAAACGTAATTGTTAACTCCGGAAATATTCTACTGAATTACACACGTGCATCAAAATAAACCTGATAATTTTCCATTCAAGCATGTTGTCAGTAAAGAAACTGCATTCGGTTATTTTCATATTTTGACAAAATATGAAAAAAAAAAAAACTCATGCAGTTTTTAGACAACATGCTTTCATGGAAAATTATCGTTGATTTTGAAGCACTTGTGTTATTACTCCCGATAAACACTAGTGACAAGTAAGACAGTCCAAAAAATATTAAAGTCTATCACATGAGATCGAGTCAGCAAATTATGTGTTCCGATTCATTCCACACTTCTTTTTTTCACCCCCCATCCCGACTGACCCCCTTCGTGCTTCTCTCCCTTGACAACGCGCAGCAAACATTGTATATCGGTATATATAGCCAGTAGTGAGGACAAATGGCCTGGGGACACTGGCCGTATTCTCCAAATAAATCCTACAAATAAGCGAACCTTACTAGGCATAGTCGGCTCGTGAGAAGAGCAAAAAATCGAAAACATCACTGTCTTATTCGCTCAATTCAAGATTTCATTGAGCCAGTTTCTGGAGAAGTTTGTGAAGTGATACATCAATATTATTTTTCCGTAGTTTTTTGGGTAGTTAACCTTCCACAGTCTGAAAAAATAAAGAATCAATATTGGATTCTATAAAATAATAGATTCCAATATTTATTGTTTACTTCTCATCCACCACAGAATAATGACTTCCAAACAGTATATTTTTCACAAATCTCCACTGAAATATTTGTGTATGAAAATGGATTTCGCATGGAGAACAACCTGATGTTGGGGTCGGTTGTAGGCCATCTCTTAGAGATAGTTTTTTGGCTGGTTGCCACGATATCCATGATATGAACCAGTTCAAATCTCTGTTCTCCCCATTCACTTGAAAATTCAATTGAATCTTGATAATGATTCATATTGAAAAAACAGTTTTCAGTACGATTGTCACTAACAATGGGTCAATATTAGTTTGTCCTCTCACAGATATAATCATTTTTATACTGTTTTATAAGTATCAAACACTGACTACTATTCTACAAGTATTTTAAATTCCCTCCACACAGTACGGCTGTTATTCGTAAGAAGTGTTAACCATGCATGTTTTACCGATATCAAACACATTTGAAGGAATGGAAGGGGAGAGGGTCCGAGCACGGTTTCGTGCGACACACTAATGACAACATCTGTGATATTCGCCTATGTATTCCAGAAGTCAACAATTGCAATAAATACTATTATGATTAAAACGTACCGGTGAGTAAAGGCTTTCATATTGTCATTTGAAAGGGCTTAATGAAAAACCTTCTTCTTGAACAGGTGGCAACATTGTCATACATATACATATTCATTGCTATGGTTTGATGCACGTTCAATCTTTTGGACAACCATCACATCCAGCAATTGGAATGTTTTATATAACAGGTGTCGTGGCTCTGATTGGGGGAATAACTAACAAGCCTTTGAATGTTTGAGGAATCAACATATTAACGGAAATGTAGTCAGTAAAGCCATTCTGTCCCTGAGCATGTAAATTCAGTGTTATTGGGTGTTCATTTCGTAAGTAGGAATGGGTTTTAATGATGATTGTTTTTGGAGAGTGAATGAGAAATTCAATAAAGATTGTTTACAACAACTGATTTCATCCTGTTTGTCACAAAGATTATTTAAG
Organism: Zygogramma bicolorata; assembly: GCA_032362365.1. Lineage (NCBI taxonomy): Eukaryota > Metazoa > Arthropoda > Insecta > Coleoptera > Chrysomelidae > Zygogramma > Zygogramma bicolorata. The sequence continues at coordinate 1,955,321 of JAVJAQ010004414.1, read as the reverse complement.
CTATTCAACTCCAAGGATGGAGCCAAATCCTTTTTCCTACCCAACAATACCACATTATATCAGATTGATGGCCGATAATAATACCCCTAAGCAAATCGAATTGTGATGGAAGTTTCAATATGACATAATAATTAAAAAAATTAAAATCGTGTCAAGAAAGGATATGTGTTCTTGCCTCATTTTTGTGACATGTTTGACCAATTTACACATTCAACTATTGCAAAATTATTCACCTCTGCCACTGTTCCCGAATCGATACGGGCAGTCACCAGATCGCCCATTATTAAAAATTGCTACCATCCTCTCTCCGGACAATAAGCTTCGGTACACTTTTTATTTATTTTTCCACGGAAAAACCACCAAGCGTTGCAGCGGCCCATTGTGATGAAGACATATACAGACCGCATGAATGCAGGCCCCTTTCAATAGGACATGCACTGAAAACACGCTTTTTTTCAGCTGCGCTGTTGGATGCCTGTTTCGATGTACAAATAAGGCAGGATTTGGTTAACGAGATTCCATCGTTCAACAAAGCGCAATAGAGCAATGCCTGGAACAATATTTCGAATTGCATTGTTTTATACCTCCAGTTTTCGACATGACAACTCCTACTCAGTATTTGATTTTTTCAATGCAAGTTTTTTCTGGTGGCTAGAATACAAACCATATGCAAATGTTCGTCGATCATAGAATGAAATGATAATTCCAAACACGATTGAGAATCTAGTCATCCATCAAACTGAACAGTCATTTATTTTCAAGAAGCTACAGGTTTCAATTCACAGCTAGGCAACTGTGCAATCCATTGACGAATGAATTAACAAAATATAAATTGAAAGTTTCAATCCTATATTAACAATGACTTGACGACTTGTTTGATTCCAGTGGCGCGTTTGCTTTTTCAGCTGCAGGAAAACCCGGACAAGCCTGCAGCACCACTTCATCTGAAGATTTTGATCTGTCAATGTCCTTTCTTTCATGGAATAGAATGTAGGGTTTCTTCTGAGGCTCCACTAAATTCGAGATATCGCCAGAAAATTTAGTGACACAATTATCGTCAAACTTAAACCAGTCCGTTTCGTCTTTGACCAACGAATAATAATGACCAGAGTCAACGCCAGAACCACAGTGAGCGATGACTGCATGTAGATCATAATATTGGTCTACTAGGATTGAAGTGCTCATCTGTGTCGAATCTTCGTAAGAGTTTGGTGCTTCCGCCAGAGGTTGACTCATGTTTGAAGAGCATCAGTGTTATCATTAGACTGACTGTCGCCTCAGCTATACTTGTTGACCTATATTCACCCGTTGAAAGTTCCATTTTCAGATGATTCAACAGTAAGCTTTGCAGGGACTGGTTATCAGTCATATCGAGAAAGGCTAGTAGGATATCGAGAAAGCCAGAAACGTTTTTGATACCTCTCTAACATATACTTCAACGTGAACAAGCTTTCATTCAAATGCCTCAGGACGATTGAGTGAACTTTTACTATCAACATATAACGTCGATTCACAATTCATAGGATATAAAAGCTTGTTGCGAGATTCAAGTGCTTGTATTTACTTAGTTTCAGATTTTCAAAATTGAAAGCAATCAGATCACAGGTTAATTTCGCGAAAAGCTTTCAAATAATTTTTTTTCTTCACTTTCAATTACATTTTTACTTCTTAGTTATCGCTGGACAGGTTTCTCAGTATGATCATCTCATTCAACCCAACATTGTTGCAATGTCGTTTGGTGGTTAATTTTGAACAAGGTATTTCTTCGAAAAGGTGGCCTTTGAAGTTTGAAGGATGAAGTTCATTCATTTGATAATCCTATTATACGAAAGTATAAAAACTTAGTCCATCATCTTCAGAAACCCGGCATATTTGATTTAGAGTGATGTCATTTCTTTGGTCGAGTTACACTCAGCAAGCCCATATGTAGGATAGAAAAGCATTGAAACCTAGTGCGCCATCTTCAGAAGTCCACCGTATTGGATTTGAAGTGACGTCACTGTAATTTCCGAGTTATTCTCTGCAAGCCCTTTCATATGATACCCATATCGTTGGGTGTTGGATTCGAGAGGATGTCACACTACTAATCATGCATTGTCCAAATTGAACGTGTTTACCAAATTACTAAATTATGTGGAGATGCTTCAAAATTGATGAAAATAAAAAGCTTGTAATATCATAAGAAAGATCTCTTGAGGAAAAATTCAGAAAATGAGGTAGAATATGGGTGTCTTGTTATTTTCCCTCTGGTTTAGCAATCTTCGTATATCTTTTTCATGTACTATTGACTGTAGTGATAGTGGGTATGCCACGCTCAGAAATTCAATAGACTTTCTATATTTCTGAAGAAATTTCATATTTTTTATTTCATTGTCATTGTACATTTGAGTACTTTATTCGAAATCAAATAAAACAAGGAACACACTGATGATCTCATTTGAAACTATTTTATGACGCTTTTCTGATCATGATTCTTGGACTTCAAGGGAACCTGAGAAGCAACATTGAATAGAGGAATAGTTATAACACACGGACTCTTCCAATGATAGAGAAAAGAGTTCCAAAAATAGGACTAATAATTAACGGTCCGACACCGATTCATAATTCAAAATTAGTAGTTGAACCACTTTCAGTTTGCAGAAATTATTCTTCACAAATGTAGTGGAGTCATCAATGGAAAACCAGTTATCAGGCAATATGATGCTTCAGAAGAACTGATACTAGTGTTTGTCTTGAACATCAAAACTTTTGTGGAGAACAGTGAGGTAAAAAATGGGATTTTTCAAGAAGTGTCCAACAAGTTTTTTTGTAAAAAACATGCTATATCTTGAGGATTTTGGTCCACAGTTTATCACTGAGAAAGACCGAATAGTTTTTATTATCGCCTGATGAAAAAATAGTGAAAACGTTCGGAAGCGTCGATTTTTTTGCCACGAAAATCTAATCAGTGGAATCACCAGGGTTTCTAAGCATCTGATCTTCCGTTCAACAATTCAATCGAAGTGACAGACATAACTTTGCACCAATTTTTCTCTTCAAAGACGAAAACTTTGTCGTGCATGGTCAAGTAAACGAAAATATCGACATTATACTGTAGATGGCGCAATAAAAATGCCTTGAATCCTCTTTACACAGGCATTGCCTAATTCACACAGAAACGACACGGATAGACCCTTCAACCTATAACTGAGGAGAGACAGAACATCAACATTTTATTGTTCAAAATTTAAACCACTGTTTTTTTTTCAACTGCTTAGGATAGTTTTCCCTCGTTTCAGTAAAGTTGTTGAACCTTCATTTACTTAAAAAAAATAGTTGTCAGGACATCTCATTTGAATGTTTCAGTTCTTGTATGTCATCATTTTTTTTATACTCATTTTCTCAATAGATTTCACATCGTATAAGAACCAATGTTCATTCAATTTGTGAACTGTACCATATTTAGAAGATGAATTGTCTTAGTCATTTGGTGCGGTAATAACAACTTTTTTCTTTGAGTCTTTTTAAAGCCTAACTAATACTCGGTCTGCTAGCAAAAAACTATGACTATGCACAGAAAAAACTATGATGATTTCCTTGATTGACTTTGGTGCTTCATTACGAAGCAGGTCAAATGCTAATGTATGAATAATATGGCAGCTTTTGATTTTTCCTCCGCATCCATCACAGAATGGACGCAGGATCTCTATATCGTCAAGAAACCGACATTATTTACCAAACTGTATCGTGTATAGCATCTAATGAGACTAACATAACTCGAAATGGTGCAAAATCTAGTCTCAGCACAGTTAACCATTTTTGTTCCTTCAGCTGATAATAATAATGGATTTTATATAGGAGTTAATTATGTTTGCTCTGTTCTGACTTCGTGTAGGATCTTGAGAAAAATAAGGAGATAGCTTACAGCTTATCCAATCCATCCTAGCACAAACTCAGATACTTTTCCAGTTGCGCTCTGGTAGTGTAGACCATGACGAAACAAATAACATTTCCTAGGAATAAATTTCAACACAGTTAATAGATATAATAGGTGTTCTTTATCTTACTATAGTTCATAGAGATTGCTGGGCAAATACGTCATCATTTATGTGCCAAGATGGATTGGTTAAGTACATCCTCATTCTTGCCTGTTGACGTACGTAACCACGTTTTTTCCGTCATTCCTCAATTGTATACTGATCATATTCGACCTTATTCAGGAAAATAGAGTTAGTTTCATCAGAAAAAGGAGGATCAGAACGATATCATAGCAATAATAAAAATCGTGCGGAGCGAGAGTCCGCGCGTGACCTCTTGAAGATTGCTGTACAACCGATGCCCCTCTGGATCCGCATTCCCAGCACCTAGTGGCGGCACTGCTGATCTCGCCTCATCCCGAAGAGACGACGACGATAAGATAAGGTACCGCCAGGCTATACGCAACGGCACTTTAATTACACTAATGGGAGAACCAAATGTTAATTACGATTCAAAGTCGAAAAGAGAGAGGGAAGGCTTACCGAAGGCACTGAAGGGCAATTTATAGGCGGCGGAAAGGATTTGGAGGGGTGAGAGGAAAGTCGCAGCAGCGAACGGCAAATGTCGTGGCGGTGTCGATGATGATGGAGAGCGGGTTGAGATGAGGAAAGCCGCGGCGGATTCGGTGGAGAAAAATATAGGATTATCCGTAGTCGGGAGCGCGGGTGCGTTTTCCGGGGTTGATTGGCGTAGATCGTAAGTAATTTGCATGACGGGGATGTGTCGAACTCCGCGGTAGTTTTCCAGCAAAAAGAGCCGTTATTCATTGATTCCAGTCACGATGATTCCTGAAAGTGATTATTTATATCACATACTTTCAGGTTGGAAAGTAAGGAATCGTTCACTCGAAAGATAACGCCGTAAAACACTTTTCCAACCTCTTGGAACTTTCCCGACTCCATCTTTTACTTTTATTTGAGACGTCATTCTACCTATCGGAATTCATGAAGTGCTCGGATCTCCTCTAGCGTGTACACAGCAGCGTATTAACAGAAAACGAGCAATGCCTGGCGTGAAATAACGTTTATTACACATTATCTTAAAACCATTTTCCAGAGATCAATTATCCTCACACCAAAATGATATTTTTGCACTCGACGCGTGTTACGCAAAAAAGTAAGCATCTTCTTAAAGTAATTGATCTCTAAAAAAAGTTTGAACTTTTACATCTAAAGTTTCAATTTCATCGTTAATCTTAGACCCAAATTGAAGGAAAAGGTACTCACTTCCCCCTTGAAAACCACAATCCTCTTCTATAACTAACATACTATTAAAAACACTTGACATAGTCAGTGGGCATACTTGAAGACTGGCGTTAAATCAAATCATCTTTCGAACAATCTGTTCAGGCCAGTCTCAAATTACCTACACAGTAGGTTTCGGCTGGCACCTGTCAGAAAACAACTACTCCCCTGGCTAATACCACGAAGGGCATTAAATTATATCCGACCGGTGCCAGTGCAGGTTTCTTTACAGAAGTAAATCCTGCATTTGCTTTCGTCAATACAAATGAAGGAATTGATTTTCAATTATAGGGACGGACACACTTGCAGACCGGTTTCGGGCTATTTGACCACTCGTCAGTGCAAGGCAGTGCCATCATCAACATAAAAGCCGATGATTTCCCACAATTGAAGATCAAACTCCTTCACGAGTATCAAGCCCCGGCCAAAGCTGATGCGAACAACGAAGTTATTACGCCATCTACCTATGGTCGAGGCATTCCAAAAGCAAACCGAATTTGCCCATTCCTCCTGCGAGGAAAATGTAAAAACACTTGACATAGTCAGTGGGCATACTTGAAGACTGGCGTTAAATCAAATCATCTTTCGAACAATCTGTTCAGGCCAGTCTCAAATTACCTACACAGTAGGTTTCGGCTGGCACCTGTCAGAAAACAACTACTCTCCTGGCTAATACCACGAAGGGCATTGAATTATATCCGACCGGTGCCAGTGCAGGTTTCTTCACAGAAGTAAATCCTGCATTTGCTTTCGTCAATGAAGAAACCTGCACTGGCACCGGTCGGATATAATTCAATGCCCTTCGTGGTATGAGCCAGGGGAGTAGTTGTTTTCTGACAGGTGCCAGCCGAAACCTACTGTGTAGGTAATTTGAGACTGGCCTGAACAGATTGTTCGAAAGATGATTTAACATACTATTCTTAAAAAATATCACGTTACCGTTTCATTGGCCATTCTTTCAAGTACAAGGATCAGTGCTCTCGTCACTCAAGGTCGATCTATTTTTATGGTGGAAAATGCCACTTATATTTGAAGTAATCCAAATGTTGATATTCGCATCAATCCACGTGAAACACCAAATATATTGGAATTGATCTTGCAAGATAATTTTTTTATCGAATGGGGTAATGATTGCGAATGATTGTAGATAAAATAGTATAAAATTTACGGCTAAGGGTGAGATTCCCCCACTCGAGAGATTCACTCTCCACCTTGGTATATAACATACTTTCAGAAGTTGGGGGTGGAAAAAACCGCCTTGAACATTATATGAGATTCAAGCCCATATGGACCAAGAGCTAGTGGACCATCCTAGTAACGGTTTGTATGTTAGGCTAAAAATTATTATATTATTAGTCATAGCATGATAAGTATGGTAAGCATCACCTGGCACGCATCAACCCCTATATTTTTTAAGTGTAAAAAAATTATAAAAAACTTTTGATATTAGCTAAAAATTTTTATACGATTCTGTTCAAAAATTGAGAAGTTTGAAAAAAGGACAGGCGTTTGCGATTGGCACTTGTACCTGCCAGGTGAAGCGAAAGGTGTGAGATGTATGTAATAGTAATAGTAATGTTTATTTGCAGTTCATATATTACATTGACATGTGACATGCAATGAAGTTATTTTAATTTTTTCTTCAAAAACAGAGCGAGAAACAATCGAAAAGGTGGAGATGAAGAAGTTTAAGTTTCAGGAGGTCGATGCGTGAAACAAAAAAGAATTGCAAAAATCAATGGCGCACATTTTTTTGGCAAAAATATTGGTTGAGGCACCTTCCGCGATGTCGCTGCCCATAATGATTTCAATGTAGTTATAACCAAACAGCCCCTCAATACCGTTAATATCATCGCCAAATTTTAAGAAAATTGGCCTGAAGAATTATTTAGATATTCAGGAAAAAAAGTTTTTTATATATTGTGTATTCCTGTATCTTGAAAACAAAGTATTAATGGACCTATATTTATGCGAACAATTGTCTCAGACTTACTCAAAGAATCACCACTTTGAGTTTGGCCACATAATTAAATGATACCCTTATATCACACCTTTCGCTTCAGCTGGCAGGTACTTGTGCTCATCGCCTGTAATTTTTTTTCTCTACAATGAATGAACAAAATCGAATACAAATTTCAAGCGCACAGTGAAAATTAATTTTTGTACACTTTCAAAAATATAGAGGTTGATGACGTGCAGGGCTGATGCGTGTCAGGTGATGTTTCCCTTACTTCTCATACTATGACTCATCACTAAGAGAATTTTTAGCATTAGAGACAAACCGTTACTGGGATGGTCCACTAGCTCTCCTACTAATATGTCGTTGACAAACTAACAATAATTTGTCCATGTGCAGTTTGCTAACATCATTGTCAGAAATTTTTTTCATGGACTATCATGATCAGGGTTATATTCAGAATCACCAAGGATTATTGGAGGAGATAATGATATCAAAAAAAGTGACATGCAAATTTATTAATGATGAAGTGGTGCATGACCTGTAATCTGTTTATTAATTGATTGAAGAATCATTTGTGTATCAGTTTTTGTCACGTCAGTCGACGTATGTGCCGAGTTACTGAGAGTGATAGAGTAAACGTTGTTAATCCAAAAATGTTCTCATTCCATTTGGAAAATAAATGAAAAAAATTTTTATGGTACGGAATATTGTTTTATGTAAAGCTGGCTTGAATAATCACTTCAAATTGAACTCTGCTTATCCATGCCAATGAAAATAAATAAAATACTATGTATATGTATTTACTTGAAGAAATAAATATTACATAGGTAAGAAGTTCATATGAAATTTTCGCCTTTTTTCAGAATATAAATCAACCACCCAAGGATAGGTATGTAACCGTTTTTATTTGGGCAAATTATGGGAAATGGACACAATAATGCATATAGAGAATCTGTTTCCCAAGTAGTACAGTCATGACGGTTAATTTACACTTGGAAATGGACCAAGAAAGTATTTGAACGAAGCCCCCTAAGAATGGTTATACATACAAACGTAGAAACTTCAGCAATATAAGTTATCCAAAGAAATGAAAATGAATTGGATTCCTGTGTATAACCAACTTCGAAATTTTTATTTCAATCGAAAAAATAAAAGTTTTTTGCTTTCACTGAATTCGAAAAACAAGGTATCAAATTTGAATAATTACGCAATCACTAATGATTTTCATCGTACAATTTATGGTTAACCACAAAGGCGCAAGTCGAATGAGTACCTCTATGGAATCGGAATTTGAATATTGAGTTTTACTTAGCGGTATTTTCACATAATTCGAATAATTCATATTTTCCAACTGACTCTGAAATTTAAAATTTTGATTCTATTGAAGCACGGAACTGTCGCTCATACTAGACATTAACCACGAATATGCACAAAAAATATACCAATGGAAACGTGATGGGTCACATTCGAAATTATGTTGGGATGGCTGCCCCTCTTGAAGGACAAAATGTTTTGTCAAATGGAAATAATTTGACAAATGTCAATCACGAGAATTGTCTTTACGAGGTATTTGCTTTTGAAAAAGAATTTACCTAGAAGTTTTGAGAACGGGAGCAGATTTAGTTTCCGAAACGTTAACAGATAAGTATTTTCATATATATCAGTTCTTATTATTATTATTTTTTGATAGGCAAAATTTGAGTTATACGAGAAGTTGCTGAGTAATTGGATTTGTTCTATCCAGAAAGAACCGTTTTTCAATAGATGCAGCAACTTTTTGGGGTAGATTGAAAATCTGCCCTTCTACACTTGTATAGAATCCAATATTAATTCTCATTTTTTCAGATTGTGGTAGGTTACAAACCCAAAAAACTGCGGAACGAATATTGATCCACCACAAAAAAAATTACATTCAAACAATATCCTCCTAAGTCGATGAGAAAACCACTATTCCAGACGCAATTCAAGCAAACTTCTCTCATAATCACCAGAGAACTACCGGGTTCCTTTCCTCTTCCAATTTTCGAAGTTTGTTGCTGCCCCGTTATTCAATGCCCCCCCTCCCACACCTCAATCAAATCTCCACTAACTCATCGAGGTCCTTGTCCGTCCAATCTCGCCCAGGATAAATGAGTCCTGGCGGTGTCTTAGGCCGATACTCCCCCGGGAAGCAACAACGGCACAACAGGATCTACTCGCATGGATCTTCTTGTATTTATCTTGTCATATAACTAAATTAGTTCATTAGTATGTGCGGCGCTGGTGTTTTAACGGCGGGTTAATATGGCCGAAGGCCTGGTATTAATCATCCGGAAATTATATCGAAATAATGGGGGAGAAGGTACGACGGTTTGCGGCGAAAAAGTCGAGATTGTTAGGAAGGATTCGAAGCCTTTTCGGATAAGAGACCGTCTGCGTTTGCCCAGGAATGTTTATGTTATCTATATTTGACTGGGAATACAACGTTGTTATTTCTGAATTGATAAATTGGAGATATGCTTTTGATTGAATATATGCATAGAAAAACATGTTCTCAATAGGGATGCTCACCAAAAAATTCATTGAGGCTTCTCGATTCTATTCAGAGAAAGGCAATCCATCATGTTGGTGACTTTCGCTCACTTCATTGGAACATCGTAGAAGGGTCGGAGGCTTGTCTCTCTTCTATAGATATTTTTACGGTCGATGCTCTTCTGAATTGTTATCAGTCGTTCCACCCTTGGCAATATCTACACGGATGATACGACGAGTACAGAATTCCCACCCCTTTATTGTGAAATTAGAAACCTGTCGAGTCTCTCTTGCTCAGGAATCTTTTTTCAGAAGAACAGCTGAGCTTACAAACTTCGAAACTTCAAAATGAAAATTGAATCGTATCTCTTTGATTCACGCTGTGTTCTTTGAACATTACAGGGTTTCCCTTTCGTGTGAATCTGCATATAAAAAAATTGTGTAAAGCGATAAAGAATGATCCTCACAATGAGTGTTCAAAAGATTACAGAACTATAAAAATCCTTTTCTGATAAATATTGAATAGAAGTCCCAGTATTCGTTTGAATTCTGGAACGATCTGTGACGTCAGTACCCTCATTGAACGGCACGCGGGCATTCCACAGCTGTTTTTTACCTGCTTTGATCGCTGCTGTAATTTCCGTTCATGTTACATGTTCAACTTGGAAATGTGACTAAAGATGACTATAGTCTGGTACTGTTAAAATCGATAAAATAGTTTGATGCCAACGAATTTCTTGTGCTGCGTTCAAGAGTTTTAAAATGGAAGAAGGTTTTCAAAAAGCTGATCCACATAACCTCCCAACAGTAGATTTTACGGAATTGTTGAAAATAGATTGACTTTTTTTCTTCCCTCCCAGATAACAAATTATTCTAGTGTTTCTCCGATGATAAGATGCATGAATGGATATTATAATATATCCTGCAACACAGATATTGTATATTTCATCAAACTCAATTGATCAATGGAAAGAAAGTATATTCCTATCCATTACATTCAGGTATTTTGATTTATTTTTGTATTCATACTCAATGCCGTGTGATATTTTTCATTTGTAACTCACTATCGCCCTTTTCAAAGATGAACCCCAGTTGTTTTATCTGCTTGGGATATCTACTGATTGGTGAATGAATTAAAATATTCAACCTATATGAAGTTCATATTTAGGGGTTATACGAAGAGTAACGTTCAGATAACGAGTTTAGCATCTTCAGAAGGAGAATTGATATCCAATTTTCGATAATACGTTTGAAAGTTACGCCTAATGAATTTCGACTTCACTTTTTACTCTAGTCGTATATTTCTCTCAGGTTTGGAAAATTTCATGAGAGGAATGCAGTTATTATCGAAAAGTGATAGGGTTTGATTGAATTGTATCCTTAGTAATGATGACAGAAAGTAGTTTTGCAGAAGATCGTCAAGAGACGACAAAGTTTACCCTTCTGACACAAGGATTTCATACAGCAATTGAAAGTCAAGGTATTGGAATAATCTTCAAATAATGAATGATCTTCAACATTGACAAAAAACTCCACTTTTGGTGTATGAATCAAGCTGCGACGTACGTAAAAAAATGAAAGAAAAGTATGTATAACTTCATCTATTCATCTTTTCATAATCCTTCAAATGATATATACACAATATATATTTTCAAAAAATGTTTATTCTGAAAATTATCGAAATGCCAGGGGAATATCAGCGTAAAAACTCCAGGTGTAACATGAGTAACTACATAATTGTCTTACTATATCGGGTGTCATTTTTGTGTCAACAGAAATAAAGTTAGCGGCAATGCATCGGGTCCTTTGATACAATTTAAAATGACGTTTCTGTCTCAAAATTCACGACAAGAATGAAAGTTACCACGATCGCTCTTCCCCAACGTAACATTTCGAAAACTGAAAGTTGACATAAAATTGGCATGTGGTTCATTACACTCGCTGATTTCGTTTTGGTTTTACTCAATTCAAAAGCAATACCAACCTGATCAATTATCGAATTAAAACCCCTTCTAGCAATGGAATGCATTCAAAATTGAATAGAACCAGCTTGAAAAAATCCTCACGCTTCAAAACATAATTCATTGTGATCGTCGAATAAACGGAAACATACGAATCTTTCATGATGGAAATATTTGCGGTGCTGAAAGAAATATCGTTTTTTAACCGCTCCTTTATGAATAAATCAGACTTTTTTCATGTGCAAATAAATTTGGGAGCGCAACAAGACCTCGTTGTTCGCTATAACGGGGCCATATGAATATGGCTATTACGAAACAGGGAAGAGGCGACGAGAGGTGGTTCACTCATATGATACATCGTCGCATAAGAGAAGAGAGTGCTGAAATAGTATACTATGCAACGATCATGTAATAAGCATCACAAGAAGTATAAATATTATAATCATATTTATATTGAAAACAATAAAAAATATTATTCGTATTTCTTTCGAAACAAAAATTACAACAAAATTATAATCAATGGCATTACGTTACGAGTATTACCATATATATAGAGAAACCATAAATATTCTATGTATAAGTATATTGAATACTTATACTGAAGGAAACTTCAGTAGAGTAATGAAATGGTTCGATGCTAATATTCTTACTGTTGATTCAAGTGAAACAAAAGCAGTTCCCTTCACCTCATATGAAAGATACTTGCCAACATATGAATATATATACATATATATATATATATATATATATATATATATATATATATATATATAACCATAAATATTCTATGTATAAGTATATTGAATACTTATACTGAAGGAAACTTCAGTAGAGTAATGAAATGGTTCGATGCTAATATTCTTACTGTTGATTCAAGTGAAACAAAAGCAGTTCCCTTCACCTCATATGAAAGATACTTGCCAACATATGAATATATATACATATATATATATATATATATATATATATATACATATATATATATATATATATATATATATATATATATATATATATATATATATCGGTCGATAATCAGAACATAACGTTGACAGAATCAATCGAATATATGGGGATATTCATCGACTCCTTTCTCAGGTGGGACCCTCATACAGATAGTATAAAGAAAAAACTCTGCAGTCTTTTTCATGAATTTCGTCTACTTAGACGAGTTCTTCAATATGGTATAATAGGTTGGGGTGGCGTTAGAAGAACATTTCTGGAATCCGTCGAAAGAACTCAAAAAAGCATACTCAAAATTATATTTTTCAAGAATAGAGAATTTTCTTCGGACCAGCTATACAGTCAATTCAGAATATTAGATCTCTGTTAAATCTTTGCAAAATCAATTTTATTATTCCTACATAAGGGGAGCAGATATATAACACTACTTGCCTATACTCGAAACATCAGAGCAACTTACACAGGGCAAGTATACCTTCCTCGAGCTCAAAGAGCAATTGGACAAAGGTCATTTCCTTATATCGGGCCCAGAATAATATACCCAGTTGGCTTAGAAATATACCAAATGAATATATATTCGAGAAAAATTGGATCTCAGCCCAGAGTAGAAGCACCTTGGATAGTATTATTGACACCTAATTATTGTCGCCTCCCTCTGGATCAAATTTGCTATCAGGTCTAGGTTTCAGTCAATCTTAGTTCCAGTGTTATTATATTATAGTTGATATTAATTATTGTTTTATGTATTGTAATCTCTAAAATGAATTGTAGTGTTCAACGTATCTTATAGTATGCATATTCCGTCGTGTTAGGATGTTTGTTTGTGCATGGAATAAGCTTCAAATTTTACTAATATCTGTTCTAGGGGAAAATTAGTATATTTTTCCCGATACGTAACCGCAATATTATGAAGAAGCAAAATCTAACGATTTTGTCAGTTACATTTCGTATTACTCATGAGTTTAAAGATTGAAAAAATATATTAAAAATGCATATTATTTTCCTTGGCGAAGTTTAGAAAGCTAGTATGTTTCCTTTAGATAGCCTCTTTGGACATTTTTAATGGATTTCAATAACTAATGTCAAAATGTGACACTGGTATTACTAATAGCCAGTTTCGACGATGCAAGTTTGTCGCTGCAACTCCAGAAAATTGCATGTGTTCATGCAAGTTTTTCGAAATGCATGAATCTTTTCTAGTGCGATAAGTTGCAGCGACTTAGTTATTTCTATGGTGAATTTTTCGCCGCAAACCACAAATATGTGGTGACTGTTGGGAATGTTACTGACTCTGTATAATTTCCTTGGATTTTACATGTTTATTTTAGTTTTGTTTAATATAACAACTGTCAAGAAAGTCAATAAAAACTGTCACAATAATTCCCAATTAATTGTATATTCCGGCTATATTGGGTCCAATTTCTACATTCTACATTAGTGGCATCCCTGGTGGGGACCCGACGAAAATGCAGAGCTGGAAATTAGAGAGGGAAGCAATAAAAAATTCACTACGAAAAATTTTCAAAGAAGTTGATGTAGTGGAAAAGGAAGATGAGGAGAATATACAAAGATTCCTGCAACAAATTGGAGATAAAGCGGAACGAGTATTTCTTCTGGACAATAATATCAAAGAAGCAATATTTACTGACGAATCCGAACCATCCATAGAAGATATCAATAAAGAGTTAGATGATGAAGAAAACTTACGTGATGAGGTATTCAAATATAAAAACAAATGCCAATTTTTGATAAAAAATATAAATGAAACGAAGAGTCAGAGAAGAAAAGAAGAAAAACCATTGGGAAAACTTGGGAGAAGTTTGAATCTGCCGAAATTAGAACTGAAAAAATTTGATGGAAATGTCAAAAACTGGATAAATTTTTGGGGACAGTTCAAAAAAATAGACGAAGATCCTGATTTACCCGTGGAAGACAAGTTCCAGTACTTGGTTCAATCAACTGAAGAAGGCTCACCAGCACGAACACTGATAGAAAGTTTCCCACCTTCAGCAAAGAACTACCAGAACGCCATTCACCAAATGAAAACCAGGTTTGCAAGAGATGAGATATTGATTGAGGTTTATATGAGGGAATTGTTAAATTTAGTACTGAATCAGCGAATTTCAAAGGAAAACACAGGTAAGACTTTATCAATTTTGTATGATAATCTTGAAACTCAACTTAGGGCATTGGAAACACTAGGAGTAACAAGCGATAAGTACGCTGCGATGCTTTTACCCCTAGTAGAGTCAGCATTACCTCACGAATTATTGAAAATCTGGGAACGTAATCGGGCAAGTAATCGTGTGTCTGATGGGAAAACGGTTAATGACTTAGAAATGTTAATACAATTTTTAAAGGTAGAAGTGGAAGCTGAAGAGCGTATAAAAATTGCACAGTCGAGTTTCTCAGTGTTAAAAGACACAGAAAATAATAAGGGGAGATATACTTTAGAAACGTTATATACAGAGAATTATAAAACACAAGGTAAGCAAAAGGTTAAGCAATCGGGTTGTATATTTTGCGAAAATGACTCTCATACTAGTCAAGACTGCATAAGAGCACAGAAAATGAGTTTAGACCAGAAAAAAGTAATTATAGCTAAGAGGAGGGGCTGCTTTTCTTGTCTAAAACAAAATCATACAGCTAGAACATGCAAATCAGTAGTAAAATGTATCAAATGTTCTAGAAAACATCATGCTCTTATGTGTCCTGATTTACATGAAAAAGAAATATCGAAAAAAGAGGATAATGCACAAAAAGTGGAAAACACTATGACATCTATGGCTTCAGAAACATTATTGCAAACAATTAATGTTAGGATTGTTTCTGAAAATAATAAATCAAAAATTGTTAGGGCACTTTTGGATTCGGGTTCACAACGATCATATATTAAAACAAAATGCGCGGAGGAGTTGAATCTTAAGAAAATTGGTGAAGAAAATATAATTCAGGGAGTGTTTGGTGGAATTCAGAACACTTCAACAGTTCATAGATTATTTAGCGCAGGCATTCAAAATATAGATAAGTCTTTTGGTATGGGTGTATTTTTATTGGAACAGTCAAAAATATGTAATTACATACCAAAATTGAATGACAAAAAGATAATTGATCAACTAAAAAAATAAAAATATTGTAGTGAATGATACTGTATTCGATAATTTTGAGATAAGTTTATTGATCGGTGCAGATATCTTTGGAAAAATTTTAACGGGAAAATTGGAAAATATTAATGATTCACTCGTTGCTATGGAGACAAATTTTGGATGGACCATAATGGGCCAACAAATTTGCAATAAAACAAATATATTTGTTTCAACACTTTTTACAGAGTGTTCTATCACTAATTTATGGAATTTAGAATTATTAGGTATAAAAGAACCAGGAGAGGTGAAAGGTAGAGAGGTTTCAGAAATCCAGACTTTAGAACGATTTAAGAAAAGCACTGTAATAAATGAAGAAAACAGGTATGAGGTGAACTTACCATGGGTAGACGGGCATCCAAATATAACTTCAAATTTTAATTTAGCTGAAAAAAGATTATTTTCTAATACAAAACGATTAATATCTATTGACAAGTTTTCCGATTATAACGAAGTATTTCAGGAATGGGAAAAAATGGGAATCATAGAAGAAGTTTCAGAAATAACTGAAGAAAATGCTCACTATTTGGCACATCACGCAGTTTTAAAGGAAGGCAGTGCAACAACCAAATGTCGTCCAGTATTCGACGCTTCAGCTAAGGATAAAAACGGTAATTCTCTAAACGATTTATTAGAAAAAGGTCCAAATTTGATTGAGCTTATTATACCTTTAATAATAAAATTCAGATTACATAAAATAGGGATAACAGCCGATATAGCAAAAGCGTTTTTACAAATTAGTATTGCGGAAAAAGACAGAGATTACTTGCGTTTTCTATGGTGGAAAAATTATCCTGACAGAGTAATTAAAATATACAGACATTGCAGGGTCGTTTTTGGGTTGAAACCTAGTCCGTTTATTTTAGCAGCCACCTTAAATTTACATTTGGAAAATGAACAAAAATATAGGGACACTGCAAATCAACTTCTCAAATCGTTTTATGTTGACAATTGCGTATACAGTGTGAAAAATGAAACAGATTTGAATAAATTTATAGAAGAATCAAAAGAAATTTTGATAAGGGGTAACTTTGACTTGAGAGGTTGGACATTCAACAAAAGTAATACAGGAGGTTTAAGTCTGGATGGAAACAGTGAAGATAAAATCATTTCAATTCTGGGAATAAATTGGAATTATCAAAATGATACTTTGATGTGTGATATAAAAAATTTAGGTACTCTGGATGATATTCCGAGAACAAAACGAGGTATTCTATCAGCAACACAGAGAGTTTTTGATCCTATTGGGTTCACAGCTCCATTCACTCTATTGCCAAAGTTACTATTACAGGAAACATGGAGTTTGAAATTAACATGGGATCAAAAACTACCTGCAGATATTGAGAAACGTTTTGAAATTTGGCTTAAGAGCATAAAGTACCTTAATTTTTGTAGTATTCCTAGATATCTTGCATTTCCAGAAAATGAGGATATGTTAAAAGATAAATCCATTCACGTTTTTGTTGATGCTAGTAAATCTGCTTATGCAGGATGCGTTTTCCTTCGGTTAGAATTTCCAAATTGTGTTTTACTCAAACTTTTATTGGCAAAATCCAGAATGAGTCCTATTAAACGTATTACAGTTCCAAGGCTGGAATTATTAGCTGCTCTTATAGGAGTTAGATTAGCGGAAACAGTAAAAGAAGTTTCATATTTTCAAGATATAACAAGCTACTACTGGAGCGACTCAATGATAGTGTTGACCTGTATCAAAACAAAAGGTTTATGGAATACTTTTGTTGGAAACAGGATAAAAGAGATTAAAAAATTTAGCAATATAGAGCAATGGAATCATGTACCGGGAGAAATGAATATAGCGGACATTTTATCACGAGGTTGCAGTGGAAAACAGTTTTTAGAGCAAGAATGGTGGAAAGGTCCTCAATGGCTGAAAGAAGAGAAAGAAAAGTGGCCAAGAGGAGAAGTAAGTTGCACAGAAGAAGAAATAATGGCAGAAAGAAAAAAAATGGTGAACACGAATTTAGTAGAAGAAACAGAAGAAATTTGTGAGAAATTAAATTATTTTTCTAGGTATTCAAGAATGAAAAGATTAGTAGGATGGATTTTAAGATTTTACTATAATCTAAAAAATAAACATAAAAATAGGTGTTCAGACGCGAGACAGAAAGATAAATTTGAATATTTGGATACCGAGGAATTAGAAAGGGCAGAAATATGTTTGATTAAATTAGTTCAGAACAAATACCTTAGAAATAATTCAAAGGGTCTGAGAAAATTCGAAATTTTCGAAGACACAAATGGGATTTTAAAATTGAAAACAAGGCTTGTCTATGGGGATTTTCCTGAAGATTTCAAATATCCAATAATACTTCCAAATAAAAATGAAATTGTGACTAAGTTCATAAGGGAAGAACATGAAAAGAATCTTCATGCAGGTCCTAAAATATTACTAGGAATCATTAGGCAAAAATATTGGTTGATAAAGGGTAGAAAGACATTAAATTCTATAATTCAAAAGTGCGTTAGGTGTAAAAAACAAAACTGTAGACCAATTGAAACACCTTTTGCACCATTACCAGAAAATCGAATAAATAACGCGGGAGTGTTTGAAATTACAGGCATTGATCTAGCTGCACCTTTACATTTGAAAGAAGGTAATAAAGCGTGGATCGTATTATTCACTTGTGCGGTTTATAGAGCCATACATTTAGAATTGGTTAAGTCTCTCTCGACTGAAGCATTTTTATACGCTCTAAGACGTTTCATAAGCAGGAGGGGGAGGCCCAAAGTGATTTATTCAGATAACGGATCTAATTTTCATGGGTGTGACAATTACTTTGCTAGGTTAGATTGGGAGGAAATTGAAATTTTTTCGGGAACAAAAAGGATAAAATGGATATTTAATCCACCTTCCGCTGCCTGGTGGGGCGGATGGTGGGAGCGGTTAATAAGGATTATAAAAGAACTTTTAAGTCGAAATTTGGGAAAGGCATCATTATATTACGTAGAATTGTATACAATATTGTGTGATATTGAATCAATAATAAATGACAGACCACTTACCTATGTTTCCGATGTTGATGAATGGGAGGTTTTGAGCCCGTCAAGATTTATAAAGCCACTACATAGTGTTTCTGATGAAATTGCTGATTTAGACGTTGTTGATTGTCAATTTTTGAAAGGTAGATTCTGTTATTTACAAAATTTAAGGAAAATGTTAAGGGATAGGTTCAAAAGAGAATATCTTGCAGAACTGGTTAACACAGGTAACAGGCGAATCAGGGAAAGGGATTTTCTGAAGGTTGGTGATGTAGTGTTAATCGGATCTGATAACACCAAAAGAGTCACTTGGCCAATGGGAAAGATTCTAGAAATTCATAGCGGAAGAGACGGTTTAAATAGGGTAGCAAAAGTGAGAACAAGAACTGGGGAGCTGGTTCGACCATTTCAACGTCTCTACCCATTAGAGCTGCCATACAACATGAGTGAGAAGAAGGGCAGTCTTAAGCACGAAGATGACGTCGCGAAAGAAACAGTTTTGGAAGACCAGCAAGATATACAGAAGAAAGAGGGGAGTCAAGTAAGAAGATCAAGATATGGGAGACTATTGAGGTCGCCAACAAGATTTTCTCAAGTCTGAGCCCGGGGGCCGGAGAATGTTGGGAATGTTACTGACTCTGTATAATTTCCTTGGATTTTACATGTTTATTTAGTTTTGTTTAATATAACAACTGTCAAGAAAGTCAATAAAAACTGTCACAATAATTCCCAATTAATTGTATATTCCGGCTTTATTGGGTCCAATTTCTACATTCTACAGTGACATCATTGTGAAGAATATTGATTTTGAACATTTCAATTATTTTTCGAGACTTGAGGAATCAAGTTGTGTAATAAGATGATTTAATCACAATATCAATTATTAGAAATGAATGAAATTATATATCAGTTGTGATAATGTAGACGTTCATCTTGGTAACATTCAGTGCTATTTTTTAATATTGGCAATGCAAACTGACAGCTACATGACATATCTCGCAGCGACAAGTCGCTGCTAGAAGTTGCAGGGACAAAATTGCATCGTCGAATCGGGGTGTAATTCATCAATTGATTGATTTTGACACAACCCACTTCGAATTGAATCTTCCCAGTTTTTTGTGTCATCAACACCTCATATGTCTATTGATGAATGAGCCATGCCAGTGCCATATTTTGATACTACTCATCGATACCTCTAATCCATTACAAATTCCCAAATAGACTGATCCAAACTTGTTAGCGAAACGCGCGTCGAGTGCAAATAATATCAGTATGGTGTTAGGGTAATTGATCCCTACAAGAATTACTTCAACATAATAACAATTTTCAAAGGCGTTTCGGAGGATAAAAATAAAGTGAAAAGGTGGAGCCTATAGCGCAAGAGGCTTTTTTGTAATATTTCGAAATTTTAATATTTTTAGAATGAAAAGAATAGAAAGGCAGAACTGAACCTTTCTCATATCAAGATATCGTATAAGAAGAAACATATCATACATACTCTATGCCAAATACTATTAAATAAAGATAATACGTGTGTACACAAACATCATAATTATTAGGGTATTGAAGGTTTAGGTTCTGTTAAGATCGTGAGATTTGTATTATACAACTGATTTGATAGTGCGTAACAGCAAATCAATGTCCTGAAGGAATTATTCTTCACTTAAATGGGCATAGGAGAAATTACATGTGTTATTATAAAAGAATCGGTTATATAACTGATTGTCATAAGCAAGGCGTTTTGACAGTTCCATCAATTTTGAAAAGTCTCATTCTACATTTCTCCACAAAGATTTTTTTTCAAGTTGAAAATAATTCCATTCTCACGATATGAAATCGATGATTCCATTCATTAGCAGTGGATATTTAAATTAATCGAAGAAAAAATAATTTTATTTACAATCATTCACTATTCATCACATACTTTCAGGCTGGAAAGTGACCAAATCTTCACTCAGAAGAGAGAGAGAGAGAGGTCAGGAAAGGACTCAACCGACTTCTTGTCACTTTTCCGAAATCTTTTTGGGATTTGGATCTCCAATAACATGTACACACCAAAGTAGTTATCAAAACAACCTATCCCGAACGAACAGAACTCAGCTTTTCTCTCAAATACTTACAATATCTTCAGTAACTATGACCTCATAACAGTTCTCAGGAATTAAAAAGAAACCGGTTCATCAGTGATATTATAACCGCCAACACCGAACTTCTTTTCATTCTCATTGTTGATGTGAGATTAATGATATATATTTCCCATGTCAAACGCATCCATAAACAATAAATAAGTTTGGCCTCTAGGAGAATATCGTTATGGTTTTTGCCATTTTTTCAGCAGTTATCATTCCCAATCTCTAACCTGTGGTAGAAGTCCATTGTATCTCAAAGTGGAGTGTAGTAGATTTAAGATGCAGAAAAACTCAAAGTCGTCTCCACAATTTAATATTCGAAAGATGTCAGTACGGTGATTCAGTACATGTTTCGAACCTACATAGGTTCATCATCAGCTGAATTTACATTGAATTCTACAATAAAGGAAGAGTAATATAATATTAGTTGATAAATGAAGTATAAAATTTACTTACATGGAGAAGAAAAAATGGCAAAATCACATGGTGAAGTTCAGGACATAAAAAATTATTGTAATGACAATTAAGATTGAATTGAAGGGGAATTTGGGACATCCCTAATACCATAAATACATTAAAGATTGGGCATAAGGGCTCCAAGCCCCCCAATCTTTAATGTATTTATGGTATTAGGGATGTCCCAAATTCCCCTAATATCAATTTAATCTTAATTGTCATTACAATAATTTTTTATGTCCTGAACTTCACCATGTGATTTTGCCATTTTTTCTTCTCCATGTAAGTAAATTTTATACTTCATTTACCAACTAATATTATATTACTCTTCCTTTATTGTAAATTCAGCTGATGATGAACCTATGTAGGTTCGAAACATGTACTGAATCACCGTACTGACATCTTTCGAATATTAAATTGTGGAGACGACTTTGAGTTTTTCTGCATCTTAAATTCCCAATCTCTTTTTCTTTGCAATTTTCAACCCTTACTTGTGCTGCAGATTCATTCTGAAGCTTCTGTTTCCTGTCTGGTCTGAGACAGGTCATATAAGATGAAGCAGAGATGATGATTGAAGAATTCTGAACTGACAGCAGCATATAGCCATTGATGATATTTTCTGAAAATTCACTCTAACTCCACAAGAATCAATCGATATATCTTGAAAATTAATAAAACATTCAGTGGTTCACTTCTAGTCCTATCCCTTGATGGCGTTTTAATCGCGAGGGAGGTACATAAAACAATTTTTATTCCAAACCTCAAACAATTTCATGCTTGACACTTGAACAAACAAGACGTGAATGGAACGAAAACAAATAAAAGGATATCTTGACTCTCGACAGAGAAAAAGTGAACATCTCCCCATGCTCGGTCGGAGAAAAAGGGCACAGGTAACTGAATCTAGGATCGTGCGTGGAAATCTTAAGCAGTTTTTACATGTTACGGCTTTTCCAGTCACGCACGAACAGGTAGTAGAGACAATGAGAAGGGACTTTGGGGAGCTTTTCACTTTTACAGGATCTAATATATGAACATTAGAGGGCTCAGAAATTGAGAGCTGAGTGATAAATTATTTCGACAATTTGGAGTGACTCAATATTCTTAAGTATGGAAGGAACACAATTGAAAGGAGTCAGTGGATCAATCCAACAATAACCCTGTTCAGAATGAGTCTCTTTTGGGAATAAAAATGAATGATACTTATTAGTTATTCTACCCTTTTCATTTCCAGAGTTTGTAGCTTGATACTAGCTCAAAAATTCCTTCATTAGGGGTTATTTGCATTTCTTCAACATCTTTTTTATTCTGTTCATCAGAAGATTGTGCAACAGTTATTGATGGTTTTTCATCTACAGCATGAACATTAATTGTCAATCTCGGATCAAACATTATATATCCAACAGAGACCAATTGTCAATTAGTATTGGTTTCAGTTAGAGATGGCTAGGTGGTGGTTGAATTGGGTCTCGTCGAATATCTGGCGTCGATCAACGTTCGTCCTAGATATGATTTGAATGGTTGATCGATAATGGACAGACTTTCACTTCTTTTTCTCCTCCGTTCTAGAAATGATGAGTCATAAGGTGAAACCTCGAATTTGGAGTGGTCTTCTTCATGTCGCGAAGATATTTGACTATAATAAAGGAATAGGAGCAGACTTATAGGTCTCTGGTCAATCAAAACTATTAAAGAGTATCCAATTACTTAGCCGTCGTTGAATCTGCCCCTGATTTTTTTCTCTCATTTTTATTCTTGTTGGTCATCGAACGGCAGGGAAGTTATTGTATCTATTCATTTGTATGCTTTTGAGTTCATTTTCCATTAGCATAAGATACGTTGATAAATTAACTAGAGAGCAGATGAATGTTGGTGAATACGATCGTCGAAAATCCTTCGACACGTGACACTTTTAGTGGATATTTTCCGAGAAGACGATTTTCCGCCAATACTTTACTTATCGTACAATTTTATGAATTTGGTGGTGCACGAAAAACCAATGTAAGATGTTTTCGTCGATTGGTAAACGAATAATTACTGGACTCTTCCCCGGGACTCTTCAGGACGTGCTGGGAGATAAAAGCTGAGGAAAAGGTCCTTTTGAAACTGGGGTGCTGGGACTACACCGGTAAGACTCCTCATGCTGTCGAAAGTTTTATTTTAATTTCCGTAATTTCAATTTAATTATTGTAGAAGTTACGAAAGTGCTGTCCATCTTTTTGCCTACAAAGCTTAGAGCTACAACATTTGGTCTTTCAAGCCGGATAGTTCTCGTGATTTTCTTTATTATTTCATAAAATTGGTTAAGTAATTCTCTGAAAATGACTCCACGTGCTCGCTTACAGAGACTTGGTCGCGTTCACTCATAACGCATATATATTTTCGGATTCCGTTTCATAAAAAAGACAATTTGTGAAAATTCTATTCAAATCGTACAAGAATTACCAATTTTCAAGTTATCGAAATTTATATTCTGCATCGCTTTATGAATTGAGTTCGATCGTATCGACAGTGAACCCGTCATTTTTTGCGCAGTTCGCATTCCATTAGTTTGTTTTCGGGTTTTTTCGCGTTTACATCTCTTTCAAAATAATGGAGAAAATGAAGAGAGCGTGAGGATGATTCTTCTTCGAATGATACAAATTCTCAAACTCACCGTTTGCAATAGGTGCCCTAGGTTTCACTCCTGTATGCACTTCATTATACGTATCATTCTATCATTTCTATGCATTCAACAGTGACTTCAGCGATTTCGCAATTATCCCCTAGTGTTGGTTGGATATTCATATCATTTTTTCTTTATCAAACTTATTCATTGTTTTATCTCCTACAATTCTCTCTCAGTACTTTTTTTGGTTTCTTAACTTCACACAATCTGGAAAATAAAAATTAATATTGGAATCTATAAAGTTTTGCAGGGAAGATTTTCAATCTACCCCGATAAGTTGCTGCAATAATTGAAAGAACCCTTCTGAATGGAACAAGTTCTATTAGTCAGCAACTTCTTGCTTTTCTGATATTTTTCAAAATACTTCTTTAATTTTTCGGAAACCAAAAATATTTTTTTTCAGATTATTTTTCTTGTGAATGTCAACAATTTGAGGTTTGACATGTCTTTCAAGATTGGCAGCAAAGGCCATCCGTATCAACCGAATCCTTTGAGATGCAAGCAACTGAGAGCAGCATGATAAAAACAAGATTCATTCAACTTCCGTCTTCCACTATTGCTCTATTTTGGTATCATTTGAGTGTCATTCTATCCTACGGTATGATCTCCAACGGCAGTGAGAATGGGTTCTGATAATTCAGAACCAACAAATCTGT
The DNA here is from genome assembly GCA_032362365.1 of Zygogramma bicolorata. NCBI lineage: Eukaryota > Metazoa > Arthropoda > Insecta > Coleoptera > Chrysomelidae > Zygogramma > Zygogramma bicolorata. The sequence continues at coordinate 1,930,613 of JAVJAQ010004414.1, read as the reverse complement.
CTGTTATTCATGTAAATCTTCTGTTCACCCTTTCGTACTTCTAGAGGTAGGACTTCTTCCCGATATTTATTTTTTTATTCATTCCATAGAATAATAATGCACAAGCACTCTGAAACATACAAATTGGACAAAAATAATATTAAGGAGCACGAGCAGACGCTATGTGTGCTCTCCATTCAAAATTGTACAATGCTTGAGGTTATTTACAATTACATATCAAATTAAAATACTTCAGTATCACAGTTTGTTACAATCAGTATCACAGTTGTTACGATAAAGTTGCTACCGTTCTTTGAAAAAAACAGAAAAAAAACTTGCTTCAATCTCCTCTGAAATAAATTGGTATGCATGTTTCTAGTTTCAACAGGAATTCTGTTATATAAATCGAAACCATTGCATTCCAAACTTCTCTGTCCCATAACAGTTCTCATCAGAAAAGTTCTTAGGTCATTTACCTTACGTAGCCCATATCCATGAGTTTCACTGTTCTGCGTCAACAGTATGTTCGAGTTAGTAATATTTGTGTATATATAAGCATACCTGATACACATAGATAGGGTCAATGTCCATTATTTTATTTGGTAGATACAGATCATCAGTAGGGTGGAGCCTTGGTAGGTTAAAGATTATTTTGATGGCTTTGTTCTGCAAGGTTAGCAATGGCTGAAGTTTTGATTGATGGGTGCACTTCCAAATGATTGTTAAATATGTCAAATGGCTATGTATAAGACTGTTATATATCATTTTTCTATATTTAGGAGTCAGGTAATTTGAGCTCCTTCCCATAATGCTTATGGCTGGTGCTATTTTTTTTGCATATATGATTTATATGATTTTTCCATGATAAGTTATTGTCAATGTAGAGGCCTAGGTATTTTATGCCTATATTTCGTAAGATTTTGCCCATCTAATGACAAGGTAATATGTTGCCATTCATCCTTGTTAGATATGATCATGTTGGTAGACTTGTCAGTATTTAATGTGAGTTTATGAAAGTTTAACCAGTCCTTTATTGCAGTTAGGTCGCTTTCAACATCAGACTTTAATTTTGCGACATCATTTCCGAAGTATATCAAGCTTGTGTCATCCGCATACAATTGAATGTTTCCTTTCAACTGAAGCATTGAAATTGAGTAAATGTAGATTGAAAACATGGTAGGTCCCAGCGTTGACCCTTGGGGCACTCCACAGTTCATGTCTGAAAGGTTGCTTTGCTCATTGTTTGTAGTTACAAACTGTGTTTGACCGCACGAAAGAGGGAGTCGATAAATACAATTCTTTGTGGTTCTGTTATGTTAGTTGGTTCAGCGTGTGTCAGCATTGGACGTAAAATATTTGTTGTTTCGCTAGTTGTTCTAACATTTTACCTGTTGTCGATCCGTTTTATCTTTCTAGATAGTCGAGGGACATAAGGCATTATGTTTATTACAGAAGGTACTGTTTCTTCAGTTTACACAGCAACTTATCGAGTTAGATTGAAAATCTAACCCCTCTACACTATTACAGTTCCCAATAATAATTCTCATATTTTCAGATTGTGGTAGTTTAAGAATCCAAAAAAACTACGGAGAAAGGATCTTCCCACCACACAATGATGCCATTCAAACAGTACCCCTACAATTTTTTTGGCGGTTATAAGGTGTAGAATGATTAAGTCATTCCTTTTTCAATTTTTATAATCACCGTATTCCTTCTGAATGGTCAATGCTGAAAATGTCTACTCTATATTTTATCCTCCAGGACGTATGCAATTGAACTCGACTGTGGTAAAAATTCAAGTGAGACTTCACAAATCAACAACTAATCTGCGAAAAACGTCTGGACAACGGTGATTAATCTCGAATCCGGAACGAAACTCGTATTTCCGTGGCTGCGGACAATAACTCCTCTCATTTTTTCGCATATTAATATTCCCGAGAGCGCCACAAGGAAAACAGATCACCGTCCCCGAAAAAAAGTTAAATGAAATTCCTGAGGCCGCATGTGTGGAAATGCATTTTTCAATTCCTCGAATTTATCTAGACAAACAAGACGAGTGAAAAACACGACGTCAAACTGCCAAAAGTTTTCTGACAAACAAGATAGGGCCGGCCATTGTCCATTCAGTCCGGTTGCGTCCCATTACCGCCTCTTGCCCTTCGCCGGCGTTTTCTCTCTCCCGCTCCCTGATTTGTATTCAAAAGGTGCGGCGGCGGCAGTCTGCACTCTCTGGTGGCTGTCATCTCCGGATACGTATTTTTTCATTTTTCAAACACAAGATTTTCATTCAATTATTCGGTTTTTTCAGGGTTTATGTTAGCGTGACAAACTGGGTTAGCCAGAGAGTTAGCCCTATCCCTTTTTTTGAGAAACAATCTAGAACATATTACACTGAGGCGTTTCAGTCATGTAGAGATAGTTATTTTTCATCACTTCTCTCAAAAATTTTTTTCGTGATCCAGTAAAACTCAATTTCCCAAACGTGCCTTCTATATTGTTGAATTGGATTATTGAAAAGTTATTTCAACAATAGTTGACAACGTGATTCATTTGCTTCCATACAATCTGAATACATGGAAGAAAGTCTTATTTAAACCATTTTTAACACAAGAAAGGTTTAACCGAATTTGCTGGAAATTGGTGAGGATATAGCTTAGAAACAGGAGACGGGCATAGAATACTATGCATGCCGTTTTACCGTTTTCCCGGAAATTCCACCCCTAATGGGGTAGAAAACAGGCGCCAAATTCGTATGGGACAACGTGATATCTTGGTCCAATTTCCTTCAAATTTTGCATGAAAATTATTTTACCGAAGACGTGTTTCCTATTTTATCGAAATTGTGGTCTCGGTAGTGTAGTGGTTAGCATATCTGCCTATCAAGCGGAAGGCCGGGGTTCGAATCCTCGCCGGTCCACCGTGCTGGGTAATCGCACGTTAAAAGGTAAGGCCTCGTTGATCCATTGCTCGCACAAGTTTCGACTTCTGAGGGTTGACGTTCGTCAGCTGGTTAACGGAAACGAACAATTTTGAACAAATTTTAATCGCCTAACGGGATTGAAGAGGGGTTGAAAGTTATTTTAGGGGTTAATCAACGCACAGCCTGAACTACTGATCGTAGAGATCTAAAACCTGAAGAGGATGTTCTTTGAATGACGTAGACATTCGATAAGAAAGTGTTTTCCGAAATTCGACCCCTAAGGGGGTGAAAAACGAGCTCATAGTTTGTATTGAACAACTTAGTTCTAATCTGATTTCAATTTTGCAAAAATATTCTTCAACAGAATTGATGGAAGGTGTATTCCGTATTTTATCCGAATGCATTGTCTAACGGGGTGAAACAAACGGGTTTATAACATTTTCGACTTCTTTCGAACGCTCCTAGTACTACACAATATAATTGCATTGAATGTTAATTCGTATCTCCTGTACCTTGAATCACGCGGTGTTCTTCGAACATCACAGGCTTTCCTTTCGTGTGAATCTGCCTATATAAAAAAAATAATTATAATTAACGCCCAACGAAGTAGGCACAGATCAGTGAGTATATTTCATTTTATTGACATTCAGTTCTGAAATTTCATTCTGATGAGGTTCAGCAGTGGTTGCTTCCTTATACAGACGAATTAGTTATCGAAAACATCAATTTCCTCAAACAAGCGAGCAGTAAATAATTTTTTTTAATGAACGTTAACAATTTCAACTCATTCTGGAATGTAATATACCATGTTTTATATTGAAGTTGAAATAATTTCCAAAGAAACCAAACTAAATCTGTGACAAGAAAACGATAAATGGGGAATCAGATTGTAATTAAAAATTTCAACATCGAAATCTTGCTGTCATTGAAATCAAGTGATTAAAAAAATGTTTTTTATGATTCTGATTCTTGAATCCCAAACCTCATTTGTATTTTTCATCGGTACCAAAATTATCTGGTTGATGTTCCTAACGCCCATTTTGCATTGAATGTTTGGGTGAATTTCACTTTAGAGGAAAGGTATCATCATAGGAAATATAATTTCGCACCTTGAATCATAGGGTTGTGACACCACTTCGCTAGAGGTTCGAAGGCAGAGGTTATAAAATATGGGTGAAATGTGTCCCCTTCGAAAGCATGTTTCACGTGTACGGACCTTTGTGCGTCAATAACCAAATGAAAAAAAAAAGAGTTAGGTGCATACTTTTCATTGAACCACTCTGTATAACAATCAATGCACTTTATTTCTCTCGGCTACTCCGCTTTGTATGTTCACTATTAGCCTTTCCCAAAAACTTTCCATTTTGGGTGTGTTAACTAAATGCTCGAAAACCCCTTCACCAAATCTCTAAATAGAGCATTTGAAATAGACGAGTTCCTCACAAGTTGCCAACTTATAAAATTCGTCGAAAAGGTCTGCCTCTCCAATTTTGATTATCTTAAGATAGTTGTGTAGAGAATCAAAAATTATATACGCTGGTTCGTTTACTTTGAGTCAGAAAGCCTTTATAAAGTTTTTATATCACTTATGTCAATCATAGATTTTTTGTCTAAAAATAGGAACTGTTGGTAACGCAATTCCATGACAAAAACATTGATGGTGCTTCTTGTAACATAACCTGATATTTTTGTGTTTATTTTTTTTTGCAATATTAAGTAATTTGTGCTTGAATGTTTACGAATTTTCCCTGATTATCCACATTCGTCATGCATATTGTTTATATGATGCTCTTGTTGAATGAGAATGTAGGTTGTAGGTAGGTAGATTGAATTACTGTTTTCTTTACAATACCTAATGTGTTTTTAGGTATGAGACGAGGTTGTTTTAAGATATGGGTATTTTAACATTCAGACACGACAAGGCATTCCTTTCACCAATAAAGAACATATCAACATTGCTAAATCTTTGGAATTAATACACTGCATTGTTTGTTGTACCTACTTGTGCAAGAGCTAGAGAAATTTTAATGGATGCTGTTCATGTAATAACCACTTGAAAAAAATCCTTTTGTATAATGAACGTGATTCCTGTGGGACGAGAAGAAAAACTATGAAACTGTTCGAAAGGAATCCGGGTTTATACAATGCTACAGAAAAGATGATTGAACAGGCTCTACATTTTATTCTTGGAGCTATCAAAAATGTATGATTAATGGTTGTGGAAAAGGTGAAATGAGAGAATGAGATAGGTATGCTTGTCTTTTTGAAAAGGGAAAATGAAGCAGAGATTTTCACCATTAATGTATCACCATTCAGTGTTCAGCATGGAAGTCGACTGGGACTGCAGACAGTAAACATATCCCTACCTAATACCAATTTTTAATGGCCCTGAATTAAGGTGTTCGAAATGACAAGCAGGGGAAGTTTATCTGTAACAATTCAAAATTTTTATGATGCAAATATTGTTGGAGCGGTACATACTCTTAGAAAGGCAGAAAGAAAGTTTCACCTCAAGATATAGGCGAAAGAAGATTATGAAGTTACTATGCCAACTATTTAATCAAGACAAAGTGTATTCACATTCATCTTAATAATTAAGATGTGTGAGATTTGTATTATAAGACTGCAGTACACAGAAATAACCATGACCACTGGGAGATCTGCGTACTGCACACCAAGGGTCTGCGTTAGAGAGAAAAAGCAGGGTTCTAAATATAATATATAAAAAAACATGTTTTTATACTAGCAGGTTCATTGGCAAAAATTAATAGAAAAATAATTAGTAGATAACTCATCTTATTCAGCATCCTAAAGATCAATAGCCATAGCTTATATTTTCAACAATGTCTTCCGAGAAGAACTTTGTTGAGACACAAACATGAAAAATAACTTATTTCCAATCTCTATTTTCATCGATACATATCTAACACTCTTGAGGTCTGAACCCCCATTTTATAGTTCATAATTCCTGGAATAAGACGACTCATTATTATGATTGATCTTGAAGCCTCCATCTACTTAGGTTTTATTGTGGTTTCATTCGGTTTTTACACCAAGATGATTGTGATTGACATTATTGACTAGTATTGATCGTCAGCAGGAATTTCACGTGGAAAAAATTCGGGGAAGAAGTTTCTATTCCCATAACAATAATAAATAACCTCACTTTCTAGTTCAATCTCGAATTTATTTTGAATCAATCGCCAATTATGGAAAATGAAAATGTTTTGTCATGGAATTGCGTTACCAACAGTTCCTATTTTTAGACAAAAAATCTATGATTGACATAAGTGATATATAAACTTAATAAAGGCTTTCTGACTCAAAGTAAACAATCTACCGTATATAATTTTTGATTCTCTACACAACTATCTTAAAATAATGAAAATTGGAGAGGCAGACCTTTTCGACGAATTTTGTAAGTTGGCAACTTGTGAGGAACTCGTCTATTTCATCAGAAACTTTGACATCTTCGGAAGAGAGACTTCGCCAAATATTGAACAAAAACGAACGTTATAGTTCAGTGCTCCTAAGTTCAATGAGATAACGCCTAATTAGTTTGCACCACTGCTCAAAAAAAACTTGTACATACTATGGACTATGAGAGTGGAATCACTCATATTTTCAGAAAAGTGGTTTGATTTTGATGATTCGTTACCGTCTTGTAGTGTTCTTGTTTTCATTCGATTAATTGTTCGTTATAAATCCATTGAGATAATAGAATGAATCTGAAGTTTCATCTACTACGTCGATACCTCAATTTTCTTGTCACAATATTATTTCATTTATTTCTTCATTTAAATTTTTTTGACTAATATTCCATATTATTCTTATCCTTCCTTTTTGAGCAACAGGTTTCGATACAGTTGATAATATAGACCATGAAAGCCCGAACCATTACCACTCAGAAAGGAACATTGTCAACCACATTCAAACAAACGTTTGTATTCTTTTTATCAACTATCTGATATATTATTTCTATATATTGTCTGATCTGGTCGAACGAATGAACGGTTTTGGTCGTTGAAGAATGGTTGCTGTAGGAATAAAGATTAGGAATAAAAGCAACAGATAAATTCAGGAGGTTATAGTTATCAACCAACTCAGGCCATAACACATCAAAACATCTCTTTCTACATCCACTCTTTTGAACCGTTCATTGCCCTTTGACTTCACGCGTTGGTACGATAGTATCATAATAAATTACTGAATTTCTCGAAAAAAAGTATGGATTCTGGTTGTATATTCGTTTCGCACGATTTCTTCTGCAGATCATCAGAACATCGCTTGTTACCCCCAACACGCCAAATCAGAAATCGCTCGTGCGGATGTATACCCAATTACTCCCGCCAGACTGAAATAACGAAATAATTTGATACATTAAAGTCTAATTCACAATTTGGAACGCATAATATAATTCGAAAGGAGGCGGCTAGGAGAGCCTAGAGTGAGCGGAATCAGCTTTCGTTTCCCACACAGCCGGATCCTGCTCTCCATACTTTATTCCGAGCCTTCCATCGTCGTCGAAAAGCCTGGGGGCTCACTTGAATATTTGATAATTGATATTTCGCTCCTTAATTCGCAGCTGGCATGTGATGAGACGAGAGATATGTCTGCTTTGATTGAGACGGGCTGAATATGGATGAGCGTACGGGGTAGCGCTGGGGTAGCTGATTCGAGATCCAGAGATTTGGATAAATCGTGGTGAAATCAAAAAAACATTGATTTTTTTCTACGGTTACTCAAGAGTACAGAGTAACTCTGAGTAATATAGTAGATTAAAACTACGAGTCAATAATGATAGCTATTATTCTCGAGGAATTTTTACGAACCGCGCCGCATCAGCGGCGAGGGAGTAATATTCTTACTCTGCTTTATTCACGACTAATTCATTTATCATAAATGAATGATTCTGCAGTTTCATTCATCTCAATATGAATACACAAACACTACCTACCCGTTTGACACTGACACTTTAGAATTTGGTTATATCGTGTTCATGGTAATGTTCAATTCGAAAAATATTGTGATAGGACTACAAGAAGGAATTAAGACTATTACTATTGATCCCTCGCCATTATTCCCTAAGGGAATAATATATGGCATCAAACTGCGGAAATTATATGTATAATACTTAGATTATTCATCAGTAGTGAATAAAATTAATTTTTCAGTAGATTTCGACAGAATTCATCTCAAATCATCATATAGACATGACATGAAAATATAATGAATTCGTCAAGTAGTTCTAACGCTCATTGAGTGTACCGTTTTACGCTATATCAAATAACCAAAATAATAATAATGTAGTCCAGAAGTGACCGTTGCCGTCATATTCCTGAAAACGTGGTGACATTAGGGTCTTGGTTACCTGAAATATGGCCAATCAAACGTTAACTAAGTCGTTAACCCACCCAAATCAGAATACAACAAAGTTTAAATTTTTCAAAATACAGCAAAGTTTCAATTTTGAATTCTTGGTATGAATTTAAGATGAGTTGATATGATCCATGAGTCTGAGGAGAGTATTCTGAGATCCTTCGAACAATGAGTCTTACTTGGTATGATACCTTTCGGAAAAATAACTACCTCAGACAAAACAACAACGAATAACAGAATATATGTTGAAAATAAAGAGATCTTTCGATAAATAAAATTCTACCCGGATTCAATATGACCAAAAACAAATGAAAAAATTTACTAAATGACTTAATTTGAGTTCAACTCATCATCATCATAGTTTCGTTCCTAACTTCAACCCCATTTTGAGATAATGTAATAATATAAAAGGTCTCGTCACGAGTTTTCTCAAAGGTCTCGATCTGATCTGCCTTCTCCATTGATTATATATATATATATATATATATATATATATATATATATATATATATATATATATATATATATATATATATATATATATATATATATATATAAGTGTCCCAATATTCAAGGTCAAATTTCATTATTTTTGAATTTCAAAAATCGAAAACATTATTAGCGATTGTTTTTAAAGATTCCACACCACTGGATTTTAGCTGTTTTGGAATGATTAAAGGCAAAATTATATCAAAATCCATTTAGAATCAAAAAAGTAATGGGGAAATTAAATTTGAAAATAAGCCATTGCATCATAATTTTGACCACTTCATTTGAATCAGTAGATTTTACTCGATGATTGACCGATATTTAATCGAAATCTGTACATTATTAAAAAAGTTGCGAGTGAAGGTCCAGTGGTGTAGCCAACATTTTTCCACTTTTTTATTCAATGAGATAGATATATTTGAAATATTCATCAATCATAACTTTTATGAAAATGAATAGATTTCGTGAAATCCCAACTTTGTAATGTAGAATTGGTGGGATTATTAAATGACTCATTTCTCAAATTTCATTCCTTTTAACTCTCTCAGTGGAATCTGATGTAATTCGACCTGACCCACTTCTGAACAGCATTGATGCAGTAGTGTAGAAAAAATTCTCTATAAAAAATCGCTACTTATTTTTTTCGAGTTATGACTTAAAAAAATTATAAAACTTTATCTTGAAAATCAAGACTCATTCATGAAATTTGGTGATCGAGTAGACTTTTCGAATGTCTATCTGTTAAGAAAAAATAATTTCAATTGGTTGAAAAAAATGAGTTTCAGAAGGGTGCTTCCACTTCAAATGGGTCACACTGTATATAAAAGTTCGTATAACATGGAGTTTCATACAATTCTGCTCTTTAAAGAGACAATTCAAGCCAATATAGTCGAAAAAATGTGCTTTTTTTGTTAATATTCTTCTATAACAGAAACAAGGTTTTTGTAAAAAAATCACTCTAGTTACAACAAACAAGTTATAAAAAATCTTTTTGATATGAGCTAAGTATGTCTTATGAGACACACTGTATATAATTGAACGGTTTGAAATAGATATATTCCATCATTTCACATATTTTTTGCAACCATTAATAATATGTTACCTCTTGCACTAGTGAGCAATTTTCATCGGCTTTGTCCATATTTTATCATATGGATTCGCACGAAGATATTGACAACTGAGGACTGGATCAAAAAACAAACCCTTGCTCCCTACTAGTCATGGGACATCAGAATGATTTTAGAAATTGTACTCCGAAGCTATATTATTTCTATGTAAATTCACTTATATTCATTTGTTTCAGCCGCAAACCTCGCATAAAGCAGGTTCGAAACACTTCAAATATTTTCCATTAGAGGCGCCACCTGCTACGAGAATCGAAGGTAAGAAAACCGTTTTCTAATCCCCCTCAATAACGTCTCGTTTTCGTCTCTCTGATGGCATTATGCTTTTATTTCATTTCTGTATCTTATACTTTGAAAAGAATCACGGAAGAATGTAAAATTCGGAAAGTTTTCCGAAACAATCTCTTGTCTTGTTATTCAAAAGAGATGAGTGTCGTCCATTGTTTTGCAATACCTACTATGATGTTTTTTCTCGCACAAAGTTAACTTATATAAGAATTCCATCATTATGCATCATCTAAGAGGAGTTTCAAAGGCGCTGTTCAGAAGAAGTTTCGGCTTTGGAGGAATTATTATTTTTAAAAATGGAATAGTTGTTAAGGGGTCTTCTGAAAACTCCTCGATAGCGAACTGAAGATGAGAGATTTTGAGTCGAAAAATAATTCATTATTCTATCGTCTGATGCATCAGTGGAAAAATATCTGTTTAATTTCAAATACAGTCATGATCATGGAACTTGATACATTGAGATACTATACTGTTTTGAATAATTTACTCAATTCTTCACATTGGTAACAATATGCATCTGGATATATTCAATCACTTACAATTATATCAAGATTTGAAGGAAATATTAATGAATCTGCAGGTTTTTTCATTGAAATACCATATCCAGATTGAAACTCTGCGGGATAATTGAATAAAATTTTTATATTGTGTTGGGACCATAGTCGAAACGGAAACTTCTTGGTAATTTTATGGTGTGATTATGAGATGTAAAGCAGAAAGAACGTTATCCTCAAGGTAAGTACTGATTCAAATCATCCAAATGTACTGATTGAATGTCAGTGAAAGTCGATGAAGTGGCGTATATGTTCCTTCGGCAAGTTCACACCATCCAAAGTTAGTTGTTGATTGTCTGAGTACAGACCATTTTTCCGATTCTGATATAAAAATAACCTAGTTACTTGAACAGTAGCATATACCAGTTCACTATTAATTAATATCTCACAATTTCAAATAATATGTATTGTTTTCCGTTGAGTTTGCGTGGGATTTTCTACAGGATGACCACGATATCATTGTAGGTGCCCTCTTTGGAAAACTTGTCAGTTCATCATATTGACATCGAGATGGTGTAGTTCATCGAGTCCGATGGTTACAACGAAACAATTGCTTATTTCTTCTGGTTTACCCGGAAGTATACCCAAGTCGAAGACTTTGAGTGAATCACTGGTTATTTATCTAGACTAGACCATTCCATTAAACACATTGTCTTCCTTCATATGATTATTTCAGAAGCCCTCTTTTCTGAATACAGTATGATGCTACTATATCGTCACCGATAGAACTATTGTGGAAAAATGTAAACAAAACAAATACAGAATTCACATAGCAATTTTCGGAAATTTGAGGTTTTTTCAATTGAGATACATTGTACTCATTTCGATAGGCTTTCTACTACTACTAGGTGTTCCCCATTCTCCCATTCCAGAAATAGGTATTCATTCACAATTTCAACAATTTCTTGTTTTTCAAATTGCTAAAGGTCGAACATGTCGATGATTTTCGTGACTGAGTAGTGGGAAAACAATTCCGTTCAGTAATATAGGTAAGAAAACTAACGACATGTTGAGGAACTACGACTATTCAAAACTGAAAACGGAAAATAAGAAGGCGTGTGTGAGTAATCACGAGACCTGTTAGTTCTCATCTTATGAATGAATGTTGACTGCTGCTTGTAGTAGTGATACAGTGATATGGCTTGATCCAAATGATAATGAATGACAGCCAATGCTAGTTCGCAGTGTTTCGACAATAATTTCTCAACGGTAGATCTTTTCAATTATTTACTTTGAAAAAAATTCAAACAGACGTCTATTGTTTTCTGTTGTTACGATTGATTCGATAAGTGCCAGCTCGATGATTTCGCCGAGGGTACCCAAAACAATAAAAAATAACAAAAATTACAAATTTTTGAGTAATTTTGATATTATAGGTCTTCATGACTTTGAAATTACAGGTTTTCTGGAAATTCGGTAAACAGGGCACTCAATCGGAAGTATCCGATTCGTTTGAATCGAACCTCAGAGTGGATGCCTGTGCCGATGAGAACATGCAAATGGGACAATTTTTTTTTTCGAGGTGCCAGGTATCCTCCCGAATGTAATTATGTTCTTATCACCTCTACTAATTATTTCTAGTTATACCAAACACTACTAGATTATTTCCATTCTCCTCGCTGATTCGATATTCGTGTCACACATTACCCAGACATTTCCATCCCGGAAATAAATCACATTACCCCCGCATGGCAAAAAGTCCAATAAACTACGAGATGCAAATCAGTGCAGCGAAATTATTATTTTATTAGTATTCCCGTTCCACATAGCGCCATTCCTCACTAGTATCTCATATATTTTCAGCACGGAATTATATAAAGTAATTTTAGTTTAATTTATAACGGGCTACGAACTGCCACACATCGCAATATGCTGGCGTGATTTAGATAGAAAACGCGACTTTGCTCGCTATTTATATCGTCATTCTGCTTGTAGATATGAATATATACATAGAGAATAGGATCACCCTTAGCGTCGTCTTTACACTCTCTCCTTCTCACCCCCGAGTCGATCGAAAATCGACCCTAACTCGAGCTAGTAGAAGTCTGCGTTTCGAATACGTTTCAGACTTTTTGGTGGCATCTTCACGATGTCGAGCGGTTAGTGTACAGCTACAGGCTGCTGGGTATATGCCTACGGGGTGAATCCACCCTTATATTCGTAACTACCACGTAGTATTTGAGATTCATGCTTTATGGCCTCCTCAATTGAAAGTGTATATCTTCAGGCTTGGGAGTGTTTCATATTCCGGATGTTCATAGGATCACGTCGATAGTAAGTTGATCAGATCCGTCGAGATGATGAGAAAAGTTCAACAGGGATTGCTTATGTATATGTTATTGATATTTTATGTTATTTCAGAAATATTTCTTTTATTCGAATAATAAAAGTACTATTTCAATAAAAGTCTAGATGATTCTTGGACCACATTGGACTCTTGATTGGAAAAATTTTCAGAGGAAATAACAAATAACTGATAACTGTAATTGATCATAATTCTCTTGAATGAAAAATCGAATATCTGAAGAATTGTGGAATTTTCTTGACTTATCGCTTTTCAAGACAGGAATACAACTGTGATCTTGACTATGAAAACATATTGACATAATTCATTTAGGTTATTTAGGTTTGATAGGTTATTTATTGTTCATCAAAAAAAAGTCAGTACAATTAACAGTTCAGTTCAAATATTCTCATTTAGTTTCCGATGTTATAAGGTCGATCGAACAAAATTCAACAGGAAAATTGTATTTGAATATGCTGGCATATAATGTTGATCCTCTAATCACCGAAATCGTCGAAGTGAATACTTATGAATTCGATATGGATATTGTTATTCTAACGAGATGGAACACCACCACACAACTCCAGACAAGTGAGAAACTATTTGGATAATACCTTCCATGGTAGTTGTATTGGCCATCGAGGTACTACGGAATGGCCAGCCAGCTTGCCAGATTTGACACCTTAAACTTTTTTAATGGGGCTATTTGAAGCAAAAGGTGTTCGAAACCAAACCTACTTCATTATTGAATGCATGGCAGAGAATTATAAATATTTGTAGGAATGTCGACGTTGCTGTGTTCGAAGTGAAATATCAAAGAGGTTGCTCTCATCCCAAGTCGTTTAAGGCAACCATTTCGACCATCTTCTGAAGTGAACTCAGCCTATTTTCTCGAATTATGAAGTCGAACTTCGATGTGTTCCGCTATTTTGTAGCAGGTAAAGATATTGACTTCATATTCTAGGGTTGCGAAGTATTCGCCAGAAACTTCAAAATGATGTACCACAGTTCAACTTTTTTTTCCAGATGGCGCCCAGTAGCCATCTTGACATTTTCAAGTGTCAATTTCACTGCAAAATATAGTATTCATGCATCAATTTCATTATCTCAAGTTTCAATTTTTTGAGTTGACCCGTTCAAAAAATAATAGGGGAAAATTGAAGAAATGCACTGTAAACTCCCTGTTGCAAACAGCCAATATGAAAATGAAAAAAACATACCCACGTCACAGGTACAATTATAATTCAAATGTCATACACCCGATATTGCCTACCTTTTCTCAACTCATGTATATGAAGTAGTTAATAGGTAGATCTAAATGTGCTATTGTCGAAGGTTCTATATAAGAAGTCTAGAAACACTGGTGTGATCACTTATAGCCGTGAAAGTTTGGGATAAACTTAGCAAAATCTGGATTGCTTGCGTTTTGGTGTATAATTGAGCTTTTGGAGGTTTCCGTGCAATACGTACAGATGTCGCCCACACGCTCTTGTCAGTCCTGTCGGCAGCTGAATTTGTAGAGTGAAAATGTGCATTTGGGATTTTTCATTTTCATTCGATCGACTAGTGAGCTAATGTTAAGAGATCGCAACATAAATGAAAATAGGTGGCCAATGAAATATGAGTAAAAACGTTTCAACGTTCTGAAAACAACGAAATCAATAAATCAACACGATAAAAACATCGTACACATCTACAACTTTCAAAGTGACAATCAACTTGACACTTGACATCAAATTTGAAAAATGGAACATAACGCCTCCTACCGAAAAAATAGGGAAAACCTCCAGAAGCGTCGTTTGCTTTTTTCACCCCAAAAATGTCATCAGTGGAATCACCAGGGTTTGTAGGCATCTCAGTTCTATGATATGGAAATCCTAAGACGTCTGAAGAAGCATTGCAACAATTTTTTTTCAGATTCACACATATTTTTTAATTTTCCCAGCTAGCTTATGAATTTGGCACAATGTGCAATCGTGCGAATTAATTCAAAGCTGATTTTGATAAAATGACCGTTTTGTTTCGCGATACAAGCTGTAATGGTATAGCTAGTTCTGATGATGTGAACAAAGTACTGGACAACTTTTAGGAAAAAGTCGATAAGTTCTTTGAAAAATGCGTTCCTAAAGCCAAGTACAGAAAAAGGAGTTTTCCTCCTTGGTTCACAAGAAATATTATATCAGATATAAGAAAGAAGGATTATTTCAGAAAATAGTTCAAAAAAACTAAAAATGATAATTACAAACATCAATTCGCAAGTCATATTCCGTAAACAAAATGGAAAATGATATCAAAAGGGATCCGGCACAATTCTGTAAATACGTTAAATGTATGAGGAAAAATTCTGATTCTGTGAATGGAACTATGTATTACAACGGTATCTCAACCACAGATAATGATGAAACAGCGAATGCATTCGCCACTTACTTTAAGAGTATTTACTCTACTAATGTAGCCAAGTATGGCTACTAATGTAGCCAAGTATGACATAGCGAGTTTAGATATCAATCCAAATAAAACCAATTATTTTCAAATAGGAACTATATCTGATAAAGAAGTATTAACTGCCATAAAACGATTGAAACCAAAAAAGTCCTTAGGACCGGATAATATTCCCGCTTATATTATAAAAGGATGCTCTGACTACTTTATGGAACCTCTGAAAGTAATCTTCAATTCAATTTTGAATACAAAAGTATATCCGGATTTGTGGAAGTTAAGTAAAATATGTCCTATACCAAAATACGGCGACAGGAACCAAATAATCAACTGTAGACCCATTGCTTTAATCTGTGCACTAAGTAAGTCATTTGAATAAAAAAAATGGTAAAATACGTCGGGCCTCATACATCCGAAAAACAACATGGATTCACATCGAAAAAATCTACAGTGACAAATCTTATCAATTTTACCCAGAGGGCTAATGAAGTTGTAGATCTCACTAGACAATTAGATGTAAAATATATGGATTTTTCGAAAGCGTTCGACAAAGTCGACCACGACATCATGCTCAAAAGTTTTTATGAGCTCGGTTTTTCTCAAGATCTTTTGTAATTATGTGCTTTCTATTTAAAAAAACGACAGCAATTTGTAGTATTCAACGGTGGCTCCTCGACAAAGTTTGTGACGTTATCTGGTGTACTTCAGGGTTTCAATCTTGGTCCTTTTTCCTTTTTATGTCTGATAAATACCCTACCAAATAGTTTGAATTCATCTGACTGTTCGATATTCGCTGACGATTTTGAAATTTACAAGAAAACAGATGATATTCATGATTGTGATATTTTACAAAAAGATTTGGATGCAGTAGTAGCTTGGTCGAAAAATAATAAACTACCTTTGAATATAGAGAAATGTTATACAGTGTCTTACTAGAGGAGAAAATATGGTCGAGCTTGCATATTCTATCAGGAATAACTTACTACCAAGAAAAAACAAAGCAAAAGACCTAGGAGTATATTTTGACAGTGAACTCAATTTCAACCACCATATCAATACCATAGTAAAAAATATCACAAAATGCTGGGATTTGTTATCAGGAACGCCCGTAAGTTCACAAATATTGAAACGTTGATAATGTTATAAAATACGTATGTCAGGAGTGTTCTCGAATATGCCCCTATAATCTGGTCGCTTTACTATGAAATATACAAAAATGAAGTAAAAAAAATTCAGAAAAAATTTCTTAGGTATCTCTTTTACAAAAAAACTGGGGTATATTATTTCGATCTTCCTTATAAAACACTACTGAAAGAATGTAATTTTCTCAAACTAAAGCATAGACGAGAACTAGCTGCAGCACTGTTTATGTATAAAATCCCCAACGAAAACATCATTTGTGAATACCTCCTGGAAAAACTAATATATCACCAATCAAGCTATGACTCCAGAACAATGACATTGTTCGTTTTACCTAGAGCCTACACTAATTTGGGAAAAAACGCACCTCTCTATAGACTTCGCCAAGTGATGAATAAATTTGATCCAGATATAATAGAAAAACCATTTTATTTCTTCAAGAAAAAAGTATTAGCTCTTCTTCACAACCTGTGTACCGAAGGAAAAACAAAACTCATTTTCTGCTTTCAGAGTTATTTCTGAATTTCTTTACAAATTCCTATTTCGTTACCGAATGTGTGTATATGCGCTTATATGTGGGTATATGGGCATATATGTGTATATATGCATCTATTAATTATGTATATGTTCTCGATAGGTTCAATGAGGGTATCTGATTACTATATAAGTTACATTATATGATTGTAATCTTTTGTTGGAATGTAAATTCTGTTGATTACATAAATATAAAATAAAATAAAAAAATGAAAAAATGTATTCAAAAGAATGACACAATCATATAAAAATCGAAGTGAACATCCCATAAAATATTTGTAGCCCATAAATCTAAGCAACCCTTCCAGAACGGAATCCAGGAAGCAGCCCCGTGAAAAAGAATCAAAATCTAACAACGTGAAAGCAAAAGTCATAAATTAATTAAAAAAACAATGAAATGTAAACAGATCCGAGTCGGGTAAAGAAATCCGAATATTTGCACTGCGTAGGGCTGCCTGTTTTAAATATCAGCTGATAATTTAATTAAGAGATCCCTTCAAAGGTCCTCAAAGGCGGAGAAGCCGAAAGAATCCCGCGAAAGAACCTCCGGTTCATTTTTATTTTTATTGCGGGGGAACTTTGTAACTCATACTGGGGCGCGCGGGACCACCTGATTTTCTTTGTTCTTAACCGTAATAAAAAAATGAGCGGCGGCATCGCTAAAACGAGGCGCTTTCACGTGGATTTTCAGTCGGTTTAGTGATTATAAACTTCGGCGTTATGCTCTTATTAATTTTGAAGAGCGTCAGTCGGGTGGAGGAAAGGAACGCACTCGAAATTCTCAAGATGGTGAAATTTTTTCGTAGTGTGTTCGTCATTGAAGATGATCATGTTGTGAATGAGAGTACATTATGAAGTTTCTTGATATATCCACATGAAGAACATCATTAATTATGATGGAGGAGATGAAGAGAGAATCAGAGGGAGAAAGAAAGAGAGAGAGAGTGAGATGTAAGTGTGCACCGTATGGGAATATTTTTATTAGTTATAAAACCGAAATTTAAGAGCCGTGTTCGATATCCGACTTACATGCATTTCGATTGGCTTCTGGTAGAACACTATACAGGGCGGAATAAAGAATAATAAATTTGTTCAAGAATAAAGTACTCGCATTTTGAAAAATATTGGATAATTTCATAGTTGAAAGTTGTTAAGAAATGAAGGTTTTGCCCAATAGATCTCAACCTAATACTCGATTTTGTTTGATTAGTCCCTTATGAATAATCAAAATTTTTATTAATACGTATCAAAAGAAACTATCACCAAATCACAGTATCGTCAGTAGATCATTTGCCTTTTTTCAAAAGAGACGAGACGTTAGAGGAAAGACATCTTATAGTGCTCGTCAATATGCGTACCAGCATGGAAAATCAACAAATTTACCGCTGGACGATCTAAACACGCTACTATCTTAGACAACAAGGGGGTATTTAATAACGTTTCTGCGAATTCGCTTATAGACGCAGTGGAAAAAAAAGAGTCCCAGCCGTATTGTGTTGAAGGAAGAAAGCTAGCCTAGGAAGATGGATGATATTCATTACTCTAGGAGAGGCTACCATATAGGTGAGAGCAAGAAGGGGGTTCCACAAGGAGGCGTACCATCGCCTTTGATAGCCACATAAGGAAAGCTCTTTGCAAAAAACTGCTGTCGTCGCGTTCACAAAAAAAATAGTACTCAACGAAGTGGAGTTCTCGTTTGCCACGAAAGTCAAATACTTCCGATCATAGGCTCACGTGGAACCTTCACATGCAGAAAAACGCAAATTAGGCAAATTTGTAGAAGAATGTGCGGAAAAAACTGAGGGCTGTATCCAAAAAGGTATTACGGCTATACACAACCGTAGTGAGAACCATGATAACATAGAGTGTCGTGACAAAAGATTTATGGATTCTCGTTGTTCAGGTGAGATTCTGACATATAATCACATTTTTCACAAAAGTTGTTTCAATTCATAATAGTTTATAGGTCCTTGAAAACAGTCTACTTACCGTCTGTGTTTTCATTTATAACTAATAATTATCCATTTATAATGGAGTATTTGTTTCGAGAATTGATAAGGTGAATAAAGTCCAGTGACCTTCTCAAAATGTATTATATTCTTGCAGTAGAGCCTCATTGATATTGTTACTTTCTTCCAGCATAAATGTTCACATATTCCATTAGCATAGCTGGCTAGCTTCATTATATCTTTTAGTGCAGATGCAATGAGACTAATCGCTTTATTTATTTCGTTCTTCCAGAATTCAGCATTCAATTTCCATTCAGCTTTCAATTTCGATATGCAATACGGAATTGAATTTCCAATTGAGTTTTGAATACAGTTCATATCAGTATCTCTATTAGATTCAAATTATTAAGTTGTTATCGCTATCGATTTCTGAAGTTTCAGATTTGAATCGTTATATTGTTGTTGTTGTTCGTTCCGTTAACCAGCTGACGAACGTCAACCCTCAGAAGTCGAAACTTGTGCGAGCATTGGATCAACGAGGCCTTACCTTTTAACGTGCTATTACCCAGCACGGTGGCCCGGCGAGGATTCGAACCCCGGCCTTTTCCTTGATAGGCAGATATGCTAACCCCTACACTACCGATATAAGATGTGATAGCATTCTCGCTAGTTCTGTCGTCTGTTGATATCTGGTGTTCAGTTAAAACCATTTTTTTTTTGGTTTTGACGAGTCGAAATTGGTCAGATAAGTCAGTTAAGGTTTTATACATGATTGTATTTCATTCTATTGTCACTTTTAGTATCTTAAAACATTTCAACCTGCCAACAATTAACGAAAGACGAAATTCATTTCAGTCCCAACTCACAGTTTGTAAATGAAATATCACGATTTCAGTGAAAATTCATTCTAGCACTGACCTGAACATTGGTATACGTCTCATAGAATCGTTGCACCACGCTGCAAACTTCGAATATATTTATTATTCCAATAAACCCATACTGTTGAACTTCTTTGATCGTTATTTCCTCCTACCAATTCTTCAGGAAACAGATTGAAATAGATTGATATTTTCTATTTCCTCTTCACTCTCAACTCAACTGTAATCACAAATAAAGTCATGTTTGAATCAAATATTGATGTTCGAAGAATGATCAGTCAAATAGACCCAGAGGTGTATCCAGAACGATAAAATACGAAAACATAAATGCCAAGTGTGGGGAAAGAACACCTACGCCTTTACTCGAGCCTTGATCCTAATTTAATGATGAATTGCAGTGGAAAGGGGCCAACACCAACGTTTCATCATCAAAATCATATCAGACTCACATGTAAATGAACCATAGAAAACAACCAAGATAGATTCATCATTCTGTCTCCTCTTTATTGTTGACCCAATTGAATAGAATCATCAGGAGGTAGAAACGAAATACTTCTCAAGTGGGTATCATGAAGTGGTGGTGAAGAAGTTTTAAAAAAGCTATCCTTGAGGCATTCATACAACGAATAGTATTCAGATGCGTCTTGATATTATCGAATCCTACATCAATTAGTACTCCGTTATCACAATCAATCGACCTCTGAATACTCCCATACTTCAATCTGTTGCTATTCGAGAATATGGAGCATACCAAAAAAAAAACTGGCGCCCGAGGCTTAATTCACAAAAATATTTGTAAATCTACCTGTAACCTTGTGTTGGTTTAAACCCAGGAAACTCGTTAGATATTCGTGACATATAGATATCGATAGTTCATACATCTCCATAATGTAACTATCGGTAGGGTTTGTAATTGTTGTTTTATTTTTTATTGCTCTTCTAGGTACCCACAATAATCCCTCAATATTTTCTTTCTAACACTGTACCTCTATTTCAACCTATCTGTATAAATTTATGTTTACAATTTACAATCTCTCCGCTCTATTACTAGTGTGGTAATTGCTGAAAGGGTATCATTTTTGTTAATGGCAGCGTGTCACCAGACGTAGATTTCTCTACGTCAAATTTTGGATGTTAAGGCAATTTCCGAAAGGAACATGAGTTCGGCCCTTTGCACGAAGAAAGGGTCTTTAGTGGGAAACCTAGGGTTCAATTTCTGCTTCCTCGTATACTCTGAAATCTGAAGATAGGGTGGCTTGTAGGAAATGAAATCCTCTTATAACTTTAAGCAATATATTAGCAACGAAATGAAAATAGGAACTTACAAAATAGATAAGAAAAAATATATAACAGAAGAAATATGCATTGAATACAATTTATAACGAAACAATAACATTTACCGTACTATTTGATTTAATCAAAATATTGAAAAATGAATTGAGACCGGAAGTGGTCTTCTCTATGCATAAGAAAAATGAAAATTCCACAAACAGAAAAATGTGTACTCAGAAAACAAAAAAATCTGATGTACTTATATCTATAAATGCCTCTAAATTTGCCCTACTGGCTAAATATATATTTTAGGCCGCCCTACGGCCCATCTCAACTACTACTCGATGTCAGAGAGAGTCAGAAAGATTTCTCAACTTGTGATTCAAACAACAGATATAAAATTAATGATGACTTTCTCTTCCCAAAAGTGAATAAAATGGTTATTTACGTTAACACACATCAAACTTGACATACCAAGTTTTCTGTCTATCTTGCATGGCTGTTTCCATTCCATTCCATAGATTTTTTTGGTATTCCAAGATATGGCACTTTGCACACGAATTAATTTGCCGTTATTTATTTTCCCGATTTTTTCCTGATTGTAATTAACTTCTACCCCCGTGACTTGAGACGCGACCCCATGATTTAGGGAGGGACTACGAATCCCTCCCGCGCTCAACGCGCGATTCCCCCTCGCGGAGATCTCTTCGATCTTCTTTCTAGCGCGACTTCCGTTCCACTCCGTCGAGACGTTTTCCTCCACGAGATCCCAGCCAACGATCATATTCTTCCTTAATTTGCGATAATTGCATTTTCGATACCGCCGCCCACATCGTCGGCTGATCCCAAGCGAAGGCGATGTTTTGTCTATCAAGATGTTTACATATTGAAATCTCATATCTCGTCTAGACTCAAACAAAGACTTCTTTCATTGGGTGTTTCGTGAGAGGAATTCTCAAATGAATTTTGATACATTGTATATGAAGCTTTCTCATACAGGGTGCGAATTCTTATATTGAGTTCACTTAAAATGCTCAGCATTACAATAATTAACGTTAACAAAAATGTTCATAATTTTTTTTTGCATGTGACGTTTACCCCCCAATCGCGATACCCATTCCGCACGCCCTTCTGCGAACCCACACCACTCACCCTTCGAAATATCTCCCGCCATTCCGTATTTTACCGGATCCCTTCTTGCGAGGCTCGTTTTTGTTTTAACCTACCCGCTTATTGGTTTTTACGATATATGCCTAACGAACGAGCCCGATTTTTATGTAGTTACTACACTTTTTCCTGCTCTCGCGTCTCACACTCTCCAGGAAGCCGAATTATGGAAATCCATAGGGAGAACACAATAAAAATGTTGACGTTGTTAAGCTTATTTTGTTATGAGAGAGATTCGTCAGCAGCGGATTCGGTGGTATTTTTGTTCGAAAACTAGGTTAGGGTGCTTCCTGGGGTGGGAGTATTAGAAGCACTCGTCGAGTGGGAAGTTGGAATTTGCGTTTTCTTGTCCATTAACAGCTCGTGATTTCACATAGAATCAATTCTCCTACATATTTATTGAGACCATTTTCTGGTCGAGTACTTTTTGAGTTTTTCTCTGATGATCTTAAATTCATATCGGTTTTTTTTTATGAAGTAATACGTATATTAGAAAAACTCTAGTTTTGTGTTACGAATGCGATTTCTGCGGACGAGTATAGAGAATCCCGCAAAACAATACGAGTTTCATGCAATGAAATTCCTTACTCTTGCTGATTCTGAATCGACATATTGGATTTGTCTTTCAATGATTATTTTTCTCAATGTGGATCACCGTTGGAAAATTTGAAGGCTGGACTGCTTTCACAGAGATTTGGAGCGATTAATTGCACTTGACCTGTTTAACCGATTGAAACGGTCGAAGTAAAACTGGATTTTGGCTCACTTTTCAGGTACTATATTGTCTTCGATATTGGATTTTGCCGTTTTGATTTTTTCTGGAAACGATCTCAACATATATCCCTCCTACATCAAACTCAATCGACGAAAATGCGTGCATTTCCATAATTTTCAATAATTTGCTTCTAAGCAAACACTTTCGTGTTTAATAATTGGGGATAAAATCCTTCTACCTGGGGACTCGAGATTTTATCGAATTATTGCTGAGCAAAATTTCGAAAATCATAGATGTGCAGTACACATTTTGAACGATTGAACTCAGAAGATGACTCCCGAATATAAAGTTACCAGATCACTCAATCGCAGGTTGAAGTTCGGAAGAGAGCATCATTCCGGTTTTTCTCAAATTGGGATATGTTGTCCTCCTCTTCATAAATACCAGAGGAGGGCAAACTTTTGAGGCATTGATTCGAGTTTTGACAGATTACAGTTTTTATAGTTTTAAGATTCATGAGATGCAATAGGTGTAATTGGTTTTTACTGTTTTGGTGGAGTATAATAAATGAATAAATAGGTTCGAACTTTTTTCGGTGTACTAGGGGTCTCATTTTCGAAATTGTAGATGACTGATTTGCAGATAAAACCTCACACAATTTTTATGTAACAACTTTTAGGTAAGGTTAGTTTATGAAATAAACATTAGAAAGAACAGAAAATTCAGAGAAAGTCGGCAAGCTCTATGAACCCGTTTCAAGCAGGGTTATGCTCACATCCGAAAGGAAGGAATATGTTGAAGATCAAGAGATCAATGAAGGTAATTTGAGACTAATCGAAGGTGAACATGGCAGTGAACCAGTGACTGGAAAAAAGTGGAAAAAACAAATAATAACTGAAGTATATTATTTATTCGTATATTTATATAGTCATAAAATACAAATAAAATTCGCTCGAACTGATAGGAATCAACAACTCAACACTTTTATAAAAACTACCTAAAAAATAAATCACAGTTAGAGAGATATACTTTTAACTAATAACTATTGTAGGCATTCGAAAAATGCATGTATACTATACATGTATACAGTGCATGATTCAAAAAAATTATCATGTTAAAATTCTTTGGAGATGAATGGGTTCTTCTCGAATTGGTCAGTTCCCCTGCTTTTGAGAAGACTCTCTCAGAAGGAACATATATTCCTGGAATACAGAGATACTTCTTGGAAAACAATACTTAAATGTCATTATATTTACTTAAAATATCATTAACATAACATAAATTCAAACATTACTGAGTAAGATCCAAAATGATTATCGAAGTAGGTACTTGTGGGTGGCTAATTACCAAATTTCTGCTCAAGTACTCGGAACTCGTCTGGGTAATCGATCCTGAAAATTACTCGCTTCTCATCACTAAACCAGTCGGTGAATCACAGCAATGATTGATTGATGGAAGGGTAGTATATCGTAGTCTCTGTTACGGTTTTATTGAAATATTGTTATAATTCGGTTTTCAATGAATGTTTTTCGAAGAACCATGGAAATCTTCATATTGCAATTCAATGAATATAACGAACCCTCCGCCTCTGGTATGGAAGAAGGGTGAAAATCTCGTGGAGGAAAATGAAAAACAGAAGCTCGCCAGTATATGCGGGCATAAGACTGCTTTATCAATTTCAATTTAGACATACGCGTAAGCAGGGCGGCGGAGAGCCGTGTGACAATGAGATTTTAGGGGCTAAAAGGACAGACGCTCTGCGGTCCTTAATTAAATCAAAATGAATAAACGAATAATAGAATCGATTTTCTTCGGGTTATTTTCATTTTGGGATTTCCGTGGGGGCAAGCAGAAAGTCTGCTAGGGCTGATTCAATTATGAAATGTCTGGTTGAATCTTGTTGGATTGATTACATATTGAAAATTTGGTTGCATGAAACTATCTGTATCTGTACTACGATGAACAATGAGTTATCTAAATTAGTAGAAATTTGAAATGATGATAAGGGCACAGTGGTTCATACTGATACAGAAAAATACATTTCAAAATATGTATAGAAGTTTCTGTCGCACGAAAAAATTGTTGTCGATCACTTTTGAATGAAGTCTGGCCACGAAAAACTTCTTGATGAACATTTCAAATTGCCGACCATAAAAATTGCCTCGCATTTGATTCTCATCGAGAAAACTTCTTATGGGGTTTGATCATAATAAATGAGGTAATTTGGCTCTCACTATCATTCCATAAAAAAATATTTCTATCATTCCTAGAAATATTTGAAATAACTGAAATTTCAGGAATTGATTCAAGTCTCTATCGAATATATTAATATTGCATCTTCACATTTTGTCCTTCCAGAGCCACCTTCAACTTTGTTACTTCAAATACGTTCCTTAAAACAAGTATGCATTTTCAACTTTCCTAATTCAGTAGTTATGATTACATAATAATATCAACGTTACGATCTCTCAAACTATATCAAATGAAAATTTTTTATTGAAATCACTCACAAACATACAACATTCTGTATATGAAAAAAAAAATGGAGAATTCGATTACTAAACTTCAATATAGAATAATAATGTCAAAGTCTCCCGTTACCTATATATTTCGTGAATATGCATGCAACATTTTGTGAAATCCATGTTCAATGAAATCTCCAGTGGTCTTGATGTGAAATCAATGAACCCAGTATTGCCGTAGAAAATGTTCTCGGAACTGATTTACTTATACCGGATATGATGGAAGAATAATGAAATATATAGAAAATTATATTACTCGAATACTATTTTCATACATAGTGTCTCACTATGAATTTTCAGTTCAAAAGGGTCGCATCCAAAGAAAACAAAATTCGGATGGTTCTGGAATTGTCGTAGCCCAGATCTTCTATAATTGAGTAAGTAAACTCGTCTCTTGACTAATATTTCACATTCGTTATCTCAATTTTCTTGTCACAATATTATTTTATTCATTTTTTCGTTTGCATTTTTTTACTAATATTTCATATTCGACATCTCCATTTTTCTGTCACAACAGAATTTTCTTTGATCAATCAAACCTTTCATTTTATGTTTGACCAAAATATTCATTCCAACATTTTGTTTGGAGTTGAATACCGAGTTCGAACCATTACCATTCAGACGTACAAATACCGCAGAACTGGATATAGGTGTCATTCATAACAATATTTATACTAAGTAGGAAGGCAGTATTTGCAGAATAATTGAATCGGAATTGTCTTGTTCTGTCACATTTAATTCAGATTATTGTGTGAGCTTCAACAAAAGAATCGATTCGGTCAAGAAACTACCGTTTAAGTGGATGTGTCAGTGGATGTGGATTATTTTTGTATTTTCATTAGTGTGCCTAATTGTTTTGAGTGCCCTATTTAAACATTCCATTTTGGTTACCTCTGCTCAAAATGGGTAAGTGACCTGTTATGTAAAACAGAATATGCTCTACTTATGTCAAAAAATTTCCACTATGATTCGCTGTAGGTTACTCATGCAGAAAAAAATTTCTGATGAAATCCTTAAAAATACCTGAGTTGCGAAACAAAATGAGCATTTCATTGCTCGAAAACTGTTGGTTTGAGATTTTCGCAGTGATTCTGAGTTTTGATTGCCTAGACTTCAACTTTTTGTTCATTTTTTGCGAATTGGAGAAAATAATCGTCATTACACTCTGTTTCTGATGTTCAGCTTCCAACTCTCTCATAATTTATTTCATAGCATCAAAAGAAATAATAGAAAAATTCTATAGCCTCATGATATTACTCTCGATTGAAAAAGGAACGTGTTATGTGATTAACTTTCGATTACTAACCATTACCACCGTTCAGGAAATGTTAACTCGAGATTTTCGGAAAACCTGAAACCCCTTCCCCCTCGACAAGGCATACCTCACACGTTTGCAAAGTCACCTTAATCCGGGAATATATACCACAGAGATGCGAGAGGTTCCTTAGCTGTTTCGTGTCCTAACTCCGATACGAAGATTCTGGGTGATGAACAACCTGATTCACTGAGAAAAAGGATATTTCAACGATATATACTAATGAAAATACACGCTCTCACGTTCTAGTACAGTACTGTGAATAATAAAATTATAGTGTGTAACGTGCATCTTAATCCTTTCAATTTTTTAAAGCCTAATGTAACAACTTTCGCAGTTTTTAAAATTCTGAAAATTCAAATCTTCATTGAAACCAATTCATAATTTATGATGAATTGGGTTTCGAGAAACCTAGTTCGAGAATCACGTAGTAGTACATTTATTATCCCAAGAAACATTACATGTTTTTGTACAGGGATCTCATAAAAGTATTACATCTATAATTTGAATAATGCATATAATAACTTACTATAAAAAAAAACACGAAAATGAAGCAGTGAAAAGGGATCAAAGCCTCAAAAGAGAGAAAAAAAAGATATGCTTGCCTAATCAAGCAGAAAGGATTTTAATTTATTTTTGAATTTGAAAATTGACTTATTCTCTTAAATTTCTGTAGGAATGGAATTGTAAATAGCAATTCCCTAATGATATATTGATTTTTTACCAAAATTAGATTTAACAGTTTTGATACATAATAATTTATTTTGCCTCGTAGAATGATCATGTGTGTTACATATCTCAGTGAAAATAATATTATTTGATGTTTTCATTTCATTTCTAACAGAGTGAATGAAACAGCAAATCTTCAGTTTATAAAGAGAATCCATATCTAACAAATGATTTGGTTTGTGAAGATTTTGTGTCGGCTCTAGATACGGTAATTTATATATACATTTAATTGATTTATTTTGTAAAGATTTCAATGGTTTTAGAATCGAGCAGTTTGCTGTTCCCCATATAGATATGAGATACTGTAGGTGTGAATAAATCAGACTGAAATATATATTCTTCAAGAATTTGAGTGGTATGATGTTTCTTATTCTGAAGAGGATTCCAATCAGCGGTGAAATTTTTTTTCTGATATTTTCTACGTGTTGGGCCCATGATAATTTTTGATCGATGTATAAACCCAGAAGTTTTGTGGTGTCAGTAAAATTTATATAATTGTTATCTATTACTATCGAATTTTTAGGAATGGCATTCGTTCTTTTGCATATATTTGTATACGTTGATTTGTTGAAATTCAATGTCAATTTGTGTTGTTGAAGCCAAATGGTGATTTTATTCATATCATCTTTTATATTTTTTTGAATCTTTTCATAAGTTTCTGAAAAATAAATGATTGTAGTATCATCAGCAAATTATACGAGTGTTCCCTTCAATGGTACATATGTAAGAGAATTGATATAAATTAAAAACAAAATGGGTCCAAGAATAGATCCTTGCGGCACTCCGCAAGTTATATTATATAAAGAACTTCGATGGCTTCCGATATGAACGTATTGTTTTCTATTGAATAAATAATTTTGAAAAATCTTTAGGAGAGTTCCTCTTATACCCATATTCAACAATTTTCTGAGCAAAATTCCATGATGGACAGTATCAAAGATCCAGTGATAAAAGGCAACATTTTTTATTTTCATCAATTTTTATTTGAATTTGTGAAATTATTTCCATTGCTGCTGTTTCTGTATCTCTGCTTTTACGAAACCCATGTTGACCATCACATAGTAATTTATTTTTCTCATGATATTCAATAAGTCGTATGCGTAACACTTTTTCCAAAATTTTAGGGAATACTGGCAGAACAGAAATTGGCCGATAGTTATTCAAATCCGTTTTTTTGCCGTTTTTATGAATTGGTGAAACTTTGGCAAATTTCATACTATCTGGTATTACTCCTGTTTCGAATGATTTTGAAATTATAAAAAATAAAATGGGTGCTAATTCGATTTTCACTACTTTTACAATTTTTGCACTTATTCGTAACCACAAGCCTTTTTTGTCTCTAATTGTTCAATGATTCTTCAATTTCAGTCATGCTTGTAGGTCTCAAAAACATGGATGAAACACTTGTTCTTTCTTCGAATGTTTTCACGCTGGGAATGGTAGATGCTAATCTATAACCAATATTTATAAAATGATTATTTACTTCCTCGCATATCCTAGCGGGATCTTCAATTTTCATTTTGTTGATTACCAATCTTTTTTTCATTACTCTCAATAGTGTTATTTAATAATAATTTTATAGTATTCCAAATCATTTTAGGAGTGGCATCGGTAAATTGATTTTGATAGTATTCATATTTCAATTTCCTAACAGTTTGTTTCGCCAACTTGTGACAACCAATGCGAAGCATGCGTCTACGAAAAAGTTACACAAAATTGCCGTTACTGTCGCATCTCTTCGGTATATATTCTCGACCTTAATCATCCGAACCACCTAATTTTCATAAATCAGGTCCGATTCGGGGCTTAATTTTTCGCCCCGAGGGTGGCAAACGCGGCGGAGAGCGACTCAAGTCGTGTGTTAGCCGCGAGCGTCGAGCAACTTATATTGGCCACTCTCTCCTTCCTATCCCCCGACACAGATTAAGGCTTCTCCGTTAAATATTCATGCGGCAGAAAGGGCAGATAAAAATAAAAATGTAGCATCTTCTTAGTTGCGTC
Organism: Zygogramma bicolorata; assembly: GCA_032362365.1. Lineage (NCBI taxonomy): Eukaryota > Metazoa > Arthropoda > Insecta > Coleoptera > Chrysomelidae > Zygogramma > Zygogramma bicolorata. Next base: position 1,900,935 of record JAVJAQ010004414.1, on the reverse strand, counting down.
GCATAAACACTTGAGAATACGATATGAAGTACTCGAGGGAACGGAGATGCTTGAAACGTGGTGAGGATGTTCGACAGATACGGGTGTAAATTTTAGTGTTTTAGTTGCCGAGCTGTCTATGGAGAAGCAAAAGTGGTATGGAAGAACTTCCATAGATAAACTCAATGAAACAAGATCATTTCATCTTGAGAACTGTTGAGAACTGTTGGTTTGAGTTTTTTTGTATCTCCTGTATCTGAATTCAAATGTGTATGATAACTCATATGTCTTGTAGGACCACATAAGTTACTTTTGAAGGAAAGCTATTTCAGGTAATGATGTCTTCGTTTCATATTCTTCACTTGCAGGAAGCTATTCTTGATAAAACTAACAATAGGAGCATATTTATTGTTTTCAATAATGTACGGAAATGAAACCTTTCCTAACAGAACTCGATTACCCAAACACTCAAATCAAATTAAAATATAGGTACTTTATTGTCTGAAGATTTACATCTTATTGACATAGTCCAAGAAATGAAAATGCAGATACAAAAGATAGTTCTGAAAATGACATTGTTGAAAAATTGGATAAAATATTCATCCAAACAATAATAGGGTTTATCAACAAGTAGGTTCTTCACCACCTTTTTGAAATGGATGTTGCCTGGATTTGTAGATCACATTTCTAATAGCAAATAGTTGAAAAATTTACCACTATTATAGGGAATGGAATCTCTGATTAGCTCCGAAGTCGAAATGAAAAGTCCAAAACTGTACTCACTATCACGAATAGCATACGGAGTAGAAATAAGGTTGAACTTCGATTTATGTTTATAGATAAGTCTCAAGGATAGAAAGGGCAATGACTGTTGAAATTTTATTCGCAGTTAACGAATTCCCTCACGATTATCTAGGTTTGACTTTACAGAGACACCTTAATACCCCCTTCTGGAATAGCAACAGAGAAGAAAAAAAGGATGAGTTGCATGCTCCCCGAAAAGGTATTCCATATCGTAGCTGAGATTCAATAAGGACATGGTAAACGATTTTTGATATATGGAAACCCAACTGGTTGAAAATCATTCTCACTGCATATCATCCGCAGAAATTTTTTTTAACAAGTTGTTTATAGTTTCCATGAAATTTCAGCTTATTATCAATGAATATACCGAGAAATTTTGTCTTTAATCCATTTTGTAGTATGGCAGCGTCTATCGAAATTGCTTCAGGCAAACATTTGAATATCAATTCGTTTTCGATGCATTTAGAGATAGTAAATTAGCATAATATCAGCTTTTCACCTTCTTCAAGCAGGCTGATATTATTTTATGTAACTCCAGTTTTTTCCCTTCCACAAAATTGTTGTATAATCCGTGGATAGAATAAAACTATCGGATATGTCAATCATACGATTCGAACAAAGTTTTTCTCAAACCTCTGTATCCATATTGATGAAGATTTTTCAGTAGAATTTCATGATTTTCGCAATCAAACACCTTTAAGATTTCGAAATGAATTGAGGCGGCTTCTTCACCAGCATTTATTTCAGTTTTATATGAAAAAGAAAAGATAGCATCATTTGTTTTTTTGCACCGGAAACCCAACTAAAAAGGCTCGCTTGGTTATACGCACCAGATGCCACTTCAGATACCTAACACCCTATAGAAGGCATTCATCAAGTCATAGGTTTTCTCTTGGTGGGAAATTCCAAAAAGCGCACTAAAATAACAATACACAATAAATTGTTTACAATATTATTGCTCTTTTTCCGAGGCTTCGAAAAATTGTTCCCTAGGGAGGATGCATTTTTTAGTCCATGTTCATTGGGCAGAAAATATTTCGATTTTTATACATGTATGGTGAAATTCAAACTCTGGTAAAAATGCATATTATTTGAAAGTCCATTACAAAAAGAAATTCGTATTTCATGTCTCGATACATGAGAAACTCTCTCAAACTTGATGAATTCAATTAATTTTTTCTTCAAACCTCACGTTTTGTGACTGATATCAAACATTGACGTTCTTCTACCCTATTCAAATGATCATTACTATGATTACGTTCGACTTTCATTATCGCCGGCGCTAAGAGTGTTTTTGCTGCCTTGGCAGAAGGGGTGACATTTCTTCTATTTGCTCCAATATATCCAGAGATTTGCATTTTCCACGTTTGAGAAGAAGATGTAAGAGTTTATAAACGGGCAGACTTTTAGTCAACCTCGACAATTAGTTTCAACGTATAACTTAAATTTGACTATGAAAATAATGATATAATTTTAATAAAAACAACTTATTTTTGTTAACCTTTCGGACACCAAATATGCATTCACTCGCTAAATCTTGCTCCTGTTATAGTTCTGGAATGAGATATCAGAAAAATGTGAGACATTTGTGTCGCTTTTGAAAATGTCACTTCATTTGTCAAATTGGAAAAATTCTAAAGCCTCCAGAGCTTTATCAATCATAAAAATTCCAGAGGACTTGATCTATACTCGAATATCCCATGAAATCATTGGAACGATCCCATTTTCCATACCCGATCCGCTACATCAAGTGGTGTCGATAAATACTAAAGGATAGCAGCAGGCAATCACGGGGGCTGTCTTTAGGCTTAGCTCTTTGACGACAAAGGAGCGAGGATCTTAATATCCGTGTACGTGGAGTAGATTCACGGTGTCGACTTCAGGGATAGGATTTCTTAAGAAGCATAATGGGATCACGTTCATCCCTCTTTAAACGGGATCAGGGGGTCTTAGACGGGCAAGACTTTGCTTTTTCACTTCCTAAAGAAACCGCTGGAGTTGTACTCGATTATATCCAGTTTGACACTTCCTGTTATGCAGAGGAATTTTATGGAATCTTCAGTTCAGAAATCGGTTTCGAATAAAAAACATGACCGTCAGGCAATAAAAGGAACCAAAAACCGGAGAATACATATTTCTGATATAGAAATGTCTCGAGTGATTTTATAGTTTCACGTTACTGGACAGAATCGTTCAGATTCAGATTTTTCCAATATGGAACTCGTTTTAACTACAAAACTACTTCGAGGCAAACTCAACTACTTCAAGCAAACTGAATGAGCACACATATTATCACTTGCTTTTGATGGATTATTCTTTGGATTTTTCCTTCTCCTAATCAAAAAATAGAAATTACAACTTCTGTGGGGTAAAAAAATTCCCAAACCCTCTGTTGATACGTGTATATCATTCGAAGATGGGTCAAGTGGGACTGGGTTACATGAAATCATTTTTTTCTGCTCGATTTGTATACCAAGCATATGAAAATTGAATCAATTAGATAACAAACATGGGAATAGCCATACCTAGCAAAATAAAGAGCTATTAAAAAAAAAACTCAACAGGAAAATACTTCCTTCTAACCCATACAAGATCTTGTTTCGGCCATAGAGAAATATCTCCTCAGCTCTTCAGTGAGAACGGGGGTAAATTGAGGAGAAATTTGACCTGAATTCCCCCTCTTTCCCACTGAAGAGCTCAGGAGATAGTTTTGTCTCTGAGCGGAACAAGTTGAATGAAATATTTTCCTAGTAAGTGAGATTTTTTCTACAGATAGCTCTATATTTTGCTCACTGTAGGTATTCTTGTGTGCGCTATATAATTGATACAATTTTCATATACTTGGTATACAAATCGAGCAAGAAAAGGTAATTTATATGTAACCCAGTACCCGTCGTCGCTATATAGGTAGGGTAGTAGCTGTTTTAGACTTTTTCTTCCTTTTTTCATGAATGACGTCTTTGAATTATAAACACCTATCCACAGAGAGTGTTTGTGAATATTTTTCATTTTATTTTTTCCATAGAAGTTGTGATTTCTTCTTTTTTGATTCAGAGATGATATAAGCCAAAAAATAATTCATCAAATTTCATCCTCCCCACAAAAATGTCTATGTTCCTAATTATCATTTTTCCACGCAAATGTGTTTCAAAAAACTCTACACTGCTTTATCACTATTTCACTTTTTATCGAATTGAAAAGCTCAACCCATAATCCCCAAAACCTCCCTGTTGATGCTAGCTTGACTCATCACTACCAATTGCCGGGGAGAGTTTTTTTGAATACAGCTTTCCAGTATTATATTGACATCCCCTTTCGGGCCCAGAGCCTTCGTCATTCCAGAAATTAAAATGAGTTTCCTCCTGGAAATCGCTCTGATATCACTACATTGATAAGTTGAAACAGAATTCAACAGGAAACTGAATAAATGATTGGGAATTGAAGAATTTGAAGGGACATCATTGCGTTGTGAGCTCAATGACGAACTGAAGCTGATATGATATATTCAAATGCACAGTCGTAGTGAAGTGATCTCGTGGAAACTTCACTTGAAAGAAACTCCAAAAGTCAAGCCGTATAAAAAATATAACCGAATGAAGAAGCTGGAAGGGGGTTGAGGATTTCATAATAGTTTGAACGCTTCCAGACATGAAGAGTGGAATACCGCTGTCTTTGTTTCATATGGGCTGATGATGATTCCTTGTGCCCATTACTATATATTTGCTTTATGTTACACTTCAACATATCATGTATATGAGTAACGAATAAACGGGGCCCTGAAACGGTTCCTTGCGGGACTTTGAATCTGAGCTTTGTTTCTCACCAAGTACATGACTGATTCAAGTTATTTGGGTATTCTAAGAACTATCTGCTCAAGAACACGTTTCAAATTAATAAGTTCACTCAAAACTCCACTCTTCGACACGATTCATTTGTTTTCATCTTAACGCAATACATATTGGGAAGCTGCTTCACACGAATAAATATTTTGGAATCCTGACTAATCTAGGAAAAATAAATGATGTTGCCGAAAGTATTCATCTGAGTTGATTGTCAAACAAAATGTTTTTCTCGTGGAAAGCAATGTTGTTGAAGATAATTTCTTTGGGTTTCGGATACAAGAAAATTCCTTCAGAATCTGGGTGACGTTTCTTTGTTCTGGTCTGAAAAATTTGTTGAATTGGTTCTCCAATTCATAAAAATTAAATGTAGATGGATTTTTTTGTTGATGTCCTCCTACGATTCCAATGCTAATGAAGTCTTATATTCCAACGTGTGATATTTAGACGGGCAACTATAAAGAGGAAAAGTATTTCCAAGTTCGGTTGATCATCCAGATCAGACCTCAGATATTTTACGGAATCGAGTAAACCACCAGCTATTCCCATCTTCTATATTCTTGTTCCGAGCCAGTATAATCGAGTAAAATTCTGTCAGAATATATCACCGCAGACGTCTAAAAATCGTCACAGCAAAAGGCACGGAACCTAATCTGAAAACAACAATAGCTTATTCCTACCTGTCTCTCGATGACGCATGATGGATTAATGGATATTGGAAGCGAACGCTTTATCTCCTTCGGGTAGCTGCGAATAATTTCGTAAAGTTTACACATGTCAAATGGTGTCGATACCGAAGCGAAAGGAGGCGAGGCGGGGGGAAGGGGTCGCTCTTTGACAACAAAGGAGAAAGGATTCTAATATCCGAGTGAGGGAAGTTGAACAGAATAACGGTATTTAGTTGTAATTCAAGTTGCTTCCACTCGAAGGATCATCGGGAGAAAGTAGGAAGGAACGGTGATGTGTAATGAAATTCCTGATGTTTCGGTGCTAGCTGGTCAAGGACTATTCAAAGGTATCGTGGCGAAACTAGATGGGATTCAAGGGATACGTGTCAATAGATGACAAAAAATGTTCATCACCTCACTGAATTCAGCATTGAGAATTTTCACTTATAATATCACAAGAGCTTGAATTATTTCTGAAAATTCTCTAGGGAGCACGAATATTTTTAAAATCGCGAAACGACGAGGGATGATTTTTTTTAAAGATTCCTAGCCGAAAACAAATTTCCAGGAATAATTCAAGCTTGACATTTTGAATTAATTTCTCTGATTGTCAAGGTGTTGCTGTTTTGACATATGTCGATTTGTCCTTTTTGTTTAACCGCTTCTGTCAGAGAGCACAAAAATTACTAGTTCAGAATAATCACATAGGTATATCCACCATATTTCATTGAATAAAAAAAACGATTTAAAATATTATTATTTATACCATATCCGTGAGGAATTGTAATTTTTCTGCAATATAGACTGTTGCATTAATTAATATTCAGGTACAATTCGTTTGGCAAGTACCAATTATGCACTGAAACAATGCCACATAATTCTGACAGACTTGAATAAAAAGAGACCTAGGTTGAAACCCTGCGGCACACCTGAGCTCACTGTATAACAAGGAGATTTTTACGATTTATATTCAACAAACTGCTTTCTGGAGAACATATATGATTTGAAAAGTAGTAATACGTGAATCCCATCGCTATGAATTCGGCCAGAAGAACGCTTTCTAGAAATCCAGATAAATAATATCAACCGACCCTCATTATCAGAAAATGGAAACATATATTGGTAATGCGAGACCTTTATTGCATAAACCCATGTTGATTCAGTGTTATTCTATTCTTCACCTGGCTAAAGATACATTTTTGAATGCAGATTTGAAACAATTTGGAAAAATTGCACAATATCGAAACTGCTCGCTATTAATTTCGAAACAAACTAGGGTGCCTTTTTTCAGAATGCGGGAGACACGAGCAATTTTCCGTTTCAAGAGGAAAATTAGGATATAATAAAATTCAATATGTACTGCAAATGTTCAGATAATGTTCCAATGATATTACTAACGATTGAACACCAGAAGTCAATTCGTTCATGAGCTTGTGGATGCCTCAATAATGTCTTCTTTGGAAAAAAGTCAAAACTGACGGTATTTGTGGTATTTGTAGTATTTGTTATAATTAGATTTATTGGTTTTGGACTCAATATAACTAGTTTGGAAATACATGGCTTACCAATACTATTATGTTTACTATACTTCATCGAATTTAATAATATCATTTGATTAAAAAAAATTACAGCTTGTATGAAATCAGAATTTCCATGTTCGAAATGATTGCATTCACAAATCCAATGGCAGAAAGCTGTTTCGACCCACCAGGTCTCCTCAGTGACACTTGGCTGGACTGTGAACACAAACATTTCGAACTATCTACTCCTTACGAAGTGAAAATCTGAAACTGTTGCAGATGGTGTAAACCTCCAAGGAGCAACGCCATCTATTGGGCGACGACCAAAGTCTCAAACTCGCACTGCCCAAGGCAGAGGAGACCTCTTACAGCGGGCCATCGTACGGCGAAGTGCAAAAAATTCGAAATATCTGTTTCGGAATTACAACTCCTCCCCTAAAATTACTTTAGGCTGCAGCGGTGAGCTTTCTTGGCAAATTCGGAGAAACGATAGCTGTTGCACTCGATATTCCAAAAGAGTTTGATCGAGTTTGGCATCGGGGTCTCCTTTTTAAACTGCTGTCCTATGGTTTGCCTCCTCAATTGTGTGCTTCGTTAAAGAGTTTCTTGTCCGATAGGTCTCTGTATGTGGTTGTTGATGGAATGTCATCTGATATTCTCCCAATAAATCCAGGTGTTCCACAGGGTTCTCTTCTGGCGCTCACTTTGTTTCTGCTTCATATCAATGATTTGCTCGAGAAAAAAAAACTTGTTCAGTACAGTACTTGTTCAGTACTCTTCATACTAATTTCTCTTCCAGAGTCCCCATACCAGCCCGAGAAATGAAAATTCAAAAAAAATCACGTCATTAAAATTAACGATGACTTGTCAAAAATAATAGAATGGGGTAACATGCTGGAATTGAATGCTAGGGAGACCCACGCATGTCTCTTCTCAATTGAAGCCGATCTATCATCATCTAGTATTCAGATGTCTATTCCTACAAAGTCAAGTATATTGATGCTAGGAATTACGATCAGAGATAATCTCTCATGGAAAAACCATGTGAGATCGATCGCTAAAAGTGTTTACCAGAAACTTGGATTTCTATTTTTTGCGAAGAAATTCTTCACTTCTGTTCAGCTGCTCATGATCTACAAGGATCAGATACGACCTGTCTTGGAATATAGTGCTCATGTAAGGAGTTGGGTATCAAAACATTCGTTGAAACTTCTCGATTCTATTCAGAGGAAGACAATTCGTCTTGTTGGGGATTCTTCCCTCACAGACTCGCTCACTTCATTGGAGCATCGTGGAAGGGTTGGAGACTTGTCTCTCTTCACTGTCGGTGCTCTTCTGAATTGTTATCAATTGTTCCACCCTTGGCAATATCTACAAGGATGACTCGACGAGTACATAATTCCCACCCCTTTGTTGTGAACTTGGAGACCTGTCAAACCTCTCTTGTCTTGCTCAGGGATCTTTTTTAAATAGAACAGCTGAACTTTGGAACTACTTGCCGAGAGAGATTTTTCCTGAGGCTCACAAACTTCAAAAATTCAAAGTGAATGTTGATTTTTATCTCCTGACCCTTGATTCACGCGCTTTTCTTAGGACATTACAGGGCTTCCCTTTCGTGTGAATCTACATATAAAATAATACAATATGAGTGGTGGATAGGACTATTCGAATGAAATATGAAATGAAAGAATGTGAATCACCATTTTAGAGGAACTTTTGTTCTGAAATATTGTATGATGAAAATCACTTTCATTTGGTGCTAGTCGTACTGTAACAATCTGTATAATTCGGTGGAACGTTTTTCATTGATAAAATTATCTTCCGCGGCAAGAAATATTTTCCGTCGTTTATACTTCCAGTGTTTTAAAATGAACCTCCAATAATATGCTTCAATGGAAAGCGCTTATTTTCTTTCACGCATTACCGCCTCCTCAGGCGATTTTCTACTTATTTTCACATCCATGCGCAAAAAAGTAATCACCGCTTCTCTTCATCGTTTTACGCCGAAAACAAAACGCTAATTGCTTCGGGGAACCACAAAGTGCAATTATTTCCAATAAAAAATCGTTAATTAAGATCCGGAAGGGGCCCTTACTTATACGCTTTTTGGCGATTATTCATACAGAAAATGAGTGAGCCGGGCTGAAAACGCGCCTATAAGAACAAAGAGACGAGATAAGCCACAGGAACATCTTTCCGAAATATTGCTGTGGAGGCAAATTAATATTTGCTGCAGCATGACGGTCAGAATATAACATTCGAATGGATATAAATTCAAACCGTTGACTCATGAATCTTAACTGTTTGCCCATAACCAAATTTGAAAAGCACTCCATTGTACTATAGAAACTATTGTATAGTGAAACACGTGATACGGTTTTGTGAACTGTCTATTTAAAATCAAGTGTTTTTTGAATAACTTTTTAATATATTCCCATCAAGTATCCCAATCCAATTATAAACTTGCCAATAATCGCAAAAACATATTCAATAAATTAATGTCATTTCCGAAATACTACTATTCTTATTCACGTTATTTTTTTATTCCACCTGACAGGGGATTCCTCAATGAATATGATAATATATTCGAGATTCTGGGGTAAAAGACTTTTGATAGAATGTATATATGCATTATGTGGGTTCACGATGGTCACAATAACTGGTTCAGAGAAAGTTAAGATTCGGCCACAGAATAATTAAACTACTATACAGAAGCGAATCCAATGCCATATTCGGTAAAAGCCACTCCTTCCCAAAGTTCACTAATGAGAGCGTACTATAATATTGTTACGATATTCCCTTGGGTTCGTTGATTAAAACTCCAAACAACACTAAACTACTTTTATTACAACTCTTTATCGTAATACGATACAATCACTTGAACTGCTCCACTATATATCCAACGCTCTGTACTTAACGCTCTGATAAACTCTCTCTAATACAAACTCTACATTTCGACTTCTGCACAAAGCTCTCTCCACTCAGCTCTGAAGAACTCTACTGAATAACTGTCTAAACTAACAACTAACTCTGGCCCGCGATATATATACCTGCGCACGCCTATGGAGAATCTTCGAGTCAAATCTCGGGTATCGAATATTCCAGGTCTGACGAGAGTTCTTGGAAAAATGACGTTGGCTCTTCGACCCCTCATCTGCGTTTACGATCGTCAGAACCGGCTAGGACATTTCGTAACAATATTATATTCCTTTTGCTTCAGAGATATAGTCAATCTTATAGAAATATCATTTGAAGGAATGGATGCGGCGGGTAGATGGCATAATAGTGATTTCGCTTCCAAGTCATGTCTTTTCTTTTATTTTTCTTACGGACGTCGTAGCTTGAATTCCATATTTTCTGCATTACTTATACATAATGCCAGAAGATGGCAATAAATTCAGAAATAGAAGTGGAGTTTTTTGTCAATATCGTAGATCATTCATGTGTTGAAGATTATCTTAATGCTTGGACATTCATTTCCTTTATAAACTCCTATCGTCAACTCGTTTTGAAGCTTCATTATCTTTCTTTCAACATTTCAGTCGAACTGACAGACAGAACTCTGTACCTATTTTTCCCTTCAGAGTAGGAAACATTGTCGTGCATTGTCAAGTAAACGGAAATATCGACATTATACTGTAGATGGCGTAACAAAAACGCTTCAAATATTTTTCACACAGGCATTGACCATTGACTTACCATATATCTACGAACAATGGCATGAAGACAGCTAATTAATTTGAATCATTCTGTCAGATTCTTCAGTGTCGATAGAGATGTCAAAGTTCGATCAAGGTCAAATATTTTTGGGACAATTGCGTAAAGTTACCGATTCGCTTCTGTATAGTGGTTTAGTCATTCTGTAGTTTAGGTAGCATTGTGAAGTTTGAACCATCCAACTATTTCGAAACCTTGAAACGAATTGAATTCCGTGAATAAGTTCATATTAAATATCTGAGATATACCAATATGATTTCATGTTGCAGTTTTCGTCAGTGAGTTATAAAAAGTAATCATGAATGATTGAAAAGGAATACATCTGAATTTTATGCTGCATCTCAAGAAAGTTGCATTGCGAATTTTTCGAGTTCCATGAAATAGAGCATGTTGTATTTTGGTGCAATAAGTTGCAGCGATTCAATTATTCTTGTGGTAACTTAAACTTTGAATATGTGGTGGCAACTTGGGGAAAAATAAACTTCGTTATTTAGATTTTAAACTGAAGAAATTTGAAAATAAGGTGAATTTTCATTGCATTTGAAAAAAATTAAAAATGAATGAAATCTGATATTAGTTACGGTATTGTATGCTTTTATCTTGGTAATATCAGTGATATTTTTTCATGCTGGCAATGAAAGAATGTTCTCCGAATTCACTCTTCACTCACTCAATACAAATATCAAAATAATGAAACATTTTTTGTGATCTTTAACCTTCAGAATTCAACTGAGTTTTCTCAATAAATGCAGTCATCTTGTAAGAAACGATGAGGTACCTATCAATCTGAAAAAATAAATGAAAAGTTATTTGTGTATGAATATCAATCTCTGAACGAATTGAGGAGGTATGATCGATAATTTTCTGTGATTATCATTTTTTTGACATGAAACAAGTAATGAGATCATACGATGTGATAAACGTTACAGAAATAATATTTTTTTGAAGGATTGCGAAGGTTTTCCAAACAAATTAACTTAATTGAGATCCTCGTATAATATTATGATGATATTTTAGTGTTTTCCGTTGAAATAACTGAACTCATTGTCAACAAGGTCATCATCAATAATTATCCTAATTCAACGTTTGGACGTTCCTTATCAACCATGAAATAATTTACGGATGTTCATTCAAACAACAAACTGAATATCCAACATATTCCTAAGAGCAAAAATTATTTTTCTCTCCTATTTTCCATTTTCCTGGTTGCGATTTCAGGTAAGCAAGTTATTCAGTAAAAATTGGTCAAATCACGTGTATCACTTCCTGACAGAACCGGAAGTGACCCATTACACGCCCTATTACGTCGTTACGATGCCGTAAAAAGGGCTCCCCTACGTCCGTAAAAAAGAACAGACCGAATTTAGGAGCACTTCACGCGAGAAATGTCTTTATCTGTCTCAATACTGCAAAGAAATGCCATTGGCTACTCCTTGCCTTTGGTCTATTTTTACAATTCCAGAAGGCTTATTCAGTTCACATAACTGATTGACAAAAATTGCGTCGATAATATTATTGTAACGTGAAACTTTTTGCAATGGAATTTGTGATATGCAGCTTTGCAGATTATTGAAAGAAAACAGTTATAAAGGGTTTGAACTGTTCGTATTCGAAATGAAAGTTTCATAGGTTCTGTTAAAGCTCTAGGTGGCGATTAAGAAGAAGAATTTGACCGAATTCGCATGCATTTTCTATCAAATCTATAGTTTAAACTCCACACCATATTTAAACTGAAGCTATAAAACTAACCCCAAGTATTGTATGTAGTCGTGCGAAGTCTCTGAAAGACAAGTTGACTTCTGTTTTTCGAGATTAGATTTATAGGATCCCTTTCGACCATATGGTTACGGTGGTTAACGGTCGTCCTGTAGTTACAGCGAGTGAAAGGACATTTGGATGTGGTACTATTTGTCCTCGTGATCGGACAAATACTACCGAGTGATCGGATAACCCGTAACAAATATGAAATTTGAGGACAGTTTGTGAACACAGCCAAAAGCAAATATGTAACACATGTGATCTTGAAATATATATATTTTGAATTGATTTTCATATTTTGTATCAGTTTTGTACCTCATATATATAAAACTGTGTATTTGTTAGTGCAAATAATGAACTAAAAGTTAAATATTATAAATATATATAAAAACAAGGTGGGGTACAAAAATACCCCGGTTACTAATGTTAGGGTATTGAAATGACCCAATATTATGAAGGTTTAAAAGATTTTGGGAGGCCTCCGTTGATTGGTAGATTCTTATAGTGGTTGTTTGACAATATCCACGTTCGCCACACAAAACCTGTCTTTGTCTTTCTGAAAATATTGAGCACTACATCTTCGATCAAAAAAATTGTTATTGTGATAGAAAGCTACAAGATCTTGTGAATGCCCAAAGTAATGATCATCTTCAGACCCCATCTCCTACCTCCATCATACGATGAATATAAACAGAGTGGAAATTGTTCGATAATAACTGTACTCTAAACAATTTCTTCTGCTTCTGAACGTTTCACAAAACCCCAGATTATTAGTTCCCGAACCGAAGTAAAGTTACAGGAATTCGCAGTTGAACGATTTTCCGATTCTCATTCGTTTTCCACTATTCAATTGGTTCGTGTTTCACATATTTTATACTGAATGCATACCGACTCCAAATAATTAGACAAAGGCGTACAGCCGACAATAGAGAAAATTAAAGAGCTACCCATGAGAATAGCTCAAAAACCAGCCACACTCTCTTGTTATAGAACTTTGCGGTTGCCTTTATTCTGGCTCGGTGCGTCGTTAGTTAAGTTCGGATGAAAGCAAACCGAGTTAACCTCAATATTTTCAGAAACTTGACAGAAAAATCGAGCGCTATGCGGAAGGATGGACGTTCGTTTCGTTGTTTATGCATCCTCAGTTTCACAGGGGAGCATTAATCATATATTTTGACATATGGTATCTGGTTCATATTCTATATTTTTCGATGTGAAGCCTACACAGCGTTTAGAACTGATGAGGTTTTTTGATCAGTTTCACAATGGAAATCTAAAAACTGCTGAAAGTGAGTGCATGTTCGAAAACTATATTCGATGTACTGAAGGGACCTGAAGGGAACAAGTTGTTCTCACACCTCCGAATTGGCCCTTGCTCCTAGCAGAACAACAACCCATTCGTGTTATATGTCAAACACAACTAGTAGTATAGCTTATACTCAAGACTGCCTGGAATATGCAGTTGCCAAGAGACAATGAATGAAGCAATTAATTTAACTTAAACAAGACATCAAAGTCCTTAGTTCAGTTGAAGGGCGGTTTCAACTGCGGTTTCAACTCTCTTCTAATGGAAGATGGTGCTTTATGGTACTTCTTTCTTGCCTATTCTATCCAATACTGGACGAACAATCGAACCAGTTTTGCCGAATGTGGGTATAATTGAAAAGATTTTTGAACAGATATCCCACTGGAAATATTGTTTTCATTTGTTGGAAGATATTCTGAAATGAAAGATAACTGGTAAGTACTTCAAAACGGCTGGTATGATTCTCAAAAACAAAACAGAGTCTGATAGGGATTCAGAAGAGAATCCAAACAAGATATCGAAAAACCTCCCCTTCCATTTGAAAAGAGTTGATAACGCCCTTTCTAGAGAGTATTGCCACACGAAAATTGTTCCCATTGAGAAGTATGAAATTTGATACCTTTTTACATGAACTTCGGCCCACACACTAGGCCATTCTCGACCATCTTCCGTAGAGCATTTTGTAATCACGCTGCGCATCCGCCATATATTCACACCAGGCCATTTACGAAGTGGGCATAATACATTATGAACGAATAGTATATGTTCAACCAGCAAGTAATAATAGTTATTTCCCGCGAGTATGAAGCAAATCATACGAGCCATACTTTTTTTACGACTATAACAGGTTATAGTAGTAGTAGTAATCTTTATTCATTGCCAAATTTTACACAGAAATGCAAGAAACTTACATATTACATAAAACATATCCAACTAGTAAAGTCATCGGGGAGGGGATAAGATATATAAGTATATAAATACGTGCAGTAAAAACGCATCAAAAGTAAAATGGAAAATAGTTAAAAATGGGTAAAAATTTTGTTAAAAAGAACCATTTCAATCATCGACAGCCAATTGTGTCGAGTTGAGGAATTCATCAATATGGTGGTACGTTTTATTACACAAGAACACGTATAAATCGGATTTGAAAGACGATCTGTTTGTGGTGACATCAATTAGTGATTTTATTTCATTGAAGCATTTAGCTCCAATATACTTGGGAGAGTTATGGCCTAAGCAAATTCGTGAAAAGGGTGCGTGCATATCTTCCCCATATCGAGTATTGTATTCGTGAATATCGCATTTTCTGGAAAACTCTTGTCCATTATCTTTCACGAACATTATCAAATGAAAAATATACAGGCTTGGTAAAGTTAATACTGAGAGCTTTTTAAAAAGTGGCTTACAGATTTCCAATGGGTGGGCGCCTTGGATGCATCTTAGTATTCTCTTCTGGGCTTTAAATGCTACGTCAAAATATGGCGATGAACCCCAAAATATCAAACCATATCTCAAGATGGACTCAGCCGATCCAAAGTAGAGGGTTCTCAAGACCTCTAAAGAAACAGTGTCTCTGATAGTTTATATTACATGAAGAATACTACTCAATTTTGAACTAATTTCAGTTATGTGTGATTTCCAATTCAGTTTACGGTCAATGCTTATTCCCAAGAATCTCATGACTTCCTTACATTGGATTGATTTGCCAAGAAGAGCATAAATATATCAAAATGATTCAATGAAAAACACGAATCACAAATTCAATGTCATTCAAAGTTCAGTAAATACAGCTGTCTTTGCTTCTTTGACATTCTATGGGATACCTGTTTTATCGTGTAATAACTACAACTATAACACACTTCAACACTGTTGTTTTCATCAGGTAAGGAGATTAAATTGAAGACATACAATGTTTCTCATTGATCTATCAAAGATAGTTAAAATAGAGCAGTTTTGTGCCATAGCCGTAAAAAAAGTATATTGTGATACGAATGGCAAAAGTAACAATTTTTCGAACCGAGAGAACTGTTCACCAGCCGAGACTGGCCATGTACACGAGCTTCAAGAAATGTTTCCGACGATTTATACGTTATTCTTTTTCTACAACGCCATCTATATCAGACTAAAATGCTCGAATAAATATTTTATTTGAAATTGAACATTACAGATTTTCTGTGAACATTGGTCATGATTTGAATGTTGGTTCATTGTCACATTCCAGTAATCAATCAAAATTGTAGGAGTAATACAATCAACATTTTCATCTATTGAAGTAGACGATGCCACATCTGTTGTGATGTTAGCTGATGTTATTCCAGATGAAGATAATATAATCGGATTGCGTTGTTATTCGTTATGATAGTAGAATTTCGATTCTTGATTGTATTCCTGTAATTTTCTATAGTTAATCTGAAACATTTGATACGAGAACGAAATATGACTGGAAATATTCACCAGAGCCGAAAATCTATTTCTTTCACTTGTGACGGAAAGCTCTTCTCGCTGGAGGTATTCTATTACATGCTATCTTATCGTCGATGGTTGTAAGAAATAGTATATTATGCAACGATCATGTAATGATGGTGAATAATACACGAGCATCAACCGGAATACTAAACGAGCCGAAGGTGAGTTTCGTATGTTTGATGCGAGTGTATTAATAACCATTACGCTATTTTATCTACACCCGATACATAGTGAAGAACTACAAATATTATATTGATATTTGTATTGCACACAATAATACTAATTGAACGAGTTTCTTTGAAAAATTCTGAAAGATTGTAATTAATGGTATCACTTCGAGAAATAAAACAATGAGAAATGAAGAGAAGATCAAAAATTTTAAAAAAATTATTACTCGAGGCCGGAATCGAACCCATGTCTCTTCCAACTAGTTAGTATAAACTCAGCGCCATAGACCGCTCGGCTACGGAGAGGTCAGAAAATTTGCTTGAAAAAATAAAGAGATAAATCATGCATTCGTCTAATGAAAAATTCAATCATTCTAACTGTATTCCTGCCGGTGAATGTGTCGAAGGTTATTCTCCCATATCGCTGGTATCAGACATTTTGTTATGATTATCGAAGTTTGGCTATATTCTTCAAAAATTCAATACCTATACCGATTTTGCCTTGACACACACGTCAAATGCAGAGCATGCACATCATGCTTGATTGAAAAATAATGGGTTTCTATTGGTTGAAAATCTGTATCGTAATGAAAAATCTGTATCGTAATGGATTTCATTATAAAACGGGTTGTGGGCATATTAGTATATTATGCAACGATCGTGTAATGATGGTTATTAATATATGAGCATAAACCGGGATACGAAACGAGCCGAAGGTGAGTTTCGTAATGTTTATGCGAGTGTATTTATAACCATTACATGAGAGTTGCATACGCTATTTTATGTACACCCGATAAATAGTGAAGAACTACAAATATTATATTTATATTTGTATTGCACACAATAATACTAATTTAACGAATTTCTTTGAAAAGTTCCACAGAATTGTAATTAATAGTATTACTTCGAGAAATAAAACGATGAGATATGAAAAGAAGATCAAAAATCAAAGAAAAAAAATATCACTCGAGACCGGATTTGAACCAACGTCTCCTCCAGCTAGAATAATCAATGTCAGCGCCACAGACGGCTCGGCTACGGACAGCTCATAAAATTTGATGAAAGAATATAAAATAAATCATGCATTTGTCAAATGAAAAATTTAATCATTCTAACTGTAATTCTGTCGGTTAAGGTGTCGAAGGTGATTCTGCCATATCGCTGGTATCAGACATTTTGTTATGATTATCGAAGTTTGTCTGTATTCTTCGAATATCCAATACCTATACCTATACGTCAAATGCACAGCATGCACATCATGCTTGATTGAAAAATAATGGGTTTCTATTGGTTAAAAATCTGTATCGTAATGAAAATCTGTATCGTAATGGATTTCATTATAAAACGGGTTGTGGGCATATAAGTGTATTATTAGAGTACGGGTGTAGATAAAAGTGTTTTATGAGAGTACGGGTGTAGATAGTAGTGTATTACACACTGAGGTGGAAAGTGAGATCAGTTAGTTAACCGAGAGGCAAAGCGTTGAGGCCTAGCTAGGATCTCGAGACAGGAATGAAACTTCCTACCGAGGTTTGTATACTATTTTATTTACAACCATCATATTTCGATTGAAATTAATAAATCTCTGTTTCGTTCTGAACATATCTAAATTATTACATTTAACGACAAATCACCAAGAACGCGGTTTTCTCAGAATAATCAAGTAGATATATTATTACCGTGACTACGGGGTATACAATTGTCACCAATATAAATGTCAGATAGTCAATGAATGACAGATAAAGGCAAGAATAGATAAAATGTGGGCGGGAAATGAGGGCGAGAAGTAGAGGTGTGTAATGTGACACTTCCCTAAGTAATGACAGCATTGAATATATCGTTGTGAGAAAAACTCTTTGCATATTTGGTCAAGAATTGACGATGCATCTAGGCCAAGTACGCCGCCCTTTCACGTTACATCGCTCACAGAATTGAATAAGTTCCCCTTTCCCGCCAGAGATCTCCATCTTCAAAGCATCGAGAAAGCAAAAGTGTGTTAAATTAAATACGCTATCGGAATGATCATCGAAAATGAATGTGGCGACATCTCTGAAGGAATATCGCGGTGCGGGCGGACCTTGTTCGGTCGCAGCCGCCCAGATAACGCGTCGTTTTCCTGTTTCCGTTCCAGAATTGCCAAAGTGGCGAAAGGAAAGATAATGTTTCGGAAAATATCTGGAGACCGGATTCACGGGCAGGTAGACGGTGTTCGCCGGCACAATGGTATCGTCGAAACGACGCATATTTTACGTCCGTGATAAATACACTCTCCTCGAAAGTTGCCGGGATTCATTTCGTGGCAGAAAAGGCCCCTATGAATTCGGTGAATGGACGGTTTCTGCTGGAGCTCGTGATAATGACTCCCAGCTTTCAATGAGGAAGTTTCGTAACGTTATGATTAGTGTAGTATGTTCAACTGAGTGGAATCAAAATAAAGATCAGAACCAGGATATCAGTATATTTTTTCAAATCAACAATGAATGACTGGGTAATAGGATATTCAAGTTTGAAGGCCACTTAGAGCTGAGTAATTCTTTAATGAAAATAATTTTTCTTTCCTTTCTTTTCGATATACCGTGCCGATTTCTCAGCATTACATCAAGAAATGGAAGATCAACTTCATTTTCTATTTCTAATGTTGATCCTGTTTGTTGATGTACAAACATAAGGATCATAATAATGAAAACCTAATTCTACGATTGAATGACGGTGATATGGAAAATGTTAACAAATTCATGACTCCTCTACAATTACGGTAGGAGTACCCCAGGGTACCATATTAGGGCCTATTCCATTCTTGACATACATAAATAGTAATAATAAAATCAAAAACTCTCAGGGTCATATTATATCTTATCCTGGCGATACGGTCATCATATTGGCAAACAGCGGCCAACCGTAAGAAATTTTTACCAAGATACATAAAATCAATTATGCTCAGAATATCTGCCAATGTTCGGCGATCGAAAAAACAAATCACCTTAAATAACCAGATCTGTTTTAAAAAGGTCTATCCATATGCCTTTAAAAAAAAAGTCACATAAATGTGCACATTACTTTGGCCCAAAAGTTTTCAATTCACTTCCATCCGAACATGACAAAGGGGTTAGAGTCTCATTCAGATTTTCATAAAAAGATCCTAAAAAGACTATATCTAACTCTTTCTCCCTCTACTGGTAATACGTTTGCTTCCTCCGATGCTAATTCAACTATTTCAATTTGAAAAGTGTAACTTATGTTCCTAATTTAGAAATCTACAAATTATTCTTCCATTCATTTTGAAAAAATAACAGTGATTCCATTCTCTAGTAACGAATGAAGCTAGAATTGTGCATGTTTTTCTCGAGAGTTTTGTCAATTTTAGAACAAAAAACAAACAAACATTTCAAATATTTTCACAACGATATTCTTCTTCAAAACCCCCGTTTCATTATTTCCCTCCAAAAAATAGTAAATATAAACATCAATCAATCAATCAGTAACTCTACTCGTTTTTCCAATAGGAACCATCAGATTCGTCTGAAAAACACGACAATCACAAAAATATTCCACAGATTTCGTTCCACTCAACAAATTTTCCCCGTCTAATTTTTCCCAATATTCACGCACTGTACCCCCAGAAGGACTGCTCTTTCCACAGTAGCCGCACTTTTGATACATTCATCTCGCTAATTCCACGCTCCCTGATTTAGAGCTCCACTTCTGAAACGTTTCCTAATTAAGCTTCTGTCGCAAAACGACGTTTGGTTTTTTCACGACTCCCATTTTTAGCATCTCGAAAGGGCTACAGGGATATCCGCTCCCTTGGGCTGAGCCGGAGGCAACAAAAAAACACAGTGGCTCGAATAATTCTGGATTTCACCGGCGTGATTTTGAAAGAGTGAAAAATGCATTCGGTATATCCAAACAAGATGTATCATATGCATTTCTCCGCGAATTATTATTTCTCTTAATGCGGATAGGCGATTGAAAAGTTGAAGGTTGGCATTGCTTTCAAAGAGATTTAAAGAGATAATTTGCACTAAACCTGTTTGACCGATTAAACTAAGTAATCAAAATGAACCTTAACCTCAAACCTAAAGTTCAAAAGAACTAATAGTAAAATAGATTTCGAAAATTACAAGGAGCTAAGAAACTATACTCTTTCTGTAACTAGATGTGAGAAAAAAAGCTTACCTGAATCAAGTGTTCCAAATGAAAGATTCTAAAACCTCTTGGAAAACTCTGAAAAACCTAAGTGTATGCTCAGGCCGTAAAAGCTCTATTCCTGACTTTTTATCTAACCCTAACGATTTGAACAATTATTTCTCTACCTTTCTGCAGAACGTATCCAATATTTGTGATAATAAAATTAATTTCTACTACAATTCAGTTCATGATCCCTCAATCAAATTTTCATTTAAACTGATAACCGTCGAAGAAGTTAACACATTTTTACATAGTATCCGTACTAATGATTTTGGAGTTGATAATATAAATGCAAAAATGTTAAAGTATTGTAGCCCTTTTATCGATCGATACATTGCCCACATAATAAATTGCTGCATTGAAAAATCTTACTTTCCAGTGCTATGGAAAACCTCTGTTGGTATACCGATCCCAAAAAAAAGTAACCCCAAGGACTTTTCTGATTTGAGAATTATTAGTCTGCTTCCTGCAATATCAAAGATTTATGAAAAATTTTTATATTTCCAAATTCATGACTATTTTACTTCAAATAACTTACTTCCTGATTGCCAGTGTGGCTTCAGACCGGGTAGAAATAGTGAAATATCTCTAGCAACCGTAACTACTGACATATTAACTGCATGTGATCAAGGCTTATCTAGCACTTTGATACTACTTGATTTTTCCAAAGCATTCGATACTATTAATCATGAGCTGCTTTGTGCTAAATTAAGATTTTATGGCTTTGATGAATCTTCAGTATTTCTCGTATGGAATTACTTTTTGAGGCGCTCTCAAAAAATATCGAATAATGGATCATATTCATCTACGCTTGACATACTTTCGGGAGTCCCCCAAGGGTCTATATTGGGACCTCTTCTTTTCATTATATACACAGCTGATATTCTAAAGAATATTCATAATTGTAAAGTGCAGGCTTTTGCTGATGATACACAGGTATATATCAGTTTTCGTACCGAAAATCTTGATATCACTGAAGATATTATAAACAATGAATTGAATAAAATAAAAGAAATATCCAATGAGCACAACTTAAAGATCAATCCTGACAAATCTAAAGTACTGTATTTTGGAAACAGATATAATAAAATTCTTTTAAAAAATAATATGACACTGAAAATTGATAATAATATACTCAAAGCTAGTGATTCCGCTAGGAATCTTGGTTTAGTTATGGATACAGATTTACGTTTCTCTCAACATATAAGTAATCTCGTCAGTAAAGCGTTCTCATCCCTCAAACTGATCTATAGTAATCGACACGTTTTAAGTATTAAAATGAAAAGAACCTTGTGTGAGAGTCTTGTTTTGAGCCATTTCAACTATTGCGATTTCATTTATGGTCCCTGTTTAACTAAAGATGATAGTAATCGGATACAAAAAGTGCAGAATAGTTGTTGCAGACTAATTTATGGAATACGTAAATATGACTCCATCTCCCATAAACTCAAAGAGTGCAACTGGCTGAACATGGAGAATAGACGTCAACTCCACTTGGGTTCTTTCACACATGGACTCCTAAACAAGCCTAACCCACCAGCTCTATTGCATAAATTCATTCCACGTTCTAGTATACATTCAAAAAATGTCAGAAACAGATCTGCCCTGACCATGCCTCAGCACAAAACTGCGATATTTCAAAGATCTTTTATTTTTAACTCCATTCGAATGTACAATTTTCTTCCTGAACAATTCAAGTTATATAACATAAATAAATTCAAATATAAATTGAAGAACTATTTATTACTCACACAATGATGTAATATAGCAAATTCTGTTAATTATTTACATTTTACCTTTTAGTTGACTGCAATTATTCAGGCTAGTAAGTTTTCAATAATGTATATGTGATGGTGATTAATCTGTATAACTTATCTATGTTTACTGCGCCACTCAATTATTTTTGTAATCCACTAAGTACAGTCATTTACTAAAATTATCGTTTACCTAACTTGTGAACATTCTTTTTCAAATCGGGGTTCAAACCCCTGTTGGTTGAGTAGAATAGCTCTGAGCTAGACTTCGCCAACACTTTCATTCCATTTGTATATCATATGTCATTTAATACAATAAAGACGTTTATTATTATTATTATTATTATTATTATTTTGGCCCACTCTCCAGGTGTTGTTTCTGTGTTTGATTTTGAAATTTTTTGAGTAAATATATTTTTTTCTGTGGAGGATTTCAACATATATCCCTCCAACACCAAGCTGGAGTGATCAAAATGCGTGCATTTTCATAATTTTCAAAATTCAGCTTTCGAGCAAACGCTTTCGTGTATAATGAAATACCTCGTCTTGCGGTCTCGGGATTTCATTCAATTATTATACCTACACTCAAGTCTTAACGAAATTGAGAAAACCATGGATATGCACACATTTCAAACCATTAAACTTTGTACACTCAGGATATAACCCCCGAAAAGTATCGGACCACATTTTCAAAAAGTGTTACCGATGAACATGACTTGAGTTCCATAAGTTATTGAAAATGCGAACACCAATGTTATTGGAGTCTCAAACAAAACCAAATATTTTGCAATGAGAGAATTTAAATTCTGTTCAGATTATTCCTACTATGCATTTCAGATTGTTCATGGGTTGGTTACGACATTCAGAAAATATTGAAATCAAACAAATTTGGAAGCTTAACTTTCAATTTTTAGAGACACAAAAATCGGTCTTTGCATATACAGGGTGTAACTGAATAAGTGTAAAACATTTAAGGAGGTGATTCCTCATCGAAAAAGAGATAGGATGTTTGTATTTGAGCGAATACGTGGCTCAATGCGCCGACGTCTAGACGCATGCGTAATGTCTGAAGGTAGACATATTGAACAATTACTATGATTTCTACATGTTGTGTGTTTTGTTATCAATAAATTAGTTTTGTTTACTACCCTTTGATCGTTTAATGCAGGTACTAACTACAAAATAACAATAAATCCAGTTCGCATTTATGGCGATGTATCTCTGTAGTTGTTATCAGAAATAAATTGTTAAATGGTACAACAAATAATAAGACAAAAAGTTACATTAAAAATAACTATTAAGGGTTGCGTTTTCCACCCCTCACAACCATGGGGTGAACCAAATAAATTACTGGCTTAGTGTCTTTTTGGTAGTACAAAACGTCAGGTTAGTTTCAATATTGTAACTTTCTCAGTGCTTGTGAAAAAAATTGTTGAACAAATTTCATCTATCCCCTTTAAGGGGTTGTATCTTAATAAGGGATGCTCCAATGAAGTTTTTTATATGAAAGATCTTATCTTTTTTTCGATGAGGCATCACCTCCTTGAATGTTTCACACTTATTCAGTTACACCCTGTATAGAAGGAATTGCGTAGCAGAAATATTCCTTTTTGAAATCGGCAACGTCTCAGCTAGCATTTTCAAGAATTTTACTGCTCCTACTTGGTGCTAGTAACAGTTGCAACAATTTTTCATTATAACGTCTTCGAAAATGTTACAGCTAGTATCAATGCAGAATTATACTGAAGGAACTAGTTCAATTTTCATTACATTGCTCTCACAATATTCTTTAGGCTCGATTGTACCTGTGCATATTGAATATTAAAGAAGACTATCTGAAACAACTATTCTCCTGCCTTTATAGCGCGACGGTCATTGAATGACTCAGAAGTGTTGCTGCTGGATTGCCAATCAAATCCATTTTCAACTATTTTCAACATAATCAATAATCCATAAATCCTACACACATAATTGATGTGACATTATAAAGTATCTCAGTATAGAAAAATTCACTCTACCAATAAATAACGAATCCAACATGATATTATAATTCCCCATAAAAACTTCAGCGGCTTTTTGTGTCCACCCTGTCATACCGTTTCCATTCCGTCGAGCATTTTCCCCCGAAAAAAGTTAATTTTCCACGAAATGAATAATTTGTGTTTGAATTCCGCCGGAGGTATCGAAAAGGGTTGAGACGCGAAAAAGCGGTCTCTTATTGGCGATCAATCATGGCCTACAACGACGACGACGCCGTCGGCTATCCATGGCCTACTCGTTATGAGATTAAAACAATTAGGCTCGAGTGAAAAAAAGGACGAAAAATTCAGAGTTGTATACGACTCTGTGGAGAAAAGCGGGTGTTGGTGGAAAGGGGGTGCTTGAAAGTATTTGTCGAAAGATTCAGCGGAGCTATCTCCGGAATTTTACCAACATTGAAAAAAGTTGGTTGATTTCCTAATGATATAAAAATATTTCGAGTTGCATGAAACTTCAGGAGAACAGAGAAAGAAAAAATATGTTTCTTCATATAAATTCCAGGAAGCAATATCCCAATGCAAACATCTGTCTTAACGATAGATTCTAAAGTTTAGTAGTACTTTGATTTCTTCGTAGATATAGTAATCAGATATGGACCCATCTAACTGTGTCTCCCCATAGGAAAACAACATTGTTCAAATATTTTTTCGATCAGAATTTCGATGTTTGAAATGACTGCATCCATGAATCAAATTCCAGACAGCTGTTTCGACCCACCATTGGTGTACCCAGTGAAACTTGGCTGGACTTGGGAAAACAAAACATATCGAACGGTCTGTTCCTTATGAAATAAAAGTATGAATCTGGTGCAGGTGGTGTGAACCTCCAAGGCGAAACGCCATCTGCTGTATGACTAGAGACTCACTGCTGTTACACCAAGTAGAGGACACCTCAAACTGTGGGCTCATCGTCAGCGAAGTCATTACAAATCACCCACCGTGATCGAGAATCGTCTCCCAAGTTTCGTTGAAGATTGTGATGGAAAGTGCTGCTCAACGGGAACCTCCATTTCCGAACTGTTTCCATGACATTTTTCTGAGTGAGACAGGCTATCGCAGAAACGTTATAGAGAAGAGACAGAACAAATCATGCTCATTTTGAAGAAAATCGTTTTGTTTGAAGTTTAGGACTTAGCCTAGGTCGAAGTGAATGCATCATTAGTTATTGTAAAATTCACGGTCGACTACATGACTTCATGCGATATCGTATCAGAATGCCTCGAAATAATAGATCTAGATCATTGGAACGTTAAGGTAATACTGAATCTTGTTCTAACTATGATCAGATTTTCCTCTCTGCCCGACATCTTTTACCTTCTTGACCGTCTCTGCTTATACATTTGCTCGTGGAGCCGGGCAACTGAATGAGAGTGAGTTGAATATCTGCGAATGATCAAAATATTCTTCCAGGAGGTTTATGTCCAATCAGCGCTCTGATTATCCTCAACACGCAGAGGTTTTTGATACGAATGAAAAGACTATCAAGCAGCATAAGGTATTGGCGATTAATCACCAGAGCATTCGATGCAGTCGCAGACACTAGCACCCTCCGACCGAGGGATATATAGACGACACAGCATGTGAAAGAAGGCACCCTGTAAGTAATCACTTTAGAAACCAGATATTACCTGAGCGACATTATAAATTATATGGTGGTGATGTTGAGTCAGATGCCTACCTCTGCTGTTAGAGTACCATAAATCGCCTTCTTTTTCTCTGTTATAATGGTTTCATAGCATTGTTAACCAACCTGCTTGCCCTGATCACCACTCTTTACATGCCATCACTTCTGCCGAGTTTCCTGCTATCGAAGCAATAAATCCCGCAGGTTCATTCAGAGCATCTGTTGTCTCTAAGATTTTTCTCATTCAGCATATCATTTCTACTACAATTCTTCATTGAGTTTTTCTTCAAGGTCCGAGTAGAAGGCGTTGAATGGTCCATAGTATATCGTCTATATATGAATCTGATATGACTCTGGTGAAGAAACGTTTATTTGGTTGACTTTCTAGTACAATTATTTATTGATTTCTTTCTCGAGGACCGAGTAGGAAGCGTTAGATGGTTGTGAAGATCCCTTTCTCTAGAGTTCGGAACATAGAGTCAAATACTGTAGGTGAATCCACCTACGCTCGAGCTAGTATTTATAACAGAGTACCGATATCTATCTAGCATATGTGATGAGAAATAGCTATAAATATTGTTGTTGAACCATAGAAATGAAGCTTGGCTAATAGACATTCATCGTTCAATGTATAAAATACTTTACTCATGTCGAGAAGGACATGACGTATCCCTTTCTTGACATCCATGGCTTTAATGCAGTCGTTGGTCATAGACCATAGTACCGGTAATGTGTGGAAATTTTGGCGAAAGCCTGAATCTCATCAATACTGATGGAGAATTGTATCTCCAGCAACTTTGACAAAGACTGAACAGATACCGAGTGACGAGATCGATCGGAGTTTTTATTCGTTTTTATTCGGAATTGACTCAACTGAAGCCGTTTTTCATGCCCTAGGAAACACCCCAGTTTAAAATGGGAAGTGGATTTTCAGGGTTGATGGTTCTACGATTCAGGCCAACTGTATGTGGTTTTTGATTTGATGTGATATTTCTCATTATGTCTGAATCAACGGAACTATCATTTGAGTTCAAGAAATGAATTGTCATTCAAAAAATGTGTGTTCTCTCTCAAGAAAGAGGAAGGGGATACAATCGAGAAAATTATCGTTTTACCACCCGATAGAGAAAAAACTTAAGAGATATCCAAAGATCGAACCAGAAATTCTCCAATTCCATCGAATCTCTGCGAACTATTACACTGTCAAAATAACCCTTCCCCCAATTATTAAACTCCAATATCCGTTATAAAACGAGGCAACCGGTTCATCTTAACGGCCTCGTAATGGCGAATAACTATCCGCCTAGATTGATCGTAAGCCGAGCAAACTACTGCGGCGACAGAACACTTCCATAAAAATTAATTGCGGCATTAGTCGGTGGTGACAATTACAACACAATAACCATAAAGAGTAGCGTGGAATCCATCGGCCAAAAAATACATCGTAAAGATAACTATAAAACGCAATAAAAGCCCGATTCGCATTCGAGAAGAGAAATTCGGGTGAACTCAATTAATCAATAAAACAGTAAAACGACTCCCTAGTCGCTGTTGAAAGTGAAATGAGAGGCGGAGGCGGTTTTCATTAGGGGTGCTGGACCTTAGAAAGCGGAGTAGAGGTGTATTATATGGCACGGAAATGAAAGCGCCTCGATATCCAGTCTTGGGGCCACTGGAAAAATACACTTACATACTATTAGAGATTGAGGGTCAATTCCGACAATATATATATATATATATATATATATATATATATATATATATATATATATATGTATGTGTATAGTTGAGTTCTTCAACCAGAACTGGAGTTTTGTGTTTCGGCTTCGATTTTGGAGCCATTTTCTAGATGGTTTATGTGACTTCACGCTGCGGTCTCAATCTTCCTACTCCTTATATTCAACTGAGGCATCAGACAGTGTTCGATGATACTTATATCGACGGGTGCTACTAAATTGGAAGTGTGGGCAAAGCTTCGTGTAATTACCATCACCGAACGTCTTGGTAGGGACTGTACTGTATCTGACCGTCGTCACGTTTATTTAGGCAGGAAGGTCGCTTCTTGATATCGATGGCCTCGCAGATTATCCGAGCTTGTAGTTTTTTTGCTATTGCTATGGTCTTAAAGTGTTTGCAAAGTCTATGTTATGTCCTGTTAATGATGTTTAAACAGAGTTGACGATGGGTTCTGACTTTCGGACAGCAAGTTGATGTTAGTGTTTTGTACTTGTCACAACATGATGCTCAATGTAAAATCTAACAGCATGCATCCTCACCGAAAGTGTGAGCAGTAATTTATAGTACATTTCGTTCTTCATTCATTTCTAATATTCTTTGTTGCTTCCGTGGAGAAGACAGTAACTACTATCGATACATTTTATCTTCGATAACATGTTTTTGAGTAAATATATAGGAGGTCTCTTTTTCATCGAATAAATAGTTGTTCAAAATGAAATATCTTTTAGCGGAGATCCATTCGAGAACATAGATTGTGCAAAAATAGAAATCATTCGAAATATTTTTTCCTTGATTCGACAGTTGATTGCCACAATGAAAATAACAAACAATCAATGTTGTTGAAAATGTATTAATTCGATATAAGGAAATTATTTACAGTATATGGGGCGATCAATATACAACACTCTCACTATGAACTGAATGATGCGATTTTGTTGAAAGTCCAGTTTTCTGAGGAACGTGCATCTCTTAGGAACGCTCTAACCGAATGAAACAAGTTATTTTTGTACAATAAAAGTATGAATAATAAATAGGTACCTATCTCATGTTTGGGTCAAATTTTTTTGTATGCTCACCCTATCAATACTTTTTCCACATCATCTTCGTGTTCTGAACTCACTACATTCAGGTCAATAACGAACGAACGAACGATGATGACAATTTGTTTCAATAGCCAATACCGCATGGGCACAGACGAATAGTTATCTGTGATACGGCTAGTCTGATTGATGGTCGATCTTATTGCTATTGTAAACCGCCACATTTACCAAGGTCTACAACTCAAATAGGAACATCCTACTCAAATACCAGTACTATAAATAAATGAAACATATGTTTTTATGCCTCACCATTCACGGAATGTTTGGACTTGAATCCACAATCCTGTTAATAAAAAGGCAATTTTTCAAGAGCAGTTCCTATGATATATCGTATGTACAATGTACATAGGGCAGACACAAACAGCAATAGGAATATGATTGATAGAACACGTGTGTTCCTAATTCGAAAATGAATTGATACCACAGAATATAAGACCGCGAGTTGAATGTAAATTATTTTCGTTGCCCCTGATAACGTGTCGCTACTGGTCGTACTGGGAGGAATGGGTTGATGCCGTGGGGTTCGAAATGTGCGGTTTCGAGACGCTAGCCTAGGAGAGAACATGCAGCGCACGCGGGCTGTGGTCGCCGAAGGAATCTGCCGCTATTATATTGAACACTGGCTCACGAGTATACACTCAGAAAAGCCTTTCTCTCAATGCTTATGCTTTTGCATGCCTCACCCGCGATTTTGACGTGCACACGCCATCAGGCAACCGCCGACCCATTCTCTTCTCTGCGCAGCGATTTCATCGTATTAACCGTTTTATTGAATACCCCCGTTTCATCTGAGCGCACACTTACCCATCATTGGAGCTTATCAGAGGGGTGAACCATCATTTTGTTCTTCAAACATCAAGAAAGTTTGACGTTTTGTGACTGCTAATTTTTTCAAATTTGAATCATCGGTATGGTTACGTTCTACCTGCAATGCCGACCAACTGCTGACAAATCTTCACCACCCAAATTTTATATTTTTTCATCATTCGATAATTTTTAACTCGGCTTAGACATTTTCTCCAACTCAGAACGGACAATTTTATATTTATCCCTGGAAATTCCAGCCTGGATCAATTTCATATTGAAATTCGGAGAGTATATCCACCTATTTTGTTTCAATCAATTTCCGGATATGTCAAGAAATATTTTCCTATTTAGAAAATATCTAATTTCATTTATGTTCAGTATCGGTGAAGCGACGCCCTGAAGAACAGAAAAAAAGAAAAATATCGAGATGACAGTGCAGTTTTGATAGAGAAATATAAAATTGAAACTCTCACGGGAATTTTTCAAATGCCCATCCCGAATTTTTTTTCAAGAAATGTTGAACTTGAACGGTCTGTGATCCACAACAATCAACTGATACGCCAAATTTCGATTTTTTCAATAATCGTAGGAATATTCAGTTACAATAATTCGAGAAAATTTATTTTGTCAACTCCAAAAGTTCTTTCAAATGAGGTATTGAATTTGGGAACATACGTATTTTGAAAAGGTGCTAGTATATGATATAATAGAATAACAAATTCAGTAAATAGTGGAGACTCTCATTCTCAAATTATATATTTTTTCTTTTTTTAATGTTTCAAAAATGATTCACCCAATAAAATTACTACTTCCTGTTCAGTTATTATCTGTGACACTAGTATGTGTTGAACTTTATGAGTTGACGTCAGATACTTACATTTTCCAAAAGGTATGTTACTTGTCAGTTAAATGCACCTAGCTTGTTGTGACTAACGCACGATTGCGACAATATTTTGACCCCGTATAATCCGAAAATTTTTTCAAAACTGATTCTCAAGCGGAAATATAATGATGATTGGCGCCTGAGAGAATATCAAGGTAATTATTCAACCTTCATTTATTTGGTTCTGGTTGTATTTTCACATTCGAGGAGTCCATAAAGTTTTTTCATGTGTATATAGGTGTGTTCTCAAGAGTAAAGTTCGTGAACTCATTCATTTAAATCACACATTTGAAATAATACCAAATTTCCAATTTTTAATGTGATGTCTTGGTTTATTGCGCGGTCGAAGCAGAATTTTTCTGGCTGGTTCGGTGCTATAGGCAATTCTTGGCTATAGCCATATAAGTGCTGAAGAGGTGGTGGATAACATTAAGATCCTACATATAATAATCTTTATTAACGGGACGAACCCAATTCCTACAAAAATATAAACTTTAACAAATAATACATACATACATACTACTTATTAATATACATCTCATAGAAAGAAGCTATAAAATTGTTTTTTTTTTTATTTCACTGTACCTATCCCAAAATCTGTTATAATTTGATTCACCTTCGAACAGTTTTTATTTTTCTTCTGAAATCAGTCAGAGAGCACCCCAATATATCTATATTATTATCATTTATTGTTTTTAGTGTTCTTTGCAGTGGTGAATGTTGTCCATAATTTGTGGGATGAAAGGTAATGTGAAATAACTCGTGATTTCGAAGAGTTTTAGTTGGCACATTGAGCTCTATGCACTCTAATATTTCAGGACAAACAGTCATTCCATTCAATATTTTATATATGAAGCATAGATCGAAATCAAGCCTCCTTTTACTAAGTGGTTTCAAGTTTAAAGCCTCCATAATTGGTTTGTAATCATGATCCATGATTCGATACCCACTTTTGAATGCACAATATCTCAGAAATTTATGTTGAGTCCTTTCTAGAATTCTGATTTTGTTATTATCAAGCGGTGACCATACAATAGATGCATATTCTAAGTTTGATAAAACAAGTGTCTGATAGATTCTAATCAATGAAGTTAAAGAAAATTCACTACAGTTACGAAGTATACATCCTAAAACTTTACACGATTTAACAGAAACATTATTTATATGTTCAGCAAATGTGACCTGTTCATCGAATGTTATCCCAAGATCTTTAACTAGTGGGGTATATTTAAGTTCTTGATTTTCTAGAAAGTAATCTGCGCCAAAGTTTTTGTTTCGTTTGAAAAAACTAATGTGATAGCATATAAGTACAAACTTCTAAATTTCAGTTCATAGTTGTAAGGTGGATGGGTATGGACATCACGTTCATGAATTATCGCAAAAATGAACTTTTCGCTTTATTCATGGTTCGTAATTATAACAATTCTCGATAGATTTTCACAAATATTATATCGTTAAAGCATTTGATGTAACAAATGAGTATTCACTCAATAGCACAAGCTTGAATTAGTAATTTCAAGCTAAAGCTATTTATTATTCACACCACTGCAAGTTCAATAATAATATATCCAGTTCCAAGTGAAAACTACAATTTTATTCACACCAGCCGATATCTAGTCGAATAGCGCTTACGTTTTGCATGCTTGTTCCACGATTCTGACGTTCCCAAACATGCCATGCAGCAACCACTCATCGTTCTCTTCGACATACTCGACACATACCGATTTCGTCATATTAACCATTTTATTAAATTCTCCTCATTTCACCTGAGCGCTCTTACCTCCATCGTGTGTGCTGCGGCTTGTTAAGAAATTGCTGGAGCGTGTAAAAACCATCCACTCTGATTAGATTCGTGCCGGGTACACTGCTTGTAGCGGGATGATTTTAATGGTGATGGGGATGTATGGAATTTCTATCATATGATTGAATAGAAGTTGTCATCAATGAAATGAACTGCAGTTTCTTTCTGTAGTGACAAATTTCCATTTCAGTTGCTGCATTACAGGAAGTTAATACAACCAGTTTGCAATGAAAACTTTTGTGAAATGCCGAAATTATCTTCGACAGTTCTAGACACTCTTGGAGGATGAGCATGTTTTTCAAGGAATAGAAAGGGATATGCGTGTGCCTGACCATCTCATCCTAAGCCTTCGTTTCCATGAGACAGAATGCAAGGAAATGAAATAGCTTCATTTTGTTTCGAAGGACCGGTTCTCACTGCATATTGACCCAATTCCACAATCAACCATGAAGTAATGAGGTGTTAGAAGTTGTCATTCAACTCGTAGAGGTCTACTATCAAGATAATTGCCTATTACACCCATGGAAAAACTCAAGTGCGCAGCTACAGATGATTCCAACATTAATGAAGACATTGGTGTGAAAGTAACGGAAAAAAGTGGCATGTTAGGCAGACCTGTACACAAAAATATCCTACCCGACAATCAAACAGTATTGCAGGCTTCCAAGTCATTCACTTGTGAGTTGAAGCTGACTCAGGACTGCAAACCTTTTCAAATTTGTTTTGTGTACGATCTTTATTTCAACTTTCCAAAAAAACTACAAAATGATACTTCGTAACTCGAAAAAAACATTTCACAACATTCTTTGACATTCCCTGTCAGTGTTCCCCGACCTGCAACGTTACAAGCTGTGCTCTCACAACATCTCTCTCCTCAAGTGTTAAAGCGTCCTGGCTTGACGACAAGTCTTCCACACCTGGTTCGGTATACAGTAGGATTTTGAATCTGAGATGTAGAGTTGGCAGCACTGGGTTGTTGTTGGAGGCTGATTGGTTGTTCAGCTTCAGGAGCAGCAGCATGTACATTTTGGGTCTCTGTTGGTATTGGAAGTGAATACTTGGATGCAGTTGTAGTCAGTCGGTAAGGTGACAAGTGGAATCGATTCCGACGAACAGTACTTCCCTTATCAGTCCTTACCCAATAGGACCTAGGTTCTCCTGCAAGCTCCACAACAGTACCAGAACACATAAGATCACGGATCCAGACAATGTCGCCCACAGAAAATGGCGGAAGATCCCTGGCAGCATGCTTGTCATCGTAGTTTTTCTTATATCTTTCACGATATACTTCTTCTCTTTTCCTCAGATTGGAAAAGTCTGGCTTTTGGTCCAATAAATGTGGAAGAGTCGGAAGATTGTCTCGTAATTTTCGACCGAACAGAAGTTGGGCCGGACTGAGCCCATTTGCGATTGGTGTATTCCGGTAGCTCAGTAGTGCCAAATATGGATCTTCAGTATTCTTGTTCAGGATGGCTTTGGCCACTTTGACTGCTGCTTCTGCAGAGCCATTGCATTGATGATGGTGGGGACTGCTTGTAGTAAGACGAAAATTATACTCTTGTGCAAATCTTTTAAATTCAGCATTTTCAACAGTGCGCGAACAGGAAGTGAATTGAGTGCCAGAGTCAGATCTCAGCTCATAAGGGATTCCATGGCGACTAAAGATTGATTTACACTTATCAATAATTTCAGCAGTGGTCAGAGATTTCAGGGTAGCAATTTCAAAGTATCGCGAGTAACAGTCGATGATTGTCACAAACCAAGTCTCTTTCAGTTTGAAAAGGTCAATACCAGCTTTTTCCCATGGTCTGGACGGGAACTCACTAGCAATCAAGGGTTCGTGGTGTTGCGGTCTATGCTCAGTGCAA
The DNA here is from genome assembly GCA_032362365.1 of Zygogramma bicolorata. Classification (NCBI taxonomy): domain Eukaryota; kingdom Metazoa; phylum Arthropoda; class Insecta; order Coleoptera; family Chrysomelidae; genus Zygogramma; species Zygogramma bicolorata. Next base: position 1,866,910 of record JAVJAQ010004414.1, on the reverse strand, counting down.
GTTGGACAATCACTCACAAACTTTTCAATTTGCCGTGACATTCCTGGCCACCAAATACTATTGCTTGCTCGGAGCCTGCATTTAGCTATGCCTAGATGGCCAACATGAACCTGCTTCAGCATCTCTGAGTGAAGGGTTGGAGGTATAATTATTTGTGAACCTTTCATCAGAATATTTTCCACGATTGATATGTCGTCTCGATGTGCATAGAATGGAATGAGCTCTTTTGGGACTTTTGAGTGATCGGGCCAACCTTCAATGCAGTAACGAAGAAGCAGTTGGAAAGATGGGTCAGCCGTTTGTTCCCTAGCTATTCTGTGAATAATATGATCAGCAACATCAACGCTTGTAATAATTTGGTTAATAAATGCCTCGATTTCGTCTTCAAGGTCATAGTTCTCGATAACTGGCATTGGAGTTCTTGAAAGACAATCAGCCGCTAGCAGACGTTTTCCTGGTGTATAAACGAGTTGATACGAGTAACGCAGTAAGCGCAAGCGAATCCTTTGAAGACGGGGAGTTAAATCATTCATGTCCTTGGTCTTTAAAATGCTTAGAAGAGGTTTATGATCGGTTTCAATATTTATCTCTTTACCAATGATGAACTCCTTCAATTTGTCACAGCTCCATGCGATTGCTAGTGCTTCTCGCTCAATATTGGAATAGTTACGTTCGGCATCTGTGAGCGTTCGAGAAATGAAGGCAATCGGTTTCCAGATCTCGTCATCAGATTGTTGTAACAGGACTCCACCTAGCCCATAGGACGAAGAATCAGCAGAAATCATTGTATTGCGTTGTGGGTCATAATATGCTAGTGTAGGGGGGGACGTGAGTAGGTTTTTGATTCTCTCAAATGCTGCTTGCTGTGGTTCTCCCCAATACCATGCATTTTTTGAGCTCAAAGTTTCACTAATCGGTTTCATGATGTCGCTTTTGTTAGGAATGTATTTGCCTACGAAGTTTACCATACCTAAAAACCTTTGGACTTCGGAGACATCTTTAGGAGGTTGCATCTCTGTGATAGCTTTGACTTTAGTTTCGTCAATCTTGATCCCTTCTGCAGACAAAACGTGACCCAAGAACACTACTGATTTTTTAGAGAAAGTTGTCTTTTTTTTATTGAGTGTGAAACCTGCTTTTTCCAAACGAGTTAAAACTTCTTCAAGTCTTTCATCATGCTCATTTTGGGTCTTGCCCCAAACGACAACATCGTCCATGTGCACTGCCACGTTGTCTTGTCCTTGGAGAGCGTCGTTCACTTTTTTCTGAAATAATTCTGGTGCGGATCGGATGCCAAATGGTAATTTGGCGAACTTGAATCGCCCGAAAGGAGTAAGAAAAGTAGTGAGGTCCTGAGACTCGATACTCAAATTCATCTGCCAAAAACCATGGTTCATATCTAGTTTCGAGAAAACAGTAGCTCCGCAAATACGAGCTAAGGTGGTGTCAACTGCGTGAATAGGATAAAAGTGGCGTTTCACATTTTCATTGAGTTTGGATAGGTCCACACAAATGCGAATATCCCCGGATTCTTTTTTTGGTACCACAACCATAGGAGCGCACCATTCAGTTGCATGTTCCACTGGTAAAATCACCCCAAGTTGAACCATCCGCTGGAGTTCTGCTTTGGTTTTCTCCCAAAGGGGAAATGGAACTTTTCGAGGGGTGTAAATTGCAAAAGGTTTTGCATTCTCCATTAGTTCGATTTTATAGTTCCCAGAAAGCGAACCAAGCCCTTGAAACAGTGCTGGGTGTTTGGCATACCAGTCACAAATTGGAGTCACGGAAACAGCGTTTATTCTTGCCAGCACTCCCAATTTCTCAATAGCGGGCTTGCCAAGAAGTGGGTTTCCCGGATTTCCTGAAACGTAGAAAACCTCTGTGCAACTTTTATCCTTGTATGAAATTGAAGCTGTAACAGTTCCTCTAATAGGCAGAACGGACCCATCAGGTCCTCTCAAAATTTTCTTGGTGGGGTTCACTTTCATTTTCTTTTTCAATTTTATATCCGACGGCAAGACAGACACATCTGCCCCAGTATCGATCTTGAAAGCGATGGTATCTTCATCATTGAATCCTAGGGTTATCATCCAAGGGCTATTTGACTCCAAACTATTTATGTTTACACTTCCAATGAAGAAATTTGGGTCAGTTTCATGAGGGCATCCATCTTGACTTAAAATTTCTTCCTCGGGTGAGCAACCTTCATTTTGGATGTCAACGGGATATTCATAGTCAACCTCTAGTTCGTTGACCTGTTTGTGAGGACACCTTCGGGCAAAATGTCCGTTTTCATGGCATTCATCACATTTTTTGTCACGGGCGGGGCATATACTTCTTCTGTGCGATGGCACATACCCACACCATCCGCATGCCCATCTGGCAATTTCAGGTTTTCGGAAGGTTTGAGGGTTAGAATGGGTATAAGTTCGATTCATCGGGGTTGGTTTTGGTTTAGTCCCATTGTAACCGCGTCTCACTTCTTCAATAGCTGTGTTGGTGGTAGTAGTATTGAGCTCAGCTTTTTGTTTAGCTAGTTCCTCTGACTTGCGTATCATGCTCACTGCGGTTTCCAATTTGAGATCAGATTCTAATTGGAGACGATCACTCAAAATCTGATCCTTCATCCCTATGACGATGACCATCAAGATCATTTCATCTTCCAAACTCTCCCAATCGCAGGTTTTAGATAGGGTTCGTAAATCGGTAAAAAAATCTTCAATGTTCTCTGTAGGTTGTTGTTTCCTCCTCAAAAACTTTGCACGTTCGTAAATAACATTTTTCTTCGGATTAAAATACCCATCGAATTCTTCAAGAACTCTGGCATATTTCGAACTATCAACGTCACTCAGCTTGAATGATTCAAAAATCTGCTCACTTTTACCACCCATACAGTAGATTAGCATGTCGATTTGTTCATTCTCTGGCGCTTTTTTGAGCTTACTCACTGATCTGTACCTCTCAAACCTTTTCTTCCAAGAATCCCAATTCGCTGGCACGAACGAAAAGGTCTCTGGCTCCCGTACATTCATTTTATCACTCATGGCTTTCGTACAGTACAATCCTAGTTACTGGATGAAAATCTTCTGTATTCACAAATTTCGGTTCTTTTCACGACTGCGCCATGTTTTGTGTACGATCTTTATTTCAACTTTCCAAAAAAACTACAAAATGATACTTCGTAACTCGAAAAAAACATTTCACAACATTCTTTGACATTCCCTGTCAGTGTTCCCCGACCTGCAACGTTACAAGCTGTGCTCTCACAACAAAATTCAACTGGTACAGAAACAGCAATAAAAAACCCGATGTCCTAGCAAAAAGACTAACCAACAGTCCTTTCTCGGTAAATTTTCATATGGTCCCGAAAAACTACATAAAATAGTAATAATTTCGACGCTGCGTACATGAATCATGAGCATATCACTTGAGACAGCTCTACACTTTTCTAGAATCGAACATAATGTCATTTAATCAGTAACGGAACTTCTAACATGCCACTGCACTCTGAGGTACCATGTTAGTAAAATGGGCAGATGAGACACTGAAGATTAATGTTACTGCCGAACATTTGGTCTGTGAGAGTCAATCTTTGTTCTGCAGAAAGCTTGATTTCCTGTTCTTACAGTTTGATATAACGAAACAAATTCCTTCGAAAGTGGTCAACTTCATCAAAAGTTTCAGTTAACAAGGCATCAACTAGAGTAGTAGCATATGCTCAAGATTTAATGAATAGAGGTACGATGAGGCTGATGTACCAGGTTTACCAGATTATCTCCTTCTCATCTACTAATATCTAATAAATCAGTCGATTTTTCCTTTCGGTGATGCCATCTTGATTGGCAAAACACGCGTTTTCTGTGGAATAAAAATTTTCCATTTTGGTATATACTGAATGTAACTGATTTTAGTCCGCAAATTGAATCAATTCCAATACAATTCCCGACGGGATAATATGGGGTCTACCTTCAGTTCAATATGAACTGCATTCTATATCGGGTGACCCATAACAAATCTACTCCCTTCTATCTTCGTTGTTATTTCGTATAGATGTTTCAAATTTATTTTTTCTATTCGATGTCATGAGTGATCAATATAACAAGTATAAAACCGAATATGACACTTCTCAATTACGACACCTTTCCAATGACATATCACAATGGTACTTCCAATACAAAATCTGCTCATAAGAGATTTTGTGAAGATTTTTTTTGTATTCTTCTCGTAACGGAACATATCCATAAAAGGAATGAATTCTATGAAAAATTGAACCATATCTTGTAACAATAATATATGAGCAAACATCATGCACTTTATTTTTTAGGAAGACTGAGTATTTTTACAACTCAATTTTTCCTAATTTTCCAGCTACAGTTGATTTCTAAAGTTGGTTGGAAACTCCAATACATGTTGAGATTGAAATAAAAAACATGAATATATCTATACTGAAGTTTTCAAACAACTTCTAGGTTTCTTTTTTTAGCATTTCCTAGCAATGAGTGACTTGTTGAAAGATGAGAAAAAATTAAATTATAAAATTGGTTGGCCTGCATAAAAACTATTCTGTGAAAAGTTTGGCCCCAAATTATTGTAACTCACTTGATATTATTCAAAGCATATTTTCATAAAAATGTTTCGTTACGAGGGGATATAATTTTTTTTTATAAAATCTTGAATATGTCAGTAGATTGTGGACGAAAGTATGATTGTTGTATATCATTGAAAAGAAAGTGTCATTTATAGTTTGATACTTGCTGAATTGTACACTTATGACATCAGATCGAAGTACCGAGTATGCCTCAGAGATGATGTCTTATCATAAAGCCAAGTAGCACTGAATTATCTTAATGTATACACTCCTGAACTAACTTGGGACTGCTAATATCCTTGAAGATACAGACCTTGATCAACACAGGGACCAAAAGGGAATTGAAGCTTATGATGAAGCTGACGTCGTAATGACAAACATGGATGATTTTTTTTTGGGCAGGAACTCTTTTGTGGCCTTTCAAAAAATTACTTGAAGCTGAAGTAGTGGGATAAAAAAGTATTTGGAGTTCTAATGGGATAACTCACTTCACATTCCCCCTTTGGCATCAAGAGACTAGATCAAAGGAGAAGTCTCAGTTTTCAAGGTTTCAAATAGACCAGCTGAACTGGATTTCATAAATTCCCAGTACGGAGAGGCTGGTGGCAGGTCCCCTTCTCAACTTCTGACTTACTCATTCGAAAACTGAATGGAAGTTGCCGTTACTTGATGAAAATCCATTCAGGTATTGTAATTCACAATTCATCTTCCCATCCTCACCAACATAAAGCGGCAGCATTTTACAGTATGGTTCACAGACTGGTAAATGTTTCCTTATCAGATACAAATTTCAAAAAAGAACTGAATATTATAAAACAAATTGCTATCAACAACGGTTATAATAGTGATTTAGTAGACACTTTATTGTCCAAAGAGCTGTATACTTGAATCCTAAAAGAAATCTACACAGTTACAACGAATTATGATAAAAATTACAGAACGTTGACCTAATCTGGTCAACCGAGTAAGAAAATTTCTAATTTTTCAAATCAGGAAGATTTGAAGGAACAACAAAGATAGAAGTTCAGAATCAAATAGATCAGGTGTTTATAAATTATTGTGTGGTACATGTCCTATGTTTTATGTCGGTCAAACGGAAAGAACATTTGTTACACGCTTGAAAGATGACAGGAGTAGTTTCATTAGAGGAACATGAGTTCAACCACGAATTTGAAATCCTTCATTTTTGAGGGAAAGGTTTGAAACTCAATCTCTTGGAGAGTCTGGAAATTAATAAGTGTGAACATTCACAGTTCCTAATGAATGATCAGACGGAGTTGAAAAATTCGCCTCTGATGAATATGTTCTCTCCGGGAAACTGTACTAATAAGGATATAATGTCGGAATATATTCTTATTGACCGACGGATATAAGGTTGTTTAAATTCGAAATGTTACAATGTTGAGATTAGTTTAAAGTTCCTGCTTGAGGAAGCTGTTATATGGCGAAACACGTGTCGCGGTTTAGTTACCCCTAATATTTTTTAAATAGGCAAGCCTAATACAAACATCATTAACGTACTTGATCTATACATACTTCATAAAAAATCAAAAAAAAATTATCTATTTCAACAAAGTGACAGAGTAAATCTCTGGTTTTTCGGGCTTGAGGGCCGTGTAGTGGAATTTTGACTTCCGGAGCTTTCGGCTACATCTGCGGCAGCCATCTTCACCGGCGTGGTCTTAGTTGAACTCCTCTATGTGAGTTTACTACGACTGATTGCAAATCTCGAATTGACTCGTTATTATTCTTCGGTCCGCCAGCGTTCTGTTGGTCGTCCGATTCCCTGGTTCTATCTGGCTTCCTCTTAGCTGTTCTTAGAATTGGATACCAAATTTTGTTAAAATTTAGCCCCTCTTCCTTTCTGTTGGAGTAATCCTTGTGCTTATGTATCTCAATCGCTTCCCAATATAAGCGAGTGGAGTAATGCGTCGTCGTTGACAGAATTGAAGTTTTGTCGAATTGTATATTATGGTTGTTCAGAAATGCGTGCTCAGCTACAGCTGATTTGTCCGTTTGTTGGTTGGGTCCACTACACGGCCCTCAAGCCCGAAAAACCAGAGATGTATTAGCAACGGCCGTGAAAGCCTACATTCTTAAAGTGACAGAGAATAACAAAAACTACATTGCACATCTTCTACATATGTCATAGTTCCACCTGTTTATTAAAGTATTCCTTCAAAGCAGAGTCTTAGTTATTAATATTATTTTTTAAATATAAATTGGCTTCGATATAATTTGAAGTAATGAATGCTATTAACTCCCTCTTGAACAGATGATGTTCGATTTAGTATTATGATGATGATGTACTTCACTATTTGTGAATAAAAGGTTTTCTCAATATGTTGGTTGTAACTTATTCATTTTTTTTATATTAATATACATGCAACTGTATATTATTTGTTTACTCATTCGATGTTTTCTTCTGGAGATTTTCTTCCTGGGTGTAATGAAAACTTTCTCTGCACATTCGTTCCAGTTCGAATCAATAAGAATGTAATTCTAAGTCCCCGACCGCAGATTGAACCAATTCCAACACAATCAATCAACCACGGGGTAATCAGGTGTAAGATTCTGTCATTCCGCTCATGGAGGACTACTCCCAAGATAGCAGCGGCGCATTACGCGCATGTAATGACTGTATTAATGGCGATGCCGCCGGCTTTGCTACCCGTAATTTCTTGCAGAAACTTCGCCGTAATTTATGCGTGGAATATTTCATGCTTTTGGCGACCAACGGCTTCCCGGAGTCTGACCGAAAGACTCAACTTGCCGCCGCGGATTTAGTTCGCTCCAGGTGGGGTTCCCTCGGGATCGAACGGGAGCGTGTTTTACGACGATGTTGACGATTATGTTCGGATTAATATGGACGGCATTCACGATATTGCTGAGATTAGGGGGTTTGCGAGTACGGATTTCGCGAATTCAATCAGTTGGTACTCATGACTTGTCGATGGGGACTTGATTAGTACAGTTTTGCATTTGTTCTATAATAATTATCTCTTCTTATCATAATTATGCAAAAGGCTTAGCTTGTGTAGGTGAACACTGATATCATTAGTTTTCGCTATGGGGCAACATTTCAATCCTTTCTACCGTTAGCTGATTCATCTGATAGAGCACGTGATCAAGATAGCAAAAAAATGTACACACCAGTTTTGCAATCCTTTCTGGAAGTTCACTGGAATCCTATCTGAGAAGAGAAAAGAAGATACTTGAAAAACGAATAATATTTAATTCAAATATTCCTGAAACGGTGGAGGGAAGCTGAAAAAAACAAATAATATCCTGGAAATCCCATATACAAATATACATACATCACAAACATTATATATGAAAAGAAAAAAAAAACATTCTTCTGAGTCTCTTTCTGCACAGGGACTGGCAATAGTGAAAGTTTGTCAGATCTTACTGTCAATGTTGATTCTGAGCAAAATAAACTAGAATTGAATATCATTGGAACATTGGGTGATGTATACTGCCTAAAAGACGAATCTCTGTAGAAAGTACGACTCCTTACTGAAAAATGAACTACAAAGTTGGATTGTCTTTTGTTCATTGTGATTGGTTCATTGATGGATTAAACTTGAAATCAATATTGTTTGAAAGTCTCTTTAGGTGCTACGTATGTTCTGAATTTTTTTTTAGTTTTCTCTCCTCTGAAAAAAGTTTTGAATTCTCATAATTTCTGTTTTTGGAGCAAATCGGCAATTTGCCCCGATAAGTTACTGCAACTAACCATTTTGTCAGTTCCGTATCGTATTTTTTATGAATTCGGAGATCAAATTAAAAAAATATATCGAAAAATGCACAAACTTCCCTCTGGCCACGTTTCTAAAGATGGTCTGTCCCTTTTTTCAAGCCTTTTTCGAAAATTTGTAATCATATTAGGATTCTTGATCCATCGATAGCTCAAGATTTCTAGAAACCCCGGTGTTGCAATTGATGCGATATTATGTAAAATTTTATGACGACACTTTTACGTAGCACGGTGTGTTTTTCGATTTCAACGTTAGTTGATGCCAAATCCAAACATGGTCAAATTATTCAATGTCAATTCAATTTTTTTCCTGGAAATAGGTCCCACTTCCAGGTGAATTTTCAGTTTTCTCATTGTTTATCGTCGTTTCGAGTTGTTTCGTTATTTATAGTTTACATGAATGGTGCTTATGGTTGTAGATTTAAAACTTGTTAGATGTTACACTTTCGATATTCCTGCTTTTTGTGCTTATCAGAAGTTTAAAGTCACAGATACGAATTGCGATGTGCGTTGCCGAAGGAAAGTACATGGGATCTATAATACATAGTATCACACCTAAACAAAATGATTCTGAATCATAATGAAATAGTTATTTGGTTTCTACTTGATATTGGTTCGTATGCCTCCGAAACTGATACCAATTGATAATAACTCAATTTGGTTGGAAGGAAAAAGATAAAGAGGTAAAAATGAAAACCCAAAAATTTCATGAAGTCAATACACTTTTTTTTAATTACTACGAACATCAAAAACTGATCAAAACAATATGAAAGAGGTCTGCTGGGAAAAATTTAACAAAATTAGGTTCCGAGAAATTCGAAAATTGATATATGTTGAAGAAATCAAGAAATACAGGGAATTAAATTGGGCAGTAGACTATATAAAATCCAAAAAAAAAACTGAATGAAGCCGAGAAAAATCGATGTGTGAAAAACTGAATTTTTTCGAATAGAAAAATGAAAATGGGTAGGAAACAAATGAAGTATTGTGGAAATAAAAATGTTTGTTTTTTCAATGACATTGCGATCGTTTGTTTCCTCGATCGTTTTTGATAACATCTCAAAAAAAGTCATATATAATTCGAAAGGATTATTCGTCATCAGTTGGATAAACAATCATCGGTTAACCCCAGTATTAATTGATCCCGCATCCGAAATACCGGATCATCGCGGCTGCACGTCGATCCGAAAGCGAGGCTCGAGAGGTGACAGCAGGAAGCAGCAGGTAGGCAAAGTGGCGGCGGCGCCAGCAAAGCCGCAAATGTTCACTGATTGAAGGCGCTCGGCTGACGACGAGCTGCTTCAACACCGCCGATTCAGTATACATCGCCGACAGTGTCAAAGAGGAGCCGCACAAATCGAGCAGAAAACGGTGACAGGTGTGCCGCACTTACGATTGGTTCTGTTTAATGAGGGATTTTGAGGGAGCAATGTGCATAGATCTTGGTGAAATAACTTGGATAGCGTTCATTAATGTTTTCGTCAAAAACGCTAGACTTACGGTTCACTTGATCTTAGACATAGCGAAAGTTCACATTACTAAAACATGTTCACATATGGCGCCAAGACAAGTAAAATTCGAATGAATCATAATTCAAAATTCCAAGAAATGACGAAATTCGATTCTTACACCATCTATCAAAATGTCTGTTGACCCCCACAATCTGATGAACGTGTCTAGAGTTTTTGACAGAACGATATCGAATCAGTGATCTCACCGGGGATTCTCTTCAGCTTGGGTGGGTGACTCTTTTTTCATGAAAGAAGTTTTTTTCTGACAAACAGAATTTGCCATCAATGTGGCAAAACTATAAGCTCTCTGTGAACTTCTTGTTGGCAGCAACATAGAATTTGCACTAAACATATTTCTTCATTACTCACAGTATCTTCATTTTTTCATGATAACAATCTTTGAATTTCAACAAAATTCGAACCTGCGAGAGTATGAACATACTTACTCAACTGAGAAGAACCTTAACTTTCATTTAACGGGGCACTTCTTGAGATCAATTGGAGATACACTTGGCCAGTTGTATGAAGCATAGTTAACCTAGTGTTTAGGGTTAACCCATGATCAAATCTATTTGAGTGTTGTACGAAATGTAGTCAAGGATTATTTTGGTTAACCCATGAGTTAACTATGCAATTCTCTGAACCACCAAAAATGGTGGTTTAACTAAAGTTCATGGAGTTAACGTCAAATTTTGATATGACATATAACCTATAATGTCACAACTTCTTTCTTATTTACAATGGAAAACATGGATTATTTTGATGAGTTAACGAATGATGAGGATTTTCTAGAATTGCTAAGAGAAGTAGAAGGAGGTTTATTTACTTATATAGGCAGGTAACTTTTGTACCTTGAGATTTTATACTTCTGATTCTAGGTTTAAGAAGAAACGCTCGTATTTTTCGAACTAGAATAAATCATTTTGAAAAGTGGACGGAAAATGAATTTTTTGATAGATTTGAATCAAATCGACATTGTATCGCCTACCAAGAGGTTAGTATTTTGGTACTACCTACATAAGGAAATTCATTACCTATAACAATTGTTTTTCAATTTAACTAGCAAAGCACTTTTCCCAGAGGACATGTTATTAATAACATTGAGATATTTTGCAACTAGTTCCATGCTAATTGTTGCCGGTGATTTCTCTGCTGTACACAAATCAACTGCAAGTAGAGTAGTGTATAGAGTATCACGAGCTATTGCCCAAATAAAAAATGTTTATATCAAAATGCCAGAAACAGAGGAGGAAAAATTTGAAGTTCTCTTGAATTTCTATAAAGTGGCAAAATTTCCAAAGTGCATTGGTGCATTGGATTTTGACCACATAAAATTACAGTCGCCAGAAGGTGATACAGCCGAGACATTTCGTAATCGAAAAGGATATTTCTCCTTCACTGTACAATACATTTGCGATTCTTTCCTCACTTTGAGGAATATTGTATGACGTTGGCCAAGATCTACTCATGACTCTACTATTTGGAACGATAGCAGAATACGAGCCAAATTTGAGAATGGAGACATGGAAGATAATTTATTAGTAGGTGATAGTGGCTATGCTATTAAACGATACTTACTACCACCAGTGCCTTGAGCGTAACATATTTCATCCGCAATTTTTTTTTCACTCTTTTTCTTATGTTTCTATATTTATTCATCAACACGTCGCTGGTTCGTTGTGTACTAGCACTAATCGAATTAAATTCTTCAGTCAACTGAAGCCACACTTTTTTATTTTGCCGAGAATTTTCTGCGTCAGTTTTCTTGCACTCGATAATGTTCTTATATTTCGAAACTAGTGCAATTAACGTTGACTCTTCAAACGAACTAAAATTTGGGGTTCGCTTATTTTCTTTATCTTATTTCGAAGAGAATACGAGATAATGAGAATACCCAAAACAAGATCCACTATAAAATCCTCAAATGACGCTTTCGACTTTGACATTAATTCGACCTAAGTACCAATAATTTTGATAAAATGTTGGTATTTCCAACATACAAATACTAATTTGACTGTGGTTCAGCTGATCACATCCTGAACTTCTTTCGTACAACGATTGATTGAATTGACTATGGTCAACATGTGAACCTGGTTCAATTGACCAATTGCTTAACTACGTTACATACAACTGGGCCTACTTATTTGGCTCCACGATTCTTTAATGTTCAACCACCCGAAATGAGAACCATTTTCTATACTATCATAATACTTTTGAGAGATACTACCAACTCAATTCAGATAGGCTTGAATTGAAGATCCATGAATACAACAACCATACTGAATTGTTATTTTGCTGTTTCATTCGTATTGTATTGTATATGTGATTATATAGCACTTAACCAACTTTCACGTTGAAGAAGACGTTTTCCCACAGATAGTCTACGACTTGTGTAAAAATGAATTTATTTGCGTAAATTTGTTATTGAGTGACTAAGATTTATTATAATTCATAATATATTCACTGATAATTGTAAAATCTTCGTAATATTTCAATTTCATTTATTCATTAACACAAGTGATTTATGTTTGTTTCTCATTGTGTTTCACATATCTTTTCAGCAAATGGATTCTATTCAATTATATCTGTGGTCGAAACAGTAAGTCTTGTTTACCAGTTGCTAGGCCAGAGGCGTCAGTGAGTTATTGACTTACCGAAATTCTGAATTTGTGTGGATTCATGCAGCCCAAAATAACAAATATCAAATAACAATTATCACGTAACAAATATCAAGTAACAAATGGCGAAAATGGTTCCATTTATTCAAACCAAATTAATAGATAGAAATAGATGGTTTGCAGGCGATTAAGTCAGTTTCAAGCCATTAAAAATTCCAATGTACCTAACCATAATCTCGTAATGAACAACTTTCAAAAATAATCAGTGAAATGGAAGAGGTTGAGACGTTTTTGTGATGTTACCAGAAGTGTTAAGGGTTGATAATATTGTAATCTAAGCATTCTCCTTTATAATTTCATCCCTGAATTACTGTTTGTTCAGCTTTTTATATGAACAAGGAAAGTGCTGAACAAAGTCCACGAGAATATAGTCGTCAATTTCCATTTCGAAAATAATATTTTTCTACGCAAATGAAATATAGTTTGTTTTGACAGAGATTTGTTTAGGTTTCGTCAATGTCACTGAATGGACCATTCCGCAGTCATCTGCGTATTAGTTACGCGCAATAAAAAATCTTGTTCAAATAACGTAGAAGGATAAAAGTTTACCATCTTTCTACTTGCTATTTGTCAATAGTGAATTGTTAATAGGATGAATAAACACTGTCATTGAAAAATAAGAACTTCATCTTATACTTGATATTTGTTACGTGATAATTGTTATTTCATATTTGTTATTTTGGGCTACATGAATCCACACTTTGATCACCGACGTCTGCATATAAAAATATGTTGAATTCAACAACTGATTTATTGCCAATAAAGGTAAAAGATGTCATGGTATGAATGAATACAATTTGAACAGCGAATAATGGTGTTACGACTATAATACGTATGATACGCCCTACCGATCTCAGACAACAATAATAATAATAATAATAATAATAATAATAATAGGTCTTTATTTCCCAAAATGATTGAAGTCGTCACAACGTTCCTCCTCTAAACAATTGTCTTCGGTTGGTAAAATCTGCTTACCGTTCTTGATATTTAATACACTATTTTTTAGTTCAAAGTTCCATAAACTGGATTGCTGTTCCTGGAAACTGTACGGTACTTGTGTTTCGAGACAGGCAATTTATTCTGACAGACGAAATGTTTCGAATAGACCTGTTGTTGCCTCGAACTTGGGATTTCCATAATCCAAACATAAACAGAAAGAAATACAATTTCGATTAACTACAGCACCGGTAATGCTTGAAGGGATCTTCAAGATCTTACACGTCGCTGGCATAGAATTTCTTGACCTATGATGATTGCCTACTATCCGATCTGAAGGGGTGGGAGCAAGTAGCAATCTCTTTATTTCCGTTCAACAAAATACAAGTCTTTTTCTTCCATTCTGTTTTGTCAATAGTAAATTAATATCATTTCATTCAACTAATACAGGTGTAAACCATTCGTTGATAATATGTTCAGCTAATTTCAACTTATTTCTCGTCTTCACCAGTTGCTTTTATGTTCAGCTTTTTTATTCTCAATGGTCTCGGTGTTTCACCAGTATAAATGAAGACTGCCACATGGGATACTACAAAAATTTGTTTTGCCTCTATTCCAATTTGATAATATCGAAGAGATCTTTCAATAGCACTGAATTGATCGGAATAAAATGATGCTGCCAATCCACCATTTGTAACGCAGGTCGTGAAATTCATTTTCATGAATAATAAAACCCCACTCTCATTCTAATGAGCGAGCATTATCAACACATAGTATTTCATGAATATCCGATGAGCGTTGACTATTTACAAGACGAAACTTTCCGAAAAGCTTCCCACGTCTTTTTTTATCGGCCAATAAAAAATTTATCTCTCTCCACTAACACGTCTGCCGAGCATTTTTACAAATGATCCAGTTCACGCCCCTCATACCCATACACACGCATCGGACGATAAAAGGATGGCTTTTTCAGGACTCCACAGGTGGCTCGAGCATAGATAGCATTTTTCAGAGGCTTCTTTCAGGCAGAGAATGGCACCCCTCGAGCTACTTCACATTCAAAGTGCGGCGCCGGAAATTTTCACTAGGTTTTCACACGCTTTTCCGACATTCAAAACACACAATTAAGAGGTGGAAGGTTAGGTAAACCACGTGAAGAATAATATGGAGTTGAATAAAGAGAAAACGGGGGATAATTGCATTGTATGGACGCCGGAACGGGGTATAAACGGTTAATGGCGAATTAAAATACTTAAATTTGTGAGTCGTGAAAAATACGCGTGTGGTTGGCGATTACACAAATGCGCCTGTTGATTCGGACGGATTTGAATAAAAATCCCTCGTTGTTTTATTCAGTTGATTCTGGGATTTATTCGACGGTTGTCATTCGATGGTCATTGTTTTTGTTTTATGTAATGAGTTTACCGATTTTTTGTGAGAGTCTGCCTGAGATGCGATAACACTGGTCAACATTTTTTTTCTGAAAATTGAAATAGACTGGCCCTGAGCGAGAGAGATTCTTCTGTACCGAATAAAATGACCGTAATGATCCAAGAGGTTGGAGGTTTTTAGAAGAGAAACTGAGTACGTTCATCTTTTCGGTACTGAGATAGTGGGTAATATAATTACAAGGTTAGATTGTTTTATATAACTACGTTGGTGTGTAGACGTTTGCGGAAATACAAACACTTCTTGGAGTCCAATGATCAAAATGACGTTTCAAATAAGTGAAGAACACGACGTAAAAGGGTAGAAGTCTATAGATACACGTTTTTGGCCTTTTCCTCTCCTCAATCTACAAGTAATGAGTTCCCAACCTAAGAGTAGTCTAGAAATGAACTCATTATCGAAGAATTGTGAGAAAAAATCCTTTTTATTTGATAGACCGCATACTGATTTCATTAATTTTGAAGAGAAACATTCCTAACAAACTCATCTGTGGACAGCTTGCTTTGAAAATATAAATTGGTTCTGAACACTTTGTTCGAGAGAGAGTGGACTGTGTATGAATTATATTTGAGTAAAAAAAAATGATCTGGTTCAAATTGAATTGAATGATATCGGCAATGCAAGAGCGCAAGAATAGAGCCACTTACCAAATAGCACTTGGTCGGTATCTCTTCACTTCTTGACCATAGTGTCACTTGGTTTTCAATATTAATTATTACAAAAATGTTTAGAGTTCTTGAAAGACAGCAGGCACTTTCATAAATGGCAACATAAAATTAGAGATAGATCATCATTAAAATTACACGACAGTAACTCTAAGAGGAGCAAAGGTGGAAAAATAATTTTGAGAATTGATGAAGACAAAAAATATTCTAGTCCCCAAATTAATCTATAATCAATGTCCTAACATTTAGGTGGAAATAGATTTTTGTCAAGAATGTCATTAATATATACCTACAAAAAATAATTATATTCAACAATCACAAAAGTAGTTCCATATTCAAATTGGTTATCAAGTAGTGATATTGTATATTGACTGCCACAAAATAGGTATAGATTACCACAGACCAGATGAAAATTAATTGGAGCGATTTTAAATTAGCGGAACGAACACAAATTTGTACGTATATCTCTGCCAAGAGTTTTCGAACTGCCCGTTTTCGACTGTCGAACATGCTTGGTGGCTGGTACCTTGACAGGTGATACTCGCGTAGTGGCGTTCAGAGCTCTTGCCATAATTCGCGAAAAATAATCCAAACGAAAAAAAAAAAATCCTACTCTCAGTTTGATGAAATAGGTACTTGACATAACACAATTTCTTCATTAACAGGTCTGTGAGAAAAATGTTAAGTGATTTTCATGCAAAAATCATACCCTTCAACTCAGAAGTAGGTGGGATGCATTATAAGTGGGTCATATAATTGACGTTTGTTGAATGTGGTCGACATATAATTGACGCTTTGAAAAATATCTTCAACTGAAGTAGGTATTTATTTCATTTGTTTCTACAGTTTCAAATACTTGAGGGAAAAATATTGTTTATCCAAGCCAAAGGCCAAGGTATGGGGTTTCTCCATGGAAAAATTTCCAACTTTTGCTGGGGTTCTCAACTATCGCATACACAATCATTCATAATAATAGTATTACATGAACAGAAAATTAATATTCGCGAGGTGTTTCGATAATTTTGTGATTCAAGTAAAGAAACTGATTTAATTTCTATCTTTTTTCGAAATTAACACATGCCTTCGTAGAGGATAAAATATGTCTCACAATGTAGTTGCATTGTGATGGATGGGTTTGTCATGTCAATCATATTTCATGAAACTCGTTTCGTTTCTGGAAAGTGGTGTGAGGTTGTAGTTATTGAAGAGAATTGAGTACTTATATATTCCATCTGTTAGGTACTGAAATGGTTTGTAACACCTGTGTTGAGTACACCTCAACAAGGAACTACATATTTCCTAAATTCCAATAGGCAGAATGACGTTTCGAATAAAAGCGAAAGACTGTCGGCAAAGTTCCTTACGATCTCGTCTTTCTCTTAGTGAACAATCAGACACTTTCCAAAATGGAAGTAGATTAGACAGCAGCACAATTTCAAATGATTGTGAATGGATTCATTTCTCTATATAATTTTTGAAAAAGAAAATAATAATCATAGGAGTTTTCCAATGATTATTCCAATCCAACATGATTGTCGTTTTCCCAATCTCTCCCTCCAAATAAGACATTATACTTCTACCGTCGACTGTACCTAGAACGACCAGCTCCCGCGGAGGCACTCGCTTTTGTTTTTCAGCGCCGCCCTGAGATTTCCTTTATCTGGTGATTAAAACTTCATCCTGTCGCTGCTGTGCGGGTACACACTTTTAATAAAGGAACGCATACGCCCCCCGTTATATTGTTTCCAAAGCCACGTCCGACCTTAATTTTTAATGTAATTTGCAAAACGACCAAAACACCTCTTCTCGACACTATAAATTTTCCGGCCGCCCGGCAGAAAAAATGAAATTTTGGGGTCGCGCCCTTGCATTGTGATTGTTTATCTAAGGCGCCTTCCACGGAAAAGTAATATTAATTGTAAAATTCAATAACGCATAATTTACGATCACTAAGCCCGTTTTGTTTAGCTGATTCCACTGCTGCTATCTCGGAATCGGTAAGACCTATGAGGTCGTTGAATTGGACATGGGCTCTTTCTTTTTGGGAAACTGAAATGTCTCTTTCCAGATCGAGAATATCAGTGGTTCGTTTTGAAATAGTCGCCAAAAACTAGAATTGTCCATCGCCGTTTTTTCGAATGATATAGAAAAAGTCATAGTCGTAGGGAGACATATTTGTTATGATCTATTAGGAACCAATTTTTGATGCGAAGTTCCGTCTATTGAGTTTCATCATCAACCAACTTCATTTTTCCAATACGGACTTCTTTTCTTCATTAATTTTTGTAGCCACTGTAATGAAAAATTCAACTATGTTTTACAATACATGTGTTTGATGGTGAGGATCATTTTGACATTGATTTCCTTCTGTTCGTTACTTGGTTTTATTACTTTTTTTTCGATATGTGGAGTTTATGACCATACAGTGATGAAGAGAAAAATGTCAGGAAACACATGCATTTCAATACATAGCTGATTATGAGGTCGATGATGAAATCCGGTGAAAGATACGACGCATTTAAAATTGATTCATATTAGATTATAACGAATATGTAACAATTTCGGAAGTTCCTTCGACTCTTTCATATCACTCTGATCGGATTGAAATGAATATGAAACAGTACTTTTTTCATATAGAGGCGGTAGAGGCAAAAAAAAAACGACAATACTAGGTTTTGGGTGATTCTTCAAAAACGACCACCGAATTATCGATCTGAAGGAGTTGAAATTTGTTCAATTCAACCTTGCCTTGTAGGTTTACCGTTTTCGAGATAGCAGTAGTGAAATCAGCTGTAAAATGGCCTGGATAGTGTTGTAATAAATCCTCCTTTTTAATTTCCGCATGGGGCAAGATATCGATAAAGTTCAAATGGAGAGTAATTATTTTTGATATTTTGATGATGAAAATGTTAGTGTGAAGTCACTCGTTGTTAGAGAAAAAGAATCGACATTTTTTTACTGACAATGAGGTGTTGTTACATTATTGATAATGTCTTCCAATTCTACATCGAACACCACTTCATTTTTGTATCCGAGACAGCTGTTTCTGAGTTATCATACAGTTCTCTGAGTCAAAAAATATGTTGTTAGATTGGTGGGCAACGAAAGAGAAACGAAAGTTGCCCAGAAACTCTAAATGTATAAATGAATGGGACCATATCGGGTGACAACGAAATCACTGACATTACGCCAATTCATTGTTTGTTGATATAGAACTTAGAGAGTTGGATTTTTTTACATTGCCTTTGTTTAACAGTCTTACGAGTGCTCCCAGAAGACAGAAATCTCGATTATAAATAAGTTTGTTGAATCGAGGACAAGACTTTTTTTCCGTTATTCAATTTCCAACCTCAGTTATCTCGGATTTTTTACTTCGGGGTATGAATCTTTTTCTATAAATAATGCTGAATATATTTTGGGTTTGATGTTTTTCAATTCTATCAAAAAAAACAAAGCACACTATCAGCAATTTTCAATGATAATGGAATTTGAGAAAAAATAGGAAGTGTGTGGATTGGTCAGAAATGTGGATTTTTGAGATTTCCGTCAAAAATTGAAGAAAAATATTGCTTCTTCCCCATGTCATCAAGTTGTTTCACAATGGTGTCGTAGATCAAATGTTTCATTTCCAATGGAAATAGCCTCTTGTGTTATATTAAATAATCTAGAAGAATATATAGGGTTTCATTAGGAATTGTCTAATGGAACCGTGTACAATAATGTCATTGTCATCCGGTACACATGAAATAGATCTAATTTGAGTGTTGTGATTTCAAACGTATATTTCGATTGTAACAAGTTCCATATTTTCATTATTCACATTCTTATGAAGACTTCTTGAGAAGACGATATTATGATTTATTTGTTGACACATCTCGAAACAACAGTTGGGGTAATATTTTGACCCTGAAGAATAAATTACGCCTGAACGTTGACATCAAAATATTCAACAATGACCATAATTTCGTCCAATTCGGCTGTCCTAAGCCAAAACACAGTAGCCGACATTTTTCACAAATTGGAGATTATAGCGTGAGCGATCTCACTGTGTTCTGCTATGCATTTCTTTATTAGAAAGATTATAATCGCTTCGTGAATAGCGAAGTTATCAGCTTGCCCTAACACAGTAACTGCCCCCGACTTCGATGTCTATAACAAAACACAGTATTAACAATTTTCCACGGAAAAACACAGTAAGTGCATTGCAATTTTTCAATGGGTTAGTGTAATTACTGTGTTAGTGAATGGTCATACAGGTAATTTTCTGACTAGTTCAAAATTATTTTCCCTCACTCCAATCAAGTAATTGCAACATGCCTCATGAGTTCTATCATATTGATCAGTCTTCGTTAATAAACAAGATGATTATTCGCAGTGTATAACCCGTGTGTTCAGCTAGTTGAAACATTCAGATTCCTACATAATCCTTCATGGAGAACCAAAGGAATCAATATTCATTTGTTCACTTTCAGAAATATTTTCCGTTTATTCATCATAGTTTACAACTTCCCATATCTTTTATTATTCATTTCACTAAGGTTCCAGTATTAGTTTTCAGTTCACTTGTCAGAATATTAATATTCCTACAGAAATGACATTTGAATAAAAACTTTTTCAATAAATATAAAATCATTTCACATTCAAGTACACAATAATATCACTCCATTTTTTTCAAATGCCACATGAATTATAATAATTGGAAACTCCAGTAACAAATTGAAAGCAGTTACCGTAATTTTTTTTATGGATTCGTCGAAGAAAGTAGCAGTTACTGTGTTCCTTCATTAGACTCGCATTCAAATGTTTTCAAAAGTAGTATACAAAACCATAAATGTCGCAGCATCGACTCTAATTGAATTATTGTTTTTTTTTCAAATTACGCAGTGATGAATAAGATCCTACTGGCACTTTTTCCGAATACCGTGAGTGAGGGTGGACTTATAAAAAATTTTAAGACTTAAGATTTATGACTTATCATCTGAGACTTATCACCTAAGAGAGATGGAACATAGAAATGACAAAGAAACTGTTATAAAAACACTTATGGCTTAACATTTTACATTTAAGATATAGGAAAATGGATAACCTCCAACTTAGAAATTGTTTGGTAAATGAAACAGGATGTTCCCAGAAAGTTACGCATGTACCTATTTTGTTCACAAATGTTGATGATAATTGAGGGAATCATTATCTATTCAAGTATATTCATGATATCTGCGTTTGGTAGTTTGGTATCTATTCTCTCATGAAAAAGAATCGAAATCTGAAATTCAAAATAAGCCTTTTTATTGTCATAGTCAATGTTCAAATGTTAGTATTGACAGATGACAACTCATCTCCTAAATCGTAGTTTTTTCCTAACTGAGTCCACCATCCTATTATAAGTCTTAAGGTGATAAATGTTAAGTGCTAAATGTTGATTTTTTCATAAATACACCTTGACTCTCAATGAATACAGTGAGGCTATGAAATTTTATTGAAAATGCATCTTTCTGAAATGCAATTATTGTTTTCATGCTTCGGACCGCCGGATTTTGAGTGATTACCTTCCAGCTATTCCAAAATCCTCTTTCCATGCTTTCACCAAGATGTGAGCATAAAACTACTCGTTTGCCGTCTTGGCCCCATCCAAGTCGGCCATCCGCCTCCTTCGCATCTTTCCAACCCGCCCCCCTCAGTCGCGTCTACCCGATCGGCTTGCCGTGCATTTTTGGCCGATGCTGCTCCGCAACCGATAATTGAAAATTCAGCACATTAATCTGCGGCGGCGGTGGCTGCCTCGCCGAGCACAGGACGCGGAAGCCGGCTCATGGGTGGGAGCCAGTTAATTACAAATAACTCGATTTATCTGAATGGGTTAAATGTGCGCGGTTAATCTATTGAAATTAGTAAGCAGCGCACCTCAGCAAACGTTGACTTAGACCGGCGCCTTCGCCAGAAAACGACACCGGGCCATCGGCGCCTTCGCCATAACGCGTGCTACGCTTAAGGCCCTGTTTCCTGCGCTCTCTCACTCTCCCCCTGTCGGCTTCTCGCGGGAAATCCCCGTAGTTTCGTCGGCGTTAATAATGAGTCGACGGTAAATGTACTGAACCGGTAAATGGTCTGTAAGAGCTGAGACGCGGTGGGTAAGCCGGGGTCAAGACGGGGGTGCCCCCATCGTTCGAGCCTCGAGGCTACAATTAGATATCTTTGTGCTATAATTCACGTGTAATCTGTGCCCTCGCGGTGGTGGATGCGTATGAGGAGGTGGCGGGATGGATGGCTGGGAAGGCGCGATTTCGTAGAAGGAGATGCGCGATGAAATTTTTTAGGGGGTTTCAATTGCTTTTTTCAATCCTATTTCAATAGTATTCATTCTTGAGTGAAATAATTCAACAGAAGGTATGAAAATGATACAAATGATTTAATGAATTTTTCAGAATTCTATTCAGATATGGCTGCAACAGTTGGATACAGTCAGGGCAAGAAATATAATAAGACTTGAAAAACAATAACTGCCACTTTATTGGACATTAGAATTTCAATAAAATTGAGATATATCTATTGAATACGACTCCATAAACCCCAAATTGAGGAGAAGAAGGTGTCCTCTACTTGGATTTGATTGGAAGAGTTTCTATGATTAACTCAAATACTGAATACTTTCTTTCAACAAAACAAATTTCACTTATTTTTCATGCTCACAGTATTCCAAAACTCCTTTCTCCTTCAGGATGAAGAGTTCTGCGAATTTTTGTAACAGAACGAATGATTTTCTGGGTCCTTAATATTTTAATGAAAACCCGTTAAACTACTATAAGTGAGTCCTTCGAACCCAATGCTCTTGCGTCATAAATAACATCAGTCCTGGTGGATTCTGCGGACTTCGTACAGAATAATTCAGCACTTTCTATTCTCCACAACTGACCCAATATCTCCTTTTTTTATCTGCAGATTCACACAAAAGGAAAGCCCTGTAATGTTCAAGGAACACCGCATGATTCGAGGCACAGGAGATACGAATCAACATTCACTTTGAATTTTTGAAGTTTGTAAGCCTCAGGAAAAACCTCTTTCGGCAAGAAGTTCCAAAGCTCAGCTGTTCTATTGAAAAAAAATCCCTGAGCAAGAGGGGTATGTAGAGCATAAGGCAGCACTGGTGTGCTATCTATTTCATACGAGTGCAGTTATTTTTTGGTTAGAAAATGAGTGCAAATAAGCTGCAGTTCAGATACTACGCATGCTGACTCGGACAAATTTGACCTAAAGAAAAATCGAATATTCGATAAGGAAATGTTGTTCAATTTTCAATTCTATATTTCAGCTCTCTACCATAAATTCGGATTTTTTCTTACTATCGATTCGGAAGAATCATGATTCGAACTCCGTAATTGAATGCAACATTCACATGCAATATCTATATCAGAAAATAATTTTACTGGCCTGCTGAACTCTGGAAAGGAAAACTAACTCAACTTCAGGAAATTTTCCTTCCCCCTTCCCCCAGTTCCTAAAATTTGATACCAAAATGAAATGGATTCAATTCCATCATTTCTATTTTCGTTAATCTGTGTTCGAGTTAGTTTCAAATAGAACTGGAGAAACTAGAGACGCTGTGCATTAATAAATTCTGGAGTTGAGATCATTTTCCTTCAGATTATAGGTCATTAATATTTATTTATATGACAAGGGAAGAAAGTGCTACTTTTCCTCCCAAGGATGAAATTCACTTCCCGACGCGTAGCGGGGAACAGTTATAATTGAAGGGAGGAAGAGGAAACCTCACCCCCCATGTTACACATGATTTTTTCGCCTCCCTCAAAATACGAGTTATCTTTATTATAAGATTATTTATTCAGGATACTAACAAACAAAATTCATTAAAGAACAAAAACTCAGAAGATACAGCATAGCATGCATCTGAGATTCCAAAAATGAGGAGAACCTACAGATTAAGGAATAAAAAGAAAATCTGTCGAAGCCGGATTCGAATCAACAAAACCTTCAAGCCTATCATTATCTGTTAGTTGCGCTATCGGAAGTAACACGTAACTTTCATTTACTTCTTGAAAATATCTCACCTTCTTTATTGATTTCTACCATTTTGCAAAATACAAGCTGTTCCATAAATGAACGATAAAATGTATACTTATTTAATAGAATATAATTCTTCGATGCCGTATAATTTATTTCATTGATGACGAAGGAAAACTGCATTAATTATCAATCATAGAACCTGACTTCAAAGATACCAATAGTTCTTTGTTGCATTTTAGTGATTTTCGTATATAAATTTCATTTTTTAAGTAAGGTATAAAAAGTACTTTTTTCTCATTTTAAATGATTTGAGCTTAGATTCTCATTCATGAACCACTCAACTCTAACTAGTTTGAGTAGCAAAAATAAAAAAGTGTGGCGAAACGTTCTCATTCATCCAACCTTCTTTAACGTTTTTCCGAGAATAACTCACCATTATATGAGTAGGTTCGTACAAAATGAAGTAATGAAAAGAGAAATATAAATCCTACCTGAACATGAATACAAACTAAAGTGTGTCTACCAACATAAATCCGACCACGTGTTCCTGATAATTTGTAGCCCCAATATCTCAGAAAAATTCATAGTAGCATGAGTTATGCACTAACTTTATATTTACGATATTAATTTCCTGGCGCGTTTCCTTTTCTCCTCCGCCAGAGTCATCATCAGCGAAGAAGAATTGTGTTCCAAATTCTGCGTCTCTTGCTGGGAAGATCGTCGATAAGAAGGGGAACTCGAAATACAAGGTGGAACGAAAGTAACTGTGAATGGAACCTACGGTTATCCTTCGAGAAAACAAATTCGTTGTGGATGAAGAATAATGATGAATCAGAATGACAGTATACATAAATTGGGGAACTTGGCTATCAAATATTCGAATAAAGTACAATTTGAAGTTTTTTCTCTCACTTGTTGGAGATATACCAAACGATTTTAGTGAAATATTGTATTTTTGTCACATTCTCGACATTTGAACGAAGGGATAAGTAGTTACTTCAGCTGACACATTTTTGTTCGTCTGGGAGAACACTACACTAATAATATGTTCCTCTCTGAATGAATGATATTTTGCCAAATCTATGGATCGCTTTGGATTTGATTCATTTTTCTTCTACTTTACATTATGCAAATGTTGGTTTCTCGTCTCCGTTCGAAAGCTATTTTTTGATTGAGAGACAGACAAATAATTCCAGAGGTTTCAGAGCAATACTATGAGAAATAGTGATTGCTGAGATTTTCGCATTTCTACTGTTTCTCTTCCTCATATGTGGCTGCAGTCTGCAGTACATGGATATCACGAAGTTATATGACAAGTAGCCAATGGAACATTCCAGATAAAACTATTTTCGAAATGAAGCAGCTCATTCATTTCTTTAATGACTACAAAATTTTGTTGTTACTAATTCAAGAATTCAGAAATTCATATATTGAAAAGGGTGGATGAGGGAATCAAATGAAATGCGACTGATATGCAGGTGTACACTGAAGATAATATATTGTTACAGCGAAGTAAAGGAATTCAATGTCAAGACCATCAAGTTCGAATTCTCATAAATTTTCCATTCAAAATTGTATACAAAGTTGTGTGCACGTAAATCTAACTTTAGCTGTTGCACTCGACATTTCATTTCATTTGACCGGTTTTGGCACCGGGGTCTTCGTTCTAAACTACCGTCTTATGGTTCACTTCCTCAATTGTGTGCTTTGTTGATGAGTTTTTCGTCTGATAGGCCTCCAAATGTAGTTGTCGATGGAATATCGTCTGATATTATCTCAATGAATGCAAGTGTTCCACAGGGTTCAGTTCTGGCGCCCACTTTGTTTCTGCTTCATATCAATGATTTGCTGGAAAAAAAATATTGTGCAATGCATAGTTTCGTATTTTTTTATTTATTTTTAAACAAAAATACAGAGAGGCATTAGCGACAATAGTATCAAAGATGAATTGGCGAAAATAAATGGTGAACTTGGTTAAATTCAATGCTGGTAAAACCCAGGCCTGCATGCCTCTTCTCAAGGAGAGCCGATCTATCTCCTTCTAATATTCAGATCTCAGCAGGAAAATTTCCTACGAAGTCAAGTATCTCGATGCTAGGAATTACGATTATCAAAACATATTAAGTAACTGTTCAATTTAGCGCTAACTTGATTCCTAATGATATCGTTTAATTCTATATAGTTAATTCGGAACATGCATGAACAATATCAACAAAGACTTATTAATTCACATCGATTTTAGTTCTGAGATTTCTAAAACAATCTTCGATTCCTGGAATACTCGGTGAAAAGATTATATATTTTCTAACAATGAGAAAGTTTGTTCAGGAGACAGGGTTGTTGGAATGAGTGTCATGGAGTATAAGGAAGCAAGGCTGAAGTGCTTTCTGGAGATCTGGTAGTGAGAAACAGGTTAGACGACTCCCACGAAGTAAAATAAAACAATAAGAAATCATTAATATCTTTTATCTACTTTATATAGTACAGGGATGGATATTAGATTCTGCACTATAAACACCACAAACCGTGTAAAAATGCTTCATAATGAACATAATTAGAGGTACAGAAAGTGACTCAACAGTAGCAAAACTTTGGGAAAAACTGTCATGATGGCCAGTCCCTACTTGTAATGTCTATGGATCGAGAGTATCAGACTGGAGAAAAGCATATTATTAAATGCGCCAGGGTTTTTAAGCATCTTAGTTAGGACAGTAAGAAATTATTTCTGACTGTGATGGTGAATATTCCTCACTGCGTTTTGAACTTATGAGAGAGATGACAGAAGTGGCACATTGCATAAAAAAACGTTATTGTTCGGATTGTGTAAAAATCGCCGATTTCTCCACCCAACCAGTCCCGCCAGACTGCAAACGGCCGACAAAAACCCACATCCCGAATAATGAAATTCTTGTAATCCAGTGCACAAATAGAGATATTCAATCCCGCAGAAGGGCGGTAATCAGCCGGCTTAGGGCTCGAGGGACCCGCGGCGGGTGCAATAACATTTCTCGCTGCTCGGCATACGCGGCGATGGCACAGCCGGATTCTTATGTACAAACGGCGCTAATCAAGACACATGATTATGGGAGCGGAGCCGCCTAGATGAGGACATGCACCGCCGCCACAGACACTGCCGTACAGTGTCGAACCATAAAATCTTGCCGCTTTCTTAGCGCAGCTCTCCTCTCATTACCAGGGACGTATCGGAGGCAGTTTCCGAGAGCAGCGGCAACCGAACGAAACATATTCTTGGGCAAACTATTCTGGGGTAGTGCTTCAAAACAAAAACACAATCTTATACGTACCGAAGCGAGAAGAGCATCATTTTTATGGGGGAAAAATTTGTTGATCGAGGCCTAGTATACTATTCCATTCACAAATCATTCGTGAAAATATAACGAAATGAACAAGAAATACATGTTCCCTAGGTCTACTTCAATGAACTCCATGTTCTGGGTAGTCATTGCAATCAGGCAAGCTCATATATATTAAAATTGCCATATTCTCGAGATTTGTTCCTTTCTTAGTTGAAAACGAGTGTTGAAAACTGTAAACTACCCAAAAATGCATACATAATTATAGCCAAAGGCTTAAGACTGAAAGATAGACAAGAAAGAAAACTTTTGGTAGAACGCATGGAGATGGAAGGAGAAAATGAACAAAGAGTGAACATAACTTGGGGTACACTTTTCAGCAACAGTATAGGCTGTACTCACCAGGGACTATATAACAAGAAAATACTGGAACACAAGGAGGAACGAACTATCTACATACCCGAGAGTTCTATAGGGCAAGGAAAGAGGGAAGTATATTCTCTGGAGCTACTACAAGGCAATAATAAGGTAGCCATCAAACCAACCGAAAAAAAAATATCTAGGCATAATTCTCGATAGCCATCTCGAATGGAACTAGCACATAAACCACCTAGTGAAAAAACTACATTGTATGCACTGCATTGTATTGTATGTATGAGCTCCCAATAAATGTAAATATTGTCATTCGCCCACGCAGATGTTATATCTCATGAACATCAGTTTTCTTTCACGAGGATTGCTATAAATGAGCGAAGTTAGATATGAGTAATATTAGCAGTATTCCTAACAATAACAATGAAGTTACCCCGATCGTAATATCCCGACGTCAATGAGGAAACGGTGGAAGCATGCAGTACATAACGTTTCATTTCTAGAAACTGGTTTGAGGTCATAGTTGAATCAGAATGTTTTCCGTGCATTGCAGGTGATGCAACTTTTTTGTTTCGCAGCAGCTTCCATTTCACATATAACACAGTGAAATGATTTGTATTCATTACATTGTACCGTTGTGTGCAGTGCTTTTGTGAACGGTTTCATGCTGATTATCATAGCTCAGAACGTCTTCTAACTGATTGTCCTCCTATAGTGTGCACAATACAGAAATTACAGTCATTGTGATGGATTACGCTCATTCAATTGAGTTTTATATTTGAAAGACAAGATATTTTATTTTCAATGGACGAAAATACCCAAATTAGTTTTTACATATCAGTGAGACCAAATTGAATGAACAGGGAGATTGAAACCTCTGGTGTAGCAGTTGAAACTTTTTGTAGGTATCGATTACCCCAACACCAATCTGATATTATTCGCACTCGACTCGTGTTTAGCCATCAAGGTTAGCATCTTCAGGAGCAGAAAATTGATACTTAACCTAGAGACTATGGTCAGCTATTTACATATTGTACAATTTCCGGTAGGGCAGCGACTACTTGACAAGTTATTTGGTTTGATATGGAGTTTGTCTGTTACTACTGATCAATCTCGTTGATTTGTCAACAATAAACTAGGAAGCGAGCTAAAGAAGATATGCCCTTTGTCACCATTCATGCTGGTTGTACATCTTGTAATTTCTAGCCTCTCACATACATCGATTGCATGAAGCAAGGCTATTCGATGCATGTGAGTCTATAAATGGCAAAATGTAAGAATACCTCTTTCAGCGCTCTTTTCAGGATATTGATGGGAATTTAATCAGAAAAATCAGTAGTAATAGACAAAGTCAATATTGGACCAAAAAACTTTGCTGGTAATTGCTTCACTATCTGCGATTGTAAAATATATGAATAGCTAACCCTGGTCTTTGGATTAAGTATCAATCTCATTCTCCTGAAGATGCTAACATTGTCAGTGAAACGCTCGTCGAGGGCAATTTTTTATGAAGCAGACATTATGAAGTGAAACTGAAAATGCTTCGGGTAAGGTTGCAGGTGAGTTGGTCCACAGTTAGAGTTTATTTTGGCTCACAACAATTCGAACCAAATGAATTTAGCTTTTTGAGGAAAGCGATTTGTTTATTCCTTGTTCGTTGAAATGAAGCTCTGATAAACATTAAAAATACGATTCGAGTAGCAGCGGTTCAGGCACAAAGTATAACATTTGTTCTGCTGTTACATCATCTTCCAAAAAGAGACCGCACACCATACCCTCTGACAGTAAGTCTGTTCATAAGAAGACTCATGCGACAGTGGCATGTATGTAGTCCTGTGGAGCAACGCGGGTGATACCTGATTATAATCTATCGATTGTTTGGTAAAATATCTGGATCGAATACACCAACCAAACCGGTATCACTTTAGGTTTTTCTGGTTCTACCAATTGAAATGACTAATGCGCTAACATAAAATCAGTAAGACGTCACAGAGGGATTTCAACACCAATTGTCAAGCTTCAGCCCGTACAGGACTCTGCCACTCAGCATATTCATGAAAGTGTTGGATGGAAAAAAGAATATTCGAAGTAAGCAATGACTCAGTTATTGACCGGAAAGCCGATTTCAAATCTTCATCTATCGCAAAATCTAAAGATGCTGAGTAAAATTGGGGGATAGATTGAGAATCAGCGACCCCAAATCAGTAAATGGCTTCTGAGAAATGTATGCAACAACAAACCGTTTTTTGTGTTACAGAATCGAACCACAGTGCGACTCTGTCTTCAGAGAGTCTCCCACTGAATTGCTGCTAACTATGGTTAAGCCCCAAACGACACACTTTTGGCGAATCCACGAGGGAAATCGGGCGAAAGAATCAGCAGTTAATGTGTGAGAAAGTCTGCGCTCTTATTGCGGAGAGCTCTTACTTATTCCGAGATGACATTGTTTTGGTTTTTCATTGTGATTTACGTCATGTTTTGGAACGATTCTGGCAGAGAGAGCATGTGTTTCGTTGTTTGGCTGGAAATGAATCACTAGAAGTATTTCACCTCACTCGAATAATAATGTGCAAGTTTTGAGCTGAGACAATATTCAAAAACCTTTACGCTTCGTAATATCGATAAAAGAAGTCTGAATCCATTTAACTTGCTTACTGAATATTCCAATCTTGATATATTTCTTAATCAACTTCTCTGTCTTTATATCAATTCATCCGATTTTTTACTAAATAACTATTCATAAAAATATAATGTCAGTTAATCTAACTCAATCGAGTTCTATCAATGTTGAGTCAATAGGGCCAAATGAACTTTTCAATCTCTTTGTAGTATCATTACCTAGTGAGTTGTAACCCCCTGGAGACAAAATTTTTGTCTGCGATTGTTTTGATAATGTTCACACTAGTTTATCATCAACATGTTACTTTTGTGACAACATAGTCAAATACGGGGAGAAGTTGAGGATGACACTTCTGGTTGGGAAAAGCACTTGATTTATTATTGTTCTTCTATCGAAGGCGTTGAAATTCATCAAAATTTTCTCCAATCTCAGCTAACTTTATTGAATGTTGGGTGCACCACTGATAGAAGTTTCAATATAAAAGTTCGATAAGCTAACCGAACGAGCTGAAGGTTACATGGTTCTCTCTGATGATTCGCGACCGGACCAAAGAAAATAAATCTGACTGTATATAAGCTATAGGTTGTCTAGGTAGATACTTGTCCAAGCAGGTAGTAGAGTATGTATCATAACTGATACACCGAAAAGCTTGGTAGTTTTTTATGTTTTTCCTTAGTTGAAATAGCAAATTCACTAGCACTACGGCACTGATGAATCAATGTTTTCTGAAGGGTATCACCAAATATACTAATCATCCAATGATATCGATTCAAAAGGAATAAAGTCGTTCTATTATGTACCTCAGTTTCAATCAATTCTCTCGTAAATGAATAACAAAAATAAATGTGTAGGTTTGGTAATGATATATCTTCATGTGTGGTTTTATGAACGCGTATAAATATGTATGTTGATATGAATATGTGTGTGTTTAAACGGTTTTCTATCTCCACACCATTAGGTGTCCTTTATTCAAGATATTCCTTGTTATATTTTTCACTGACGTTAATCCTTCTTATACTAGATCATATCATATTTTTATATTCAATAAATCAAGAAAGCTTATGGCATATTGCAGACTGGATATACAAGCGAATATTTGTCCAATTTCCAGTAGGACTATTGGTTTTTCAAAATATTTATTGTTGAAATGAAGATATATTTGAATAATTATATTTCCCCACCCACATATCCAATTCAGATGTACTCAGTTCTAGAGTTGAAACCTGCTCCAGAGATTTGATGTGATTTTGTTCAGGGTCATAAAAATAATCAGTACAGGTATGAAGAATGAAGTACTCCAGTATTTTCTTCGTGATTTTTCGATTTGCCAATCTACCACAATCTGGAAAAGTCAAGAATTAATATTGAAATCTATACAACTTTTTGGCTAAATCAGAAATGTGCCCTCCCACACTTGCATTATTACCAATATTATTTGAAAATTTGTTCGTATTTTGGTACGTCTATAACCCAAGAATCTACGAAGAAAACATTCATCCAAAAGTAATGACTTTCAAACAGTACTCCAGTATATTTCAGACATTGCGCAAATCATTGAATTTACCCAAGTAGAAAAATGAATAAAACGGGATACTTGCTACACAATAACATCCCCTTTTTTCAACTTTCACCGCGTTCCGACTATCATCTGTTGCTTTTACCTTTTTTGGCTCTTTCGTATCGCGAGCTGTAATTTCACCATCAAAATATCATTAGAGATCATTACAATAACACGGTGTAGGTAAGTTGACAAAATTAAAGAATATGATGTCGTCTTGAATTATGGTGATGGTGTGTATCATAAAATTATTCGAGAAACTTCGGAAGGGTAGCTGATTTGCCTAAGTGGAAAAACATTAGCGTGTAACAACAGGTACACTGAGTTCACGAACAATACTAGAAACAAAAAAAAAGTGTTACTTTGAGAATATCCAAAGTACTGGAGAGGCTAAATGAAATTTTCCGTATATACTGATGAACTGACGGCAAGAAGGTTACCTGAAATTTGGTGTAGTGTATAAATTAGTGTTGCAAACTATTAATCAAAAATATCGTATGCTGTTCCAAACATTTCTCTACTTTCATTCAAGAAACCATACCATACCATGGAAAAATTACTTTTTATTCCAATAATGCAATCAGAAAGTTATCGAGCTCATCTGTAATTTTAGATGTCCACTGAAATTGAGGAGGACTCAAGAATTTGACGGATTACTTATAAAATTACTATCATATGAATCATTCACTAGTATCCTTGATGAATACCTTTTGCCAATACCAAGACGAAGATGGAAGTGTGCGGCTTAAATAAAAGAATAAAAATTTCCAATGCCCTATTATCTTGACTTCAAATCACCCTATTGTCAAAATGATTCGCGATTGTCATGTTGAAAACAGTGTGAAAATGCCTAACGAGGCCAGTTGATGAACTTGATCTTCTCATTATTTTGGACAAAACAAAAATATTCTTCACATGGCTTATTCAGCTTACAATGAATTCAATCGCTTTGAAAACAACTTCGAGATTGTACTCAAAAAGATGTATTCGGAATTGACTGATACTTATTCTTTCATTTCCATATTGGGTGGATCAGACAAGGGATTTTGAAATTGAGGTGCCGGTGCTTCAGTGTAAAAATTTTTTTGACACCAGTTGTTGAATTAACACAAGACATCGATCATTTTGAAATTTACATCCTTTTCGGACGAGGCGGGTACGATGATGAAGGTATCATCTGCGTACATAAAAACTTTACCATCAGTATTATATTCTAGTGCAGCATTGATCCACAGTTAGATAATCAGAGAACTGAGCAGCACACGAATCTGATGTATTCATGAATCAGTGAGATAATCGTCGAACATTTATTTGCTAACTTTGAAAACTGTTTCTTCATAAAAATGATTGAATACAACGGGGATTTTTTCTACGTAACCCTGATGCTTATATCTTCTATTATATAAAATAAAAATTGATACTGTTGAGAGAAAGAGAATTTCTACAAGCCGTTTCTAAAGAGTGGTTTTCCCTGAATCCACATTGGATTTGATTCAAACGTGGTATTTCATGAGTGGATGATTCATTTTCCTACAGATTGAATTTTTCAGAATATTCAACTTCGATCATTTGTTTTTTGTACACCGGCGTGACCGTCTGATCATTTCAGTCGGTTCGAAAATGCATATACCCATTGATTCGTTCCGAAATATCACCCAAAATATGTGATAAATAGCTGGTTAGCTCTGACAGTTTAACGTTCTCATAAATGTTTTCAAATATAAATATGATTTTTTCCTCGAAGAGTGCAAACCAATCCATCATTCCTTCATCGGGCAAAAAGTGTCGACAACTCCCACACTTTCCGAGAGTTATTGTATTTAATTCTTCAAACATCAGCGCGAGCTGTTTGTCAACAGCGAGATGTGGATGGAGGGTTGCCTCGTCCGCTTGTTCGTATCACAGATGGAAATACCCTATTTAAATGCAAATTCTATATTTGTCACCTTAAGAGAGGAGAAAAAACTTCGATTCCTTGCCGCAACTTCGCGCATTTCCCCGTAGACTGGATACGGTTAGGAATCCGTTAGCGAGGTCCTTGTTTCGCTTTTCCCGGCAACAGCAAGACTAATTATTTGACATTTTTCAATGTGACTAAAGTCGTGTTCCCGAATACTTTTTACTCCAGCTCTGACAAACGAGCCGCTTTTTTATTTTATCAAAATAAAATGATTCTTGTCGTGCGAATTTACTGCTCCAAGGACAAATTGTTGCTGCGACAAATTATTATTTATGAGCCGATTTTGGAGAAGGAAGTTTTTCGTTTCCTGCATCGTTCTTTTTTAAGATGTTCATTCTTTTTGAAATTGAATCTGGAACTAGTTTGAATTTGGAACAATATCTTGTAGAAGAGTAGTAGGTAACTGTTTTTTAATTATGACTTATGATTGAATTCGTATTTTCTGTGGAAGTATCGGGACGAATACGATGCTTATAAGCTACTACACCAGTTGAGGAAATTATAATTTCATTTTGTTACTCCCACTATTTTGAATCTTTCATTACGTATTCAACAGCTGTTAGGTAACGGCCCTTTTAGAATACCCGTATATTCTAAATTAATGACGGCCGCTTCCGGGAGTTGTTTTGTAAAATGATGGGATATGTAACATTCAACCTGATAAATTTGATCTCATGACTATCTCTGTATCTGTAGAGTAGGGAGGGGGAGTGTAGACCTACAGCAATTAGGCCACAATATGACCCATTGTACATCCTCCCAAGGAGTCGCCCTCCCAGAACATTGTCCATCCTGCCTCATCCAGGAAGGAGGACAGGTCACCAGGGGACATCTCCTTGATATCGGCAGGTGTAGGCCAAGACTCACCGAACACACACTCTCTTATCGACGATAGCTCCAGACATTCACATAAGACATGCCTGACAGTTTCATCTTCCAGTGTTCTGTTTTATTTGTATTTTGTAGGGTTTATTAAACACAAACCTGGGTTCAATTGCGTCACTGGCTGCCTGTAGCAGAGGTACCGCAGTGAGCGCCTCTCTCCACAGGCCCAGCCTGAGTTGACCCATTTCTACCTGGAGTTTACACTAGTTGTGCGCAATCGTAGCATGGCCATTAGCGCAACCTCCTTGACGTGCAGGTCCAGAGGTGTCACACCAGTAACTAATCCCATTGCCGCGGTTGGTTTTGTTCTCATGGCTCCTGTGATGTTCAGACAAGCCATTCACTGTATTTGATATAATTTTTGGATGGCCGTTGCTTGTAGAGTTTTCGGTCCCCATGCAGTGGCTCCGTACGTTAGCATAGGTCCAGGTGACTACACAAGGCGAGAGACCCCATGTGCGTCTCACTGTCCTCCGACTGTGCTCATGGGCCACATATGCTCTTTTTGCTCTGCTCTGAATGTGCGAGTTCCATGTTAACTTCCTGTCGAGGGTAATACCAAGGTATTCCACCTCTTCAGAGAAGTTTAGTTTGCTTTTGAAGATTTCGGGAGGTTTTAAGCCCGATAAGCTTCTTTTCCTAGTGAAAAAGACCATCTCCGTCTTCTTGGGATTGATTGACAGTGAGTGTTCTTTAAACCATGTTTCTGTTAATTTGAGACCATCCTGCGCTCTATCACACAGTGTGCTCACAAATTTGGCGGTCTGCAAGATAACTATGTCATATGAATATGCAATTGTGTAGAACCATTATTGTTGAGGTGATTAATCAGGGTATCCAGGACTATGCTCCAAAGAAGGGGTGATAAGACCCCTCCCTGCGGACATCATGACCAGTCCTCTCACAGTAATGTTTTCTCATGACTATATTCAATTGTTCAAAAGCAAAATGCAGCAAATTTTTGCTTCGAATTATCTGTGGAATTGAAAATCATATTTCTAGGAAATTTATAGTGCAACAGTTTGTGGATTGGTACTGAATATAGTTATATCCATGAATTGATTAGCAATTGTTTCACATACTTGCTGTCTCGTCGTTCATTGAAAATGGGTGATAACGAAATTTGTGCTACACCACCAGACATTACCGCAAAACTCTGGTGGGAGTACAAAAAAGTACAGTACGCAATTGTGTAATAAGGCCATTTACGTGTACTCGCGAATTACCGCACTCGGCTAACGCCTCGTGTTTACAATTTCCAGCACCGTTTGATAAAGAGTCATATTCACATTGAAATATTGGAGATGGTTTCAATATGGCATGAATGACAATATAATATCAATTTTTGTATTTCAATACCTTCTGGAAAAGAGATATTTCGCTTGAAAGTAAGACCAATGAGAAAAACATTATGGGAGACTATTAAATCTATATGGAGATAATGATAACTCCATAGGAACAAAAAAGAGGAAAATGCAATATGATTCAAAACCGATGATTTCTTGAAAAAAACCGGGATCATTAATGCTTGGCATTGCATTGTATAATTTTTAATGTATATTACACCTAGATGAACATTTTTTGGTAGTTCATATTTTTATAATGTATATATTACCATTATTTTTGATCAGAACTAATTTCATTGATTTCGTCCTCAGTCATGACATTCTTCACATTTATCAACAGATGAACTAAATAAATATCTCTGTTGAAGAACACAAATGAATCATTTCACCTATGATAGAATATGATCAAAAGCAATCGCTGTAACCCACAAGCTACCACATGGATTAATATTGGGTAAACTACTGATGTTTTTTCTTCATGAGGTCACTCAAATATTTCCAAGTGAAGTATTCATCATTCCAATAATCATTAAGCTTTCAATGAAGGAGTGCAAATTTGTCCAGAATGTCAATATTTCAAGATTTTGTCAACACATATTATTCATTGAATATCTCTTCACAACATAAAAGAAAATAGTGAGGCGTTTGTATGAAAATTCCACTCACCCAGGGTAAATCAGTTGACTCGTCCATCCACATTCTCGAATAGGGTGTTTGCTGATAAATTTTGTTATGAGTGAACTTTTGTTTTTCTTTTCATTTCATTTTGAAAAATATCACTTCAATACAAGGCAACACGATTGGAGAGACAATGAATCAAAATTGAAAGAGTTTAAACCGAATTTCGCAGCCATAAGACTTCCACCAGAGCTAACAGGTCATAATAATGAGACTTAGATTGAGTCATACCAACTTATGCTAAGAAGAAAGACAAAGACAACCGGATTGTGAAGTTTGCCAAACTTCAATGACGGTGAAGCACATCATCCTAGAATGCCACCAATACGAAGATGCCAGGCAACAAAAAAATAAACCCAATAGTATCAGATCTTGCCTCAGAACCAAATATAATATATTTACGATGCAGAAAAACTCAAATTTGAGTTTTTCTGCATCGTAAATCTACTACACTCCACTTTGAGATACAATGGACTTCTACCACAGGTCAAATATAATATGGTTAGAATCCTGAACTTTCCTAAAGCAACAGGTCTGCTCAACAAAACATAAAGAATCATGATGAGCTACGAAATGAATAATGACCTTAGTACATCACAGTATCAATTGTCAGCGAGAACGTGATAATGTTTGTTAAATGTGGATTTTCATCAAGTATAGGCCAGTTCAATTTGACTATGTTTCCCTATTATACTTTTTGCAAAAAGTGATAACAGTGTTTCAGATCAAATGATTATCCATCTTCATCAAATGGTAACTCATAAAATTATCTGAATATCAATGATTGCATCTACAGTATAGTTTGAATTTTCCCCTGTTCAATTTGCTGAAACTCATCACGATATTGGAGCACCAGGCTCAAAATCTCTGCGAGAAGCGTTCTGAAATCATCCTCAGCGACGTAATCGTTTTCAAATACAACCGTCGATTTCCATCCATTTCCTGGGGAAATTCGCGAATTTCTTGGCCGCCGCCGTTCGTTAACTCGATGAGGAAATAGATAGGCCAGGGGAACTTGTGAATTGAAAACTCTATCGTTGACGTAGAGGAATTTTCGGTTATAATTGCACGAGTGCACAAAAATTACCGATAATTTTGCAAATTGCAAGTTTATTTTCATATTTTGGCGAAAGTGCCCGAGTCCGAAGGACATAGCAAATATATGAAAATTGATCAAATATATGTATATATATATATATATATATATATATATATATATATATATATATATATATATATATATATATATATATATATCACATTTGGGAAATATCCACACAAAAAATCTCTCTCATCAGAATAATTTTTCATTCAAGCCCAAACAAGATCTTGTTTCGCTCAGACAAAATTATCTCTCGAAATCTCCTAGAAATTCAACACGTAACGAGTCTGTCATCAATTTTAATTGATATTTCTATTTTTTGATTCGGAGGAGACATAAGCCGAGAAATTGTTCTTCAACCATTCTATGTATCTTTTGACGGACCCTGGAAAGCTGGTGCTAAAATGAATTCATTTTATCTATGTTCTAAAGAAGAGATGCTCTACGTTGTCTCAGGAAAGTCGATAGTATTCCACTTCGAAATTTGTAGAATTATATAAGAAGTATGTTGTATAATAGATAAAAAGTATTACGATTCAGGTAAGGGAATTAAAACTCCTGACCTCAAAATCGAATTGTAACCCTCTGAATTAGATTCTTTGTATTTTGATGTTGGGCACCCATTGATTTCTCTGTAACGGAATGCAGTATTTATACGCATATTTTTGATAGCCAGTTGATCGTTAGCATCTTCATGTAACTCAATTCATATTGGTGAATATGCATACTAACAAATTTGTTTCTTATGGAAATTGGTACGAGATGGAATTGTTCCAAAATCATCACATTCGATAAAAATGCTCATTAATATGGAGAAATATATCACAGCATATAATCTGTACTTACTATGGAATGATATAATATGCCAGCTTAATAATAGTTGTTTAAACAACTATTTTAGTGGTATAATGGATTTCAGACTGCAGAATGTGATAACGTGAATTATATCAGCTTTTCAGTGAATAAATATGATGATCTCATAATACTCGTTTTACAGGTGAGGAATTACTCAATCGAACTTATATTCTAATCCAGAAACTTTGGATCGATACAGTATCTGAATAGCCTGATATTTTTTTCACGGGAAAATGAGGAACCGGAATTAAAAAAATGTTCCATTTTTTTTTATTTTATCTGATAGAGCATGAAAATCTGTTCACAAAAATGCCCTTCTGACCTCGATCCTTCCACTATTTTTTTTTAAAACCTCTACTATGTAACGAAAAATATCAAATGCTGACGTCAACACTTTCATTCATAAATACAACCATATGAAGTTGGGTTTTGGTAAGCCACACCCCTCCTAATTAATGAATGAATATCTTAGAGGAATTTCATTTTTCGAAGTTGCAGGAACTTATTACTGTTGACTTGACAGTGTTGACAATCTTTCGCAACTTTTCATGTTATTTCGGGCTTCAACGGAAAATTTCCCGAAATTATGGCATCGAAGAGTGATTTTGTAAAGTTTTGTTTGGTAACTGAGTGCAAGAACAACTCTAAAATTTCCGCAAATAAGTACTTTTTTCTGTTGCCGTTCGATTCATCGAGGAGGAATGCCTGGTTAACTGCTTTGAATGGGTGTGATAGGGTTTCTAAAAAAGTTAGGGCCTACGTTTGCGAGGATCATTTCAACGTAAGTAACTGAAAATTGTGATTCGGTTTAGGAATTGATCGTATAAAATACTCTTAAAATGATTGCTTGTTTCTGTAACAATACCTAAAAATTAATCCAAATTATAACTAGAGTTCAAAACTAGCCATCCACAAACACTTTCGTGTAGTTGTAACTACTACTATAAGAAATAATAATGAATATGACCCCAAGAAAGTTTTCATTGAATTGATATTTATTTTAGAATTTGGCTAGGCTTAGCTTTAAGGTATTGTAGCAAGATCACACTCGAAATCACATACCTTTTTTTAGTTGGAAGAAGATGCAGATAATTTTTTGAAAGTGAAATTGATGAATGATACACCTAGATTGAAGAAGGATGTTTGTGCCAAGTACCTATACTTATCTGTGTCTGGTCCGGGTGAGAATGGAGTTGAAATGAAACGAAAACAACCAGCTGAGGTGAGTGAAAAAATTCAGCTTGAATTCATATTCTGGCCCATTGATCTGTTACGAAAAAAACAATGACTGAGTAATATGTATTTGTAAGTACCCAACAAATTCCAATAATAGTGCTGCTTATGCTATTTCATAGTTTTTCTGTTTAGAAGTATTTTTTTTTGTATTATATTCATTATAGTGGCTCGTTTATTCCTTTTCTAATGAAATTCAAGTTCAATTTCACATACTCATG
Source organism: Zygogramma bicolorata (assembly GCA_032362365.1). NCBI lineage: Eukaryota > Metazoa > Arthropoda > Insecta > Coleoptera > Chrysomelidae > Zygogramma > Zygogramma bicolorata. The sequence continues at coordinate 1,827,157 of JAVJAQ010004414.1, read as the reverse complement.
ACTCAATGGAGTTTTTATCAATGAAATGTATCATCATTTGGATGTAATCTAACAGAGCCATTGGAATAACTACAAATAAAAACATATATTGTAAGAGTAGAATAAATACAGACAAAAGATTACCACCAGCTTGTGGTTATTGGAGGTGTATGTGTTACCGTTTATTCGTTGTTGCATACCATTCAGATTAATTGCATTTAATGTTGTTTCTTTCTCTCAAAGCAAGGGTGGCTGACTCATTTTCTCTTCTCTGACAATATACTCATGACTCGCCGGAGTTTTTATATCAGTACATTATTGGAGAACACTCAATTAAGATCAACAAACATTTCAGGTGAACAAGGACCATCTTGAGCAACCTGTGCCAGCTAAATGTGAAAGAGGTCCAAAGAGCAATGATGTGCATAGTCAAAAACTATCCAGTTCCACCTACTCTGCAAGCAGTATTGATACAAGATCAGCAACATATAAAGATTCTGACTATGACCCTGATTCTTCCGATTCTGCTTGTGGTGATATCCACAATTTTCTACAACATACTCTAATAATGATAGAAACAAATCCCAAAATATTTTCAGGTTTGCCTTTGGAAAGTTACTTTCTGATAAAAATGCTCTCCAATTCAGTATCTACGAGTACCGTCAATATTTTAATAACTTTGAAAAAGATTAGACTTGATTATGCATTCAAATTATTAGGTATACATTTTGGGATGACAGATAGTAATGTTGGGAAAATATTTAGGAAGACAGTAATTAAACTAGCTCAAGTACTTCAGGAACTAATTGTTTGGCCAGATTCCAAAAAAATTAAACTTCATTTACCAATTTCTTTCAGAGCTAGATATGGAAAAGTTGTTTCAATTATTGATTGTTTAGAAATCGAAATTGAGAAGCCTTCTAATCCAGTCCATCAGGCACTTACCTGGTCCCAATATAAGCATTGCAATACAATCAAATATCTTATTTCATGTACTCCTGATGGATTGGTCAGTTTCATTTCAAATGGATTTGGTGGGAGAGCAACCGATGTTGATATTGTTGAAAATTGTGGATATCTGGAAAAATTAACACCTGGTATGGAAATTATGGCAGACAGAGGGTTCAAGAACTTGTCATCTCTGCTGACAGAAAGGAGATGTGCTTTGATAAGACCTCCTTCAGTTTCAAGTTCAACTCCAAGCTCACCTGCAGAAGTGAGGGAATCCAAGAGAATAGCTGCTTTGAGAATACATGTCGAAAGAGTTATCGGGAGGCTGAGGAATTTTAAAATGTTAGAACCCCATTCTTGCATAGATCATAATCACATACAGTTATTGGATTATATTGTTGTCATTGCTTGTGGAATTATTAATTTTCAGGACCCTTTGTTCAGAAATTGATTACACACTTTTAGATGTAATTTTCAAAGCAGTTATTTGTGTGAAAGGTGTGTTTTTTTTTGGGAATGTCAGTTGTTTAGCACTATGGCTTGTAAACCGATTTATTTCAAACTTGTTTTTCCTTGAAAATTGAAAAAAATCCTCATCTTGAATACTTTGATGAGTTGTATGTATTGTGATTGAGTTTTTGAATAATTCAAAGGTCTTTTTTTTGGCATTTCAATGTTTATATCTCTAAACAGGACAATTTGTGGGAAATATTGCTATAGCATGGAAAACGTTTTATCTCTTATGAAATAATTTTATAGTGATTGTATTTTAACTGTCCAATTTAATTTATTCACTGTCGAATTGTTCATTAGTCATACGTTCTGCTAACCACTTACCTTATATATAAAAAATTTGTATTATTATACTAGTTTAATACACAAATGTAATCCAAAACTATGTTCATGAAATGCTCAGGGTACCATGTATCAGAAATATTATCACCTATTTTGAAATTTGAAAACTGTGTACAAATAAATAGATTTTATATTCATATTTTTTCTCAAACCCCAATTTATATAACATGCCCACATAAAATTCTATTCATTTTCAATCATTTGAAATATCATCTCATGGTAAACTGAAATATAAAACTGATTTGAAAATTGATTGATTGTTTAGTATAATTTTTTGAATGCTTATTTGTATATCTTTTAATAATTTTGCATCATTACTTTTGGTATATTTTTTTACTACTTATTCACTCATGTATTTCATTTTATTGGTAATTATTTTTTATGCTCTAAATGAACTATCCTTTTGAAAAAAAATTGCTTTCAATATAAACATAGTTAAAATACTGTATTAATATTCATAGAAACTTATTCAATTATTGATATATATATATATATATATATATATATATATATATATATATATATATATATATATATATATATATATATTAGAGGGGAAGTCTTTGCTGACCAGTTAAGAACAAAACTGTAGTTTTTTTGGGTGAACAGCAGAACGGAAGTGTACTCTTATAACACCAGTTTTTCCAATATTTCGATAATGTTTATTACCATCTTCAGGGAAAAGCTACAAAATCATTATTTTAAGTTATCACATCAAATAAACAGTAACAAGAACCTTACTGTATTTGAGGTTAGTCGTATTAAAAACGTTGGTAAAGTGAATTAACATGTCGCAGTAGTCGCAGACGAAAAATATGTTCACAGTCCAATATTAAAATTTTACACCAAGTAAACTGTTTAAAAAACCATTGAATTATTAACAAGATTAAAAAAATATAGTTGCATATTCAACAGGTGAATACACATAAAAGTCGAACTTTAACGGTTGAATATGAATTCTGAATGACAATGACAATGAAATTTGAAATGACAGAGTTGACATGAAGTATGGAACATCTAGAAACAGGTGTGTGAAGAGACATCTGCCAGGGTGGAACGACGCCAGAGCGAGAGAACACTGCTACCATCTGTTCGGAATTGAATTTATAGTAATCAATATTATTGATTTTTTTGAACTTGAAGGGTGTTAACATTAATTAAGTATGGATTGAGAAAAGATTGTAATTATTATGTGCAAACTATTTTGAAACAATTTTAGAAAATATAAAAGTAATAATTTTTTAATTTAGAATAGTAGAACTATTGTTGTTTGCAAAATGTCGAAAATTTTTATCAATATCAAGTAGATATGCATAGATTCCACTGAGGTGTTTGATATCAGTTCTTTTGTTAAGGCAAGATGTTGATTGAGAGATAAACGCCATTTCCAAGAACAACCGCTTAGACTCATTTTGTTCAATACTAAGAATTTTTGTTGAATTGTAATCCATGATATGTCCATCTTTGTAAACATGGTTACTCAGGGCACATCTTTCAGGATGTAACCTACTATCGCTTTTATGTGATGAAATTCGATCTTTAAGAGATCTGCAAGTTTGACCAATATATTCGTTATCGCAGTTATGGCAAGGAATTGAATAAACTAATTTCGATTGAAGCAGAAAGGGAGTTTTATCTTTAAGTTTGGAGAACAAATTATTAATTGTAAGTAAAGTTTTATTTGCTATTTTTACATTAATGTCTCTAAAAATTCTTGTCAGTTTGGGAGTGACTTCACAAATAAAAGGCAAAGAGGTGAAGAAAATCTGAGGCGGATTGGTCTCATTTGTAACAGTGTGAGATTGAAGATTGTTATTAGAATTGAGGTCATGGGGAGACGTGCTGAACAAGATCTTTTTTAAAAGAGGATCTGGATAGGAGTTATTAATAAAAAGCTGATGTAAAATGTTTAAATTTTTGTTATGGAAGGAGGGATCGGAAATCTGGATAATACGATTCTTCATCTGACGGACCAAGTTCACTTTTATTGATTGTCTATGGTATGACAAATAATTGAGGAATCTGCCAGAACTGACAGGTTTGCGATACCAATCAATAAGTATTCTGTTATCAGAAGTTCTGATAAATTTGGTATCAAGGAACGGAACCCAATGTTCTTCGTTTTCCGTTTCGATGGTAAACTGGATGAAGGGGTCGTAACTATTGAAGATATCCACTATCTCAGATATTCCATCCCTTGGGAGGGCCAAAATGATATCATCAACATATTTTTTTATGAAAAAAAGGTTGAAAGGTAGGACTTGCAGGACCATGTCCAGCAGGTCATCCATCACATAAGCTGCCAAAATAGGGCTGATTTTTGCACCCATAGGGGTACCGAAAGTTTGTTTGTAAATTTTTTCATTAAAAGAGAAGTAAGTATTATTGAATATAAAAGTTATAAGTTCAAAGAAAGTGTTTTTTTGTATGTTACAAATTTGAGCAATGCGATCCCATTTTTTGTCTATTGATCTTAAGCAAGCATCTAGGTATACATTGCTGAAAAGTGAAATAACATCCAAACTGGCAATGACATAATTATCAGGTAAATTTATATTATTAAATTTGGTGAAAACATATTAAAGATTCTTTTGATGTTTTCACCAAATTTAATAATATAAATTTACCTGATAATTATGTCATTGCCAGTTTGGATGTTATTTCACTTTTCAGCAATGTATACCTAGATGCTTGCTTAAGATCAATAGACAAAAAATGGGATCGCATTGCTCAAATTTGTAACATACAAAAAAACACTTTCTTTGAACTTATAACTTTTATATTCAATAATACTTACTTCTCTTTTAATGAAAAAATTTACAAACAAACTTTCGGTACCCCTATGGGTGCAAAAATCAGCCCTATTTTGGCAGCTTATGTGATGGATGACCTGCTGGACATGGTCCTGCAAGTCCTACCTTTCAACCTTTTTTTCATAAAAAAATATGTTGATGATATCATTTTGGCCCTCCCAAGGGATGGAATATCTGAGATAGTGGATATCTTCAATAGTTACGACCCCTTCATCCAGTTTACCATCGAAACGGAAAACGAAGAACATTGGGTTCCGTTCCTTGATACCAAATTTATCAGAACTTCTGATAACAGAATACTTATTGATTGGTATCGCAAACCTGTCAGTTCTGGCAGATTCCTCAATTATTTGTCATACCATAGACAATCAATAAAAGTGAACTTGGTCCGTCAGATGAAGAATCGTATTATCCAGATTTCCGATCCCTCCTTCCATAACAAAAATTTAAACATTTTACATCAGCTTTTTATTAATAACTCCTATCCAGATCCTCTTTTAAAAAAGATCTTGTTCAGCACGTCTCCCCATGACCTCAATTCTAATAACAATCTTCAATCTCACACTGTTACAAATGAGACCAATCCGCCTCAGATTTTCTTCACCTCTTTGCCTTTTATTTGTGAAGTCACTCCCAAACTGACAAGAATTTTTAGAGACATTAATGTAAAAATAGCAAATAAAACTTTACTTACAATTAATAATTTGTTCTCCAAACTTAAAGATAAAACTCCCTTTCTGCTTCAATCGAAATTAGTTTATTCAATTCCTTGCCATAACTGCGATAACGAATATATTGGTCAAACTTGCAGATCTCTTAAAGATCGAATTTCATCACATAAAAGCGATAGTAGGTTACATCCTGAAAGATGTGCCCTGAGTAACCATGTTTACAAAGATGGACATATCATGGATTACAATTCAACAAAAATTCTTAGTATTGAACAAAATGAGTCTAAGCGGTTGTTCTTGGAAATGGCGTTTATCTCTCAATCAACATCTTGCCTTAACAAAAGAACTGATATCAAACACCTCAGTGGAATCTATGCATATCTACTTGATATTGATAAAAATTTTCGACATTTTGCAAACAACAATAGTTCTACTATTCTAAATTAAAAAATTATTACTTTTATATTTTCTAAAATTGTTTCAAAATAGTTTGCACATAATAATTACAATCTTTTCTCAATCCATACTTAATTAATGTTAACACCCTTCAAGTTCAAAAAAATCAATAATATTGATTACTATAAATTCAATTCCGAACAGATGGTAGCAGTGTTCTCTCGCTCTGGCGTCGTTCCACCCTGGCAGATGTCTCTTCACACACCTGTTTCTAGATGTTCCATACTTCATGTCAACTCTGTCATTTCAAATTTCATTGTCATTGTCATTCAGAATTCATATTCAACCGTTAAAGTTCGACTTTTATGTGTATTCACCTGTTGAATATGCAACTATATTTTTTTAATCTTGTTAATAATTCAATGGTTTTTTAAACAGTTTACTTGGTGTAAAATTTTAATATTGGACTGTGAACATATTTTTCGTCTGCGACTACTGCGACATGTTAATTCACTTTACCAACGTTTTTAATACGACTAACCTCAAATACAGTAAGGTTCTTGTTACTGTTTATTTGATGTGATAACTTAAAATAATGATTTTGTAGCTTTTCCCTGAAGATGGTAATAAACATTATCGAAATATTGGAAAAACTGGTGTTATAAGAGTACACTTCCGTTCTGCTGTTCACCCAAAAAAACTACAGTTTTGTTTTTATATATATATATATAATGCCAGGGCCTCAATCTACCTACTCCCCAGGTATCGTCACGAGTTCACTCTAATATATATGTTTTTATATATATATATATATATATATATATATATATATATATATATATATATTATGAGGAGAGAGATTGGGACCCCGGCATTAAGTTACAAATCATTTTCTCTTTATTAGTTGTTCAAGTAAGATGATTTATGGTGTCACTAAGTTATTATTATTTGAATGACGTTCAAATATTTGTGGCACTGATTTGAGTATAATATAAAATGTTACCACAAATAATATCTGAACGCGATTCAAGTAATAATAACTTCATGACATCATAGAATGATACTTCAACAATAAACTGATGGTCTTCATGGCCAGAGATGAAGTCGTTTTCTCAATAAAATCCGAAATCCAAGAACCCACAATGAAAAAAACATCCATGATTCAAGAATACCAAAATTTTATATGTATATATATAATTCGTTCAATTTTGCTGCTCACTGTGGTGTGTATACTTTTCTGAAATTATCAATCTTGTAATAAAATAGGAGATAGGCTTTTACTGGTAATGTACTTAGTTTTAATGACTGATTTATACCCTTAACTGAAATCAAAAATATAATAGAATTATTCCAAACAGAATTTTTGGCAAATTGATTTCACTGAAAAATGCATCACACATCTTTTCCTTTTCTCGAAATGTAATAAAAGTATAAATCATTATATGAAATGAAAATCAGCCTCTCAAATATTCATGGACACATCACTAAAATATGTTGTATACATTTTTGGAATTGTTTAGGATTATTGAGTGAAATGTTCACTTACTTACTCTATGAAGATTAATTTCCATTGTGAAGTGTTGAAAAATCAAAATGTTGAATTTCTGCTCAAAAGATCTTTTTTAAAATTTGGACTTTGAATCGAGTATCAAATAATCTCTTTGTTTTTTTTATTCTGTCCACAATGTAAATTGAATGAGACAGTAAAACATTTCACGAATACAAACATATAATAAAATAACTACAATTCTAGATTCTTATTCCTAAATCTTGCCATTGAATCCTGAAAAGTTATTATTTTATTACTTGGTCCTTTGTTTCTGAAGGAATCCTATTTATCATTAGTGTCTCACGTCACCACCTGAACATTTTGTTTTTTCAAGATTAAAGTTTACTTTTAGCTAGAACGTCACAATTTCTTTCAGATTTTTATGTATGACAAAATGATTTTTTGAGTTTTCAGTAAAATCCTCGATCTCATCACTAACATATGTTTTAAGTGAATGTTTGAAAATTTACCTCCTAAGTGATATCAATTCATAAATTTGAATAAAAATATAAAGCCATAATGGTTTGTTGGCCGTGGCCTTCAAGTTAGAATAACTGACGTTTCATCTACAACTGCCTTGAACACCTTCAAAGGAGGTAAGGTAATGACGTAGTGATCTGGTTACTGTTATAGCGCTTGACAAGTTGGTACTGCGTCCTTTACCTTATCACCCTCAAATGCACTAAAAGTTGCAGGCCACGGTTAACGAACCCAGTAAAACAAAACAATGTGTTTTTAGATTATGCATATAGGACAAAATTGTAATCATTGCTTTGTAGGTGATATCATGAGTTTTTGGTGGGTTTTTCTCATGGTGGTATTTTGAGAAATTAAAAGCATTCACTTTGATGTCTTTCCTAGAAATAATTGTTTTGCTTCAAATGTAGGCAAATTTTCAACTTCTCAAAATACAGCAAATGCATCACCTCTTATTTTCCCACTGATAATTTTTGGTACAAAATTAATTTTCATTATTATTTCAATAAATTATGAAATCCAAAACAGTTTTTTTTTCATTCAGTATACTTTTTGGAAAGTATCAAAAAAAACATTCAGTATTATGCTTTATTTCACAAAAACTCAATTCAGAAATGATATGGACTGGTTGAACTAAAAAATCAGAGTAGGAGAAAAAATTATTCACAAATTGTATAAACATTTCATTGTTCATTATAACTTCATCAAAGTATGCATTAAGTAGATAGTGGAAAGAGAGGTGCTCAGTATCATCAAATTCCCTATAGTATTTAGTGAGTTGGGTATTCATTCTTTCACTAGATATACTATTGTCAACAACATTTTTCGAGAAAGTTCTGTCTCCAGCTACCATAGGCTCCAAATCTAAAGTTCCTATTTCTTTGGCAAGAATGAATTTCTTTGACGAAGCTATTGACGCCAACTCAGACTTCTTTCAGTAACAAGTGACTGCAGTAGGAGAAGGTTCTTCACTATGTCGATGAATCCCAGTTAAGAATGCAATAGCATGTTTGCATCCCCCTGAAAAATAGTCAAAGTGGATTATGTGTTGTATAAACAAATTATTATGAGGAATTTTATTCTCACACAACAGCCACCTGTGAATCCCACTGGCTGTCAGTAAAATGTAACCAAAACATGCATGTCAAATAATGGGAAGGATTGGTTTAATCCTCCCAACTACTTTTGGTTTCATACTGGGAAAGCTCTGATGATATTAAAACAGATGTGTTTGTAGGTGAAATGTCTCATATTGAAAATAAAAACAATAAAAAAAATATATGGTTATTCCAGATTCCACATCTACCAGGAGTCGTTTTCAGAACTCTAAAGGTATTTTAACGGATACCACCATGAAACACCTTGAATAATACCCCACTTGTAAATATGTTTCTCACTATGTATAGATATCATCATTCCTTCTTTTTTGTTTCTTGATCACTCCAGTGGCAACAAAAGTTGTGACTTTTAAAAGTATAATACTAATCATTTCAATAACTTCTTCACGATCCATATTGATATTGATTCCGACTAATTTCAAGTAGGTAATACTGTCTTGGTTACACCAATTGATTTGTATGACACAAACTTCCTCTCTTCGCACTCTTTAATTTGTTTTTGAATTACTGGTAATGTCAGAAAATATTGTGTTTTATGCACATACGTTAAGTTCATAGTAATTAATTCTTAGTTGAAAAGATGGCCATCTTCTTAGTTGTTAGTTTTATTGACAGGCGAAAGTTTATAAACCCCCAATGGGGTTTTCTTGTATTCATTCATCTTTCTTAGTTATTAGTAGTTGATTGATGTTAGTTTAGTTGAGTTCAAAAATCCAGCATTGGAAAGATAAAAGTTTGACTTATTAGACATCTTTTTACTTTAAAGTTCATTGAGTTGCTGATCCTAAGAAATGAATTCTTATATAGCGATGTAAATACAAAAAAAATGAAATATTTAAAATAATGTCATCAGATCATAATACCACAATAAATGACAAAGAAAAGATAGTAATCTATTGAAACAGTTATGGTATAACCAACCAAGAAAAAAATGGATACATGAATATTTACAGCTTATCCAATCCATCTTGGCACAGAACTGATAAAGTATATGCCCAGTATTCTCTGTGAAATATACTAGGGAAAAAACACCTTTTATATGTGTTCACTGTGTTGAAATTTATTCCTATACGGTGTCTTTTCTTTCGTCACGGTCTAAACTACCAGTGTGCAACTGGAAAAGTAACCGAGTTTGTGCCAAGATGGATTGGATAAGCTATAGTTGATTTTGTTTAGCCCAGGATCTCACTTTTTATTTTTGAACTGTATAGTGATGAAAAACTAACAATTTCAATATTGTTTTGAAATAGTTATTGACCGTATGAAAACGAAACTATTTTTTTAGTTTTGTTTTCGAAAATTAATATTTCCTTACTAACACACTGGCCAATTTGAATTAATAGTAATATTATTAATACAGGAACAAATGTTTTTGCTTTCACATTCTTTAAACAGTTTTATTCTGTTGGTGGTTCGAATAAGAGTGAAAGATCTCACTTATCTTTATTAATATAAAACCTATTGAGAAGTATTGTTTACTTCTCTGATATTTATTTGATCCATATAAATTATAAATGACTGGAACAAATCCAGTTAAGAGAATATTTATCAACTATAGTATTTCGAAATATTACCTTATTCACACTTCATCAACAAAAATTACCAACAGAACATGTAGCTGAAAAGCAGTTAACTCAAACTGACAAGGATTTCCTGAAGGCAGATTCTTTGAAAAGACATAGTACTGAGGGTGTTCAGTACGAGATCAGGTGTGCCATGTGCCACCATCAACTGATCACACACAGATCAAAAATACAAGTTCTATTTCTAGCCCAAAGGATACTGCATACCACAGTTTATCTTCAACTTACCTGAATGGGCAGCACAGTCTTCACATTTGACAAAGTTAATCTTGTTCCCTTCTTCATTAAACTCCATTACAACTGAATATGCTATATTCCTCACGTTATGAATACACACATTGTCATCTCCATTTAGTATTCAGTAAATTTATTATCTTCTGTCCATAATATCTTGATGTGAAGATTTCTTTCTGCCGTTTTACAAGCTGTTACACTCTAGCAACCATTGCATCCTGCTGATAACGTTTAAAAAAAAACTCACTTGCTTATCATTCGAAACGCCTTCAGATCCTTTAAAACTTGTTCTAAAGTAAGGATATGTGCAATCCCTGTTGACTGCCATTCTGAACACTAAAATGGTGATACATTAGTGTTGACAATTTTCAGTTCTTTATCCCTTATTAAAACAACATATCTCATTATCTTGTATTACCTTATCCACAGGCATTCATAATACATTTTTGAATACTCCAAGGATATAATGTAGAGCGTGTTCAATCTTTTCTGTGTAGCATTGGGAAACTTGGACTCCTTTCAAACACTTCCATAGTTTTTCTTCTCATACCGCTGGAATCATGTTCATTATATAAAATGAAATTTTTCCTAACTGGTTATAACATGAATAGCAACTATTCCAATTTTTCTAGCATCTGCCCAAGTAGGTACAACGGACTAGCAACAATGCATCGTATCAATGTTGATATGCTCATCATTGGAGAATAGAATGCCAGGCCAAGTCTGAATGTGAAAGTACCTATAAGTATCTTGAATTAACTTCATCTTATACCTATAAACACATCATTGTGAAAAAAACATAAAAATTCAACCTACCTACCTACATTCTCATTCAACATGATCTTCGTATGAACAATCTGCATGGCGAATTTGGATAATCAAAGGAAAATTCGTGAACGTTCAAGCACAAATTGCTATTATGAGGTTATGGTTGGTTACTGCATTTGTGGGGATCGTCCGTGGACATATACCCAGCATCAAGTTGATTTTTTGCTATCACAGGAAGGAATGTGCCCTCCTAGGCACGTCTGGGAAATCCCATGTTCCCACCTCGTCGTCTAGTTATGTTACACGCTCCAAAAGTTCAAAACCCGTTCGTTTTTATTTCTTAAGCTCCATGCGCTCAGTGATCAGCTGATCTGGCTCAGTCTCTACTCGATCCATTAATTAACGAACCTAGCTAATGCAAATCACTAAATCGCGGGGACAGCAACGTTTAACCACGTAACTGGCCCAAAAGAGTGCCTTTGTCAACAGCAAAACTGCTCAGACGCCATTGTAACTTTGAATGATGTGAATTTAGCTGCTGTCAAATTAATCTCGTATTGCCAACTCACTGTAGTAAATCTAAATATTTTATAGTATTTCGTAGTATTTTATCGTAACTAGAAGGAGATGGAGAGCATTTATGAATGAGTAAATGCTGACGTCATCATTTGATATTTTTCGTTACATAGTAGAGGTTTTAAAAAAAAATAGTGGAAGGATCGAGGTCAGAAGGGTATTTTTGTGAACAGATTTTCATGCTCTATCAGATGAAATAAAAAAAAAGGGAACATTTTTTTAATTCCGGTTCCTCATTGTTGAGTGCAGCGTCAAAAATCATGAGTTGCCACAATTACGCTCATCTTCACATCTTCAAACTTGAACCGTCCTAATCGCAATGATATTCATTTTGAAATTGTCTACGTTTTTTGGCACGATTTTGATAATTTAATCAATTATAAAATTAATATAATTCAATGAATGTTTTATACGCACAGTGCTTCGGTTAATTTAATCTTCCACGGAATTTAAAGAAAAACAAGTTTATAGCAAATACTTTTTACCTATAACACATATTAACAGAGTTAAATGGTTCGAAAAAAAAATGAAATTTCATGCTTCCTTGGAAGTTCAAAATGTTTTCTGTGATGAGTATCTTTTCCTTTGATTCTGGTGGTTGCTCATTTTGTTAGATACGTCATTCCCAATGATAACTTCTCGTATTCTGACTACATTCCCATACTAATGGTATTGGACCCAATTCTCCCGGTCTAATAAGAAAACAGCGAACTCGGTGCAGATTCGCAGTAATGGACCCCCGACGCGAATCAATTCAGTGTCTGATTGTTTCCATGCCGAGCTGTTTAATAGGACGGAGAGTGCACAGCCACCGCGATCGTTTTCTCTGCGGCTGCATCAGACACAAACGATTCCATAATTTACTATTTCATAAATCCGCATGTGTATTTAACCGGAAGAATATTTCCCAATTACGGAGAAAGACACGATTGGATTGCTGGGGGGTTGCGGAGAAATGGGTAATGGAAGAGGACGTCGGTGAAACTAGGTATTTTGTTCTTAAATTATAAAAGAGATGGAGCTAGTCAATGATGAACATTTACTTATGAACTATATCTCCTTGTTGATCCACCTTAGAAGCGAAAGAGCTGAAGAGCACGAAAGAGCGAATTTGAAATACTGTTGGGAGAGTATTGTATGAAATTCATTTTTCGGATTTTCTCTTCCCTGAAAATAGAGAAGGAAGAGCTTCAAATTGTTATATCACAGAGTTTTTGGGGCAGAATTTGCTCCGATACGTACCGGTTATACTATATCAAATATGGCATATCCACCTCGTTCAAAAATATTTATGGAAAAGTCAGAATGGCTGCGTATGCCCTTGAAGATGTCGGTGAATATGCGAATTATACGAAATGAAAAAGTCAAATCAATTGATAATCACAATAATAGTTGTATAAAAGCCAACCATATCAAACGAAACAACAAGCTGGATGCCACAGTTAAATTAGATATCAGATCAATATCCAATGAAAAATCACAATGACATGAATAGTAAGGACTATGGTTGAATTGAACCTTCAGAAGGCACACAGTCTTCTAATCGAAAACAATAATGATACCTATATCACGTAACGAGGGGGATGAAAGCCTATTACGCACGAGCAGAAAATTGTGAGCACGAGGCGTTAGCCAAGTGAGGTAATCACATCTGTAACGTGAAGGCTCACTTGGAATACATGTGTATTCGTAAATTAATGGCGGTCACCAGTGGGGGTGGAAAAATAATTCAACGTACCATTGGTATGCTATTCAATGAACTTGCACATCTAACCTGATAATTCACAAAAATCGTAATGTCATAAAAAAGTTTTTCCCATATGCCACCGGTGGCTTTGATGTATATACGTGGTACTATGGAAATGAATAATGATTCAAACGAGCCTAAACTGAATCAAACTCGTTTTTTCTATAATCTTCCTTTATCAAACACTCTTTCGAGTGCGTCCCTAAGGCAAAGCATTGTGTGGGCAGCTAATTGTCTTGGGTGTCGGAACGCTCTGGGGCGACTTACTTATGGTAGCGAATTTGCTATTTTAACTTTGGGAGACCAGAAAATATTCACAGTGCTACCAAACATTTGTCTCAACAGTTGGAGGGCAATTATACCGTTCTTGAATCAATGACAAAATTTATTTCCATAATCTTTATCCGCTTAAAATTTGATAGCTTATAGTCGAGGTAATGCACCTTTCAGTTTATGTCACAATATACAAGTGGGTTTGAGTAACATAAGCTTCATTTCAATTGAAAAAACCTCACACACAGCACTATGTCAAATTTCGTAACGTTACATTCCTTGTGTTCTACGAATTAAATTGAGCGAGGAAACTACTATCTTCTTTGAACGTATGTTATCTTCAATATTATGTCATTCTCCACTTTGAGAACGATTACTCATCAGATGACAATCAAGACAACAAAAAATTTATCTGACGCGTTGGCTACTTTTACCTGACAAATGTCAATTCCAAAGCCGTTCATCTCGCAACTTCACTTTTCTTCAAGACGATCAATTGGGTCTTATGCTATTCTTCATGGAATTGACTTGAGAAGTTCAATACAATCCGAAAACTGTATATATCGATTACGTGAATCGGATCTAGTCAAAACACACCCATTTTGAGCAGATCCAAAGCTGTAAGATATATGTAGGCAACGGCGATGAATTCTGGTAAGCTCGAAGCAGATATGGCTAGATGGAATGTAGTTCAAGTCAGCTGCCATTTAGTGGATTTTTATTGATTGAATCAAAATTTGTCAAAAACACCCATCTTGAGCAGATCCAAAGTTGTTAGATATATGTAGGCAACGGGATATATTCTGGTAAGCTCGAAGCAGATATCGCTAGATGGAATGTAGTTCAAGTCAGCTGCCATTTAGTGGATTTTTATTGATTAAATACTCAACTGGTCAACTTGGTCGCCATTAATTCATTTATTAAGTAATGCTTTGACAGTTCAGTAACCATCTCTTTCCGTTATTTGTCTCCCAAATCCAACGAACTGAAGAGTAACTAAGTAACATGCAGTTTGTTTTGGTTTGTAGAGTATGTTCTCGAGTATGTTCGATTCATAGAACTGGTACAACTCACAGAGTTCTGCGGTTTTACCCCAAATGTCACTAGCGCCGCCTAACGGGTGTAAAATTGAACATCGCTGCCATGACGTTCTAGAAATGATGCCATGCCGAATAGCTTTGAATTTTGAAGGAAAACACGTAAATGACGTTTAATATGCATTCTCTCGTACGTATTTTTTTGGAATGAAAAATATACTTTGCTAATCCATGATTCATGATAATGTGGTGGAATCATTTTGCTTCTCTATAGCGGGCTGACGGTTTCTTTGTGATAATTACGGATAATATAATCAGTTAGTTGCGACAAAATCCCATCAATAAAAAACTTTAGCCATTTTTTTATGTTAACATACAGAACATTTCCCCTGAAACTCCAATAAGGGATAGTATTATGGATGATGCGGCGGTGATTTTTTTGTTCGATCATCTAAGATATATGACGTTTTGTGGCTAAAATTTTTCTAAAATTGTTTGTTCCTTCAACCAGCTGACGAACGTCAACCCTCAGAAGTCGAAACTTGTGCGAGCAATGGATTAACGAGGCCTCACCTTTTAACGTGTGTTTACCCTGCAAGGCGCTGGAATTTTCATTATTCATTTATTGGATACCGATTCTCTGACCCAGTTTTCAGTTGATATCCTATGAGTTAAATTTTTTCCTGATCTCAAAATTTAAAATTTAGCTTTTTTCACTCATGGTTTTCTTGATGCTATCGGTATTCTCTTTACGAAAGATATTGTTATCTTTCTTACTAGGAAGGGATCAGCATTCTTGTTTATGTGCTAAATTCACTCATGTTCATATATGAGGAGAAACAATATGTTGGGACGAGTAATGAATGATGAGTAAAAGCTATAGTGATATTTAGTGGCAGCGATGTCCAATTCTGCTGCCGTCAGGTGGCAATTGGAGGTCGAAACACATAACTCTGTGAATAAACAAACTCCCAAACCAAAATGAACTTTCGATGATATTCAAAAACTTTCCAACATGTCGGATTTGAAAGAAAAATAATGGCAGAAGATGTTGGCCAAGGAAAGAAAAGTTGAAAACTTTGGTATCAGATCAACAAGAAATAAACCAAAGCTCCCTAGAATACATGTCATTTCAGTGAGATAGCATACGAAACATTTTTTTTTTACTGAAATGAAGAATGAAAAACAAAAAAACATGTTCATTCGATATACATATGTTTTCGAATTCATGTCGTCATTTCAGAAAACTTGTTTTCACGCTAACTTCATTTTTCAAATTGCTTCATATTCAAATCACGTTTTATTCTGCATATCCAACTCTTCACCACCTCACTAATTAAAACAATTAATATCGTCCCACTCTACCATCTCTCGCTGACTGCACTCCCAAAATTAACCGTTGGAAGCATCGCGACAATAAATATAAAAAATCAAAAGCGACCCTTGAAGGTCATATCATTAGCATAATGGCCTAATTAAAAAGGTTCTTAGGTGCAGCTCCAGTCAGTGGCAGGTGCCTTTTTGCAAGGTAATTGCTTCTCTGCCGCACGTTCCTTGGGCGTTTTTACTTTTTTACACCAGTTAATGTAACTCTTTATGCCTCCCTTCGACGATATAAACGAAGAGGATGGGCACTTCAGCGCTTCTTTCGGCTCGTCGACTAATGGCTTTTGTTTGAGAAATTCTAAGACTAAATGGGTCAGTGGGCGACGATTTACACCAGACGTCACTAGTTATACTATTAATATTTTGAGACTCAACTGTTATAGTACATTACATTACTAGTGCGGAAAGTGAAAAATCACTTTCGCACAAGTAATGTACACTATTTTTCCCACAACCACCTATATTATTGAACAATAACAGAACGTGATTATGGTGTGTTTATTGATAAGAAGCTCTAACGATTTGGGTTTTCACACTGCGAAAACGGTTTACTACGGTTCAATCGACTCCCAAATAAGACATGTAATACCATTTTGGGGTACATGCAGTTCTGTGCTGATATTATAGAAGAGGGTAGTAAGGTGTCTCTGTAAAGTCAAACCTAGGGAATCATGCAGAAATAACTTTGCGGCCAATAAGATTTTAACCATCGTTGGACTGTTTATTTTTGAAACTGTATGCCTGGTGTAAAAACATGAAACGGAGTTCGACTTTGTTTCTTCTCATGCTGCTCGTAATAGCATATTTAATATCAGACTTCCCGTACCGAACTCCAACATTAACCAAGGATTCCATTTTTTATAACGGTGGAGAACATTCAATCACTTACCAGTAGACAAGGTCTACAAATCTGACCATCGTACAATTCAAGAAAGCGGTTAGAAATTTGCTAGCTGATAGACCACATCCTACAAGAGTGTTTAATGAATAATTTTGAAAAAACGTGTATTCCATTTTATTTTTATTGTATTTGCACTTCTGTTTCTCTATTCTTTCTAACTTACCAGTTTTTATCCATACACTATATCTATAAAGAATATTTTGATTCGATTTTGATTTAATGTAATATACGCTACAATATGAATTCACCTCAATAGCAACTTGACAGCTGACAGTCACAAGAGGGGAACCTGACTATTGATGAATATAGATTTGGTGACGTCGACTAGATTCGTTGCTTCAATTCAATGATTTTTGTAATGAATACTCATGATTTATAATATAACTGTTGAATGGACATTATTGTTGTGTGAAATGTGAATAAACAATTAGTATATTGAGTTGCCTGACTAATCTCGAGTTGTTTTTGTGTCAGTTTATGATTGAATATTGTTTATATAAAAAGTGCACATGAATTTCCAATAACTATTATAGTGAAATGAAGGAAAAACGATACCTAATTAACGTGTATTCTAAAATGTGACAATAAGTAAGTACTTATAATACTATACTTCATTTCTTTTCTCTATTTTCTATGAATAATTAGTTACCTATCAATCCAGTTTTTATATGAATAATAACAATAGGAAGGAGCAATTTAAAATTGCATCTGTAAATCTTACAGAATTCACGGCTTCGCTCCTTCGAAAATATTGTTACAGACAGTATACAATATTTGGTGGATGTTTTTCCTTCGGATGGTTACAGGAAATGCCCGATAGAAGGAATTGATAGAATCATCTCTACAACCACACTCATCACTTTTTTGAATCAGTTCAATTATAAGAGCAATAATATTATGAAACATACATACACGAGGAATAAATATCTTCAAGATTGATTTTCATGACTATTTGTAAATCACTATTTTGTGGTGGATGAAGCTTCTCTTGGTGGTTTGCTGGGTTTCTCACCTACCACAATCTGAAAATAATAGTATTGATATTGAAACCTATACAATTGTGGAAGGGTACCCCGTGAGTTGAAAAACAGTTCCTTTTGGATAGAGCAAGAACAATTAGTCGTAAACTTCTCCTATATATATATATATACCGTGAACGTTTCGGAAACTAAATCTGTTTCCTTTTCAAAAACTGATGTACAAATGCCTTCTCGAATCCAATATTTCTCATTGACAATATTCGTCATTTGCGATCTTGACATAGCATTTGTCCTCCAGGAGGGGCAGCCAGCTGCGATCCATATCAGGCAAACTCATACAGATGCAATCTTCTCCAGACAGCAAGATGAAAGCAGATTCCTTCGATTTTCGTTTCCTGACATTACTCTCGTTTTCCATCATTTTTTTCATTCCATTCTACTGTGTGATCTCCATCGGCAGTAAGAATGTTCTCTGATAATTCAGAACTATCTATCTATCTGTCCAACCTTCCACATTTCAACCTATTCTTTCAGATTAAGGTAGGTTGGGAACTCAGAAAACTACGGAGAGATGATTTTGCTGATAAACTGGTGAAGTTTGATTCTTGGAAACGAATGTTGAGTCGTAGTTTTCAAGGAATTTTAAGATTCCACAAAGAGAAACTAGTATCTATACTATTTTTGTCCTTTTGGTACTGTGCATAATATCATGACACGGTTGGCTAGTTTTGTATAACTTCGTTAACAGAATTACATTCCAAATGAATGAACGACAGGTTGTATTTTCTTCTGATTCATGTTTGTCCCTCTTGTGGCCGACGAGTGTCATTTTGCAAACCATATGTTATTCATGTGTAGAATATATACAGATCTCAACACTTCCCCATCAATTGATGTAGAAGTCGAGCAATATCTCCTTTGTTATTGAACTCTTCACCCTTCCATCGCCCCTTTCTCTCCTGTATCGCAAATCCCCTGAAAAAAGAACAGTTTTCGATATTGTCCCGACGCCCTTTGACTCCCTCTGCATCGAAATTAAAATTCATCCGTAATAACAGGTGTTTTCCCCTCCGTCGAAAAAAAACTTGTCAGCCAATATTGAAAGATCTCAGCGTCTGCTTCAATTCAAATATTAATTAACATTATTATCGCCGAGCTTTGGCCGTTCCCAAAAAAAAGTCATTACAGTAAATCATCGCTTTCTAATAAAGGCCCCTGTGTAAAATGGGGACGAAAGGGCTCGACTTTAAGAAGCGGAAATAAGGGTGAGTTTTGAATCAATATTTGATTGCGGGAATTAGTGCTTTATCTGGATTCAGCAGACCTCTCCGGGCTTGATGAAGGTTCCTTGATTGTTTGACAGAGGCCATGTATACGCGCGAAGAATTAAACGAGAGTAATGCCCCCTTTCAGACCCCTCTGGAACGGTCAGTTCGAGTTGATGAACTGAGAGTGATGGATATTGCCTCTAGGAATAGATCTCGAGCCGTCTAATGACCTTTCAGAACAGTATTCAGATTGTTGTTCCACTCACACACAGACATGTATTGCATATTACTTGGAAGAGAAGTATCAAATAGATCAGATACCAAATCATCTAAGAACGATGAATACTTCTGATACTGATTATTTCTGAAATGCATTATGTTTCTGAGGAACTTCTTCGGAGTTTGTAATGACTTTTTCGATTTTCTCCTCCGATTAAATTGAAATGAGAACACCACTTCTACATCTCAATTAACGAGCGGTAGACCATATACTTATAGAAGTACTTGAATAGTTAGACTCTCTCTACTCTTTTCGAATAATTTGACCGTTCATGAAAGAAACACATAACAGCAGAGAGTGTTTCTTGATATGTTCGCTCTCAGTCCTTTCATGAAAGCAGTGTAAACTTTTTATAATGACTTGGGAAGGAAAAGGCAAAACTTCTTAGCGGAATTATCATCACTACAGATTCCTCAAAGTTACAAGATTCAATTTCAGAAAATAAAAATGAATGTAGGTATCGTCAAAATGTCAATTGATCTCGAACAGATTCAGAAGACCGAATGAAATACACATATGTTTGAATATTTCATACTGTTCCGAATATATTTCAAGTAAATAAGGGGCGAGAATATGTTTCACTCATTTCGCCCACATGCCGATTTTCTATATTATTGTTTCCTGATGAAGATATAAGAACTGGTTTATACAGAGGAAAAAGTCCACCCCACTCTGAATTTTTGAACGGCATCAGAC
This sequence comes from Zygogramma bicolorata, assembly GCA_032362365.1. Taxonomy (NCBI): domain Eukaryota; kingdom Metazoa; phylum Arthropoda; class Insecta; order Coleoptera; family Chrysomelidae; genus Zygogramma; species Zygogramma bicolorata. The sequence goes on along the minus strand of JAVJAQ010004414.1, from coordinate 1,806,619 downwards.
ATCGAGGTTAGACAGAATCCACGTAAAAAGGCATCATTTTCAGCATGATTTGATGGAAAAATCATTGATATAACATTACTGGAAATTGGACCAGCCGATCCTGAATCTCAGTTTCATTCGATTATTTTTAATTTTCAAACTAACAAAAAAATGAGAGAGAAAGAAACAACGAAAAACAACTTCAAAAATTTCCAATCAACCTTCAAAATAATTGCTTCCAGCTTCGGCATACATCAAAACTTGAAAGAGGTATCACAGAGCTCCCTTATCATTGAACAAAATTGATAAGAGGAGAATTTTAAGTCCGTTCTGCATACAGAATGTTGAAAGAGAGTTCCATACCGATTTTTCTCTGATAATTTGGAAATAAATTGAATTCTAAAGGAATGTAACAAACTCCACGTTATCTTAGAACCTAGACAAGGAGGCTTTGTCTCTGTAACATGGAGGAATAGGTGAGTGACCTTCGTCTGTTTAGTGACTATACGTTTTCTTTATTGAGCAGTTATTTGCGAGGAAACAACAAATAATTCATTTTCGATACCTGTTCGAAGTGAGAGATCAATAACTGACACCCCAAGAGTAGTGTAATGGATTTATATTGGCCCACAAGTTTCGCAGGATTCTTCGGCAAGTGGCTCATTTCAAAAGCAAATCTCGAAATATGCAAATGAACCTACACACACCATCTGAAACTTTCTAATGTTATGCCGACTTCTTGAAACAACACTTTGCCCTTCGATTGACTTCCTCTTCATCTACAGGAAATAGGCACAAAGCGTATTAGTTCGGTAGCTCAAGAAAAAAGTGCAAAAAGATTTTTTATAAACAAAATTCATTGATGAAAGGATCGGAATCACATGAAACATTGGATTTGCAACCAGAAGTTGATGAAAATCAATACTCAATGTGATAAAGTGGTATCATATGAAAATTTTATTTTGAAAGGACCTCGGTGTATTATGAACTTGAAATAAAATAAACCAACACCAAAAGATAACAATTTAATAAATGTAATATATTTGATTTGTGAGGTTGATTTATTTTAAAACAAATACGCTTGCTCATATGTTTCATCCAATGCAAACCCATCGCGAGTTCTTGAAGGAGTCTTATAAACATAGTTGGTGAGGAAACTTGAAGACTAGTTATGAATAGAATAATCTTCGAGCACTTCGTTCAGACCAGGCACGACAGTCTGAATGGATCATTCTAAGAGACGGAATTTTTGCAGGATTATTTGATCTATTGAAGTGACGGCAAGTTTGCTTCTTAGAGCGATAATAAAACATGCCATATTTCCGATAAAATATAAGACAAACTTCATTTGTGTCCCTGAAAACAATATAAATTCCAAAAAAAATGTCATAATTCCTGAAATGTTAGATTCATTGAAAAAACATGGTTCACCTGAATCGAAGATTTTCATGAATCAGATATAGACAATTCAAATTCTGCAGTTTTCAGTCAAAAGTGATGATTGAATTCAACAACATCATTCTCAAGAGGGTTTATCTCAGTAAATTAAAGTTGGAAAAACAAGGTATCAAATTTGTCTATTCACGTTTGGCAAAATTCATGAACAACGCCTAAGATTGAAGTTGATTACGTATCCTAATGAAACAATTTTTTGAAATTTCAGTTTCAATTGAGAAAAATAAATCAAAATGTCATTGAAATGAACGTTGAAGAGTCGTGGTATCAATGGATTTGAAATATTTATAATTTCTTATTGAATTTGATTTTCATATTCTGATTCTATAGAAGCTCGCATTCGACTCTTGTCTAGAATGGTTAACCATGAATTTACTCAAAAAAATTACTACTAGTGGCGTGATTAGTCACATTCGATTCCTTGTTTTCAAAATTTAGTAAGAGAAGAATGAATTTCGAATTCCGGTTATACACAAATGTTACATTTTTTATAGCACTCTTAGGAATGCACCTAGAAGGCGGAGCCTTGTGGGGGCAAGGGCCGGCTAATTGTCTCAGGTGCCGAAGCGCTCTGGCGTATTACTGATTTTTGAGGTAGCGCCTTTGCTATTTCAACCATTGAGAAACCAATACCACCGGGTCGGTTGGTGTATCCAATCCAGATGTCACACCTACCAGGATTGGTATCTACGCAACTAACAAGGGCAACTAACGAGATGTGAAAAAGCCAAATTGAATATAAGGACCGCGCCTTAAACCGCTTGGCCATATCAACCGACAAATAACTGACTTTCATATTTGTAGATAACTTCAGTTTCATATATAAAATGTCCCATAAGAGCAATGCAATTATCGAGAACTTACAGCGGTAATTGCATTGTATCAAGTCACCATAACAACACATTTGAAACCGTATCGCTAGACGTCATTAAACAACACAAATAAATGTCAGATAGACTTCAAAAATTGAAAAACATTTCGCGTTCAGGTGAGTACTCCATACAATCTATAGAGGAAAGTATAAATAAACAAAAAATAACACATCCTTGAGAATTTCTTTATTCGTGAAATATTCCAATGAATTACATTCGTGCATAAAAATGACCAGATAATTTTGCATCCAAGCGTGATATCTTATACAAATTGCTTTCGGTTATTTTCATCCTTCGGCCATTGCACTTTCGCCAAAATATGAAAATAAAGATGCAATTTTTAGATATCACGCTTTCTTGCAAAATTATCGGTAATTTCTATGCACTCGTGCAATTATAGCCGAAAATCTCTAGTTACGACGTGGAATGTTATATTCTACATTTTGTTCTTGCGAGATCGGTAGACCAGAATATACCCTCTTAAGGCCATCAACCACTGCACTAAATCAACACAAACCGCCGAGGAATATGTAAAACCTAGTTGAAATGCATCGCATTCGACTCGATAGTTTGTCTCCGGTACCTTTTCTGGCTGAACTTTCCGTGTTTTCCAAGGAAAAGTTGAGGTGCTCGGCAGCTGACGACGACTATGCAAATGGCGTGAGGTGTAGCGGGGGCGGCGGGCCCCCCTTTCGACAAAATGGAAATACGATGAGAGCGCCAACGTGCTTGTCTCTCGACCTGATGCGTGGAATTATGAAAACGACTTGAGAAATATGGAATTGATGCATAAATTGGCGGGAATGTGGGGTCGGAGGGTGTGGGGTGCAGGCTAAACAACCCAGAGTTTATACTCGGAAGGGGATGAGATCTGAACGTAATTTGAAAAATGACTCGGATTCGGCTATAGGTTTTCACTTTCAGCTGGAGTGGATTCCGAAATGATGGTTTTTTATAATTGAATCACGCGAATGTTTGAAGATGAAGCCTCGACGGCTACATTTCTTCAATGGATCTAATGAGAGATGTGGGGAGTTTGTGATGAAGTGGTTAGCAATGATCTTTGTTGGGTGGTAGCAGTTCGAATCTACATTTTTCAAACAATTCAAGTACCATGAGAAATAGTGCTGAATTGAATGACAGAAACTTGACAGTGAAAAGAATTGTCATTTCGGAAATAAATTAAATGATGTGAAGTAATAGCAGATTATACCACGAGTCAACAATGATAGCTATTATTTTCGAGGAATTTTCATAGTAACATTCCGAGAGGATAATAGTCATTATCACGAAAAGTACACTCTACTTCATTTACGGCTAATTTATTTATTATAATATTCAATTCGATAAATTATGTGGAGAGTGAATAAGGCTATCAATCCCTCGCCATTAATCCCTAAGGGAATAAAATATGGCAATATACTGCAGAAATCGAGAGTATAATACTAACATTATGTACGAATCGTAAATAAATATATTGAATAATTGATGAAATAACGAAAAAAGAATCAGAACGATAGATCAGTGAGTGGAATGAGAAAAGAGTCAAGAGAAAATTCCAAAAGATTCTAAAAACGAATAAACTCGAGAAAATAACAGACTATAAAAAAAATTAGGGATGGATTCAATATTTCTCTTTTTCTGTTTTTCATCATGCACCTATCTAATTTCATCAATACTGTCTTACCATTATGATGGTTCGCTGTGAACCAATTTACTGTTCTATCCTGAACGTCTTTTGATATTCCTTTGACCTAGGGATATTTTTTGTCAGAAAAACAAGTGTTGTCAGAGAATGATAGATGTGGTTATTGATGGTTGCATTAACATTCAAAGGATGAACAGCTGAACCCTGTGGTCCTTCATGTCGTGGAGTTTAAATTCTGATTCACAGTTTTGCGCGGTAAGAGCTTGATATATGATTTTGATGAATATGGTTTTACGAGAAAAGGAGCGCTTTTCCTATTTTTCCAGTAGTATATCATGAGAGGCGCAGAAAAGGACTTAGAGAGATCACTAAGCGTGCTCGCTGTGCAATGCCTTGCTCAAGGATCTTTTAAATTGATTAAATCAAATTGCCAATAACACCCAAACAGATTTCAATTATTATATTGTCGGAACTGACTGTTCTAACGGAATAATCCACCTCGATGCTCGGAACTACGACCGGCAATACTTTTCTGCGACAAAACACTCGAGAGATCAATTGTCAGAAGCCAGACAAATGAAACGGAACCATTCTAGAATATACACTCAACAAATGTCTCTCCAAGTTGAATTCTTAGATATCCAACAGTAGCTACTCTCCAAAAACTAACCAAATATTATTTTACCTGATTTGGATACACCTACGGATACAAATTATACGAGTATAGATATTGAATTGAACTGGCCTACACTTGATGAATGTCCATATTCAACAAGAACAACATCGAATGCTTTCTGTGTTTAGTTTGAAATGTTTGGTACGATTAACTTCTGGATATTGATCCATCATTTGTTTATTCTCAGGATCGTTTCGAACTGCAACATATGATTATTTCAATATAAAAATAAATCAAGAAAATGGAATGTGACGAAAGATCCCTGGTTGAAAAATTTCCACTGAAAATATTAACAGAAATGAAACAGGAGCGAAGAACGGAGAAAGTGATGACAAACCATTGGTTAAAAAGGTTGATGATGAAAAAGTGAAAAAATTCAGGAAAATTCATTTTTAGATGGCATCTCTCCCATAACGAGAGGAAAAACCTCCTGAAATGTTTGCTTTTTTCAATTCTTCCATATTGTTCATACAATATTATTCAGATTTCATGATCAATCATGTTACTTTGAACTGTTGTTGATTTTTTTTCACAGATGTTAAAGTGTGAGAATACCTGTGACAGAATATCATTTGAAAAGTCTCTCAACCTCCTTTTATTCACCCTAGAGCTAACTTCGGTGGTGCGATATCATTCGCATCCCAAGGCGAATTCCCCATTGATTTCATTAAAATCCCTAATTTCTGTTTATTCTAAGAAGCTCCGCCATCCACTCGATACCGTCATCAATCACCCGACAATTAAATTTTCGGATGGTGCAATTATCTCGGCAGTCGCGTCGCATCCCCCTCTCCCCCGCCCCCACCTCTCCCCGTACCATCAAATGAGTCTCTCATCTTTGATTGATCGGACACAAACATGATAAAAAACCGTTATAAAGCGTATACCCGGCCCGTCGTGGGTAGGGTCTTCTTTGCCTTTTCCTTTTCTCGGGGGAGTCGCGATTCGAATGAAAAATTTAGATTGCATTAGAGGGAATGAGACCCCTTGAGCCACTACAAATCAACTAATTAGCCGGCGAACCGGCTGACAGAGTTTCAAATGCCTTTTCCCGGGTAGACGACGGGAAAAGGGAAATTTTCAGATGAATGTGTTATATCGGTAGACGGGAAATATCGATTCGGGAATTGCTCGTAACAAAAAAGTTGGTGTTGAGAGTCGCGAAAATAGTGATAAGCTGGAAGTTGTTCAATATTCATTTCTTGGTACTAATTTAGCTCATTCACATGTGAAAAATTTGTTAACTCGTAGATAAAGATATCTTCTCTGTGGTTTATTAAGGGAGTGAGTGACATCTGTGAAATTTGAGTGTATTTGAAGTTTTGGTTCTTAAATGAAATACGAGCTAGTGCCCAAAGTTTATTGTCCTGAATTTTCGTCCCATTAGTAAAAGTTAGGAGGGACATTCCCAAATTTCGGCAATCATATAAGACCACCTCAATTTCTGAATGGTCTACACTGGGAAAAAATTTTTTTGTAGAAAAATAGCATAATCGTCTTTAATGTAAGAATGAAAAATGTTGGAAGTAGTTCAATATTTCTTGCTACACACTACTCTTCTCCATTTGTGAAAGGTAAAGATATCGTCTGAAAAAAATTGGGTGAATGATCAGCAAATTAATTTTTGGACACTGTGAATAATGGTAAATATAATATGTTATGTTCGGAAGATACCTGATAGGTATGATTTGTCTGATGGGTGGGTGTGGTTCAGATGTTAATACTTCTTCGGAGAACATGTGGTAGAAATTTCTGTGAGATTACCTCCTCAGCATTAAAAGAAATTCAGGTAAATATTCTGATTTGATTCGTAAAGGTGGTGTCGATTGATGACGCCTCTTTGGAAAAAAGTGTTTTCTCAGACGAGTATTGAAAACCATTTTTGTGAAATATTGAAAATATTCTTCTACACCTGTTTTTACGTTTTTCTCAAACTCTCTAAATTTGCAAAAAAATATGGCATATAACTGACACAATAGTCAGTCAGTTTCGCTTTCTGGCAATATTGCACTTACATATCATGGTAAATATACCATTTTGCTCTATAAATAGTCATTATAATCATAATCATAATTAAATATTTGATCCTTTTTCATTTTCAGGGGGGAGGGAAAAGAAATCCAAAAAATGGATTTCTGTACTCATCTACCTCGTCAAATAATAACATTTGCCTGATAAGTCTAATGAAACTTCAACGAAATCTTTTCAGCATCTTGATCAATGGTTTCGAACGGAAGTCATGATCTTGTACGACGACTTATTAAGCTGCTTACACCGCACGCCTAGAATATTTCTGAAAAGTTTTGTCTAGTTCATCTGTTCATTCTTTATGAGTTTTCTCTTATCCAAAATATTTCACCTCATTGTCCTTTCATTTCACTTGAAAATGAGAAGATTGAAAGTAAATAATGTGATATCTTTGGATTTTTATCCCTAATGCGCTGTTGAATCATCATGCTGAGGCTTTCAAAACATACTCTGATCCCGACAAATGGCATACTCGCCTGAAAATCATGAGTATTATTATTGTTATCCTTTTCATTCTCAAGAAACATAAATGTTTATAAAAGGTGCATATAAATAACGGACATACTCAATACATGAAGAATAAAAAAATTGAGGAACATAGATCAACCCATGAAGAGTGGGGGAAAAAAGGATAAATATTTCAATTTTGTGTTGAGTAATATTTCTTCAGCTACATTTTGGATTCAACGGGATTTTTCATTCTCTTTAAATCATAAGGTTATTGTTATTGTTACAAACGTGAACTCCAATATGGAGAAGGAATTTTTTTGCGAATTCTAGGTTGATTTTGGTTCTTCAGTTCTCCATATACTGAAATTATGAATATCATTAAACCAAAAGGCTGCTTTTCAATGCCTTGAATGTGAATGTGATAATATTTCTTGGTGTTTCATAATATAATATAAGAATATTATAATTTTTAATCGGTACCCTGCTTGAGAGTTCACCTTCCAAAAAATGTTTCAGAGTAGCATGCATCAACATTACATACTTTTTCAATGATTCACAATTTTTTTTCGTTACGTCAACATGAATGAGAAATCGAAAAACCATTAGGCAAATCAAGGATTTGTTACTCGAAATAACAATCCGTTGTAGTCGTAAACTTTCGCCATCTATATACTTCAAAGTAGTGTGTGAGAGCTTATATCGCCTGCTGCTAGTATTTTGCTGCTAGTATTTTTTGTTTATCCACCAGCATTATCGACTAATTAATCTCAGAAATTCATTCTAGCAAATTCCAAATATAAAAACCCTCGGTTCAACTTTGGCCACTTATTGAATGAACTGAGTTGAAGTGGGTTCCAACAATCAAAGCTCATTGCTTTTGTAGTTGTAGTTACACTCGATAAGCTATGAATCATAATATCTGACACAAAAATATTTGTATAAGTGCGACCAGACTTTTTCACTGATTTCATAATCTCACAAAGAGTGTGAAAAATAAACCACTTTTACAAAAGTATGGTAGGGAATCTTATTATAACAAATTTCATTTTCCCATGTCCCTACTGTTATATATAGAGAATACATTAAATGATTGAAGGTGTTTTCATTGAAGTCTCCTCTAATTATAAGAACTTAAAGCTTTCTTTCATTTCTTGGGGAGAAAAACGAAAAAATGAATTCCAGAATAAATATCTTACAATACTTTTTCCTGCAAATATTTCACCTTCTCTACCAAAACATAGAAATTTGCACCTACATCATTCGAAATCGCCCTAGACTATAACGGTGCGTATTCCGAGCAAGTATCTTCGGAAAGTTGCTGAAGTGGACGTTTCTATGCTACAATTAATAGCATAAATCATATGTTCATGGTAATATGGCGTGTGATTTATGGAGGTCTCGGACCGAACACAGAAGTAGTCGGTCCGTGTAGCGATAGCGAAAACCCCGGTCGCTATTTGTCGTCCGGTGTCGAAGGGGAGATAGATACATTTGTATGGATACGACGTGAACGGGAACGTGGTGGACGAAAAATAGCTCGACGAGTTCATTTTTATGTTAGTTTTTTCTGAATGTATGGTATAGTGAAACGAGAAATGATAGTAGTATATTATGCAACGATCATGTCTTAAAAACCATTACATGAGAGTTGCATAAGCTATTTTTCCTACACCTGATAAATAATGAAGAACTATAAATGAATATATAAATATTAATATTCGTATTGAACGTGATAACAGTAATCACTTGTATTTCTTTAATTCTTTGTAATCCCACAAAATTGTACTTATGGTTTCACCTCGGTTATAACCATCAATATAGGAAAACAATAAACATTCCATTTATATGTATGATGAATATAATAATTGTAATTATTCCTATTTCTTAATAGTATTGTCACGAATCTCCTAGCGCCGGCCCTGAAGGTCGTAAACGCAGGGATCGAAGAGGGTATGTGATTTTTCCAGGAACTGTTGATTTGCATGGACAATTCGATATACATCATCGAGGCCTCTCTCGAAGATTCTCCATAAGCGTACGCAGGTATATATACGGGAGACACTTCATCGCGAGGCCGACAGTTATTCAGAGAGGGAGTTTATTCGCAGAGAGAGTTTAGCAGAGTTATTCAGAGCTAAGTGGCGAGAGTTATTCAGAGCTAAGTGGAGTGGAGTTGATCAGATAGTTATTGAAGCTTAGTGGAGAGAGCTTTGTTACTGCTAAATGCAGAAGTCGAATTAGAGAATTTTTATTACAAAAATAATTTTAGTACCGAGCGTTGGAAAGTTAGCGGAGCAATTTAAGCAATTGTATTGTATTGTGTTGTGATAGACAGTTGTAATAAAAGTAGTTTAGTGTTGTTTGGAGTTTTGTTAAACGAACCCAAGGGAAGATCGTAACAGTATATTATTCATAGTGTATAATAATGTCCATTATTTACGAGGTGAAGTTTACGGCCACAAGCTGCAGGCGAGTGGCCTGAATCACCGGGAAAATAATAGCTATCATACGCGAGAAGAATACTCTATACACGGCAAATAAAAATTTTTTGTGAAAAATGTTGTTACATAACATACATATTTTCAGAAACACCATCATTTTATTCTAACAAATATTTCAAATAATACATTATTTTTCATCTATACACAGTACATAGTGATCAAAAATTATAATAATCGTATAATATCTCATAATAACACAAAAGCTTAACAAATGTCACGTATCTAATCTTACAAGATAATATTTATATCACAAGATATTTATACACAGATATAAATAATTGTAATATTTGAACCATTAATCAAGTTAATCGTAAGAATAGAATTGATATCAAAACAATATGATATTATAGCTAGATCAAGGAAGCACCTGACAGCAGTAGTTAATGACTCATTTATCACTGCTGTGATTAATGAGTATTATTAAGGTCGAACGAACAGACGTACCTATAATGGGTACATTATACAATAGTAGTGGATAAAAATATTAATAATAATTATTGTTCAGTTCGAAAAGTTCATTCCAAGTCCCACTGATCTGGAAGAGGAAAAATATTTACATTCATTTCATAATTACATAAAAAATTTTGATTTCATTATGAACCGAATTTTCATTTTAGCATTCTGTCACCGAATTGGATTTTCAATAGATTGAAATATGTATCGTTATGAAAAATCTGTATCATAATGGAACTCATTATGAATAGGATTAAAAACCTGAATCGTTATGAAAAATCAGTTTCATAGTGGATCTCATCATGAAACGGACTATGAGCATATAAGTATGTTATTTTAGTACTAGCGTAGAAAAATCCTATTTAATGATCACCATTTCAAAATTGATTATCTCCGATGTGATTCAATTCTCTAACAATGATCAGCAGATAACTCGACTACTTTTTTTTGAGTCTGAATTATTCGAGTGATCATTACCTATGCGAATGTATTAACATGAAAGAAATGTATTTCGTTAGACAGCTGGGTATGATCAGAGACGAAAACAATGAGAAAGAGTAGATAAACAATATACAGAGCATTTTCTCACAACCATAGGTAGCATAGCTATTAACCTTAATTCATTGTCAACTGAAACATTTATCAATGATTTATATATTGATTTCTGGAATGCAAATTCACAATGAAGAAAAAATCATCTACCCTAGAAACTCAATGGAAAACTTCGGATGAGTGATTTGATAATGTGACATTGGATCTTTTTTTATATACATATGAGGATCGATCCTAAACATCAGATAGTTACAAGAATATTTCACAACTGACATATAACTCGACTCCCGATTTCTTTTCATTCTCTCAAACTAGTTCTGGATACAACTCTTTCTTATAATTCTAGAAGCACATATCATGCATTGACTTGAACTGGCCGTTACTTGGTGAAAATCTATTCAACAAAAAATATAACAATTTCAATGAGAGTCGTACAAAATACTGTGATATTTTTTGTTACAACTTATACAGTCAGTATCTCACAGCCACTAAAAAATACTCGCCTCAGTTTGATCGAATTCATTTTCGAAATGTTAACTGACAGTTATCTGAAACTTGGATGAGATGAAACGAAATGAATAAAAACTTTCATCGTTTCAACAATAACTAGATGTTCACCTACCTTTTCTATCACTCACACATCACCAACCGCATCTTCCTGCCACCCTCGTTCATCTATTTGTATTTCCTGTGAGAGACTCGATGCGAATCGCTGAAAGGACTCAATCTTCGGCTCATTTGTGTATCTGGAAATAACTGAAACATTCACAGGCCGTCCCGATTTTCTCTTCGTCTCTCGTATCAAAGTCTGACACTTAATTTCCTCTGCAGCGGGCCCAAATTCTAAATAAACCATGTGCTCCTACTGATTTGCTTTAGCCGCCTCGATATTACATCCGAAACGTGGAATAGACGAGCCACAATGGAACGAGAATGAGAAAACAATGACTCATTTGCGATTGATGAATGTGTTCGAAAAATAATAATAATAATGGAGGTCTTTTAGAGTGTTCATTCATAATCAGTATTGTTTCAAATTGGAAGGATGTAATTCTCAAAATACTGAACTCACACAAAGTATAAAATATGACCTCTAAAGTGATAACTGGAACTGTTTTTTTCAAAAAATACTAATAATAATGATGAACGACTTTCAAAATGTTCATTAATAATCAGTATTGTTTATATTGAATATTGAAACGATTCATCTCCCAGAGTACCGCACTCACACAAAGTGTGAAATATGACATCTAACTCAATAACTAGAATCGTTTTCTCTGATACTCAAAGTTATCCACAGATATAAAAATTGACTGAATGTCTTTGTTTTACCAAAATTCGTTATTCATATTTCAATTGAAAAAAAGAATTCAATTTTGCTCTCGCTAAATTAATATTTTTAAGACTTCAGTGGAGTTCATAACAGGAATTATGTATAATCAATATTTGCAAAATTATCATCAATTTTATTGTTATCATTTTCAATTTTATTCATCCCAAAAAACATAAATTCTGAAGGCAGATATATTGTAATTATATTAAAAAGGTAATACTTAACAAATAGGGCATATAGAAAAAAAATTATCTCTCATAATAGTACATTATGCAACGATCATGTAATTATTCAATACACGAGCATTAACCGGGATACGAAACGAGTCGAAGGTTTCGTATGGTTCTTATTACAAAGAAGTTTCATACGCTATTTTTTATACCCGTAAATATTATATTTATATTTGTATTGTGGATCCCACTGATCTTGAAGTGGAAGGAATATTAACATTTATTTCATTATTGATAGTCTCAATTAGAGTTGAATATTGTATTGCAAATGCTGATTTTATTTTGAAGTGAATTTTCAATGTAACCTTCCGTCACTAAATTATATTTCCAATTGATTGAAAATCTTTATCGTAATGAAAAAATCTGTATCATAATGAGGTCATTAAGAAACGGATTTTTCAGTGTGTCATTTTAGTGCGGGTGTACAAAAAAGAATAACACACCCTGTTTTATATTATTCATACTTTTCCTCCATCAAACACTCTTTCTTGTGCGCCCAGAAGACAGAGCCTTGTGCAGGCAAGGGTCCACTGATTATCTTGGGTGCCGAAAGCACTGGAGCGTCATTTTTGAGGTAGCACATTTGCTTTTCCAACTATAGGGAAACCCACGAAAACCCACAGAGCTTCCGGGTCGGTTGGTGTGTTCAATCCAGATATCCCACCTCAATATCATTGGGATACTTTCCAGATGATCTCAGAAACTAACACCACAACCACAACCAAGTCAAAAATGCCTTCGAATGTATCATCGAGAAGAATACTTGATTGAAGCGAATTGTATAGTGTCTCACTCTAACTCTGACTACCCGCGCATATTTTTTTCAAAGCTATATTATTTTGTGGGGTGTCAAGAGACGTATTTGCTCATGAAAAAAAAATCGCTTTTTCGAATAAATCACGGCGCACTGGGAATAAATATAAAAAAATATTTGAGTTGTTTCGAATCATTTCATATCCCAAAAATGATACTAATCAGGAATGATATGTCTGTCAGAAAAAAGTTACAAAAAGTTTTTCGCAAGTAAGTCCTAATGAAAAAGAGTTATCAAGTACAGCGTCACAAAGTTTTAATCATATTCGAAGGGTACGGTTTGATTTATGAAAAATTCAGACAAACTTGAGATTGGTATCTCAGATTTCCCATTTCCAAATATGACTACATGGTCATAAGTATTGGTGATTTTCGGATTGCTATGGACATGAAAAAGGTTTTATCAATGATCGAAGTGGGTTCATTTGGGCGCAACCAGTCTGATGGTATTTAAATGAACTCACCTACTTTTTTTCGATCTGAAGTTCTAACATTGTTCATTAAACTGTAACATTACGAATTGAATTGATGATGAGTCCGACTTCAATCAGAAAATTTCATCAAGACACAAAAGCAGTGCTGGTCCCAAAATGGATCCTTGAAGTACTCCCCAACAAATACATACATTAATATGTAAACATATTATAGATAAGAAATTTTAGACTATACCTATAATATGTTTACATATTAATGTTTTGTCAATTTTTAAACTCTTTTAAAGTGTTATGAGTATTAACCGTATATTCAGCTTTTTCTCTTGTTTGTTGACCATGTTCTCTGAATGTTATTGTCCTCTTTTGTTTAATAATAATAATAAATATACTTTATTGTCATTAAGTGTAAATCTTGTGGACAAAGCTTGTAAATAGCAGTAAGAATGTAGATAAAATAGTTCATAGTACATTTACCTTGACTTACCACATATACCAAGTGTATCAAAAATGGTTAATATATATTATTATTATTATTACATTTGAAAAAGCTTTTCTTTTTACCCAAATAAATATAACCAAAAACGAACTATCTTGGTAATTTCAAAAAAATACCAGTTCCTCTCGAAACGAAATATTCCTTCTCAACTAAAAATATTCCAAAATCATCCATCATCCCCAACAGTCGGTTCTCCCCATCGAAGTCTGCGCAGCCTTAATTAAAGGAAATATATTCGGAAAGGAGTCGATTTTCTTCAGCTGAGTTTACGATTATGTCCCGATCTCGACACAGCTAAGGAACATGCTGCAGGCTCATTACATATCTGAATAACTGAACCGTGCTGAAATAATGTTATTTTTATACGACATAAAATACTAACGACATGTTCGAGACACAATAAGTCGATAGAGACTGCAAATATGGGGTTATTAGAAAGTAGAGTGAACGAGAATGGATTACTATTGGTTTCGAGAGTGCTGTGTTGTTGACGAAAAAAGGGAAAATGACTTTGTTGAACTGGTAGATGAAAAATGAATTGAATTAAGAAATATAGAAAAGTGTAAAAAATAGATATTTATATAACCAGTTGACAGTTATACAAAATGTAATCTTTTACTTCGTTACATACAAGAGTCAACCCAATTTTCAAAAAAATGCTACTCCATGTTTTTTTACTCAGAAATAAGGTTCATCAGGTGAATCTTTGCTGAAAGGAAAAATACGAAACAATAACTGGAGAGAGTCTAGGTTCATTGATTGAAACGACAGACTACATTATATATTATATTCGCAGGCGCCATAAATATTTATTCATTCTTTCATTTATATCAACGAATGAGGCAATTTACAATTTATTTTTACAAATTTTGCACACATTCTTACAGAGCTAAGAACATAAGACATATTTTATTGATCGTCTGAAGGATAACGATGAATTAAACTTCGACAATTATATTATCAAAATGTCTGATATCAGCAATATAGAAGAATTTTAATCGATTCCTCCACACGGGTCGCAGAAAGCAGAAAATGCTGTACAGAACAATTATATATCTCATTTGACAAATGCATGATATATTTCCTTATTTTCAATATAACTCGGTAAGGTCCCGTGGGGAAGCGGATTAAGGCTCTAGTTTCGAACTATGCGGGTTCGAAACCAGCCTCGGGCATTATTATTTTTTTTTTTTCAATTTTTTTTCTTTAATGTATTTTCCGTGGTCATACCAGTAATTACAATTTTGTAGAATTTTCCAAAGAAATACGATCAATACTATTATGGTGTTCAAAACAAATATAAGTATGATATTTGTAGTCCTTCATTATTTATCGGGTGTAGATAAAATAGCGCATGCAACTTCCATGTAATGGTTAATAATACATTCGCATAAACCACCTTCGACTCGTTTCGTGTCCCGGTTAATGCTCGTGTATTAATAACCATCATTACATGATTCTTGCATAATATACGATAACTTCGTTTCCACTGTATTGAAACAATCGGTAGAATTTTTTTCAGTGAGTTCAGTTTTTCAGTGAGTTCAGTTGCTTGCTCAACTATCAAAAAGCGGGAAACTTGCCATTTCGAACTCAGAAGCAATGTTTCACGGAACTACTTGCTACTGTCTACATCACGGTCCAGATAGAATATACAAAAATAAACGCAAGGTGACGTCTGATAAGGTGCAAATTAATAAAAACTGCTGTGTGTTTTTCTGTTTTTCAATGAAATCTGTCAAATATGAGGCTTGATGTTACTCTACAAAACCGAGAATTCATCCCTCTTGAAACATGACATCTAAGCGACAGAAACAATGAATCATTAAAACTGTAATAGATAGAGCGAAGCGAATTTGCGAACCTGAATCACTGGATGAAGAGCTCAATCACCTTAGACACGCTTTGCGAGCTAATGGTTACCAAAACAGAGAGATAGACAGAGCAATACGACCCAAGCCAACTACAAATCCACACCCACAAACGAAGACTTTGACTTCACTCTCAGGAACCGCTTTTTTGCCCTATCTAAGAGTTACCACGGATCGCATTGGAAAGATATTGAAATGGCACAATATAAAAACAATATACAAACCAACAAAGAAACTAGACGAACAACTGAGGTCAGCTAAAGATCCAAGAGATCCGTAATCCAATGCTGGGGTATACAGAATTCCATGCTCATGTGGAAAAGTTTATATAGGGACCACCAAACGCAGTTTTAAGACTCGAATCAGTGAAATTGTCGGTTGGGACAAACGGACAAATCAGCTGTAGCTGAGCACGCCCTTTTGAACAACCATAATACACAATTCGACAAAACTTCAATTCTGTCAACGACGACGCATTACTCGCTTATACCGGGAAGCGATTGAGATACATAAGCACAAGGATAACTTCAAGAGAAAGGAAGAGGGACTCAATATGAACAAAATTTGGTATCCAGTTCTGAGAACAGCTAAGACGAAGCCGGATAGAACCAGGGAATCGGACGATCAACAGAACGCTGGCGGACCGAAAGATAATAACGAGTCAATTCCAGATTTGCATTCAGTCGTAGTAAACTCACATAGAGGAGTTCAACTAAGACCACGCCGCTAAAGATGGCTGCCGCAGATGTAGCCAAAAGCTCCGGAAGTCAAAATTCCACCCCAAGCCCGAAAAACCAGAGATATATCTAAGCTTTTTAAACTCCCCATATTTCGTGAGTATAACTTGTTTATAGAAACTGATTTGACAACTCCTAATCAAATTATTGCAGAAGGCTAAAAATAGATAAGTATAAAGAACAATTTTCGCTACTTCTGCTGTATGATACACAACTGAGAGGTCTGTGGACATTTTTGGGATGTTGAAAGGCTAGTGCCTAGTTTTTTGCCCACACACGCTACTTCAGCTATGCCAACTAGAATGATTAAGTTTCGTTCGCTGAACCATCGGCTTATTCCCCACTTTTGGCTATTCCCAACATCATTATCCGTCCAGATAAACTCCATATGGCGGAATAAGAGTCGAATTTCGTCCTCGGGTCGGAACAGGCCTCCGTAAGTCGTCGAGCAGCAAAACACACAGCGCCCCGGAGTATTCCGGGACCGCCGGAGCGGTGCGTCGGAGGATAATCCGGGCGCGTGTACTCTTAATGGAGTCAGATTAGCGCATACGGATGTGTTTTGCATGTAAGTGGGGAATGATGTTTGGTTTAACGGCTAAATGAGTCGCGAGCTAGATGTGTTTTTGTCGGAAGAGAAGGACGTTATGGTTTTTGTTTCTCGAGTTGACCTCACTTTTGGTTGACGTCGGATGGCGGTACAATGTGTCGGGGAGTAGGAGCTGGGAATTAGATAGGTTTCCAGAAAATTAGGGCATGTGACATGGAAAACTGTGCAGGATCAATAATAACACCAATTTGAATTAATTATTATTTGGATTTTGCCTTCTCCGAATCAAAATATAGAAATAACAACTACTATGAAAAAAGTAAAGTTCTCTCCATGAAAATACCCAAGTTCCTAATTAACTTACTTCTTTCTATGAAAACAATCGTGAAAGAAAAGAAACAATGATATATCGAAAAAAACACCTAGGGCGTTATATCCCTATATTCAGTAGAAAGTTGAAAGTGAAAATACATTTCCAATCAACTTCAGGGAGAAGGTAAATGTGCAATGATTTCGAGAAATGACGAAGATATTGTTTATTCACCATGACATCTATTTATTTGTTTATATGTGCTTAACATCATATAATAATTAGCATCAGTATCATGTATAATATTGTCGGGAACGGGGCTTGCTCCCGGTAGTTATTCGTAGGGGAACTTCTGTATCCTGTTGTAGATTAGTTAGATGATTCTCCGGCATACTTTTCTCCTTTGGATTGCTCAAATTTCTTTTGTCCTGTCCTGGCTTTTCTGTATCGCTTGATGCTTGAATTCGTGTCTCTGGTGATCTGGAACCCTCTGTGGTTGGTTTGGATTTGTCTTCGTAAATGCCTGTACTACTATGTAACGGCGCAAAATCCTTTGAGTCTGGTATTTGTAGTCGTACTTTTCCACTTCTAAGGAATGGTATTTTCACGAGTCAGCTGATTGCGAACACTTCAATACATTTTTGTCGAATTCCGACACAAACACCCTAAACATATCTGAAAATGTAACGTATACGGCTCGAGAATTTGAATTAGGTTGTGGGTGGAATATATTGGATCAAACGTAAAATATTCTAGAACAATTGTGGTATTCATTAATTAATTACTGAAACTAAATGTACGAATTTTCGGAATTTTTTTTTATATATATATTTTTTTTCCTGAGATTATTAATTTAATTCATCATTTGAATACCAATTTGTGAATAGGCACTAAAGACTGTATTTACTAAGAAATTCAAAATCGATATATCAGCGGCGGCCGATGATTCGGGATGCGACAGGAGTACTCAGAAAACGTAAAAACTTCAAAAGAATACGGGAAGATCAATTATGAGGAATCGATCTTCAGGAACGAAGCTAGGCGCCTCCACCATGTCGGGAACGGGGCTTGCTCCCGGTAGTTATTCGTAGGGGAACTTAGGGCTCAATGATTCATCTCGGTCTGTACTCTCTGTTCAACCCAAATCACCAAAACACCAGATCAACCAAGTAACATTTATTCATATAAAACACAATAGCAAATATAAGTCATCGGAAAACATTCACAAAAGAATAGTTAGGATTAAATGGTTCTTACATTGAGATAGGATGCATTCCGGACTCTTCTTTCTTCAGGAGATCAGTCAGCAACTCGATCAGCGAACGTCACTACTGCCCCGTTATTCATCCTCCCGTTTATTTATAATGAATCTTCAAGTTCAAGCGAACGTGACGAATCATTACCATGATTGTTTTCCAAAACATGGACGGGCTCGCAGTGCGAGTTGATGGCCTGATGTTTTTCTAAACATTACTGAACTTGTCGCAAGGTTTTTATAACAAAATAATCCTCGCCCTGATTTCCCCAATGAAATGATAGCAAGAATAATTAATGATTTTTTCCAAATTTGGGCATTTCATGACAATATCCCGATCTCTGATGTTATAATGGTGAAAATAAAATTATTATCATAAATAATGCGGTAGAATTTAATGCTGGAAAACCAAGGCGTGTCTCTTCTCAAAAAAATCCGATATCACCTTATCTTATATTCAGATGTCAGAAGCAACTATCCCTACAAAGTCAAGTATCTTGATGCTAGGAATGACGATCGGTAAATATTTCTCATGAGATCAACCACTTCAGATGCTTGGATTACTATTTCGTTCAAAGAAATACTTTTCTTCTCGTCAGCTTCTAATGGTCTACAAGGCACAAATATGGCCTGTCTTGTAATATTTTTCTCAGGTATGGATCTTAGCATCAAAACATTCATAGCAAAATTCTTGATTCTATTCAGAGAAGCTCAATCCGTCTTGTTGGTGATACTTCGCTCGCGAACTTTCTCACTTCGTTGGAGCATCGCAGAAGGGTCGGAGACTTGTCTCTCTCCTATAGGTATTTTCACGGTCGGTGCTATTCTGAAGTGTCGTCAATCATTCCAACCTTGGCAGTATCAACACAGATGAACCGGCGAGTGCGGAATTCCCACCCGTTTCTTGTGAGCTTGGAGATCTGTCGAACTTCTCTCGCTCAGAGATCTTTTTCCGATGGAATAGCTGACCTTTGGAACTCTTCACCGGATGAAGTTTTTCCTGAGGCTTACAAACTTCAAAAACTCAATGTTGATTCGTATGCCATGTCCCTTGATTCACGCGGTATTTTTTGAACATTACAGGACATACCTTTCTTGTGAATCTGTTTTTTCTATATGAAAAAATATGAATTGTGTTCATAATCGGATTCAGCAATTCATCATTCCCAAAAAACCCTGTATTTGTTATAAGAGTTGGAAATTGAGTTTTTCATATTCGAATCTACAGTTTGAAAAAAAAAATCTAGTGGGCAAATATTTCCTTTCCATTCACTTATTCTGTCAATGTGAAAATTGAGTTTTCATTCCTATTTTCACTATGATGCTGAGCTTCCCTTTTTGGAGAGTAGAACATAATGTTGGTGTTGTTAAAGGAATCTCAGTTCAAGTACCACTGAGACTTTGAAAATTGGGGAATTATTTTTTATATTCCATCACTCAAAAGATATAATTTTGAAGTTTTATTAATAACTGATATATATCTTTTCGGCCAGAATGTTCCTATATCCTTTATCCAACAAATCGTTTCTGCATGTCTGTATCAAAAATTTTTACCGTACCCCTGAGTTATTTTGAGGAAAAACATGTATAGCAGTTTTTCAACACTTTACAATTGAACATTTGACAATTGTAGTTTCTGGATTTGCAGCTCGACACAAGCTGTAAAAATGAGAATCGATAAGGGCAGACTTCCACTCTACCACGAAAACGTATTTGAAAATGTACAGTATTTATAGTGTACTAAACACTTAATTTGAGGGAAACATTATCTGCACCTGGCAAGATATAAAATTAAATGAATTTTGGTGGAAATTGCTTTGGCCAATTGTTTTATTATGAATTATATCGTTCCTCTTTGAGGAATGGCTTCATCCAATCATTTCAGATTTCCCAAGCTTCTTAGGAGATATTCGCATTTTTCGAAGTAAAAGTTCATCTAACAGCTATGTTTGTTTTTTTCCCCCAATCACTGATCTGAGATGATATTGTTGTGTAGAATCGCCATACAACTTCATACAATTAATATCATTCTGAATATTTAACAAGAAAATTTCGTTTTCAAACAGACTTCACGTACTTACATATTTTTAAACCAACCATAATATGTTTTAATGGTTCTCCATTTCACATACTATCAGTCATTTTGAAAACATTAATGAAAAACATTGTCGAATCATAATCTAGAATAGGGTACAGGTTCCGTTGTATTCCATCATATGATGGAAAGACCGGAGACAATGACCAACATCACGTTACAATTTTCATTTTTAACACTGTTTCGCGATATTTTTCATTTTTATATAAGCAGCGCAATCAGATTACAAATCCGAGTGTATTTAAATTTGATCCTTGAGAAAAAGGAAAGTGAGAAAAAGCTAATCTAATACCTGTTGATGAATGAGAAGGCAAAATAAAAAAGACGCTTCGGCGATAAAAAGCGGTTTCCTTTGAAAGGAACATTATGGAGAGGATCACCGACACCCTAACTGGATACAGTGGCGTGCAAGCGGAAGATCAGATTCATCTCAATGGGAGTATAAAAACCCGAACTCACCTGGAAAAACTAAATTCTAGGCAATATTCACAGATTATATGAATTATAGTTTATCTTATGTGATTAAAGATTCGGAACTGATTTGAAATACAATTGTGTTACATGGATTTTCAGGTATCAACCACTTCCATTAGTTATTCGAGTTCAGGAGAGTGCTCAAAAAAATCCATTAGAGAGATATGGGAAGTTACTCAAATAGAAGAAAATGTGTACTATTTCTGGAAGTGACCAATTGAGCAATTTTTTAATTAGATTTTTCTAGGATAGATCAGTTGGTGAGGGTTGATAAGTGAATCGCAATGCTGCGAATATTGACAGAGAGCTTGTACACTTATGAAATGAGATCATAAACTAGTCAAAGTTCGAAAGTATGACAGAAACTTTCAATATCGTCATACATTTTATACATCCAGAGTACTAATATTAATAAAAAAAATTGTGAATGTGATATTGTGCTAAATGTGTTTCCGTTTCACTTCATGAAAGTATCAAATATTCAGACAGACTTTACACGAAAAGCAAGTGGCTCTATTCTTGACAAGTAACCTTTAAGCATATACACTTTCAGATAACATTCAGCTGGAAACTGCAGTATAGAAGCAGCCATAACAAGACACTATTGGACTTTCGTAAGCTGTTATCATAATATTTCAGAAACGTCCTATTGTTTAAATAAACTGCTCAAAACCCAGGTAGAATTTTGTGACGTGGTCATACATACACATTCTATATCTATACAATACTTTTTGCGAAATACAAGAAGACGTAGCCACGTTGAATTTTCGTCAGGAAATTCCTGTACTGCACGTCACTGCGACCGTGAAAGGAAAGCCCTGGGAAAATCACATTCCAGAGGGTGTCAACTGCACAAACACACTCCAATCTTGCCGTCATTTTGTCGGTTCATCATTTCAGGCTCTATCCGGCAACGCTTAATACACTTTTGAATTAAAGATTACACACTTGACTTTTCACAAACGCTTTTTTGCATTTCTTCAATCGACATTTAATCTCCCTTCCTCGCTGAAGCTGGAGAACAGATTAACTACAATTCTTAACCATGGACCATTATTTAGGTATTGTGATAGTTCACTTGATGAATCATAAATTATATTGGGACGTTTCTGGCCAAAATGATTCAAGTTTTCATCAATTCTCTACCGAAATCTAAGGTGAGTCATCAAAATTCGAAACTTTTTGAATGAAACAGGTCAAAATCTGCAAGGATTTTCACCATATTACCGAAAAAGAAAACATTAATTTTCAACCAAATTTTGATAGATGTACATG
Organism: Zygogramma bicolorata; assembly: GCA_032362365.1. Lineage (NCBI taxonomy): Eukaryota > Metazoa > Arthropoda > Insecta > Coleoptera > Chrysomelidae > Zygogramma > Zygogramma bicolorata. The sequence continues at coordinate 1,784,132 of JAVJAQ010004414.1, read as the reverse complement.
ACTTGAAAACGAATCCGAACTCCATTGTGGCTTCATTAGATATTTGTTTCACTAGACAGCAAAGTAGTAGATTGAGTGCTGCGGCTGGTGGTTCATAGCGAGCATGGAAAGGCTAGAAATTCAGCCAATTTACTTTTTGCAAATTGTTACAATTCATAGTAATTATAATTTGACACCATTATGGACAGTCACAGAAAATAAGAAGTACTTACTACTTCAGGCACATATCAGTCAGCAAAGTATATCAGGACCTATATTTCGAACCAGTCACGAAATCGTTAGTATATATATATATATATATATATATATATATATATATATATATATATATATATATATATATATATATATATATATATAAATAATGGAATGAAATTATAACGGCATTCTGACAAATCATAAGAATTTGAGAAATACAAACTTCTTCGAGCGGGATTCGAACCCACGACCTTCCGTTCTCTAGGCGGATGCTCTACCATTGAGCTATCGAAGACCCTGAGTACTCCATCGCAAATTTCGGAGGTCATTCATCTCAAATTCTATTGTTAGTTGTTATTATTCAATCGAGAACCTTCGGCGGTTTTCGACTGACGGAGGTGTTAGATGGGAAGGATACACATTCATTATCATATGGTCTCAGTACCAGATTGTAACTTTCAACCGAAGCGTCGTCGATGTTTATCGACTTCAGAAGGTATCAGGTGTAGATACCAACCAGATGATTTCAAGCCGGAAAATTTAAACGATAGATGTATTAATGTCTGTATGATCAACAATGGAATGAAATTAAAACGGCATCCAGACAAATCATAAGAATTTGAGAAAAACAAACTTCTTCGAGCGGGATTCGAACCCACGACCTTCCGTTCTCTAGGCGGATGCTCTACCATTGAGCTATCGAAGACCCTGAGTTCTCCATCGCAAATTTCAGAAGTCATTCATCTCAAATTCTATTGTAAGTTGTTATTATTATTCAATCGAGAACCTTCGGCGGTTTTCGACTGACGGAGGTGTTAGATGGAAAGGATACACATTCATTATCATATGGTTTTAGTACCAAATTGTACTGATGAAAGTATGTTTATCCTTCCACTATGTCGAAAACAACCTATATTGAAAATTCATTCATTCATTTTTCTTCATTCGTCAGCTTCTAATGATCTACAAGGTTCAGGTACCACCTATCTTAGAATATGGTTCTCATGTGTGGAGTTCGGCATTAAAACATTCATTGCGGCTTCTCGATTCTATTCAGAGAAAGGCAATCTATCTTGTTGGTAATTCTTCGCTCACAGACTCGCTCACTTCATTGGAACATCGAAGAAGGGTCGGAGACTTGTCTCTTTTCTATAAATATTTTCACGGTCGGTGCTCTTCTGAATTGTTATCAATCGTTCCACCATTGGCAATATCTACACGGATGACTCGACGAGTACAGAATTCCCACCCCTTTGTTGTGAATTTGGAGACCAGTCGAACCTATCTTGCTCAGTGATTTTTTATCAATAGAACAGCTGATCTTTATTTACTATCACTTTGAACTTTCGTTCTTGTAAAAAGTCGGGTGTTTCTGCTTTTTTTTTTGTTGTCAGGACCTGAATCAATATGTTCATCAATATGTTTCGGTGGTCTCGGTAGTGTAGTGGTTAGCATATCTGCCTGTAAAGCGGAAGGCCGGGGTTCGAATCCTCGCCGGGCCACCGTGCTGGGTAATCGCACGTTAAAAGGTAAGGCCTCGTTGATCCATTGCTCGCACAAGTTTAGACTTCTGAGGGTTGACGTTCGTCAGCTGGTTAACGAAAACGAACAATTTTAGAACAATTTTAGAACAATTTTAGAACAACAACAATATTGAAAAACCAGATTTGCAATTTCCAAAATGCTGTGCGAGCGGTGGTGTACTCAAAAAAACATGAAATTTTGGTCCGTTTTTCAATTTTTGCTCAATATTTTCATATTTCGAAAATATATTCATTAGGTCTGAAGATATCACTTCCTAAAGTATACTGTTGTCCATAATAGTCAACCGCCGTAATCAAAAGAAACCATCATGATCCGACAAATTCATCTTTCACTGATGATCCACGTCTTACCCTATCACTTTGTACCTTAGGCAATTAGGAATGATTACCGCCAGGTGTTGGAATGAGCCTGAAGGCGTGTAAGCAACAGTCTTAACAATCGGGAAGGATTCTGCAACATCGCCGAGACAGACGGTGGCTTTTTACGGCACCTTAATTAAATCCCTTTCTGACATCTAGCGCGCCGTTGTCACCGCTCCTAACGTACAGATTTCTACGTGATGTGGTTTTCCAAGTGCAAATTGCCCTCCTCTTCGAAATGACGGCTCTACATTATTTATTTCGTTTGGAGCTACTTTGGACTGCACCGCACAAGATGCTCGTTGGAAATTGAATTTTCAATTGTGACGTTTTGTGGTTAGGATTCACGCCCGTTTTTTGGGGCGAAATGGGACTGTTGCTGGATGATTTCATCAATATTTTGTTGATTTAATGACCGGTGATTGCGTGTATGGGCTATTGAAAAAACATGGAAAATCTTCGAGGTTTATAATTTATATGGGTCAAACTGAAAGAACATGCCATAAACGTATTGAAGAACACCTAAGTACTTCTTCCAAACAAAAAAATAATTCAATATACCCAACTCACTGCACTGATGATATGCACTTTCAGGTTTATGTGCGTTTTTGAGTGATCCCATAGGAACATATTTTATCAAATACACTAGCTGACCCGGGCCCACTCCGTTGGGCGATTATTATTTTTGTTATATCGTGTCGATCTCAGTACTGAGTTTCATGATATTCTTCATGAAGCTCTGCCTTCTGAGCGCACTAAACCCTTTTTTTTATTTTACCTCTAAGTTTCAGATCTCTACGAGCAGCGATTCAGGCTGTGCGTTGATTAAACCCCAAAATATTTTTCATCTTCTATTCAACCCCGTCAGGTGATGAATTTTGATAAAATACGAAAAACGTCCTCCCTCAAATTCTCTTCAAGAATGTTTATCCAAATTTTGAAGTGCATTGGACCAAGGCATCACTTTGTCTCTTACACACTTTGACCCCGTTTTTCACCACCTTAGGGGTGGGATTCCGGATGCCTAAGTCATAAAAAAACGCACCCTCTTAGTTTCAGATCTCTACGATCAGTGGCTTAGGCTGAGCGTTGTTCTGTCAGTCATTCATTCAGGACAAAACATTTTATATGTATAGATCAACAAAAAATACCTCAGTAGTGAATCAAATATAATAGCTATATTGTATTACGCCTTTTCTGTAGATTCAATAGAGATCAACATTTTAGGTAAAACATTACAACTCGACTTGATTTACGTATACTATCATTACTCGCTGGATATTTCATTCAATCATAAAGAAATATAGCTAATATCTCTCTTGAATAATGTAGCTTTCTGTTAGTGAAATAATTTTCATGATCGGTTCAGTATTTTCGAATATTACCCCCTACAAACAAACGAACGAAAAATCATACGATCAAATTCAGAAACGAACCACTTCATAATATTAGTATAGATAATTCATTGTGCAAGTTGAAATGGGTGGAGTAAGCGGGAATAATGGATTCCCATTTATGAACAATGATTTAGGCTGAATTCGTCTCAGTAGTAATAACCCAAGGACCTTGATAATTGTTCGAAAATTGTATAACAGATGTGTAAAGCTTGTTGGTAGGAAACAAGCTTGAAAAAGTTGTTATAAAATTTTTGAGCATTCGGATAGAATTTTTTTTTGCTAATTTTTGATAAAAATTCAGTGACAAACCAATTTATCCTGCCAAGTTTCACATGGGTTTTACCGTAAACTCTCTACCATCTTTTGTTCCCATATTTATAGCGCAATCCTTTAAAATTGACGCCAATTCTTCCGCCTCCCGATTTTGGTATACTTGATTCTATAATTTCATTGATATTACCTAATGGTGACATTTTGAAATATCGAATATTTGAAACGTCAAAATCGAAATAAATCAATTTGTAAGTAACCACGGCATTAACATACTGAAGTGAAGAAAGACCGTGTGATATTTTCAGTATAATTTTGTTCTTATTGGTTGTGTTCGATCAGATGACTTCAAATTAATTGATTTCATTGGATTTCTACTTGAATACAAGAATTTCTTGGAAACTTTTCTCTGTCGTATTGGGAAATTACACGTTTCATTGTTGATAGGTCCGCAAATAACCATGCTGCTCCTGAAGTATGAGGTAGGCAGTGAGAAGGTAGTAACAAAAGACCTATTTACTGATGGAAGTGTGATTTTCATGGAAATATTAAAGAAAACATTGAATACTATCTACTTCCCGTGTATCAATGTACCCGTCGCGTCGATAGTCTAGGGGTTCAGATCACATGCAAAGTACTTGCCGAGCTGTCATTGTCTCTTTGTTGTTCGTCTGCAACTAAAGTCACTGTTATACAGCCTTTTCTTTTGTGTCCTTCAAATCGGTATTGTCCCGTCAGTGACATTGTGATTGTCTTTAGTAGATTCATGTTACAATGAAGCAGTTCTTCAGTATTTTTCGTCGACAGTCCTTCAATGAAAGTTCTTCCGTGAGCGATTTTAGTCTACAAAATGCAGTCTCGATCAAAAATATTCAATCGAGTCAAATCATCATTTTTCTTTCTCGATTACCTCGGAATATTTCCTCCTATCGAAATTCGGGCAATCGCATATCGTTTGTTAACGAACGAGATCATCAACCTACCTCAACAGTACGGTCTCCCATGACTACCCACATTTCCTAGTGAAAACCCCAACTGAGGGGGTTTTTCACTCACAAGAGAGCAGCTGACAAGAACTCAGGAGTCGTCTGAAAGCGCTCGATATAAGAGCATTAAAAGGACTATCTCGCCCCACTTCTGATACACCAAGATAGAAGCCACTTTCCTACGCCCTTAAAAGCATTGCACTCCATAATTTGTAGTTATTTAACAATGCGAGGATGAAAAGATTTTTTATATCGTTCGGAAAGGGTTATGACAGGAAGGGCCGCGTTAAATTATTTTTAAGCGGATTTACGCGATTACAGAGATGAGAGGATGGTGTTTATTTTTAAAAGTGAGATTTTCGGGACACCCGCTTTATTTAATAGAGGATTTCTGTCAGCGTGAATTCGTTACAAATTGAAACTGCTGAAAAAATAATTTTCAAACTATCAGCACAGTTTCATTGAAAATGAATAGAGTGATTTTTGAATTCCTGAATTATCGACAAAATGAAATGACCAAGGCAATATAATATAAAACATCTCAATATTTTCTATAGGGGCCTGTTTCAAGTCTCGTATCTACAAGAGAAACACAAAGAAAGACGATGATAAATCATTGTTTTTTACTCATTTTTCACCTGTACCTCTATTGTCTTTCACTTGTAACTACAAGACTTGTAATTGTATGAAACAGGCCCCAGAAATAATAAAATAATTGAAAAACGATTAATTGAATGATTGTATAACTGTATCCACGTCTTCTAGCATCAGATCACCAGAAATATTCTTTCATTCGTGTTTTCTTCAATGCAAAAATGCACAGATTGAAGGTGTCGTGAATTCTGTGGAAAAATTAGTCAAGTTCTTTCGATTTTTCCATATCTTCGTTCAGGCAGAGAGGCAGAATTTTTTTTATTTGGTGGTGATATATAACATCGAAATAGATAGACAATAAAAATTAATATTTCTCGTGGAGCAGTTGTTTTGATATAAAAACCGCCTCTGTAATTATTTTTTCCAAAAACAATTTCAGTTTCACGAACTGATACTTGTAGATTTGTTTTGAATCGAAATGATCTATACACAAGCCTGGATCAACCAAAATTGTTCACTTTTCTATTAATTTATGTATTCATTCAATATTTCTACAAATAGTTCGGTCGTAAAGAGTAACTCTCGGAACTTTTGCAAGGGACAAAATATCTAGGCCGGAAAAAGTTTACGCAAGAAGGCAATAATTTCATTTTTTTTTTTCATGAAAAAAATTAATTGTACCTAACTACCAAAAGGGCGCCACAACTTCTTTCAGTCGTACAGGAGGATCTTGTGATACTACGTTTTGTAGGTCTTTTTATTATCTATCCAGCACCTGCTCATTTTTCAGAAACAGACTAGCCGTTTTTGTTTCATTACCAGGCTCATTTCATTATGGATTATCTTCAAAATAATAGAAGCTTTCAAATCCAATGGAAATTCAGTTCTTAAATCACTTCAATTCATTTCAATAACCTCTAATCAGCCCCCATGATAATTACGCCTAGCTTCGGCGTAAATTAAAACCGTTTTGATTTTTAGAGACTGAACAGACTCTTGATAACTCAGAAACGGCTAGTCTAATTTTCTTAAGTAAACCATTATTGGACAAATATTTGAATAACCTATCAAACGACTCATTATGAGCTTCCCTTTTATTCACTATCAAAATAACTTCATTCAACGTAACTTCTGCCCAATCTCGATATTAGAAGTTGAGAGGAAGGGAATTTTCCTCGTACATACTGTATAAAAATATGTGCATCATATATAATTTGTTTACGAGATCATTGTAAGTTTTCTCCCATCTTATCAACCTCGTATACAAAAGAGATATAATTTGTTTACGAGATCATAAATTATGTCTTCACCATAACTTTCTGTAGCCAATTGCAATTTATAATATTAATCCCGAAGAAATGAAGAAATTCTGTTTTTTTAGCTCTATAACACAAAACTGCTGTATACTTACAACTGTTCTTAGTTGAACAATGAGGTATATTTTATGTCTTCAATTTCATTGCCTTACCTGATAACACATTGTTATTGTTGTAGTTATTATAACACAATGAATCAGGACTCCCATGGAATGTCAAATTTCAAGCAATGACAGCCTTAGGTTGGATTCAGATAGATCCGAAATCCGATCGTACGACGATCCGATAGCTTTCTGAATGGTCAAAATTTGAATTTAGACCAATCAGAAAGTTATCGGATCGTCGTACGCTCAGATTTCGGACCTGTCTGAATTCAGCCTTGTGCACTTATTAGATTATAAATTATGAATGACATTTAATTCGAAGTTCTTGTTATCAGTTCAATCATTTCGCTATCATCTGTTATAGCCGTGAAAAAATATAGTGTATAACTCGCATATAATGATACGGCTCATGCTGCAAACTTTATACTCATGGGAAATGACTTACATTTCTTGCTTGTTAAACAATATATAAGCCACCACACCACAATGTTTTCTTCGTACTGAAGAACTGAAAAAACGATCCTTAAATCCAAATCATTATTGAACTGCAAGGTAAGAATCGAAATTATTCAATACTTGATTTTAATATCTGTCACATTCATTCACACAAAATTGTCATAAATAGACCATTCATCCCATTCAACATCGTCTATCTAGTGAATCAAAATTTCCTCCAAATGAGTGGATGATCCAGTGAATATTAAACTTTCTCAGATGTTTATTCAAGAAAACCCGCTAAAAAACAAGAAACAACATGACCACGACTCGCTAGACGTAAGCGCTCGACGGTACGGTATGCAGATGAAACAGATGAACATCGCATCCGCAGCTTCCCCAGTGGCAGAAGAGGATGATTGATCGGCCAACTAATAGGATGATCGATGGCTTTAGTTCATCAAGTGCCGTTCGCACCATCATCCTCTTCCCATGGCCTTCCCGATTTCGAGTGCGGCAAAATTAGTCCGACACGTTAACCCCTATCCTATCAACGACTTTTATCGACCGAAGAACGCTAGGAAAATATAATCGAGAGAAAAATAATAGCAAAATATTTAACAGTACCCGGTATTTTTGGGTAGGACTTCTTGTACTCATTAAACTCAACATGTTGACTGTCCTATGACCCATATATGGATCAGAGCATCCTTCACTCATGAGTCCTTAACCCAGATGTGGTTGAGACCTGTATTGTATGCAGTGCTTTTCTTTAATGAACCCCCTTCTATTTTTTGAACGGTGAAATGATGAAATTTGTGCTTGAATACTATATTTTGGAGTAAAATTGACAGATTGTCATTTGGAAAAAAAATCAAATGGGAAGGGAGTCTCTTACATACGCCATTTTGAAGCTCCTGGCGAATACTTCACAACCCTAGAATATGAAGTCAATATCTTCACCTACTACGAAATGGTGGAAGATTTAATGATTACCTGAATGCAAATATTTTAATATCGATATCTCTAATAATATTCTCTCTGTCATATGGCAATACCAACAACCCATAAGGTTTGCTAGGTTATATTTTAATTATAAAAAAGACAAAAATGACAACGAACATCTTTGTTTAATTCAAATATTCTCACTACTGTTGATCCTCTGATAACCGAAATCGTCGAAGTGATATTATTTGGATAATACTTTCCATGATCATTGGAATGGCCAGCCCGCTTGCTAGATTTGACACCTTTAGACTTTTTCATGGCGCTATTTGAAGCAAAATGTTTACGAAACTGACCCCGTTTTGATATTGAATATACGGAAGAGAATAATGAATATTTTTAGAAATATCGAAGTTGCTATGTTTGAAAATGTTCGACGTGAAATATCGGCTAGCCTGTTCCGAGCATCTTCTGAACAGAACTCAGCTATTTCCTCAAAGTGTGAAGTTATTGAATTCATATTCTAGGGTTGTAAGGTATTCGTAGGGAGCTTCAAAATGATGTATCAAAAGACTCAACTTTACTCCAAAATATAGTATTCATTCATCAATTTCAGTATCCTCGTGTTTCAGTTTTGAATTAACCCGTTCGAAAAATGAAAGGGGGAGGGACATTAAAAAAAGCACTGTATATGCGAATAGTTTGTTTGGTATCCAGCTCTATGAAAAATTGCTAAAGACTCTACTATATATCATCAAATGGCGAATATTTCCATCGTATGTTAAAAATCCCATATGAAGCGGGACATTTTCGATCAATTACAGCGATAAATTCCCGGCGGGACATTTTCGGGCTGGTGAATACCCGGTAGGTATCGAAAAATACCCGCTCGGTCCGTGTATCTATAGTAACGATTGTTAAAATGTACATTTGTCATCTTGACAGGCATAAAATACTGCATTTTGAACGTCGTTGTTTCAACTCCGGAAATATTCCACCGAATTACAGTCGTGCATCAAAATAAACCTGATAATTTTCCTTTCAAGCATGTTGTCAGTAAAAAAACTGCATTCGGTTATTTTCATATTTTGCTAAAAGAGCCCTCCTTCTTCGGAGTCGGGCTCTTTTGACAAAATATGAAAATAACCTCATGCATTTTTTAGACAACATGCTTTCATGGAAAATTATCGGTAATTTTGAAGCACTTGTGTCATTACTCCCGATAATTTAGACTAACAACACTATAAATAATTAAACTAGATTGGTTATATCGAAAGAAATATTTAATATAAATACACATAACATAGCGTCCTTCTCCAAAACATTGAATACAAAATGTTTGATTTCAGGCACGAAAAACAGTGTCAATTTTTCTGCTCTCAATCCTGCAGTTTTACAAGAATTTCAAGATCGTTTCAGCTTATCGTAACACTTGTGTCACCTTTTCCTCACTATCTTAATATCACATTTGAATATTAGTAGGAGAGCCCACGATGCTAAATCGGGATTTACTCGAGCGTCATAGAGACCTATTGGGTTGCGAAGCTTAGATTATAAAAAGAAAAAAATGTCATACAATGTATCCCTCGTCATCGGTGGGGGGATCGGCTATAGACTTTCAAAAATGTAAAAAAAAACTGTTGCATGGACATCCTCGAGCGCGTCAGATATTGATATCATCGTTGGCCTACATATTTTTGAAAATGTACGTATGTTAATCTGATTGTTTCCATAATGGGTGTGATCATACGTAAGGGTTGAAAATGAAAAAAAATCACGGGCGCGTTAAAGGGGATGTTAAGTGAATATATATAAACTGACGGTTTGGATGTGACGCAGATTCGCGGCCGTTATTAGCGTGTGAAAAAGAAAATTCGTCATTTTGAAATACAAAAACAAGCGCGTCAAATTAGGATATATATGGTTCATCTTTACGCCCTAGACGTTGTAGTCTCATAATCTAACGATTATCTGGAGGGATCCGCCCATTCTGCCAAATTGATTTTTTTTTATTTTTTCGAATCATTGAACTCAATTAATTGAAAATCTCAGGGGAAAGCAGGCAAATAAAAAAGTGTGTGTTTTTTTAGTAGAATACTTGTATTTATGAGAAAATAATTATAAGCAATTAAATTTTTAAAATTTTTATACGTTGGATATTCGTTGTAAACAATATCATGCCACTAACGAGTCTGTGTGATCAACTGTCATGGCAACAGAAACCAGAGTGGGGACGGAGTGAGAGAGCAATAGATAGAGAAAGAGTGAGAGAGAAATAGAAACGTGGAGAATGGAATACAGGCATCACGTAGCTGCACGCATTAAACTTTATCGATGAATTTTTATTAATTCGGCTTGTGGAAATTGTCAGATTATATATTTTTTGCAATTCTTGAATCATTCCTTTCAAAATAAAAATGAAATAGCCTCGCTCGATAATGTCGAGATGACGCTTTTTTACAACTTTGTAGCACTCCTCCTTCTTTAGGTCACTCTCGAATTGTCAGATTAGTGCAATATACACGTTTCAGGATGTAACTAACTCACCCTACCTTATTCTGACGCTCCCGAAAATTTCAGATGATCAATTTTTTTACTAATCTGATCCTTCATCCTTGAAGGGCCGCCATATATGGTGGAAGTACTTAATCGAGTACAAGGTATCACCCTGTATATTAATCTGCCGCGCTTGAGTAAATCCCGAAATCCCCTCTTGGGCTCCCCTATTATATCGATTACTGTTGTTGTTCCGCAAATCAATCCGATGATAATTTTTTTATAACATATTATTGATTTTCTTGCGGCTATAGTAGCTGGATAGCTGATCGAATACATCCTCCCCTTGTTTTCCTCTGTATGCTCTACAGTTTGGTTTGAACCTATCATTTCCCGCTCCATCACTACCTATATTTTTCACTGCATCGCCAAAGCACGTTGTCAACATATTATGAACATCCCGGTTATCTTGTTATTTTCATCAAGTATCGACCACTTCCATTCAGGACGTGCCTTTTCATTTATGTTCATATAGTTGTAGCTAAATCTTCCTTTCTTTCCACAAATCAATTTATTTCTTGAAAACTGTCGAAACAGTAGTTGGGAACGAAATGTAAATGATACTATGAATATTTTTTTTGTGAATTGATGCTATCAATAGTTTTTGCAGGATGTGAACGAAAATCCCTCATTTCGAATTTTCGCACCTAGCGTTACCCTTTTCGCCACCCATGACGGCTTAAAGAGATCTTCCGATTCAGCGTTTAAAAAAGGGGGAGATTGTTATCACGTTTTCTAATTCACTTATTCTTTCCTTGAGATCTATTTACAACAATGGTACGACCTGCAATAAAAACGGGAAATGATGTTCATCCCGTCGTCTGAAAGAGGTTATAAAAGCTCATTGTCACAGGTCGTCAGCATCTTCTTATCTCACTCGATGAATTTCAATGGAGAATTGAGATCATTCCAATTCGTCATCAGATATTGATCTGAAAATTTACTGATTTTTAGCGAGGAGATGTTTCAGCTATTCGACTCTGAAAGGGGTCTTATGAGAGAAATGATGTGCTCCGAAAGTCAAATAGACATCATCATTTATCATCAGCATACGAATGTGAAAATATACAGGAATCGCTTTTTGTCATCCTAATAAGTATCATTACACATATTCGACCAATATTCTTTGGTTCAATTCAGAGAAGCATGAGAATTCATCATTATGATTATATTGAACAATATATTATCCATAATTATATTGAATAATAATATATTGTCTGCTAAAATGGGATATTCAGAATTAATCATTCGTTCGTTATTTATATCATTCAACCCCAAAGACACTCTATCTAATTTTATCATTTCAATGATAACGATGAATGCAAAAATGGGTATTTATAATATGGGTCAATATCACATCATTGGATTGTGAAAAACCTATTGATGAACATGAACAAATGAAAGTTCGTTATTCCTGAAATTCACAAAAAAACCGCTCTGAATCCTATCCTATTTCAGTTTTGAATATCCGCACCATTCAAATTGATATTATTATTTCATCTTCGAAACAATATGAGAGATAGATATTATAGTCCTGCTAAAAATTCACTCCAACCATTATGACAATCTCCATATTCTGATCTGATATTATTAAATATATCAAAGCACAGTAATTATGATCTTGGTAAAAAATGGCAAACCGATACTGTGACAACATCGCAGCTTATAATATACAATTGGAATTACTTAAGTTTATATCTATTCTGATATAACGAACTTTTGTTCTTTCAATATCATTTGAAACTATTGTAATATACAGACAAATCAATAACTGTATGATTCGTCATTTTATCATTTGATTTCATTTTCTTGAAAAAATTCAATAAAAACTTATTTTTACTGATGATATTATCAGAACGAATGGTATTCGTGAAGTTGATCGACTCAAATATTTCCACAAGCACATTCATTGACTGATAGGATTTTCATATATATGCTGGAAATGAGGGTCTTTCCACACTCAAATAAATCCAATTCTATTTTTTTCTAATTCTATAATCAGTTAACTGAATCAGGATTCAACATACTAATTCCAAAAATATCCAATTCGTTAATGAATCATTTATTTGAAATGTATGTATTCTTTTCGGCATTTTCTAGTCCTTATCAACAATTATTGATCATTAATTTATTTCAATGGTCGACATTTTTGTTGAGAAGTGATAATACGAACCTCTTTGATATCCTCTTAAAGAATATTTAGTTTCCCAAGATTGAGATTTCAGATGAAAAAATTATTGAAGAGGTATTTTCTGAGGCAAGACTATATGGAATATATGGAATGACGAGCGTTGAATCACAAAAAAATCACTCTTTTTTGCTCTATTTATATAACAAGCATATCAAACTTGTATCGGACATTATTTATGGGATAGTTTTACAAAACAAGGGAAGATTTTAGCGTGGTTTGCTCAGTATATAATTTCACTATACAGAGTAACTTTTCATCCCCAAACCCACAATATCTTGTTTTACTCAGAAACTATGCCTATGTGGTACATTGACGAATTTTATCACTTGATGCATCATACATTCCCGAAATTGTCGATTTTAAGCTAATATGCTACATTTCGTTGATAATCATGACTGTCTGAAATGATATCTATCGAGCCTATTGATAGATTTTTAAAAATAAAATTATTTTTTGTAGCTGAACAGATTGCTGTTTCGTGGCTTTCATTTATTCAGATCAATTCTAAAAAATCTGAACTCTGTTTCAAAGAGTTCAGATTTTTTAGAACATTCAAAATATCAGCAAACACTCTGTGTTGGAAGCTATATAACATAAGAGGTTTTCTATCCTCATCGAATTTATTTTCAAGAGAAAAAACGAAGAATAGTTTTCGAAGATAAATTTCCTGTATCACGATTTTATTTCATTTCCCTTATACAATATTCATCAATGATCATCTAATAACAGGTAAATTCAATTGATATTGAATGTAATCGAAGAATTTAGAGAATGGTAGAAAGCTAGATAATGATAACTAAGATTTGTCAACTATTTTGTATACACAGAGCGGTCTCTCAAAGTTCACTCCTACCAAATTTCCTTGTTTAAAATTCCACGCTCGTTCCGAACCGTATTACCTTCATCAACATTAGAATCCGTTACTTCTCCAATAAACGTCTTAATCGATTCGAAAATTTAAATGCTGCCGACGCTTCGGCAGCCCTTTTTGCTATTCGGATATTGTATTATTAGAGTCAGAGGTATACTACAGTGAATTATCACTCCCTATAACCCTTTTACAACCTATAAGGGAGTAATAAAACCGGGTTTAAGTGCTCCCGATAACGGGCTTTCTCTTTAAAAATTCCGGAAACGGAATCCGTATAAAAATTGCTGGGGAAGCTGGGAGATGGGCCAATTTGTGTTTTATGTTTTGGAAAAACACTGATTCCAGTTGTAATCGAGAAGATTATTACAACATTGAACGGAAAAGGAATATGCCAGAACAAGGAAGCCAACGGAAGGAATTGGGTATTTCAATCTGAATGGATAATGGATTATAAAATAGTTGTCTGAGATATGTACAAATCTTTTTGTGGTTCAACATTCCCTTGGGAGCTCGAAGTTGTTGAAGATGCGAAAATGGTTATTACAGTGGCGAAGATTCTTGACATAGTCAGTGGGCATACTTGAAGACTGGCGTTAAATCAAATCTTCTTTCGAACAATCTGTTCAGGCCAGTCTCAAATTACCTACACAGTAGGTTTCGGCTGGCACCTGTCAGAAAACAACTACTCCCCTGGCTAATACCACGAAGGGCATTGAATTATATCCGACCAGGTGCCAGTGCAGGTTTCTTCACAGAAGTAAATCCTGCATTTGCTTTCGTCGATACAAATGAAGGAATTGATTTTCAATTATAGGGACGGACACACTTGCAGACCGGTTTCGGGCTATTTGGCCACTCGTCAGTGCAAGGCAGTGCCATCATCAACATAAAGCCGATGATTTCCCATAATTAAAAATCAAACTCCCACACGAGTATCAAGCCCCGGCCAAAGCTGATGCGAACAACGAAGTTGTTACGCCATCTACCAATGGACGAGGTATTCCAAAAGCAAACCGAATTTGCCCATTCCTCCTGCGAGGAAAATGTAAAAACACTTGACATAGTCAGTGGGCATACTTGAAGACTGGCGTTAAATCAAATCTTCTTTCGAACAATCTGTTCAGGCCAGTCTCAAATTACCTACACAGTAGGTTTCGGCTGGCACCTGTCAGAAAACAACTACTCCCCTGGCTAATACCACGAAGGGCATTGAATTATATCCGACCAGGTGCCAGTGCAGGTTTCTTCACAGAAGTAAATCCTGCATTTGCTTTCGTCGATACAAATGAAGGAATTGATTTTCAATTATAGGGACGGACACACTTGCAGACCGGTTTCGGGCTATTTGGCCACTCGTCAGTGCAAGGCAGTGCCATCATCAACATAAAGCCGATGATTTCCCATAATTAAAAATCAAACTCCCACACGAGTATCAAGCCCCGGCCAAAGCTGATGCGAACAACGAAGTTGTTACGCCATCTACCAATGGACGAGGTATTCCAAAAGCAAACCGAATTTGCCCATTCCTCCTGCGAGGAAAATGTAAAAACACTTGACATAGTCAGTGGGCATACTTGAAGACTGGCGTTAAATCAAATCTTCTTTCGAACAATCTGTTCAGGCCAGTCTCAAATTACCTACACAGTAGGTTTCGGCTGGCACCTGTCAGAAAACAACTACTCCCCTGGCTAATACCACGAAGGGCATTGAATTATATTCGACCAGGTGCCAGTGCAGGTTTCTTCACAGAAGTAAATCCTGCATTTGCTTTCGTCGATACAAATGAAGGAATTGATTTTCAATTATAGGGACGGACACACTTGCAGACCGGTTTCGGGCTATTTGGCCACTCGTCAGTGCAAGGCAGTGCCATCATCAACATAAAGCCGATGATTTCCCATAATTAAAAATCAAACTCCCACACGAGTATCAAGCCCCGGCCAAAGCTGATGCGAACAACGAAGTTGTTACGCCATCTACCAATGGACGAGGTATTCCAGAAGCAAACCGAATTTGTCCATTCCTCCTGCGAGGAAAATGTAAAAACACTTGACATAGTCAGTGGGCATACTTGAAGACTGGCGTTAAATCAAATCTTCTTTCGAACAATCTGTTCAGGCCAGTCTCAAATTACCTACACAGTAGGTTTCGGCTGGCACCTGTCAGAAAACAACTACTCCCCTGGCTAATACCACGAAGGGCATTGAATTATATCCGACCAGGTGCCAGTGCAGGTTTCTTCACAGAAGTAAATCCTGCATTTGCTTTCGTCGATACAAATGAAGGAATTGATTTTCAATTATAGGGACGGACACACTTGCAGACCGGTTTCGGGCTATTTGGCCACTCGTCAGTGCAAGGCAGTGCCATCATCAACATAAAGTCGATGATTTCCCATAATTAAAAATCAAACTCCTACACGAGTATCAAGCCCCGGCCAAAGCTGATGCGAACAACGAAGTTGTTACGCCATCTACCAATGGACGAGGTATTCCAAAAGCAAACCGAATTTGCCCATTCCTCCTGCGAGGAAAATGTAAAAACACTTGACATAGTCAGTGGGCATACTTGAAGACTGGCGTTAAATCAAATCTTCTTTCGAACAATCTGTTCAGGCCAGTCTCAAATTACCTACACAGTAGGTTTCGGCTGGCACCTGTCAGAAAACAACTACTCCCCTGGCTAATACCACGAAGGGCATTGAATTATATCCGACCAGGTGCCAGTGCAGGTTTCTTCACAGAAGTAAATCCTGCATTTGCTTTCGTCGATACAAATGAAGGAATTGATTTTCAATTATAGGGACGGACACACTTGCAGACCGGTTTCGGGCTATTTGGCCACTCGTCAGTGCAAGGCAGTGCCATCATCAACATAAAGTCGATGATTTCCCATAATTAAAAATCAAACTCCCACAGTTGGGAGTAGTTGTTTTCTGACAGGTGCCAGCCGAAACCTACTGTGTAGGAAATTTGAGACTGGCCTGAACAGATTGTTCGAAAGAAGATTTGATTTAACGCCAGTCTTCAAGTATGCCCACTGACTATGTCAAGTGTTTTTACATTTTCCTCGCAGGAGGAATGGGCAAATTCGGTTTGCTTTTGGAATACCTCGTCCATTGGTAGATGGCGTAACAACTTCGTTGTTCGCATCAGCTTTGGCCGGGGCTTGATACTCGTGTAGGAGTTTGATTTTTAATTATGGGAAATCATCGGCTTTATGTTGATGATGGCACTGCCTTGCACTGACGAGTGGCCAAATAGCCCGAAACCGGTCTGCAAGTGTGTCCGTCCCTATAATTGAAAATCAATTCCTTCATTTGTATCGACGAAAGCAAATGCAGGATTTACTTCTGTGAAGAAACCTGCACTGGCACCTGGTCGGATATAATTCAATGCCCTTCGTGGTATTAGCCAGGGGAGTAGTTGTTTTCTGACAGGTGCCAGCCGAAACCTACTGTGTAGGTAATTTGAGACTGGCCTGAACAGATTGTTCGAAAGAAGATTTGATTTAACGCCAGTCTTCAAGTATGCCCACTGACTATGTCAAGTGTTTTTACATTTTCCTCGCAGGAGGAATGGGCAAATTCGGTTTGCTTTTGGAATACCTCGTCCATTGGTAGATGGCGTAACAACTTCGTTGTTCGCATCAGCTTTGGCCGGGGCTTGATACTCGTGTGGGAGTTTGATTTTTAATTATGGGAAATCATCGGCTTTATGTTGATGATGGCACTGCCTTGCACTGACGAGTGGCCAAATAGCCCGAAACCGGTCTGCAAGTGTGTCCGTCCCTATAATTGAAAATCAATTCCTTCATTTGTATCGACGAAAGCAAATGCAGGATTTACTTCTGTGAAGAAACCTGCACTGGCACCTGGTCGGATATAATTCAATGCCCTTCGTGGTATTAGCCAGGGGAGTAGTTGTTTTCTGACAGGTGCCAGCCGAAACCTACTGTGTAGGTAATTTGAGACTGGCCTGAACAGATTGTTCGAAAGAAGATTTGATTTAACGCCAGTCTTCAAGTATGCCCACTGACTATGTCAAGTGTTTTTACATTTTCCTCGCAGGAGGAATGGGCAAATTCGGTTTGCTTTTGGAATACCTCGTCCATTGGTAGATGGCGTAACAACTTCATTGTTCGCATCAGCTTTGGCCGGGGCTTGATACTCGTGTGGGAGTTTGATTTTTAATAATGGGAAATCATCGGCTTTATGTTGATGATGGCACTGCCTTGCACTGACGAGTGGCCAAATAGCCCGAAACCGGTCTGCAAGTGTGTCCGTCCCTATAATTGAAAATCAATTCCTTCATTTGTATCGACGAAAGCAAATGCATGATTTACTTCTGTGAAGAAACCTGCACTGGCACCTGGTCGGATATAATTCAATGCCCTTCGTGGTATTAGCCAGGGGAGTAGTTGTTTTTTGACAGGTGCCAGCCGAAACCTACTGTGTAGGTAATTTGAGACTGGCCTGAACAGATTGTTCGAAAGAAGATTTGATTTAACGCCAGTCTTCAAGTATGCCCACTGACTATGTCAAGTGTTTTTACATTTTCCTCGCAGGAGGAATGGGCAAATTCGGTTTGCTTTTGGAATACCTCGTCCATTGGTAGATGGCGTAACAACTTCGTTGTTCGCATCAGCTTTGGCCGGGGCTTGATACTCGTGTGGGAGTTTGATTTTTAATTATGGGAAATCATCGGCTTTATGTTGATGATGGCACTGCCTTGCACTGACGAGTGGCCAAATAGCCCGAAACCGGTCTGCAAGTGTGTCCGTCCCTATAATTGAAAATCAATTCCTTCATTTGTATCGACGAAAGCAAATGCAGGATTTACTTCTGTGAAGAAACCTGCACTGGCACCTGGTCGGATATAATTCAATGCCCTTCGTGGTATTAGCCAGGGGAGTAGTTGTTTTCTGACAGGTGCCAGCCGAAACCTACTGTGTAGGTAATTTGAGACTGGCCTGAACAGATTGTTCGAAAGAAGATGTGGCGAAGATTTATATTAACTAGCTAACGAATTTTCACCGCATTGTTTTATAACCCCAAATAGACGAAGAGTGCATAATTATTAACATTTTCAGTGTTTTCTGGCTCAAAATACCTATTTGAATTGGGAGTTGTATTTTAAAAACATCCCAGTTGTGATTGTAGCTAATGTACTTCACTCCTTTTTAATCATCGAGTTTTGTTCTTTCCATGGTGAAATAATTTGATAGCATTAAGTCAAGCACATTTTCTTTATTAGAGGTAACAAGAGCTTGAGAGTGAAGTCGAAGGTTAAGAGCTACTTGGTCTTGAAGGTAATTTCGATTTGCAGAGTAGACTGGAGCCATCGAGAACCTGTTTCATGCCATATGTATCCAAACCATTGTTTGGCACAGAAAAATTGCCAAGGAAGTGGTGTAAAAAACAATTTCAGATAGCAGACATACTACAAAATTCTTATACTTTCAATAACCCCCCTTTTATCCTATGAACAGGCTTTCCATCATGTAATTTCAGTGAACAGGTCACTTCAAAAATAAAATTTTCATCAAGATTCGACTGGGCTATCTAGCCATACTACTCTAGGGCTAGCCACACCGTATCAAATCACATCGACTACTCGTTAATTGAGATGGATATACCTTATAATGGAACCCGCTTGACATAATTGGAGGTAACTGGCAATTTATCCCGACCTATATGGGCTGTATTAGGGCATTATTCGGCTCTTCAGTAAACCTGTTAATGATTTTGGCGAGCTAGCGGATAAAGAGTGGATTATCGTTAAATGAATCAACCAGAGAGAATGGAAATATACACCTCTCCAGAATTATTGTTTCACATTTCATTTTGAGTATCACTGATTTTTTTATTATGAATTCCATCAGTTAAGTGATTATTAGGTCAATATTCGTCATACTGATCTTAAGAATGATTATCAAAATGGATGGTGTCATTAAGACGTGATTCTGTTTTCAATTTGTATCGAACATAAGTGAAGAATAAGCAATGTCTTTGATATTAATATCCTATTACATTATTATGTTGCGAATTAAAGCCAATAGTGAACACAGATAATCGTAACCTTCGATAATATTATCATTATTAATAACCTCGCTAACATTTTACGATATAACCTCAACATTCCTCTCATTGTATTGCTTTCTAGATAAAGCACATATCTCTCCATCTCATTTTTTGTGAAACAAGCGACACAGGTCTATATAGTTCGGAAACTCGGCGATATCGATTAGTCCTTTTTCGATACAGTAATAGCTGAGGGACACTCGGAACCAGTTAAGTTGTCTTGTACCCTGGAGACAAGCCCGACCATTCTCGGTAATATCGGTCAGATATAGTTTCTCTCTCTATATATCTATATATACTGCTCGTCTGTCCTATAAGTTCTCCTCTGGAAGCGAAATGTCGTTTTCGTGTTTTTGGACTCTAGATGAAAATTTAATGGAGTGTTCGAGAAGATGAGAATGACAAGTATTACTGGTAGAGAGTACAGTGAATGATGATATTGATGGTATGTGACATGCGGTATTACTACTGAGAAATGCATGTGGATGAATGATGATTTGAGGGTCACTCTTGACCAACGCTCGTTAGACATATCGAGAAGTACAAAATTAACTGATAATGATCTATCCTGTAATATTTTGAATTCTTTCCCGGTTATACAAAACAACTTTTTCTTGTTGAAGGAAACACCATGCATATTTGGTGTTAATGGAATTCATTTTTAAATTATTATGAGAGTTTCCTAGAAGACATGCTGATATTCAAGGGAGTTATTGTTCAACCCATTTCAAGAAAAAACTGTCTATGTCATTTCGTCCTTACCTTTGAGATACAGAAATGACTGTTTTCTATATTCCAGCGCTTTGAAAAAGATTCAGCTTTTTAATAAATACTGAGATAATATTGTAGAAATCTCAATAAAATTTGGTTCATGTTTCCTATACATCAAAATAGGTTTTCTATTGTAAAAAAAAATTTCTTCCACTAGTACGGGTTCTGCATTCAATGTTTTTGTTTTTGCACTGCTTTTTCTCGAAACAAAAACCATTTTGGAAACTGTCATCAATTCTTTGAGGAATTTGATCTCTAGGCTTTTTGTTTGGCGCATAGTTTTCGCTCAAAAAAATAAAAATCATATTACTCCAGGATCAATTTCATTAAAATCTTGTGCATCGACGGACAACAAATTATGAATTCAGATTTGTCCAAATCCAATGAGAATTCAGAAAATTGTTGTTGGTGTTACAAACCATCAAATCTTTTCATTATTTGTTTTTGAGCTATCGTTTAATATCAATTGGTAATCAGTGAAAATTTACCAACCTGTATCTCAAAAGTTAGGAGGTTCAGACAATATATTCATAGGAAGATTTTTCCCTGAAATGGTCAAAGAATCACTGAAGGCTGAAAGTAAAGCGAGTTCTCACTTCGATTGTAAAGTTGAAATGCATACAAAAAATATTTTTTCCACTGTTTGTCTGGTGAACATCATCCTTTGAATAGAGATCATCGTGTTCTCAGCATAGCCAAATAATCCTTGCACATATGGTAGGTGGACCTTGAAGAGAAAAGAGATGAGGTAACGAAAGTTGTTATGTGGAATCTGAAAGAGCTTACCAGCCCCCGAGAAAGACACATAAGCAGATAAGGCTCTCCTCATGGGAGAACGGACTTAGCACGGGACATGAATTCACAGAAAGAGGTGGAATTTGTGAGATAAATAAGAACTCAGTCAAAGTCAAATTGTTTAATATCCAGGTATAACCCCTGAACTTCATTGTTGAATGTATCTATTCACACTGAAGTGGACGAGCTATGCTGAAACAAAATATAGAGAAAAAAATATAGTTCAAATCAAAACAAACGTAAATTCAGTTGAAATTGAAGAGTGAAAAATCAGTCCAGTGTAATATTCAAGATGATTGTTGAGAAGAAGTAAGAGTTGGAAAGAGCTGAAAATAGATGGACAAAGATCTATTATAAGAACTACCATCAAAGTTTCTTTTTTGGGTGTTCAAACGTTAGGAATCTAAAATTTTCTGCAAATAACAATATTTATTTCAATTTACTCTCATTTGTATGTGCTCGAAAATAGTTGTCTGTTCAACTATTCCTTCAGGTTGTGATTATGAAAGATGGCGAGTACAAATGTTTATGAAGAACTCAGATGGTAGAAGAATCAAACAAGAGCTATCACAAGTTGATGCTGAAAGAATACATAATTTCTATGGAAGAAGTAATATCAAAAACACAAAAATAATCATTCTTAACAAAGGGTATCACAACTGATATACCATTATTTTCTTAGATGAATAAATATGGTCACTCAACATTATATGATATTGTAGGTCATTTCTGACTTATTTTAATATTTCAGGGTGAAAAGATGAACTTAAGAATTATTACAATAATGCTATACACCAGTTTTAAATCTTGAATAACCAAGCTTTTCTTCTTCAATTCGAAACGTATCTCAATGTTCGACCCAGTTCTAATCATTTATGTTGTTTCACTGAAATCTTCTACTCATAGGTAAAACTCAAAAATAGTATTTATTCCAACACAATCATGCAAAATATTTATTTTCAGAATCTTATGAAAAGATAATCAACCCTGTCTTTCTTATCGAAGAGTTATTCACTCTAATATATTTAATATAATAAATAGTTTCTGGTTGCAAAAGTTCAGAACTCAATCCTAAAAAATTGTTGTGTTCCATCTCACTAGATTTCCAATCAAACGATGAAAGAGTATGTGCTTCATAATGCCATTTTATGGTTGATGATATTGAGAGTAGTTGATCTATTTCAGATATTTTCATGAATTGTTGAACAGAATAATTCTTCTAATTCAACGTAACGAACATTCATGTTACTGTTTGAAAGTCTTTTTTTGTATAGATTCCAATATTGATTCACATTTTTTCAGATTGTGGTAGGTTACATTTGTATGAACAACACCGATACATCTGAATTGATGAAAAACAAAAGTTGATCATTGGAGCTACAATTCTTTTCGATTCCGATCCTAGCTTTATCTACCAACAACGAGCATAACAATCCCGCGCTAAGATAAAAGCGCAAAAAAGCGAAACAAAGAATTTATTTCGCCCGGACGTTTATGGCATTTTACTTGCAAATGTTATGGCTATATTCAGTATGTGACTAAAGTGGGAGTCATCACCTTTGAATATTTTTATTGTCGACTCGGGTGGTTTACAGCCTGGCGAGACCATTTGCAGCTTGTTTTTTTAAATTTATATTCGCTCCTCGCAGCTTATGCTCGCAGAGGTGGTTTATGGAAGTCATTTCTTGTTTTTTATCGACGGAGGTAGGACTACGAAACGATGATGGTTGAGTGTTACTGATGAAGAATCATTTGTACTTGCTGAATTTCTTGTTATGCAGCTATAACTATGAAAAGAATTCGAAAGTGTCTAATCGAATGAAGTTTCAGCTGATTACAAAGTTCAATTAGAAAATATATCCCGCCATGACGGTACAATAGGAAAAATATTAAACCTAATACTAAAAGTCATTGAAAAATATTTCAAGTCTGGTTATTTTGCCTTTGCTTATCAACTTTCAACCGTAATTCAATACTATACATTGAAAACTGATGAATTGTAGATCAATGAATTCAATTTTTATCCTGGTGTAGTTCAAGGTGAAATTTCTACATGAACGGCAACCTTCCATCCAATTTCCAGTTGATCTAGATCTGAGCGAAGATAGATATCAGTCTTCCTTCCAATCAATAAGAATTGATCCCTGGTGCAATATTAAACTTATACAATATTATATTGAACAAAGGATACCACTATACATGAGAAAACGAAAAATTGAAGCTGAATTGAAGAAATTAGATATGCTTAGAATAATGCTTGGTTCATGGACAAAAATTTTTACTTTCACTTTATATTTTACTTTTGCCCTAAGAAAGTTCTCACATTGCTGATAAATGTTTTATCAAAAGTGTCGTGTATGAACGTTTCCATTGATAAGCATTGTGAGAACTTCCTTAAAGTTGAAGTTGAAGGTAAATCAAAAGTAAAAGTATCGTCTATGAACCATTATAAGTGATTATACCTCAAGCTACCTTAAGGAAGAATATACAGTGTACCTTCACTGAACGTCAACACAATTTATTTATTTTTTTTTGCCAGTCTAGAAACTCAAAATACCCAAATGCAGTTTATTTGCATATTGCCAAACCTGGATGTGACCACAGACAAGAGATATTGACTCAATACATGAATTGTCATCTCAATCTCAGATTTGGTTTCCGTAACGTAATTTTTTTTTTGTTGTATATCAGAAAATATTATTTCTTGTGAATTTTTTGGGGTAGATTGGAAATCTGCCCTTCACACTTATATAAATTCCAATATCAATTCTTATTTTCTCAGATTGTTGTAGATTCAGAACTCAAAAAATTACAGAGGGAGAATCCATCCACCACAAAAATCAATTTAGTATTTACGGTATTTTTACATGCCATTGACTTCAAAGTTCTTCAGCAGGTATATGGGTACTGTTTCAAACTTCCTATAAGGTATTGCCAGGGAGCAGCATGGTTATTTGCGGATCCGTCAACCATGAAAGGTTCGGTCATTCCCCAATTCGACAGAGAGAAAGATCTCTGCGCTGAATTGGTTTGTTTTCTCATTTCCGCAAAATAAAGTAAGTGATAGCAAATTTTGTGATCAGAATTTTAAGACATTTCATTTATGGTTACTGTAATGAGTACCAAATGCCATTACCTGTTGGGTAAATAAGCATTGTTACATTTCCTACAATTCAGGAGCAGCATGATTATTCGTAGTCCCGTCATCTATGGAACGTAGTGGAGTCATACTTCAATACCACGTATATAACTAATTTGTCTCGAAGGTAGTTGGAGTTGTGATAAAAAAGCTGGTAGCTCAACATAACATATACAGATATTTATAAACACAAATAAAATACTTTCATCACGATATGACACGTCACCAATATATACACAATACAGATTTTATGAAAAATAAATAAAATGACAAAAAAACTAATTTCTCCTACGCCTAACCCTAGAAATTCTCCAAACATTTGTTTCTTCGTACTTGTTATACAAAGGTTCGAGCCTCTGGTTCTTCTTGAATTTACTGAGTTTAGTAGGATGGAAAAAAAGCTGCTGAGTTTGTTCATCCGCTTTCTTTCAGACTTGGCTGAACACAGGTGTAGTGGAATTCAAATCAACGACATTCCGAAGTAATTTGCAAAGTACTTCTGCCAGCTGTAATGTTGATTGCATAGTTTATTTATGGTGGAGGCAATCATATTGCTGAAGAATGATGCATCCTGGGAGTTCCATTATTTTTTGAGATTTGTCAGATGACAAATTGAATTCATGTTTGTAAGGAGACTGCCACATGACCTGGTGAACTGTAATCTTCGAAGATCTCTTGTGCTGCTTCTTAGAAGTTGGATATCTGTAGGTGGTTTAATATCTCTTGTAAGACTCTACAGCCGTGATATCTGTTCTTTATAAATACTATTTCCCTATTATTTTTTTTTGATAGATCTAACCTTGTCAGTTTCGAATAAAATTTCATTTTTTTACATTTTTTTTCTTGTTTTCAAAATTTTAATTTGATTTTCGTTTTGTCAAGTTCAATTTCGAAACATTCCGTTTTCATAATGGGTTTCGACGATGTTAATATCTCAGAAAATGGGAGTTACAACCAGGGGATATTTTTAGCCGGATTCAAACAAACGAAAAATAGGTACTACTTCGAGTTCGGAGCCATATTTCTTGGGAAGGAACAACGATATTTGTATCAAAAACGACTAACATATTTGTATCCAAGAATTCATTCCACAATACTTGCGAGGAAGTGTTTTCATCAATCATGATTCAAGATGAGCCGGATGAAGCGGATTTTTCATGTTGCAGGGCTTATCATCACTAACACAGGATTCATCAGATTTTCGTCTCTGCCGTCTCCTTATTGAAAGTCAGTGCGAGTGCTGCTGCCCGACATAATATTCCATTAATATTAATTTGAAAAAAAAAATATGAAACTGGATATCCTATCGAAATTAAATTAAAGCATAAAAATGTAATAGTATAAACACATGTACCTTCTATGGTTGCCTCTAAAATGAGTGACTGCAGGAAAGAGTATACTTTTGTCAGCCAGCGGAAAGTATACGCGTTGATTTCTGATGGAGAGAACAATCTGTCAGTGATGATATCAGAAACATTTCTGGATCATTGTGTTGGATCTCTCAGAACAGGAACACGCTTTTCTCCTGAGAGAAAACTAGGACAAAGAACATTAGTGAAATGACTAAGATTTTATGCTGATAACTAGAAGGACATGAAAGAGATACGACATTATTCATTTGATGAAATGTTCGAAGCAGAAAGATGTAATAGTATGAACCCATGTACCGTCTATGGTTGTACCGTCTATGGTTGCCTCGAAAAAGAGTGACTGTAGGGAAGAGTATGATCTTGTGAGCAAACAGTAGGTATACCAGTTGATTTCTGATGAAAAGAGATATATTGCCAATGTGACACAAGATCTAGTCTTGAAAATATGTTTTTTTTTGTTGGTGAATATAATGCTCTCAAGCAAGTCCCACTGAAAAAATACATTTTTAGAATCGTGTCGACCTGTCAGTGATGATATCAGAAACATTTCTGGATCATTGTATTGGATCCTCGAGAACAGTTTCTCCTGAGAGAAAACTGTGACAAAGAACATCAATGCATTGACTAAGATTTGATGTTAATAACTATAAAAACATGAAAGAAATCGGAGGAGATTTCGATTCCTATCGACGATGAATCAAGATAAACCAAATAAAGCATACGACATCATTCATTCAATGAAACGTTATATTGAAGGATTCATCATCAGAGTTTCGTCTCTGCCGTCTTCTAATTGACAGTCAGTGGGAGCGCTGCTGCCCGGCATAATATTGCGTTAATATTAATTTTTGGCGGTGAAACTGGATATCCTAGCGAAATGAAATTAAAGCAGAAAGATGGAATAGTATAAACCGATGTTCGTTAAAGGGTTGCCTCGGCTGCGAGCGGGGGTGGAAAGAGATCGACGGAAAAGGGCGCAACGAACCCGGAACGGAAACCGTACGTGCTGGAACGGCCTGTCGCGTTTTCCCGAATCTACGACGACGGATGGCCGGCGAGGGAGCGACGGGACGGGGGAACAAACTCCCGAAGTTTCGACTACGTGGCTCTGTTAATGTTTGGACTTTTGGTGTCGTAAATATAATCCTTTTTCTCGGTGGGAATGGCGGGTGGCAAATTAGAATATCTGCGACTGTCACGTAACGTTGGAATGGAAAATATTCATTAGAATGTGGTTGTCAGTGTTTTTCGTTGAATGGTATTGGTTCTAACTCCGTCGATATCATTCACTGAATTGAAATTTGTCAAAGATTCATTGGGCTGGAAAACAGAGAAAGAAGTGTTACATATATAGAACATATAGAACAATACAAATTCACGAACATTTTTCATAGTTTTTTCTTCATTTCATATGAAATGACGTAGTTTAATATACATTGAAACTTTATTTCAGTATTTTGTCTAGAATTCGTTCAATTTTTTACTTTTTTACTTTAACAACATGTGTGTTGTTAGTGAGCCATTACGTTACAGCGGTCGGGATGGTGGGAGTAGGAAAAATACAATATGCGACTAGGGGACAAGGTCATTTACGTGCCCTCGCGAATTACCCCACTCGGCTAACACATTGTGCTCAAAACTTTCGCTCGTGTGTTATCCTCCTTGTTACGTAATATACTATTATCAGAGTAGATACATAAGTTTATGGCGCCAGAAAATGACGGATTATGATTATTTTGATGTCAATTGCGAACCATCTATATCATAGCGAATGCTGTACTGGCAAAGTATCATTAATTTTTTTTCCACTAGGTCCGAAACGCAATGCTCATTTTAAAAAAAACGTAAATTGTCCTATTCAAAAGATAAGTATTACGATGAAAATAGAAAGGAACAAAGTTGTGAGGTACATTTGCTTCAATAATCCGTAGTTCACAATTAAAAAGTTGATTTCCAAAGCTGTACAACTGAAAAATGAAGTACAAATCCTCTATATTTTCGTAAATGTAATTTGAATTGAGAATGAAAACCAGCTTTATTAATGGGTATTTTTCTAGAAAAAAAAATTATGTGTCAGAAAGTGTAAAAAAAGTGTGAAAATCTCTTTATATATATATATATATATATATATATATATATATATATATATATATATATATATATATATATATAAAAGCAGAATGTTATGTGAGGATGCAGTCAAAAGCTGGGCTGTTATACAAGCAAACTCTTTGTTATTTGGTCGAGCTTTCGAGAATGTTTATTCTCTTTTTCAAGACATCTAAAAATGTATATAAAGTTACAAACAAATTGTAAAAATATGGGGTTAGGTTTACTTACTAACGTGAGGTTATGTAAGAAGTCATGCGTAAAGATGAAGGAAAATGGATGATGTTTTTCCATTTTCCATTTTATATGTGACGGAAGGAATTTTTCACACAATTACCGCTTTTTTTTACACTCATGTTAAGGTTCGAACATCCATATGACATTATTTGAATATCAATTTTTTTGTTTTATCCTAACTTTTTGGTTGTTTTTATTTCTGTTATCATATACATATGGAAAATTAAGTAAAATTGAATTTGTTCAACACATGTACATATCAATGGTAACTACGATCTTATTTTCCAAGTAATTGTCAGATGAGTAATTCTGAGTACTTTTTAATTATTATTATTTTTCGGAAGTCTATCAAATCAGATGAAGTTGATATGAAAATGATTGCATGTGGATTTTTAGACCTTGTCATAATGGATAAAATCCTTCTGCCCTCAATATGAATATTGATGAATGAACATCTTACTCATCAGTTGCGATTATGCAACAACAAAAAAAGATGGCGATATATGGTTTCAGTCATTCGAATTGTGGAAAATAGATCATATATTCCGAAGAATATTCATCAATGAAACCGGTTTCGATTCTCGATTTCTATTACGAGTGTAAAACTACAATTGATTTTCACCTATATCTTTCGTTATTTTTCAGTGGGTTTCCCCAATTCAGCTACTGATTTTTGTGCCAAATTCCATGATCCACAACTTTGTTTTCATATATTTTCAGGGGTAATATAATAAGTGGTATGATTATTACCTATAATTTTTTGGAATATTAATGAATTGCAATCCCAAAGCTGAAAATACAACGAGTCCGCAGGACGAGTTGTATTTTCTTGCATTGGGATTGCCAATGAATTGATATTCCAAAAAATTATAGGTTATTAATCATAACACGAATTATATTTAGGACGACAATATAACCCCTGTTTGAGCCAAAATTGTTGAATTGCCTGGTGATAGATTCTTCATTTCTGGCCGTATTCAAGGGAATACTCTTTTCCACTGCTGCTATGATACCAATCGCCATTTGTCCCCAAGGATCGCTCATATCGATTAAGAAATATAATTAATCAAAACACATAGATTTGATTACGCTATAAGGTAGACACGATTAAATTTCCACAAAAAAAAAAAATTTGTGGAAATTTAATCGTGTCTACCTTATAGCGTAATAACTATGGATTTCCATCAAGTAAAGGCCACCTCAGTCCAAAACATAGATTTGACGTTTATAACTTAAATCATTATTTTCACTTGACAGCTAGTAAAACAAAAACTAAGCAGGTTTATCACCGTGAAAATACAGCGACAAGCTATATTTTTACTGTAATTCGGATTCTATTGGCTGAATTTCAAAATTTGAAAAAGACTGATTGGTTGTTACCTGTATTAATACAGCATTTGAGAAGATAATTGAATTCATCAATCTATGACACTGTCTCGAGACACTTCCCAGAACGCACGAGCAACACCATTCTGTCCTTACACGGCCAACTTGAAACTCCCAAATTTAATTTCCCAAGCTGCATTCTGAACCTCGAAAGGGCATCGGTCGCATTCAGAAAGTTTCCTCTATCGCCCCACGTGGCGTAATTACAGCACGAGAAATCTATAGAATTACGTCGATGAAGTGCAACTCGCTTTGATACAGTTGACAGCGCAGCGGCAATTTGACATTCGCAATATCTCGTTGTATACGTCACTTGCATATTCAATACCGTCCGGCCGGCGAATATATGGAGGTTTCATTGTGTTGCGAAACTTTGCAGGTGTTGCATTCAGTGCGGAAATCGGGCACAAAGGCTACGTCGGAATGGAGTTGGGCAAGTGGCAACGGCAACTCGCTCAATAGGACCTCGAAATGTCTTGCCGATGGAACGCCACCTTCGGTTATTGGCCGTTCGAAATTTCCTGCTGAGATATTACCGATTCGTATGCTCTCTTTGACTCCGGTATGAATGCAGTCGATATATCGCGAATATGAAATACCGGTTGCGACTTCAGACCGTACGGAACAACTCTCAGGATATTCTGAATAAGGAATCCTGACATCCACATCGGATGGCCTTCATTGAACCAGCCTCGCAATATCTGGACGCGGCTCGAGAAATGATGTTCAGAAAAATGACTTCTCGAAAAAAATAGTAAATAACACATTTGGTGATATACAAATAGTATACAGTTGCCTGTAGGATTTCCATATAATAGGGTTTACTAAACAGCGAAACTTGTTTCGCTATACGATACCCTCCTAAAGCAGGACCTTCAAATTCATTCTACAACTGTTACATTTCGATTTTTTTTTAAATTATGGTCGACGGTCAATAAGAATAATAGTCCAATACCTCATTAATGATATTAATGGCCGATACCTCATCTTTATTAGCATAATTACGTGAAAAGAGGCGAATTATTCAACTACGTCTGATCATTCATTAGATACTGTGAATATTCACACTTCTTGATTTTCGAACCCTACAAGAGATTGAGTTTTAAACCCTTCTCTTGAAAGTGAAGAATTTCGAATTCGTGGTTGAACTCATGTCCCTGTAATTTAATGAGGTGGGATGCATACATAGAGTTTGTATTACCATTTCGGAAACGATTTCTGTGTTCTTTTACGGGTATATCAAATGTTCTTTCCGTTTGACCGACACAGTTTCAAAGAGGTTAAGCGAATGTGCATCGAAACCAGTATTATTCAGTGTCGCATCGTCGCCATAAGCGATACATTTGACCGTGGACATGGTATGAAAAAGATCATTTACATAAATAATAAATAATGGAGGGCCCAATATACTCCATAACCTCGAGGCACTCCATGCAAGATGTTTCATTTCGTTGTTTTCACATTTCCATTTGAGGAATCGTTTTATGGCTCCTTTGAAAAAAAATGGGAATGCAAAACTTTCCTTTATTACATAGTATATCAGTTTTTTCAAGGTTCCGAAAGAGTTGAATTGGTTACACAATCACAGTTTCAATCACTACTTCTAAAAAGGAAACATCGTTAACTTGATACAAGCAGAAGATACCCGAGTTTCTGAGTTTTGGTGGAGGTGCGAGTTTCAAAATAGAGTCAATGTATGTGGAAGATCGACCCGAAGAGGTGATCCAATTAATATATCATGTATGATCGTGTAAAATACCAACCGATGACAAAAAGCCCCATGATTCGTGTCAAACATGTAAGAAAAACGAAGATACACAACATATCTCCCAGCTGTTGAAACACAAAAATTCGAAATATCAAATGTTGCCATATTTGATCATTTCAACAAGTGAATTTCATTTGAGAGTTGTCATCTATATTAGCATATTTGGAATCACAATCAACGATGGCATTTTATGAAAAAATAACGTCATAATTCGTGCCCCATTTTTTTATCAATTTAGCTTTCCTGCAATATCATTTGCCTTTCCTGCAATATCAGAGATATATTACTGATCGAAATTGGAGAAAATCATACCTATTTCTTGAGAGTTTCATTTTCAAATACATTTGTAATTCGTGTGGCTCGCATGTTTATCGGACTCCCCTTTAAGTTTTCCATCAATCTCCATGCCCTCCATACAAAGGAGCATTTCTTCTCCTAATATCACAATATACAAATAATGAGACGTTCAAGTTCATTTGGTGTGATCATGAGATTACAAAATTTGTTAACACATCAATTCTCAAGAATACAATCAGTCCAAAAACTGGAATTGGCGGATAATTGTGAGTTGGTCTCTGAAATACCGTGAAATATATCTTTTCTGTTAAGCTATCAAATTGGCTTGGTCAGTTCCAATTTCCATAATTTATTTCAGACTAATTTTTGGGGCATATTCGGAATAGTTGGGGAAAAGTTGACTATTCATAAGCAATTTTATGAGCTACAGCAAAAACATTTCAGGAGTTGAAATAGTTTGATGAAGTTCGATGGAATTCAGACAAAAATTTCAATTATAAAATCAACTTTTTTGTTAGAAAACATAGTCGTCGATTTTCTGTTGAATATTCAGTTGGTAGAGCCGGAAATCTTTCATACTGTGAAGAAATGTATAACAATTAAATGGATGAGTCCTTTTGTTGATTAATTCCATTCATTCCTCCCATGGATACTCACTAGTTTCAGATTCAAGAATGAGATATTGAAGGTCGTAAACTTCTATAGTTCTCATGTATGGAGCTCATCACCAAAACAATAATTGAACTTCGTTGAATCATCAAAGAAGGGTCGGAGACTCGTCTCTCTTCTATAGATGTTTAAGGTAGTTGCTCTTCTGAGTTGTCGTCAATCATTCCACCTTTGGCAGTATCAACACGGATGACCCGACGAGTGCGGAATTCCCACTCCTTTGTTGGGAGTTCGAAGACTCTCTCGCTCAGGGATCTTCTTCCAATAGAACAGCTGAACTGAGGAACTCCTTGCCTTTCCTTATGCTTACAAACTTCAAAAATTTAAAGTGAATGTTAATTCGTATCTCATGTTTCTTGATTCAACGCGGTGTTCTTCGAACATTACGGGGCTTTCCATTAGTATGAATCTCTTATAAAAAAAGAGTTTTGTGAGCCGGTATACAGAATTATTGGTTATCAAAATTGCAGAATCGAATTTTTCCTACCTGGGCAAGGTTGATGAATGCACATAAATTGCTTCTAGTAAGTGTATAATGTGGGTTTCTCAGATATATAGATCACAGCAGTTCGGTATGACGGATACAGCGACCGACTGGACAGTACTGTATTTCCTTTACTCGAGTGCAACACTATGCATGTATATATGATATCATGCATTTTGCCCGTAGACCATGAGGAACTTTGAACTGGTACCAATCGGGTATGATCAACTACCCTTCGTATTATTAGCCAGCCAGGGGGTAGTTGTAGTAGGTGATAGCCTATCAAACCACTCTGTAGGTAAAGTTCAGACTTCGAGAAATTGTTCTATGACGATTTTTATGGGTCACTTTTTCAATGCATTAGTAAAAATAACTGTCAGTTTTATTTATTTGCCCTTACATCAAATTTCCGGCCCTCGATTATGGAAAGATTTTTATTCAGAAACATTGAAAAATGTGCTTGTTTCTGACCTATTTTGAGGTTGAAAAGTGAGCAATTGTTCAATCAGAAGATGATGTATGAAAGATCTTTTCCGACCTCTTTTGAAACTTTTCGAGCTTTCATCATTTATTCCAAACGTCATTCTACTCGTGAGTTCACGAAGTGTTTAATTTAATTGTCTTATTTTGTTATACTGTTATCATAACCTGATTAGGCGAATGAATTGGAATTCGGTATACATATAAACGAAAGATTTATTCATGCTCGTGGACCAATCAAAACATTTTATATATCTGAATATATCGTGTTGAAATAGAGCTAATTCAAGGGAAACTCGATAGCCTTGAGAATTAAAAACGAATGAAAATTAAAAATTTCAAAATATCTAATGGCATAAACAATTGAGATCAAAATGTACCAAAAGGGTATTATTTTGCCTATGAATATGACGAGGTTCGTTAGAGTTTTAGCACATCCTGAACCTTTTTCGACCTGATAGTTCAGCTACTAATTACTAGATGAATTTTATAGTATGCTTGAACTCAAAAAGTCTAATGAATGCAATTTGAATAGTCATTAAACGATACTAATCGTGAAGTGGTGTGATATGACTAGAGTAACGGGACTACCTACCTCCTTTTACACGATATTACAGTTGTCTTAGTTGAGATAGCGTCTCAGAACGTACAGAATAGAAATAAATTGTCACTTCTCCTGTTGAAACCCCAATTCCCCTTTATTTTACCAAGTACAGCATCTGTCACTCATCAGGGTCAGTCCTTTTTTATTGTCGACACTGTCGCTAATATTGCTTATTTGCAATGATCCTCTTGAAACATAACTCAGATTCATGACATATGATAGGCATGCCGAATGCATCCGTTAAAACGAAGCTGAATTCTGAAATATATTTCAACCCTTACCCAGTCAAATGACATTTACGAAAAAAGACAATAATTACATATTCGGGAGCTTCATGAAGTTCGTCTATTTGCAATGCCTACTTGACACAACACAAAATGTATTGTAGTTATTCTCACTCAAATTTTTTCCTGTTCATTGAAGTTCGATTGATCATGAATAAAATAGGCAAAAGTAAGCATTTCTTTCTCGACGAATTGCTTATCTTGGCTAGTGGGCCTCGGTAAACAAAAGTTCTTCTATAGAGAAATGGTTAACTTTTCACCTCGTTACATAATATAGTATGATATTTTTGAAATCTATCATTTTTCTAGAGGGAAGAAGTGTTCTGCGTTGATTGAAACCGCAAGCTGTCGGTAAAATGACATGTATCAATTCGAAACGCACACCTAATCTCGTCCACGTAGTAGCAAACAAACATTAAAAACAAATCAAATTTGTATTCATTACCCTCGCCGGCACACCGAACCTTACATATACCCTTTCTGGCGAGATAATAAGCTATTTCTCGACTACGCGCGTTACGGCATCTAGCGGCCCTCGAGAGCAATAAGGAAGGACGTAGCAGTCCGTCCGGACGGTCATTACGGCTGGTCCGTTCATTAAAAATTAAGATACGCCCATAATGAGAGATTTGATTAAAAACACATTAGGGGTGTATGTGTGTGTATGCGGGATCTGCTACTTTATTAACTTCGAATTATGCGATGCAGGATGGGTTCCATATCCAAAATGTCATCGGCTTGACGAAAGTTTGGTAATTTGATGGGATTAATGGATCGATGGGTTTTGTTTTTGTGGGGGAAGAGCTTACGGCTTATGGAAGTTTGGACCTTTTTCATTAACGAGTCGTCATATTCGATATCTGGGACTGTTTTCAGGAAAAACTTCTGTAAACCCAAATAATATTTCTGCAAATATTGAAAAAAATATTACTTCGTATAATATAGCACTCATATCAGTAATATCCTAACTCTTCTATGACGTGAATTGAACTATATTTGTTACTTAACTGTGCAATACGTTTCTTTTAATCAAGAGAAATTAACAATTCTCAATGACTTCGTTGATTTCGGTGATGACAGGAGATAATCATATCAATTTTGAACGAATCGTTCGAATACGTTATGAATTATATTCAATAGTCAATGTAGAATTCTCCACATGGGAGATTTCTGCATGTGTATCGCAAGAATTAAATTTCAATTATATGGGATGGATATGTGAATTCATGCGTGAAGTTTTTTACTTGGCATTGAAGCTCTGAGCGCTAAGGATATGCTTTTGGTGGCTTGGTGGGAAAATTGTGAGATCACTGCTTATCTGCTCATTGTCTGCTTCAGTTTTTTCGGGGTATCACACTCGTGCGGAAAAAATTTGAATTGTGGGAAACCAACGACTTTCCAGTTGTTGGTGGGAGCTACCCTGCGCTGACGAGAGGCCAATGTGAGTGTGCCCACCCATCTGTTTGGAAATCAATTCAGGCAGTTTCTACGCCAAAAGCATATGCTGGAATTTCTGTCGAAGTAACTCAATGCCTTACGTAGTAGTTGTTTTTTAACAGATTCAAGCCCTTAACGTAAGGGGCATTCATTGATTACGTAAGGGTGCCGTGGGGGAAAGGGGGTGTCAAACCCATTCTTACGTAATATTTCACAAGTCGATATTTTATATTTGAAATCGGGCGGTCAAGTGGTTTGATAAGGATACACTTTCTATGGCATGTTTCATTTTCAATTAGTGAATATTTATTCACGCGAAACGGCATTTAGAAATAATAGAATAAAAGTGAATTCAATAATGATTTCAGTCATGTAAGAGTGACCGTTCAATTTATTTTCTTTGAAATTGATTGAAAACTAATCGATCATTAATTTAACAATGTCATTGGTTTGTAGGTGTGTTTTACTGATTCTTGTTCATCATTTTTCGATAAATAACTTTCAACTACTGTTTGATGGTATTTCAAATTCTAGATATTCAACTGATAATATAATGGTAATCTGTTGTTGACAGAAAGAAAATAATACAACTTATCTGTTGAAAAATAAATATCTCCGATTTGCGTCAAACTGGGAGTTTTATTGTGACTGATACTTTTCTAACAACATTTTATTATTTCAACCTAACCTAACCTGATGAGGAGGTAGTTGAGACTAGTTTGTACGCATCATTCGAAATCGATAACAAAAAAATTCTTAGTTGCGAGAGGCAGTGAAAAAATGTGACCTTTGCAAATATGTTAACATAAAAACCACAATTTCGACCTCATTCTTCTTCAGCGGATTTCGAAATTTACTGAAAAAAATACAAAAAAGTCAACTTTCCACAAAGTTTGTTGAGATCGCACTTTCAAAAAGTAAGACATGTATACAGTGTATCTATCCCCTTCAATTGTTAAATCTGATAGAGGGAAAAATGGTAGGGAATTTAAGTTACTTTCTTGAAAAAATAAATCGTTGGATCTTTTACCGTGTGTCATAAATACCTTATGTGATAGAATGTATACATTCAATAAAGCATCTCCCTCTGTCTCCCCCAGCTATCTTTCTCCTACAAGTGAAAACGAAAGACAGAATTTTAATTACAATCAATGGCATTTCACTATTGTTTTTATTTCACTGTAGTGTTAGTGAATTCGTGTCGACCTTATTACGTTTTTACGTCCAGTTTGATGTACAAACAATTTTTATTTTCACAGCTGATAATATCTTGGTCATTCATATAGGCTCTTTATAGAAATATCAAAATATACATATAGATGATACTAGTGATAACGATTCCAAGTATTTTCTTTCATTATTCTTTAGGACGTCGTAGCTTGAACCCCACAATTTTCAATTCAGGAACAGAAGTGGACTTCTTGTCAATATCATAGATCATTCATAGTTTGATGATTACTTCAATGCCTGAACTTTCACTTCTACTGTTAACTCTTCTTTGAAGCTTCACTTCCCTTCAAGTGAACGGAATTGTTGACGTTATAGTGTAACAATAACGCTAATAATCCTTTTCAGAGGCATCGGCTTACTCTCCTTTTTCTCTACAAATTATGTTACAAATACAACTTATCCATTCCATCTTGGCACAGACTAATAACGTATATGACCAGCAATCTCTGTGAAGTGTAGTAAGATTAAAAAACACCGATTGTATGTGTTCACTGTGATGAAATTTACTCCTAGAAGATGTATTTTCCTCGTCATGGCCTCCACTACCAGTGTATTTGAGTTTGTGCCAAGATAGATTCGATAAGCTGTACATCTTATATTCCTGTTTCTCATTTCCGTTAGATCGGTATCCACGTCGTGTCATGACTTCTCCTTTAATTGAATTGAATGATGCACAAGAAAAATCCATCATCAATGTAGATGTATCTCTTCAACATACTCGCTTCAAACTTCCTCTTGGATTTCTTGTACCATTCGATACCGCGACGCTAATGAGTTTCAGAGTACATTTTCGGAAAGCAAGCGCGAGGACCGAGATAGCCTTTCAGCCTCCATATCTGGATGATTAAAAATCTGCGAGCGTCCGGCCTCGCACAATGCCGACGAAATATGTTAAACTCGGGGTCCGAGAAGTGAAAATGAGCATCGAGGAGCAAATGAGCGCAGAGCGGCGGCTGGTAGCAGGCAGCAGGCAAGAAGAAGGGGGCCGCATATTGGTCTAGCGTCCCTTATGTGTGTCCGCCACAGATTCCAGCTCCTAATTAAGACTGGGGGGCGGGAGGGGCGCCCAAGGAGGGATATTGATCAAGTCGGCGGCGACGGCGGGTGCGAGGGAGAGGAATCGCCGGGGCAGACAAGGAGCGTCGAGTTATTATTTGGGCGACCGCGCTCGCCGTGTTTGCATGCGCGCGGGGAGACCGTGGCACGCGTACCTCCCGCGTGGAAAATATTGCGCGACTTGTAGTCTAAGACTCCACCATAGAACGACCTTCATCAAGCTGGACAATTAATATATTATAGGGAACATAATCCCAGGGTGCGGGATCCTGGGGTCCCGGAAAAAAAATCGGCCGGGATCATAAAAATTCAATCCCGAGATTTTCGGGATCTGTAATAAGTATATTTTCTCTACAATAAATATTCCTATGAGAATAATTATGAGATCTAACATCACAAATGCCAGGAGATAGAACACTTTCATTATTATCTAGTGCGTAGTCGCATACGTCAACCTGAATATATTTTTTGGAATCTATATATTGCCAATTAGCAACAACTTCATAACATACGAATTGCTATTTTATTTCATTTATGTTTTGGATGAAACCAAATTTTCAACACGGAGTTTCAACAGTTATTTTAGTGAAAAATGGATCCCGGGGTCTCAGAATTGAAAATTTTGATTTCGAAATCTCGATTCACTGACCCCACTCCGGGATAACATTCCCTAATACAATATATTACATTACTAGTGCGGAAAGTGACATTTTTTACACGAGTGAGAAATCTTCTAGCACGAGGCGTAAGCTGAGTGCGAAAGTTATTTTTCGCACTGGTGATGTACACTTTTTTTCCTAATACAACCTATTTTATTGAACAATACGGAAATATCAGATAGTGTATATGTAATATACGCTACAATATAAATTCATCTTAACAGCAACCTAACAGCTGACAGTTCATAGAGGGGTACTTACAATAATTGAGTATTGATGAATATATTGCCTGACTTATCTCAATCTTTTTTTGTGACAGTCTATATTTGAATATTGTTTCTATAAAAAGTGCATATGAATTTGCAATAACTATCATAGTGAAATGAAGAAATAACGATATTTAAAGTTTATTTGAAAATGTGACAATAAGTAAGTACTTATAATACAACACTTCTTTTCCTTTTCGTTATTTTTCATGAATAATTAGTTACCCATCAGTCCAGTTTTTGATTAAAGAATAACAATAGTGAGGAGCAATTGATGATTGCATCTGTAAATCTTACAGAATTCACGGTTTTGACGGCTCATTGACAGCCATGCATAAAGTAACTTTCCGCTCGAGTGAAAATGAAGGTCACTTTCCAGGGGAGATATGTGTTACTTTCCTAGGTGGTCATAGGAAAAAATACTGGAAATGGGTTGACTAAAGAAGTACAGTCCAAAATAGAGATTTCAACACTTGACAACCGGAATTCGCGAGTGATTTCTCGTAGACCTCCCAATACCTCCGTGTTCGTAATAGAATAATATTTATGTATTTCACTTCAACTTTGATTCATCGAAAAGACAAGTTACTAGTATCTATTGACCTGTTTACTCCTGCCTACCCAAGAGATGTGATAGGAAAAACATAATCAACCTAACGTTCGCATATTCTATAAATTGCTTTATATTTCGATTGGTAAGAAATTTGTCTGAAAACCAAAGCCGTGAAATGTTTCCATGTGAAAAAAATTCAAATTGTTAATGAATTTTCATCATTCATCGACATATTGAATTGGATAAAAAAACTTTTCCCCTCCCTCTATCGAAAGTATACATTTCCTGGCCTCATTGTAGGGAGCAAAGTCGAACTTTTCTTGCCTAGGAAAGAAAAATAAAAGTGACGTTCGATACGTCATTGATGAAGTAACTTATACGGCATTGACGATCTAAAATATATTATATTATATAAGTGAAAATTTTACCGTCATTCATAGAACACATTTCAAGAAGTGAATATATTGAATATATTGAATATATAATTAAACGTCAAAAATAGAATAGAGCTACAGAGATTCCGCAAAAATTTGTAGAACATGATAGTGGAGTGACTTTTCCTCCCCTCCTCGCCGAGGCTAGATAATCTCGAGGTCGCGAGAACATCTCGCGGCCATAGTGTACATAATATTTTTCGTGCAACCATGGAAATTATATAATTTCAACAAAAACATCATGCGACAGCGTTTCAACGCAAATAAAGAAAAGTAAACTGATGGCTTAAATTTCACAATGTTTCTATGGAAATGAAAATCTCACGAATGTCAAAAACCGTAGTGGCGTTCACTTTTCCAGCATTTGTCTCGGCAACGGCCATGAAAAAATTAGCAGACCATCCCCTGGTCCTCCTGCTCGTTCATTGGAAAGGTAATTCTGCTTATTTACGGAGTGTTTAGAAACTAGATAGCGTATAAATACCATCGCAGATATCCAAAACGAGCTATCTCTGACACGGTAATACAGTTATCACATACATTCTCAGTACCAAACGGAAGAACAGAACAGAAGAAGTATAGGTACTTTGTTCCACTCGTAAAAACCCCAAACCTGTTGCAAAGCTCCGACAACAGTTTCCAAAAATAGCACGTAAACAAAGTCTTCATAAGACAAAGAAATACACATGGAACACTGTTCTCATTCATTCAAACAGTACACTGGACGATAGAGAAATGACCACAGCATCATATTTTCAACTCGTCAAAAACCTCTGACCGTGACACAAAACTCTGCCAAGTAAACCAAGAACTGAATAAAATTTGACCTGAAGCATTAAAACAAGATTTCAATATTCGAATTCCCAGAGAGTAGTTACGTAAAATTAGAGGTTCCTCAAGGCTCAGTTCTCAAACCAATTTTTCTCTTCGTGTACATTTATAATGGCAAATACTTCGCCAGTGATAATATTCACAGTTTTATCAGACGATCTGAAGACATGGATATGCTGTTGGGAGCTTCATCATGAATATGGTTGAGAAATTATTCAAATTCAAGAACTTTCTTTCAATTTCTAAATAAACTAGCTGTACAATAATGGTTGATATCGCAATTGGCAATGTGTAGATCAATTTTTTATGTATTTGCATTTTCACGAATTTCCCCATTTTATGGAAGTACGCTATTTGCTATTTTTTTAAGTATGTCTCGTGTATCAAGTAAATAATGGATAGCAGGTAGTGGACTGCTGGGTCTAGCAACATTTTTCATTGTTGAAATTGCTTGTTTATAATGATCCTGATGTATGGAATCACCTGCTACATGGAACTGGAAATTCTGAAACTCATTATACGTTAACTGGAAACCTGCAAGTGAATCTTGGATCTACTCTCAGGATGATAAAGGGTGTATGTGGAATTTTTAGTACATCTCCATATACGTTGTTATCGAATTAGATTTGAGACGAAATACCTGACGTGTTCAAGAGCAAAGTGTTATTTCTGTTTGAATGTCATTATTTTACATGGAAATTATAACTATTGGACTGGCCCTGAGAGAGAGAGAACTGCTGAAAGAGCAAGATGGAATACTACAAATCCAGTTGACGGTTCCTTTTCAAGAAAATCTCCCTCTTCCAGAGTCTCTACTCTCCTGTATCTAAAAAATTGTTCTAAAATTGTTCGTTTTCGTTAACCAGCTGACGAACGTCAACCCTCAGAAGTCGAAACTTGTGCGAGCAATGGATCAACGAGGCCTTACCTTTTAACGTGCGATTACCCAGCACGGTGGCCCGGCGAGGATTCGAACCCCGGCATTCCGCTTCACAGGCAGATATGCTAACCACTACACCACCGAGACCACAATCTGATTGGATATTCGAGTTGGTGAATTTTTCTCACTCCACCCCTGAAAAAGGAATGAGAGCAGCCGAAGCAAATTTGAAATACTTGACAAATTTTATGTCATCATGACATCATTTGAATTTTTGTCAAATTTGAAACGTTTGTTCTTCAAATTACTTCGAATTCAGTTACTGCTTTTGAACTGTGTGCTACTCAGTCCATAAACTTTCATAATGCCCTCATTTTGTGCAGTGGTTAGCTGCTTCAGTAGATATAAAAGAGAACTTAACTCTAAATTCCATAGGTGAAATATTATTTCTCATATTATTATTTACGAATTGTTCGTTTCCGTTAATCAGCTGACGAACGTCAACCCTCATAAGTCGAAACTTGTGCGAGCAATGGATCAACGAGGCCTAACCTTTTAACGTGCGATTACTCAGCCCGGCGGGGAATAATTACAGATTTCCAAAAGACCAAGAGTTTAAAGAGAAATGGGTAGTAACTCTCAAAAGAAGTTATTACTATCCTTCTTAAACCGCAGTGATTTGTAGGGAACATTTCAGTGAAGAGTACTACTGGATTTGTATTCATATGCCAATTAATAATTTTGTATAACAAATTTTCATTGCGCTGTGAATTTTCATTCTGTATACTATTTTTGACTCCAATTTCATTGAGGTCAATTTTTCCGGAGTTAACAAGTACACACACCAATTGAATCATTTGATGAGTATTCCGACAAGAGAAAGAAACAATAACCTTTCTTCTAAAATTCAAAAGTAGATACCAAAATACATGCTGAAACTATTGAGACAACTAAAAGCATCGAAAGGAGCAGCCTTTATACAACAAATAAAATATAATTTATGTAATAGCGAACAGACTTTCAGATATGATTTGAATACATGAGTCTACACAAATAAATATACTGACCACAAACTCCCATTCGGCGTTTCAAAATTCCTTCAGTATGTGGCTTGAAGGAAAATACCTTGTGAAGGATGAATCAATTCTAAGCTGAAGTCATCCTTCTCCTATTCACTTTGAAATATGGATTCCTTCTCTC
Source organism: Zygogramma bicolorata (assembly GCA_032362365.1). Taxonomy (NCBI): domain Eukaryota; kingdom Metazoa; phylum Arthropoda; class Insecta; order Coleoptera; family Chrysomelidae; genus Zygogramma; species Zygogramma bicolorata. Next base: position 1,741,344 of record JAVJAQ010004414.1, on the reverse strand, counting down.
TCTAATGTATTCCGCAGCGTGTTCTATGGAAAACTGTCAGGAAGGCTAGTCCATTAGTTATAATGTCTATTTTATTTTACCACGATCTGAAATGATAATAAATATTATTGGAATCTATACAAGTGTAGAAGGGGAGATCTTTAATCTACCACCAAAATTTGCTGCGTTAATTTGAAAATAGTTCTTTCTGAATCAAACACGTTCTATCAGTCAGCACCTTCTGGTTATATCTCAAATTTTCCTATTAAAAAAAAATACAGGAACTGATATTCATCAAAATACTCATCGTGGACGATTCAGAAACAAAATCTGCTTTCGTTTTCAAAACTCTTTCACAAATATTCTCTTCTAGATTCATTTTTTGTGAATGTCAAAAATTTGAGATTTCACATGTGTCTTCCAAGAGTGGCATGCAGGCGCGATCTTTATCAACCGAATTATTTGAGATGCAAGCATGATGGAAGCAGACTGCTTCAAATTTGTCTCCTGCTATTGCTCACTATTGCTGTCATTTAAGTGTCATTCCATTTTACTGTATGATCTCCATCGGCAGGAGGCGGTAGGAATGTGTTTTGATGAATTAGGATCGCCGACCTGTCTGTTTTTGCAGTACATCTTGTGTTCATTCTTTCGTACTTCCAGATGTCTGGACGTTTCACCAATATATTTTTTTCCTTATACAAGTTGTATAAATTCCAATATTGATTGTTCTTTTGTTCTTTATTCCGATTGTGGTAGGTGAAGAACCCAAAAAAAAACTACCGAGAGAGAAAGTCTAATTGTTTCCACGGAATACAGTAAAATACTTCTTCCATGAGGAAAGCTGTCGCACGAAAGCAATATCTTCGACAAGCATCACACCGCGTGGTAATAACATAATTAGCTCTGTTCGACACGAGCACGAGCAATCACAGCAGAAAAATCACGATCGAAGCGAAAAGGTCTCGAACATTCATGGAGACACGTGAGCTTGTTCCTGGAACCTTTCAACATACGATTTTCATACGTCCCATTACCATAAATAGTATGTGCGGATTGCAAGATCTGCATTCGTATAATCCGCGTACAAGCAAATGCTTTCAGCTCACATATGTAAAACGAAGAAATCTCCATTGCTAAAACTATGGCTTGATAAGCGCACTCCGAATTCCGGATGAAGGGCAGAGGTGGGATGATGGAATGACAAAGATGTGGTTCGCCTTGAGCCCCCAGCAACTGATTTTACTGAAAGAGTGGGGGAAAATGAAACGACTGTTCCGAGTGCATTGTTCTTTACGATTTCAAGTCGCTCAATAATGAACTCAACTAGTGACAGACGAAAAACAAATTTTTCCCGATTTTCCAGAACAATTATCAACTTCACCTTTTATAAGAATTGAAATAAGTTTTCTTTCTCGTGAGATGAATATAACAAACCAGAGAACATGATAAGAAGATTTATGGAATTCGAAAAATATAGAGATTATAGTCGCTCTCGTTATTGATGGTGACCATCTAGTGGCACTTGCCATTTATGTTGTAATAACACGTCAAATCAGTTGGCAACCTCGATAACCTCCTAAAATAGTTTCATGGTTTTATATTGCATCTTCAAAGAGAACATTCGACGAGTCTTGGTGAAGACGAAGAAGGTCTACTCCTGATCCATCACATGATAATCCTAAGTTCGTATTCGCCCAATTTGATGTCTGGGGCCTGTTTCATAGAAGTCTTGTAGCTACAAGAGAAACACAATGCTGAATAATTGTTGTTCACCTATTTTTTTTTACCTGTACACACATTGTGTTTGTCTTGTAGCTACAAGACTTATGTTCTTATGAACCAGGCCCCTCGTCGTAGCTACCCCTATTCGATATTGATTCAAGAACGAGATCATAGTGTAAGATTCCGTTTGCGAAGGGTCAAGAATAACACCCCAATTTGTACTTTTTTTTTCACAAAAGTACCAAGAATTCCTGAACATTTTTCAGTAACTATACCCACTTCTGATGTTTACTTTCCTATGAGAGTTCCTTTTATTCATTTGGTAAATTTCGCTGAGTATCCATAGGGAGTGCGGATAATTTACGAAAGTTTCTCTTTATATAATTAGCGGAAAAACCTACTCGGATCACCAACATATTTCAGAGGTATAAATGAATAATTATTCACCATGACAAGAAAAAATTTAACATAAATATAATATAAACTTATAACTTGATGCCGACTCCAAATCAACACCCCAGAATGTTTTTTACAAACTAGAGAATGTTGAAATTTTTTATACTATTAAATTATATGATTATTCAAAAATGTGAGATAAAATGAATGATTTGTAAAGACGTGCACAATTTTTGAGTCCATTTGTGAGTTGTCGAGCGAAGAATTCATGTTAACAACTGACAGAATGTAATAAACGATGACATTTCTGATGAAAATTTCAGCTTTCGATATTTTGGTGTGACTTTGGTCACATGAAAATAAATGTAAACCAACCATTAGTAGTTGAGAAATGAGCTTCTGGTGGGAGCAAAAGTAATATGTTAATTGAATTTTGAGGATCTGATGATAATAAAGTCGATGAAATTCAACAGATTAGAATAGAAATGAGCGAATGTATATGATTAAAAATTAACCAACTCAAGTCGAATGAGGAATCATTGTAAGAATAATTAAAGATTTTCTTATTACTCAATACATCGAAACCAACTGACGGATCACGTGGCGTATTCAATAACTCTTCTAGATTTCGATATTTCAGCAAAAATGTTTTAGAATGCAAGTGAATTCAAGCCGAATAACTGAAGTTGAAGATTTATCAGTGGGCATTTGTTATATTTTGTTCTGAAGTGGAACGAAATCATCAAAATGTCAGGTATTTTATTGTGATCATTCGCAAAATTAGCTCAGTAAGTACGCGGAATAACAAGCTCCGTAATTTCTCTGGTTAGAATGGAAACAGCAGTAAATCATAGTTGATGAGTTACCTGCAGGATAGAATCCAGTGTGTCACTCATTAGAATGAAATCAGTAGGAGCGCAGTAGTGATTTATGGAGTTCCTCAACCAACAGTACTCGGACTAATTCTGTTCATACTATTTGAACTGCATATACCTACCAAAAACACTTTAGTTCTTGACACATTTATCTGTTTTGAAAACTGATTATATTTGAAACGAATAATCATTGAAGCATTTCTTACAATTATAGAATATATCAATATTAAAATACCTATTAATACAAAGAAAACTGGCTCTATTCCCTTCACTAGCTACGAGAACAATCTTCCAAACTAACAAGTTATCAATCAATCTTTTAAATGATGATATAATTCAACTGAATTCCACGAAAACTTTCAAATATCTAGGTATCACTGTTAATAGCAATTTGAGGTGGAAGACATGCATATAGATCTAAGATGAAGAACTGGGTATTAAATGACCCGATAACAAAAATATCCAGTGTGTCACTCATTAGAATGAAATCAGTAGGAGCGCAGTAGTGATTTATGGAGTTCCTCAACCAACAGTACTCGGACCAATTCTGTTCATACTATTTGAACTGCATATACCTACCAAAAACACTTTAGTTCTGCAGCTGACACATTTATCTGTTTTGAAAACTGATTAGATTTGAAACAAATAATCATTGAAGCATTTCCTACAATTATAGAATATATCAATATTAAAATACCTATTAATACAAAGAAAACTGGCTCTATTCCCTTCACTAGCTACGAGAACAATCTTCCAAACTATCAAGTTATCAATTAATCTTTTAAATGATGATATAATTCAACTGAATTCCACGAAAACTTTCAAATATCTAGGTACCACTGTTAATAGCAATTTGAGGTGGAAGACATGCACATAGATCTAAAATGAAGAACTGGGTATTAAATGACCCGATAACAAAAATACTTATATTGATTGATTTAGAAATAGAAAAATGTGAAAATAGCATAATGGTGACAGGGGACCTATCCCTCTCAGCCTGATTTTTAATCTATGGTTAAGAAATCAATCAGAATAATCATCAATAACAGATGAAATCCATATCGGATGAAAAAACTTTGCAGGTAGTGGCTGCACTGGTTTATTGTCGAGAAATTGATTAGAATCAGTAGCAGTAACAAAGTCCACATCGGGCCGAAAAACTTCAGCTAACCCTAATCTTCAGATTCAGTTACAATTTTATTCTCCTGAAGATGCGAACCTTGTTAGCGAAACGCGCATCGAGTGCACAAATATCAATTTGGTGTTAGTGTAATTGATCTCTAGAAAAAAATTAAATTTTTACACCAAAATTTCCAATCTCATCGTTTATATGTGAAACTTAATTTTTATTGATTCAATTAAAAAAACATGGAAGTATATTGTGTACTATGTGCAATGTATATACATGTATAAAATATTGATATGGACCATTTTTGGTGCCACTATAACAACATAATAATAATTGTTGTGGGGTATTACAAGTTCATTCACTTTTTTGTTCTTGCTTCTGTAGTTTCTAGAAACTTTTCAATTAAAGAAAAATGGAAGTATATTGTGTAATATGTGCAATGCGCATACATAAATAAAATACAAAAAATATATTACAGTTTCCTGTATGATTTTCACTCACAATGGGTTTACAAAACCGCGACACGTGTTTCGCTATTACAATAGCTTCTTCAAGCAAGATCTTGCTTGAAGAAGCTATTGTAATAGCGAAACACGTGTCGCGGTTTTGTAAACCCATTGTGAGTGAAAATCATACAGGAAACTGTAATATATTTTTTGTTAATATGGATTTTCATCAAGTATCGGCCAGTTCAATTCAACATAAATAAAATATTAATATGGACCATTTTTGGTGCCACTATAACAAAATAATAATAATTTATGTGGGTTCTCCAGGTTCATTCACTGTTATTGTTCTTGCTTTTGTAATTTCTAGAAACATTTTTTTATGTACACCACTTTTCGTTCCACACTGAATATACGGCTTTCTCAATGTACTTTTGCAGTGAATAAATATTATTATTGATCAAGAGGGTGATTTTGTATTGTACTTTTCTTAGTATGTGGGCACACAAAAATTCCGAGATCATCACTTCGCGGCACTGCCAACATAAAAATCAAACACAGCGCGAGCTAATATAACCGCGTTAATGATTAACAACGACGGGAGAAAACCCCCAAAACGACTCGAATACCCAAGAGGGCAGCAAGAAAGGAGGCTGCCAGCAGCGGGAAAGAGAGGCGGAAAGACGAAGGAATCCGACGGGGTCGGTTCTAGTTCGTTAGTCTTCCTGAGATCTGACAGTTCCTTATTGAAAAATTGGCTCGATCGAAAGTAATTAATTATTTTCGGCGTTATCGAGCGGTCGCGAGACGGCAGCCTGCTTTCCGTCTGGTTTTTCTTTGCTAATTCATGAGCCGCGAACGAGTCATAAAACAGCGATTCGGGGGTGAAGGGGTTGGGGGGCTGCTGTGATTAAGTCGCTCATGCATGGCCGCCAATACACTGAACAGGGGCTTAAAGACTTTGAAAGCGGTATTGAATGGACCTATATAAAGACGCGAAATTCATATTACGTTCTGACGTCCAAAAGGCGAAGTTTTGAAATAGGTGAAATCTCATTCAACAGTAAAACATCATAGGGCATCGACAAAAAAACTTATCGGGGTAACTATGTCACAATGAAAAAATCATGAACCGTGATATCGGAGATGAAAAAATTACGTCGAATATTTCCCTCATATATGAAATGTCCCATAAGAGCAATGCAATTATCGAAAACTTACAGCGGTAATGGGGATGACGGCTGCAAAACTCTACCACTAGGAGCGCCACCACTGCGTGTACCTTTGACAGCCTCTCAGGTCAAATGACAACAATTCAAAACATTAAACGTCCCTTCTTTGCAATAATTAAGAATATAAAGATTTGAAATCGACATAAAATGGTCTCATGTAGTGCATTCGGATGTAAAAATGTTGGTACGCATTTATTTCTAAAAGAAACAAAACCGAAAACGCAGTGGAAAGTAACCCTGGAAAAAAAAGAGCTTTCAGGCTTCTGAACATTCTAGATTATGCTCCAGTCACTTATAAAAGAACGTAGCAGGGCTAGTAGATGGTTATTAAGATGATTTTTAACGAAACACCTATATAATCAGTTTGAAGTTTTTACCTTTCACTCAGATCTTTTTTTTTCCTTCGAGGGATCCACCACGTTCCCTCAACAAACTTTTCAGTTCTGGTACAGACAAACATCCATATCTATCGGTTGGAGAAAACATCCTTATGATTCTTAAGTATCTTTTGAAAATATTCATTGAAATAAAAATAAAACATAACCTGCAAAATCACTCGTTAGGCACATGCAGTCGTGCTGCCACCTACTAAAAGCTTTGGGTCATCTTCCCCATTGCATTTTATCTAAAACTTACAGCGGTAATTGCATTGTATCAAGTCACCATAAAAACACATTTGAAACCGTATCACTTTCGTCAGTAAACAACACAAATAAATGTCAGATGGACTTCAAAAATAGAAAAACATTTCGCGTTTAGGTGAGTACTCCATACAATCTATAGAGGAAAGTATAAATGAACAGAAAATTACATTTCCTTGGGAATTTTTCAGTCGTGAAATATTCCAATGAATTACATTCGTGCATAAAAATGACCAGATAATTTTGCATTCAAGCGTGATATCTTATACAAATTGCATTCGGTTATTTTCATATTTCGGACTCGGACTCGGGCACTTTCGCCAAAATATGAAAATAAACTTGCAATTTTTAGATATCACGCTTTCTTGCAAAATTATCGGTAATTTTTATGCACTCGTGCGATTATAACCGATTATTTTCCTCAGTGAGGATAAACGAAGAAATATTCCCACCGATTAAAGGCGGATACTTTACTACCTGTTTAACAGTCTGTTAAAATAATCGCTGCTGAGAAAGGACAACATACTTCCAATTGATAGAGTGTATTATAATCCATTGCTAATCAGGTCGTAAAGTACCCGCCCTAAAATGATCAAAATACTTTTCAGGTACTATTCCTGTGTTCGATTTTGATGTTTTCTGAGTTTTTATAACGATATGACAATGTTAACGAGCGTTTTAGCACGTCCTGAATATTTTGTTTTTGGCTGAATGTTCATCAGTTTGATACTCGAATAGTCACTAAACGATACCAATTGGTCAATTGATATGATGCCACAAGAGTGAAGGAATACTATCTCCTTGATAACATTCAATACTCTTATTGCGATATTCCATATAGCGGAGTATAAAGATGAATAAATGAAAGTTGGGTAATATTTTCGACTTCGGTAGGAAGAGGGGAATAATGAACATCAACATAAATATATTGACCTGAGAGTTAGCCAAATAAACAAAAGAATAAATAGTATACAGTTGCCTGTAAGATTTTCACATATTAGGGTTTACTTAACCACGACACGTGTTTCGCTATGCATTAGCTTCCTCGAGCAGGAACTGTAAACTTATCTTAACCCTGTTAAATTTCGAATTCATACAACATTATATCAATTCATGGAATATACCGTGTGTCACAGACTCTGGGTACACCCCCGTTTTCTCCTTTGCTTCTTTAGCTATATTTCTGAAATTTGGAACATTGAATATGCTCACTGAGCAGCATTTCTCGACATATCTGAAAGAAAAAAACAATTCACAATTTTTCCGGAAATGGCATCAACTTTCGATTCTTGAATGGGACACCCTGTATATTGTTACATGATCGTTTAGGGATGATCATGAGGAATCCAACGATACCAGGTTTGATGATGTTATCTCCAATGACTGCGGAGATATCGCCATTTATTTTATTCATAAGCTCAATGAGTGGGAGAGAGAATTGGATTGACCCGCCAGAAAAAGTTTCTCTCTCCTACTCGTTGAGCTTATGGATAAAATAAATGGCGATATCTCCGCAGTCATTGGAGATAACATCATCAAACCTGGTATCGTTGGATTCCTCATGATCATCCCTAGCCGATCATGTAACAATATACAGGGTGTCCCATTCAAGAATCGAAAGTTGATGTCATTTCCGGAAAAATTGGAAGTTATTTTTTTCTTTCAGATATGTCGAGAAATGCTGTTCAGTCAGCATATTCAATGTTCCGAATTTCAAAAATATATCTAGAAAAACAAAGGAGAAAACGGGGGTGTACTATGAGTCTGTGACACACGGTATATTGTTCAATATGGATTTTCATCAAGTAACGGCACTTCCATTCAGTTCTTGAAGAACAGAATAGCAAGACCAGCACATATGTGGTTTTCTCTATGACTTATTTCAGTTTATTCATATTTCAGTATATCTTCATCATTAAACGCTTATTACGACTATTTGGAACTTTCATTCGATTAGATACCAAACAAAGCAAAGGTCGATAACTCTATAGGACTGAAGGAAAGTTCGATGATTTTATAGATGAACATCCTCAGAAGTTCAAACTGAAACTTACCAATGACCTGAAGTAGAGTCTGAAAAATTGAAACATTTTTGTTTTTTTCAGATTTGACGGCTCCAGGGCGGCCCTCAACCTCGAGGGCAATGAATAAGGTAGGGAAACCAATGATCAATCTGAAATTATGATCATGGATGGATGCGCATCAATTGTATAAATGAAGTTTGTGGGCTATGTTAATTCAACTACATAATTATGATTCACGCAGGATACAAATCAGAAAGTGATGCTGGGTGAAGTCCGTCAGACGTTACGTCAGGTGTGATGTGTAATAATTCATGAAACGAGTTGAGGAAAGCTTCATTCCATGCAACGAGTGAGTTTGCTGCCAGATGAGTGTAACAACAAATTTTTTTTTCCAACCAGGCATTTCTTTGATAATTTTGTTATTAATATATTACTTTCGGTATATATTGAAAATGAAATATCTGCTGGGGGATTTACAGATCTCAAAAAAAAATTCGTGTTATATCAGACCTATCCTGTTCTGACGGAGAATAATCACTTCAAAACAGTTCGGCATGTGGTTTCTCATTTGTGTCGAATGCTCACTACAATCCGATCACAAGAAAAATGTAGTTACCCATTTCCGGTGTGATTTAGTCAGAGTAGTAATTGTTTCCTGGGAGATAATCGTGAGAGAAATAAAGTATTTTGACTGCAAAATCTTTTCTACCTGGTATGTACACATCTTCAATACCAAGGAAATCATATCAGTAACAAGAGTTGTCATGAAATGCAGAGAGAAAATACAGAAATGAAACATTCATATGATTTGCGTGTATTTCTCTGAAGAAAATTTCGTAGATGTGATACGGCTACGAGACCTATTCTGCCGTGTTGAGCATGAAAGACGTATCTGCATGAATTCTAGTTTTGGGATATGAGTTTTAGTCTTCTTACTCGTATTTTTGTTCTCAAAGTTATTATCGTAGTTGTTAACTAAGAAGAACGTTTTTTTTTCTCAATATGGCCCAGAATATTTTTTTTGCATTTGAATAAAAAATGCACATACCTACCACTTTTTTTTGAAAATCTTTGAAAAATTACAAAAATATCATACATAGGTACTGAAAATGTATGCATTAAATTTGTTCAATAACAAGTATAATATTGCATAAATACGATAGCTCAATTCTTATAAAAATGTTAGATACTTCCTGTGTGCTTAGGAAGGCGATATTCCAAAACCGCCTGTTTGCTCCAAAAAACGTCTTCCGGCGAAATAAACTCCTGTTGAATTCGAGTCGACTCTAAACTGTCAATCAACTCCTCGACAAACTTCACCTCGTCACAGATTGCTCTCTCCTAAGACGAACTACACTATTATCGCCAAGAATTAACTTTATGAGAGTTTGTGCCTGCCCCGCGGTCTCTCGAGAATCTCCGCTGATTTTTATATCCGATTTCGGGCACGTTCCATTCCAGAACGTGACGTTCGAGTGGTTTGAAGATCGACACGGACAAAAGAGACCATCCACGGCAAGTAATGATTGCCATCGAGGAGATGATGCTCGATATGAGGTGCGATCTCCGACACTTTTTTAACGGAAAACATTAACAGGTTGACGGTGGTGCTTGAAGTTTCTAAGGAGGGTATAGAAGCCCCGGATATTTCCATACATTTTTACAATTTTTTATTTCAGAATATGTTGTCAGTTGTAATTCTATGTAGTTCCCGAGTGCACCTTATTGAAATGTGTGCTGCAATTAATGATTTCTGAAATATTGCTTAGCAAATGAATTCAGTGTATAATAATTTGATATGATTTCATCTTGAATTATATCTTGAATTATACACGAAAACGTTTGCTTGATAGCAATATTTTTAAAATTATAGAAATATAGGCATTTTGGTCGATTGAGCTTATTCTGAAAAGAATATAGGTTGATATTATTTCCAGAAAAAATGAAAACTCAGAAATCTTTAAAATCGAATACAGGAACAACATAGTATCTGAAAAATGAAAACCAATCCAGATTCATTTTGATCAGTTAAATTAGTTAAGCAGGTCTAGTGCAATTTGATCTCTGTAAAACTCTAGTCAGCCTTCAACTTTTTCATTGGCTATCCGGATTCAGGGAAATAATTCCAAAAAATGCACTGGAAAGTCTATAGAAATTAAAATTTGTCTGTAAGAGCTGATTTTTTTATGTGATGTCCCGTTATCGATCAGCAAGTGGAGTTTGAACGTCCCATTTACACAGAGAAGGCTGAAAATGTTTCCAGAGAAAGTTCCCATTGAATATTATACATAATATGATTTCAAACGAAAGATCGTTTTCGAGCCTGGTGAAATTATATTTCTTGCCACTGTCGATGGGAAATTTTTCTTGGCGTTTTTCATTTATCAGCCAACGCAAACTCTTGCTGTGTGAATGAAATGGTCATTCATTTCCAGGTAATCAATAATGGCATCTGGATATTATATAGGAAATCAGCTTTTCCAAGCGAGTGCCTGCTTCAAGAGTATTTTGACTGCATTAACATTAACAATTGAATATGTAGTCTCGGTAGGGTGTAGGTAGCACTGTGCTGGGAATCACACGTTAAAAGATAAGAGCCCGCGAGTTCTGGTCGGTTCATACACCACACTTTTACTTTTAATTTATCTTTTACTTTTACTTTTACCTTAAGAATGGAATTGGACCGTTCATACACCAGTGTTAAATTAAACAGGACGCATGCGCAGTGATCAAAAACAAACGAAGAAGAAGAAGTAATCGTGGGTTACGTCATTGTTTTGATTTGCAACTGACCAGTGACGACAACCAAACTGTATCGGATAATGACAGATATTTCACAGAACACCCATTTTATATCATTTCTGTAAAATATTCAGAAGAAGAACAGGGCTACGTTGCCCAATAATGTTGGTGGCACTGCTTGCTGTGATGACTTCACATGCACGCATGCGCAGTCCCTGAAATTATCTCATTCCTAAAGTTCTAAAGTAAAAGTTCTCATCCTTAAACTAAAAGTAGAAGTAAAAGTGCCGTGTATGAACGCCTCGATTGATTTACATTGTGACAACTTTCTTAAAGTAAAAGTAAAAGTGTGGTGTATGAACCGACCATTCATTGCTCGCAAAAGTTTTGACTTCTGAGGGTTGACGTTCTTCAGTTGGTTAAGGAAAAAAAAAAGAATGTAATATGGAGGAATCAGTAAATTAAGTCAAAAATCAGACTAACATAACGGTTAGTTGAATTTCTATAATTCTGTTGTTATTAGCAGAATTTTGGCGGGATATTTCAATTCACCCTTAGATCAATTCACCAACAAATCACCAAAGACATCAAGTTTCAGATCAATACGTTCGTAACAATAGTCTAGTTCCTAAATTGTAGATAGTGACTCATGAGTTGTACGGTCATAATTCGATCTGAAGCTGGTCAAGGAATAGAGCATAAATCCACTAGGTACTTAGGTTCCAAATCTTTGCCACCCTCTTTCAACTTCTCCGCTCTTTCAAATACCGTAAAAACCTGAAAATTTACGATGAGTCACTATCTGAAATTCATGAACTAGACTATAAGTTATTACCATCGCTAGTTGAAACTTAAATCTGAAATGTTGCGCCTCAATGAATGTTTTGGTGCCGAACTCCACACATGAGAACTATATTCCGAAACAGGTCGTATCTGAGCCTTGTAGATCATTAGAATCTGACAAGAAGTGAAGTATTTCTTCGCACGAAATAGAAATCCAAGTTTCTGGGAAACACGGAAACACCTTTAACGATCGTTCTCACTGATCGTAATTCCTAGCATCAAGATACTCGACTTTGTAGGAATAGTTACTCCTGACCACTGAATACTAGATGATGATAGATCGGCTTTCCTTGAGAAGAGACATGACATTAAATTCCACCAAGTTCGTGTTACCACATTCTATTATTTTTACCAAGTTGTTCGTTGTTCTAAAATTGTTCGTTTCCATTAACCAGCTGACGAACGTCAACCCTCAGAAGTCGAAACTTGTGCGAGCAATGGATCAACGAGGCCTTACCTTTAAACGTGCGATTACCCAGCACGGTGGCCCGGCGAGGATTCGAACCCCGGCTTCCGCTTGATAGGCAGATATGCTAACCACTACACTACCGAGACCACGTCATCGTTAATTTTATTGACGTGAATGTTTCTTTGGATTTTTGTTTCTCGAGCTGGTACGGGGACTCTGGAAGAGAAACTGGTATGAAGAGTACTGTCGTCCACCAAAATTATGTACCGAACAAGATGTTTTCTCGAGCCAATCATTGTTATGAAGCAGAAACAAAGTAGGCGCCAGAACTGAACCCTGTGGAACACCTGCATTTATTGGGAGAATATCAGATGATACTCCAGCAACAACCACATACAGAAAGAACAACTCTTCATTTGTGTATTATATGCTCTATATCGACACACTGATTTTTGGATGTTCATTTGCTATTTCATCTACAAGACAACTCAAAACCCCATATCACCCACTACGACCGACTTTCCATATTCCATCTCTTAGTACCTCTCGATAGAAAGGGGGGAATTCGAATTACCCTCTGTAAATCCTTTCCCCGAAATAAATCACTTTATATCTGGAAAGCGACTTTCTGTTTCTGAATTTCTTAACGACCTCACCCCCACAACCGCCCCGCAACCCCGCGTGACACTACACCTCCGCCGCCCCTCGCGCCAAAGCGATTCCCGACCGCGATTGGAAGCTCCTCGAGACGGATGAGAGAAGGATGTCATCTTAGCGGGCCTCGGAACAGATGACGATCAGTCAGATAAAACTGCGGATGTGTGCGACATTGAAAAATCGAGTTGCGGCAATCACGCGTTCGCTTGTCTCGCGTGATTGCCGAGCGCGGTTTTCGGGAATTTTCCCCGTCGTCTTGAAGATATGTAAGGGGTGAGAGCGGTGATGGGTCGAATGCGGATCGGAATGTCTCATGGACAACTGCAAACGAAAAAACTCAATTTTACACAAAAACTCAACTTTCATAAATAGTCGGTGAGCTTACTCGAAGACTGGCTATAAATCAAAATATCTTGAAACAACTGGTTCGGGCCAGCTTCAACTCACACTGAAATTTCTTGACAGGTGTTAGTTCATTGACCTACTGTTCAGTTGAGTTGAGGCTGAAGTGTACGGATTGTTCCAAGATGATTTGATTTAGAGCAGTCTTCGAGTAAGCTCACCGACTATTTGTGAAATTTACTTTCATTCAACGTGTATTAGTATTTGCTTTCCAGTTACTTCATTAGGCACATGTCGTGATGACGGCTTCTTGTACTCGTTGTTAGCGTCAGATTTTATCGAAGTATAATTCACTTGAAGGAAATTTTTTTATATTATGGAAAATCAACGACTATCGAGTTGTTGGTGGGAACTATCTTGCACTGAGGATAGTTCGATGAGACCGAAACCGGGGTTGCATCAACATGGATATAATTCAACGCTTTTCGTGATATTACACAGGGGAGTAGTTTTTTCTGGCAAGTATTATTCCATTAAAACACTGTGTAGTTAGCGAAACGCGTTTGGTGTTAGGTAATTGATCTCTAGGAAAAGTTTCAACTTTTACACCAAAGGTTCCAATCTCATACTCATACATATTGTGTAGGTAGATAGAAAACAGAGGAGGCCTCATACAACGGGCCACAAATGACCCTCCGCGAACGACAATCCTCTACTTGCGGATAAAGCTTTAATTCTCCACAGAAATCAGATCTGCAAGTAGACCGAAGACGAGTTTTGTTTGCAGCAGGTCATTTGATAAGGCTTTGCCGTACGACGTACCAGCTGTAGGAGGTCTCCTCTACTTGGGGTAGTAGGAGTTTGAGTCTTCGGTCGTCATTCAGCAGCTGGCGTTTCGCCTTAGAGGTTTGCACCATCTTCACCAGATTCAAATGTCCGGTATATCATTGATGACATTGTTTTACGAGCAGTCAATAATTTTTTCATCGAATAACAAAGTTAGTGAGGGGAAAACAGTCAATTTATTAGTAATCACACTGGATGATGCGCTCAATTGGTCTTATCACATTGATGAATTGGGAAAGAAACTTTCGAAATATATTTTTTTACTCAGACAATTGCGGAAAATTGTTAGCTTGGACACGCTACTGTCGGCATATTATGCATTCTTTCATTCACACCTTAACTATGGAACATTGCTCTGGAGAAATTCCCCGAATGCAGTTAAAATTTTAATTCTTCAGAAGCGAGCCATCAGAATAATTTCGGGAGCTGGCTTCAGAGACTCTTGTCGACCAATTTTCATTAACCTTGGCATTATGACAGTTACTTCTTTATATATTTTTCAATCTTTGATGGAAATACATAAAAATAAGCATGTACTTCCAACTAATTCTCAGTTTCACGAACACAACACACGAGGAGCTGATCTCATAAGAACACCTAGATTCAAATTATGTAAATCTGCAAATAATTCACTCAATATTAATTTATATAACAAATTACCATCTTCATTCAAATAGTATACTTATCCACTGCTACCTTTAGAATCCGTACCAAAATGGCACTAACAACCAACTGTTTTTATAATATTGACGAGTATCTTGCCGCGCCGAATCATATGTTTGACTCGTGATTGTCATCTTGATATGATAATTTTTATGAGAATTTTTATTTATATTGATATCCTTGTTTTCTGTGTGACTTGTATGAATTTTTTATGTGAAATATGATTTTATAGATATTTATTTGTATATTGCAAATATTTTATGTTCCTCTGACCTGCTACAAATGTATATTTTTTTACATAACGTGGTTAAATAAATCTATCTATCTATCTATCTATCTATCTAGAAGTTTGGGATAAAAGTGGCGAAATCTGGATTGCTTGATTTTTGGTGGATAATTGAGCTTTTGGAGGTTTCCGTAAAATATGTACAGATGTCGCCAACACGCTCTTGTCAGTCTTGTCTGAAGCTAAATTTGCACTGAGTGAAAATGTGCACTGGGGTTTTTCCACTTTTTTTGATTGGCTTGTGAGGAGGGATCGCAACCTAAAGGATAATGGGTGGAATATGAGATACCAACACAACGTTTCGATATTCAAAAGCAATGAAATCAACAAATAAACACGATAAAAACATCGTAAACATCAAAATTTCGAACTGACATGACAATATGACAATTAACTTGACACTTGTAATCAAATTTGAAAAATAGGAACATAACGCCATCTACCGAAAAAATAGGGGAAACCTTCAAAAGCGTCGATTGTTTTTTTCGCCACAAAAATCTTAACAAAATCTAATCAGTTGAATCACCAGGATTTCTAGGCATCTTAAAGGTATTGATATCGAAAGATATGAACAAATAATCTACTTCAACAGTATTGCAACTGCCGTTCAGAAATCAATGGAAAAGTCCTAATTTCGATGAATGCCTTCTTTTCGTAGCCGAAAATGAAATGTTGTCGTTGGAATATTTGTAGAAAATCCACGAACTATGATAATTTCAAAATGTCTCTTTATGTTTGGGTGCACTCCGATTTCCTATGTTGTTGTACCAAATATTTATTTATACAGATTATCTTATCAAACTTTCATTGCTGTTAAGGCACGATTCATTTCAAATCCTCTGGGCTTCTATCACAATTTGTCGATACGAGGAGCTTGCCAACCCACAGCTGATGAAGGCCAAAGCCAGAAACAGCTAGTTGTCTTGTGATGGGCATTTCGAGTTAAATGCAAATTGTGATAGACCAGAGAATTTGATAATCTATTTATCAGTTTCCTGATTCATCTTGCTTTATAGAAAATAACACTTTCTCTTTATATAAATGAATAAATATATATATATATATATATATATATATATATATATATATATATATATATATGCACAAGAAATGTATATTGAGAAGACTCATATTCAAAAAAATCGCATCAGAAATAATAAAATTATAATAATCGCTCAATACTATGAAACTGACAAAAATATTTCGTAAGTATGAAATTAAACATTCGAACAGCACATTTTGAATCATTGAAGTGGTCTTTCAAAAATCTTAGTGATTAAACTACCAGGGTAACCCATATTTTTCGATTCGAATACAAAGATCCACCTATATGAACCATCCCCGAAAACGAAACCCACATCACCTCAACGCAGATCCGAGTCCCGAAATCGCATCTTCCGCTCTCTGGCGCCCATTCAAGCAACAACTCGAACAAACAAATCATATTTTCAAAAACAAAAGCCGAACCGCGGCGCACCACCTCCTTTCGCGTTCATTACGGCGCCCCCTTCGCGTTGATAAAAGCCCCGGCAAGTCTTCGACCTGAAATATTTATGCCCGCCGGATAAATTCATCGATTGTGGCAGCATTAAAAGGATCGTACAAATGAACGTGTTGACTTTGGAAATAATCGAATGCTATTAATTTCGACGTCAATAGCTATCTGGTAGGAATGCTTTCAACCTCCGAGAAATAATGAGCGGGTCGCGTGCTACAACAGGTGTCGCTCGGTGTAATGACGCTGTCGAGCATTTAGATTTTTTTCCAGAAAGGAATCAATAAGGCGTTATACAAAAGACCGGCAACATCATCATTAAGACGAGCTGCCGGCATGGCGGTTTGATTTAATCGAGGCGCCTTTTTTCTGGACGAATGGAGAAGAATTGGTGTATTTTCCCCGTAGTTTTTGGGGTATTAACCTACCATAATCTGGAAAAAGCCCGAATTTATATGGGAATCTATCAAAGCAAGTTTCTCTTATCTACCATGACATTGAATGGTGATGGTTCGGACTTCTATTTTCTATATTATTACCTCCATTTTCTAAATTATTACCTCTATTTGAACCTGTTGCTAAGAATGAAATGATAAACATACAAATCAAATGAGGTAATCAAATCCAAACAAGGTTAAAATAGATTTATTGGTGAAAAATGAAATTGAATGTTTTTTTGATCAATCAAAGCTTCAATTTTATTTTTGACCAAAAAATCCATTTCAACCTCTTGTTTGGATTTAATTACCTTCAATTACATTCAAGCAAACGCTACCCCGGAAAGTTGCTATGTCAATTATCTAGTGGATGGAATAATGTGAAAATTTGGAAAATGTAATTATTGAGAACACAAAAATGAACAAAATTTGTGAAAGGAAGAATGCATGTGATTCCTCATCGAAAAAATGATAGGATCTTTCATATAAAGAAACTTCATTGGAGCATTCCCCGTTAAGATACAGCCCCTCTAAAAGGAGGTACATAAAATTTGTATAACAATTTTTTTCACAAGCACTCAAAAAGTTAAAATATTGAAATTAACCTGAGGTTTTGTACCAACAAAAAGACACTTAGCCAGTAATTTATTTGGTTTACCTCATGGTTGTAAGGGGTGGAAAACGCAACCCCTAAAATTTATTTACAATGTAACTTTTTTCTTAGTATTTGTTTACCACTCGCAGCAAAAAAATATTTTACAGACAACTGCAGAGATACATCGTCGTAAATGCGAAAATACGAAACTAATCTATCTAGTAGGTCGCTATTAGCGATAGTGACAATTAAATTGGTATGACGCTTTCAGTTTGTGAATTTTCGAAATTGAATTAATATTCAGTGCTTGTGAAAAAAATTGCTATACAAATTTTATGTACCCCTTTAAGGGGCTGTATCTTAACAAGGGATGCTCCAATGAAGTTTCTTTATATGAAACATCCTATTTTTTTTTCGATGAGGAATCACCCCCTCGATTGTTTCACACTTATTCAGTTACACCCTGTATATACAAAAAATATATCATTTCTGCTTCAGAATTGGTGGAATGGTAAACAACGATTTTGAATTTCTGCCAACGCACATTGAGGCAGATCGTCTCAAAAGTTGACAATGAATCCAAAAAGAAAGTCAGGATTTTCACTGATTGTTTTCATCAAATCACAACTGAGTACATGCCTAAATATACTTCAGACCTCCCCGAGTCCCTATCGTCACTACCTACCCTTAATTAATGTATTTGCAAACCTATCGTATAGTGTGTGAAGATTAGTACATATGCTATTTGCGGTCTTTCAACCAAATAGTCAACTGCTTCTGGTGAGTGTTTGAGATGGCTCAACTATCTCTACCCCCCAAATAATTGCAGATCATCCTCAAAAATCATTTATTTTTCGGCGTTTACGAAATTCGAATGAGAAATTCCAGTAATAAGTTGAACAGTTGATCCAATGTTAGGGTCATATTCTCCAGAAATCTTTTCAATTTTTCGAGTTTTCTCACTCCTGAAAATAGAGAGAAAAAGCTTTCAATTTTCATTTCTGTTTTAAGGCAATGTTGTATATTTTTCCCGATATATAACTGCAATATTATTTCGTCAGTTACACATAGTATTTCTTATGAATTTGGAGATTGTGTTAAAGACATATATTCAAGAATACATATAAATCCCTTTGACAACGTTTCGGGAGCTAGTCTGCCCACTGTTTCAAGCCTTTTTGTAAATATGTAATGAGATTTCAATTTCTGGTGAGTAGTGTCAAAATATGACACAGGCACGACTAATTCATCGATAGCTCTACCAAAAATTGATTTTGACATAACCTACTTCGAACTCTACCCTTCCCGTTCGACTTCTTTTTTCAGAAAAGGCATTCAACATTGGGGTATACTCAATGAACAAGTAGCAATCTCTTCATTTTCGTTCAACAAAATGAAATTCGCCTCTGAGTAACTTTTTTGTTCTATTTTCCTCTCATTACGTTTTCAACCATTTGTTGAAAATATAATCGGCTAAAATCAACTCATCTCTTTCTTGTATTCTCAAGTTGCTTATATTCTCAGCTGTTCTCATCCTCAATGGTCCCGATGTTTCACTAGTATGAAGACTGTCACATATATATGGGATACTATAAACACATTTTTTCCGTATTCAAAGGTTTGTTTCGATTCAATCAACCCCTAATAGTTTTCCCTGTTTTGGAAATTGTTCCTACCTCAAATAAATAACCTGTATACTTGATTTTTCCGACATTGGACATAGGGAGTTATCATTTTCATCTGAGCACTTTGCTAAATATTGGTGCTTGCTCTATACAACCCCTTCGAAACTTTTGAATTGTTTTATTAACGAATTCATATTTATGAGAATTTTCTCTAAGTACTTTTTTATAGAATATATTCTCTTCACTAGATATCCTAGAACATATTATCGAAATTAAATCTTGCGCCATTTTGTGACTTCTTTTCATCTTGAATTTTGAGTATGGAAGACAAAGATGCATTGCCACTTCTCGGAGAGTTATATAAAAGTTTTTCATTATTTTTGGATTGACATTGAGGAGAAAAATCTAAAGAACACTTCCCTAAATATTCACTTCCAATCGAAATTCACGAACTTGTGAAAGACTTAATATTTGAAAAGTTTCGTACACTTGGCAATCCACCAACAAAGTCGGAAACAAATCTTGTATTGGGATTCCAAGATAAGCGGTACGATCTCAGGTGAAAAGTATCAAACAATGTCGTAGTATTGTCAAAGTGGTGCTTATTAAAAACTTTTCCTAGAGATCAATTACCCTAACACCAAACTGATATTTTTGCACTCGACGCGCGTTTTGCTAGGTTAGCATCTTCATTAGAAGGAAATTGAAACTGATACAACTTTTACACCAGAGGTTCCACACTCATCGTTTGTAGGTGCTTATTATTTTGAAAATTCAAAAAATGATTAAAATCAATACTGATATTTATCAAGTAGAATTCATGGTTAAAGTTCCCAAAAAAAGTGAAAAAACAATAAAAACTGTTGTGGTGGCTCACACAATTTTGTGGTTCGAAGTTTTCAAAACTCCTAACCTCAATTAGCAATTGTTGTTAAAGTGATGCAGATAAGTTGGAGTTTTCTTGAATGTAACGCTGCGATCTTGATTTGAAATCCCACTAGGTATAAATGATAGAAAATTTTGGATCTTGCTATGCTCGTCCCACAGAAATCGCATTCATTATATAGAATGAAACGCTTTCTAACTGGTTACTTGAATAAATAATATTTTAGGAGCGTTCACTAACTCAATTGATTTCATGAAATGAATGGTTGCATCGAGTTACTTCTGAGGCTCCCAGGTGCCCAGTATCCGAGTAAACAACTCTCGTTACTGGAAAAAAGCGCGGGGGGTGGGGGGGTTGAACTCATTGGGGGGGGGGTTAAAAAAATTATAATGAAACCAATCGATGAATTATCATTTTTTAACATAAAAACATTGATTGCAATTTTCCATAAAAATGCACCCCTTTCGAGTAATAGCGCAAGGAAAAGTGTGATTTTTGCAAAAAAATTTGAAAGTTTTTAAAGTTTTTTTTTATTTACTGAGAATCTGTTAGTATTACAAAAAAAATTATATATTACTTATTTGAAGTATTTCAGTTGACAAATAAAAAGGTTTTTGCTTTATTTTTGTATGATTAATATTAAAGGAGATATGACATGGCAAAAATGGTTGCTTAACGAAAAATGAAGAAACCGGATCGTTCTGGCGTAAATATCTCGAAAAATATAACTTTTACGAAACAAATGAAACCTGTCATTTTGCAAGATGACAAAATCGGGAAAATTTTGAGACCAACCAGAACCGTTCAAAATAAGAAAAAAAAAGTTATGGGCAAAATATTTTCTTTTCTATAATTTTTAATGCCAATTTTTTATCGCCATATGGGCTAAGGTGCTTGGAAAAAAAATCCTTTGGTGAAAAGTCAGAACACTTCGTCCTTAATATGTCCAGCCATGTTTGGCCATATCGGGTAATTATTGTTTATGTTTTGGCCTGCTAAAGTTGGGTAGAATCGTGTATTTTTTTTAAAACATTTTCAGTTTGTGACCAGCAGCATGAATATTATTTATTTCAAACAGCCAAATTTTTCAGCATTTATTCCAGGATAGCTGTATTTCAATTTTTTGTATAATTTTTCATCTGTAAGCAAATTGGTCTGTTTAAAATTGCCCATTTTATGTTTATAACAGTGAATGCTCTTTTTTGTTGGGCGAAATGAAAAAAATTGGCCCATCAAACTCAAATGTTGCATATGACATGAAATTTCGGCGTTAACCTTAGCTTCAAATGGTTCCTGGTACATCTCGTTATCATTAGCCAAAAAAAAAGTTATGTTCAAAAAACCTTTTTTTTTCCATCAATCACAATTTTTTTTATAGTAAATCCATTGGGACCCTCTATGTATAAGTTTAATGAACATTTTTCGTACTGTATGTTAAGATGATGAGCCAATTAAATTCTGCTGTCAAATTTCAAATCCCGACTCTAAAAAAACAACCCTGAAAAAGGGCAGGTTTTACGGTTCACAGGGTGTTTCAAAAATTTCTGACATTAAAATCTTAATCAGTGACCCTAAAAATCCTCCGGTACCTATTTCCACAAAAATTCATTTAATATTGCCCGAGATATTAAATATTTAATAATTTTGGGCCAAAACAACAGTTTGGCCAAGTTTTACAGCGTTTTGGAGCTTTGCCCAGTAACCAAACTTGTTTACTCGGATTCTTGACACCTTTTTTGACAAATTCCAAAAAAAATTAAGTTGATCTGAGTGGTCTCGAATTAGTCCTTCATTTTACTAAAGAATGTACTTCCTTCACTGGAGTAGATTGAGTGAATTGAATGTAACCTACTGAATATCACATTTCATCTTGTAATAAAACTAAAACAGCACATGAACACCAAATTCATAAACAACAAAATTCTCCTGTTTTAAATTGTGTTCTTATCGTTGAACAAGAAACAAATTTCCAGAAGTATTCCATCTTCAGCTCATTATTTTTCTAAATATTGCCGTTTGAAAGGCCATTAAAAGTTTTACTTGTACGTCAAATGCAGGGAGAGAGTATTAAAAATGATTTTAACAAGCAAATTTTCCAAGATTCCGGCGCTCAATCGGCATAATTAGAGAATATTTCATGCGAACTAATCTGATTATTTGGGCATTCTGGAATATAACTAGCGAGTATTTTTACTTTATCATTGTCGATACGCGCAGTACGTGAAAAACTTCCAGGTTATTATTCGTATATATTCCAACTCCTTATAGTAGCTCATAATGATGAAAAAGCATACAAGAACAATTCGACATAAATTATTACAGTTCTTCTTTGGCGATCTTTGCACATTGCGAACATTTCTTGAGATATTTTAATGAAAAAATTTGCAGTTTCGAAGAATCGGAGTGTTGAATGTCCGACTGAGAAAGTATATCTTTTGAATATCTTGAAATCACAGCACATTTAATGAAATATCGAGAACAATAGTTCTGAAGAAATAATAATGAATATTGGAATCCATACAAGTGAAAAATTTTTGGAAACATAGAAAAAAGAAGTTGCTGACTGATAGGACGTGTTTTATTCAGAAGAAATTATCTTTTTATTTATTGCAGCTACTTTTCGGGGTAGGTAGATTAGAAGTCTGACCTTTCACAATTGTATAGATTTCGATATTGATAACATATTTCCCGGATTGTGGTAGGTCAACAACCCAAAAAACTTCGAAAAAAACGTCATCCACCACAAAATGATGACATTCAAACAGTAAAGAGTTTTGTTATCATCTTTTTCCTCATATTCATCAAATTTTCATTGATAAACCTATTTAGATCAGTCTAATTTCCTTAAAAATAGATAATCCCATTGAGAAGCAACACAAGAACTTATTGCAAAAATGAGAATAGTCTCTCTTAAAAATCGTAAACTTCATTGGAATCTTTCAATTTTAATGCCCTCCAATCCTCATTACCACATACCTAACAGACATATTGATATTGTCAACATTTTTCACATTGAATGAACAACATTACATAACGTAGCGTTTCACCAAGATATGAACTTTTCATTTGCAGTAGTTTTTGGAATATATACAAAAATGTATAGTCATAGGACATATGTCTGTATTTTCAAAAGGACAAGATATATACAAGGACGAACAGAGTTTACGGGAAAGGCATCATTTTTAGAACCACTCGATAAAAACAAAATTTTTATGACGACACTTGTTGCTAACCGGGCAGTATCAAATTTCATTTGTAAATGAAAATAGGTGTCTTGTGACACCTCTTGTTCCTTCATTTCCCTACCCAACAATTACTTTCTTTTGATAATGGGACATGATGTTCTCGTATTATGACGGTTTTACTAGAGGAGCAGAAAATGTAGTCCTCATTAAATTACTATTTATGTTGCCAATCAGGAAAAGTATTTCGAAGATGAAGATTTTTTTTGCGAAAAATATCTTTCAACATTTTCAAATCGTTTGAATGTCTGTCTGTCGTCAGGTTTGATACCGAAAAGACGACAGAAAACGCGTTCCATTATATATTATATCCGTAGAATTCTAAGATAATGCAATGATTGTTGAGGTGATAGATACTTATGAAAAGGTAAAATGGAATTCTCCTCACATCGAGGTATTATAAGAAAAGAAACAATTCATTAGGGTACTATAACAAATACTAAATAACTTTGCCAATACGTGTTTTCACAATCATCGTAATAATTCAGTGGTCTCGGTAGTGTAGTGGTTAGCATATCTGCCTATCAAGCGGAAGGCCGGGGTTCGAATCCCCGCCAGGCCACCGTGCTGGGTAATCGCACGTTAAAAGGTAAGGCCTCGTTGATCCAATGCTCGCACAAGTTTCGACTTCTGAGGGTTGACGTTCGTCAGCTGGTTAACGAAAACGAACAAAAACAAAGAACAAGAACAGAACAATTGAGATATAAGATCAAGTTCTGTTGGGATTGTGAGATTTGAATCGTACAACCAATTCGTCAGTTTCAACACCAAATAAATTTCCTTAATCAGTAAATCTCCACTTCGACGAATTTTGTAGAGATAACCTGTGTGATTTCATTAGACCGATAGATGCTTCTGTTCCATTTTTCGCAATTGAGTGATTGACAGTAATTTTTCTAGGACTATTGGAAAATGTTCACGTGATATATGTGATTTCAAACATATAATACGACACTTTCTCCACATTCCTCACCCATCGTCATTAACAGCGTCCATTACTCACATCCATTGCACACGGCCGGCATCCAAATGGGACTGACAGCCAAGATCACTATTTATATCTGAGTATGAAAATATCCACACCTGTTCGTGAAAAAAATGCATTAATCACCTTACTATATCAATAGTCGAAAAAGTATAGTGTGCAACTCGCCCCGAACACCCATTTACCTCTCATATAACTGAAAGCACTGGCCTATATCTTGTGCTGCAAAAGTCATATTCTTGGGAAATGAGTCGTTTCATCAATGGTGATAAGTTTCACTCTATATGTTGAAATTAAAGAACATTTTGTCACCAGGTGTAGTGTCTTCAATATTCAAAGATTCTTCATTAAATGGTGAAAGTTCTCTATCGAAGATTTGAAACAAGTATAACACATGAAATTTTGTGAGCAATGGCGGAGGAGCCCTCATCGAATTTTTGGTGGTATCCACCTACCACAATCTGAAAAAATTAGAAATTATTATTGGAATCTATACAAGTTTAATTATGGAACAAATGGTAAATGAATTCGAAATGGTATAAATGCTCCAATGGATATCTTGTAACTTTGTAGAGAAAAAACATGTTTCAACTTGAAAATGACTATTATCAACAAGAATTTTGAATAGCTGTGAGTTCACCCCTTTCTCCAATTCTGAGTATTATTTATAGGGAGTATTTTGAAGATTCTTCTGTAGAAAGTAATCCAAATGATCCAAATGTATGAGGAAAATATGTTCTGATGATTTTGCTTGATGGTCGAAGTGTAAAATAGAAAATATGAATGAACTATAATTTCTAGATGCTATGATAAAGAAATCAACAGTCCATATATGCACAAGTGTATATCGTAAAAGAACAAACAAGCAGATATCTACACTTAAACGATGGAATTGAAACCTTTGGTGATAGAGTTGAAACTATTTGTAGAGATCAATTACCCTAACAATAAAATGATACTTTTTGCACTCGATGCTCATTTCGCTAATAAAGTTAACATCTTCAGAAGAAGAGTATCAGTTTTCTATTATTGAAGATGGAACCTTGTGAGAAAAAGCGCATCGAATGCAAATGATACCAGTTTGATGTTAGGGTAATAATTGATCCCCAGGTTCAGATATCTACACCATAATTCAAACCACAACAATGACGTTATAGTGAGATGTGTTCATGAAAGAACCAAAATTCTTTGACAAAAATCGATGAAGATATTTCACCTAATGAAATCAATATTGAAAGAAAATTAATATACTGACAATTTCTTAAGGAAAACATTGACGGACACAGGAAATCGAAACACATCCCACAGTGAAGACAAAAATACTCACAAAAATTCAGAACCTGTAACAAATATGTAATACCAGTTTGATGTTAGGGTAATTGATCCCCAGGTAAAGGTTCAGATATCTAAACTATAATTCAAACCACAACACTAACGCTATAGTGAAATGTGTTTTTATGAAAGAACCAAAATTCCTCGACAGAAATCGATGAAGATATTTTACCTCATGAAATAGACATTGAAAGAAAATTAATATATAGACAATTTCTTGAGGATAACGTTGGACATAGGAAATCGAAACACATCCCACGGCGAAGACATACAACCGACAAAAAATACAGAATCTGTAACAAACATCACATCTAATGTCTCTCAATTGTTTGAAAAGATAAAACGGATCGGCAAAATCTAGATTGTCAGAACTACTTTAACAAAATACAGTATACGTTCAATACTATAGAGGCGGATGTTCTTACCAATGTTTTACAGTCTGCACTCTGTATACTTCTAAAGGGTATCTCCATTTTTCGTTAATATCACGTGGAAATCAGGTCAAGTCATAATGGACTTATGGTGAAATTGTACAAAACAACAAGATTGGATATGGTGGCCAAATCGCACGAGGACGAAGTTTGAGCACGATACCGTAGGCGAGTACTCAAACGTTCGAGGACCATATGTACAGTTGATTTTTTCTTTCGATCAGGTGAATATTTCAGAACTCTCATTGATAATCGATTACAGATATCGAGTATTCTTTCGATATTTTTGAAAAACCCAAATCAAAGAAACTTTATTGAATTCAATATTGAACGACACAAATTGAATTAGTAATGTCGAATCAAAAAAT
This sequence comes from Zygogramma bicolorata, assembly GCA_032362365.1. Lineage (NCBI taxonomy): Eukaryota > Metazoa > Arthropoda > Insecta > Coleoptera > Chrysomelidae > Zygogramma > Zygogramma bicolorata. The sequence continues at coordinate 1,714,713 of JAVJAQ010004414.1, read as the reverse complement.
GGTAAAAAAAGTCGTTTTGGTGAGCCTCGAACCCACGACTATGAAGTTGATTGTCTCTGAGGGCTAACAAGCTAACCAACAGGCCAATTTGATGATATAATTATAGTTGATTATAGGTATGAAGAGAGGATATGAGTCCTTCAATAACCCAAAAAAACATCAATTGTTACAATTCAAACTTGACCCAATAAACTAAAAAATATTTCAGGTATGAGTACATTCATTCATACTCAAATGAAACAACTTGAATTTTGTGTTTGTAGGTAAACAGATCAGAATTGTGACGTTTCTCCAAGGTTGGCCCTGGAAACCAAGTATTTTAGTCTCTGTGATTGGTGGCATTCACATCCTACCTTGCACACTATAAAGAAATCATCATATTCACGGGTGGGACTAGAAAAATATCATTTACTCACAGGAAATATTAACGTTTTTCTTGAAAAATTTTATCTGGAATGTCAAAATCTCCTAGCTAATTTAGGAAAATATTATTCCCGGTTCCGGTTTGTGTGATTGCCTTTTGGCTGATCCATCTCCATTTCTGTTTTGAGTATTTGGAGTACCATAGAATTACCTTATCTGTACGTTCGATTTGTCCACGCTGCACTCTCGCATTCCGGTGATCCATTCTCCCAGTGGCGTGTCCCAAGCGGGCGAGTTGTCTTAATCAACCCGTCTGGGGATCCGGAGTCGGTTCCGTGTTCGAAACATCGTCTTCTCCGTCCCCCGCACCCCAAAGCGCACTCCATCACTATTTGGAGAGACACTCGCGCGGCGGGACGATTCGAACATTGCTGGAGTGATAGACCGAAAACACGCGAACGTGCACTTAAACACCAGTGGCGGAACATCGGGAAGGTTTTGGGCGTTGGTCACTTTTGTGGTGTAAAATTATTTTAATGTAGTTTTTTTGGTAGTTCAACGTACCGCAATCTATAGAATGAAGAAACAATTTTGACAAAAGTGCAAGTATAAGAGGGTCAAGTTCTAGTCTACCCCAGAAATTGTTACCCTGATAAAAAATGCTCCTGATTAGGGAGTTACTCTTTGAATGAACCTACTAAAGAATCTGGTATCATTCAATTTATCATTTCTTCGATTGAATAACGAAGACACAAAGTTAATCGACATCTTGTACTCTTGGATTTTGACCAACAAAAAAATTAATACAATAAATAAACTGCAACATATAGAAACTACTTTCTGATTCGTAAACTCAATAATGAAAATCCATATAAAAAGTAGTATGATATAAACAGCTATAAGTTGATACAATCCTATAAAGACCTTAGATGAACAAGAAGTTTTTCAAAGTGATATGTCCAATAATAGCTGTTTTCATTTGAACGGAATATTAGTAGTACATAACCAGATCAATTGCATATTGCATGTTTTTTTTTGAGAAACCCTGAATGTACTCCAAAGAAAAATATCTTCATTGGAGAATCGATCTCAGGATCTTTCAAAGGTACCCAGCACTGTCATTGAAATGAATTCCCTGACTTCTCCATGTTTTTCCTGATCAATTTTTTCATTCGCCCAGTACCCATATCGAACAGTTTGAAAGTAAGTACTTCGAAAATTCGAACTATGAAAATTAAATGAGTACAATCGGTGCGAATAAAATTTATTGAAACTCACAAAATTTATGTACCCCATGAATGAATGAAATGAATAGTAACACTGTAACAATATCCAGTTAAAACAGTATCGAGAACTCAAGTATACACCAATCGTTGAAAACATGAAAATGGTGAAACATTATCCAAGAAATGAAAATGTATAGAATGTACGAAGGGAGTTATAACATAAAACATCATACCCGTATGAAGAAGAAATGCATTCAGTTAAATTTCAACAGTTTGGGACTAGGAACGGGAATACTGGATATAATATTGCCAGCTGAAAAAAATGATTGCGAATCAATGAAATTGCAAATTAATTTATTCATAGCTTTCAAAATGATGAATATAAGTATCAGAATATTTGAAATAATCAAGAACGAGTTGAATTTCCCTAACTTATGAGTACAAAGAGCGGAATTCTCTGAGTTTTCCTTGACCTCATTCTGGTTTTCCAAATCGCTGGATAGCCTGGTATTTATCATAATCCGAGCGCTCGCCTATTCCAGTAACTCCGTCTCTGTCATGATGAATGTCCGCTTTGAATTCCATTTATGTCAGGTTTGAAGCTATTTTGAAAGTAAAGAAAATCATAGGAAGCAAAGAACCAGTTCGAATAAATAAATTCAAATGAATAATTTTTTATATGAATACATATTCACACTGGAGGAAAGCCCTGTAATGTTCATATTCTTGTAAAACTCAGCGAAATCCCCACTCTGCAAGGAGTTCAAAAGTAAAGGTGTTCTACTGAAAAAAGATCCTTGAACAAGGGAGGGTCGGTAACACAACAAAAACTGCACTTTTCGAATCATCCGTATTCAAACTGGCAAGGGTGGAAAGATTGACGGAAATTGGGAAGAGCACTGACCGTGAAAATATCTCTAAAAGCGAGACGGGTCTCCGACCCTTCTTCGATGCTCCAACGAAGTTAGTGAATCCAAGAGCGAAGAACCACCAACAAGATGGGTTGTCTTTCTCTTAATAGAATCAAGATGTTTCAATGAGTGTTTTGGTGGCGAGCCTCACACATGAGAACTGTGTCTTGTAAATTATTAGGAGCCAAAGAGAAGTATTTCGTCACACGAAATATAAATTTAAGCTTCTGAGAAGAACCTTTAGCGATCTATCTCACATGATTTTTCCATGAGAGATTTATTGATCGCAATTCCTAGCATCTTACACGATCGTCAAGATATTGAAAAATTGGCGCTGTTAATTGATTCAAGAAATTTTGACGATTTGATAATCCAGATTTGTGATGTAATTACATCAACCCTACGAATTCCTATTATCGAACGCCTCTGAGAAGCAACCGCAATCGTCTTTGGCGATGTGATGTCTTCACGATGTTGTCGCGGTGTTTCATGATTGAGGTGGGCTCCACAGCATTACAAGCGATGAAATGCGGGATTCACGTTATTGAGGTCGTTTACTTCTCAATTGCACTAAATTACGTGAAATTACTGACAAAAGGTAATGGAGTCTTGGAAAAATAGATAACGTTTCGGTAGATATTCTGCGAGAAACAGGAGTGAGTGATGGAGGATCTTGATATTAATTCATGATGAATGCATTAACACCACCAATTAAAACTATTGTCTAGTGAATGACAAGCCAACCAGACAACTAGTTAATGCATTTACTATGATTTTTGTTAGCTCACATTCATATACAGAGATCCCTACTTTTGAAGTTTGGATTGCATTTTTTGCATTAAGATGAAGGGGACAACCAAGTTCGATTTCTACCTAGTCTTTCTTATAAGCTTGACAGATTCAATCACATTTGAACTAAATAATTTACACTTGATTCAATGAATTTTGAGGAATGTTCAAGTTCCAAATCCCAAAATAGCTATTTGTATAACAAGGAAGCAAAATGCTACTTTCCCTCCCGAGGATGAAGTTTCATCAAGGGACGAGAAGGTAAAGATGATTTTTCCGCCTCCCTCGAATAAAGTCTTTAAAAAAATTATGAAACTTACTAACAAAATATAATGTTGATCTAAAACTGAGAAGTAGGTACAGTATATCATGCTCCTGCAATTCCCAAAATCAGGAGAACCCACAGAACAAAGATTTAAAAAAGAAAAAGGTCTTGACGCCGGATTTGAACCAACACCTATATTTACCATCGTACCAATCAGAAACAATGTTTTTGCGGAATCATGAATATAGCGATTGCTGTTGCTCTATTTTCCGTTAAACTATTATTTTTTCAAAATCTCACTCATTTTGCAAAGTACAAGTTGTTCTATAAATGAACGGTAAATTTATACTCATATAATTGAATATAGTTCAGGTCGTCAATTCCGTATGAATTATTCCACTGATGACGTGTCAAACTTCACTTCTACTTTTTCTCCCTAGAGAGGAAAGTACGACTTTGCTCCCTACAATGAAGCCACTTTGGATAGTGGAAGGCGAAATCGCGTTTTTTATACCAGTTGAACACAAAATTTGTTCTCCAATCGCTGATTTTGAGATTAGTTGAGAAAAAACTATATTATTAATGAAAACTGATAGGTAGCAGTTCTAGGCTAGCATTATTTGCCAATTCTCTGATATAAGAAGGTTCACAATTGAAAGAATCGGAATCGGAAGAAGAATAATAAAAATCCACTTTTGAGTCAATTAGTCATCATTCTGAATATTCTGCTACAAAATTCCAAGTCGTGATCAATATTCATCAAAGGGATGGATTTTTTAAATTTGAATGTACGGGGTACCAAGTATCAAATCAGTATTTTATTTCACATCATAATTAATATTTCGTCTAGGATAACGTTTGAAATAAGTGTGAATAATCTTAAATTCTCAAGTATCTACAATAGCTATTCCACTTTCCTGTTGCTTTTTGCCTCCAGTCCGTGTTTTTTTGGAAAGGTATATTCGATAACTAGGAAATAAAAAGCTTTCAAGAGGATGCTTTATTCGTAGCAGCTTCAAACATGTACAATACATATATTCAGACATTAACAATGTAATAAAGACTCTAAATGACTCAAAACGGTTATGTTTTTGTTTTTCGATTTATTAGTTTTGCTTTTTTTTTAAATATTTGCATATTTGAAAATTTTAGAAATTTTCTTTCTCGAAGCGATAGTTGTTATAGAGAGCTTCAGGAGGTTATTCAAGTAAATCTTCTCGGTGACATGCCTTCACCCATGCCTCACATTTGAAAGAGTTATTTAATATTAAGGTGCATTTTTATAAAGTATTTCGACGCAAATGAGCTTCCATTTGAAGTTCTGCAATTTGTAAAAAATATATGAAAAATTTCAAGAGCTACTATTCTACAGAACACTCGAAGCTATTACCTCTTGACATCTTTTGGAAACCTCAAGAGAGATGATAATTCGTCTTTAGCCTTCGACAAACATCCGCGATAAGCAGACAATTTTCCACCTTGGTTGTTTGCCATAATAATTCAAAATACACTAGTTTATTTTATATTGTCACTCATCAATCAAGTTGTTTGATAACACCTCGACATGTCAAACTGCTGAAGTTGGTGTTCTGTGGCGAGTGTCTCTACTGTATGGTTATGGTATGCTGGCGTTAAGGTCATCATTCATTTCATAATATACATGCCCGAATTACTGACAGTGACAGTACTTCATATATTTCCCCAAATATTTGCGTGATACCTATCATCCATCTCGAAATTCCCATCCCATTTCCCGATCCGAATTATTCCAATAAATCAAATTAAAATGCCAACCGTCCTCATAAAGGAAAAAGAAACCGGGCTCCGCCGGAATTTCCAACGTTGTAATCCGTCTTATAAACCGGGTGTCACTTTTAAGATCTAAATTAGCTTTTCCAAACGTGTCAATCAAAATAATAAACAAGGGGTGCATATTTCAATATTTGCCGGAGTCGGGTACAAATCAATCCGGCCGCAAATGAGAGTCGGTTTAATGCCAACCTCTAAAAATGAAATATAAGGTCGCCCTTTTCGATCCTACGGCCAATTTCAATACGCAAGACCGAGTCGCGGCTGTCAATCACTTTTTTATAACGCTCGGAGAAACTGCTCCGTTTGCGCTGTGAAGTATGAGCGTTTCGCTAGATTGAATTTTTTTATGCTTATACATACATAGACATGTGAGCTTCATTTGAACAGAAATTAAAAAATCATGTTCTCATACTAATAATATCAATACACGTGTATTGTAGGTAAGCCATTACGATATAGCTGTCAGGATGGTAGGAGTATAAAAAGTTCGTTTTAGTACTCAAACACGCGTGGAGAATCTGTTGTATAGTGACACACGTGTAGCTGTTTTGTTAAGTGTCTCGAAAATAACACAACAAAGTGTTCTTTTATTCACGTTATCATAGATTCTCCTCAATATTGGCCAATTACATCAATCATTCAAAATTATGTATCTGTCTACAAAATTATACAAATCGTAATATGCTTCACTTCTAGCAGCCCCCTTCCCCTTTCTCGACAAATTTTCAAATGGGTGCCCATGGATTCGGGATATCTCGTGATATCTGTTAAACAATCTGTTCAGGCTTGTCCCAACTACCTTCACAGTGGTTTGAGAGCTGACATCTATCATAAATCAACTACTACCCTGGTAAAAACCGAGGGTGTTAATTTAAATCCTACAGGTGCCAGTTAGGGTTCTTCACATAATAAATTCTCGCATATGATTGTATAGCTATTGATATTCTTGATTGAAATAGCACCTTCAGTCAAGCCATGATCACAACGAAGCAATTGAAAATTCAAACCCGTAAGCTGTGAGGACTCATTTACTTTTCATTGATTATTTACATGAATAAGAACAGAAAACAACAATTCAAACATGAAATGACGACAGTAGTAATTATTTTGTCGTTGCAAAATGTCAACTAAAGGGGAAGAATAGTCGAAAATCAACACCAGAAGCACTTTCATTTCCTTTCTAATATTCGCAATATTGATTTTCAAATTGATATCGCACCGTCTCCTTTATCGAAAACCACCAATTAACTACATCACTCTGACATTATTTGAAACTTCAAAAACTCAGGTTTTCAGAAACCAGTCAACTCAGTTACTAAGATTTCAAAAAGAAAAATAATTGACGAAGATTTGTACCGAATTCAACACCAGAGGCAGTACCGTGTCTTGAAATACCAATAGTTAACCTAGTTCCAAATCGTGATCCCAATTTTTTATTACCTAGCTTCATGATGCGTAGTCACCAAGTCACGTAAGGACTGTACTTGTATTTTTCTCAACTCTTTCCGAGGTCTCGCCCCTTTTCGAAACCCTGACTTTTCTAGAAATTTCGCCTTATTTTCTCAATGACTTCTTTTTATCCAGCCAAATTTATAGAAAAGATCTGGATGAAATAATAAATGCACATCTCAAATCCCAACATCACTCCTATCCACCGACAGAGGGCTGTAGACAAACCAAACGCCCGTAATTCAAACGGAGGGCTGTCGACTGACCCGATAATTATTGCCGACGTTGCACCAACGAGGACCGTTTGCCTCCATGCTCGTGGCTTTTTTTCGTGAAAAAGAATGCCCTAAAAAAATGTGGACTGTATGAAAAAAAAACTTTGATCAGTGGAACCAAATGATTACTCAATAATCTTCTTGGTTCAAACTCACTGAGAGAAGGAAGTACACTGGGCCTACTGGGGTTTATGTGCGGTGTAGTGGTAAGCACGTCCGCCTTTCAAGCGCAAGATCGGGATTCGAATCCCCGCCAGACCACCGTGCTGGTAATCGCACGTTAAAAGGAAAGGCCTCTTTAATTCATTGCTCGCAGAAGTTTCGACTTCTGAGGGTTGACGTTCGTCACCTGGTTAACGAAACGAACAATTTTAGCATTTTTGGAATCTAGTGTATTACTGAGTGTTACGGGTTGATTTTGACTTACCTTGATTTATGCCAATAAGCTCGTAATAGGATACAAAATGCTTGTACTTATTTATTCTTCCCAAAATAATTCACAATACTTAATATAATATCTACTGTGAGTTATCCTACAAGAGTGTTTTCATCTGAAATAAAACCTGTTGTCAATAATATTACAAAGTCGCTTTCGTGAATGGTTGTCCTTACTTCTCATTGAAGCAGTTGTGGACTTCTTCGAGGTTACGATCAGTGGGGATGGGTTCAATATTAGACTCTCTTCGGTGCAGGTTCATATTGGTGGCAAAATGATTCGATCTCGGTTCCTTTTGGCCATATTGGATTCCTCAGTTTCAGATTAATCTCTGAAAAACAAATATGAAATGTAAACAAACATAACATAACCTCAAAATAGATGTCAAAATTAATAGTATGAAAGTCATAAAAATCTCAAGTTTCACTGAATAAAAGCTACAAGTACCCGAATGCAGTGGATGAAATTAAGGATTGAAGGAAATCGTTAAGAAATATTTTGCTAAATGTTTAACCTATCAACAAACAAATGTCAACTATGACAAATGTCAGAATCGACACTTGATGTATGACTTAAGACTCAAAAAGTAACTAAACTTCAACGAGGCAGTACTGGGACTGAAAAAGAGGCTTTTCCTTTCACATGGTGAGGTAGCTCATGCTTTAGGCAAATTTAATCAAAGAATCTTCGAATTTGAATGATTTCAACTGGCTATTTTCAGGCGAATGGGCTGGTAGGCAACATTAGTTGGATCAAACAATTTAAAGTCGATAAGATTCTTACTTGATCTGAAGACTGTCCGTAACACTTTCGAGGCCACACACCATCCAAGGCCTCTTTTGGCTCTCCACCTGTATCATATTTTGGTTCTCCGCTTGCATCATCCATTCCGCTGCACCTCCTGTACACATACCAAAGTAATATCCCAGTAGCAGCTTTTATCTATTGTATGTTTTTCATGTTAACTTGCATGAAGGCCTCAATTAGTCATCCAGTAGACATCGGCTCTCCTTAAGGCTTACCCAAGGGGCAGAAAGATAATAGCCTGAGGAACATAAACTGGTAATCCCACTCCAGTGACAAGGTGATGTTATTCCATTTTTGCATGCGCCTTACACCATTGCTGCGAGATACTGGTCGTTGCCAATACAGCGGGGTAGCTTGCTACTAGAAGTACCTCTCCGACAGCTAATCTACAAATAAACATTGTCTGGAGATATATAATCACTTCATATGCTTACTTGTACCTATTTATTGCTTACCTGCTTTACTCATGAACATTCACCCCACCTGTGAACCTCTGGTATGCATACTTCAGGTATTTAGTGGCGTTAACCTTTTGAAGGCAAGATATTAGGCACTGTAGGTTTGATTCAGTGTACATAGTATTTAGTAGAGATAGCTAGAGCTTGCATAGTCTGCTTAAGTCAGTTATTAGCATTCAAACCATTTCATTTGATTCATCAATATTGAAAACAATAACATTTAACCTTGCTCCTGGCAGTTCAGAGGTTATAATTGTCATCTGTCATCTTATCACAGCCTGTACGCCCTGGTTTGGCCTTATGGTTGTAGGGTTATTAGCCAAGTCGTTCAACTCTAGCGTCTTAAGTTGGAACTAATATTGAGGGGGCCATTAGAGTTATTTCCAATTGAATTTGTTTCAAATCACTAACCACCTTTACCCTGAATCAAAGCCCTTCCCTCATCTCCACTGTTTAAAAGCTAGCGTGGTAACTTTGTTGAAAACTTTCGTGTTACCCCCCACTTGGTGAAACTCTGATTGTCAGCCTCCCCTCACAGGTAAGGGGTAACATGAGTTCCACGAATAGTGAATGAGCATACCTCAAGACTGGCTTCAAATTAAATATTCGTTCATTCAGAATTATTTGTTAATTAGTTTTCCAGGGGGAAACTGAGTACCTAAGTGTATCTTTTTTGTCCGTTGGGCATTGAGATAATATGTGTAATAACTAATATTGTGTCAGGAAAAACTCGTTTTGTACATACGTTAGAGGGGATCTAAGAGTTTCATTAATTCCGATGGGCAGAATGACGTTCGGAATAAAGGAAGAAGACGGAGTCTGGAAAGTGCCGAGAGGTCAGAAAAGTGCTTTGCCGACTATGTCTTCTTCGGAGTGATAAATTCGTCACTTTCCTGATAAAACAATCATCAGTGCCACGCTACTTTTCAGTCAAACTAGATATTTTCAAATTGAGTAGATCCCTTCCAATCAAATGACGGCATAGACACTGGAAATGCATATATTATTATCACTAAACATTTATGGTGGACCAAAAGTGTACAAAAGTATTCAACAAACAATTTGAACGACAAATATATGAAAGTGAGTTTGAAATGAGCATATTTTTGAAGGACTGTGGAAAAACTAAATTCACCCATGCTATAACCATTTTTTTTCCTTGTAGAAGCCGTCCGACCTTTCCTTTACTCCCAGGTCTCCGGAAAGCACTTCAGCTTTGCTTCCCTATACTTTATGACACTCATTCCAACAACCTTTTCCCCTGCAGAAGTTTGTGCAGGTTGATTGCTTGGTGTTTGTCATATTCTCCTGGATCCAAAATTGGTTCTTCATAATATTTGTTGCCTTTCATGATCCAGAGCCTCACATTCGCATATGCTGCAACCATTAGACTACTGTGGTTTTTCAAGTATGTTAACAACTGGAGTGAATATCAACGAACGCGGTATTCTAACTCATCGACCTTGTGTATGGACTGTTATAATCATTTTTCATTAGCCCTGTTTATCTCTCACATATCTGGAATAATGAAGTCCCTCCAGCAATTTCATTCAAAATGCATCTTCCCCATAAAACCGAATGCCTTCCGTATTCCCCGAGGCCCGAACACGCCGAAAAAACAAAAACGTGTTTCGGACGCGCGGGATAGCATTTCGAAATCTGAGTGACCGACTACACCCCCGAGTTTTACAACAGGAAGATGTATCGCGGCGATAATGCGGTCTTTCAGAACCGATCATTCTTCATCCCGAAGGTTATGCGGACGGAGCTGTTTGAATATATCGACGGAGAAAAAACGTCACGTACGATTTTTACCTGGACGCGATATCGAATTAGAAACTTGAAGGGACGACGGGGTGTCTCCCTCTATCGGATTAGGAAGTTCGGAATTTTGTTAGAGGGGTCTTAGGAGACTTCATGAAGGCAAAAAATATCATCTAATTTCGGACGAATTTTCACTTTTTTCCTGACGCGAACGAAAGCGACTTATAAATATAAGTATGACTGTAACGCTATGTAGATGGGATATTTGTGAAAATATCTCACGATGATGTACCTGATGGAAATATCAACCCGCATTTTAATAAAAAACTGCAAAAAAAAAGATCAATACGAAATTATCCGCCAGAAAATAGTACCTATATTATGACCCAAGGGAAAAAAAAATGAAGCTTAATGGTCGATTCTCAATAAATATTTAAATATTCAACAGTGCTACGCTACTTTTGAGTCGACTGTGATATTCTCAAATAAGGCAGATCACTTCCAATCAAATGACGGCATAGACACTGGAAATGCATATATTATTACTAAACAATTATGGTCGGCTAAAAGTGAACAAAGGTATTCAACAAACAAACTGAACAACTGAAAAAAATGGAAGTAGGACCATACTGTTGCCATTTTTGACACACTTGCGCAATATGCTAAATTGTGATAAGAGAAAATGACGTCTTGGTCTGCTTGGTAACTGAATTCTTTACTAGCATATTTGCTTGTTGAAACACATACTATGTTATCCGTCACTAATATAATGTTTATAACATCCAATGCTCGCTTGAATGTGGTTGACAATGTTCCTTGGTGAATGGTTATGGTTCGGACTTCCTTGGTCCATATTATTAACTCAGTTATCACCCGAAGACGATTGCGGATACCAGCAATCGAAACGTCGTGAGTACACTCAACTTGAAACTTGGTTACGTAGCTCCTAGTGCGAGGGGGAAACATCTTCTTTCAATCTTGTACACCTAAAAATTTTAAGTCATTTAAGTCATCGTTTTAAGTCTTTAAGTCATGCGTTTAAGTCTCAAAGTCATGTCTTTAAGTCTTTAAGTCACGCGTTTTAGTCTTTAAGCCTTTGAAAGATTTTAAATCCTGTACAGATTTCAGCTAGTTGTTTCCCGCTCGCCCTAGTGTGGGTTAATAATCGTTTTGATTTTTTTTCCACTCCTTCCATTGCACAACCTGAAAAGGGGTTACCAGTTCGGATATTTTCGATTGAATGCGAACAGAATATTTGGAGAATCCAAAATCACAACCGAATAAAATGGAATATCGATAGACGCACAGGTAACTTGTTCTGTGTTACCAATCCATTTGTGGGACACGTCACTTTTTCATAGATAGAAAACAGCAGCATGTTCGATTTGATTTTTGAATATTGACAAAATGAAATTTAGAAAATGGTAATATAATGATTATAACATCCAATGCTCGCTTGAATGTGGTTGACAATGTTCCTTGGTGAATGATTATGGTTCGGACTCCCTTGGTCTATATTATTAACTCAGTTATCACCCGAAGACGATTGCGGATACCAGCAATCGAAACGTCGTGAGTACACTCAACTTGAAACTTGGTTTCAACATTTTTTCACAATTTTTCATTCAATTTCTTCATTTACATTTTTTGACAATTATTTCACATTCGATATATTAAGTTTATTGTCACAAAATCATTTCATTTATTTCTTTATTCGAAAAATGTTTTTGACTCATACTTCATATTCGATACCTCTATTTTTTTAAACAAAGATTTATTGATCAATCATCCTTGATTTCATTACTGACCAAAAATTTAATCTTAATTTCATTTTCTCACTTGATTTTTTTGGGTTGGGTACAGAAATTTGGTCAAGAAACGATAGCTTCGTTAGTTTGTGATGTATCTCCAAGTTTGGCCCTTCGTTCCACTTGGCTACACTGTCCTCTTGGAGGGCAGTAACGTCTAAATTTGACTTGTCTGCGATTGTATTCCTTTCATAATATATCTAGTAACCCTTCTTCTATGCCATATAATAATTTCACGTTCACTATATCGAATGGTAAGTGAATAAAAATGAAATAAAAGCTGACATTCCTGTCAGAATTTTCAATTGCCCTCAACCAGCACCTTTAAAGATATTGTTGTACACGACACAATGTTGTAATTCAAGCCGATGAGTGACAACTAGTTGGACTAATTAGAAATCAGTGAACTAGTCAATGACTAGTTGTTATGAAATTTCGATTACTGAAACATATATGAGGAGATATATCAAGGAAATTCTTAAAAAAAAAATTTTCATTTGAATTCTAATCTGTACCCACACAATTCAAAAAAACTAACATGAAATCTACTGTGTCTATAATTGAATTTACATAGGAAGAATTCAGATGATTCTGATTTCACGCGAGTATGGAGCCCACAGCAGTGTTTACTCTAAAATCAAAAAATATTCATATTTTTCTCAGGAAAATTTTTCCGGTTCGAAATAGTATACTCATATTGAATGAATATTTATTTTCTTACTCCTTATGACTTCCTCTTCAATAACATATTAGATGAATTCGAAAGTTGTATTTGATTGTTGAATAATTACTTTCGGAAATATCCAAAGCATCCAAAATTAGAATGTAACAGGCAAGTTTTTCGGTGAAAATTATTTTCCAAGTACCTCCCTTGTTGAAAATGCTCGAATATTTTCCTCTCATTCATATCCAAAATATTTCCGTGATCCTTATCAAATTTCAGATCGAGTACGATGGAAATAATTACTTATGGCCATTTTTTTCATGAATCATGATTTTTAACATCATTTCCACCCTTTAGAACATTCTTTATGGACTCCATAATCATCAACGACCACTTGCATTGGATCCTAAAGAAATAAAAAACTCCATTCATTATCATAATTTGCATAATTAATATTTCAAACCTACATCCATCAATTCAATATTTTAAAGTGAAACTAAAGACACCAGCATTGAAATCCCACGCTAAATTTCAATTGATTCATTAACATCCAGGATCGTTTCAGCGATCATTTACATTAATATTCTTCCAACAAAGATATACATTATTAAAAGGCTATTAAATCGGCAATTTTTTTTTCTTCGGAGCATTAATGCATGATCTTAAAGTCATTAGGAAAATGGTTCGGTCCTATTCTTTATGTATGCCCTATTAAATAGCAATCTAGGGATTGTATGGGTAATTTCAAGGAGGCAGGTGATTGAAAATCGATGTAAATGATGTATTTACATGAGCTTTATACCGCTCTATATATGTGCAGAATAATAGGGTCTGTTTCCATTCAATTTCCACTGAGTATGGCTCAGTGGCAAGAAATATTTTCATGCAAAAGATATCCCAGAATTTCATTGATATTTTTAACATTACTTGAGATTATCTCGTTTTCATTTTTCTGCAATAATTTGCCGATATAAAATATGCCGATGGATATTACCTATATTAGCCGGCTCTCTTTCGAGTGTAATTCAAGGCAATCGTATTCATATAATCAATCAATGAAATCTATCCATCAACATTATTATCCTTGAATTTTCTGCTCCAACTAGTTATAACAGACAATCCAAAAATAAACATCAAGCTCCTCACTTTTTTTCAATCTCTGTAAATATTGTAGCTCCTAGTGAGGGTTAAGAATCGTTTTGATTTTTTTTACATTCATTTCACAACCTCAAAAGGGGTTACCAATTTCGATATTTTCGATTGAATGTGGAGGCTCCAAAACCACAACCGAATAAAAATTAATAAGTGAAATATCGATACACTCACAGGTAACTTGTTCTGTGTTACCAATCCATTTCTATGAGAGAAGTAAAAGCTGTTTAGATGAACTTTTTCTTCCTTTGTGTGAATTAATCAAACGTATTTGAATGATATACACGTACCTATCGACAGATAGTGTTTGTACAATTTTTCTGATTTTACTTCTTTCATATAAGTTATAATTTCTATTTTTCTTTCGGAGAAAAAAAACGCCGACAAATATTTATGGAACTGATTAATGAAACAGGATCTTGAGATAAGATTGATCAAAACGAGCACAATAAGGTACAGAATTCCCACCCCTTTTTTGTGAACTTGGAGACCTGTCGAACCTCTCTCGCTCAGGGATCTTCTTTCAATAGAACAGCAGAACTTTGGAATTCCTTGCCGAAAGAGGTTTTTCCTGATCGAATGTTAACCCTGCACCAGACGCGTCATCAATTTTTACATCAAAGAACGCCTTGGGTCTCATAAACCCAAAACGAAAATAATCAAATTCTCTAAATGAATTTTTATTTCTGATAAAGTGTTACATAGATTATTTATATGGACAAATAGTTATGAAATGAAAGGAAAATAATGCCATATTTTCAAAACATAAAAAAATCGAATTGAAATAAAAACAGTATGCATTTTTGGTATCATTGCACTAAACACTATGTTTAACAATTATTCCGAGAAATTTGCAGTACATACTTGACAAACAGATACAGAATGTTCTAGGCATATATATATTTTTACAGAACCGGCATGTATATTTTGTTATCCGATCTTTACAGAAGGCACATCTTCCACGTTTATTTTGTTCATTTTCGACACGCTCGACCAACACAGTACCAATAATTCTAGCTGCTAGCTGTCGAATTTCTCTTGGCAGATATTGGGAGTTCACTCTGCTCTTCATGTATTCCATCAGAAGTTCAGTACCAAGTTGTTTCAGGAAAATTCTTCTTTCAATTTTTGAATTGGTACCATTTGAATTACTTATGTATATAACCATGGCGTTTATACCAGCAACATTGAGGAGCCCATATAAAACTACCATGGGCCACCTACGTGTATTTCTCGCAACATTATATTTAGCAGAAAGTTGGTCAACTGTATCAACTCCGCATTTGGTCGAATTGTAAAACGTAATTATTTCTGGTTTCGCCTCTCATCAATAGAATCATCATGATGAAGGGTTGATAATAAAATAACTCGCTTATTTTTTTTGGTATGTATGGAACGATAGTCATATCTTCTGTGAAACTAAACATGCTCGACTTTTCTGGTCGTTTAGTGAAAAAATCATCGGGAATTTGCCACTTATTTTTTCTAAGTGTTCCTACGATTGTCAGCTGATGATTTTTCAGTAAGTTATTGGCCACTTCAACGGAAGTGAACCAATTATCCATTGTAACATTTCTCCTAGATTTTGACTACTTCGCCAAATATTTTTCTTATTGGAGCTAAATTATCTTGACTTTTCCGTTGTTCTCTCGTCTTGATGTCATCCATACGCAAACATCTTAGCAAAAATCGAAATCTTCTGAGTGCCACTGTTGCCGGAAAGATCTCTACACCTGTACCATCCTTGGACCAAAATTCAAAGATTGAGGTTCGGCCTCCATGATAAACCCCGGCTAGATAAAGAAGTCCAATAACTTCACGCATTTCTAAAATATCTGTTGGTCTTGCATCAGACTTGTTTTTATATTGATGGATCATACTTTCGATATATATATTTGTACTTTCCTCTAGTTCCGTGATGATGTTGTCATCGAAAAAAAGCTGCCAGGCTCCTATCGGAGAAGATGCATTTTTCGCAGGACCAATTACTCCGGGCAAACTCACAATAATATTTTCTTGTCTAGTTCTCATATTTCTGGTATGGCATATTTTATTCCACTTCGTTCCATCTTTTCAATTGAATTGTAGATGACTGCACCCACCAACACTGGTTTGAATGAGTAATTGTTCTTCTATCTCCTGTTCGCTATGAGATTCATGATCACTGAAATTTTCATGCTGTGGGTCCGCAACTGAGTCTGGAATGCTCCAGATCAGATGGAACTTCTTCAAACAACCAAGTCAATTTCTTTTTCGTCCATTATTCTGTAAGAAATATAGATTTTTTTCAATGAAATTGAAGCCCTGAATGCAAAAATAGGGATGAAATTATTTCAGATATATAGAAAAAATACTTGACGCAATACTTGACGCAAGCAATTATGATTGCTTGGGCCTGATAGACCCGACGCGTCCACTGCAGGGTTAAATCGTATCTCCTGTCCCTCGATTCACGCGGTGTTCTTTGAACATTACAGGGCTTTCCTTTGATGTGAATCTGTATATAAAAAAAGGGGAATTAGTTCAAGGTGGAGAAAGACTGCTACGTTTCGTGTTCGACAGGGACGCGCCCAAATTCCACAAAGACTTCCCAGAGTTTTTTGTCAAAGGAGCAATGAATTTTTTTTCAAAATATCCTGCATCTGAAAACAAAAGCGCATTTCCACTAACACACATTTCATTCGTTTCGCTATCCGAACAAACAAAGCTTCTACATGTGCAAGTTTAACCAGTTCCATTCCGAATGAGCGAAAAAGTTTCAGGAAGTTATTTTTTCAGCTCTTCACGCTATGGATGTTATCTTGTCCGGCTTTTGTCTATCGCCGTGGCCCGAATCGCAAAGAGGATTACGCGTTTGTTTCGAGCTCTCCCATTGTCTCAATTCTTTTTTACCTGTGCGAATGCTTTTCACACCGATACGATGCGAAAAACTTCCGGATTTTCACCGACGAAAACAGGTGTACATTCCTTTTCAGCGCATTTGTCACGAGAAATTCCCCGATTTCAGCGATTCGAAGGGGACACTCGCAATGGGAGATTTCTGATTCGGAGGCTGTTGTCGGGAAATAAAATATAAAAGGGGTTATTTGAATCGTTGATGAAATTTCAGCAGTTTGCTGTTGGTTGGTTCCTTTGGTGCATAAAGTGAATCTGACCTCTAAAATTTTTTCACTTTGCAGATTATATGAATATGAACTCATTACTTCCTGACACTTTCGGTTTTCAGAACCAGTTGAGTTATAATTATATTTCTACTAGCTGTTAGCTGCGACATCGTCCACGTAGACGTCGAACCGAACCGTATAGTCAGCGCACGCCGGTGAATCATCACATCTCGCCCGCTTTCGCCGAATGATTTTCATATGGTATCATTTTCAACTGTTTTTTTTTCAATCATAATAAAATAAAGTTCGTATCACTCCAGAATAGTGTAGCTCTGTTAGTGAAATTTTCATGATCGTATCAGTATTTCCGAAGATTACCTCAACCTCCTACAAACAAAAAATGTTGTAATATTAACCTCTTTTTATTAGTAGTATATATTAAGCTGATTTATCTTAGCGCTAAATCATAACGCTATTATTTCATTCATTCAAGTTTTTCTTGCTGAAATGACAATAAAATCACATTAACACATATTTCACATTGGCGAAATAAACAAATCCGATTGATAATATATTATCAATTGAATGTGATTATTTCCCGAAACATATACAATGTATGTGGAAAGTATGTATAACCTTTTACATTATCTTGAAAATTCACAACAAATTGCATACTTAATATAAACAATACATTTAAATATTCTATGACAGCAATACACTAACAAGCAAAACTTACATGAACTCATACATATTAAATAACTAGTTAGTCGATACAATACCCACTGAGATTGTGAAAATAACTGAAAAACACTTACAACAAGTGGAAAATAAATTATTTTGGAGCAGTTGTTTCAATTTACGCTTGAAAGACATTTCACCCATTGAATTTGTAATTTGTAAAGGAGGACATTTTTCGTGACTGTCCATAGATACCTGTATAAAATTTATAATTAATGCTCATATTGAGCTTGAGTTCTGAAAAAAAAAATTGACGTTTGCTGTAGTCGTGGACATCAGAGTGAGTTTTCAATTCTGCCTTTCTTTCGAATATCACTAATGATATTTTGTATATATACAATGTCAAGGTCATAGTATTCGCTAATTCAAAAAATTCTCTGCATTCTTCCGGCCTTCATTTGAAAAGTGACACTTATTGCTTTTTTCTCGATAAGAAAAGTACTCAAAGCAAGGGATTAAATTTCCCAAATATCCGTATTGCATGAATAAGCAAAGTACGCATATCTTGCTGACATAAGTCCTGCATTGTTTCTTTTTTTAGTGTCGCAAGTATGACTTCTGACAACTTATGTTTCATTTCTTTTGAGTGGAAGCTATTTCACTCCGTTATCGATCTCCACTCCGAAAAGCTTATTGTGTTTTACGTCTTAAATGTCACCATCGTGAGGATGGTATGCTGAATTTTGGCAGGATGTATATTGGCTGTAATAACATATTACATTTCTTCCATTTTAATCCCCTCTACTTGCTTTTCGTTTCTTACCTTTCTTTTTTTTCCGACCATCTTCAGGTTCATAGTCATCATCCTCTTCCCATAATATTGTATTCATACAATCTTCATTCCCATATATTATTATGATGTTCAAACATAATGCAAATATTGTTTCGAAAATTTTGGTGAGAAATTCGAAAATTCTAAATTATGCACTCAGTTCATTGAATTTTTCAATTTTTATCATTGCATGAGCCTTTGGAAATTCTCTATTAAACACAATTATTTTTAATTTTATTTGATTTCGAATATTAATCCTGACTGAGGAATTTTTTTGACAAATGCATACTTGTATTCTATTAAGCGTTACTTAGTTTTCAACTTGTTCCTAGTATATTTTGTAATGTTTTGTTATATATATGTGAGCAAATTCACATACAAATAAATACCTTTTGTGTGTTTGCTTTCAAATAAATGAATTATATTCAAGAACAGCTGAATGTTCATCTGAGAAGTTATTTCAACTGGCCCTATTCCATTCTTGAAAAATCAAAATATACCTTCAAAATAAATTGTGTGACTGCTAGGAAAAAATTGAATTTTTCAGGCAGTGACAAAATGGTTAAGGCTTTCGCGGTCGAGGTTATTAGTATAACTTCTTCGGGCTTGAAGGCCGTCGTTCTTTGGAATTTTAGGCACTTTCAGCAGAAACAAGTACATAATTAGTTTCAAGTCATAAAAAACGATAGTTGCTCAATTTTCTCCTCATTAAAAGTAAATACTTGTGGGGGCTTAAAAATTTTCTACTGAATTCCCAATGAAAAATAATAAGTAATTGAGCTTCAAGTTGTCAAGAAACTTCTGACTTGGTGACCACGACATATTGAACGTTTTGCTATAATTGAGAATAAACTTGTTGGTTGAGAATCAGTCAGTCAATCAATTCATCATTACCTGTCAAATATTCTGATTCATATCAAAAAGTGACCACATTTATCTCAAAGGCCGTGCTTCGCAACAAGATCGAATTTATTCTGGTCATGTTTCAGTCAACATAATGAACAAATAAAAAAAATGTGTCGAAGTTGTCGGAATCAACACGTTTTTTCGAATTGCATTTTTTTTTTTTTCGTGAAATGCCATAGATTCAATAGATCATTATTTGCCATACAAAATTACATGTTCTTGAATGTGAATGCAAAAACATCTGAACGCATAGACCACAAACACTAATGAATAGTTATTATAATTCAATTGAATAATTTTTTTTTCTATTTCAAAACACCACGAGGGTAAACATACATCAGTTACTTGAGTAAACGACGTAGATAAATGAAATGTTCATATTATTTCGGGGGAAAATAATTTTTTAATTTTTTTGTATTTCAACTTCATTATCTTCAAGCAATAACAAGCAAGTGAATTGCATTAACTTGAGTGCAGAGTCCCGGTTCATCTTGCTGGTTACTGGTTATGAGATCACTAAATGATAAAAATTTCGATAACAGTAGATTTTGTCTATATAATTCCGATGTATTGTTGAATAATATCAATGAGAATGGAGTGACATAAATATATATTTGCTCTGCTGAATTTTGTGAGACCCAATTTTGGAAAACTTGAATCATTATTGCTGGTACCGCTTTTGTCTGAGAAAACGTCAAGTTCCCGTAATGAATAAACATTGGGCTATATGTGAGTAATCCTCGAGATAACATTTCTGAAGTCAACCATTTTTTGGTGATGGTTAACTTTTTCATTCTCAAATATTCGAAATGAAACGATACATGAAATATCATATTATCACTGCATTTTTCATGCTATCGATTTTGTCTATACTCAGTAGGCATTGTAAATAGTTCAAAGTGAACGCAAAGTTATTTCTACTCGAGGACTTGAGATGCATTCTCACAATCTCATATTGTGTAAATCAACAAAATATATGAAACTACGTAAATGCAGATATTATGTTTGATTTAACTTAAAATATGTCTGAGGAATACCAATTTCAATCCGGCCACCTAGAAAGTAGAACTGTGAACAGTTCCTCAACATCGAAAAAACTTGAGGGTCCTTTATTTTCTAACGATCATGGATAAAAATGAACTAATATAGGTATGAATGAAAGAAATAAGATGTAGGTTGACCAATACTGTTCTCAATAAACATATGCAAAAATTCGTTCTTCACCTATTCTCAGTTGTCACACGATATCCTTTAGATTTTGAAATTCATGAATGATGTAGCGTTAAACGGTCACAATCAATCCCGAAGCCAATGGATCGTGAGGGTGGACGCGGTTTGGATAGACTTGGACCAAGGAACAACTGCTGGGAACAAAACAGTGGTGTAGTCATAGAAATTACTTCCTATAAGCTTTATCGTACAATGGGAATATTAATCGGGAACTGTACCTACTCAATACAAAAAATGGTCATTCAGGTGGGAACAGTTTTCACCTTCAAGTCCGAACAAGGAATATGAAATTTAATTGGATGCCAGACAAGAAAGCGTTTCAACAAGTAATCTAATTTGAATATCATTCAATTTTCTTCAACTGTGAGCGATCTTTTCCACATTATCACAAAACAAACTGAAAAACTGGTCGAATTTTGCACTTGCAATCAAGATTGTATTTCATTAATATAATATGATTTCTACTACAATGATAGATGAGTGCAATAAACAAGCCATTGCACCACGTAGGTAGCAATTTTGGTATTCATGTGAATGTAGGATGGAAAATGCTTTTTGCAATTCGTTCAAGAAATGTTCATTGCACTCGATACGGTGCCAGTTTACGTATGTTGCGATGAATGTTGTTTGAACTTGTTACATTAATTAATTTGATAGCTACCTTCGAAATATTATTTGTAGTTGCCATACAACACTTCCACCAGATCCAATGCTTTGTCAATCCACCACGAGATGGCGCTGAGTTCACACTCATCGTATAATTATCAGCCATTGGCGACATGCATTGGATTGCAGAATTGTGGTTCAAAATGGACCCTTCTGCACGCAGGCTCTCAGATGAAAATTCCGAAAGCATCCGCTGGGCTTGTTGTCAACAGAAGTGACAACAACACAAGAGTGTAATGGCAGAAAACTCCGGTCATCAGACGTTCCTCGTGAATCTCGCACATTGTTGCATATATAACGTTTCAGAAACTAATTCTGCTTCTCTTCTCAAAACCTATACGCAAATATCTGTTCAAATGCAAATCTGTTGTTGAAAATCTTTGTAATTGACATTTGTGAAATATTTTAAAGCTGACATAAAATTTGCCATCCGCGATCAACACCAAGCGAACTTTTTCGACAAGATTTTCAACAAGAGATATTAGCATTCGAACAGGAATTTGCGTATAAGTTTTGAGAACGGAAGCGGATTCAGTTTCCGAAACGTTATTGATAAGATTAGTTCTTATTATTTTTTGATAGGCTATACGAGAAGTTGCTGACTAATTGGACTTGTTCTATCCAGAAACAACTGTTTTTCAATAGACGCAGCAATTTTTTGGGGTAGATTGAAAACCTGCCCTTCTACACTTGTATAGATTCCAATGTTAATTCTTATTCTTTGAGATTGTGCTAGGTTACAAACCCAGAAAACTACGAAACAAATATTGATCCACCACAAAACAATGACGTTCAAAAAGTACTTAGGATATTGATATTTTTATTTTTGAGTATAATAGAAGGGAATAATCATTTTCTTCGTACGCCACTGTCAACTCCAAGTCTAAGACCGTCTCACTCGGAAAATATGTGCTAGTGTGTAATGTGGAGAAAATTGGTCGCTCTTCCGGAAAACATCGTTTCATGGCTCGTATCATGCCAATAAAGATATTCTCAAAAAGTGAAAGTAAGAAAGTGGAAAAAGGTTGTTATAAAACGTGCTATCGAATTATGTTCGTGTCGCGTTTATATTTTTTTACCTTTCTCAACAAGAGGTTTTCTTTGAACGGACGTGCTGAGATTATGTGGTAGTTGACGAGGATAATTCGAAAGATAATGAACCTTCAACTGTTTCGTATGCGTTGTGATCGAGACGGAACATTGACAAATCTAAAGTTTTTTGGCAATGTCCTGAATTTTATGGCGAGCGTGTTGGCGCGGGTGGTTATGTGCCCGGCCCATGATCGAGAGATCTTGGGTTCAATTCCCTAATGGGGAAGATATTCTTATCTCGAAATTTTTTTTCTGCCGTAATAGAGAATGGTTCTTTCACGTTTCAGGGTTGATGGGACCGCGAATAACCATATCTCTCTTGAGGAATGACATAGGTAGCTAGTGGTAACAGAGCCTACTTGCTAAAGGAATTCAGTAAATATTTATATCAGAAGGCGAAATTGCTGGATAATCTATACAAATTCAAATCCGTCAGTCTGTTTTATTGGGTCACCAAAATAATTCCTAGATCAAGGAGGATATTTCCTACGGTAAGATAATGTGCGTAGTCTTTTCAGTTGCCATTTGATTTTGGGAAGGAATCTGACGGAGTACGGTGGGTGTCTTACTAAAATATACCGCCAGTGTCATTAGATGACCACCAACATTTCGAAATTAAATATGTTGATGACAGTTCTCTAGAAATAGCAATTTGTTCGTATATTTCCTTAGCAACAGATATTTTTAGTGAAAAAATAATTGTTCCTCAACAATCTGTGGTTTTCAGGTAGATACAAATCAAAGATCATTCATTACACGTCCATAAATGATTATTTCGTGCTTGCCTCAACAACAAGGAATAACTGTTATGAATTGTTATTTTCGTTACTCCCACTCCCCGGGTGGGTGACCCGGAACCAATTTACCCCCCTGTATCTACTTTGTAATTCTGATCGGAATCTATAATTTTTTTTGGGAAATTACGATTCGGTATAGAATCACCTTCCCAATGATATATCATAAATATACTTCCAAGTCACAATCTGCTGGTGTAATTGAGATTTTATAAATCATTACTTTTTGTATCTCCCTCGTAGGGAAACATTTTCATGAGAGAATGCTGTGGAATATTGAACAATATCAATATTTCACACAAAATTTTTAATGAAGCTTTTTTTTTAAATGAAATCTTCATATTTCTACATCAGGTCTTATCATTTCTTAAATTCTAACATAGGAATTTTCCTTTTTGGTTATAGACTCCAATACAATCCATGTTTTGTATTTCAATATTTATTGGAGTTACTCACCAAATTGAAACATTTCTTAGTAAGCATAAAAATAAGCAAAGAATAATAGACGATGTTGAAATATGAAGAAAAATTTAATTTAAAAAATAGCTACTCTGCATAAGAAATATTGTGTGAAAAGTTTGCCCATGACTCATTGTTACTTACACCATATTAATCAATTCTCAATAGTATACTTTCATGATGACGTTTCGTTACGAGGGTAATACAAAAAGTAATTTTTATGAGGTATTGATTATATCAACAGATTGCGTATTGAGAGTATGATTGTGATATATCATTGGAAAGGTAATTCTATACTCAATCTTTGTTTAAAAAAAATTATATTCTCCATTTGAAATATGAAAATTGAATGCGCTTCCGGTCAACTCGGAAGTGTCATGTATGGTTTGATACTTGCTGAATTGTACATTTATGACATCACATTGAACTACCGAATTTGAAATATAACTACCAATTAACAACGAAGATACAGGGAGGTAAATTGGTTCCGGGTCACCCGGTATATTGAGCTTGTTTTGTAATTGTGATTTCTACTATTTCTAATTTGTATGCGACATTTTCTTTGATTTGATTTGAATCAATGGAAAATCAAGTGTTCTGCTTGAAATGATGCTTTTCAGAACTATGTGCAATGTGATAGCATGAACCTCAACAGTATAACCAGCTCTTATTCCACCAACCACTCTCCAGCACGATCTCCCAGCATCCCGAAGAATAACAAACCGAATACATTTCGAACCCCACCGAGCACTGGCTGCTGTTTTAAATACATCACATTCAATGGTTAATTGAAAATCCACTTTAAAGTTAGGCGGCTGTGTGCTCGAGGATTGCAATCAACGATACAATTTCCACATTTTTAAATCTAATTTTAATGTAATGAGCGAAACGAGAATCCGGAAAGAAAGCAGCGGCTCCGGCGGCCAGAGCGCGGGGGGAGGGGGCGGGGGAGAGCCGGAAAAAGGAGCACGTAAAATATAGAAAGAATGCTAATTAATTATTCTGAGGAGGCCGTGATTAGCATTCCGACTTAGCCGCGCGTCGAGGTTTCCGAATCGGCGAAGAATCCCCCAAACGCCTAAACCGAGGCTTACTAGATTATTAATTTGAAATAACATGGGAATATTTTAAATTGCCATTTAATCTCTATTCAAAATGAAATCTGTACCGAACCAATATCGGAGTCGAAATGGATTCTACTTTGTCTAATTTCATGAATAATTTCGATTGAATCGATTTGGGTTCGAATGTTTTGAGAATTATTGAAATTCTGATAGGGTCAGGTTGGAGCAACAGAATTTCATTAACTTCTCAGCTGATATCGGATATAGCTCCTATTACCAAACTTTCTTATAGTATTTTTCTACTCTCATTATTTCAAACCGACCATCACGTATTTGACAGCTATTAGGTAATGATTCATTTGGAATCCCGCCTCCGGATTTTTTTTTATTGATGGGATATGTAACATTTGACCTGGTTGATTTGATCTCTTGACTATATTGAATTGCCCAAAAACCTAATTCAGCGAATTTTCATTTCAAATTCTTTGTGGAATTGATGTTTTAGGAAATTTATTGTATAACAGTGTGTGGAACGACGAGAAGAGGGGGGAGACAAAACAAACAAAGGTAATGAAATCTCCCGACCTGCGATCTCTTGATTTTATCTTAAATTATTATAAATGCACATATTTTGGTCGATTGAGCATGGTGCAGGAGAGATATATTTTGGGATTATTTTCTGAAAAACCAAGAAAACGTCAAAATAGAACACAAGAACAATAAAGTATCTGAAGGTTTATTTTGATCATTCCAATCGGCTGAACAAGTCCAGTGCAATTGATCTCGATAAAACCCTGTAAAAGCAGCCTAACCATCAACTTTTTTATCTGCATTGAGGAAAATAATCGCGCAAAAATGATCCGAGGAAGGCACTGAAAAATATGTACGTTTTTCAATATAAGCATGATGGACAATAACTTTCTTTATCCACTTTCTGAGTGACTGTTGTATGTTTGCTTTATCTCAATATTACCCATTATTCACTAGTGAATAATGAGTCATCATTCACTGCTGTCAGATACTTCTTCGATTTAGCTATAATATCATATCGATTTGCTACCAATAATCGGTTTTTGAAATTTTATCGTGTAAACCACCGAATACTTCAATTCAGTTCTCCACCTAGGTACATATAAAAAAAGAAGGTAAGCAGCATCTACTCTGAGCTATCAGCGATTATGAATGTGCTTGTCATATCGAAATAGCTTTTGAATCCGAACAAATTTGACTAAAATCTGTTTAAAGTATTGTATGAAATATTTGTTCGAATGAAATAATAGTGTTTCTGAAAATAGGTATATGTATGTGATGTAACAAAATTTTCCAACAATACCTTCACCTCGTGAATAATAGCTATCATTATACGCTCCTCTAATAATATACTATTTCTCAACTACACGAAATCATCGGTTGATTCTGAGTCTTTATTGTCGATATTTGATGAAATTTATTTCATATTATGAACATAATATTTTGTATGGACCGTGGAGTTGGCGTAAGTGATTGTGTGCCTGACTCAAGATTGGGAGGTCGTAGGTTCGATCCCCCAACGCTACAGAGATCTTTTCTCTCTGCCGGATTGAGCAATGATCGTGCTGGGATTCACGTTGGAAGGAAAGGGCTTGTTGATCCATTGGTCGCACAAGTTCTGAATGTTGACTTTGAAATTTTTTTTTATCCCTCCGACAGATAATTATGAGGCGCCGTTTGGGTCAAAAGTGTTATTGCAGATATATGCAATTTCATGTCAATATATTCATTAACTTTGGCAATATTTTTATTTTGTGTTCCGATATATTTATTTTCTACCGAACATAATATATTTACGTTTTGAGTGTCACAAATATATAAAAATTAGAATTCCCATATATTTATAAATTCGATCTATTTTACGTCGTCAAGAGATGGCGCACTGACGGCATTTTGTTCACGGTTGAGTATATGGCAACAGGGCGAAGTCATCATTCATAAAATAATAGATGGCGACGCAGGCAGTTGTCATGTGAATAATGGTTCAAATGTCGAGGGGGTTGGCGCTGTGGTTTCGCGTCCGCCTGTGGGTCGAAAGGTCCCAGGATCCTTCATAAAAAAATAATTTCGCGATTTGACAAGTATCTGGAGTGCCTAATTTGAACTATTTATATTATTAACATTGACATGACAACTGCCTGAGTCACTGCCATCTATTAGCCACTCTATGTACTAACGACTTCCCCATGTTGCCATGTACTCGACCGTGACAAAATGCCACCGGTGCGCCATCTCTTGACGACGTGAAATAGATCGAATTTATAAATATATGGGAATCTCATTTTTATATATTTGTGACACTCAAAACTTAAATATATTATGTTCGGTAGAAAATAAATATATCGGAACACAAAATAAAAATATTGCTAAAGTTAATAAATATATTCACATGAAATTACTTACATACATTTGCAAAAACACTTTTGACCCAAACGGCGCCTCATAGATAATGTTACTATCAATTACTAAATCAGCAATTCGCACCGTTCATTTCATCACAACGACTCCTGATGACACTTGAAACTTGATTCTTCGTAGGATGTTGAACTCGGAAATGGCAAAAAATACTACTTCTGAGCTCAAATTATGATCGCAACGCCACATTCAAGAAATTTTCAACTAATTTGCACCACTTTGACAACTATTGCTAATTAAAGTCAGGACTTTGACGTATGTGAGCGACTATTACAGTTTTTAGTGTTTTTTCACTTTTTATGCGAACGTTAACTATGAATTGTGCTTGGTGAACATTACAAATAATTTGAATCATATTCCAAAATTTCAAAATAATATCGCAACGCCACTCTGACTTCAACGAATAAGCACCGCTCCTACAATAGTTCGACATTGTTTAACATTTTTTACCAGAGGGCGTATCGCTCATCTTGAAATCCCAATAGCTGAATATTGTAGCATGGGTGACTAATTTCTTTGAAATTGAAAGTTGAATCGAAGAAATATAAATCAATAATATTCACTTGATTTCCACATTTATTTTTCGAGGGTTGATACATAAAAGGTCATTCCTTAATTGGATATATATATTTACAGCAATGAATGATTTTTAGTGCAAATCCATTCAAAAATCAATTCCATTTGAGAAGTATACTGTTGGAAACGTTAATCCTATTGAAAAGCTTTCACCAAATGAAAAAAGATATTTCGTACATTATAAGTATCATTTAGTATTATTCAAACATTTCGTTTGATTGATATACACATTAGTTTCAAGCTTTGAATTCCAGAATCTGGAGTCCAGATGGTTCTATTTCACACTCATTATATTTAATTGATGTTTTTCTTTCGTTTGAACATACCTCCCAGATTCGAAATTCTGCTATTACTATTGCAACCACGTCACACTCATTGAGAAAACAAGCTAGCTTTTTTCGCTAATTGGAAACTTCGAGACGATCTGTGATTGGTTGACTTCACGAATTGAATTAAAACGCGTGTATTATTCAGGTTGATTATTTTGATTATTTGATTATTAGGTTTTGGGGCTGATATAGCAATTTGCCTAGAACAGATATTATAAGAACTAAAAACTTCTTCCTCTCCATTTCTAGAGGAGATAAAACCAAAAAATGGATTCTTGAACATTTTTACCTCAACAAACATTTAAACAATATTTGATAAATGACATTGTTTTTGATTCTCTGAAAAACCGAATAACCATGAATGAAACACGTTCCGCATAACAATAGAGCTAATCACGTGATTCCGGCACAACCGAACGCCACCCAAATCGCTCAAGAATGGCGGTGGAGTTACATCGAAAACGTCTCCGCAATCCGAGCGCGCCATCATTCAATTCCGAAATTATATTTTGATTCGGATTTAGTCATTAAAATGTACAAGAGAGGAATTAGCCGGTTTCTCCTTGAGGAGATAAAACGGGAAAGAAAGGAGCTCCGGGATAGACGGGGAGAGCCCCACCGCGAGAATAAATTAGTGATAAAGCGGGATATAAAATTTTGAATATGAATGGGAAATTTTGCATCCGTAATAAGTCCTTTTCTGAAACAATGCGCAGCTGACGACTGAACATATGTAGATGAGAGAGGAAAGACAACCTGGATACACATTGTCGGAGACCACTTTTTGCCTCTGAGGGCTCGAATTACAATGGAGAAGGTTTCCGGGAGATTTTTACATTTAATAGGATGAGCGGTACGATTATAATGGGCAGAATGAATGTTACAATCGAGACGAATGATTCTGATTCATATCCGAATATTATAATGGTCGACAGATTTTTGAAACCTCAGAATTGGGTTGAAGTAATATGAATATTTCAGTTGCTATATAATAAATATTATGTGAGTAATAGTTAATCCTAGAACTAATGGTATGAACGCTGTGAGTGAGCAAATTTAAGGTATATCATAATCTCGCACTATAAGTGAGTTTCAAAGACTATTTCATCGCCGACTTCAATGCCTTTCAACAAGTCATTCATTTACGAGATCTTTCAATTTTGTTGGATCGAAGACACTCTTCTGTTGAAATATTAATACTAATTCATGGCGAAAAAAAGGCTCTGAATTACTCTGAAATCTATTTTTAGGTTTTCTGGAAAAGCTTTACATTCTTATAACTTTTTCTAAGGTAAAATCCTCGGCAAAATCATATCAACAATTGAATATACTTTCCCTTGGCGACGAAAGCAAGTCTGCCTTTTCATTCAAGCCTTTTTGAAAATTCGAATTGTGTATGGATTTTTGGTGGATGGTGGCAAAATGTGACGCTGACATTGCCATCACTTATCGGGGCTTTTTGTTTTTCTTTTTCAGGCAGAAAACCAAAAAAATTTATTTTTTGACATTTATATGTTTACGTTTGACATATACTCTTGAGGTTTGAATTCATGCAAGGAATTTTTTGAAATTATTTTATATACTTGCTATTTGGACGAGCGGAAAAAATACAATTAAGTCAGGGGTGCAGAAAGTGAATGGTTTTACATGATTTCAGTAAATTGATGGGTGCCGTAACTATGTGAAAGGAGATCATCATGAAAAATATCAAATGAAATTTCCTATCGTTTTAAAGCACTTATATTCGTAACTGTCTTTTTACTGTAGTTTGTCCTATACGGGCATTATCAAACGAATATCTTAAATTGGCCTGATGTTCATAAAATACTCTCAGATATATCATTGAACCCTATTCCACTATTGTCGGTAATGACTAATGGTCATCAATGACTTGATTTTTCAGATTATGTTTACGTGCGACAGTGTGCTTATTTGAAAAACGAAGAGAAGGCAAATCCACCCCATCATTAGGAAGGATGCATCCACAATGTTTATATTTATGAATTTCCAAGTATTCCAGACAATTTAGTCTCCAAAGTTTGATCGCATTCAACATTTCCATATCGTTTGAATTCTAGATCTAGTAATTGCATTCCAAAGAATGTTTTGTGAACGTCAAATCATTTTTATCTAGTCTGAAGTACCTCTCGTGTTCCCACACACTGTTTTGGAAAATATCTGCCACATTGTCCCACATAAATGCTATTGCTCTCCGAACCCACGAGCTCATGAATTTCTCCATCGTGTCTATTACATCTTTGCCATTGAAGATGGAATTAGATTAACTGGCATGTGACTTGAATGGCACTTCCACATCGTTTTTTTCTAAAATATCCCCCATTCTACCAAAATATGTTAAGTTTACAAATTTTCTAGTATCTGATTGTTTGATCTGGTTATCTGAGAGTAAATTCCAGGCTGTTTGTCACGACTATTTTCTAGATTTTCCATGAGTTGTAACCATCCATTGTTGTTTCATCTGTATAATCGTTTTTCATTCTGATACTGGTCGGTGATAAAACATGTTCATGATTTTGATCTACCCAGATATTCTTAAATACGACCAAAGTCAATATCTGATGAAAGCCCTCTCCCTTCGAAGATTCCAAATGAGATCTGATGAAATATTGTGCATGTTACTGTATTTGGCGGAGGAAATAGTACGCCATGAACGTTGAACACATTTGTGGTGAATGCGCAGTAAGTAAACAATACGCGAAAGTAATGATAGATTGAAGAAGTAGAGGTATTGGAACATATTTCCCAAGAAGTCATCAGAAAAATTGCAAATACTCTTGCTTGGTTCATGTGAATGAAAAAAAGAGTCTTCTGAACTAAGCCAACGAAATACAGAAAGAGTGAGCAATACGATTTTACTCATCAATACATAACGCATTCATACTAATGATACGGAGAAGGAAATGACAAAAATACATTCCTCAAAACGTCCTTGCATTCATATAAATGATATAATCATACCTATTTCAAAATTTGTGTTTTTAGATGCTGCAAACTATTTCCGGCAAGATAACTATCGTTACAATATCCAGAACCGGCATTGTAGGGGATGATTTAATAATAATAATATCTCTTGTAGACCCCGTAAAGGAGTACGCAGAAGTTTAGTTGATATAGGATGTTGATATATTCGAAAAGCTATTGACTCTCAGGACATATAGATATTCTATATGAGTGCCTCTTTCACCAAGAAACTGCGTGATAGACCGGGAGGTCATGACAGGTGACGTTCCACCATTTTTTCGTGCATGCCTTAAGGCTTGATAACTAACCCAAAAATATCAAAGATAGTCAGGGTTTTAGCCCCCCCGCGCGTCCTCTTCATAAGGAAAAACACTTTTCTTTCTGTAGCGAATTTTCGTGTTTTTCCGTGATATTTTACTGCATGCCATTGTAATATATGGAAGTTCAAACTAATTGAAGCTCTAATAATTGATAGCATGCACCCCGCAGCGGCCCAAGACGATCAAAGGGTTATGAAAACCTGAAAAAAATTTAAGGGAAATTCCGTGTTTTCAAATTGCATGCCGATGTGAAGAATTGAAGTTTTTGTAATAAAAATACTATGGAAAAAGTGGCATGCACCCCTCGTAGGACCAACGGTGAAAAATTTCCGGAAAATTCTGTAAAATTTTAACAGCGATTAACTACAACTGTTGAGAAACTGAATTGATGAACAACAACATATTTCTGTTGTTCCTATAGCCGCTTTTGTGAATTCAGGAAAATTCGGAAATCATCCTTTGAGATAAATCCTGTGCTCCGCTTTGTTGACCAATAAAAAATCACGAATCCATTACTCGTCATTTCATCAAATTTCGTGCTATGCTATGAATCACATCTTGAGTATCCTCGGCTTGTTCGAGTTTCGAATCTATGTTTGTTTTTTTCATCATTTGCAAAAAGTATTTTATCAGTCTGATATTACCCGTGGGCTCCTGAACAAGCCATATTCAAAATATATTCCAGGTGACACCAATATAAAAATTCGTGAAAGATGTTTATATCAATCAACGCATATAGACCCATTATGTTTCAAATGACCCCGAATAACTTCTATTTCCTCTGTGGCCACAGGAATATACTTAGCACTTCATTCCAAATCCCTTCCCACTCGTTTATTTCATATAAACATTACTGGTAATCGATCATATCCTAATGGAAACCTAATTCAGCTATAAATCAATGAATCGAAAAAAAAATGAAGTACCATCAACTACTTCAGAAAAAACTCAATAACTTGCTTGGGTACAGAAATGAAAGAGGAAATGAAAATCGCCAAAATCGACTGAATCGTATTCATGATGTCACGACCAAAGGCTCTTCAACCACATCACAATAAAAAATTCAGTCTCCGAAAAATTACCTCTATAAATAATGCAAATTTACACATGACATCAAACGGTTGTGTTACCACATACGTGATGTGTGTGTTTTGGGCCCTTTCAACAGGTGGTCATTTCACCGACAGGAAAGGCCTACTAGACCGAGTGCATCAATCACCGTTGAAGGGGGTCTGTTCGCGATGCCGAAATATCGGGAGGAATCATTAGTCAACGTCTTCTTAAAAATGGGAATTTTCGGGTTTATTTGACTTGATAGTTTGCCGGAGTCGACCGAAACTTATTGAGAAATGAATAAATAATAACTCAGCTGTTGCACGTCTTGGTGGAATCGAGATTAATCGCAGCGATAATTGTATAGGTATATACTGGAAATTGAAGAACAAGGCCCAGTTAAGTATCTATGAGTAACTATAGATAAGCATTTGAGATGGAATCGTCATAACTCAAAACTCGCTGATACGTTAAGAAGCCTTATATATAGATTTGAATATCTTTCGACATTTTTAGAAGAAAAACAAATGAAAATGGTTCAACAAGCTTTGGTTGAGTCTAGATAAACGTACGGAATATTTCATAAAATAAAATGAGACGAGAACAAATCAGATGATAAAATTGTGATGCCAAAGGTCAAAAAAAATAACTAGTTTAGATTTGGTCGTATTGGTGCAATAAATTATTCGTTGAAATGTAAGATTTTTTATCCTCAACTCGGTTCGTTCCTCGAGGGATTTTAACAAATATTTTTCTAACATTTTTGTAGAAAGCCCCAAATTGACATATCCGTGGTGTCGTAGAACACACAATAATTGTCGCCGTAGCATGCAGGAAAAGCTGTCTAGCTCTATCGGAAAAGCATCCGTATCCTTTCAATATCAGGCTTCCGGTCTCCATTGACGAAACCAGAAACACAAACAAAAATCGAAAGTGCGTCGTGAGAAATCACGCCCCACTTAACCTCGTTTCCCGCATTGCTTCGACAAGCGATATTTTCCACAACATTCGTCATCACCTCTCGATTCCTGCGGCATGTTTGTTCGATCGCGAAGCGTAAAGCGCACCCTCTTACCCCTATCGTGGAGCTCGAATTCACAAAACACACACGCACACGTACAATGGAGAGGTGAATGCTTGTTGCCCCTCGGGCGATACACGCAAAAACACAAAAATTCCCGTTCGTTTGCCGAAACTTTCTCTTTCGATTCTATCGTAGCGATACGCGCATATTTCCTTGTTTTGTTTATTGTCGTCGGTTTCAATTGAAATTTCCACGCAGAGACGAATGTCTGGGTGTATCGTCTGGTGAATAATGTATTCGGTTATAATTGCACGAGTGCATAAAAATCACCGATAATTTTGCAAGAAAGCGTGATATCTAAAAATTGCAAGAGTTTATTTTCATATTTTGGCGAAAGTGCCCGAGTCCGAAGGACGGATGCAATTTGTATAAAATATCACGCTTGAATGCAAAATTATCTGGTCATTTTTATGCACGAATGTGATTCATTGGAATATTTCACGAATAAAGAAATTCTCAAGGAAATGTTATTTTTTGTTCATTTATACTTTTCTCTATAGATTGTATGGAGTACTCACCTAAACGCGAAATGTTTTTCTATTTTTGACGTCTATCTGACATTTATTTGTGTTGTTTACTGACGTCTAGCGATACGGTTTCAAATGTGTTTTTATGGTGACTTGATACAATGCAATTACCGCTGTAAGCTTTCGATAATTGCATTGCTCTTGTGGGACATTTTATATATGAGGGAAATATTCGTGGATTTGATCACTGGTGTGCAGAAATAGCTATTTGTATAACAAAGAAGAAAAGTGCTACTTTTCCTTAATTCACACTGAGCTGTATATGAATATAGCATACGTTAAAATGGTTTCAACGTGCGTAAAGACGCTTTTGGAGATACATTAAATCTTCTAATTATCTTACACCATTGATTTCGTTCTATTGCATCGCCTGGAGAATAAACAATTTATCTGGTGTATTTCTCAAAGTGTTTTTACACCTTGGTACCATACAATACTTGAGTGGAAAGGTTTTTCCATGACCTGGAATTTCATTGAAACTTAAACGTTCAGAGTGAACAATGTCGGAACACGTCAACTGAAGCTCGCGCTAAATAGTGGTGTTTAAACGTCTCAAATTAATCAATTGTTTTAAATTCCACTTTGAAAAATGAATTGAATATTATCAAGCCTATTTATATTCTTCCTCATTTCAGAACGATGTAAATTGTTCAAATCTGGAAATAGGCGCAAAGTACAAATTATAGACCTATATCGCTTCTATCAAATATAACGAAAAATTTTGAAAAAATCATTAAAACAAGAATAATAAGTTAAGTTAAAACCTATAAATCTGAAAGGCAATGTGGGTTTATGGAAGGTAAATCAACACAAGATGCTATAGCAGACCTCACAAAAAAAAATTATGATGCCGTAGATAGGAGAGAGCCTGCTATTTGTCTGGTCATCGATCTTGCTAAGGCATTCGATACAGTGAGCCATCCTGATCTTTTGGAAACTCTTGAAAATATTGGTTTCAGAGGAACACCATATAAATTGATGGATAGTTACTCAAGTAATAGAAAACAATTCGTCACAATTGGTGATGAAATCAGTCACGAGAGAACAGTGGAATATGGCGTTCCTCGAGGAACAGTGTTCGGACCAATTCTATTCATCTTGTATATACATTCGTTGCTCAACTTACCTATACCTGCGAAGGTTATAAGCTTTGCTGATGATACCGCCATTTTCTTCAACGATAGAAACTGGAGT
The DNA here is from genome assembly GCA_032362365.1 of Zygogramma bicolorata. NCBI lineage: Eukaryota > Metazoa > Arthropoda > Insecta > Coleoptera > Chrysomelidae > Zygogramma > Zygogramma bicolorata. The sequence goes on along the minus strand of JAVJAQ010004414.1, from coordinate 1,679,199 downwards.
ACCCTGAAACAAAAAATTGCGAATACATTTCCCATCATCATGAAATACTTCAGTAGTAAATTACTCACCCTCAATCTTGAAAAAACTTGATTTGTACCATCTACCAGCTACGAACATAATCTCCCAGATTACTCGTCTATAGACATTGCAGTAGAAGGCACCTTTGTGGAACTTAAGTCCTCTATCATAGTAAAATACTTAGGTATCACACTCGACAGCAATCTGAAATGGAATGTTCACATGATCAATTTAACCAAGAAACTCCGATTCTTAGTGTACAGGTTCAAATACCTCAAAAACATTCTCGGAGTGAGGCATCTCAGAATTGTTTATTATTCGTTGGTACAAACGCACTTGTCATACGGTATAGTCGCTTGGGGGGAGTGACAAATGTTCACTTGAAAAATTTAGAAACATCTCAGAAATGGATAATCAAAACCATGCTCAACAAAGATCATAAATTCCCAAGTGATGAACTGTATCGTGGGGCTGAAATAATGGACACTCGTCAAATTTTTGCTCTTACTCTGCTTCTGTACCAACGAAAAAATATTGAAAAAACGAGTTCACTCAGCCACAGTCATGACATAAGATATAGATCGAACTCTATAGAAATACCACGCATGTATAGAGCTATTGGGCAAAGAGGTTTCACATACCTTGCACCAGTGTTGCCAATACTAGTACTTTCGTATTAGGACGTTTTCAATTCAGAATTTTCAATTAATAAATGCAATATATATATATATATATATATATATATATATATATCAAATTGTATATGTGTGTATGTATATATATATATATATATATATATATATATATATATATATATATATATATATATATATATATTGCATTTATTAATTGAAAATTCTGAATTGAAAACGTCCTAATACGAAAGTACTAGTATTGGCAACACTGGTGCAAGGTATGTGAAACCTCTTTGCCCAATAGCTCTATACATGCGTGGTATTTCTATTGAGTTCGATCTATATCTTATGTCATGACTGTGGCTGAGTGAACTTGTTTTTTACATATACATATACATATATATATATATATATATATATATATATATATATATATATATATATATATATATATATATATATATATATATATTTATGCACAGATATCAAAGTGAGGACATTACCCTAATGACACGAAGTGAGGACCGGGTGAAGGAACAACGACACAACCTTCAGCTTTTCACTATGTCTTCAACATGGGCTCAGCAATAGAAAACAGTTAAATATATTCCTAAAATGTTATCGAGTATGGTGCGAGTATATTGTTTCCAAAGTGAGGACTCTTTACGTCGCTATCGATGTGAGCCCTGTATATATTTCACCTTTCCTAGTGAAAAACGAGGACCGTTGTACGTGTATATATCCATACAACTCAACAAATGAGGTCCCTACAGTGTTGTCAATATATATTTCTTCGAGTGGTTGTTTTTTGTGGATTCGTTGTAGGGTATAGACATTTTTCATTTCCTCTAATTCCAGTTAGCAAAATAATTCAGATTTGAGTTGTCGGTGGAACCAGGCCTCAATCTATAAGCTTCATACAGGAAGTAGTCTAACTCTGGTCAACTCTAACTTTCAATTCCAGAATACAAATTTGAATTTTTTGTTGAAAATCGATGTTTGTAAAAATTCATTTTATATTCAATATCCTTGAAGTTTCGGTTCTGAAAATCCGCTGAATGAAAGCGATAGTAATGTTTCTCTGTATCCTTTTGTTTTGTGGATATAGGGCAATGGATGATATATTTGTTTACTCAACTGTGAGAACGTCCAAAAAACCTGCAGTTTGTATATTCCATGTCATTTATTGGTCAAACGTTGAGATTGGAACCTTTGGTGTGAAAGTTGAAACTTTTCCTATAGATCAACTACCCTAAATTCAAACTGATATTTTTTGCACTCGACGAGCGTTTCGCTGACCAGGTTAGCATCTTCAAGAGAAGAAGGAAGAGTATCAAGGCGCGTCGAGTGCAAAATATCAGTTTGCTGTTAGGGTAATTTATCTCTAGGAGAAATTCCAGTTATTGGTGTATTCGATGGAACTTTTTGTAGAGATCAATTATTACGCATACATCCAAATGATGTTATATGCACTCGACGTGCGTTTTGCTAACTAGGTTAGCATCTTCAGAAGAAGATAATTGATAACAAATCTGAAGACTTGGATTAGCCCTTTATATACTTAACGATGTGCAGGTAGTGCAGCCACTACCTGCAAAGTGTTTTAGTCTGATATGGACTCCGTTTGTTAATGATTATTCTGTTACTATTGATTATTCTCATCGATTCATTAAATCTGATCCTTGTAATGAATTTATCAACAATTGAATGAAAAGCGGGCTGAAAGGATTAGGTGCTTTGTCACCATTCATGCCATTTTTACATTTTGCTATTTCTAGACTTTCACACATGCATCAAGTAGCCTTGTGTCATGCACATACCTAATCAGTTCCAGATTGCTTGCACCAATTTTGTGGTCATTGTCTAGAGCATGTTGGACGATTCTGGATTTTAATAGCTCGCCGGCTCTGGACAATGTATTTATTTTTGTGAGCAATTGATACCTGTTCCAAGGAGCCCTTTGCACAGATACGGAAGGGTAGAAAAATCCATTGTTGTTCACTATGCTTTAGGCAGTGACCACAAAAGTGGTGGAAGCAATCTGAGACTGATTAAGCTGTGCTTGACACAAGGCTACTTGATGCATGTGAGAGTCTAGAAATGACAAAATCTAAAAATAGCATGAATAGTGACAAAGGACATATTCCCTTCAGTGCGCTTTTCAATTTATTCTTGAGAATAATCAGTAGTAATAAGTTAATTTGAATAATCAGTAGTAACAGAATAATAATCGCAAGTTTTCCGGGCTGAGGGCCGTGTTCTGAAACAAGCCCGAAAAACTTACGATGTATCAACACCAGCCATGAAAGCCTATATTCTTTCAGAATATTCATCAGTAACAGACGAAGTCCATCGGGCCAGAAAAAAATTTACAGGTAGTGGCTGCACTACCTGAAAATCGTTCAATATATAAAAGACCACCCTAGACTTTAGATTCGGTATCAGTTTACTTCTCCTGAAGATGCTAACCTTTCAAGCGAAACGCGCGTCGAGTGCAAATAATATAATTTTAGTCTTATGGTAATTGGTCCCTATAAAAATTTTAAACATTCACACCAAAATTTTCAATCTCATGCCAATTGAGACAATGTTCGGAGTTTCAATGTTTCAATATTATCGTCAAATGTTCTGAATGTTCTCCATTTTTTGTATTTTATCGCCTTATGAATCATGAACGTTGAATTTTCATTGAAAGCTTCACTTACAGAATACTGATCAATTATAGGCGAGTTTTCAGTATCAATTTGGCAATAGTTATCGTGACCACCTAGTAAAATAATAATAATATAATAAGTATTCTCACCACCTTTTCCACCAAAATTCTCGAGAAAATTGGCACGTGTTTTGCTTAATAACCAAACTGAAATTATTTATCGTACAGAAAACAGGTTTGATGAATTCACTTACGAAATTGATAGATGCTTGTGATTATGTTGTTTTGGAAAGAATCATTACTTTGATTAAGCAAATATGAAGGAATGATCTATCTACTCTAACTGTTGGCGTAGAATTCTAAAATCAGTTCAAGCTTAGACTAACTTATTTCGATACACTCTTTGAAGTTGGTAACAGGATTGGAGGTTAGAATCAATGAAAAATTTTCAGCTCTACTATTTTTCATCCCATTCAATTGGCAACTGTACATCAATACTCTTTTCGATTGGCAATAAAGCATAATAATATTTTTGAAAATATATTTGGGAGTTCTACAGAGTGAAATAACGGGTACTATTTCATTATGGTTCGCAAGTCTTTTGATGGATTGGATTTTTCCACATCAAATTTCAGATGTCTAAGCAATTCTAAAAAAGCTTGAATTCCCCTCACGCGGAGGAGAGGCCTTATTTAATTTGAGAGATCTCAAGAGTTCGCAGAGACTCCTCTAGGAGGTTACGAGGTTAAGGTTTTGGAATAAAAAACTGAATCTTGACTTGAATAATATATTCAACAATGGAAGAAATGAAAGGGAACAATAACAAAATAAAAAGAAATAAGACTGATTAACGGAAATGAAATAACGTGATGTACTGAAGTTACTGAGTATATGTGGTAATTGAATGAAAAATTTTCAAGTTCACCAGAATCTACTGCTTACCTAATAACAAAATCAATGTACGTGCCTTCGCCGTAATGCTATAGTATACGGAGAGTGCAATACGTGGCCGACGCCTCCCGGCCACTACCGGAATAAAATTCAAAAAATTTTAGAGCCACTCTGCACACTTATTTTTGGCTCACTTTCTCCTGAAATTAGAGGTTATTCAGATATGTACATTATTCTCACCGCCGCGCCGCCTTCGTAATTCGTTCGGCTAATCCTTGGGCTGGTGTTTCCAGTTCATCAGGGCAATCTTACAAGTTATTCAACTGTCGTGGTTAAACATCTCTTCACGGGAAATCTATTATTTTTCTTGGTTACGGCTTACGAATTTATAACAATGATTTCTCACTAAAAATGCTTGATTTCCGCTCGACTTCAAACACTGTTTATTTCCTCCACAGAGTAATTAAAAACTAGCGCTAATTTTACGAGGTCCGACGTTCAGATTCTCAGACTCATGAATATTACTTTCTTCTGAAAACAAACTACGATGCATGGCTCTGGTAGCTATTACAAAATGTCAAACGTTTCGCATTCGGCAATTCCATCGCAATTGACCAGACGAGTGCATTCTCTCCACCCTCATGTTGCCTGGAAACGTGTCGTACGTACATGTTTCTTATAGGCGTCACTCTTCAACAACGACTCCAAGCTTCGAAATCCCTTGCCAAAGAAAGTTTTTACCGTGCCTTACGATAGGATGATGTTCATTACAATGATTTTTCTGTAATTCATTCTATGTCATTCTGAATATTCGCTTTTTTCAGAGGGTTCTGATCAGTGAAAGAAGTTACCCGAGCTTTCACTGTTTGTTATGTAAAATGGGTCTCAATAGTATAGCTATTTCTATATTTTTATATCAATTCTCGAATAGAAAAATTTGTACTTAATTTATTTCTTTATATATGCATGAATTCTCAGACTAATAGTAAGTACATGTTTGATGTCCGCGACGGTATCTTATAGATCCGGCTTAACAGATGTTGCCAGTTGTATGGTCCTCACTATGTGTGTCGTAAGTTATTCCATACTAGAAAGAAAATACATGGTTGAATAGTATACATCTAGGTCAGCGCCCCCACACGGAAAGTTACTGAACTAAAATTATGGTATACTGCATAAAATGAGGTCCAGTTTTATTTTTGTAGAGCATGGTCCCCACCATCCATACATTTGTCAGAAGAAATCTTACGCTCTTCGACAAAGTGAGGCCCATATACGGTCCTCACTTTGTACCGCACCTCACTTCAACCGTGATTTTATTTAACGAATGGCTCACTTTACCAGCAAGGAGAAAATATATATATATATATATATACATATGTATATATATATATTGCATTTATTAATTGAAAATTCTGAATTGAAAACGTCCTAATACGAAAGTACTAGTATTGGCAACACTGCCTTGCACCAAGATTATATGGTGTCATTCCCAGCCATTTCAAACTTCTTAACTCGCTTCCTTTATTCAAATCGAAACTCAATAACTGGATACTTCCCATGCCTAGAATGAAAATGCATCTGTTGATTGATTTGAAAAATAATCGAATAACTTATGTTTGTAAAAATGTTATCTACTTACCCGTCACACTTGATTGGTGATCTATCCAAATTTGTTTCCCATTTTAACTTGCTCTTTTTCTTATATATATATATATATATATATATATATATATATATATATATATATATATATATATATATATATATATATATATATATATATATATATATATATGTATATGTATATATATATATATATATTTACATATATTTTGTTTTTGTGTTCACATACTTTTATAACTACATTCAAACTTATAGTGTGCACCTGAAATGTAACTGTTTTTTGTAACAAAACTCACGCACAGGCCCTGAATACACGTTCTGTTTATTTACGCTGTACCAGTTATTTACTCTATATGTCCATTGTAATTGTGAATTCTCTGTATATTTTTTTTTGTTTTGTGTGAATGAATATTATTATTATATCATTATTAATTCACGACATTAAAATCATTCATATTCCTCACTAGCATTCTCTTCATGGGGTAGCAACGAGTTTTTGTCCCGAAATTGTAGTAGTCCCGCCGCAGAAAAAACGAAAACCCATAGAACCCGTGCCGCGTCTCTGATTTCATTTTGTTATCGATTCTCTAATTCATCCAGTCTGAACTTCTCGTCGCTCTGAAATTCTAGATCTCAGAAGAACGAGCCGAAACTTGTAAGGCATGTGTCTGTTGATATCAAAACGTCCGTGAAAGACTCAGGAATGGGGGTAGAAGCAGTGGCAGCGCTATTGTCAATGAGGGCACGCTGGAAACATAATTATAATTTTTATATATATTCAGGAGATACGAATTAACATTCACTTTGACTTTTTGAAGTTTGTGTGTGTTATATTGGAAGAAGATCCCTGAGCAAAAGAGGTTCGAAAAATCTCCGAGCACACAACAAAATGGTGGGAATTCTGTACTTGTCGGGTCATTCGTGTAGATACTTCCAAGGGTGGAACGATTGATGACAACTCAGAAGAGCACACCAACGGTGAACATATCTATAGAAGAGAGACAAGTATAATGAATGAATATGAATAAAAGAACTAAAACATTTCTATGGCTCAAAAACATCAATGGCTATCATTGTGACTCGTTATTTCCAACATTGTTCTCATTATTATGAGATGTGTAGGTATCAAATATTAATCCCTTCATCCCCCAATCAAATGTTTTCAATTGAAAAAAATATAAATGTTGAAAAAATACCGGAAATTCATAATTCATTTTGGCTACCCCAACTGAAAAATAGCAGAATCAGTGACAGTATAACAATATGTCAATGAATAATTCAATGTGCAGGGTGTTTTGAAGGGTATCCGACATTTCACACGTCGCTTCAATGATTTTGAAATGAAAAGTTGGGTTGAGCTAGGATCGGCAAGGCTTTCGTTTTTGAATTACAGGGTTCCAAAGATTACTTATTAGTACACATATGTGAACGTTTTATCTTATAACTGATGAATCATCTGTGAAATATCTCAATAATGAACAAATTGTATCAAAAACGATTTGTTTGTTCAGCTTCTCAACAAAATATATTCGAAATCAACATTTAGGGGAAAATTCTGAAAGTTAGGGGATATTCACGAGAATTGCAAGAGATATCTCTTATCATCAAGAGAACAGTATTCTCGTATATAACGCTTATAAACAATATCCTTAGAACAATAGTAGTGCCACATATTTTGTGCCTCGGCTCAATTAATCGTATGTCTATTTCAATAAATGTCAAGGAAAAATATTTTCTCACGTTTTAGTGCACCACCCACTATTAGGAAAATTTGTGGAAGGATGTGAAGCCTGAAAGGAGCCAGTTAGAGCACGGCTTGGACATATTTTGTAGTCAAAATGATCTTCAGAAAAAGTTTTGATATATTGGGTCCCCAAGCATATCGAGTGTAACTAGGCAAAACAAGGGCAATACCTCGTGAAATCCCAAAACGAAAATCACAAGGTTACAACAGTTGCAACGTCACATATTTCGTGTGAGTTCGCTTTCATTGGTCATGATGGGTATTTTTTCCAATCTGAGCCAATAAAGGCAATGCTTGTTTTTGGAGAAACTACATTCTAAATAACGAAAGGTGATATATGATAAGAGCTATATTTTCATCACAAATTGACTGGGAATGAGATGAATTTGTGACATAGTATATTTATTCACCAATAATTGCTTTCTACAATCAATCCTCAGGATTGAGGTACGACCCGTCTTGAATGCAGAACATCCCTCAGGTGAATTCTCTTAATTGCCTTGAATCCCCTAACAAAACGCCCCCAGTCCACCACTGGACAGGATGAGCGAAAATTCGAAATCTCTCCGGAAAGAACTCTCTTAATTAACGAGTCTATTGTTCTGACGGCGTTTCTAAGACGGGTTAAAAGAGAGTGGAGAGTTTTGCCCGCGCCGTCACACGCTTTTCATCAGTTTTCAGAAGAGAATCGAGAAGGCGATGCCCACTGCGGATCGTTCAGCTTCCATGGTTTCGAATTACTTCATCACGGTTAACGGCGTGCCGGTTTGAGCTGCAATTTTCGTTGATTTCGAATGGAGATTATGCGGGATATATATATATATATATATATATATATATATAAATATTTTTTTTTTCAAGAAGTTTCTTTTTTCTTTTTTTTTTTTTTTTTTTTTCACCACCAGGATATATTCTGATCAGCATAGATGTAATTTCACTTTTCAGCAATATACCTATGAATCTAATAGAGAAAAGTATCATCAAAAGGTGGAATGATATGAATAAAAATTTTCAAATAACCAAAAAAAATGTATTGAAATAATTAATTTCATTTTCAATTCAAGTTATTTCTCTTTTGAAGGTAAATACTATAAACAAATTCTTGGTACACCAATGGGAGCTACTATTTCTCCTATCCTAGCACAATATATAATGGATGATCTTTTGGAAAATACACTTCCTGAACTAAGTTTTGAAATTCCTTTTCTGAAGAAATACGTTGACGATATCATTTGTGCAATGCCTTTTGACAAATCTCATGAAATTCTTGATGTCGTCAACAGTTATAATCAAAAACTGCAATTCACTATCGAAATCGAAAATAATAACACCCAACCTTTTCTTGATACAGGAGTTATCCGTAGAACTGATAATTCCTTGATCACTGATTGGTATATCAAACTTACTAACTCAGGATGTAATTGTACCGTTTTGGTTTTTCGACTTTCGTTTTCGAAAGCTAGTGGCGAGATAAATTGACGTATCAACCTAGGTGCGGCTTTGGCGTTGACTTGAACAATTGTATGCGAAAAATGTAAAATCACACTGAATGAAACCCAGGGTATTTACCAGTATATCCTGGCGGCGACTTCGTATCCTCCACTGGAGTGTCTGGATCCAACGTGATTTTCAGGGCGCCCCTCTTCCTCCAGACCGGCGGGTAAGATGGTCACTCGGCAAAAGAAGGATCACCCACACAAATATAACACTTTTCAAGATTGATCTTGGGAAGAAAGTAGCGAAGCAAATTCTATAATGCACTTTTATTGTTTTTGTTTGCAGAAAAAACTAGTAAATATATCGAACGAGGTGGCGATGTGAAAGTTTTGTGCCATGTGTTCGCGGTTCTCACCGTGGTAGGCAAAAAACCTCGGCCCATCCAGTGTTTATTGAAAAAAACAGTTCAACGAAATATTGACTAAAGCCAGTCACACACCTTGATTGTTTTATTCGCTTAAGAATTATTAATCTCAACTAAGTGAAAATCATACACAGGAAGATATATCAACTACTACTCTTTTCATAAAAAAACAGTAAAAATTAATTCGATAATCTGTTTAAAGAAAAGAATAGATAAATTAGTACACCCCTGTCTCAAATATATATATATATATATATATATATATATATATATATATATATATATATAAATATCAATTTTTTTTCAAAATTATGAAAATAATTATGCATTTCCAACAGGTGAATACATGTGAGGTTGAAAATTCGGTGTGTTTGAATATGTATGAATGACTTTGAAATGACAGAAATGACATTGAGTACAGAACCATCCAGAAACAGGTGTGTGAAGAGACCTCTACCGGCAAGGAAGAACTTTGAGTGAGAGAACACCACTACCATCTGTTGAGAAATGAAATTGTCAATCAATGTTATTGTTTTTTTTTCTTATAAAAATGACTGTAATGAAATTATATTATGATTATATTATGAATAGTAACTGTATCTACCTGTACGTTTTTTCACGTAACTCATAAATATACTGTATAATCGATAGGCGCAACTTCAAATAAAAAATAATAGAACTAAGAATGAAGACAGGTTAATTTTGATATTATTTTGGAAAGCTATAATCATGAAGCATCAACTAACGGACTGTCAGAACAAATATATAGAAAACGCATCTGCTCTTTGGATTCAACTATCTGACAAGATATATAATCTTCACTACAAAACCAAACCTCTTCAATTTCTCCAATACTCATTACACAAACCAACAATGACAAACCAAATGAAATGGTTCAACATTTAGAATGAACTATTCATTTCACTTCATATTATATTTGAATTATATCGATTACACGAGTCCGATATTTCTTTCGACAAATCAAGTTTCTCAAGCAGAGCATGATTTCCCATGAGAACGTATTGCTTGTCAACTCTGATGTGATCGTGATTACTATCATCGAGATGAATGAATCCCTTGAAACAGTCGATATTAAAACAAAACACTGGTTTAAAAAATTGACTGAGTTCGAATATATCCTTCTAGGAAAATCAGAAATTAATATTGGAATATGTAATTAGTATTGTTATAATATTCAATTCACTAGTTAATTCACATGAGATTATACCTCTGAGATTATTTCTCTTTTTTTCAGGTGGACGACAAAAGACTGGGAACCAGAAGACCAGATAACAGGTGAGTAACAGACTAATAGAAAACAGCAATCCGCTCGAAAGAAATCATAATTCGATAATCCTTAAGGAAGGTGAAAAACAGCTTTATTGATATATCAGTCATCAAAGTTCTATTTCGAGACAAGAGAATTCATACCATAAGCAGAAAATACCATAGTAGAAAATAACATTTTATGTTCCGAATCAAATTACAGTATACGTATCTTTCGAAATATCTCTCACTTGAGAACACGTGTAACACGTGTAATTTCAATTCGAAATCGTTTCAACAGTATCGATTTCAGTAGAAACTAGAAGTGATTACAAAAATTTTTGTATATCATCTTCTACAAGAAAACGCCCTTTCTTATAACCGTTTTCTGGACTGGGCAGCAGTGGTAGATTTTCAGGAACAATTTTTTACAGTCTGACTAAAAGGAAGTAATATTTGAAGGTGAAACAAATCGTAAAAGAAATTAGCACTGCGTGCTGCTTCGTGTAGACCCAGAATTTACGCTTGATAAGTTCAACAAAATTTTGATGAAATCCTTTTCGAAGGCTACCTTGCAAAAACCATGTTTCAAATGATTCAAGGTGACGTATAACGTGCCCAAGGAATTCAATGGAAATCAACTTTTGGCAGTAGTACGTCCATTACAATTTGAGATAACTTGCTAGCGAAATTGTCGAAAATTTGTTGAGTTTATATAATTGTATATCAAAAACTATTTTCTTGCAAATATATGTACCAGATATACAATATTATTGAATTATATTGCAGAGGAATATGACAATAAGTGCATTGATTTGAAAGAGTTTCAATAAGTTTTAGTTTGGATATCGTTCAATTCTATTCTCTTGAAAGTTTGAAAAAATGTTATCTTCGAAATGTGAAATGTAATTAGAATGGTTTCTCGCCAAACATTTGATTTTTCACGAAGAAACTCTAGTACAAACCGATGATCATGAGTCTAGTAGACTCTCAAAAATTCAAGGAGATTTTCATCAAAGAGATTTCTATGAATCCACCAAATGGATGGATGAGCAACAAAATACAGAAAATAGAAGGATCCATTGTCCGTACAATTTGATTGCTCAACTTTATGGCACAAGTGCTAGAAAGTGTCCGAATATTATTGATTCTGATATTCTTAATAAAAAATTTTTTACATCAATAATTAGTGTAATATGTAAATAAAATCAAGTGAGAGTCATAGGACATGAAAATAAACAGTAGGTACCTTACTATTCAAAATGAATAAAACTTAAAGCATCATTATAATAGGTGACAGTTTTAAGAACGAGTAACACAAAAATGTCGCAACTCAATGGAAAACCATATCCTCCAACCGGTCGAGTTGAAATGGTGCACGTGTACTTGGTTGGCGTATAAATAAAATTTCAAAAAGAATAGTGATTGAGTGCATTGCCGGAAAAAATTACATTCATGAATGTATGAAGGATGCGCATTTCAACTCAACCTACCATTTTCCACTTAATAAAAAATGAATTGGTGGCTCACCTATGATGAAAACATTTTTAATTTTGATTTGAATCGAGTCCAGGAGGTCCAGGAAGACACATGACGAATCTGTAAAAAAAAATCAAAATCGATGATGCCGGTTTCTGAATGGCTGAAAAAAGGTTTGTGATCGAATTCGGCTGAAAGTTGCATGCGTTCTCACAAATATCTCGCCAAATTGTACGAAATCAATCCTATTAGTAGACTGGCGAACCATCAACAAATCTATAATATCTAGTAATAATCTGCATAGTAGGTTGATGGGTTGACACCTACCGGAATATGCCGCGCAAATGCTGAGACTTATTTTCAACTGCAAGAATGAGCACACTTGCAGACCAGTTTCGGCTGTATTGACCCATCATCGGTGCAAGGAAGGTTCCAATCATTCACGTCCAAATTCTTCAATTTTTGTAATGGATTCAATATGGTGGTTATTTAGAATAAAAACTTCATAAACAACATAGCTTTTAAAATGAAAATAACAAATTTTCGCTTCTAGAGTTTTTAGTTCAGAAAATGAAGCTAAAAAAATGGTAAAACCTCGCAATTTTTACGTCCAGCACAGATTTGTACATTAATTCGGGATGAGGCTTATTACATCCTCTAGTTTACTTTCTATATTGTGCCGTTGTACGCTTTTTTAGAATTGTTTTTGTTTGTTTGAAAGCTCTAATTGAATAGTTTAATAAAGATTTTGGGAGCTTTCCTCAAAAAATGCAAATTTTTCTCGCTATTTCGCTTTAAATCTTCTAATTTATACATTTGACGAAAAAAGCTAAGCATTAATTTGCTGCATCTCAGTTCGTATTTATCGTAGAAAAATTTTTAAAAAACTACAATTTGTCTCTCCACACTTTATTTGATAAAATGCATATTTTTAGAGTTATTCGCTAAAAACCATTAAAAAAGTCGATTTTTTCGTCAAAAAACTGTTACTTTCAACTTCGAATAAGTCAAAAAATATAACTTTTACGAAAAAAACGTATGAAACATTTTTTTATTAGAATTCCTTTTTCCGTCGATTCCTACAGTTGAAATGTAATAAAAAATGTCCACCCCTAGATGGGTTGGCAACCACCCCCAAGGCTCTAGCGTACAGCGGCATGATATAAAAAATGATCGTTGAGCTATTCCCTACCTTCTGTGAGAAATTTCAAGCAAATCCATGGTGGACGAAAAAATTGCGAGCCAAAATGCTTCATTTCCTGAACTATTTCATCGAAAAACTTGATCGCTAAAAACCAACAGAAAATGGCTCTGTAATAACGATCGAGGACCTAACCTGAGTGATTCGGTGAAAAAATTCAGAGTTCCAGAGAAGAACCCCAAGATCAAGCGCTTGATAAGCGATTTCCTAATTGAAAAAATTAGTTTTTTGACATAAACTAAAACGTTCCTCTAGAAACGGTGCGAACTACCTCCAAACGACTGTAATACATCTCCCGTTGTATATTGTCTGATTCGACGATTATTTCGCTCAGACAATCCCCCATTTTCACGGGTGGGTATTCCGAGTGGCACGCCACCACCATTGGCTTGTTGGGGGCTCGGCAATATGTCACGTAGCAAGAAAGGCAGATAGCATAAACGAACGTTATTACGAGCGTACCTGACTGCCGAAAGCGTAACGAGACCTCCGCCGTTTCTGTTTCTAATACACACTCATTTGCCTACGTGTTGTTTTACAACAACAGATTCACCTCGGTTTTACATTATTATCGCGTTATGCGAGCAGATAAATCCGACGAGGGATGATAAACATTGGAAAAAGCCTTCGCTTGATAATCAAAAGATGAATAAATCTTTCCCTCATATATAAAATGTCCCATAAGAGCAATGCAATTATCGAAAACTCACAGCGGTAATTGCATTGTATCAAGTCAACACATTTGGAACCGTATCGCTAGACGTCAGTAAACAACACAAATAAATGTCAGATAGACTTCAAAAATAGAGAAACATTTCGCGTTCAAGTGAGTACTTTATACAATCTATAAAGGAAAGTATAAATGAACAAAACATAACATTTCCTTGAGAATTTCTTTATTCGTGAAATATTCCAATGAATTACATTCCTGCATAAAAATGACCAGATAATTTTGCATTCAAGCGTGATATCTTATACAAATTGCATTCGGTTATTTTCATATTTTCTAAAAGAGCCCTCGTCCCTCGGACTCGGGCACTTTCGTCAAAATATGAAAATAAACTTGCAATTTTTAGATATCACGCATTCTTGCAAAATTATCGGTGATCTTTATGCACTCGTGCAATTATAACCGAATATTTCCCTCATATATAAAATGTCCCATAAGAACAATGCAATTATCGAAAACTCACAGCGGTATAATTGCATTGTATCAAGTCACCATAACAACACATTTGAAACCGTATCGCTAGACATCAGTAAAAACACAATTAAATGTCAGGTAGACTTCAAAAATAGAAAAACATTTCGCGTTTTGGTGAGTGATCCATAAAATCTATAGAGGAAAATATAAATGAACAAAAAATAACATTTCCTTGAGAATATCTTTATTCGTGAAATCTTTCAATGAATTACATTCGTGCATAAAAATGACCAGATAATTCGTCCCTCGGACTCGGGCACTTTCGCCAAAATATGAAAATAAACTTGCAATTTTTTGATATCACGCTTTCTTGCAAAATTATCGGTAATTTTTATGCACTCGTGCAATTATAACCGAAAATTTCACACCAAAAGTTTTAGACAAATGAAATACTTATTTTGTTTCGCGTTACCGTGGCAACTCAGGTATTTTTGAGGATTTTATCAGAAATTCCGGGACGTGTCACTACGTCGAATTCCCATTACGCCGAATTCCCACTACGTCGAATTCCCATTACGCCGAATTCCCACTACGTCGAAAAGCATCCCCACCACTTACGTCACCAAAACACGATCGTTATCGAAGCTGGATCCCATTCGACGTAATGGGAATTCGGCGTAATGGGAATTCGGCGTAGTGCCACACCATGCACTTTCAATATCAACAGCACAGCGAAATTCATCCTTCTTTTAGGTTAGGTTAGTTAGGTTAAGTCAGATTGGGTTAACAGGAAATTGCAGAATATCCGGTAAATTTTGCGAGTGCGTATCACTACGTCGAATTCCCATTACGCCGAATTTCCATTACGTCGAATTCCAATTACGTCGAATGGGATCCAGCTTCGATAACGATCGTGTTTTGGTGACGTAAGTGGTGGGGATGCTTTTCGACGTAGTGGGAATTCGGCGTAATGGGAATTCGACGTAGTGGGAATTCGGCGTAATGGGAATTCGACGTAGTGATACGCACTCAGAAATTCTTTCCCGTATGGGTAACCTACAGCGAATTATAAAGGAAATTTTTTGGCATAAGCAGAGCATATTTTGCTAGACATAACAGGTCACTTACCCACTTTGAGCAGAGGTGAAGAAAATGGAACGTTGAAATAGGGCACTAGAACAATTCAGCAGACCAATGAAACTACAATAATAATCAACATCTTTATCCACGAGCCACTGACACGGTAGTTTCTTGACCGAATCGATTCATTTTGTTGAAGCCCACACAATAACCTAAATTAAATGTGACAGAACAAGGCAATTTCGATTCATTTGTGATGTACTCCAAAGCCTATCTTTCTGAACTTTAGCACGGAAAAACATGAATTTCGAATAATTCGTAGAGGTTCAATATGGTGTGAAATTGTCTTACCGAATACCACGCTTTTTTTCTTGCTCACGAATATTTTGAGGAAATTATAGATTCTACTTCGAATGAGAACTCTCTGAAGATTGTTCTGGAAAATGGAAATATTATAGGAGAATCTTCACACAGAACATTCTCAAATGTTTTCAAATCAAGGAGCGGGGTCTGGGTCAATAGACATTCGGAATGACTGTCTGAAATCGATATCACCTTCTTTGGCCCAATCACAGTGCGTATGAAAATTGTCTGAAAACTTGTTTGTTTTTGTGAATGAAGCCTTGGGATAATTTGTGTATATTGATATCCACACTCCATTCTTTTTCTCGAAAGTGTTCCTTCGAAACGAACTCCGAGCAGCAAAGGCCAGAAAAGGTCTTACACAGTTTCAATTCTCTTGTAATATAACCATTACCTTTGGGAGCAACATAGAAGAAATTACAAACACACATTTGGCTGATTATACAACTCATCGAAATTATTCCAGTCATCGAAATTGGTCAATATTAATTTATGGTATTCATACATCTTTGACTTGGCAAAAATAAACTCCTAAATTCCCAGCATATGAATGAAAAATTACTATTCGTTTCTTCTCCGGAATATGTGGTTTTTCAACAGTTGATGCGATATTTTGATTGTCTCGAAATGGTCTTTACTATGTATGCGAAACCTCGAACACTGCGATTTTTTCTCATTTCAGAAAATGTTTTTCATGCATTATGAAGCGGAAACGAACGTTTCCAATGCCGAATACGTTGAGTATAAAATCGTCTGTTCGAGCACACTATCACCCCTTTTGATAAAAAGGTAACATCCAATAAAAGTTGGCGAGTTATCCGACTTCCTAAATCAAATGTAAACGTATGAATCTCGTGATATTTTATAGCTTTGACGTTCCCTTTGAATGCTATCGACATAGGGTGACTTTCCGAATATATACCCGAAGTAGAATCCAAATCTGCTGAGTTGAAATAATCGTATCCCTTCACGGGCATAGTTGAAATAACGGGAATTTATGTACTGAAAAACATGCATTTCACAGTGAAATTATCAGTTTCTTTTCATTAAGAACTGTATTTGTATATAACGCAAAAATTGAAAAGAAATTCACTTTGAAGGAAGTGTTTTGTCTTTTTCTCCTATAATTTCACCCAGAACGAATATGAAATTACTAGGAAAAAAGTAACATGAAATGCTTACCGAACACTTTCTGATGATATGACGTTTAATTCATTCACAAAAAGTATAAATAGTCTATATAAAACAGCTACTCTCCACAAAAATGAGCATGTTCCTAAAGATAAAGTCAATATTTATATTGCTATAATACTCGAACAGAAAGAAAATTTGGCGGTTTATCTGCGCAATTTCAAAGTCTCGAGACGTAAACAACAATAAAAAATTGTAGAGAAGTTCGTAGCCAAAAGTTTTTAATTTCAGTTTCCACAGTGTGAGAAGTGGTCAGTGAAACAGAATATTAAATTTTGTTTTCAAGTCGACGTTTCGATATTTCATTTGATCATCCTCACGGCACTAGAATATCAGTGAAAAAGAAAAACATGGACATGAAATTTGAAAAACTGTAAATGTCGCACTTATAACACCATCCTAATAACAGATTACATTTTTTTGTTGAAAAGTACATTCAAAGGATTTTCTGGATATACTTGAAAAACGTATAATTCATTCAAAAAATGAAATTAATTTCACTCTCTACATAAGGTAACAGGGCGTTTCAATATGCAATGCATCCGCATCTTCACCCCTTTTCACCTTATTTTTCAATGCATAGATACCCTCAAGTTAAGATGACTCCGTAAAAATATTGAGCTGCTGTAAAATGATCAACTAGGTTGTGTTTTATATTTAATAATCATTCAATGACACTGCAAATTGAGATTCAATTAAATTTAAATGAAATAACAAAAATCTCAGGAGAATGATCGAAATTGATTTGCTAGGATTTGATCACAAAACCAAGTAAGATTGGTAACAAAATACCTGTTTGTATTGAAAAGTATTGCGTCAAATTTTGGAGGGGAAAAACTTCTATCCCAAATCTATAACGAGGAGAACTTACATATGATATTGTATTTTCGGATGGGGTGGTATGTATCGTTGGAAATATCGATTGATTGTTGTATTGACTCTTTATGGAGAAATAGAAAATGTCAAAGACCGTAGGCCTCCACAGTCTTCTGAGAGAGCTGCTGATTTGTTTGTTCAGCCATGGTGGCAACTCCTTTTGTGTTCCGTCAAGCGTGATTTTATACTCCGTTTTGTTGTTCCAACGTAGACAACTACAAGGTATTCGGTATATTTTTGGTGTAGTTTCTTAGCTTATCAAGACCATCCTGTATCGTTTTCGTGGGTTTGAAGGTTATTCTCACCCTCTGTTTGTTTTTGGAACCCTCCCATTACCGTTTCCTTGGAAGAAACCTATTTTAGTCGCGCTCAGATTTCTTCATATATAGAACAGCTTAACCGGACGAAATCAAACACAAACGACCCCAACACCCTCTACACAAGCACATTTCATTCGGCGACAGCTCGATATTTTCCTGATGAGAATTTCATTAAAAATCGTCCGCAAAAAGTACGGAGAGAGATGCCGCTCACTGAAAGTGTCAGCGATCTGTCGTGCCGAGTTTGATTTGGGGTCAAAAAAAGGTAATTGAGTGCTTAGGAGCGATTGACTCTTCGAATTTGCTAATTGGTTTTTTTCGTTGTGATGGCCATTCGATGTTATTTATTGGCAACTCTCGAGAATCGACTACCACGGGGGAGTTCTTTAAATTGCAGCTTTATCGGGAATTCATCAAGAATTTCGAATGGAGCATGTGTGTTCGATTTCCATTGGGACCCGGACGCTGAAAAAGTGAAGAACGTTATGCTGGAAAATTCGTTTTTCGGTATTCGATAGCAATCAACGATGCAGTTGATTGGTCGTGTCAAAGCACTTTCATGGAAAATTCTACCATGAAGGCATGTTTTCCATTTCATAGCCGATTGAAAAAATAATTTTCATCACTTGATGTTCTGCACACATATCTTCACGGAGAAAATGTGAAAACACCATATGGAGTAACTAACACAACACAACATCTTGCTTATATTCATGATAATCTCATAAATTATTCATTCGTTTCTGTCATTTGAAATGGATGGAAAAAACTGATTTGCATCACGACATCGAAACTAACACACTCACAATGAATATTTCCCTCATATATATAAAATGTCCCATATGAGCAATGCAATTATCGAAAACTTACAGCGGTAATTGCATTGTAATTGTAGACGTCAGTAAACAACAGATATAAATGTCAGATAGACTTCAAAAATAGAAAAACATTTCGCGTTTTGGTGAGTGCTCCATACAATCTATAGAGGAAAGTATAAATGAACAAAAAATAACATTTCCTTGAGAATTTCTTTATTCGTGAAATATTCCAATGAATCACATTCGTGCATAAAAATGACCGGATAATTTTGCATTCAAGCGTGATATATTATACAAATTGCATTCGGTTATTTTCATATTTTGAAACAGAGCCCTCGTCCTTCGGACTCGGGCACTTTCGCCAAAATATGAAAATAAACTTGCAATTTTTAGATATCACGCTTATCATTATCATTATCGGTAATTTTTATGCACTCGTGCAATTATAACCGAAGACTGACAAACATGTTTTCAATTACATGAACTGAGCTTGAATAATGGTTTTGTCTTCTACTTACAGTAGGAAAAATACAAGTATCTAAAGTTGAAACATTCTGAGTTGCTGTTGGTTTCACCAAAGTCCCATAAAAAAGCTATCAGAAATCATTGAGCAATGAAGATATCTGATGAATTAAGTCGTGTTTAAGTATCTGGGGTTAGGCAAAGGGTTAGGTGGCATCTGGATGGGTAACCGAGCACTAGGACAGACCTCTGCCCCTCGTCCTTGATAGTACTGAGAATTACAGGTCGAAATGTAAAACGTCGTCAGTCCTCATGTTCACTTCTAGGGATACAACAATATGTCAACCAAAAGAAATTCAAACATGCAAATGTTTCAATTACATTCTTGTCTTCTACTAAAGCTGTCGATGAAACCTGTAGCTCTGCTTTCACAAAGGACGATGTGCCCAAACACATCCCTCCAAAAAAAGCACATAAAACCTTTGAGTACATGCTGAAGAGTGTTGTTTAGAATCGTTGGGAAATCAATCCTTCTATGCCACTCATTTTGATTGTCTTAAGCCTGACATACTCCTTCGTCAAAGTGACTCTTTTTGAAGCAATATATAACGGACACGATTGACCGAAAATTTCTCGACTCAAGTGTAAAGGTTGACCTGAGGCCTAACAGGTCTTTGATTCAGAGAAAATATTGATAAACACATTGTTTCGAACTGGTGCTCAATATATGGCGGAAGCTCTAAAACTTTGTGATTTGCCAGTTCTGTGGGTCCATGATATTGTGTTAAATTTTGAAGAAACGATATTATGGTTGAACCGTTGAAACATTGAAAAAAGGATTCGAAATGGTAAAAATAGCATCGAATGAAGGAATGAACCAAATGACAGTTAACATTTTCTCTTCGAGCTCCGGAAAACTTTGTCATTTGTCGGACATGCAGAAATTTTAGAGAAGTCCGAAACGAATTCGTCGATAGTAATGTAAAAATTGTGATACAAGTTCATATTTTATAGCATCGTAGGGGTTTATATAAAGTAGGAAAATAGTTTATGCTTGGATTATTCACAAGCGTTACAATATATACAAATAAAACATAAAAAATCCCTCCTGCACATGAACTCTTTAGAAAAATCCCAAAAGATGCATAACTGAAAGAAATTTGGTATGAAGTGCAGAAGTCGACAGACACAACACCTAATTTGATTTCGGAAACCAGAAATCTTTTTTTTGATTGTTGTTTCGAAGTAATCATTGACTCTACAACAAATGGCCCTGAGAGAGAGAGACGACTGCGGAAAGAGCGAGATACACTTCAAGTATGAATTCAAATGATTTTTTCCTCAATGTAGCAGATAAAGAGAGATTGTCGAGATAGATGAAGATGAAAATACCACACTGTCCTCGACAACAAGGTGGAAAACTGTCATGAGGTCCAGTTCATCAGTTGTGATGTCAATGGAAGTAATGCATAACTGAAACTCCTAGCAAAGTATAGAGTTGCTGTTTCATTCTCTTCAATCACTATCTAAATTTGACCCAACAAAAAATTCATGAAAATTTTATTACTAGTGTGTACAATATATGGCGAAGGGACTGTTTCCCAATTTTTCTTAGATTTGGTGAATACCCCTGTCTAAATTTTCACTATTTGGTGGGGAAGACTTATCGGTACTTTGGTGGAGGTATATTAACCAGCTGCATTTACCAATATCCTGCCTTTATTGTATTGTGAGGCATAAAATCCGGGAACTGGCAATGGGAGGATAATATCAGGAAAAGGTGAAACGAATTCATTTATATTTCAAGAGGTTATTGAAACAATATGAACGAAATTCAATACCCCTCCCCAGGATCGATCAATCACTCTTTAGAAAGTTCAAATGTGAAGTCTCACATAAACAGTTTGTCAACTCTCATAATTGCACCGTTTGCTAATTTATGAACTATTTAATCGATGTCTAGTGTCGGTTTCCATCAACCAATAATCGGAGTTCAAAGGAATATTGCTGCCTGAATAGAGAATTTGAAGATCATCTCAAAATTTTCACTTGAAAAAACAGTAAAACGATACTTCTCTACAAAGTGTTAGAATTTTCTATTCGACAAACAAGAATACTCTCAATTCCAAGGATTGTTTCACGTTGATAACATTCGAACTGCGTTCAATCCAATAGTTCAACACTTCGAATTTGTACAACTAGAACTGGTTGGTGCAAAAATAGAGAGTCCCATTCAAGTAAGCAGATATGATGAGTTCTGATTATAAATCTCAATGCAAGTTTTCGAATTATCATAAAATATACAATTCCAAATCGAACCCCAAAATCTTCCCCCGACGTTGCTGCGTCACTGAGAAGATACACAATCCGACTCTCATCTGACTACATTTTGGATTTTAAACCCTGCCATTAGGGTCTCGTAATGTAGTAGTGACCTCTCCGGACCGCCTGGCCCTACCGGATTTTATCGCTCGGCAGAGGACAATCTTACCGACACTACACTTAATTCAATTTCGGTGATTCGGAATGGCCGAGATGCTGGAAAATGAGCGGTTTCCACGGAATTGTCTCGAGATGGAACGTTTATTGTCGGGTTGACGTAGCGGTCGGATTGGAAGGACAACTGACCTCGCTTAATAAGGAATGTCTACGAGCAAGGTATTCGGAAGCTATTCGGGAGGAATAATTCGAATCGAAGTTTTTTTCATATTTCCTCTTGCCAAACACTCTAACGAGTGAGCCCAAAAGACCAATATTTCATATTATCCAGATTCAAACAGAGATGTGATGGACAACGATTGTGATGGCAAACAATTCATGAAATAAATGAATTAATACTTTCGAAAAGTTCAATATTTTGTGACAAAAATCGAGATTTCCACCCTTTCGCACAGATATTCACGGCTTGACTTGATATTCAAGCTACTTGACTTGAAATCAAGTCAATTTTAATGTCAAGTATGTATTCATCAAGTACCTGAAAAATCAAATACCTTCTATCAAGCTTCTTGATTTTTATCAGTTTCATAAATTATGAAAATAATGAGAATGAACCTTGCAAAAAGCACTTCCATTCATGAAACGCATTGTTGAAAAAGAGAATTCTGACCAACGGGAGAAGAAAATTGAACCAAATTTTCATTATAAAATATGCACTCTTCTTTGATATCCAAAGCGGAGAACTCATAAAAAAATTCAAATGAAAAATAATTATAGAAAATGAGTAAGACAGTTGGACCTTGTTTTCTTTGATAAAATATCTTTTCTGACATATCTTCCAGAACAAATATAAAAAATTGAGAATGTAAAAACAACACAAACAACAACTCCTAAACTCTTTAAAAATAGACGAAAAACTGACACCACAAAAACAGAGTTGTCACTCTATGAAATATTTTTCATCAAATTCAGTGGCAGTGCATGTGAAATACATCACTCAAGGTGAGTTTAAACAGCAAATAAAATAAGGAACAAAATAAAACAACATAAGAAGGATAAACATATAGATCCTTATGAAAGCGTTCATACAAGAAATGAAATAAAATAAGAAATAAGAATAACAACAAAATATGCCATCTTTCACTATTTTATTTGGAAACTGATAATGCGCATGACCGAAATATTTTCTGTACTTAACGTTCCATGTTTGAAATTATTTTAACTTCTTTCCTTACAATAACAACCTCAGAATATTATTTACTAGTAATCTTTGCTATATGTAATAGAGTCAAAATTCAAAATATCAACAATTAGGAGGTTAGTTACTGTAGCTACTGTCAAAACGAAATTGTGATATTCACAGAACACAAAAGTCATTGTCAAAAAAGCTGCAACTTGATTGGTTCATTCTTATCTTATTTTATTTGCTGTTTGAACTCACCTTCATAGAGATAGAAAGAACACATCAGGACATCAGTTCGTAGTGTTTTATAACCTCAACAAAATAATTTTACATTTTATAATTTTATTCAATGACAGCGTGAGTAAAATGCTGAAATGTAAAACATTTCGCAACTTTTCTGAAAGGCTGTAACATAGAGGGTGCGAAATGTAACAAAAGTGTTACGTTTTCAACACCAAGCACAACGCTGAGCAAGACTGCGCGACCGATTCAGTCAACTCGGAGCTCGGAGAACCCCTGTATTCTGTCTAAGCGCGAGCGAGTTCGCAGAAATATACGCCGTGCGACACGTGCTTATCAAGATCAAGTAATATCAAGTAGCTTGATTTCAATTCAAGTAATAAATATCCCAAATCAAGTTAAGTATGTAAATTGTCACGAGCTTGATTTTCAAGTAAAATCAAGTACAGCATTGAAATATCAAACTACTTGACTTGATGAATCTCTGCTTTCGCATCTAGGAATGATACGGATGTAGGTTTTCAATATTGCCTACATTGCAAAATGTGAATGAGAGACCACACTTTTCCGCCAGACTCACTGCCTACCTGATATATAATGAATCAAAATGGTGATTTTTTTATATATTTGCTTCTTCGTGAAAATATACTGGTTGAGTAATGAAATGAATATGTAATATTCAAGTAGTTGACTAGGAGAATTTTTGAAATATGCTGGGAATATTGAATTCGACTCACACCATTGCCTCAATAATAATAATAATACTTTTATTTTCTACAGGTATACACCTAATAACAGAAAAAAAATAAAGTTTGATAAATACTTGATATATGATATATATATATATATATATATATATAAAAACGAAGTAGTTACATAGTATAAAGCACATAAGTAGTCTGAGGTAGAATTCATATGCTTTGATTCTGGTTAAAAATGGTCAAAATTGTGTTGATATTATCATAGTTTATATCGCAACAGGAACAATTCTCATTGAAAATCTTGCAAGCTGAATAAATAGGAGATCTTATTAATACATTGGTTTGAGGCGTTATATTGTGAAAAGTGAATCCTTGCCGAGAGCTCAACCTTGGTACATGAAAATTTATTTTACCTAGTAAATAAGGGCAATCTATTTTCTGATTCATTAAATTATACAATACAGTAAGAGCTGAACAATCACGTCTTTGCTTTAAGGTTTGGTATTCGAAATTAGCCAAAAGACCATTGTAATCGCATCCCCTACTAGGGTAGTAACCATTACATTTATAAAACATATACTTTAGGCACTTGCGCTGAACAGTTTCAATGCTCGTTATAGCGTTTTGGTATAAATGTGACCATACTATTGTGGCATATTCTAATATGCTTCTAATAAAGGTGTTATATAATATTTTTAGACTTACTATATCAGTGAAGCTTGACCAGTTTCTAACACAGTATCCGAGTAATTTCATCACAGCTGCAACTTTGGAGTTGATGTGTTCACTGAATGTTAGTTTATTATCAAAAACATTACCTATGTCTTTGAAGCTCGAACATCTATCGAGAGTTGCATCGTCAATAGTATAACTATAAGTGACTGGGAAATGTTTTCAACTGAATGTTATAACCTTACATTTAGATATATTTAGCTTTAGGCAATTAGTTGAGCACCACTGCACCAACGTTGATAAACTTTGTTGAAGTTTTATACAGTCATCTATTATGGTTATGGGACTATAAATTTCCAAATAATCAGCAAACAGGAGGTGTTTGATCTTGAGTTCAAGTGATAAATCATTTATGAAAATAATAAACAACAGTGGAACAAGTTAGACCCTTGTGGAACACCTGAGCTAGCTATGTAGGGATGGGACTTGTATCCACCAAATTCAACAAATTGGATTTTATCAAACAAATAGGACTGCATCAGTTCAACGATTGGTCTAGAAAAACCTACCGCTTCGAGCTTGGACAAGAGTAAGTAATGGTCAATACTATTGAATGCCTTTTGGATGTCTGTATAAATCATATCTACCTGACTTTGAGAATCGAGTATTTCGGATATATCTTGTGTGATGCAAGCTAGATTTGTAACTGTAGATCTCTTGGTCATGAAGCCATGTTGATTCAGAGAGATATTATTTCTTACAGACCGGTAGATAACATCATATAAAATTATTTCAAACAGT
This sequence comes from Zygogramma bicolorata, assembly GCA_032362365.1. Classification (NCBI taxonomy): domain Eukaryota; kingdom Metazoa; phylum Arthropoda; class Insecta; order Coleoptera; family Chrysomelidae; genus Zygogramma; species Zygogramma bicolorata. The sequence continues at coordinate 1,653,535 of JAVJAQ010004414.1, read as the reverse complement.
TTACCGAAGTTACATAAGATTGCTATTGGTCTATAATTGGTTATTTCTGTTGGATCACCTGATTTCAAAACGGGACAAATCTTAGTCATCTTCCACAGAGTTGGATAGCTTTTAGTCTTGATGATATTGTTGAAGATATGACACAGTGGTTTTGCGAGAATATTGATACAGTCTTTTATGATAAAACTGGGTATATTGTCTACTCCGGAGGTCATCTTATTTTTGAGCTTCTTAGATGCCTTGATGATGTCCCATTCTGTAATCATCTCTAAGGAGATATGATCACTACCAAAAACGTTACTGTACTCTGCCATCTGTATGTTAACCGGATTGGACTGAATATAAACATCAGAAAGTCTATATTCCATTCACAATGTCTTGAGGATTTTCATAAGTGTTATCTTTGTATTTCATGTTGCCTGGAATTCTTGATTTGTTTTTCTTGAGTTGGACAAAACTCCAAAATTTGTTTGTTGCCTTATAGGACTATGAGAATTACGAAAACGATCAAATCAGGAAAATAGTTTTACCGCCTTTATTCGCTTGAATATTTCAAAACATATTGCACACTATCTAGCTAGATCTCTTTGATGAGAATTCATTGCACTGGCCCCTCCATACAGCTAGTAGCCTTTGGTTTCTGTTTCCCGCATCTCGTACGTCTCACCACTTCAGCATTCTCAATACTTCGCAGTGAACAGGCAGTGCGATTCTTTCCTATTTCCGAAAAAACCAGCATTGAATGAGAATTCAATACCAAACCCATATTGGTCACATATTTTTCGAGCTGGCTATGTCCCGCCAGAAGACCCTTGAAACTTTGGTGTTGTGGTTCAGCAGGTCTTCCGTGAATCTGGGCGAACTTTTTGTCTGCCTCATTCCTGGAAGCTCGTTTCACGTGGTGAAAAAAGTACGATTCGAGTGTGCAATTTGTTTTGAATATCCTGTTGAATGAAGGTATCAAGAGAAAATGAAACAATTTTCAATAATTTCTGTTTTTCCCAAATATCTTCATGAATTCTCTGAATTGCTGAATAGTATTCAGATGATTATATAAATAAATATAATAAATATATAAATGCTCAACTTTTCCACAATATAACCATTTTCGTATCTCCTATAGTTTACCAGATCCCAGTTGTGTGACTCGAAATTGAAATAGAGGGTTCGAAAGTTCAAACGTTCAGAAGTTAGTTCTTCCAACTGAAAGAATAGAGAACACAAAGAACTATCGGAATAATTTACATTGTGTTTTGCCTAACGTGACCATACGACCAGATTTCAGGCAGTCTGTCCCACTGTCCCCACCGAGGCCGCCCTAATACCGCTTTTGCAAACTGATAATTCAAAGTGTATTTTTTCCCCTTGAAATGCTTGGCATTGCATGGAATCCCGCACGGAACGCAGATTTTAAAATATTCAATAATATGCTTATCAAAAAGAGCCTTAGCATTCTCACATGGTAGTGCTTCTTCGAGAAAAAGAATTTTGATGAGTGTGGTACAATTGCAAACCAATTCTGACAATATAAGTACATGTACTCGTATTCTGGACTCAGTACTCAATTAATATCACGACAGCAGTGGTTCTATATTAGTTGAAGTCGGACGAAACTGTGATCGTGTACCGAAACACAGTAATTTGTAACACAATAATAATGCCTAAGCGCAAGTGTACCATTATTTTGAAACAAATTTGTTCAGCCGTTAAATACAAAACTACGACTCAAAATTCATGCCACTACTGGGGCTCACTAAGTCGTGCCTACTCAACTATTTTGTGTTTAGTGCTTCGATTATTTCGTGTTATTCTATCTTCTATATTGAAAAACTAGAAACCTTAAAAATCTTTTTTTTATTATATAATTCCGCAGATGTGCTGCTTTGACAAAAAAAAAATCACGTTAGTTATGCTCCATATATAAACATCAAAAATGCTTTTTGAAGTATCCTGTACCTAGATTATGATTCGGAACTCGATAAATAAATAAATCTCCTTCGTATTAATACCAAATGAATAAAAAAATTCTCGCACAACATTCATTCCAGACGAGCGCAGAAAGACTAAAAAATCCGAATGCGGAGTCCCAGCAAACTGAAAAATGACGTTTTAAATGGTTCTTAATTAGCAAACTAAACCGTACCCTCTTTAAAAAAGATTAAACCGTATGTTTGTGAAGCGACGTAAATGCCGGTTGAGTGACATGAGCCGAGAGCCATATCCGCCCCCTGCGCAAGGGAGAGTTTCCACGAAAAAAAGTGGCCGTGTTAAACCGAAACATTCAATTTTTATACCTCGAATGTTATGATGTCAAATATTCATTATTCAAGCGAGTCGAGTTTGCCAATTGCCCGTTATAGGGTTGAGCTTGTGATGGGGTTAATTTTCGCCTTTTTTCCGAATAGGGGATGATTCCCAATCGGGTTTTATTTTTTATTCATGCGGTTGTGGTTTCGGAGAGGAATATTACAGTTCAGACTGACTTCGTTGAAATTAAAAAACGATTTTATTGAAGGAGCCATAGAAAAAGAATTGGTAAAGGTGAAGGATATTTGAAGAGGAGAGTTTTAGCATCTTCTTCACTTTCCGGTCTCACTGGAAATTACTTCGGTTTGGAGTTCTCAAATGGAACACCATCTATATGTCAACATTTTTTATTCCTGAAGATTATTTCAGAAGTTTTAGTTTGCATCAAGGTGGCCATAACTAATCTCAATGCCTCATAATCAGAAAGTTTTAGGGACCTGTATGATGTATAGGTCTCAGACTCAAAATGTTGTCAAAATCACATTTTCCACTCCCACTATTTTATACCGTTCATAACGTATTTCGACAATGGTTAGGTGATGGCTCAATTAGAATATACGTGTATTCTGAATTAATGGTGGCCGCTTTCGGATCTGTTTTTAAAAATGATGGGATTTGTAACACTTGACCTGACAAATTTGATCTTATAATTACATGTAATTATCCAAAAACCAAATCAAGCGGATTTTCGTTTCGAACTCTTTGTAAAATTGAATTAAAAATGATATTTTTAGGAAATTTGTGTTAAACAGTTTGTGGATTGGTACTGTCTAATCATATCCATGAAGCAAGCGATTCCTTTTCCTACTGGCTGTCATCCAATGTCTCGTTTATTATTGAAAATGAGTTGTAACGAAGAAATTTGTGCTACGCCAGCAGAAATCATCCCACAAGCATGTTGGTAGAAAAAAAAAATATGTATATATTGTTCTAAAATTGTTCGTTTCGTTAACCAGCTGACGAACGTCAGCCCTCAGAAGTCGAAACTTGTGCGAGCAATGGATCAACGATATATATAATATTGTTACGATATTTCCTTCGTTGATTAGAACTCTAAACAACACAAACCATTTCTATCACAACACAATTCAATACAATCACTTAAATTGCTCCGCTAACTTTTCAACGCTCGGTACTAAACACTCTGATAAATACTCTGTAATAGAAATTCTCTACTTCGACTTCCGCACTCAGCAATAACAAAACTCTCTATCCACTTAGCTCTGAATAACTCTGCTCCACGATGAAATGTGTCCCGTATATATATATATATATATATATATATACTATGGAAGATTCTTCCTGGGCGTACGCAAGTATATATATATATATATATATATATATATATATATATATATATATATATATATATATATATATATATATATATATATATATGTGTGTTGTTGAGTTCGGGTTGAACCGCGTCTGGAGTTTTGTTCTCGACGTTTCGGCTCCGATTTTGGAGCCATTTTCAAGAGGTGAATCTGCCTGGCAGATTGAGGCCCCGGCGTCAAGTCACAAACCCTTGCCCCCTGTGACAACACCTGAGGAGTAGGCAGATTGAGCCCTCAGCGTGAAGTCACATTCACCTCTTGAAAATGGCTCCAAAATCGGAGCCGAAACGTCGAGAACAAAACTCCAGACGCGGTTCAACCCGAACTCAACAACACACAACTGACCGCGGAAACCTATCCGAACATATATATATATATATATATATATATATATATATATATATATATATATATATATATATATATATATATATATATATATACCCGAGGTTTGATTCGAAAATTCTTCATAGGGGTACGCAAGTATATATATATATATATATATATATATATATATATATATACATATATACTTGCGTACCCCTATGAAGAATTTTCGAATCAAACCTCGGGTATCAAACATTCCACGCGCGACAATAGTTCCAGGAAAAATGACGCTCTCTCTTCGAACCCCCATACTACTCCGCGTCTACGATCGTCAGGGCCGGCGCCAGGAGATTCGTAATATTTTGGACTCACTCTCACTTCATAGTGACAGTGCCATTAGCTCCATGAGCAAAGAGTAAACGTTTCCTAATTTTCGTTGAATTTCAGATCGATATTTTTTGTGAAACAGTGGATATGTGATCGATATATGAAAAATGAAATAGAAGTTGGCAAACACATTGGCAAGGAAATCGTATTGAAAATAGTCCTTTCGGGTATTGATCCGTGTGCTAGTATAGTAGTTTTCACAATAAATGGTATTGACTGAAGGATTATAATAAAACCAATTAGACCCTCAAGTTGTAAAATCCGAGATGTACATGATAAATGTAAAAGGACCGGATTCAGGTAATTTTGTTTCTCAGAGAGGGATTGTAGAGGATTACAGCTTACACTTCTTGTTCATTTTAATCTTTGTATTTCATTGGGAGTGTTCACTTGTGTTACAGCGTGCAATAATTTTATAACATTTATTTGTTATTACAGACACTAATAGCAAAGATTTTATACCCCAACGTACAGAATAGGCAGTATGTGGCGTCCGTGGATAAAAAGTAATAGTGCTTCTTCCAGTGGTTCGTTAAAGAAGAATAACTTATCTTGTGACGCGAAAATCATTATAAAAAATGTGTATAGTTCCTTACTTCAGCAAGGATATAACGCGGGTGCTGCAGCAAAAGTTACCAGTAATTTGACGAAGGTGCCTCTTACTTCAGTTAGACGAATTGTTGAAAATTCCATGGAATCAAGAAAAAAGCGTAAAGATGCCGGTGTCACAAAAAGTCTAGACGACTGGAAAAAAGATTTGATAAGGCGAAAAATCTACACTATGTACGATGAGCAGCGTGTTCCTACAATCAAAAGTCTGAAACAGCTGCTCTTCAATGACAAAACTCACGTCAACTGTGGCCTCACTACTCTTTGGCGAGCTCTGCCTGCAATGGGCTTTAAATATCGCAAAGTTGACAAGAGACAAGTAATAATGGAAACCACACGTTTAATAAACTGGCGTTCTGAATATATAAGGCCAATAAGAAAATACCGGTTTGAAAATCGGCCAATACTCTACCTCGACGAGACGTGGTTTGACACGCATGACACCCCTTCCAAAGGATGGTCTGATTCCTCTAATAAGAGTAAAACAAAAGCACCATCAAATAAAGGGAAGAGAATCACAATATTACACGCAGGATCAGAAAATAGTTGGATCCCAAACGCTATGTAGCTTTGCCAAAAATACTAAGGACTCTTGTGTTGATTATCACGAAGATACGACAGCAGAGCTTTTTGAAGATTGTTTTAAGAATTGTCTGTTACCCAACATTCCGCCAAACAGCGATATAGTAATGGACAACGCAAGCTATCATAGTCGACAATTGCAAAAAATTCCTGGCTCAAAGAATACGAAATTGGAGATTCAAAACTTCATGGCTGCAAATGACATATATTTTGAGGAAAATTATACAAAAAAAAGAACTTTCACAAGTGCTGCAGTCATTTTCTTTGAAAAAAACGTATGTTTGTGATACAATTGCAGAAGAATTGGGACATACAGTGTTACGACTACCTCCCTACTACTGCGTGTTCAATCCCATAGAGCTTATGTGGCACCAACTTAAATCGAGCGTGCGCGGAAAAAATACTTCTCCGACTTTAAGTGGTAGTGTGGTAGAATTAATTAGGAACTGTATGAATGACATTCCTACCGAGAGTTGGAAAAGTTCTGTTAGTCATGTTATAAATGTTGAAAACTCGCACCTTTCTGTAAAATCAATTGCGCCAATTATAATTGATTTAGATGGGGATAGCGATAGCGACACTGAACTAAATACAGAATAGAATTGTAATATTTAAATAAATTACTTGTATATCTCCTACATTATGCAAAATTCAAATTTCTTGAGCTCGACCCTGTAGTACATTTGCATCTTTTACCAGATGATTTTCTACACAATGGGATTAAATCGGGCAGTTTATTGCAGTCAATGAGCCAATACCATTTACTGTGAAAAATACTATAGTTGTTGGAATGTTTGACGTTTCGAATCTCATGCTGAAGTCTTTATCAAAATCTTAAATACCCCCTTACGGCTAGACCAGGGAAACTACAATAAGAACTTCGACATCAAGCCTTGCGTTCAAATAACTGGTGTTTCAAAATACTCCTCTCACAATACGGTTCGACGATTAAAAATCAATGATGATTTCATCGGTAAAACAAGAGTGGTTGATGAGCTCTCTCTTCGCTTTTCTTCCTTCCCGCCAAGGTGTGGCACTAAATATGTTTTCACGGACGCTGAAATATTGAAAATAGTCCGTTTTAGTTCAATCTGTGAGCGAGTTGTTGAATTTTCGACGTTTTGACTCTCATGCTGGAGCCTTTATCAACGACTCAAATACATATCTCAATCAATAAGGGAATTTAACTAATCTACCACCTTGTAGTACCACACCTTGACGGGGGCAGGAAGAAAAGCGGAGAGAAAGTTGATTCACAAATGTTTTTTGACCGATCAAATCGTATTGATTTATCGATAGTCGGACCGAATTTTGAGAGGATTATGTTTGAATACCAGTTACTCGAACGCAGGACTTACTGTCGAAGTTGATATTGTAGTTTTCTTGGTCTAGCCGTAAGGGGGTAAATTAGCTAAAGTGCTGTATTGATGGAGATATGTATTCAAGTTCTTGATAAAGACTCCAGCATAAAGACGGGTTTTCACTAGATGGATTATTAGAAGCCGATTTCCAGTGTTACAATTACATCAATTACATTGGATGATTTCAAACTGAAATATTTAACTGAATATTTCCATCGTATGTTAAAAATCCCATATGAAGCGATCAATTACAGCGATAAATTCCCGGCGGGACATTTACGGGCTGGTAAATACCCGGTATGTATCGAAAAATACCCGCTCGGTCCGTGTATCTATAGTAACGATTGATGAAATGTACATTTGTCATCTTGACAGGCATAAATACTGAATTTTAAACGTCGTTGTTTCAACTCCGGAAATATTCTACCGAATTACACTCGTGCATCATAATGAACCTGATAATTTCCATTCAAGCATGTTGTCAGTAAAAAAACTGCATTCGGTTATTTTCATATTTTGCTAGAAGAGCCCTCCTCCTTCGGAGTCGGGCTCTTTCGACAAAATATGAAAATAAACTCATACAGTTTTTAGACAACATGCTTTCAAGGAAAATTATCGGTAATTTTGAAGCACTTGTGTAATTACTCTCGACAATTTCATTGCGGATATACAAATAAGTTGAGAATGGTTCACCTTTTCGCAAATTCCACTAGATTCATAATCTCGAAATGTATTTGAATGTTCTATTTTGTTCTATTTTCGATAAATTTCTTCACTGACATGAACCATAGCAATGATTATTTCAATTAACTAGAAAATCGTTCATTTTATGTATATTATATATGAAAAAAAAAGGAAAGACAGCACAGATTTTGAGTGAGGGATATTTTCAAGCATAGGACTGAAAGTCATTTCCATTGTTGATACAGGAAGTGAGATCATGTGATTTGGTCATTTTTATGTAAACTGTTTTGAACCAAATCCTAATCGAGAACGACTAGAATCAACCTTTTCCTTTTCTTAGATCTGTGACTGCTTTCAACTACCAACTTTTTTTTACTGAATTAAGAGTATTATCGAAAGTCCCAAGAAATTTTTGCTAACTATAAACTGGCAATGGAAACCTTAGCATATCTTTTTAGCCGTTTTCTGATTTACCGCCTAGTGGAAACCCATCTTGAGAGTGGAAACGTCGAAAATTTCAACAACTTGCACAGAGATCATTACCCGAAAGGACTATTTTCAGTATTCCAGCGCCCTTGAAAACATTCATTTTCAGTGATGAAATCATAGTTTTTCTAACTTATCTCAATGATCATCAAATTTTTTGAGCAGACACAGTGATTTCATTCATTCGCCACCGCAGCCGACAGCAATTCCCGGTTACTTTTCCGGTAAACTTCCCGACCGTCGATGATTACGTATCGCCCGAACTACAAAAACGTCTAAAAAAGGAAAAATCTCGAGCGAAATCATAGCAGGCTGGCGGTGCCGCCGCCCGTGCACCGTCGTCGTCGTCGGCCGATCCGGAGGCCTGATTTATCGGCCAGACGTGATATACCGAGTGATATACGGCCTGGAAGCAGTCTCAAGAAATCCACCGTGGAGGCGATATCACCGACCGATCTACGGACCTGTCGGTTAATATGCCGGGATTTATGCCGGTGCGGGTGCATTCGATTCGATAGTGATACAGAACATGTTTTTTTATGTTTATTGATTCATCGCCAGGTCGATTATCGCGTTGCCGAACATATGAATAGTATATTAGATTTCTAGGGCGGAAAGTGGCATTTCCACACTAGTGTGAAAAATCAATTTCGCACAGGTAATGTACACTATTTTTTCTACGACTACATAGGGAAGTGACACATATCGCACTCTCTATTCCCATGGAAAGTGACCTTTATTCTCACTCGTGCGGACAGTTACTTTCCGCACGGCTGTCAGTAAGCCGTCAAACCCGTGAATCCTGTAAAAATCTTTAATTGCTCCTCCATATTATTATTATTCATATAAAAACTGGACTGATAGATAACTGATCAGTTTCATAAAAAATAAAGACAAGAAAAATAAGTGTTGTATTATAAGTACTCAAATATTGAATCTGTTGCTAGGAAAGGAAAGATTAAAATACAAATCACGTGAGAAAAAATCAGATCAAAATCAAATTTTTGGTCAATGATGAAATTGGGGATTGATTGATCAAAGAAACACTGTTGTTACAAATAAATCGAGATTTCGAATATGAAATTTAAGTCAAAAAATTCAAATAACGAAATGAATGAAATAATATTGTGACGAGAAAATTGAGGTATCGAATATGAAATACTAATCAAAAAATGTAAATAAAGAAATTGAATATAATATTATGAAAACATGTTGAAACCAAGTTTCAAGTTGATTTACTCACGACGTTTCGATTGCTGGTATCCGCAATCGTCTTCGGGTGATGACTGACAATATTTCGAAGTGTGGTCGGTTATAAAGCCCTCCGATTTCCCTATGGTGGGGGAAAGGGTGCTACTACCAAGGAGGCGAGCAGGTGCTACTACTAGAAGTGTGCCGATCGATCTTCAGCGGGAAATGGATGTATTGGCGCGAGATTCTCTCTCATCGAGCCGCAGCCGGTCCATGTCTTGGATAAGCGGCCTCCACACATTCCGGATCTCCACGCTGGCATGACCGAGTGCGTCGTTGTTGAGGAAGTAGGCGGCTTCCTTGAATTTCCTCTTGAACCAGTGCTCCTCCTTGTGTATGACCTCGGCTTCAGACCATTTGATGCTGTGATGGTTTGTCCAAACATGCTCCGCTATTCCTGATTTCGTTGTTTCTCCTCGTTGAGTGTTTTTCTTGTGTTCGCTTACTCTTACTTCCAATGGTCTTTTGGTTTCTCCGAAGTAGGATTTGCCGCACTCGCATGGTATCCGGTAAACGCAGTTGTTGGTATCGCTGTTTTCATTCGGTGGTCGAATTTTTGTGAGCTGGCTGCGTATTGTGTTCCCTGATCGAAAACAGACTCTGACGTTGTATTTCCCTCCTAACTTCTTGATCCTCTCTGAAAGTCCTCTCACGTAGGGGATGGTAAGAATTTGCTGTTCCAGTATCTTCTTAGTGTTCCTTTGATTCGTCCGGGCCAATGTTTGGTCCAATGTTCGATCCACCAGCTTCTTTGAGTATCCATTCTTTTGAAGATCCTTCCTTATGTTGCTCAGTTCCCTGTCTAGACCTAAGAAAGTCTAGACCAAAGAAAGTCTAGACAGGGAGCTGAGCAACATAAGGAAGGATCTTCAAAAGAATGGATACTCAAAGAAGCTGGTGGATCGAACATTGGATCAAACATTGGCCCGGACGAATCAAAGGAACACTAAGAAGATACTGGAACAGCAAATTCTTACCATCCCCTACGTGAGAGGACTTTCAGAGAGGATCAAGAAGTTAGGAGGGAAATACAACGTCAGAGTCTGTTTTCGATCAGGGAACACAATACGCAGCCAGCTCACAAAAATTCGACCACCGAATGAAAACAGCGATACCAACAACTGCGTTTACCGGATACCATGCGAGTGCGGCAAATCCTACTTCGGAGAAACCAAAAGACCATTGGAAGTAAGAGTAAGCGAACACAAGAAAAACACTCAACGAGGAGAAACAACGAAATCAGGAATAGCGGAGCATGTTTGGACAAACCATCACAGCATCAAATGGTCTGAAGCCGAGGTCATACACAAGGAGGAGCACTGGTTCAAGAGGAAATTCAAGGAAGCCGCCTACTTCCTCAACAACGACGCACTCGGTCATGCCAGCGTGGAGATCCGGAATGTGTGGAGGCCGCTTATCCAAGACATGGACCGGCTGCGGCTCGATGAGAGAGAATCTCGCGCCAATACATCCATTTCCCGCTGAAGATCGATCGGCACACTTCTAGTAGTAGCACCTGCTCGCCTCCTTGGTAGTAGCACCCTTTCCCCCACCATAGGGAAATCGGAGGGCTTTATAACCGACTACACTTCGAAATATTGTCAGTCATCACCCGAAGACGATTGCGGATACCAGCAATCGAAACGTCGTGAGTAAATCAACTTGAAACTTGGTTTCAACATGTTTTCATAATATTATATTCAATTTCTTTATTTACATTTTTTGATTAGTATTTCATATTCGATACCTCAATTTTCTCGTCACATAATTATTTCATTAATTTCGTTATTTGAATTTTTTTACTTAAATTTCATATTCGAAATCTCGATTTTTTTGTAACAACAGTGTTTCGTTGATCAATCAATCCCCAATTTCATCATTGACCAAAAATTTGATTTTGATCTGATTTTTTTCTCACTCGATTTGTATTTTGATCTTTCCGTTCCTAGCAAGTTTCAATAAAGTTAAAAATATAGACAATGGAAGTCCGAACCATTACCATTCAGCAAGGAACATTGTCAACCACTTTCAAGCATACTCAAATATTGTCACATATTCGAATAAACGTTAATTACCGTTATTCTACATTTCACTATGAAAGTTATTGCAAATTCATGTGCACTTTTTATAGAAACAATATTCAACCATAGAAAGACACAAAAAAAACCTTGAGATTAGTCAGGCAACTCAATATACCAATTGTTTATTCACAGTTCATACAACAATAATGTCCATTCAACAGTTATATTATAAGTTATAAGTATTTAATACAAAAATCATTTCTTTGAAGCAACGTTTCTGGCCGACGCCATCAAATCTATATCCTCAATAGTCAATTGCAAGTACCCCTCTAGGGAATGTCAGCTGTTAGGTTGCTATTGAGGTGGATTCATATTGTAGCGTATATTATTTATACACGATCTGATATTCACGTATTGTGGTGGTATAGGTGGTCGTAGAGAACATAGTGTACATAACATGTGCAAAAGATATATTTTATTCAAAAAAATTTAGTTCAAAAGAAACCCATTCAGAGAGCTGAAAATATCAGTCTGGTGGGAACCCACCAAATTCAGACTTATGTCATGATGAGCCATATAACATAATTAGCCAATGTGAGTGAAATATTAAGCCTTATTTGGATTCGCAATAAATACTTATCTAGGACGGTTCAAAATAGTCACCCACCTAATTATTGTAGATATATTCGAAAGAAACCCTTCACGCCCCAACAGCTTAACTATTCCGAACCGTTCCTGGACTGTTTTTGTTGTGAACCCGAGCTTGCGATAAGCATTTTCACTATTTCAATCACATCATCTATGGTTGATCTTGATATAGGTCTGAAAATGATAAGTTCTCATTACACTGATATTTTCAGATCTCTAAACGGGTTCCTTTCGAACTCAATTTTTGTTTTGCAGATTTACTTTACAATCCTAAAAAAAATTCTTTCTCTATTTTATGGTCCATGCCACTGTCTTAATTTGTCATCGTCAATCAGTCACACACTGTCAGATTCAAAATTTTATTTTCACGTCATTGGAATTTCAATAGACTTCATTGATACAGACATGACTCAGTACATGATTATATTCAGGATAATCCTATTCAGGATTGAACCTTTCAATGAAGTGATATGTCCTCAAATTTCTGACCAATTTTTTGTCGTTCAGAAACATATTAATTTTTATGGTTAAGGCTCTTGTACACCTGACAAGTAAGATCACTTCTTATGAACTCAACTATTCCACAGAAAAAAAATTATTTAGCTATTATTTAGAATTTTTAGAACATTTCTCTGCTATGATTTTAATGAATTTATTTCTGCACGAAATACAAAAGTTCTTCTTCTCCCAAGTATTCCAGTGAATAATCCAAGCATTGCCTATATGCAGCAATTCTCGCGGCACAACTGAGATTTGAGAAATATTATTGGTATACTAAACGTATTCAGAAGAACGGATCCAGAATCTACACACATGTACCTAAATTATTATCATTTCAACCTCATGTAGGTAATTAGATTTACCCTCAATGGCAATAGTTGAGAGATTCATGAAGGTCGTTTCCAATGCTTATTCGAAACATAAAATTCATTGAAATGTGTTAGCAAATATTTTCTTTCTTTTAAATTTCATGGATTTATTTCGAATTCTTGTGAATAAAATAACATACAAACTTCGGCAAAAAATAAAATTTATCTCTTGAGAAATAGCTTACGACGGCTTTCAGCTTCAGCAAGCAATATTTTTCTCTAGAGCAGGGTTCCCAATCTATGGGTCGCGACCTACTAGTGGGTGGCGAGCGAATTTTCAGTGGGCCTGTAACAAAACTGTATGTTGCTTTCACAACTTCTCCTCTACCCCGTATTTTATTTATTTTGTTTACCGTCCACTCCACTGATGTATATGCAACCACCATTGTTCCGAATATCTCGGTTACCGATTCCAGCATTAGTTTTTTCAACAATGTGTTTATGTTTTGTGAAAACGACTTACTTTCTGCAGGAACTAACGAAACGAGATAAATTTATTCATTCTCCCATGATATTCCGTGGTTATTGACTTGCCATTTGCTGATTTCCCTAGATACAAAACATATTTCGTTATCAATTCTGAAATAAACTTGCGAAGGTCCTGAAAGGACAAGAGTATTTTATTTCGAGTCCTGTGCCTGAATATTATTTTAGGTAGGTAATCATTCACTTAATATATCTTGTAATTTGAATGAACATTTATTGAAACATCTAATGGAGTTTATGGCTTGGTAATACATTAGTGCATATTATTTAAGAATATATCGAAAACTTTCTTACCGGACACTTTGAAGCGCGCCAAATAAAGTTTTGTGAATCCTTCCACGTTTGATTCTCTTCCTCAAACGGTAATCCCACCACTGACAAAACCATGAGATTAACCTTAACAGGCCCTATCCATAAAACGACGCACCAGGAAACAGTTTTATCGTTCTCATCAAAAGAACTTTTTGATGTAGTAATTCGATAAGTACTGAAAATTTTAATCAAACTTTGTTTTTCATTTGAAAAATTCCTGAATTCATATTGGTACAAGTTAAATTTCCCAGAGGTGAGTCATGAGTTTGTTAACTTGTTTCAGACTTGAAGAACCACGGATCTAGAATAGTGATTAACTTTTCGCCTCTGTATGTAATGAACAATTTCTTCGAATTTTTTCGGGTTGCCAACCTAAATCTGAAAAAATTCAAAAATTATATTGGAATATATACGAGTGTAGGAGAAAGATTTCCAAAAACGAGCATTGAAGAAAAAATATTTGTGAATAGGTTTCAAAAACGTAAGCGGATCTGGTTTCTGAAATTTTAACAAAGATATGTACATTTATAAATATCAGTTCTTGTATTATTTTCATGGACAGAATTGCTAAACGAAAAGTTGCTGACTTAAAGAACGTGTTTCATTTAGAAGAAATTGTCCTCAATTAACCCAGCAACTTTTCGGAGTAGATTAAAAATATGGGGTAGTTTAATCCAAAAACCACGAAAAAAAATATCAGCCACCACAAAATAATAACTTTCGAATATGAAAGTAGCACTGACAATTTCTAAAAGCATTGTATACTATGACATTAAAGCTCAATTTATGATACTAACTCGTTGCCGATGGTAAAAATTTCATGAATGTTTGAGAATGTCTAAGTATTATTGGAAGGGTGCTTCACGTAATTTGGACCTCATCGAGGTCGATGCTATGCTTTCTCCGCATATCTTACTCTCAAAAACCATTCATCACGACCGTTTCAAGGTAGTTAATGGTCCCAGGTCACTCAGGTATCGCAGGCAATAAAAAAGCCGATGAGCTCGCAAGACGAAGATCATCGATACCATACACTGGACCCGAGCCAGCAGTGGGGGTACCCAAAACAAGGGTACGGAGTCACATAAGGAATTGGGTGAGAACAAAACATAGAGATTACTGGGGAAATCTACCCAGTTGCGCTCACGGGAGAACTTTCTTGAAAGGACCGTCGAGGTAAAAGACTGAAGACCTGCTTCAGTGTAAAGGAATCAGATAAGGGTTATAACACGGCTGTTGACTGGACACTATCCACTTGAAGGACACCCGAATAAGAAAGGGGTGTACAACGGCGACCTTAGCTGCAGACAATGTAACAACGGGACAGAGACAGCTCGACACATACTCTGCGAATGTGAGGCTCTGGATCATAAAAGGCAACAAATTAATATGAAAAACCAATTTTGGATCTAGAAGAATATGACAAACACCCAGCAATCAACCTGCACAAACTTGTGCAGGGGACAAGGTTGTTGGAATGGGTGTCATTAAGTATAGGGAAGCAAAGCGCAATGAGCCCTAGAGACTCAGGAGACCTGACAGGAAACGACATGTCAGACGGCTTCACACAAGGGAAAAAAGGTAGTTCCACTCCAATTGCTATTCTATTGTATCAACTGAAGTAAGTCGATGTTTGCCGATCATGGATATTTTTCTTAATGAAAATGCATGACATACTCTACGCACTCTACGCTTTCGTTTTCCCGTCTACTATTCTTGCGAAGAGCAGAGTTTGGTGAAAATAACAAGTGCTTTACTCTACTAGCGGAGACTAATTACGCTATGTCGTACAGTAGGATCGAACTCAATATAATGGAAGAAAATCAATTTTGAAAGTTGCCCAATAGTAGTACAGACCATGGAAAAAGCCAAAATATCAACAAATTTCGACACTAGAAAACATAACATATAGTTTGTCTTCACAGCGATCGCTGCGCATACTCGTCATCATTTTTCTATCAGGATGGATTGAATGGGGACTAGCAAAAATATGGGGGAAGTAAAGTTTAATATAACATTCAGAGCTTTGATTTATGTCTAAACACTCATTATAGAGCTCACGTGGCTTTTCCATGATTGATTATTACTGATCGTAATTCCTGACATCGAGATACTTGACTTTGTAGGAATAGTTACTCCTGACATCTGAATATCAGATAAATAGAGATTAATGAACAAATTCCGTTAGTATTATTATCGTTTGAAAAACTAGCACTTCTGCGGGAAAAGTAACGAAATGTCACTAATCGATCTCTCATTACTGAAATCGAAACAGAGTGACCTAAGTCGGTGCTCCTCGAACTTTGGTGCATACTTCGGAGTGGTAGAATGAAACTTCAGAAACAAGAGTTTTCGGCGGTGCTGGCGGCCATTACCCCTCCCCCCTCCAAGACGCAGCGAATTCCCGGGAAAAAAAAGTTGGCCACCGAACTTCTGCTAATTCGACGTCGGGCTGCAAAATTCGACCTACCCCACGAACAATTCCAAAACTAGTTCACGCAAGTTAGAAAGAGAAAGTACCGAAGAACGTAAGTGTAATTTGCGTCAGCCGAGTTCGTGGACTAAGTTAGCGCCAGTTGGAAATTAAACTCAACTTTTTATGGGAGTCGGCATGAATTTTGCGAAATCGATGTTGTTTACGTTTCGACTCGGACCC
Organism: Zygogramma bicolorata; assembly: GCA_032362365.1. Taxonomy (NCBI): domain Eukaryota; kingdom Metazoa; phylum Arthropoda; class Insecta; order Coleoptera; family Chrysomelidae; genus Zygogramma; species Zygogramma bicolorata. Next base: position 1,637,212 of record JAVJAQ010004414.1, on the reverse strand, counting down.
GGTAGAAGAGAAATCGATGGAGGAAAGTTTTCGTGCGGCGGCCATGTTGTTTTTCGGTAGGAAGTGGGTAAAAGTTCGGGGGATGTTGGAAATACTTTTCGGCAGATGGCGAAAGCGAGATTAGGATCGACGGAGTTCTGTTGAGGCAGTTTGCAGGTACTCAAAGTTTACAATGCTCGAAACAATGAATGAACTCTATTCTTGGTATGCGCTTCATAGATATATCCAACGTAATGATGATCTGTCATACTATACTGGGTTGAATTGAAACGAATATGCATAAATGGAGAGATTTTTTCATGATGAAATGAAACAAATGATAAAACAAATATCAGTATTATATCAGTCAATACATCCGTATACACATCCGTACACCTTTCATATGATCAACGTTTTTCAAATGAATATTCTTCTCTGGGTTAGAGTGTGTATGGATATAAGCAGATTATTCATGTCTATTGTGGTAAATCTTGAATAACGTTCAATATTGAATATTGGTTATTGAAAATAATCTACAACTGTTACATAGAAAAGAATATTATGATGCACCAATAAGATTTCTGAAATATCTTGTAGATACTGGTATTTCGATATGATACAATATTGAATTTCCGAAAGAGTATCGAAAAATATTAATTATAGTGTAGCCGCTGAAAAGATAGAATGATCACGTGAACGGCACGCACTCTTTGAATGTTCCTCTCCCCAATGTTACAAGTCCGATTCACACCACTCAACAAAAACGTCGCCGTGTCGTCCTCCCATCAACTCTTGGGATGCTTTTTTATAAGTGTTCATTATTACACCTTTTTCCTCTACAGTTAAATGTCTTTTTTTTATCTTTTTCTTGGGGATGAAAGAGTGTTTCCATCCATATTATTTAATTAACGTAACACACGTAAATACAAAGCACAAATGAGTACAGTACAGTGTAAACATTTCTTCATTTATTTCAGTTTAGAAGGCGTGGCTATGCAGGTATTCACTGTTCACGCGTCCTTGAATTCTATCTTTTGAACAGCCCGACTATAGTGAAAACTATTGATGTGCACTATAATTGCATTTGGTTCCATTCTTGAATATTTTTTGAAAATCTAGTGATATTCAAGAATCAATAGGCCACCAGAATATTTTCCATCACCAAAGTTATTTTTTGTTTGGTTTTGCTTCTTGTATTCCAATAATTGTTTCCACTCGTTCTAGAAATAGTATTATGGAACATACTGACTACATTACATTAGTGCTGATATTAGCTCGATACGTTACAGCAACTATTTTATAAAAATGACGCCTTCTGCTCGATGAGAATTTTGAATTTATCGAGGACTTGTTGACCTCGACTTCTTTTTCACGATGGTCTGAGAGGTCGGAAATGAATATGTCTCTGAGATGACGAAAACTGTTTTTTTTTTATAGTTTCTAAACACTCGCACTATAATAATACACTTTCATGCCCATAATCCGTTTCATAATGAGATCCATTATGATAGAGATTTTTCATGACGACACAGATATTACTATATAGATAATCTGCAAAAATGATCCAACTCTCAATTAACTTCTGCCTCCTTCCTCTCACACATATTATAAATGTCTCTTCTGAATCAGGATGTGCTCCTCAACAGTGGGAAGGATCAGTCGTCAAACCTATACCCAAGAAACACTCTAAAAAAGTGAATAGCCTTAATGACCTTCGTCCAAAAGTCTAACTTCCGTATCTCTCAAAATCGCTGAAAAAGCCTTACTCTTCCAAATTCAAGACTTTTTGGAAGAACAACACATTCTACCCCTGAAACAGTCAGGTTTTCGTAAGGGACACAGTACTGTCTCAGCCTTATCTTCAATGACTGATGACTTCATCAGGGCCCTAGACAACCAAGAGGTAGTATCAATTACCTTATTGGACATGCCGAAGGCTATTGATCATTATGGATTTAACGGTCCAATCCTGGACTGGTTCAGAGGATACCACTACAATCGTTCCCAATTTGTTAGTGTCAATGACCATCAGACAGTGCTCACTTCTGATACACGAATTGTCAATAATGGCGTTCCGCAGGGTTCGGTACTCGCTCCCACTCTTTTTTTTCATATTTACTTCTGACTTGCAGCGCCAAGTGAAACATTGTGATTTACTTGTGTTCGCGGACGACTTCTCTTTGTACCTAAACTTTCAGCTTCCACAAAAGCCTGGTCCTTGTTTATCACATGAAAGGCGTACAAAGCTGCAAAAAATGCAAAATCATTGCATACGTTTCATAACAGAAGTTTCCCCGCTAGCCCACATCACCCCGTACATCAGAGATCTACTATTTTTGAAACTTGATGAAACGCGTTTTGTCCACTTTGCCTGCTTCAACATGATATTAGCTACTGGAGTACCTAGATACCTTGCATCAAAGATAATTCGTAGAGAGGAAACCCACAACAGATCGCTGAGGAACATACATCTTAGATTCACTATTCCTATCCATTGTTCTTCTCTTTTTGAAGGATCATTCTCATACTTGGTGGCTCATTTGCTCAATAACTAGCCCGCAGAATTCCTGAATCTATATGCTTTCACTTTGAAGAAGAATCTCAAACAGGCTATCTTGAATGGGCAGCTAAATATTGATTTTAGTAAATTTTATTCCTGTCAGTTTTGTCTGCATAATATGTTTTTACTTGTTCCTTGGGCTTAGTTGGTATCATTTCAAATGTTCTTAGTCCATTCGTGTAAAATTGTCAATTTTATGTATATTATGACACAATAAATGCTTTATTATTATTATTATTATAATTTTTTACGTTATCCTATTTTTTTAGTAATTATTTTACCACGTTTAATATTTCATCAAGCACCTATACCAATTTTTTAGATTTCGAAAGTGAGTTTCGCATCATTCTTCTTTCATACATGTTTCGAGATACAGTATAGATTCCAATTTCAATTCTTTATTTCTTCAGACTGTGGTAGGTTATGAACCCATAAACAATGAAGAGAATTCATTCAACAAAAAATAATTACTTTCCAACAGAGTTCAATATTATATTCGAAAAAACATTTTTATGATACAAACACAACGTAATTATTCCCAGGTCTAGTTCACAGCGTAAATCAATATAAATTTGAAATTACGAACATACAATAATCTGCCCTTGTTCCTCCATTCATATTAAGGTCCAACTGATTGCAAAGAAGTTCAATCCTCCACATTTTCACTGAATATATCTAAAATATATGCAACATCAATCATTCAGATTGATTTCGAAATTGGAAAATAGAATGTCGATAGAATACTTACGCTATATATGCACTGTATCTTCTGGTTTCAACTATGTAACGTGATCTGTTGCATATTTGAAATGTATGATCATCAAAATTGAAATATATTCCTACCCTAATTCTAAGCTTAATAATGTTACAACTGAAAGGCATTCTATATTCTTCATTGCCACATTACGTCTCTTCGTTTTTTTTTAAATGCAATATGAGTTGTGGAAAAAATGCAATTTCAATTCAAAAACCTAATTTCTGCTAATCAAAGTCATTTGTCGTTTCATGTCTAATAAGAGAATTTGCTCGAGGAGCAAATTCTCGAGAATTCTCATTAAAATCATCCATATATTTCTTATTCATCATCATCATTCATTCTTCCAAAAAAATTCTTATCAAGAATGATGATTCTATCAGCAAAAAAATTCGATTTATTTACTGTTTGATAAATGCGGGATTATATTTTGGCTCTCATTTTCGAATCATTTATTTATTTCATTCAAAAAGGAAGTGAGGGGCCATCTAAAACAGCTACTTCCCTGCCTATAAGGCACTACGGGGCCTGGGTTACATACAAATCACTTTTTCTAGCTCAGTTCGTATAACAAACATATAAAAAATGAATCGAATGAATAGCAATAATAGGAAATATTTACCCAAAGCAAAACAGGGATCTTCTTGTAGAAAAATCCCACTCACCAGGACAATATTCCATTCCAGCCCAGACGAGATATCGTTTAGCTCAGAGAAAATTATCATCCGAGCTCTTCAGGGGAACGGATTACTTTCACTGGATACTCCAGACGATTCAATATTTATTGACAATTGCGCATGTCCATGTGCGTTTTCATCATCAAAAGACATAAAGGAAACTTGATTGATTGATAGTTATTCATAGGAGAGGTTAAATTACACCGACATTTTATATTCGAATTTCAAATGAAAATCCCGTTGTAGAATTAAAGGTTGTTATTCGTGTTCAATGGAACATTCGAATGAATTTTTGATCGAGACCTAAATTTACATTCTCATGTGACATTAAAAAACACTCAATTTCACGTACTCGATACAAAAATAACTATCGGTCCAATCGAACCTTCTATGATATAAATAAAACAAATAGTATCATTGAAGGAGTCACTTATAGCAAGATATGCTCAGGGTTTTGTATGCCTTGTTAAAGTGAAGGAAACTGTAGGAGGGAGTATTTCCGTTTCCTTACTTCAACAGATCAAATTCTCGAATTCACTTCAACTGAATATTTCCCTCATATATAAAATGTCCCATAAGAGCAATGCAATTATCGAAAACTTACAGCGGTAATTGCATTGTATCGCTAGACGTCAGTAAACAACACAAATAAATGTCAGATAGACTTCAAAAATAGAAAAACATTTCGCGTTTTGGTGAGTGCTCCATACAATCTATGGAGGAAAGTATAAATGACTGAAAAATAACATTTCCTTGAGAATTACTTCATTCGTGAAATATTCCAATGAATTACATTCGTGCATAAACATGACCACATAATTTTGTATTCGAGCGTGATATCTTATACAAATTGCATTTGGTCATTTTCATATTTTGTGAAAGAGCTTTCGCCAAAATATGAAAATAAACTTGCAATTTTTAGATACCACGCTTTCTTGCAAAATTATCGGTAATTTTTATGCACTCGTGCAATTATAACCGAATATTTCCCTCATAATTTTGCATTCAAGCGTGATATCTTATAAAAATTGCATTCGGTTATTTTCATATTTTGTAAAAGAGCCCTCGTCTTTCGGACTCGGGCACTTTCGCCAAAATATGAAAATAAACTTGCAATTTTTAGATATCAAAATTATCGGTAATTTTTATGCACTCGTGCAATTATAACCGAAAATCATGATAGCTCATCATTCCGTAACGCATCCATAATCTGAATGGTAATGGTTCGGACTTCCATTGTCTATATTATCAATTCTATTGAAACCTGTTGCTAAGAACAGAAGGATAAAAATACAAATCAAATAGAATAATCAAATACAAACAAAAAATTGACATGGATTTTTTGGTCAAAAATAAAATTAAAGCTTTGATTTATCAAAGAAAATAATGTTGTGACAAAAAATTTGCGGATACCAGCAATCGAAACGTCGTGAGTACACTCAACTTGAATCTTTGTTTCATCATTTATTCATACTAGGTATTTGATTTATTTCTTTATTCACATTTTTTGAATGATATTTCGCATTCGATATCTCAATTTTCTTGTCACAATATTATTTCATTTATTTCTTTGTATTTTTGACTAATATTTTATATTTCATATCCAATTTTTTGGTCACAACGTTCTTTTCTCCAATCAATCCAACCTTTAATTTTATTTTTGAGCAAAGAATCCATTTCAACCTTTTCTTCGGATTTGATTACCCTATTTGTATGTTTGTACTTTCTGCTTAGTAACAGGTTTCAATAAAGGTAATAATATGACAATGGAAATCCGAACCATTACCATTCAACAAGCAACCACATTCAAGCGAACATCCATAATCTATCAATAATCCACATATACAGACCGTACACCGTCTCAACGCAGCAGGAACGTCACCATCTCGGCAGCAGCCGTCCACCACGACGTTCTTTTTCTCTCCTGCCGGACCCTATCCCGAGGGGTGGGCAAGGCTACGTACGTAAGACCCGAGAGGGGGTTGCATTATTGCGCGCGCTGCGCACAACTCACTCCTGCCGACGAAGGAGCCGCTCTCCGTTTCGTCCTGCTTCAATCCTGCCGCGCGGCGCTACTCTCCTGCAGTTGCAGCTCCGTGCGTGTCTCCTACGCACACGTCGCCGAGAGCCGTTTCGCCGTGCGTGTTCGCGTGAGAACTGTATACTAGCAGAAAGTTGTGATTTGTGGCGTCGGTATTTTCGTTTTTCTCGCCGTCGACCATGTCGTTCAGATGTCGGTGAGATTTGTCGAGTTTTCAAAGACGACGTCGGAGAATGGTGGAGTTTAGGTTCGCGAGTTTTTCGGGGGCGACGGTCGAAAAATGATAGAAGCGGTTTGCGGCAGTACCAGGTAGGTTTCGTTTGATTTTTTTCACATTTTTCGAATATTTTTCTAGGACCTTTAGGAAAAAAGATTTTTTGGAATATTCGGAAGAATAGTCAAAATATTATTCCTTTGAGAAATTTTATTTTTCAATCAAAATACTCATCATTTAATATTTTCTAGGTTTTTCCCAGAACTTACAAACAATATCAGCAATCTGAAACCTTGTAGCTAATGATATTGAATTTCAATATTTAAACTCAATGCTTGTGATACAATTATTTTCAATATTTTACTGAAAAAAAAAACGAATGAACACCTCCGAAAGTTCAAATTTTTCTATCAAAAAAAGAAATAATTGTAACTAAATCGTGGTGAAAAATTTTCATCATTATCAAAACACCAAGGAAATCGAATATTTCATATTTATCATCTCAAATTCAATATTTTCTTTCAAGAAAAAATATTCAGATATTTCAGAATAGTTTGAAGAAATGAAAACAATAAAAACTTTTTTCACTATTTCATAAAATATTCGTTCTTCGAAAATCGTCATCAAAAAATATTTACCAAATAACGATAACAATAAAAAATACAATATGCAAGAAATTTCAAGGACCTTTTTGATTCCGTTCGAAGAGTCAATTCTCAGCCTGTAGAAGGAAAAGTTATTTAGGTATATATACTCGTATACTTTATTCATTTATTCGTGAGAATCATTTACCAATCATATGCTGGAACTGAATCAATGAATCAAAACAGTTGACGGTGTTTCGAGAATAAATAATTTATTAATATTTTGTTGAAATTAATAATATTTTCTGAAGTGGTAGAGAAACTGATTACTCAAAAAATAAAACCAGAGTTAGTGTGATTGAGATTTTGTATACAACCCATTATGATTGAATTATTCTCATAAAAATATAAATACATGGGAGATTTATTTTTCGGCTAATGTTTTATGCAATTCAAGACATCATTTCGATCTGGGAAATTATACCAAAAATTGGTGGATTGGAAGTTCATTTATTTCTTATGCAAATATTGTTATATCATCAAATATGTTGAAACTGTGAGAGTCAGCGGACACGAAAATAATGGAGAATAAAGTGAGATGTTTTAATGGATATTTCAAAAGTAGGAGAAATATAAATTTCATCAAAAAGTACATAAATTGAAATGTTTTATTCAAATCGAAGTTTCGCTGATAGAATCACCATTCTTTATTGAAAATTTTTTTCGAAAATAATTAATAATCACAAAATATATTATATAACGCCCGATTTGGATGACTTTAATGTGAATTTCCGAGAATTCACTCCTTGAGCAAATTATCTTATTATTACCATGACATGAAACCATGAATATGTAGAAAAAGGAAACAAAAAGTTAGCTGTGATAATCAGTAGAGATATACGACGAGGTATTTTAATATTTTCAAAACCCGATAGTGAAATTTTCTTAATTTTCTTTGATACCAAAAAGAGAAGAAAACATAAAAAATGCGCGTAGATATTGGAAATCAGTGCATTATCAACTCGAATGAATGAAATAATACGTTAAGGAAATGGTGGAGAATACGAAAACCATAGTTCCTAAAAATAAAAAAATTCACCAATATATTATGAATTATATGAACAATTATTATGTAAATAGAGAAAATATATATATTCAAAACTTGAATAGAACTAAGCGATACGAAAATCGATATTTCTCGTAAGATTTTCACTTTTACAATTTTACAGAACCGCAAACATTTCTGATGGGAGGATCTATATTGTATAGGAAAACGTGTCGCGGTATGTTGTCCCTATTATACTGAAAATCTTAGGAAATGTAAAAGTATATTCAAAATCGAAAGAAGCTATTAGCATTGTACAAAAATATCATCAATCAAATTATCATTCAATTGAAAATAAGCTAATTGGAACTATGAAAAAGAACTAATTGTCTTAACATTCAATCAGTGCTCTCTCGTCGAGGGATGGCTACTCTCATATGAAAAAAATTCGATCATCTCAATAAATAACTGAAAGGATTACTTCAAGGGACTTCCTAACGGAATGTTCAATAAAAGAGAAAATAATGCTCGGTACCTATTCAGTTAGCTAGAATTATTTTCGAAACGATATGTTCAACTGAAATACGGACGAATATTATGCCTATCCAATGTTTACCAGTAACTGACTGAAGACGTTCTGAATATCAAAAAAATATATTATAAATGATCCAGAAGAATCGGCCAAAAGTTGAAAAACTACAATGAAGGTAATCCTATACATTTATATAATGCCCTCTTCTGGGTTTATAACGTTTATCTTCTTCAGATCTACCGTTAGTTAAAATTCTCACTGTCACTTTGAATGGCATAAAGACTGGAGAAAAATAATCCAACCCTCATATGATAACCATTACGATCGTGAACTCCCTGAATTTAAGTTGCCTGACATCATCTGAAACAATTTCGAAATAAATGTTCAATCGTAGCTATCTCGCCACTACAAAAAAATCGAATCGAAACAAAACACGAGCAAGACAAGATCCGATCCCAGACACAGTCTAGATCGCATCCCCCGAAGGTGCTCTTCAGAATCGCCTATTATGGCACTGACCGCAAGCAGCTATCTAGGTAGCTTACATTATCACCGGCGACTAACTTCCCGATGCCCGAAATCCCTGCCGCTGCTGTTTAATGCTGATAGCTAAAGTAAGGACTATCCAACAGGATAGTACAGGATAAACCGGCTTAATCCGCGACTTACTTTAAAGGCTCTCTGGGACGTCGCAACATTCTAAGAAGTGGCTTTCGAATTTCGAGATCGCTGGGGATTATGATGTTTAGAGGAGTTGTCGACTGAGGGGGTCGAAGGGAGTTTAGGTGGACGCGATGGGTGAAAAGTGGATTAGGGAAAATTTCCTCCTCGTTAATTTGCTAAGTCTGCCGTGATGCTGTTTAGAACTTCTCAAAACAAAAATGAGGTGGGTAGCTTAGGTTGAGTGATAAATACCATGGAAAAAACTAACTACTCTATCACCCCAAGAAGGGCGACTAATATACTAATGCTACACACATCTACAGCATTCTTCAACAGTCGCTAGATATTTTCTTTCTGTTTTTTTTCCTGGAAAAAAAAAGAGTTCATACATTATCTTTCTCGAGGAAAAATTGGTAAATTCGTCACCATTTGTCTGTTACGTACCGTTTATTTCAAGACTGAGGTATTGAAATTTCACCTATTGACCTGTATTGTTGTTGCTCATCAGGGCAAATATTCTCTTTTTTTAGTGACGAGAAATTCAAAAATGAACTCCCATCACTTGAAGATATAGGTGAACATTATGACTGATCAATTCCTTGGAATACAAGACCAGGACTTTGAGGTATACTAACTGTTGGCATGGAAACATTGAAGTGTCTTTATGAAGTAATATGATGGAAATGTTCTTCGTAACTGACATCTCTGCAAGATTTTGTGATGAATTTTCTATACATTATGTCGAAGACTATGCTATTGTCTCCCAGAAATGGAGTCACATTATCGGTTTCTTAGAAATAAGTTGCTTTTTCGTCTATGACTGCCGATTGTATTTTTCATCAGACCCTGTTGTGTATTCGCTAATCGATAAAGAAACATGTTGATTCTGTATTCCTTTCCACGATGCCAAATCAATACTGAATCAATACAAATCTACTTCAATCATCTATTTTTTCACAACAAGTACAAACAAATATATATACTTCTCGTACTGGTAACAAAATTTTATGTTGTATCTTGTGTTTATATCTTCTCCTGAAAACATTCGTGGAAAACAAACGTACGTTCATGTTGTTTATATCAAAAATGTATTTCTATGTAAGAAGTTGTATGAAATAAGAAAGAATTACAATATCGAATGTTTGGAATTTAATGATATATCAATGAAAGCATTTTCGTCATATAATAGATCTTTTCACATGTTCATTCAACATGTCTTGTTTTCAGTAGTTGGGCCAGTATTATTTCGACCACACTTTCGAATATTCAATCACACATTTCATAATGTTGCAATTCAGTCGTTTAAGCATCTTGAAATTTTTACAAAAAACTGCTTTATTGCTACCGTTTGGTACATATTCCCAATCTTTTGCCTGTCACCTTCGAATATCAGGGAATCAAAACTAAAAATGATAAAACCTTGCAAATGCATCCCTAATCTTCGAATAACGTTGAAAAATATTCAGTTTTTCTGTCAGTTCTGTTAGACTTCGGTTCGTCTGTGGTATATTTTTTCTAAAACTCTCACAAATAACATAAAATGAAACGCTTTTTCTGTGAACACACAAATCAATTCATTCTGCATGATTCACCACAATCATGCTAGCTATCTCTCATCATCATTATCATTCATTATATAACTCATTTAGGAATCTGGCGAAAACAAATGAAATAAGAAAAATTCCATCATCAATTTCTCCAACATTCAAAATTATGAGTGGAATATAGAAGCTATCACTGAATGTGACTAATGAACTTTTAACACATTATTCAGTTCCTACAAAGATTCTACACAAAAACGAATAATCAATATATTTTGAAATTTCAAGTTCTATACATAAAATCTGACAAATCCCAACTCGCTGAGCACTCGCCCTTATACCGAACTAACTATTCCCAAATTCATTCCTTTGCTCATTCAAAACCAAGAAGCACAACGGAAATCGGAAACTCAAACTGTTCAGACTTGCGAAAAATCCCTTTATATCCGCCTCTTATTGAATCTTGAGTGGATTTGACGGTGATATCATAACATTTTTACGTTTACTCGACACACATATAAAAATAATCGGATCCGGAGTGAAAGAGAATCTCGATCTGACAAGGTCGAACCCCGAACCCCAATCCCCCAATAAAGACCGGAGGGGAACTCACTGTCTGAGCCTTCAGTGGCTCTCTTGTAGAGCCCTTCTGTATAAGAAAACATGAGCGTACAGATGGGTAAGAATGAATGGAAAAACTTCACCCAAATGAGTTTTCAGGGATGGTTCCATTCAATTCGTTTCATCAATATAGAATCTGGTGAGACTTCAAAAAAACTTCAATATTGAATATTGGTTCATGAAAATAATCGACAACTATTATAGAAGAATATTATGATGCACAATCGAATTTTCTGAAATACCTTGTAGGTACTGGTTTTTTAATAGGATAATATAATATTTAACTTCCGAAAAGTTTTCGAAAAATATTGACAATTGAAAATTTTCTATGTGCACCATAATCATTTGGTCACATTCTTGAATATTTCTCAAAAATCAAGTCAAATTCAAGAATCAAAAGACCACCAGAATAGACGTGATTGCAAATATTTTCATTGGTTTCTATGAATGAGGAGAATTAATAGGTCTCAGATATGAAATAGGGCTGGTGGTGAATGATAATCAGACGTTTGATATTTCAACAGTTTCGACTACATTTACAGCAGTACGTGCTAACGTGTTGTAAAAAAATTTGAGGCTCATAACCAAAAAACTGTAATATGCATCGTTCTCCAACCAGACATGATTAGAGACTATTTCGAGGATGAGGTAGAAAAAATGAAGGGAAAATATTGCTGTTGTATATGCGAATTTGCCCTACAATATTCAAATAGACTATATGGAGTGTGATTCATTTTCTATTAAATTTCAGCTCCAGTTGAAGATGATAACATGACCTCGTAACACACCGAATCATAGATATTTGTCTGAAAAACCGAAAAAAATGTTCAATATTCTCGAATACGTTCGAAATGATAGTATTATGGTTCCAATAAATGGAGCTTTTTACATTACAAACTATTACATTTCAATAAAGCATCGCCATATTTCAATGGAAACAAAAAAGGCATGCAGAGAATGTTAAACATAGACACTGTTCTACAAAATTACCTCCACTCTTGGTTGTGGTTCCATAAAGGAATATGGTACAATTGATGAATGAAAGAAAATTTTCTTCGAAAGACTTTCAACTGTTCAATTGAACCACTGCGCCCCCTACACCACTTTCTCCGCGAATAACAGTTACGTAGAGAGCCAGCCTGGTGGCTCGAATGATTTAAAATAGAGTTGATCAACCTCATAATTGATAGTCGTCAGAGAACAAGTCTTTAATTTAAAGCTGTTTCACTGTGACTGACAGTTGGTTCAACTTTGCATTGAAAATCCCATGAACCGATACTCTTTTTCCACATCTGTTTACAGCTTCTGCAAATCCAAGTCTTGTGACACCTCGTTCGAAAGTTCTTCGAATTATTTTCTTTTTCAGTCTAGCAATTCCAGATTATTAACAAGAATTATTGGTTGTTCTCGAAATTCCTCAAATCTGTGATAGATATTAGAATTTCAAAAAAAGTTCAATTCTAATTCATTTTACCACTCATCACCATTCATTTTCTGGTAAACTTGAAATTGTTTTCAATCTGAACTATTTCTTCGACAAATGGAGGAAATGGCAATGGCATAGCTTTTTTCCTTTCTTTATTACTATTTGTATTATCTTCGCAATTGTTTAATTTTTTTTTCCTTTCCACAATAATTTTTAATAATATATTTTTCTTCTTGTTGCATTACTCTTCCAAAAACATTGTAAGAAACTTGTAAGAGTTGAGTATTGCCGAAGTCTTAGTTTTTAACTTATGATTCCCAGTGACGAATTATATATTTGAATATTTTTATGGGAAAAATAGAAAATTGAGTCTTTCACATCAGCGATCAACCCCTTCGAAAACATCCCCCGTCCGCCCGTGCCGCACTGCCCTCCTTTCCACGTAAGCATGCATCACATCGTGGGGTGGCGCGTACGAATTTTTATACTTACGTTCCGGCCGGGGGAGAATCGTTTTAGGGTTGCACAAAACAACGGGGGAAAATATTAATACTGTCTCTTAAAATATGCGGCGAATACGCAAATCCAATGAATGTAATCGCGTTTATCGGAAGGGTTGGCATACCTGAGTGGCCGCGATAAATACAAATTGAATCAAAATAAAAAGGAGCGCGTGACTTGGCGTTTTTTGTGCGTACGTTTCGCGCCGGAAACGGGAGCTTAGCGGAAGGTTGTTTGTCGGCGACCGGGATCGTCGAGGGCGAAGGGAAATCTGAAAATGTATCGGAAATCTCGGACAGGTGAAAAGCTGCAGGATTACTCGTGAAAATATTTTCTGCGACCCCGATTCCGTTATCTGAAAAATATAAAGATGGAAATGATGAAAGCACCGGAGCGAACAAGAATATTCAGGATAATACTTGTTTCGAATACAAAATGAAATATTTTGAAGTGAGTGTCAAATTATCAAAGGTAATACCACGAGTCCTTCAAATTTAATCGATGAATTTTCATTTTCCACAAAAACTTTTTTATTTGGCAAAAGTATGAAAACAAACCGATTGATAAAATTTTATTTTCTCTAATTCGGTTTGTTTGAATGCGTTTGCCTCGAAATAAAAAAGTTTAGTGTTTCGAAAATGAAAATTTATCTTATTAAATTTGAAGAACGAGTTGTATATGGAGAGATTATTTTTTGAACAAATAGAAGGAAGAACAATTTAATTGATCAGTATTTCATTTACATAAAAAGGAAAGGAGAATAGGTGAAAATTTTACAAATTTTAAATGTCAAACAACGTTGTATGCCTTCTATGATCCAGAAGAAATATGATGCTTACGCAGTGCATATGATAATGCTTGCTGGCAATACCAAGAGGTGGCGTCACACCTCTCATTGTACAAGGTTGATAATTGGAAATTTCTTATGAAATGAAATTCGCGCCAGAAGGAACATAAAATCATTCGTTATGTCGATGTATCAAAATCTTCATACAACGGTTTCATCTCATACCACAAAAAATGAATTTTATTTAATAAAAACTAATTGTACGCCATCTTCATTTGAGTTCAGGAAACCTTAAATATTTGAATCGGTCGTTCGCTATATCTATCATAAAGTTGGGGTTATGAGCTATTTACGTGTTTGAGTGTTCATTGAAATGTGTTGTTTATGTTATTATTATGCTGAGAGAGTGAAACGTGAATGACTATCAATAATAAAGTAACTCCTAATTCATGATAATTTATATAAATATGAGCCAGTTCAATAGAATCGACGCGGTAAACCTTATAGTTTTGACAGTTCAAAGGTAAACAACGTTTTATCAAGGACCAGGCAGTTTTATCAGTATAATACCGAATGATTGGCCAGAATCACCATAGAATAACCCACTACTATTGGTTGAAATGCCATAAACGTCACATTTTGACAAGTGAAAAAAATAATCGGAAGTAATTACACAAGTGCTTCAAAATTACCGATAATTTTCCACGAAAGCATGTTGTCTAAAAACTGCATGAGTTTATTTTCATATTTTGTCGAAAGAGCTCGACTCCAAAGGATTTTGTATTTCGAGTTGTCATTGGAAATAGCCGAACTTCATGAGGCTCCCAACAAATGTCAACGTTGGTCACTGTCGTTCACCTACGTAAAACTTGAAAATATAATAATGTAGATTCATGTATTTACATTTTGATTTCGTTATGATGAATACGTTTGGCATACCGATAATATTTCACAAAACTAAGCAATGTTTAGATCACTTACAGAAATATTGGCGGCATTTTGAAAATGAACTGGCCCTGATGAGCTTATGAAAATGACTGGTGAAAAGGTAATCATTCGTTTTTGAAAACTGGGTGAGGCTGATGATTGGAGTTATGATGAAAAAGTCTGAACCTATATATTTTTTTAACGTTCTGTACTGAGATAATGTGTGATAGCTATAATATGGTGTTAGGGTTCTGTTGTTATTTGTATACATTTCGTAAATTCCGATGAGTAGAATGATGTTTTGAATAAAAGACGAAGATTTTGACAAGTTCTCCAGAGAAGGTTATTTCCCACCTCGTCCTCCTTTAATTCAGGTTGGAGTGAAGCACATTTCCGAATGATTGTAAATAAAATGCCTTTTTCACCAGAAATATTTTTTGGTGCTGAACGAAATCTTGATAATGTATCAGAAAATCTCGGCCAGGTGGAAAGTAGCAGAATAACTCACGGAAATACTTCCTACTCCCGTACTATGTAATGTGAAAAAATAATATTTAGGATAATCCGAATTCAAACTGGACTCTTTCGAACAAGAGTAGGATACATAATTGGTGATTTTCTATCATATAAATAAATTTTCAACCAGAAATATAATATATTTTCTTGCGAAAACTTCAACGTTACCTGAGAATATCTATATTGTAAAATATATTCAGCAAGTAGATCACGACCACGATCACTTTGGGTGAATTTAAGTCTGTTTGGGAGCAATTGTAGCAGTAACATGAAAAATCACTAGTTCGCCAAAAGTATTCACCATTTCCTCGATTATTTTGCTATTGCCCTTTCGTCAGAATTCCAAAAACATCCAGAATCAGACGAATTCGATATACCAAATTTTCTGTGGTGATTCAAACACTTTGAATGTGGTTTTATCGTCGACATTGGGGAAACTTTGATATTCACACTGTTACTACGAATTCAAGCAAACACATACATACTTAAGTAGGAAACGAATTGGCTTGAATCACATTCAATCCGTATCGCAGATATTTTAATGAATTCAATAATTCAATATTCAAATTGTCTAGTTCGGTTTGATCCTTCTGGATTTTAATTGATAACAGTTTTCGGGTATTTTAGCCGTGGTGACGTTTCTCTACAACTGCGATAAATACAAATTTTTGTATTAATCGCCGGACCAGCATATTTTCACATGAACTTCCGGGTTGTTCGGAGGTTCTATGCTTCGTACTCCAATTCAAAAAAAAAACTGAGATGCTTTTATCCTGGAGATAATTAGTCTGTAACGAACACATAATACTCACCATTCGTTACAATAGCTATTTTTCTAACATAAGTTTCACCTACTTTTTCGGTATAATGCTCTATTTCTCCTTATGTGGTACCATTTCGTCAAAAGGAAATAACTTGTATGAAACACGTTAGAAAATTTCATTTTGTGTTAATTCTCACTAATTTTCAGAACATTGTTGAAATGTTGCCAAAACTATGTAAATTCAAATGACCTGTCTGGGTGATACTAATTCAATTAACTAATCAACACCCTTCCATCCAACTGCGGCCCTTCAGTATACGTTTCTTTTCCAGGTCCAGTCGTCCATTTGGCTTACCGCAACTGAAAAAGCGTAAAATCGAGACTGCTAGCATGGCCACCGTAGCGAAAAGCTTCACGAAATCCCTTGAAACGCTGGAGGACAAACGGAGAAAAAAGTCCGAGGACGTCAAATCACTCTTGCTTCCTCAAAAGAAGCGCGTACTACCCCCTTCCAACACCGCAAGCCCCGTGAAAAAGAGCCCTAAGATGTCTTGCGACGAAGGTGCACCTGAAGAGACATTGATACGAGAGACCGAAGCAGCTTTGAAAAACCTATCCGGCAGCTGGCCGGGCCCCAGAGGCGGCTACCCGAGTCACCAGGAGGAAGCGCCTGCTTTCGAAAACCTCTTCGACGAGAAGAAAGCCAACGTGAAGATGTCCCCGTGTTCGACGTCCAATTGCAGCAGTAGCGACAATGCCAGCTCGCTGAAAGACGTGATCACCTTGCGTGAACAGCATGAGCACGATGAAAACTTCGACGAAAAATCCAACAGCTCCAAAAGCAGGAGCAGCCCCAAGTCCATCGAAAGCGGCAAGTCCAAGACTAGCAGCAGGGTCCATTACCAATCTCCGGACTTCAACGAACTCGTAGATGACTCCTCGAACGAGTTGGAAATCGATATGTCCGAGGCTGCATCAGAGAAGAACGAATCGAACGACAAGTCTGAGAGAAAAGAGGATGCGAAGCCCCTGAAGTTCCCCCTAGAGCCCAGCTCGTTCCACTCCTTCCCTCGCACCTCCGCCAACCCCTCTCCTTTCTCCACTACCTCTGCTTTTCGTCCTCCCCAATCGAAGAATCCCCCGTTGGGACCGTTTCCTGCTGAAGCTACCTTCGTGGGATATCCGGGCGATTCCTCGACAGCCGTGGAAAAAGTCAAAAGTATCACGACCCTCAAACCGACCGAGGCTACCACTGAACCACAGGTGAAGAGTCCCGAAGGGGCGAATAAGCAATACACCATTCTGCAGCCAGCGGGGGCAGGGTCCAGAGCAGCCAGCACTCTGCAAGAAGTGGCCAGAGAAGGGGTACAGAGCGTTGCTGCTGTGAGTAGCGCTCCGATCAGTGAAGGGGGTAGTAAAATGGTAGCACCGACGACGGTGCCTCCTGGGTCTTTATCGCCGAACAGTATTGGAAGAGGTGAGTGTGATTGATAAATGTAGCATGTCTCAGTTTTTGTGGAAGGTTTTCGTGGATCTTAAACGAAAATTTATTTTTTTGATAAAAACAATCATGATTGAAGCATGAAACCACTTTTTGGAGCTATTTCTAGAGTCTAAGAGGATGTTGGAGAAGTGAAATATTTTTTGCCTCCTTAGAGCTACGATTTTCCAAAGTTACGGAGAATAACAAAAATCTTGAATGCAGTTGTATTGTTTTGGAGAATGATGGTTTTTGTGTGGTCGTTTTTTTCGATTTCTAGAGTCTAAATAACCTGAAAGTGCCTTTCATTTTTCCCGCTTGCTCATTTAGGAAGGATATTGAAAATAAAACAAGGACTTTCAACACATTTTCGGGAAACAACAAGGTTTGTCAAATTTGTACTGGAAAGGAATGAAAAGTATGCAAAACTCCTTTTTTCTTTGAAAAATCGATCATAAAACAAGTGTCAGCTTGACATTAAAACCACTCCTGTAATTTTACAGATAGTTCAGTCGTATCAGTGTGAGTTTCCGAATCGGAATCCTGAAATTCACAAATGGATTTTTTGATATTATCACTGTCACATCATCGACCCAGCATTTTTACGCCAAGATTTTTATGGGATTGTTAATCAATGTGCATTTTCTTCAATCTCTGTGTGAACAAAATTTGGATAATGTATCGAGGCACAATCCTGTTCAGATTGAATGCTACGATTTTCTGTACAAGTACAGAAAAACAATCCTGTTGTTAGTTGTCAATAGCAGGATACGACAATTTCCACACAAATCTGTTTTTAGCCAGTTATTCTCATTATATATATATATATATATATATATATATATATATATATATATATATATATATACTGCAAATGGATCAGTTACATATATTCTGTTGTTTCGCTATAGAATGCAAATGAAGATTTTGTAACTGTAACCGATTATTGATATCAACTTCAAACAAATAATTATGTATTAAATGAAACCATGATGAAAAAAAGCACTGTTATCAATCGAATAATAGTATTCATGGATAATATCAAGATTACGGAATGATTTGATATGTGGTAATATTGTAAGATATTCAACCATTCAGTAAAAAAAAATGTTCTCAAGAAGAGAATGATAGCGAAAGCCAGATTCTTTATTAATAAAGACAAATCAGTATCAGCAATATGGTGGCCATCTTCATATTTCCATCATAAATGCCACCTCGCTCTTACCGTGTCATCGTGTACAACTTCCGAGCACACTTTCCGATATATTTACTCGCCTTTCCGGTATCTGACGCCGGGGGAAACTTTCTAATTGCAGTCTGAGAACCCTTTTGCACGTACCTGTCACCTGACGCACCATCAGCAACGGTGCCACCTTGAAGACGCCAGGCATTACGGGTTTACTTGATACAAGTTATAAGCTCCAGTGACGTGACTGGCTTCTGAACTGTCTCTTTCTTCTCTCGTCCCTCCCTCCCCCTTTCTCCGAAACCCTTTTTCCGTTGCGCTAATCACCCCTAATGTGTTCGACGGTGAATGTTAATGTTTTGCAAGGCAATATGTGAGGGTGGAGTGGAGAGGAATTCGGAAGGGGTGGGCGATCGCCGGGTTTGTACTCCAAGTTTGTTGGGTATTGCTCGGATGATGAATGGCATTCGAGGAATTCGGTTACGAACGAAAAAACAAAGGGGATCTGCTGATTTACGAAAGGCTTAGTCAAACACACATATCGTGAATTCACTTCAAATATGTTCAACGCCCAAATGCATAAAATTCATTTATCTTTTAGATCATGTAGATAATATGAGAGTCGTCCAAGAATTTTGGTGCAGAACTGGCGTTGCGGTAATATTATCCATTCGACTACACAATATCAATTCAGTAGGTACCATATGAAGTACACACAATGGAGATTTTGAGACCGGAAGTTATGAGTAAAATAATTCAAAATATTTTCCATGGAATATATATTACAAAACATTACACGTCCAAATGGTGATTTTCACCCTTTGAAAGAGGGCACTGTTACTACTAGGAGGTATAAAATCTCTCTATTCATGTCAGTATCTCTTATGCGTATCCAGATCGAGCCTATGAATTTTTTATAAATTCGAAATAGATTTCTCATATCTCATCTGGAACTGAAAAGAGAAACCATTATTGCTCCTTTTTGAAGAGTAATAATCTCAATGTGCTCAACTTTCTGCAGTCAAAACTTTTATATTCATATATCACATCTGAAATAATTTTCCTGGTGTCTCCTTAAAAACCCATATTATGTGTTGTGATGAAATACTTCCATCCATGATTGTTAATCTCGTTTCAAAAGAAGCCTCAAAACCATATATTATTCTCCTCTATATCTTGCAACGTTATGATCTCTCCGTATAATAGTGACTTCACATTAAATAGCCCCACGTTGGGCGCCATTCAATGGCATTTCATCAAAACTTAAAATATTAAATTTGATTACTGTTCGAATACTTTGGAGTCCTTACAACTTGAAGTGACCTCCAGATAATGAATCTATATCTAGAATGTAAACCGAATTTCAAAAAATCATCAGTGGTTTTGATTATTTTGATGTAATTACTACTACTTTCAACGAAATGTTTGCCAAGTCAGACTCACAACGATGGAACGAATACGATCTGTGTCCCCTTTTGAATTATAGAAAATTAGCGATATCTGATATGATTGACACGAAACTGTCGCGGTTTTTTGAACCTTGTCACGATGAAAATCAAACAGGTAAATGTTTGGTCGTTTTTCATCCTTTGAATGACATGTAGCTCTTCTTCAAAAACTTCCTATAAACCACCACCATTGATAACCGCCATTCAGGAGTGAGCTTACAAAAATAAACAGACTATTTGAAGTATGTTGAGTTTTCTGGCCATGGGCACTCGGTCTGTTAATTTCAATGAAATCATTTATATGTTTCCCCATACTGAGAAACTTATTCTTCGATATATTTCAACATCTACAATAAATTTTCATTGCCGTTAGGAAATTAAATCATCGTCATCGGATTTTGCTTGGCAAGAATTGTTTGATTTGTTTTTTCTCATAGTCGGTAAAATACTTGACTATGAATCAAATCATCTGAAGAAACCATTCGTTCGTGGATTTTATTCAACGCTCTTCGTGGTATAAGCCGAAGAAGTAGTTGTTTTCTGACCATTAAGTAGGTAAGTTGAGACTGGCCTGATCATCATCATCATCTTTCGATGGGGCATACTTGAGATTTTGCCAACTAACCGTCATATATAAGTTTATCAGAGATATTTGCTGTATTTGCGAATTCTTTTAAATTTTTTGGAATGAATGGCCCGACGTATCAACTGCTACTTCCTTGATAATAAATGTATGAAAAATTAACTAAGCCCATTCAGTTCGAATGATATTGTTGTAATTGAAGTCAGTGAATAGTTCATCATTGAAAATTCCGCCCACAAGTTGTACCCTTTCATATTCCTGAAAACACTCAAGAGAGCTTTTAGGTGAATGTTAGGGAAACTCAACCCAATTTGCGTTCTCTTTCGAAATAATTTTATTATCAAATCGAGGGTATTGGGATACATATCCATAACTTAATTATTTTCCGGGGAAGAATATGTTATATTTCCTCAACATGGCTCAACGCATCCCACAAATACATGAATCAATATCGGTGAGAAATTTTAACAATGATATCCGCTATTCGCTTCGAATATCGAAATAATGTTGATGTTTGCCTACTTAAATGTGAGGAGGGAGAATTGAACTTCCAGCAAATTAAGGGATGACTTCCCTTCACCCTAATATGTTCGATATTATTAGACGCTGATTAGTCATATCTTAGGGGTGAATATTTGCTTCTTACTTGATCGTCATCGACGCATGCAATTTTGATAACCAAGGAGAGATATAGAATTTTGATTTCCATCTCAGTTTCACAACTGACTCAACGAAGATTTGATGTAGGTAAAATATTTTATGATAATGGTTAAACTATCTGAATCACATTCATATCAATTTTGTTTGACACGATATAATCAGGTTTTTTAAAATATAACGAATATATACAGATCCCATGAAACAGATGAATAAGCGGGAAAATAATCGGCCCAAAGTATGCACATCTTTCCAACTTTCAATCGATAATTAATCCGAGTTGATTTATGCAAAAACTGTTCAAACAAAAAGTAAAGTTTTCGTATAAAATTGTTTCCAAAGTGTCAAGGACAAATTTTATGAAGTCGAGGAATTATGGTTGAGAAAAACTTTGGCAAAGTGACAGTGGTTCGACAACTTTTTGGAACTTCATTTCTCTCTTTCTTTACATAGTTCTCAGTGATATTTCTGAAACTGTCATTATCATATACCGAGATAAAGATAGAGATTATAGAGGATAAAAAGACCCGAAATATTTCGTAATCAAGAAAGAAATACAATTAATCTTTCATTCAGGTGTTTCTGAAAATGAATAGAATCTGAAAAATCAAGACCAAGAATCATTTGGATAGATTATTCAACGTATTTATATCCAACTTCTGAAAACCTGAGTGTTTAAAAGGAACCAGGGCAACATCAACAACCCGAGAACCGTGAAGTATAAGACAGATCGCAAATTAATTTTTATTTTTCTCAAACCTGTTTCCAGCGAATGATGTAACATCAGGAATTCGAACATTCCACATTATTCACTGACATATCCATTTCTATAGTTGCATTGTTAATAGAGATATAGTTAGTCAACTAGATGGAAATATTATTTGGAGGGATAGATACTACGGGTAGATGTTACTAGTGGTTTCGTTTCCAAGTCATGTCTTTTCTTTCATTTTTTTTACGGACGTCGTAGCCTAAATCACACATTTTCTTGATTACCTATGTGCAGCTATTTTTCCCCACAGAGTAGGAAACTTCGTCGTGCGTTGTCAAGTAAACGGAAATATGGACATCATACTGTAGATGGCGTAAGCAAAACGCTTCAAATCGTTTCTACACAGGCATTGACTAACTATATCTCTATAAACAATGATAGTAGTTAAAATAGGTGATGCTTTCGAAACGTACTAATGAAAAAAATTACAGTTTTCTGTACGATTGATTCTCGCTGACATTGTCCATGGGACTCGTACAGGGAACTGTGATATTTTTGTTAATATGGATTTCCATCAAGTATCGGCTACTTTGATTCACTTTTGAAAAAAATAAAGAATTCGTGGATGACTAGTTTTCGAAAAACTCGCTCTATGAAGCACTTCGACTGGGCCATCTTGTTCGAAGAATCGTACGTGTTTGAAAGACCACAATATCCACTTATACTTCAATATACTATTGCATGAATATTTCAATATTTTGTTCAGTATCAATACTATAAATGAGGCATACCAGATTTTATCAATTATTTATTAGGCTATGAAAAAGTCACAATCAAAATTTTGTGTGTATCCGTCGACAGTGAGTTTGTCATTTTCTTTTTATTTTCATAGAAGTTTCGTATAAATTTCTGTTCGAAGGAAAAGACATAGTTCCTCAAACTTCATTCTCTACGAAAAAATAATAAAAAGTTAATGAATTAAAATATATTCATCAGGATCTTTACTAGACTGAGTACTCATCGAGTATAGAATTATCTTATATAGAAGAGCTCTACATTTGTATTCCCACACTCGTATATTATTTCCAAACAACTGTGGAAAGTTGACACAGTGCTCGATGTGTTTTCATTGATATCCGAATATAATCTATAGACTTCCCGGTAATACTCGAAATTATAAACCCTCCGGAAATTTCGAACATAAATCCCCAACCAAACTATAATCCCATCACATTACGTATGTTTCTGACCATAAATTTCGTAATCGCCCCCGTGGCGAATAAAACAATTTGTATTTACCTACCTCGCGGCTCTTTTTTTTTACTTTCGTCCCAGCGATTTGTCCGAACTCCCCCCATCCCGCCACCTCCACGGGAGTGGGAGCCTTCCTGGCGTGGGACGCCGAGATTTCTCTCCTCTTTCGAAAACGACACGAAAAAAAACGGCTGCGAGAGCGCCTGGACAAGCGCGAGAGGCGTCCGCATCGTCGACGCCGACGTCGCGACGCTACCCCGCAGGTGCGGTGACCGCCGACGCCTTCCACTCACCGATGCGGTTTCTTTTTTCGGAAAAAAGATTTTTCTCGCGAGTCTCCACCCGTTCCAGGGGATAGGCTAATCGACCGAAGGGGCGGAGTTTCCGTCTGCGCCGAGATGCACACTCTTTCTCTCCTAATTTACAACACAACACTTCGGGAGGATGCGGAGGAGGTGGAGAGAGAAGAAGAAAAAAAGACGAACGGGAGTTCTTTTTGCGATGTGTCGTATGCCACGGCTTTGCCTAATGAGGGCTGAACAACATGGAGGTTATCGATGGAATCCGGTTTTCGTTTGGAAGGATCGATGGATTTTCGATATTTATGTACTGAGATGTAACCATTCAACTATC
Source organism: Zygogramma bicolorata (assembly GCA_032362365.1). Classification (NCBI taxonomy): domain Eukaryota; kingdom Metazoa; phylum Arthropoda; class Insecta; order Coleoptera; family Chrysomelidae; genus Zygogramma; species Zygogramma bicolorata. The sequence continues at coordinate 1,613,128 of JAVJAQ010004414.1, read as the reverse complement.
TTATCGAATGAACAGTTTCATTTTCAAGTAAAATCGAGCATTGTATTTGATAACATCATCATTTCTATAGGATACTCAGAAACGGAAATCATTGACGAAGTCAATCCTCAAGTTAATTGTCATGAGAATTGTCCAAATCCTACTAAGATTATAGACAGATAATATAACCCCAGCTATCGGGTTGAATCAATTTTAGTTATTAGTAAAATCGTACATTGTCCCTAATAACATTGATAATTCTATAAGATACTCCACCAGAAACAGGAACCTTTGACTCTTTTTCTCGAAATTTCCACCACAATACTTCGTGACGATGCGGGGTAGGTGGATAGAGAAGATGAAAAAAAAGAGGAACGGGAGTTCTTTTTGCGATGTGTCGTATACCACGACTTTCCCTGATGAAGGCTCAACAACATGGAGGTTATCGATGGAATCATCTTTATCTGAATCAGTTTTTTGCTTGGAAAGTTCGATGGATTTTCAATATTCATGTACTGGGATGTAACCACATAAATATCTTATCGAATCAACAGTTTTAGTTATAAGTGAAATCGAACATTGTACTTGATAACATCATTATTTCTATTATATACTTAGAAACAGAAAACTTTGACGAATAATGGTCACGTGAAAAAAAACATGAAGAATTCTCGAAATTCTACCAAGATTATAACCAGGTAATATAGCCCCAGCTATCAGGTTGATTCAGGAATTTTAGTTATTAGTAAAATCTTACATTGTACTTAATAACTTCATTAATTCTAATAGATACTCCACATGAAACAGGAACCTTTCAATATGTTTCTTACTCTCCAAATTTACAACACAACACTTCGGGGGGATGCGGAGGAGGATTTTCGAAATTTATGTACTGGGATCTAACCATGTAACTATCCAATCGAATCATCAATTTCAGTTATAAGAAAAATCGAGCATTTAACTTGATAACATCCTTATTTCTATAAGATACTCGGAAACAGAAAACAACAACGAATTAATGGCCATGGAAGAGAAAACCATGACGAATTCTGAAGATTCTAAGGATGATAACCAGATGATATAGCCCTAGCTATCGCATTAAATCAACGGTTTTAGTTATAAGTGAAATCGCACATTGTAGTTTTCAACACCATTACTTCTACAAGAAACAAGAACCTTTGACGAAAACCAATCCTCAAATTATTTCTTTTGTGAATGAAAATAATAAATTTCCGAGATTCTACGTTCATCAGTGGAGTGTTGTATGTTGGTGATCCAACTCGACGGATATTTTTATAATTTCCTTATGAAATAGCAATAGAAAGAGGTTTTCCACATAAATATTCAAACATTCATTGGAGGCCGAGTGGAATATTGCCAAATTATGGATAGTTTTTCTTCATTTTATACTTAGATGAATAATCACATTTCTTTTCCGATGTCAAGGGAAAGATTTTTTCATGATAAAATTGAAGGCCTGATGAAACGAAACGTGATGCATTTCTCTATTTTGAACACATAACTTGAACACATAACTTACGAGGTACACATCAACAGCAGCTCATAGGAAACTTCAACATATGCATTTTTCTCAATAAGACTCCGATTCAGATGAGAAGTATATGAGTCGAAAGCCTTCCAAATATGAAAAATAAACCGCTTTTTCAGTATTTCTTTGTGGGTGGTTTATTGGAGAATTTGAGACGTCTACAAACACACTGTTTCTCTTTTAATTTACAACACAACACTTCGGGAGGATGGAAGGAGGTGGAGAGAGAGAAGAAAAGAAGAGGAACGGTGTATCGAAACATGTCGCGAAGACAATAAATTTTGTGGAAATTCAATCGTGTCTACCTTATAGAGTAATAACTATGGATTTCCATCAAGTAAAGGCCACCTCAATCCAAAAAAGAGGCACGGTTCTTTTTTTTTCGATGTGTCGAATGCCACGACTTCGCCACATGAGGGCTGAACGACATGGAGGTTATCGATGTAATTGTTTTTATTCGGATCAGCTTTTCACTTAAAAGATTCGAATATTTTCGATATTTAAGTTCTGTGATGTAATCAGATAATTGAGGCCTAGCTATTCGATCGAATCGACTGTTCTGGTTATAAGTGAAATCATACATTGAACTCTGTAATATCATTTCTATTATAAGATACTCCTTCGGAAACAAAAAACTTTGACGAAAACTCAATCCTCAAGTTATTGGTATTGTGAAAGAGAACTATAACTATAAATCATATTTTTCTTTTGAAATTGCAACAGAAAAGATCTTTCAAATTGAAGTTCAGATTTTCGTTGGAACCTGAGTCGAATAATGCTAAATTATGGATAATATTTCTTCATTTTATACGTAGTTCATTACATTATTCCTTTTTCAGTGACAAGAGAAAGAGGTTCTTCATAAAAAAAATCAAATCTTGAAGGAACGAAATGGTACACATTTCTCAATTTCGAACACATCATCAACTCTTAGGCAACTGCAAAGAACCCTCAAAATTTGCATTTTTTCTCAGTTGGACTCCAATTCAGATGAAAAAAATATATTTGAATGATTTTTCCATCCACTGAGGGAATATAAATCTATCAAGCTTTTAAATACAACGTGTCAACGGAATACTACCTAACATTGATTATGAGGAATCCTGTGATACGAATCCGGTGCCTATAGATATATATCATGAACCCTACTGATGATTATTATTTTCAGGAATTGAAAAACAAATGTAGACTAAATCCAGAAAGCTATTCAGAAGAATACACATCACTTATTTTTTTTGTTTTTTATATTCAATATATGGTCCAATGAGCAATCAATTCTCTACCAAGATCCTGAATGGAAAATCTTATTATCGATTCGACTGCTTCTCAAGCTCGATTGAAAAAGCTATCCGCCCGAGATTGCCACCCAAATCTCACCTATCGAACGCGTCGAAAACCCATAAAAATTGATGCAATTGTATTCGAATATAGCTGCTACAAATTGTCCAAAGCCCCTCGTAAAACTCCAACCCTCCTAACAGCCATCTTTAACGATTTCCCAAAACTTTCGGTAACAAACTTTTTAACGATTTTCTCTTCTTTCCAGAGGGAAGTAAATGCCCCACCCCGGGCTGTACGGGTCAAGGTCACGTCACAGGACTCTACTCGCATCACAGAAGGTAATTTTTCAAAAAAAAATTGTTTCATCTCATTAACGTTATTCCTTTGTATAGTCTGTCAGGATGTCCGCGTAAAGACAAAGTCACTCCGGAAAGTAAGTCTGAAATGCGAAATCGATGTCTTCTTGTTCATATAGCGGCTAAATTGTATTCTCAGTACTGGTAAAAAATCAGTGATTGATTTGAGTAATCCTTTGGAAGATATGAACTGAAAAAATTCAGAAACGTGATCTGATTCAAAATATTTTGGTTCATATTTCAATGATATCATAAAAAATTATAACGATCTCCAACGCTTGTTTTATTTAATTGAGGTAAAAAAGGCAGACCTGGCCGAAAGGCTATTCCCCCCTTTCAGTTAATTCAAACGGCAATCTAAGATATTGCGTTATCAAGATGAAAATTAATGTTTTATGTTGCGAGTATGAGATTGATAGTAACCCTTTTGACCAGGACATCTCGAATCGCTTGCAAAAAAACGAAAATTTTATGAACCCGATTCATCAATATATTTCACAATCATTCATCCATCATTATGTTTTCGTATGAGTAAAAGTAAAACGAAATGAAATTTTGTAACTACATAAATGAGAACATGATTTAGCCGATTCCCCAAACGCCCACTACTACAAGCTTTTCCGGTTTAGTTTTTCTTTCGATTTTTTTGCTGCATTTTTACCGGGTAGAGAGCATTATTATTTTCATTTTCGAGTAGTTCGCATCCATCACAATCCATCCCTTTCCCGCATCACGCAAGCAGAATCAGTTATCACGTTGAGTATAATAACATGCTAAATCTGTGTGTGGAAAAATCTTTATGTGGCCAAGAATAACAACGAATAAAGGATCACAAAATGTTCAAGCGTGACGAATGTTTTATTTTCGTTTTGGTTTCATCTCTCTACCCGCTCGTTTGGTTTGATTTTTTTGGTCTTTTGATGTTTCCACACAGTTTTATTATACTCAATCGAGGTTGGCTAATACAAGAATATAATTCGAGGAATTCTGAAATTTTATGTCGGGGTTATCACAATTATCTTTTCAGATTCTGAAAATGATCATGGAAACATCTCAGAGATAACATATGCCTTTTGGCAAATCAATAATTTTTTATCCAGAGAGTTGTCGTGAGAGCTAAACTGACTACAGAAAAATATGCCTGAATGAAGTAATACATGAGTACCCAAAATAATGTGTTTTCAAATATAGATATTTTCACCAAAACTTTGTAGAGTAAGTAATATGACAGAAAGTTATTTTATGGACCTGAGTGATCCGTCATTTCCATAGAAAATTGATATGAAACAATGAATATCAAAAAATAGTGCAACGATGAACGATCTCAACTTTCACCTATTCATTCATTAACGAAGAATGAGCCATCTTTTTTTTGTTTTTCATAAAATTTCTACCAGTTTCGGAGAGTAGACCACACCCTTTTTCTATCATCAATGACAATATTATTCGTCATAAAGCTCATACATTTTGAAAAATGTTGCACATAAATCCATGCACTGGCACCAATCCACCGATATAAATAAATGCATTGGAACATTGCAATTCACATTGATTTTTAATTTTCACAGTAAATTTTTTTCGGTAAAATATCAATTCAATAATTTGATATTACCACAGCTCGTTTGATATTTTTCAATTGACAACTGTAATTTAAAAGGGACAGCTTTTGTATTGCTATCAAATATGATCTCGCGATATCGTCTGATAATACCAAAACAGCGCTCTCAAGAGAATTACAATGATCAACAAGTATGCATAAGTTTTTTTGGCAGGATGTTTTTTTCAGGCATATAGTTCTCGATGCTCTAAACGAATGAACGTTTATCGAAGGTTCAAAACACATTTTCCCTTCAAAATCCAGAATTATCATGTCACTGCCAAGACGAAATCAATTCTGACAATTATTTGCATTGGTTTCAATATTATAGACCAAAATACGGAAAACTGCTAAGATAACATCTTTCATTCAAATCATTGGAATAAATTAGAATTTTTACCGTAATGTTTCATCAATACCACAATTGATATTTTCAAATATTTGATGATTTCTTGATAATTCGGCTATGGTTTACGTCAAAATTTATTCACATCTCCTCTGACTTGCAACAGTTTTTAAATTGTGAGAGCTGTGGGTAAATAGCATGAGAGTTATTGAAAGCTGTCAAAAATAAAAAAATATTCCTTTCGAACTGGTCATCAGTGTTCGACAGTTTCTCTCAGATTTATAGAAATTTCATCAACACCTGTATCTGTATTTGTATTACGCATTGTGTCCTTCAAGCAACACAATATCGAAGAATATCAAGAAGCAAATCATGTGACATCATTGTTAGCCCTGGATGATAATTTCTTTCGAAACTCGAGTATTCAAAATCATTAGTTTCATAAAAAGTAACAGAAATGTATCGCAGGCAAGCAACTCGATAGTGAAACCAATGGTCTATATTGATATTCAAAATGATTTCCAGAAAGGTGAGATGAGAAATCACTACTGTTGAGCTACAATAGTAAACCTTAGTAATTTGACGGAAATAATAAAGGAAAAACTAAACCTACTTTCTTCAAATTTTGCTGCGGTTGAGTAAATAGTCGGATGTCTAAATGCTCCAAATCATCCCATCCGCAAATCTAATACTTGGTCTTCCAAACCTCCATGGATCTCGTCTTTCCTCATAGTGAACAAAAATCTGAAATCTGAATCTTCCTCGAAAACAAAGTTTGATAACCCCCATAAATCCCACCGGCAGTTCAACGGATGCCGACGCCGAGTTCTTGTATCAGCCAACACTGAACGAAACAAACTGATTCTATTATCGTGACCCAGTCCTTGCCCTACACGAGACCATCCTCAAGTGTCCGACCCGGGGATGCAACGGAAGAGGCCACGTTAGTTCGAATCGAAACTCGCACCGCAGTCTCTCCGGTTGCCCCGTTGCCGCGGCCAACAAGCAGGCTGCTAGGGAGCACAAGTATCACTCGAGCTTGAGCAGAGTCAAGTCGCCTAGCGGTAAGAGCATCATTGTCGAGTCTGTGTGAACTTTCCAACTCCTCTTCTTGTCTGCCTGCGTTATTTTTGCACATTCGTTACCTCACCCTATTCCGTTCGGCACCAACTAATTCACGATTCCTTCAAGGCGGCTGTCAGAGCGAGTTCCCGCCAGGCTACGAGGGTAAGAGGACGCCTAGTTCCGAAGACGTGAAGCCTAACTATCTGGTGGGCTATGGTAATCCTCCGACAACGTCGGCTGATGATAAGCCCACTTACGACCAATACTACTCTTCGAAGGCAAACCCTGTCAAGCCGGATCCGATGAAAGTTCCGAAATCCGAAACGACAGCTAGCAATTGTTGCAATGTCGCTGGACAGGGAGAACTTCTTGTGCCGAAAACAGAAATCCCAAGTTCTTGCAGGTAAGTGATCCGATAATCAAAAAAAAAATCTCAAATAGCTTGGTAGCTCAAAATGGTTGTCGATATACCATGACGACAAAAATACTTTGATAGCTCAGTAACTACAACGACTACCTGTTTCGAAGCTACGACAGGAGTCATTGATGGTCAATGAGGTCAGCCCTAATATGAGATGTGGACGAATGCTATCTCATTGATAAATCAAATTAGGTGGTCTAGCTGAGAGTAGCTTCTTCAGTCTGAGTGTGTTCGACCATCGCCATGTGTGAACTATGCTATGACTGTTACTGTGTAACTAAGATGTCTAGAAGGATGGTGTACTGAATTATACCTGGGCATGTTTGGGGTATACTTGGCGACACATGCCTACTATGATAATGAGCTTCATGGCTTTTCGACATCAAATCAGTTCAGATGGCGTTTGCAACGAAGAGAGTTACAAATTTCCTAGGAAATGTATAAACGGCCGACCTGACGGCTGGCTATACTTTTACTTTTGGACGCTGACGGATCAACAATCTATATTATTTGTATAGAATACTGGCCAAATTCCCTATAATTGTGTTCCTGTCATTCGATTTTGTTTTTTATGAGTATGACATTAGATTTTGCTCATTTTGTTGACTGCTCGAATCAAAGAATATAGTTTGTCGATCGATCGGTTGACTATGCACTTCCAATTAGCGTCAACTAGCGATGAAACTGAGAAACACACCATGATGCGTAAAAAATGACACTAATGACAGAAAAGTGTCGCCATAAAATTCTAAACAATATCGCATCGGTCCCAGCACCATCCTTCTAGACATCTTATGTGTAACTTATAGGTATGCTAGTGAGCTCTGTCAGTGATAACAAAACTCATTATCCAATATTGAGGTTTCGTTCTTCTCCAAATTTGGTTTAGTTTTTAGAAGTTCAGTTATCGATATGCAGGAAATGAATATCCGCCATTTTATATTCCAAATGGCAAAACCTGAGTTTTATGATTTCATGGAAGATAAAAGGTTGTGTAATTGTGAATCTCGCTAAAAAATAATTTATATCTTTGAATTGAATGATAACTCCATAATTCATCTTTTTATAGTTCCAAGAACTACAGTTTTCAGAGGTGATTCAATTTCGAAACCAGGCGTAGGTAGAATGAGTTGGCTTTGATCTGATATTTTTTAGAGGTTCTTGTCTAAAGCCGTATTATAGTTTTGTTGGTGGAATACCTTTTTGTACCCGAATCTCAATTGGTCCAGAAATGTCTCTAATTTCGAGCGTCCTACTACTAAATGTGGTAAAAACTTCCAAATCTAGTAAGAAAATGTGAGAATGAGAAAAATAATGTGATCATTTGGCTACAACTAAGGTAGATTCCATTCTGTCCAGTGTTGTTTCGATGAATCTACATAAAAAATATTTTTCCTAGTTAGAATCTCAGTGATTATTGTATCCTCATTGTATATCTCAATGAGCTCCATAAGATTTTTGCTGTGAAATACGCCAACGCAATTATTCGATATATTTCTAGATCGCCTCCATCAGGAATGAGGTCAGCCTACGAACCTTACATGAACCAAGATTCGAATTCATCGTCGATGTCGAGTATGGACGCTATTAACTCGAGAGGCCCTCATCAAATTCACCATTCGGCGCCCCACATGGGGCCCCACCATAATCCCCAACAACCAGGGTACGTTTCTGTCACATTATTCAGTGGAATATACTCAGTAGACTACTTTCAGGTACAGTATGGATCATCAAATGCCCCACCGATCACCCTACCACCAGTCGCCAATGTCCGAAGAAATGTATCACCGGGAGAGATCCTACGCAGAAATGAGCGATTCGATGGGAAGCACCATCGCTAGGCCAGTAGTAACCTACTCCAACGAAATCGTTAATAGATCATACGACTCTGCTCTTATAAATTCGGCCAGTCATAGGCCGTATGACCCGGGTACCAATACTTTCGAAAGGTAGCAGCGCAAATGCTATTCGTAATGTGTTATTTCACTGGCGGCCATTTCTAGGTATGACTCGAGCCAATGCGTTTCCCTTCAACAACCTTTAGGACCTCCGAGGGTACCACCACAGGGTATGTACGGATATATGGAGGAGCACTCGGAGCAAAGGTACCAACAAGAAGCTGCAGCTGCGCAGCAACACCAGCTGGCAGTCGCGAACGCACAGGGTCTGATGAAGAGCGAAGAGCAAGAACCAAGCGGCCCTCTGTATCCGAGGTAAGCGTTTCAGTTTCGTATGCAGAATAATGACCCAGCATAGCGATCGTAGATAGTATTTTGATCTGAGAGATAGCTCGACACCATAAAATGATTGATCTTATCACAGGTTCGTCTCTGAATTGACTTGAAGATGGTTTTCTCCTATGTTCAGAAAATATTGTTTGAGGCAAGGAAAATAAAAATGAAATTGATGCTTTCACTAAGATCTAGATCGAAACAAGTACAGTTAGGGCTAATGTGGGTTACGTCTAAGGGTAGACAAAAGGTTGGTGATGTCCAGTATATTTCATCTCATTAGAATTTTCACTCGATATCAATTTTCACCACACCATAGCGTAGAGTTGATTTACGGCTGCCAGTACGTCAACGCATTCTAACGTAAAATCGCATGTCACAGATCCTCTCTCGGATATATATCCACGAAAATGAATTGAGTTATTCCACTCTATACATCGCCAGCTTCTCTTCGCTGGAATGACACATTTTTTCAATTTAATTTTCAGACCAATGTATCAGTACGACGCAACGAGTGGCGGTCCCCTTCCTGTGGGCTTTTCGGCAATTAACTTATCTGTGAAATGTGTGACAACGGCCCATGCTCAAATGAAGGGGCCACATACGTCCCCTGGGGGCTCCGTTATCGATCTGTCAACGTCCAGCGTCACCACCACCAGTCCACAGGTGAGTCACTGAGTGCGATCTGGGTTAATTGGAATGATTGATCCCCCCTTCATCAACTGTTCGTTTAATCAGTCGGCATGAGCATAAGAAATCAAAACCCAGAAAGTATATTGTGGAATTTTCAAGGAAGCCTGTAGGCCAAGAAACGTATTGGTATAGTCGAGACGTGACGAAGAAACGTAATGTATCTATTGATAAAACCGTCCTTTGCAATCATGTATTTTTCAAGAAAAAATAAAAACCGCGGAAAGGTTAAAAATCGGATGTTTTGCGGAAATTCGTCAATGTTATTGATAATAAAGAATTATTATCTACCTATAAACTTGTTCCTTGGTGATGGGATCTGTGCGAGTTGAAGTTGATTCAAAATTTGCAAAAAATGACATATAGTTGTGAACATTCTATCCTACGAGCCACTTCTATATCTTCTCCTTCTATTGGTATCATTAATTTTGGATTGATGTTATCTAAAACAGTACTTTCAATTTTCACTTGATCTTCATTTTCTTCTTCATTTATTACATAATGAGCTCCTGATGCGAAAGATCACTTGTCGGGGATGGTGCCCTAGACCGTTGCGGTAGCAGAAATCAAGTAACTACCTGTTTAAAACATTTTCCAAAGATGGAATACCCTATCCCCAAACTGATAATACTTGCATTCGACGAGCGTTTCACTAATGAGGTTAGCATCTTCAGAAGAAAATTGATACTCAATCACAAGACTAGAGTTAAGTGTTATATATTCCAAAATATAAGGTATTGCAGGCAAGCACTACCAGCAGATTTTTATGCTGTATAAAATGATTCAAATCGTTAGGAATGAATCTGAACGTGTTCGAGGAAAGACACGAACACGTTCAGGTGCATTCCGTACAAATCGAATCATATGTCCACGACATAAAATGACAGCACTGCAGTTTCTCCACAGAATTATGTTTTCTTCGAAGAGAGGTAAGTGCAACAATGAAAAGAGAGTGATCAGGCATGTGGCTGAAATTGACAGTTCAAACCTAGAGATAGTAGATGAGATAATTTGGAAATATAAATTCATGGAAATGTTTCGTGAATATTCGACTTTTCAGAGATATGAGTGTTGTGAAAAAATTATAGTAATGCCATATGAACCCCATCAAACTAGAGGACTTGAACGGAATTTCGTAAAAAAATCAAACTTTTTAAGAATTACAACAGCTTGGTAATCCAAAAAATAAATTGAAAAAACAGAAGAGAAGGGCATAAACGAAATCAGTTTTCAATATTGCAATAGATACATTGGACAGAGTGGGCAATCTATAACAACCCGCTTCAAGGAACACTATGTCCTCATAAAATACGGAAGGGTGGAAAAGTTCACCACAATGCTCATGCAGACTTATTCAAAGCGTCGTCACATCCCAACCACCCTTCATCTGAATAAATAACGCCTTATAACGAAGTGTGGTGATGTGGTTATTACATTTCCAGGTGGCGTACGGCTCGCCGCACTACGGCGGTCAGCGAGTCGGAGGCAGCCCGCAGGCGGCGCCCAGCCCCCATCTGTCGGCGAGCCCCCAGGTGCCCAGCCCCCAGGGCCAGACGCTGGACCTCAGCGTCAGCAGGCTGTCCCACAGGTCGGTTGTGTTTTGTTTGTTTATTTATGGGACGCGTTCGCTTCGAGTTGTCACGTAATAAAGCGCCGTCGAAGATACTTTCGGGTCATTTTGTAGCCCGCGAAGGCAGGGATCTTGAACGATTTTTTTTTTCTGAAGAACTTAATTATTTCTTTTTGATTAGAACATATGCAAAACATAATCCAAACGAGATGAGAATTAGTGAGTGATGTGATCTCATTGTTTATAGAGAGAGAGGGTAATTAGTTATCCAACTATACGTAAATATCATTCGATGAAATGGATACAACCGATAGATTGCACTGGTGAATTTGTTTCCAAGTCACGTCTTTACATTTTACCCACAGAGGAGTAGTTGAAATCGCACCTTTTTTGATGGACTTGTACATAATGGCAAAAAAAATCAATTCAGAAAGAGAAGTGAAATTTGTTATCGGTGTCGTAGATGATTATTTCAGAGCCTCAACTTTTATTACTCGTATAAATTGCTATTGTCGATATTATATTGGAGCTTCATTGGCTTTCTGTCACCTTTTGAAATCAACTGACGAACAGAAATCTGCACCCACTTTACCTTCAGAAGAAATTGTTGTTTAAAATTGTTTTTTCCGGAGGATTCGAGCACCGCCCTTCCGCTTGAAAGGCGGACGTGCTACCTCTACACTACCGAGAACCAGAAAAAGAAACTTTGTCGTATAGTCGTACATTGTCAAGTAAACGGAAACATCGACATTATAGCGTAGATGGCATCACGAAAATGCTTCAAATGTTTTCACACAGGCATTTACTAATTATCCTATTTCTCTATGAACAACGGTATCGATTGAAGAAATGTAGAGTTATTAAGTAAAATATCACTGTTATTATTGAAATATTGATCAATATTTCAATATTATCGTGGCTTTTGAATGATGTGGTATTGACTCACTCTACTCTTCATAACCTCTATTTGAAAAGAGTACATATCCTCTACCTCTGAAATATTCTACAGTGGTAGTCGTCAGTTTATTGAAAGTAGTTATCTATTTTTTTATATTTCTCATCTACCTGGATCACTACTTGCATCGTCGAACTAATTGTTCATCGTATGCTCTTTGGATGTTCGTCGAACGGTGTTTTGAACGCAGATTGGATATAAGAAAAAATAATATCTGTTTTGAATTCCACAACCTCGGAACTCGCGAAAATCTACATCCTGACCACATAAAGTTGCCATATTTATAAATTGTTAGTATTTTAAAACCGAAGGAATTTCAGTTACAACCTTGTCACCTTTGAACCTAATAGATTGTACCGGTGCAGTTTTTATCATATACTTATCGAAGGAATACTTAACAATGGATTGATGGTCAAGAAACTTTAAGAAAGTTTCAGAATTTGAATATAAACAAATGAGGCAATCCCACCACATAACCATAATTTCATAATGTCTATCACTGAAGTATATTGATTCTTCAGCAGTACATTCAGGCCCGATTTCACCAACGACTTCAATCTGGGTTATCTCGCTAACTGGAATATTTGTACGCATTTAAGCCGTCAGAAATTGCAGTTAGCAAGATAATGCAGATTAAAGTCGTTGGTGAAACCGGGCCTCAGAGGGTTATTAACCTCCATGTAAATAACCTGTAAATAAATTTTTCAATAAGTTCAATCCAGATGGTAATGAGAAAAGAAATATCAGGAATTGGCCCATTATTTACGATGCATACCTACTTTCACGTTGAATTAAATATGAAATAACCCCACCCGTTACTATTCCCCCAACCTGAGCAGAAAGTTACCAACACCCCTAGCAGAAATCCAGGCTCTTGTATTGGCTTGAACCTAACCGTCTGTATCCAGCAATTGAAAATGCTCCAGTGCACTGCAACAATTGGGAAATGATCGGTCGTTACATTAATTTACATGATAACAGAAGTCTTCTTAAAAAAAACTTCTATAAAATTCATATCAAATATTTATATTTATTTTTTTGCATTGACTTGGACAATAAAAAGCCAATGATCCGGATACGTATAAGAAAAAACATGATTCATGAACGAAAGCCGTAATGGTAATTTGATCAGTGATGGAATGGGAATGACTAGTAATTCTCCTCTTGTCATTGCGATTTGACGGTATCGAAAGTCGGTCACCTGCCATGATATGAATGAAAAGCATGAAAATCACTTTATTCGGATTCCAAAACAGACACAGAATGACTATAGATTCACTAGGAACTTGGATATTTTTGTAGAGAAAATGAAGTATCTGGAATTATTTTTTGGCTTCCTTCTCCGAATCAAAAACAGAAATTACAACTTTTGAAAAAGAAATAAAATCAAAAAAGTTACCAACACTCTCTGTTCGTAGGTATGTATATATGATTCAAAGACGTTTGATTTATTCATGAAAAAAAGGAAGTCCTCCTAAATGAGCTACTCCCCTGCCTATATGGCACGACAGGCACTAAGTTACATAGAAATAACGTTTTCTTGCTCGAAATAGCGAGCTATTTGTATATAAAATCTCATTCAAAAGGATAATATTCCATTCGGGCCACGTCAAGATCTTGTTCCGTTCAGAGAAAATCATCTCTCTCACTCTTCAGTGAGAAAATGGATAAATTATGGAGCACTTTCATTTGATACACCAAACAAGTCCAAAATATTGTTACGAATCTCTAGGCGGCCTTGACTATCGTGAACGCGGAGTAGCGTGGAGGGTCGAAGAGCAAACGTCATTTTTCCGCGTGGAAAATTCGGCACACATCATCGAGGCCTCTCTCGAAGATTCTTCATAGGCGTACGCAGGTATATAAGGAGACACTTCATCTCGGAGAGACAGTTATTCAGTGAAAGAGTTGATTAGCAGAGTTATTCAGGGCTAAGTGGAGAGAGTTTAGCACATAGGAAATGAGAGTTTCTAGCTTAGTGGAGATTAGTTTAGAGAGCTCTGTTATAGCCAAGTGCAGAAGTCGAAGTGTAGAATTTTTATTACACAGAGTTTATCAGAGTGTTTTAGTACAGAGCGTTGGATAGTTAGCGGAGCAGTTTGAGTGATTGTTTTTTATTGTATCGTGATTAAGAGTTGTAATAAAAATAGTGAAGTGTTGTTTGGAGTTTCAATAAACGAAGGCAAGGATAAATCGTTACAGTATTTTACAAGTGACGAATCTGTCATCCATTTCAATTAAAATTTGGGTGACATTCATATTCCTGATACTCAAACCAAATATCGTTATGATGCAGATAATTAGGAACCTTGGTATTTTTCTCGGTATTTTTTATTATTCAACTTCTTTCATAGAAGTTGTACTTTCTATTTTTTGGTTCGGAAAAGAAGAAAACTAAAAAATAATTCCTCTAACTATAGTTTCCTTTTTGAACGAACAGAACACTGGACCAAATGCCAAATCGACTTCAATCCCCGCCCCTTCAGAAGGCGGTTAAGTATTCCTCACTCGAGAGCAAACTTTCAAAATTTCCGGCAGCATAAATCGAAAAACAGAAAAACGCAAATTTTCCTAAACGTCGCGGCGCGGGTGCTGCCGCCCCGATCACCCACCGTTTTTATAAACTCCGCCATATATTTTTATAGCAGCGATACGAACCCGCAATACGGACACGGTGAAGCTGTACCGGTACAACCCCGCCCCCGGGCGCGGGACCACCAAATGGAACCCGTCGATTTCTCAACCGCGAATGAACAACCCACCGTTAATTTCAGTGGCGTGCGGCCAGTGGCGGCGTTCTCCGCGACCGGAGGCGGCGGGGGGCCGGTCCTGGCGCCCGGGTCCGGATACAGCAGAGAGTCCACCCCCGACAGCGGCGGCAGCCACTACATGGACGCCTACAGGGATCCGGCAGGTACGTTTTTTTCACGGAACACAAACAAATTTACAGCCCATTGCACCGACTTTTTGTTATGAGACCAAAAAAGGGACTGATTGTTTATTAATGGGTGTTCAATAATCTCCTAAACTATGGTGCAATCTTGGCAGAGCGTTAACTGACCTTTAATAGCTCATTAGCTTAATGCTCCCATGAGAAAAAGTCGGTGCAATCGGCTGTTAAAAATGTAACAGACGCCTTCCTGTGCAAAATCAAAAACCATCCAAGGAGATGATGACGGTTATTTGGATCTAACTGGGAGTGAAGATACTGCAACGCAAACTTCTATGATAGTTTAAATACTCTGAAGCACAACTTTTTAATTTATTTCGACGAAATAGTTATCTGCGAGATATAAGCTGTTTTATATTCAATAGCAGATAAAGACTATGTTTCCTAAAAAATGCGCGGAAATAGTCATAGTTCATTCCCAGAATAACCCAGTGGTTTTATATACTTGGATCAAGTGAGTCAAACCAAAAAAATATAAAAATCTCTTCTTCAACCCATATTCTGTGTTCAAAGAACAGATTTTTCGGAATTCCATTATTGAAAGAAGACATTTATTACGCTTCCATTTCTCTTAAGATTTCAGGTATGTTACAGAAAATAATGGATTCTTTTGAACTGCCTCATATGATGTAAATCGTCTTTGGTTATGTGTCGCCATATATTCTCAAGAAAACTGCTTCTCGCACAGGAGATGTGTTGTAATTCGGTAGCGAGATAAATTTTTACTATTGGTTGGTTTGTATCGAACGATTCAAGTATGGAAAATCCGTCATCAGCTCGTCGATAATACAGTATTCTGCATTTGTAGTTTCTACAGTTTTCTCTAATATATCCAATTTTGTTGAATAGTTGGGATCAACAATGGCCACAGGATAGTGGCGCAACACTTTCTGGTTTTTACAAATATGCTGTTGCCTATCTCAACCCGTTTCTGTAATCTGTGGTTTCTTCTACTTTCTGCTGCTCAAGAAAATGCTTGTATTGAAAATGCTTGAGAAATTACAACTTGGATTATATATAGGATTATGTTTTCAATCAATTTTTCTCACAAATTACTACCAAAGCATTGTTACTCCGAATTGTTCGACCAGTTTAACCAGAGACGTTTTCCGGCGCTTTTCTATTCAAAACATACTCGTCTCTAAATCTCTCACTATCTGGCTGGCCGTAAGTGAAAGAATGAAACAGACGAAGTTTTGAAAACATGAGAGGCAGAAAACGCCTCTGATGATTCCAACATTCTAGCATTACTTATGTTTCCTGCTGTGACATTTATCTTCAACATCGTGCCTGAAATTGGTACTATTCCACACAAGTTGTATCCTACCCCTCCAAATTATATATATAGATTCCGAGTAGATATTGCTGATGATGAAATCACTGACAGAAAATACTCTTTTGGTTTTGAAAAGGGAAATACTTATATCCATAAATGCCACCTTATTCACCCTTTATGAATATTGTTTATCGGGAGCAGCAGCTCATATTGCTTTATTTTCCAGGTTATGGCCCCATGAGTCCGCATCCAGGCTACGGTATGACCACAGTGGCCAGCGATTACTCTTCAAATCCCTACACGCCCTATCCCACAGGCGGTTATGCCTGCGCGGGAGGATATCCGGGAGCAGTAACGACGGGGTATCCAGTGCCCCCTGGCGGGTATTCCCCTAGCGCATGCTATTCGATGCCGCCTCCACAGCATTCATTAAGTCAGCACGATAAGTCACCGAAAGACAGGTTAGTGATGCTTTCTTCTAATTTTTTGTTCTCATTTTTTGTCAGGAAACATCTTCCAACGCAACGAGATAGGCTGCTACGAAATATGAGATCTGGGAAAAAGAATAACTATGGGAATTTCAGAAATATTTATCAGTCTGTGAACGAAGTATCTCCAACGGAACAAATTGATCTCTCCTGAATGTTGTGGCTCGGAAATATTGCAAATATTATTCACTATTTCTCTTCCTAGAACAGAACGTCACGTGTGTGTAAATCAATCTTGGTAAAGGATCCAGCAAGGGCTTCCTATAAAGCAGTAATGCCTGTGGTACAGCCAAGCATAAATGCGTATGACATCATAAACGAGTCTCCTCTTTCGTTCCATTATCAATTCCATTCGAATTAATGAAGAAGTACTATCAAATTCTTTCCCCGTGGAAAATTCCATTTACAACCTGGTGTGTCGCAGCGCGTGTAGGAGAGAGTTTTAGACTCAAATTGGCCGTCGAATGTCCACCAACCCTCCACTGATAGGCCGTTTGTTTTTGACGCCCTGGAACCGTCATCACATGACATATCGTCAGTTGCGTTCAACCTACCATCATTCACGCCTATCTTCCTCTTTTCTGCCTGATCCTTCCTTCTTTTTCCTTGTGACTCATGATATTTATATTCATGTTTTGCACCCTATCCCATTTCCCCCTGTCATCCATCATGATGTTAAATCAGTTATTCGCGTTGAGCCTAAAGCCTATTTTCAAAAAACATTTATCGATTAAAACATTCGACATAGTCAATGGGCATACTTGAAGACTGGCGTTAAATCAAATCATTTTTCGAACAATTCGTTCAGGCCAGTCTCAAATCTACCTACACAGAAGGTTTTGGCCTGCATCTATTTTGGTTGTATCGCCAAAAGCAAAGGCAGGATTTTCTTCTGTGAAGAAACCTGCACTGGCACCGGTCGGATAGAATTAAATGCCCTTCGTGGTATTACCCAGGGGAGTAGTTGTTTTCTGACAGGTGCCAACCAAAACCTACCGTGTTGGTAGATTTGAGACTGGCCTGAACAAATTGTTCGAAATATGATTTGATTTAACGCCAGTTTTCAAGTATGCCCATCGACTATGTCGAATGTTTTTACATTTTCCTCGCTGGAGGAATGGGCGAATTCGGTTTGTTTTTAGTATACCTCGTCTATGGGTAGATGGCGCAGTGACTTCGTTGTTCGCATCAGCTTTGGTCGGGGCTTGATACTATGAAGGTTTTTGATTTTCAATTATCGGAAGTCATCGACTTTATGTTGGTGATGGCACTGCCTTGTGCTGACGAGTGGCCATATTGCCCGAAATCGGTCTTGCAAGTGTGTCCGTCCCTATTATTGAAAAGCAATTCCTTCATTTGTATCGCCGAAAGCAAATGCAGGATTTTCTTCTGTGAAGAAACCTGTACCGGCACCGGTCGGATATAATTCAATGCCCTTCGTGGTATTAGCCAGAGGAGTAGTTGTTTTCTGACAGGTGCTAGCCAAAACCTACTGTGTAGGTAGATTTGAGACTGGCCTGACTATTTGTTCGAAAGATGATTTGATTTATCGATAAATCCCGTCCATCTAGGACCTAGGAATAGTGTAAGTTCCACCGTATCCACCTGGCCGTCGTTTCCCTTTTGCCGATGTATAGGGTATATTTTTTGTACGAGCCATGACCGGTCTACGTCTGCGTGAGGCAATAATTGTTGCACCTGAACTTCGCCTGTTCTTCGATATTTGGTACAACTCTCTTGTTCCATTGTGCCTTAGCCTGGAGGTTATCTCACCTATTTTGACAGTCAGGAAGACTTTCCTTCCTGTAATTCCCAACCAAATTGTATCAATTGTTTTTTCAATATGGTAAGCTACGTGGTGTAAAATGTTCGACATAGCTACTCCTTGTGATCTGTTATCGAAACAATCGACTCTTCGTTGAAGGAATCACAGTGAAAATATGAGACCTCGTTAACGTATAGCTGTCACAAGTTGCGACTTCTGAGCGTTGTTTTTTGTAGGAGGCATTAGCTGGTGAACATAAACCCATTCTCTATACCATTTGAAAAACCAACGGTGATAGTTGTGTGAACGGAAATTTCTTCAAATAGCGATTACTATAATTTTCCATTATTTTTCCAAACGACGCAACAATATGCAGACATGACTCGGTTCTATTCTTCAAAAACTGCATTCGTCGCACCCTTTTCAATACTGAATATGCTTCAAAACCGACACAACTATATGGTCTCTTATGTAGCAGAGGATCTATCACCAAATTCCTCTGTCAGTGGACATCCTTATCATCTCAACAAGACTCTTCACATATGAGTTGTCTTCATTTCGACAACATTTTTCTGTCATTCAGTTCACTTGAAAAAATTGTTTGATTGCTCAATATCCACATTTTCTTTATACTTATCGAAGTTAAAAATCGTGAAAATATCTATTCTACTGTATTAAGTATCACATTGCCCAATTAATTAGCTGCTCTGACCTTATTAGTCTCGAACGAGCATACGAAACCCACACACAAATATCACACACTGGCGAACATATTATTCTGTGCCACAGGGTATCTCGACCAACGACACCAAACTCGATAAACAATCCGTTTTAGAATACCTGCAAGTCAGTGACGTCTTGATTGATAACGCGAAGAAAAATGGTCTGGCAGTGGCAACCATTTACTTTTATCTCTACAGTTACAACTACCTGAAATTCTCATCCGCAATCCCTTTTCAAACATATTTTATGAGTTTGGTCGGAAATAATGTAAATAATATGTTGTTTGGTGATAAGTTATTTCCGTGTGCTATCGGATTTGTTTTCACTGCAAGTTCAGGTTTAGTCAAAAGCATGGAAGATATAGAAAGGTAACATATTCTTTTTATTTTTATATGTTAACACATGGTTATTTCTTTACCTACATTCGATGAATTTCAGTGGTGTTGTTCTTTCGTTATTACACTGCTAGATCGGTATTCTCTAAACATTCCTAACAGTCGTTGAAACATTTAAAGGATCAACTTCGAAACAAATCAGATATTTTGTTTCCTGGGAACTAATTTGGTCGTTTCTCCGTTCGGACTTTGAAGGTATTAGGTTCTTCAATTCCTTTGATTCAAACGAATTCGGGAAAGTTTTTTCTGTCTCTCTCTTTCGACAAGAATAGATTGCTAGGTTAGGATATCGCTTATATATGGTGGTCCAAATAACTACGTTGTTAACAAAAGATACAGATGAATCATATTCTTCTGCTTTTCGATTTATTACTAACATGTGTCAGTGGCGCTTCAAGAAATATGCTTTTGAACAAGGGTTGAGCTTAGATTAATGAAATACAGAGACTTCGAAGAGAATAAATATAATTTTGATTGATTTTTTTGTAGTAATAATGTGAATATTAATGTCACCCCCATCTCAATTCGATAGATTTAGGTTAAGGCTAAACCTAAATATAAAATAAAATATTTTATATTTTTCTAAATATTATTCTAGCTACAGTGTATATTAGATGTAATAGAATAGAAAGTCTGAACAAAAAAGAAAAAGGAGGGTATATCTATGTCGAATGATCCCCTGTCTATGCCCCAGCTAACTTTAACTAACGAAAAAGTTACTTTTCCATTTTAACTTGTAGAGCACGATCAAAAAGTGCGGTGTAGAATTAATATCATGAAACTGAGTTTTAAGTAATTCATGTTGGAATTGATGTTAGGAGGCTTTTCATTGTCCATGTTTGAGAAAAATTCCAAATAGAATTTGAAGAAAAAATTTTCGCTGGCCACAGAAAGCATCACTTTTTCTTTCAATTACACAATATATTATGCTCGTGATATGCGCTCATCACACCAGAAAAGTGATTGACACTATTCAAGTATTCATTTTTTCCCGGTTCAAATTTTTTGGGTGAATGAAATTATTTCCAAGACAAACATTTTCTAGAAACATCAATAACGTCTTCCCAAAATCCAATGGGGGTAAATAGCAGATAATAATTGTCCCTTCGGTGGGGTTGAACCGTAGAAGCTACAAAAAGCTAAAAATAATCAAGGCCTATTTCTAAGAATTTTGTACAAGAACTTGAAAAAAAAGTTTAAAAATTTTTGTTGACGTCACCGACGCCTGACGTGAACACAAAATATATTAAAAAAAACAGAATAACCCATCGTACGTTTCAACTAATACGAATCGCTTGTCAGTACTAACACACTACTAACGCTAAAAATTGAGCTGGTTATCACGAACTGATTCTCAATGGCTTTTATCAGCGCCTTTCCGGGGCGACCTAGTTTCGGCGAGGGCCAAACCAAGGACGGTAAGGAGCTGATTCCGTGCCCGACCACTAGCTGTGACGGTTTGGGACACATTTCTGGCATCTACGCCACTCACAGAAGGCAAGCAAAACCATTTCAACTTCATTTTTTCAACAGACTTTCACGTCAGGGCTTTGCTTATAATATGATGCATGGGTTCTGACAGTGGCCTCAGATATGAACCTTGGGAAGCTCACTGTTATGGTGTTTTATTGTATAAGTACCGTTCTGGAATACGAATACTCATTAAATTCATTAAAAGCCTATAACCAATAACCGAACATATCAGTTTTGGCTAGATATATCATCGTAAAACTTGATAATACTGCCGTTGTAAGTACTTAGGCCTGAATTCACCTAAAATGAATACTGAGTTCAAATTCCAAGTGACGTTCAAGAAGACAAATCTCACAGAATTTGCATCTTTTTTTTACCAATTTGGACCTTAGTGGTCAATAGTTCGGAAGCTCACACATTGCACTAAAAATATCGATAAACTTGGACACATTCTCTGAGATATTTTCATCAGCTGAAAACTCCTTCAGGACTCACAACTCAACAGCTTCTGATAAACGGTAGGTACCTAAACTATAACCTAGATGTATTGCTCAAATATATGGTATCAATGAAAACATTTTTGAAATACCGAACGTGACTGACAGATTTTTTGGACCAATTTTTACAGTCTACCTTTGGCAAGAGAAGTAATTGGATATAAAACGAATCGTAATCCGCAGAAAAGTTTAGACGCTGCGTGGTACTTCATATGAAACCCTTCGTTGTCTTCGTTAAGTTCAACCAGAATTTAGATGGAAGCCTTTTTACAGACTGCTTTTCATTTGTTACACATTGAAACATGGATCAAAGTAAAAAAATCATAAAGATTTACTGTTTCAAATGATACGGGGTGATTTACAAATTTCCGAACGGATTGCGAAAAAATGTAATGAAAAACAACTTTTTCCGGTACTTCTTTGGAAGTATACAGTGTGTTTCATCAAGAACGAGATCAAGAACAAATTCTGAGTTTGCCATGAAGTACCGCGCAACGCGAATTTTTGGAAGATTATGACTTATTTCAGATTCAAGTATTTCCTATTCGGAAGGCAGACTAAAAATTTGGTCCAAAAAATCTGTCACTGCCGCCCGATATTTATAACTTCTGATAGGTTATCGATCGAACTCAAGGAAGAATTATAGTTATTTTTGTAACAAGAGCATAATGAAGATACTTTTCGAGGGCAACAATTTATAAAATCGAGGGCCCATAGCACGAGATATTGTAGTTGCTAGAGTTAATTAAACATCTTAGTATGGTCGCGGTGCATACGTTTAATTGTCCACTTTTAATACGGAAATTATTATTATATATATTGAATCAACTTCTACACATCAGATAACGTCGCTGTGTCTATTTCGTATTTCGATGGCAACGACGTTAATCTGATTATTCACTTCTTGAAACAAAATTTGTTCAAACTGTCATCGTGACGGTTCTAACCTTGTATAATTAAGCTTGTTGAGATAACACGGTTCTATTATAACACTTATTGGGTGATTTTGTTAACATTATTCTGTTGTCTGTTATAGGTAATTGTGTTTCTTTTGTAGTGAAAAACATTCAGAACACTTACTCTATACTAAAGACGATGTTGATATGCTGGCGTTCTATATCCTAGGGAGTACGGTAGAATCCCATATCATGAAGATAACAAAAAAATTATAAAAAAGCAAATAATAAACTAGTTTTATTGAGTTCAAAACTGAAAACGTTAATATTCATGATGCGTTCGTTTTAGTTGACAACTCAGTCAATTAAGATCGTATTACTTGAACCACTTAGGTACATTTAGTGAATGATACACAGACAAACATTCAACAAATATAGAAAGAGAAAGAAACATATCCAATCTGGAAACATTTCCCAAGTGACAAATTCTAACATTATATTTTCATTGCAGTTTGTCAGGATGTCCGAGAGCAGACCGCTCCCAGATCCAAGCACACTCCCAGGAGCTCAAATGTCCCACACCAGGTTGCGACGGTTCAGGTCACGTTACTGGGAACTACTCCTCCCACCGAAGCCTATCGGGATGCCCTCGGGCCAACAAACCCAAAAGTAAACCACGAGATGGGCAGGATTCTGAACCATTAAGGTAGGTCATGTGAGTTTTGGAAGTTGTCGGATCAAACGTAAAACTGAGTGTTTGTATCAAAGCTGACAACATATAAATGCATTTGAGAAGATGATTGTTATTGATCAGTGAGTGACACAAAAAAATGTTGTCAGCTGGGAAATAGTAATTGAGTTTATGTGTTCGAGTTGACTGATCAACAGTCGATTTTTTCACGCTCTCAGATGCCCCATACCGGGCTGTGATGGGTCTGGACATGCGACAGGAAAATTCCTATCGCACCGAAGGTAATCTAGATGTGTTCTGTGATGTGCAAAGTTATAACATTTTTTGGTCAGCATTCAATGATAAATTCGGATTTGAATACCCAACTATATATGTACCAGGAAATGTTATGATATGCCAAATTTGATGTTGGTTATTGTTTCAAGTATATTTCAAAAAAATTCTAGTTACAAATTATGGAAATATTTCAGTTACTCATGCATGCCATGTGCAGAATTCTATCTAAAATTATTTCGGTACATTGATGAGTGGACATATTTTTGCGTGAGACTGCATTTGGAACAAGGCAATCCATTTACCTTTTTCAAATAATTGTAACAACTTTTCCACGAGTTCATTCATACTACAACATGAGTTGCATCTTAGCTTGTTACTTTAGACATAGACAAGATTGGTATTTTTTTCATCTGACTAAAGATCTTCAGAAGTAATGGAATTCAAATGAACAAATCTACAGAACAACCAATTTTCCAAAAAAAAAGTTTGAATAATGTCTTACTGAGTCGCAGTAGAGGTTGACATTGAAATTAAAACATGATTTTGTAAATCTATCTATCATATTCTGATCTCGTTCAACCATTTTAATGAACGTTTCATATATTCCAATTCGGTCCTCAGAACTAACACATGTTTTCAGTGCTTCTGGATGTCCGATTGCCAATAGAAACAAAATGCGGGTTCTGGAAAGCGGGGGATCAGTTGAACAGCACAAAGCGGCAGTAGCGGCTGCCACAGCAATGAAATTCGAAGGAGTCAACTGCCCCACCCCTGGATGTGACGGGACCGGTCATATAAACGGGTCCTTTCTCACGCACAGATCGCTCAGTGGATGTCCAGTAGCAGGCCAGACCATCAAAAAGTCCAAATATCCCGACGACATGCCTTTTTATGCCAAAGGATATACAGGTTTGTACACGTCGATAACAACTTGTCTCAAAATATTCTATGGATATGCTCAATAGGATTGCGTTCAGTAAAATCTCAGATTAGTATTCTCTGATGATGAATGTGGAGTTTTCAGGAGTCCATTGAAGGAAATGAGAATTCTATAACTTCAGTGAAAGAATACCTTTTAATTGCAGCACACTCTCTGTTTAATCTAACCACAAACTTTTGTCTCCATGTTTTTTCCTTCTACTTTTTCGAAAATTAAAATAATATTCATTTTCAAGCCATTTTTTGGAATTGTACTTCAATATAGCAAATAATCTCTGGCTCCATTTGTTTAAATTTTACTCAGAACTCATTACCCTATGGAAGCACCTATTTCGTACGAATTCCTTCATCAGATATCATCTCTGAGAATCATATCAGTCATGCCATATAGAATATTCTTTGGATATCTTGAGAACATCATTTCAAAGTAGTTTTTCTCAATGGACTAAAATTTATTTCTAGACATCTTCTTGCAGGTATAGAACAAGGTCCCAATAACGGTGAAGACCTCATGACCTTGGAAGCAGAAATTTCGGAGCTTCAGAGGGAAAACGCAAGGGTTGAATCACAAATGATTAGGTTGAAATCGGACATAAATGCCATGGAAAATCATCTGGGACATGGTGAAAAGGTGAGTTTATTCTAATCATACTAAAAGGTATGGGGGAAGCGGTGTCCATAAATTGTTGCAGTTGAAAACCATTGTCCGATTGATAGTGACCTGAAAGATTTACATCTTCAAAAATCTCGTATCCTAAGGCTTGACTACGTTTTACTGAAGCTTCAACGTAATTGAACTCTCATTCATGAACACGGTGTTGAAAAAAATCCTCTGAATGTTTCAATATGAATAGGGATTTTTCAACTGCAACAATTTTTCTTGTCATATTCCTGTGCCTCTTCAAAAGGAGCAATGAGTTTGAGATTCCATTTGGTCAAAATATTCAATAATTGCAATAATACATCCAATGAAACATAAGTTCACTCCCAGAATAACCGATAGAAGCTTCTTCCAATTTGTAGGAGTAGAAAATTGAGAACCCACAAAAGTAAGCACATCTATCAGAATTCCAATATGATACATCAGTTCAAAAGAGAGGCTTCCTCAGAATCCTACAGATAAATTATTTGGGAAAACTTGTTGCTATTTTTCTGATATTTCTTCAGTGGTACTGGTTATGTTACACGCTGTCAAATGAGCCGCCCCCTTTTTTATATTCTCAATAGTAGTTGGAGAAACGAAGGACAAAACAGCAATAACGGCATTCATCTCTTTGTTTATAGGCAGATGAATATTTTTAGTTGCTAATTTGGTATGAATTGGGTATTAATTTTAGTTTAACATTATTCAAGTGAGAACAATAATTATAATAAAAGGATTAGAATTAGTGTAATTTATCTGAACATTCCCAGTTCTTTCTCTGATTCGCCATTTTTGTCTACTTACGATCTAATCTAACATCAATATCCATGAATGATCAATGACATTTTTCAAAAACCTACCACATAAGTCTATAAACCTCACATGTTAAATTTCAAAGTTAAAATTTTACTGAATTCTATTAATACTAAGATATGTTTAAAATTTTGACATGCTTTTAATTTTAAAATGGCCATACAGACTATTGGGCACTGTAGGAACTGTATACCATCAAATGTATCACCACTATTAGGATTCGCTAGAGTAACAGGAGATGGCGCTCGCGTAGGAAATAGTAGGACTCAATATGAATGCCTTGGTCATACTAATATCATTGTTTATAGTTAGGACAGTTTGCCAATGTATATGTCTGAAAAGGATTTGAAGCGTTTTCGTTACGCCATCTGCATTATAATGTCGATATTTCTGTTCACTTCATGCGCGACAAAGTTTCCTTCTCTGAAGGGAAAAATAGGTGCAGATTTCTATGTCACTTCGACTGAAACGTTGAAAGAATTTTAATGAAGCTTCAAAATAGAGTTGACAATAGCAGTTTATACAGAATATGAAATTTGGAATTCAAATTTTCAAAAAATTAATGATCTACGTCATTGACGAAATATTCCACTTGTTTCTGCATGGATTGCCATCTTTTGGCATTATGTATAAGTAGTCAAGATACGACGTCCGTAAGAAAAATGGAAGAAAAGACATGACTTGGAAACGAAATCACTAGTGTTATCTACACGCAGTATCCATCATGCCTTCAGAGGATATTTCCATGTCGTTGGCTAACTAGACTATATATCAGTAAGCAATTCCAATATGTATAGACATTCAATATATCAAGAATTGTGATGAGCAAATTGTCCTCACTTGAAGCTGATGGTCTTTGGATGCACTTTAGGAAGTTGACATTTCCTTACATTAAGATTGAAACTGTCCAGCTGAAAAATTTAGACATCTAAAGAAGTAGAAGTAGAGCATCACCATTTGGTTAGTTGATCTATTGTTCAATAGAGGGGGAGAAGCTGCTGCCGTCTATTTTTGATGCTATTTGGAAGTAGGCTTTGAAAAGGAGTGTATTTATGTTTTATGTTTGTATGTGTAATGTTTGTTTTACACAAAGAGATTTATATGTTACATATTTGATTTGTTGAGTGCATAAAGTTCTAAACAAGAACAAAAATCAATTTATTGTATATTTTTGATAGAATTTCATTCCAGCTATTTATCTTTTTGTTCAAAGAAACCATATGGAATATCTCACTCTTTGACGAGAATACGGCATGATTTTTTCGTTCAAAACCGAACTTCCTGCGTAATCAATTTGACAAAAATACCTAACAATCGGTTTCGTATCGACCACAGCTGCGTTTTCGTAAAAAACCAATAGGACTACATCACTAAAACTCTCCCTTCTCCCCTCCCCAACGCAGGAAACGCAGGCACTCAATCAGCGCACCACCAATCTCAACGAGTACTACGAAAGCCTCAGGAACAACGTCATCACCCTCCTGGAACACGTCCGATTGCCCGGAGGGGGAGTGATGACGCAGGAAAAAATCGGCCAGGACAACTTTGATTCGTACTTGAGCAAGCTGCAAACTCTCTGCACCCCTGAGGGGTACTGCAGCGATGAAAACAGACCGTTATACGAGACTGTGAAGTGCGCGTTGCAGGATTTTACAGTGTTGCCAACGCCTATTTAAGGTTGGAAGTGCTGAAAAATGTTTTCGGCTTCTTGTAATTGTGTACTGCAGTAAAAACTTTATATGTCGAAGGCAAATCCGAATGGTCTGATGTATCACCATAGTAAAACATTTCTTTGTTCGAAAAGTCGTAAATGAATCAAAAGCTTATTCAATTTGTGATGCAACAACCTCTGGCATTAGGTTTGAGAAAAATATACACGGATTCAAAGAACTGAAATTCAATATTTTTTTGATTCATCATAATGTGGAAGAAACTATTCACCGAGGTAAATCGTGAACAGACTCCTGTAATACTGCTTGTTTTCCTTGACTGATGATCACTGAAACAATCAATATTTCAAAAATTGAGTGCTGTTAAAGCCATATCCTTTGCGGTTGGATTTCATCACGTTCAAGCATGGAGGAATTAATACATTGTTCAATGGGATATAGAATAGCTAGCCAAACAAACCGAATAACATTTGAATGATGTTTGCAAGCTTCATCTATTACTATCTCCTATCTTAGTTCACAAATTTGAATCCTATGTGGCGTCCTCTACAAAGTAATGTCGATATTCCCAGTACTTGACAAATCTTGACAAGTTCTCTACTCGAAAAGGGCTTGATATGCACATATTTAAATTATAAATGATTTAGGAACGGCACTAACGATTTTTTCTTCACTGTTTCCGAATTACTTGGCCACCTTTTGGTGTCTGGATCAAAGAAATACGCAACTGAAATTCTGACGTCCAGTGAAAACAGACATATAATACCGTCTATCGGTAATCCTTTCAAATAATATCTCCCTAGAGTTCTGTCTATCTATTGCATATCTCTATTAACAATGATTGTTGTAAATCAATAATGAAAATCAGTGATTTGAATCAGTGATTTGAATCACTGTTGCTATTATACAGTTTTCTGTTTTTTTTCATACCCCCATCTATGGAGAGTATTCCAAAGTTATATGACCGCCATTTTTCATCCATTTTAAACTATTATTATTTTCAACTGCCACTTTTATTGCATGCGACTTAATAATGCGCAAATGCTTCTTCAGTTCAATTCGTTGCCTTTTCTTTTTTTTTTTTGAGGACGATGTCTGGTTTGTTCAACATCTCCACTTTTCGACAAATTAATTCGGCATCTTCTCTAGAATCTAGATTCTATTCATTATCAACCCAGCGATTTTCGTCATGAGCGATTTTGAGAAAGGTAGTATCTGTAAATCAATAATACTGAATGTTTTTCCTACTCTGGATGCTATACGTAATTTTAAATTGTGATTTTTGTATATAAAAACCCAAAGATAAACTGTATATATGTATTACTCTCATTGAAGATGAAAAATGAAATGTATTATAATAATGAAAATTGTAAATAACTCGTCTTTATTTGTATCTATGTATAAAGTATGTTTTAGTTAGGTATTTATTTCTTCTGATTTTTAACCATATTGGTGAAACCTGATTCCTTTCTTCAATTGAAAAAAGTAGAATCCGTTGAAGGAGGAAACTGTATTCATGATATTTTAGCTATATTTTTAGTAAAATTGGTTTTCTTTTTCTGTTGGGTTATGTGTAAATATGTTATAGAGTTTATCTTCTTTTAGAGAACTATTTTAATAAAGTCGCTCATAAACATGGAAACTTCAAGTATTAGTATAATTTTTTAGATACTCTGTGATTATGTATACCTAGTCTCTATATAAGTAGAAAAACTAGTGTTATTTGTAAACATGCAAGGTAAATGCTCGAGGTGAAGTTATGGATTTTTGTGAGGCAGATCCTGCCATTATTTCTTTTCGAGCATCTAGCATTCCCTGCGAGAAGGTGCAATGAGGTATATTTCCCAGTAAAAAATTCACACGGTGTTCAAGTATTGAAACCCTGTTTTGTTGATCATTATTAACTGATTGTTTGTTTTTTGAGTTGAAAACGTTACTCCAAACCGAAAATGGAGTTTTTACTGTATCTACTGTTTATCCAAAAGATATTGTTGTGTAATGTGTAAATATATGAATGATATATTCGAATTCTCATTATCCAATTATTTGTTCACACCAAATATATATGTTGATATACATGTGTTGTTATTAAATAAAGTATCTTAAAAGTCAAGAAGTGTCTTTTCTTTGCCTTGAGTTTTTTTTTTTCAACTTCGAGATTAATCGAAGATATTTGATCTTTGGTATAAAAGTTTAAACTTATTCCTTTTTGTAAAGATGCTAACCCATTTAGCGAATATTCAATCGTTTTCACGTTACACTGAAGGTTTCAATTCCACCAATTGATCTTGAAATAGTCATTCCAGTTTTCGTTCCATAGATGATTTGTATGTTCAAAGATGAAATACTCAGACCTTGTATGAAGTTTTGATGAAAAATCTCGAAAACTAACTGAGGAAGGAGTTGACATTCAGGTTCATTACATATAAAATTCCTCATAACTTCTTGATAATTTTTTTGTAAGAAGCATTTCCTTCATTTCAGCGGCGTACGTAGAACTTTCATGAATCTTTTAATCAATAATAGGAAGAAGCGGGTCCTGTTTTATAAATTTCGGAACTTATGCCATACCTACACAGGGCAGTTGTAAACAGTTGCCACTTCAACTTTCATACGAAACAAAATATAGTTGAATAGAGACAAGACAACATTTTTTCGACTTTTAGATGATTATTTTCCTCAATGTGAACAACCAGTGGAAATTGTGATGTCACTCGTCGCGGAGAAAGGGTGGCAACTTTTTTTTCAAATGGAAAAGGGAGTCCTGTTACCCTTTTGGAAAAGTCTTTCAATTATTTTTCTAAAATTAATCTATTTTCCAAAACGATTAGCTCTTTCAAACAAATATTATTTCAATAGAAATTCAAAATTCAATTAAGTTTATATTAATTGATACTAAAAAGTTCTTACTAATGAGGTTCTGAAAGAATTTTACCTGAATTTTCAAAACCGCGATACAAGTTTTGTTATGTGTTTGCAAAACTTTTGAACAGGACGAGATATCAGATAAATCAAATTCACATGAATCATTTCATGAAAGCATTAATAAAAATAATTTCGCAACACGTCACGTCGCGAGCAGGGGTTAACAATTTTTGTTATAGTAGGACAGGGGTACTTGTAGTACCTTGTTTGTCTGACCTTGATATCTTGTCCCATTCAAAAGGGAAAGGGGACTAGCATAGGGTCACAATTCATTTAGATATGAAAATCAAATTTCAATATTATTGGAATTGGAAATTTATCATATGAAGGATACCAATATGCGTCACTGAAAAAGAAAAAAATGTCTTTTCCAAAATTCTCCTTATTCAGTTTCTTTCAAAGAAGTTGTAATTTCTATTTTTTGATTCGAAAAAGCCAAAGAATTATTCATCAAATTCTCTTCTCTCCAAAAAAATACCGAAGTTCTGAATAAAAGTTTAACGTTTGATATCAGGTAGGTACAAAACAGTCATTTATTTTGTTTTAAGATAAAATATTTCTATTTTGATGAATGAGCATTAAGGGATTCATGAATTACTCAAAAATACCTCAAATAGTTTGCAATCATAACATTAAGATCATGGTAGAATAATATATGAAAAAAAGGTATATCCCGCTGGCTGCTGAGGATACCAATTAAATATACCTATTAACTCATTTGAAGAGGTATATATAGGTACAGCTTATCCAATCCAACTTGGCTCAGAACTAATAACGTATATGCCCAGCAATCTCTGTGAAGTATACTAAGATAAAAAAACTGAGTTTGTGCCAAGATGGATTGGATAAGCTGTAGATAAGTACATTGAAAAGAATACATTTACAAGTAAGTTCTGATGGGAAACAAAGAAATGAACATTTCATTCATCAAAATCCTGAGAAAATCTCAACCACCACCTCATTCTCGCAAAAATCACTAATTAATTCCTTGATAACAAGTTAGTACAGGTGTGTGAAACTTGACCATATAAATTCTTCTTGGACAAAAAAATATAACCTCCAACCCCGTTCTCACAAAAATGACAAATATAAATTCGAAGGGGAATAAACCTTGCAGGTTGAAAACATTCTTGTAGGAGTTGTAGTGTACAAAGGAGAAACATACTTTTCGAAAAAAAATTAAAATCCGCTTACCACTGTTTTATATTTGTTCGTGCTGCTGAAAATCTGATCCACTTTCCTTGAACTCACACTACACACTACGAGCACTTTATAATAAACGGCGATACAAAAGTACAAGTAACTACTCTCTACAGTCTCTACACTTTCAACTTCCCACCAAAAATTTCAAATCCATTTATAGATGTCAGGTGTCAGAATTTCATAGAAATTTGTTCCGGAGTTCTGGCACAGAACACCTTACCTTCACAGAAGCGGAAAGCGGAACTTGAAGGCGGCCTTGTGATCTTTTGGGGTTAATTTTTCGTGAACTTTATTTGAAACTGCCTGTGAAATGTCATTTTTAGGCGGTAAATTCAAACTGTCTTGAAGAGAGACGTTGTCCTATTCTTTGACTCAGAGACACATCCCCAATGCCAATAAGCACGAACACTACCACCTTGGTAAGAGTCATCTTTATCTTTTATCAGCCTTAGAAGTTTTCTGGCGCTCTTGTAAACGTATTCGTCTCTCCATCTCTCTCTCTCTCTCTCTCTCTCACACCATTTTGCTGGCCGTAGGTGAAAGAGAAGGAGACAGACAATTATGTTTTGAATATATGAGCACCAGAAAACGCCACTGGTATTTGTTACCTAATCTAACACACCAAATGTGAGGTTAAAAATTAAAATTCGTCATGTTGAGCGATATATCGCGCTGCGTAGAGGTTATTGCTCGAATTAGAGCAGTGTCCGAATTCGATAGGTCACGCCCTGTCGCAGTCATTGGCTCCGTGTCTAGCTCAAAGCACCAATATACTTCTCTTTTTGTGCGTTTATTTTTTCTTCGATACTCTGGAATGATTGATAGCACTCCTCTCTAGCTCCAATCCAGTATGGGAACAAATATACGAACGTAACTGCAATAGATGTTTGGCGAAAGAGTGGGGCACTGATCTCCCAGTTATTCTGTTAATCGCTACAGAAGATAATTCGGTGACGGAGGTTAGCATTGATCTAAGAGAACATATCAGTGGCAATCAAAGTTTGACGAAAGAGTTGAGCAATGATCGCCCCAATTCTTCATTGTCAGCGTGATGCTTATCAAAAGCTCTTATCGCAATTCCTCAACAATGACCCAGCGGAAAAGTCCTGCCAGAGAATCATTAGCAACCACCCAAAATACTTTTTACAGATCCTGATTTCTCCTTGTATTCAGAAGTTCCTCGATTATACAGATCTCAATACAGAGAAAAAGGAAAGTAGTGATAGGTATTAAATTAATGAAATCAATAGATTTATATTGAAAACTTTTTTTTTTTCGGTGATCTCAGGTCCACCAGACTTGCCCTACTGTCATTTAAACAGGAGAGGCCCACCTCTGTATGGAAAATAGAGGAGTATGGTGGGTCACTTTAAAAAACTTCCTTCTCCCAAAAAAGTTTCATGTTCCTTAACTCACTATCTCTGTTAATAGGGCTGCCAGGTAGGATAAAAGGAATTTTGAAGTCTCTATAAGAAATATTTGAATTAGTAAGAAACGACAATAGATCCCTATGAGGACAAATTTTCCTCAAAGATAAAAAGGTTATATGGTAAATGTTTTGGTATTCTATATTAAACGTTATTGGCTTTGACAGAAGTCCCTCAACAAGTGGACCCACTGATAGAACTGGATATCATTGGCATAAAAATGCATTTTGCAGTGCTCGAAATGTTCAGTGAATTGACTGGTATACAGTGTGAAGAGAAGTGGACCCAGAATTGATTCCTGTGGTACACCAGATGAGAGGGGTGAGTAGTTTGAGCAGTTCTGTTCGATTCGCACCGTTTGCATCCTGTTTATTAAATATGATTGAAGTAACTCATCAGACTCAACAATATTGAAGAGAGGATCTCATGATTGATTCTTTCGAATGCTCGACTGAAATCTAAAAGAACCAGTATTTTCCAGAATATGTCGCTTCCATTGTATCGCATCGACTACATGGTGGAGAGCCGTGGTACAGCTGTGTCCTTTCCTTATCATTGTATCCTTCACAACATCACTTCAATGTGCATATTCTTTCTTTCATCGTGATATTTGGAAAATAGTCATGAAATTCAGTCCATTAAGGTACCCCTTCACGTACAGTTTTCCGTCAGTTTTGGACTGTCAGTCCATCAGTTCAGGCCGAAACTGAACGTGAAGGGATGCAATAGTTCCCGCCTCTTTCAGTCCCGGCGCGGACTAAGAACAAATCAACTAAAATCAAATCGAACAAATATTTAGGCGCGACCTGAAACACGGTACAGGCAAGGCCGGAGCATGTAGGCGGGCTTAAGTTGTCAGTTGCCAATTAGCAAGAGTGCGACTATGGTATTTCAAGTGGACGAAAGCGAGACGTGCGTAAACACTATCAGTTTCGTCCATAACAGATCAGTAGGTAGTGCCTTAAAAGTCTCATAGTTCATTCTAAATTAGTTTTTATAATCTTCGGGATTTGCTTCATTTATTGCTTTCAAGAAGCTGATATAAGAGAAGATTCGCCCATCCGCAAATACCACGGTTTTGACCAATTAATCTTTTTTATCCTTCGAGTTACATGTTCTGTTTCGTCGGCTTCTGCTAACAGTAACAAGGTAATCGCTTTTCTTTTGTGCAAGCTCATTATTTCAAAGCGCATTCGGTTTCTTTCGGTGAGCAATGAATTTTCACGTTGATGTCACCACTTCCCAACATCAACTGATAGTTTTGGACTGAACGTGGCCGTCAGTCCTGGCGCGCAGGCCAAGACTGTACGTGAAGGGGTACCTTAGGCGTAATGTCAATGACTGCGACTTCATACACGGCGCCGTGATTTGAAAATCCTCTATCGTGTGTTAAGGGCCGGTATTATGAATATCTTTTGGAATTAACTTCAATTTTAACAACCGAATTAACTTTCACTTCGGAATGTCAGTTTTATAAAAGTCTCATGTTAAAAATAAAGAGAAGAAGAAGCCAAGGGAACATGGTAACAAGCAACGATTATATACTACAAAGGATGGCCCAGTTCGGAGATTTTATCTGTCTTCCATGACGTCACCGGACCTACGTGCTCTTATCATGCTCTTATGGCAGAACATCAGTTATGTAGGCCGTGTGACGTCAAAGGACAATGCAAATCCGCGTATGTGCAGTTGAAATTTGGTACGTAGATAGGAAATGAGCCATCCTTTGGAGTATATGATCATTGGGTAACAATAAGTAACAATGGTATCTAGAATTTGGGTATTTATTCGAAGGCAACTTGAATTTTTCGCTTGATTTCTGTACTCTGCGTTAGAGCGTTGGTTAAAAGTTCCTCAAAAATAATGTCGATATCGTTTACTAACATTATTGCGAACAAAATTAGAACGAAAATGCAACCACTAACCACCTACTGAAAGATAACATACAACAATATTGTGTGCTAAATTGCCGAAAAGCAATATCTTCTACAAAGTTAACTTTAACTGATACCCATTCCTACCAACAAAGTTAACTCATGCCTTTTGAAGTTAACTGTAACACGTGACGTCACTCCACAAGTTAACTTCTAGTTATCTGTCAAAATAGTTTTATAATACCGGCCCTAAGTTACATATATTCGCATGTATTGAAACGACTACATCGATTGATCTACCAACCGACGGCCGTGTGTTCTCCGCCCAAATTTCAAATCTAACGGCGGCTGGCCGGCAGAATAGCCGGCGCGTATGGCTGGTTGCCGGTGACACAGCCGGCCGGCGAAATCGACGGTCGTGTGCAAGCAGTCTTGGGTTAGGTCAACGTTGGTATATAGGAGGAAGGTTACGAAATGTTTTCATCATATCGATCCCTCCATATTGCGGGGGCGTCAATGAGGTTGAGGTGACATTCCACAATATACTCATATGCAAGTGGATTTCAGTTTCTGGTATCTGATTGGTAGATAACAACAGATATTGAAAATCTAACTTTATGGTATTCAATACTGAATGTCAGTTGAGAAAAAGTGTGGATATACTCTTCGTATTTGTGTTTGGTTTGACAAATAATTCAACTCGATCTGAGCTCAAATTCTATTTCACGAATTCGATTATCGAATTGTTTAGAATATGCGTATATTTTCGGTACAGCGCATTCTACAGTCACAGTCTGAGCTACTCGATAATCGAATTCGTTAAATAGAATCTGGGGGCTGATCTCGATATATGTGAAAATTGGAAACTAAAGCAAATGAAAAATTGATGACTGTGTATGGTTGGTGAAAACCGAAAGGAATACCTGTGTTTAAAAAAAAAGTGGGACTGTTCCTCATGCAGCAAGAAAGTTTGCCAGAGTATGATATAATTACTCCTATATGAAATGGAAAGTATTTGGGTTTACTAGTCGTTCAAGGATCTTTTTCCGATGCCAAGAAAATCTTTGAGCTTTGTATTATACTTTGAACGTTATCTACGTCTTCTAATGTATAGTGTTAAATTTATATAGGAATCCAAATGAACTTATGAACAAAATGCCTCTTCAAAGATATCGCTTTGTAATCATGCAACCAATTGTGATAAAGTCCATTCATACAAAATGAGTACCATGATTATTCGTGAATGAAATCATGTAGTGTTTTTGAAAATAGCATTACTAAAGAAACTGATGTAATTATTTAAATGTAAAATCGGATTATGTAGCAGTTTTGAGAAATAAGAGATGGGAATTACCCAAATTTATTAGGACTAGTGCTTAAACGTTCGCCTATTGAAAAGTGAAAGCCAAACTTCTTATTACGCAAAACTGCTGCATAAATCATTAGTTGTCAGTTTCTGATATATTCAATATATAAAAAAAAATCAAGTATTGTCAATTGAATTGTAGCAGTGGAAAGGTATAGAGAAAGTCCTCTCGCAATAACCAAGATCAAGATTCATTCACTTTATGACTTTTTTGGATATATTTCTCATTTAAATTTTTTCATATATTTCAACTCATTTTTCTTCAAGTATTATCATTCAATTGAAGCTGCTTAGCCTAAACAAGTTCAATCTGAGTAAATATAGTTTACATTATGAAAGTTAGAACCAGTGTTATTTTCTAGTCATATCTCCTCAAAAAAACATTCAATTCAATTTGAAGGTAGTGTAGCGGTTAGGGCTTGTGTCATGGTCAAAAAGATCTAAGATAAATTTTCCAATGAAAGTTTTTCTTTGGAAAATTGTTCTGGCATATTGAATCAGAATTCTGTCATGTTTTATAATCGACAGTTCATTTCCTAGGAATGTGTTGCATTCTTTGAGTTTTTCCATCATCTCCTTTTGTTCCTGGAATTCCTGTTGAATTTTTTTAAAATCCTCTTTCAGCTTTGAAAATTCAGAAACACATGTTTCTGATGCACCTCCTTGTGAAATCTCTTCCAGCACATTTTCTAAAATATATATACATTATTTTACACTCCCCAAAAATACTTGAGAAGAATGTAAACCAACCAGTATTTTGTGAAAAGTGATTTTCATCTAGCCGTGATTTCTTTGCTGGAATAACTGAAACATAATGAGAAATCAAGCAAATATATCTACAAAATTAGGGAAAACGGTAAACCCGATTTTGGCAGAACTCACAATTTTTCAACAACTTCACTCGTGACTTAGGTTGGTCCTCTCCTGTTATTTCGCAATCATCTTCATAAAAGTGCTCCGAGAATATTCTAGAATAATTTGTCGGAATCCATGTATCGGGTTTATTACAAAATGATATCCACTCTTGCCTTACAACAGGATTCTTCGGAAATGAGTGAAAACTCAAGGCTTTACTTGAGCTTGATAGCGATCCCCAAGTGTTCAAACAGCCCGTTATACAGCACTTGTTTCCCGTCATAATCAAAAAGTTTTTCATACAACACAATAACTAAAACGAACAAACACCCAAGAAAAAACACCAACAACTTATCCTAATAGAAAGCTAGTGAAATATTACCTCAAGAAACTCCTTACACTAATGAAAATTGAACAAACGACTTGAAATACTTAAAAAATGATTCCCTTAACTCCACAAAGACAAGACAGAATACACAACGCAACGCAGGTTCAGGTATGCTGTGGGCTGTGACAACGCGACAAATCTTTTACTTTTACAGCAGAGGATTAGAGTAACAAAGACACCAAGCGACAGAGACAATCAGGAATCAGCCACATAAAACATATATGTTTGTGTGTTCTGTGACAATTTCTTTGCACCTTTTCTGTTTATCTTTGGTTCTATGGGGTTATGCCACCTATAGAGATTTTTAATTCACCCAATTTACCCCAGAATTGCCAACTTCGATTTCCCCAAACCCTGCCCCTAGCCTCAGGTACCCCTTCGCCAATAAACTCGTGACATTTCGTAACTTTCCTATATATGAACGTTGGGTTAGGGTTAGGGTATGTTCCATATATCGTTTCAGAACCAGAGCGGTTCACTCTCTCCGTCTCTGAATGTACTCAGCCAATAGACGGCGGGCATGTGACGTCACAAGACAACTGTCAATCAGTCTGCTGGACAAACAAACCGTAGTTCCATAAGCAACAATGGTAATTTAATGAGATTATGATCGTAATTATGAAGAAATTACGGGTTTACCCCAATTTTGAGTGTACCCTTAGTGTACCTGACATATATAAATGTCTATATATTGCAATCTATATTCATTATTCTTCCTGCTTGCAAGGAAATTGTATGTGAAATGGCTGATAAAAGTGATTATTTCAACACCTTGTCTATGGATATCCGGAAGAGATATTTAGAGAAATTGAAGGGTAATGATGGATGTGATCCTTATTTATTGAAATTTGGGGATTGTAGTAATGCTGTGCAAAAAATTTACTAAAGTTTCATGACATGTTGTATGACATTATTAACTATTTTGTATATGAGAATGCATGTACAGAAGACTTCAAAGGCTATTAAAGTTTGGATTCATACAATATGTTTATATCTAAATGGATTAGAAGGATTGGAGTGAAGCTTGTGAAAAGAATACTGAAAATGTACTTTAATAAATAATAATTTTGAAAGAACAGATTTAGGGTATGTTATATATGGCTCTACAGAATTATAAACCAAAACCACCTTTCCATATGGCAATCCTGTATAAAAAAGGCATTTAGATGAGTTATGCTTTAAACTTTCCAATGTGAATGATTAAGTCTGCAAAGTTTCCCGGAGATGATGGATTTCACGATAACAATTCTGCAACTCGAAATCAATATCGGGACATAGGTGTTCACCAGAGTTTTGTGCATATTCCACTTCTTCAACTGGTTAATTTATATCATTCAGAGTTTGATTTTGATCAATAATATTCAAGTTTTGAACAGCTGGATCATTCACACAAGAAATCATTATCAATTTCATCCACATAAAATATATAACTGGAATATTTGCGATCTCATTTTTATCACGCTGCTCCCTACGATACAATCTCTGAATACTTCGAGCTACATTGATATTTGTTTTGTAGCCAAGTAATTGATTCGGTACTCAGTCCATATTGTCAACATCTTTGAGTGCACTTGGCTTGCCTGAAATGAAAAAAATAAATAAAATTATGTTGCGTTTGTTTCCTAGATTCTTTGAAAATATCTCCTACAAAATGTTTTGAACACACCGTTGCCCATTTCAAGTTATAAGAAGTTAAATCCGCTCTTCTAATTGCCTGAATCCACAATTCACATCTCTTTTCATCAAGAGGATTAATCTTTTTTTCTATTGTCGAAAATATAAGGGAATCGATGGAATGAAACATTATGCCTGCCGCTATTACTTCCACATTTCACAATCGCACAAAATTGAGCCTTTATTGAGAAAAAAGATTTTAAAATATGACATAAACACACACTTAGCATAGGTAAATCAGGATTGTTTGTCCAGCAGGCTGGATTGACAACTGTCATTTACTGTCGTCTGTCAGATATGCCCGCGGTGTATATCATAGAGAGAGCCGCTCTGACTACTTAAATCAGAACGAACATATCCCCAATTTTGAGGTTATGTGTTTATTTTAGAGATTATAGAAATGGAAAAAGTGCTTTTAAAATTTTGAAATAATATTCAGAAAGATGAATAAAATATTTTCACGAACTCTCAGAAACATATGCCAGTCAAATCTGCAGAACAATGCACTAACATTAACAAAATCTGCAAGTACATTCAAAGCAGCAGTTATTAAAGAAACTGGCAAACCTCTAGTAATCGAAGAGCGTAAGGTAGTTAAGTTGAAGCCAAACCAGGTGCGGGTGCAGGTTGTATATTGCAGTGTCAATTCTGTAGATTGTCATAAGTTCAGACATGGCGGTGGAGAATTTCATTTCGTACCAGGGTATGAGCTTTCAGGAGAAGTAATAGAAAAGGGTGAAGATGTATCACATGAAGAGATCATTGTAGGCGATAGAGTTGCTGGGCTGAGCCTCGAACATTTCGGAGGTATAGCTGAGCAATGTGTGGTATGTATGGTCAACGAGTTAGAATTCATCCATTAAGTTTTGGACATAATTTCAGCTGGATATAGATGATGTCTGGAGAATTCCCAGTGAACTTGAAAGAAAAGATGCAGCTGTGATGGCATATGGCCACTCTACTGCTGTATATGCATTTTCCAAGTTGGCTCAAGTGAAAGAGAATGAGAAAATCATCATATCTGCAGGCCCTGCAGGTTTAGGATTAGCAGCTGTAGATGTTGCTGCAAATGTATATGCAGCAAAGGTGGGAGTTTTCATTTCACTCGGTAATTTCTAAACCAATCATTGATTTTTAGGTTATAGGACTTGTTGACACAGAGGAACGAGGTGAACTAGTCCGAGAAAGGGGAGCCTTTGAGACACTTCATTTCACTGAAAAGTTGACCAAAGAGTGTATGAAAATAACTGACAATAAGGGAGCAAATATTGTCTATGATGCAGTAGGAGATTATATGATGGAAACTATTGGGAGCTGGTGAGGCATATCAAAAAATTTCATTAAGAAAGATGTGAAATTCTTTTTTATTTCAGTGTGTCAGTAGGAGGGAAGATCTTTCATGCAGCACCCTTCTTTTACAAAACTGTTCCAGCACCTAAGCCACACTCATTTTTGACAATTGTTAGTCTCAAGGAACTCAGGAGACAAAACATCCACTTGTATAAAACAGTAGTTAGTGACACATTAGAACTTGCTAATGAAGGACTAATCAGTGCTCATATAAGTGCCAAGTTCAGTTTAGGTGAAATTAATGAAGCTATAAAATTCATTGAAGATAAAAAGTGCACAGGAAAGGTTCTCATTCATGTGGATGATTAGATTATAGGATTAAAACCCTTTTTGTCCAAAACTTCATGTTGCATAGCATTATTTTTTATTCATATATTATATTTATTAAAAATAAATCACACTTATAATTTTTATTTTTTATAAAACAATATCACAAATACAGTTTGAAGTACAAAATCAAATGTATCATATCATATTTTAAATGGATGAAAATTTAATACTAGTATCAAGGGAACAGTTGCATTTCCATATCATGACCAACTCATTTCTTCATTCATAACTATTCTCATCTCAGTTTTCATGAAATAAAAAAGAAATTGCATATGACTTTCAATAATAGTGAAATTCTGCTTCATAAAAAACTAAAGTAATTTTCCCATTATTCACCCTATGTGAAGGGGAAATTCAAGATGAAATTCTTTAAATTTGTACTCTCAAAATAAATATACCTACTTAAATCACAATGGATACCTAAAATATCTAATTGAAAGGTAAATACTTGGATTTATCAATAACAGATATCCATAATATTTACAACTTCAGAATATACAGTCTAAGAAATGAAAACATTCGCCAGGTGCTAGCTCCTAGAATACTTGTTTGAAATGGAACACGAGTCTGTGAAGATTCCTATTCCTCTATTTGAAATGTCCGCATAGTCTTTCTTTCCTTTAGAACAGAGTTTGCTGGAGAACTGTGTATCTCTTTTCCTGTTGGAAGAAATATATTTGATTGAAAACTGGTCATATATTTTCAGTCCTATGTTGTTTGGATCAGAATATAACTTCCAGCAGCAGAGTTTATTTGACAACCTAGTTATTTGTTAATGCATTCAATAAGTGCCACAATGTGGTATGAATGATATTTTTCAAATGCGTATGTTCCGGCAATGTTTATTTGCAGCGATTTTTACATATATCTAGTTCTGAGTTGTTCATTTATTTAATAGGTGCCAGATATGGTACATATGAAAAAATGATATTATTTTTATGGCACGTGCATTCTATACTTTTTTGGTTATTCCAAATTAGTTAGTTAATGGTATTTTATTTCAACAATATGATGGCACAATAGATTAATGTTAACCAGTGTGGTATACACACGGTCACGATTAAATTCCCTACCAATTATATTTTTCTTCAATAGAAAAGAATGAAATGAAGTTCATCTAGAAGTTAATTTTTCCTTGAAAATTGAGTGAAAATACGTCTTTCTTTCATTGTTACTTGCTAGTCTGGATTTTTCACAAACTAATCCTGAAATACGTTTTTTTATGAACATCTTTTCATCAAATCTCAACTGTCATTACGAATTTTTTGTACTTAAGAATCTAATTTTCACCGAATCAACAGTTCCAGTACGAAAATATATTTTGAACTTACCCTCTCCCTGGCATCTCCATTTCTTCCACGAGCACATTCCTAACGTACAGGTGGTCATTACACCAAAACAAGCACAAAGTCCTAGGCTCTAAAACATTCATATCATACTCCCAGCTCAGCTCGACCTTTCTCACATTCCCTCCTAGGTCTATGGGATGAGAAACAACTGTGGTGTATGTCGAGCCATGCTCCAGCTTCATGTCACCAGCTGGTGTGAGGTCCATGTGGATCACTCCATTGGGGCTGTAGACGGACGCTTTCAGATGGCCTTGGACCCAACTCTCTGCGTATGATGGGTGTGCAGTTTCTACACTCACTCTGTAAATCCGATCTGGAAGATAAAATAAATTGATGATTGATAATTGAAGATACAGAAGAACAGTTGCCGAAACCCATTGTTTTCATAGTATTAATGTACCTAAAAAAATCACAGGGCTCCTAAAGTGTTATCAGGAGTAAGTAAATAGTGAAACAATTTCCGATCCAAAATTTTGGAGTGGATAGTTCGCAAACCACACAACGATTTTACCCCACGCGTATTGCATTTTGTTGAATGCCTTTACAGACTGACGCTGATTCTTTCTGAGGATAGGCGAGTTTCTCAAGGCATGCAATATAATCAATTTTCAGGATATACAAGTATTTGCTGAAGAAAATCGACGTGGGGTATATGAGGATCGTTTTGAACATCTGTACGTGTTCAATATGAGTGAACAACATCAACAATAAATTATAACGATTTTTCTCAAAAATTATTGAACAAACCGTAAAAATCACAGTAACCTGATGATCGCAATATTCAACAACTTTTA
Organism: Zygogramma bicolorata; assembly: GCA_032362365.1. Classification (NCBI taxonomy): domain Eukaryota; kingdom Metazoa; phylum Arthropoda; class Insecta; order Coleoptera; family Chrysomelidae; genus Zygogramma; species Zygogramma bicolorata. Next base: position 1,570,058 of record JAVJAQ010004414.1, on the reverse strand, counting down.
TCGTAGAAAAGTAATAATTATAAAAAGAATATAGAAATAAAAAGGGCATTGTATGCAAGGAGGGATATATTAAAAGGAATTATATTATCCTAATATAAGCATTTGATCATTGAACTAAGTCAAAGATGAAACTATTCATACTCCAGATTCACGATTTCATCATGCTGCTTATTGTTCTCATGTTATCGCAAAATAAAAAATATGCATCAGGAATGAAAATTTATCAATAAATCACCCAAAAGATACTCACGGCAAAAAGGGTACTCTTTTCCTGTGGTTAAGTAATACTTATTACCAATCGTTTCTTGTAGTTTGGTTTGCGGTTGGATATCATTCTCTAATAAGCCAGGGGTTGTGTCTGCATGGTATCCCATAATAGCGCACCCTGTACCTGGTTTGCACGTGAAACATCTTCCTTCTTTGAACTGGTTGTAACTTGAACAGGTGTGACCTGATATTGAAACCATAATAAAGTTATCAATATTTTCCAGAAAGCAAAGAACACAATTTTTCAGGCTGACGTTTCATTATAAATATTAAATATGGAAAATTTAAGAGGTGATATGATAACTATCTCGCCGGTTTAAATTATTTATATACTGTTTTTGATAAGCTTTAATAGAATATTATGCAACGATCATGTAATGATGAGATTTAATACACGAGCATTAATCGGGATACGAAACGGGAGTGTATTGATAACCATTATCACAATACAAGAATGAGAAATAAAAAAAAAAAAATACAAAACAGGAAAAAAATGGATAAAAAGCGGACGCCTGAGACTGGTTTCGAACCCGTATTGTGGACTAGTTCGAATCAAGTGCCTTAACTGGCTTCGCCACGAGATACTGAATTTCATCGAAAATGAAGAGATATACCGTTGATATAGTCTTTCGTATAGGTACTTTATTAGATTTTTGAGGTGAATATTTTGTCCCGCATTTTCTGCTTTTTCCGATACGTGTGGAGTTGATGGTTATATATCCTTCTATATCGCTGATATTAGACATTTTGATAAGATAACTATTAGGGCTCAGTTATGTTATGTGAAAGTTTAATACCTATACTGATTTTGACAAACGTCAAATGCACAGCATGATTGATTGAAAAATAATGGGTTTCTATTGGTTGAAAATCTGTATCGTAATGAAAAATCTGTATCATGATGGATTACATTATGAAAGGGATTATGGGCATAAGTATACTATTATAGTACGGGCGTAAATAAAACATTATTGTATTCATTAGATAATGGATATTATTGCTCTCGACAAATTCATTGCTTCAACTCACCTATATATGGACAGTTCGTATTGATACTGTCTATAAATAACTTAATAGCCCTAACATGGTTACAAGCTACAAGTACTCGGGATGCCTCCTCTAGTCCATCTCTAAAACATTGGATATGTTATGATTATTTGATCACTTCTAGACATTCGCCCTATTAATACCTTATGAGGGTGAGTGGTACCAAAGGTGTTTGAGTTATATCACAGCCAGGTTGTTCTTTACCATCATTAGGGTAGAAGTCCAAATGACCGCATGGTTGAGACATCCCATATCCTACAAACAATTATTCATCACGAAAAATAGAACAGACAACAACATTTTATTCCATTTGAAAATACTGAACTTGGGCGTGATGAATTCAATTGATTTTGTCATAACCCTCGCTAGATCATTTCTAGGGAGCTCAAATTCACAACTTTGTGGGATTTCTTTGATTCCGAATGCTTCAAGAATATAAACTGCCACAACCCTATGTAACCCTATTTACTTGTACTTAGCAATGCAAAACAAATGAGCAGGCTATCAGCAGACCTCTCGTGATTGAAACTAAAGCTAACCCAAATGATTTTCTTAAACTGATCTTTTGTAGAGATGCAGATTAAAAAAAATTGAAAATTTTATTCAATATTGAGGTTTAATATGAAGCATATAACAAAATGAAAACATTTGAATGGATATAGTTGAATGAACAGGAACAGATTTTGACGATTTTGTGGATGTTGATGAACATTAAGAGCATCGATGACATTCCTGCACAACTAGAGCTTACTGATTCAGATAAAAAAAGTCACAAAACACCAGATGGTGCTAATATCTCACCATGTTTTTTATTCCATGACGCATGGGTTAGTGTCTAGTTTGACATCTCACACACTCAGATCTCAGATATCTTATTTGTATCAACTCATCTGAACTAAACAATAAGAAATGCGGCTGCTGTTTCTGAATTAGCTGCTCAGAAAAAACACTCGAAATATTCCAACATAAAACCCACAGCAATAAACTTGTCATGGTAGTAAAGATGTAGGGAGGAGTATGCAAGGTGTGAAGAAGGAAAATATTGTATCGAAATTGGCAAGGAGACGATTGAGTAGACAGAACAATAGTTCAAAAAAGATGCAATGCTGCATAAGTGTTGGCAGCATATTACCACCAGAAGAATTATCTTCAGTTCTCTTTTTGTTACCTTATAAGCTTGCACTTGAAGTCGCTATATAAAAGATAATTTGAAAAAAAATCTATCAATTACCAGGAAACAGTAGAATCGACCTTACCTAGAAAAATAATTCCTTTTCCATCGGTGTGGATGACATCTACTAATTCTGCGTCGCTTGGGTCCAATCTCACTTGCGGAGGCATGCCCTGTATGATAAAAAATACAAAGCAACCACTGTAATGAAAATAATACAATATTGCATTTCATTTCGGTGATAATAAAGATGGTTTCAGATTTTTCCTCATTTAGGGGCATAACATTTCATGCGAAAAGAATCAAAAAATCATTATATGTATAATGGCACAGAAGATTATAATTTCTCAAATTGAATTGGTAGAAAATGATTAGATTATGTTACAATTGAATGATTAGAAAATGTGTGATATTTTTATACTTATCACGAGGAAAATAAACTTATTATTATAATTATTAAAATGTTTGTTACTAGAATTTTTTTGGCTGAATTGATATATACGAAAACAATCGAATACTTATCTGGTTTCTTCGAATCCAAGTTCTTTAAATGAACCCAAGAAACTCACCTGAAAGTATGGTTCAGCAGGATCCAATCCTGTGATTCTTCCCAGTCCCGGCACGAGAGAGCCTGCATAACCTGCTGTGTGAGCTCCCAAAGAATGTCCGATTATGTGAATATCTCTGGCGTCCACTTCATAATTTTTCTGAAATTGATTACTAGTTTAGAAACACCTGAATGACTAATACCTGAACTGGGCTAATATATGGAATTATTTTGAATAGAAGAAATTTTGGTTAGAAATAAAGGTAAGTTTTCAAACCAAAAAATTGTTTAACAGATCGCTTTGGTTTCATTTCATTTTTAATGTTCAAAAAACATTATTTTAAGTGTATTCTATTGTTTTAGTGCCTAAAGAATAGATATTATTCAGCTGAATTCGAATAGAAATGAATTTTATGTTCAAGGTGAAAGTACACGACTGCAATAATATAAATAATGAAGTTTTTTATTGAGCAAGCTCATTGTTATATGTCACAGAATGGTAGGTACCTATACAGCGCAGCACTGAATATTTCAGCACTGAATATTTTGCCAAGTACTCATCTGTACTGTATAAACTTTTGTATGTCATATTATTATAGGTCCATAAACGCATTATTAGAGGTAGTTACCTCTAATAATGGTTTTTCTTTTTTCTGAGCATTATGAATGTTTTCATCTGTTACAAAACTGTATTGAAGGTGTGGCTGAAATGCGAATGATATGAAAAAGTATATCTCCTTATTGAAATCCCAGTTTCTCCCAAGCTCTTTCGAACATTTCCATTTACAAAATCGTTCAACATGGATGAATCAATTCGATAATAGTACTGAGGTTTTCAGATTCTCATCATTGAATAGTTTCAATTTCAATTAATTTTGAATTTCTGGTGATGGATTTGTTTGATGTTCAATTCTCAAGTTGCTACAGAAGAAATGTTTCAGAGGCGGTTCAAATGACTGCTATTGAAAATGCCCTTTCGAAAATATGTTATGCGCTTTATCAAGTATTTCAGAAGTTGGGGTTTCAAAGAAAAGTTTACATTTTCTTCGAATGAAGATCATTAGTTCATTTATTTTCATTCGAATGACAATTAAAAACGAGAATGAGATGACATTATCGGAGAACAATAAGTGGGACGATTATTTGTGTAATGGTAATTTCATTCATTCCGCCATGTATACGTATAGTGACATACTTTCAGAACTCTTAACATTATATAAGATCGAAAAAGAGCTTATTTGGCAATAAAATATTTGCAAATCAAGAAAAATGTGTTAAGGATTATTGACATTGTTGTCAATTTGTTTCCTTGCCGCGACCACAGTTTCTATTTAAGATATTGGGAACCATTAACTGATTTAAGAAATGTCATTTTGTATTATGGTTATATTATTACTAATTGGAGAATATGATCGTTTTTCAAATAACTAGTGTGTATAGTCATTTTCATCACCGGTTTAAAAAATATGTTACTGAAATAACCATTTTTGAGTTAACTACTTGTATTATTTTTTATCGAATTAGATAAATCAGTCTACTCACCACTAAATAATTAATCAGGTAAGCTATTTCCAGGCCCACCAACCTAGTGTTGGCAGTGGCTTGCGTGTAGAGGGGTAAACTACCACCAGCCCAGTCTACCACAATGACGTTAACATCTTGGGATTTAAGGAGTTCATCTCTCATATCTCTCACCTGTAAATTGACCAGTTAATTATAGCAGTCTGTATGAGTTGTACATAATTGAGATTCCGATTTGTTTATTTTATATTGTTATGTAATCATCGTTCTCAGAGTGTATATGGTTGTTAAAGAATAGGATGGGAAAGATACTTGAAATTATTTTAATTCCACAGATAAACAATTACGAATACGTACAAGAAACAGGAAAAGGAAAGGTTCATACATTCGTCCATTCAATTATATTTATCGTATATCGTATGAATAGAAAGGAATACTCGTAAATATCCGATGTCCCACATACATACACTTGCTCTGAAAGTACCTACTTCAACTATCTACCCACAATTTTCGTTCTCGATACGGAAGAAAAGTTCTTCTGATTATAGAGCAAAAACTTAAGTATTGGTACAGCTGGCTCATACATGTATTGATTCTAAACAGAAACTGAAAAATATATATCTAATCACAACAATTGTTTTGAAATAAGTTCTAAGGATATCAATAAAATTCTCATCAGCATTTTGATATATTAGGAAAACCAACTGAGAAATCAACAATCAGATTCAGTCAATAATTACTCCCTGAAAACTGTAACGTAATATTACAATAAAATTGCCTCCTCAAACTTTCAGGAATATTGGGGGACCCAAAAACTGAATTAAGAGTGTATGTCGAGTTCACTTAAAAATATGGCCTATTTATAGACATAAAGAGACGCATATGAAAAATCTTGTGGGATAAATTAAAATGCAATTAACCATGAACTGATTTTTTCCTTAATTGAGGATTTAATTTTCCTCATGCTGTAAGTAATCATACCATGTAAGTGGGGAAGAAAATATTATTATTCCCTTCTGCCCATCATCTATTTTTTTTTCTTTTCTCAAAGTAGTTCATTTTTTATGTTGTATTCACGTTCATTAGATATTATGCTCTATTTATATTCGAATAATTGAAACGAAATTTGATGTGAAAATAACTGATTGATATCCATTCTTTTCAATTCATTATATAATTTAGCACCAGAGTAAGTATCACCTTTATCATATACTAGCTGCATGACCCGGCCACGCGTTGCTGTGGCTAAAGTTTTTGTTATATTACATTATAGTAAACAATCTAAGGGGAACAATAAGAGAACATCAGTCACGGAGTCCACTATGCTTTTTCACAGAGATGGTATTTGTAAAAAAATATGGTGATCTCCTTATTTGACTTTCTACTACTATAACCCTTTAGTACAATGAAATTATTTACGAACAAAGACGAAAATGTTGATGTTGGTATACAAATTCACTGGATTGAGATTTGAAGGGGAAGTACGTTGAACACAATTAATCAAAATGTTCTTACACTTGATATTAAGCAGAAATCAATAGGTACAAAATAAAATTTATCAGATTTATTATTTCCATTCAATTTTAAAGCAAATAAAAGTATATTACAGTATAATACAGTAAATAACATGTGACGCTTAAACTCATGAATGAGGTAGGCAAGGCAGACAGTCTTGAACTTTTAAATATAAATATCTATTTTTTTGAATTATAAATATTATCAATTTCAATTTAATTCAACACCAATCGGTGCACAATGTTTTTGGTTAACCTGTCTTTAGCTAACACAAATAGATTCGACGGTTTCCCAACACGTGAACACGCAACATATAGTTGCCCATGAGAAAAACATGGATTTTCCAAATCTAAACCATTTGTGGTTGTGCATGACCTTCTGCTGTCCTGATTCTTTGAGCTGGATTTCTTGATTCAATTTGTTCTGCCAACTGATGGGCTCAGCAGCGCCATCTATTGATTACTTACTCAACCCGGTCTAAAGGTATCGACATCTGTTAGAATCATTTGGAGTTAGCAGATAATTGTGACTGTCAAATAATAACAGACAAATAATTAGCAATAAATTAAAATTGCGACTATGATTTGAGATTTAAACTATCCTATCTCTCAAGTTGGATCGAACTGCACATGGTGTGCGAATTTCATTAATATATATATATATATATATATATATATATATATATATATATATATATATATATATATATACTTCACTTCACTTCAATCCACTTGTTAAACGTCATTACATAGCTGTCATTTGCGTTTTGTTATTCCAAGTCTGATTCTTTTTTGTTATACCACGTTTTATAGTGACTGATGACGTTTCATGTCAAGTCACACGGGAACGCTGTCGAACGGGATAAAAAGTATCCTATGTCCATCTCCTGGCTCTAAGCTACTTCCCTACCAATTTTCAGCCAAATCTGTTCTGCCGTTCTTGAGTTATAAGTGGTGTAACTAACACGACTTTCTTTTATATATATATTAAACGTCATTACATAGCTGTCATTTGCGTTTTGTTATTCCAAGTCTGATTCTTTTTTGTTATACCACGTTTTATAGTGACTGATGACGTTTCATGTCAAGTCACACGGGAACGCTGTCGAACGGGATAAAAAGTATCCTATGTCCATCTCCTGGCTCTAAGCTACTTCCCTACCAATTTTCAGCCAAATCTGTTCTGCCGTTCTTGAGTTATAAGTGGTGTAACTAACACGACTTTCTTTTATATATATAGATTATTTTAAAAATAATTAGGCTTGAATTGAAAGCGTCCCAAAATGGCGTAAGGTAAAAAGGATTTCAAAATCTAATCGCAGGACACATAATTATAAACGAATTGCCGATTTTCCAACATAAGTATTCTCGATCAGATTTAATAATAAAAGCAAAACAGTTCGATTGTATTTCTAGAGAAAGTCCTAAATTTGTTCCGAGGCATGAAAAAAATCATTTCTCTCGAGGCTGAAAGCCAAGGTGAGAGAGATTGTTCGAAATAATTTTATGAAATGAACAAGAAATACTTAGTACATACTGTTTAACGAGCAAGCAATGATAGTCATTTCCCACATTATGATGTTTGCACCATGAGCCGTAGGCGAATGCTGCAAATCATTCGAGTGGGAAATCATCACTCCATACGAGTTATACACTATACTTTTTCTACGGCTAACAGAAAATAGCAAAATGATTCAACGAACAACATGAACTTCAAGTTTTATGTCATTCAAAATTTGCATTTAGGTACGATTACATATATATCATTGCTTGAAATTTGACATTCAATGGGATGGGAGACCTGATTTCAAATTTTTGACAAATATCAATAACAAAAATTGTCAATTTCAAATATTGGATTGATTTATTAAGATTGTGGTGAGAAACCAAGAAAAATACGAATAGAAGGCCTGATTTATTGTATAATAATAACTACAACTGTAACACAATGAACTTTTTGTTTTATCAGGTGAGAAAATTGATTTGAAGACATACTACATTGAACTAATTGTGTTTTCAGGTAAAGTTTTTTGTTCTAGCCGTAGAAAATATTCATTTCTAAGGTTAATTTCAGCACATTTTCACTTGCCTACGTAAAGGTTGAAATGTTTCACATTTTAGCTTTAGTTTTGATAAATGCTTTCGTCATGCTGATCATAAAATTTCCGTTATGTTACACGAGGATTGCTGCAAATAAACTATGTTTGGATTACTTATAGAAATATCGACGGCATTCTCGAGAATAAAAATGGACTGGCCTAGTGTGACGAGAGCGCTGAATACTGTAGTCGATAAAATGGCTAATGGAAGGGTAACGTGCTATTTTTTGAAACTAGTGTGTTAGTAATTGAAGAGGTTTGTTGTTTTGAGATAATGTGTAATAGCTGTATATCGTGTCAGGGATGGTTCATTTCGTATAACTGTACACATGAGCGAGATCTAAGCATTTCATTAATTTCGATAGGCAGAATAACGTTTCAAATAAAAGAAGAAGATGGAATCGCGAAAGTACCAAGAGGTCGGCAAAGTGTTATGCCCACTTCGTCTTCTTCTGGGTGGACAATTGGTCTCTTTTCAACTAGAAAGTAGGTTATAAATGAATTCATTTTCGAGTGATTGTGAATTAACTCATTTGCAATCCATTATTCTTCTGCTCCAATAGATAATTTGGTTACATACGTATTCATTGAGGAAGCGAATGCTTTTGCTTATGTCTGTGGGACAGAAGTATTTATTTCATGAAGTCGGAAGAGAGATGAAATCAGCGTTGACACCTAGTCTCTCATTACTATTCTAACCTACAATTTCAATATCTCAAAAGAAAAAAAAGCATTCGAAAGAAATATTTTGTCAGAATCGTCATGGCTCAGAGTCTTGCATAAACATATTACGCAATCAAGATTTTGGGTCTTATTCCATAGAAAACAAACAAAAACTAACCGCACAATGTCGTGACATCGGTATATGTAATGAATATATCACAATACTCATGTTTGCCTGCTTTTTATGGATGAATTATATGTGTTAGAATCAAACAGGTGTTTACTTTCCGAATTAGTGATAATAAGGTGTTATCCTTCAAAGGTCCGAGAATTAGATTTTAGACAAGGTTAATGGATTTATATGCTTCACTGATTAGTGAATTATACTTTCGTCACTATAATCGAATCCCAAAATATTCACATGGTGTAACAACCTAGTATTGTTCCACTAGTTTCTTACTCAATTGTTTATTTATTGGGAGTTTATGGTGTCAGAGGCCCAAATTTCAGGAGAGTAAGACTGTGAAAGATCCTTCAATTATTTGATTGAAAAATAAGATGTCATTTGAAGTGACGAAATTTTCCATAGATCGATATGCTTTTCAAAATTGAAGATTTTTACTTGAACTTCTGTCACCATACGAAACTAATATGGATAGCCTAATATCTAAGGTCCTTAATTTTTTATTACTCCCATATTTCTATTACTTGCTTTATCAACAACGTTATTTGAAAAAAAAATTAAGATTTTTACTTGAACTTCTGTCGCCATACGAAACTAATATGGATAGCCTAATATATAAGCTCCTTAATTTTGTATTACTCCCATATTTCTATTACTTGCTTTATCAACAACGTTATTTGGTTGAGGATATTTCCTTGGATATTCGACTACTCAATCATATAAATAATTCAAAGTGAGAATTTGAATCAGATATTTTTACTTTGAATAATGTGCTGCTTATGATGGACTGAAGAGTTTTCATTTGAAAATGGATTCAAACTGTATGGACTGCAAATGTGTAGGTGGATAATCAAATACTTCGTTTAGAGATACAGCCTTGTGACAGCAGGAATGTAGATCATATCAGGTTTTATATATCATCAATATCAACACAACTCATCGTACATCTGGAGATAAACACTAGATAGTTCAGTAATATTGGTAACTATCATAAGATCCCATCGGAAAGCAAATATTGGTTCGTTTTATTCAGTGATTTCAGAAGAAATCAATAGGCCTATCTCATTAAAATGTCAATCTGATTTGCATTCAGTTGTATTATGAATTAGAATATATTTTCCTTTCGTTTCAATTTCAACCCTTCTCCATCATATAACTTTTTGAAAATTCTTCTTTCGAGAAATTGAAGAATGTCTTCCAGCGACAAAAACATTGATACTCAGTAAAAAATATCACTTACCCAGTTTGATAATGGCGTGTCTATAAACCCGTGGATAATGAATTTCGATTTCTTCTTAATGTCTAAATTGGATTTTTCGATCGATTGGTTATTGGCCCTGATCAGTTGACCCTGGAACAAATGAACGTTGGTACGTGTATCTGTTCGAATATGTTTTACACTTACGTCATTTGGATTCAATCGAGTGTAAAGTATAAATCTAGTATTTATCACAGATCTAGGCAAGGGAAAAACATTGAAAGGTCTCAGGATCAAGTGATACCAAGTCCTAGTGATGTTGAGGCACCCCAGCTCATCGTAACATCTGGTTTCATTTTCAACTGAAATGGGAAAAAGTCAGTCAATATTAGTGGGACAGCATTATTATGGTTTCCAACATAGTCAGTTTATGGAATGATAGTTTTGCTATGGTTTACTCGTTTGAAGAGAAGATAGCACCTATAATATGAGTAGTTCACAATGAATACATTTATTCTCAGAACCAAATTGCAATTACATTAAAGAGAAGATGCTATCTGGTAGTTCCTTCAGGGAAATGAATCATGAATTATTACGTCATCATTTCTGATTTCTTCGTTGGAAAATTGAAATGTAAAACTCTTCGTCTACGAGTGTTGCCCAACACTGATCAACTTTAAGGAACCATGAAAAGTACTGAACAACACTCGGACGGCATTACACTAAAATAACTGGAATGATTGTTGGTCTGAGATAATCGCTTCATCCGCGAAAATTGTCCTTTCTGTTTTCATTTCTATCAATTTATATTTTTCTGTTATCGATAATTGACACAAATGCTAGGTTATATGGTTTACTTATTTTTATTACATGAAGTAATTTTTGTAACATCGTTATATTTTTGCTCCCGTTCGAAGAAATCCATAACGTTGTTATTTTTGTGTAATTAATGATCAATGAGAGGATAATACTAGCTTATTGACCAATGGAAATAAAAAAGTTGAATGCATCTCAATTTCATTCATCGATGAAGTATCGTCAAAATATATCGATGCAACAGATATATAGCATCCCAAAGAAACTTCTTTTTCTTTGGACTCCACCAATTCTGGAACTTTCAGAATATAATGAAATGGGTATTATTGCTGTTTTATTCGAGGCGTTTGGAATTCTGAGAGAGATTGAAAAAATAGCGCCAATTGATATGCATACAATGAACTCTTGTATTAAGATAAAAAATATTCATCTTCCGATGAACTGAAATGAAAATTGCAAAAATAACTAGAGTTTCAATCTTTCTTCTGAATTTTCTATTCAACAGTGATGTTTCTGAATCTATATGACTAGGTTATTATAGTAACTTATGTACCAAGGTTATAAAGTAGATGTTTATGTCCTGAGCTATGGTTACTTGGGAAAAACTGTAACGGAGAGAAAAACTGTCTTAATGGCTCGTGCGGGCCATCAAGGGAACTTTATGCCCAAATGGACATGAAGTAAAATAAGCAACTAAACTCAATAATGAATTAGTATGACATGAAATGATTTTTCACTTGAGGAGTGAGCACTTGAATTTCTAGATTTAGACAATCTAGACTCTAGAATTAGCACAATGTAAAAATAGTATGAAGGAGGACAAAAGGCCTATTCCGTTTACCTCGCATTGTAGTTTATTGTTGGGTAATCAAAATAAGCAATAAAACGGACGAAGTACATATCGGACCAAAATACTTTGCAGGTAGTTTTTTCACAACATTACATTGCAAAGGATATAAATAGATTTAGATTTAGTATCAGTTTTCTTCTCCTGAAGATGTTGTTAGCGAAACGAGCGTCGAGTGCAAATAATATCAGTTTGGTGTTAGGGTAATTGATCTCTATACATCATTTGTTGAATCTTTGACGTCTGATGATAATCAGTAGTGATTCCTCAAATTGTCTGACTTAAATAACAATATTGAGCGGAACAGAACATTTTTCAAATTAATCAATCCGTTTACATATAATTCAATATGGTTTTCGGATGAATAATTTCTTCAATTAATTTTATTCTAGGTGCTATCGCGTGAAAGTAAGTTGAGAGGTATGAGAAGGAAAAAAAAGAGGAATTTGTTCCGATAAAATGTACCAAACTCAAGGATCGATTATTCAAATTCACTTCTGATTCGATATGGTTTCGATTTGACCTAGTCACTGAAAGTGGCAAAACTCATTATTTCTGTTGGAATTGTCATCCACTTATCAGGATACACGTATTTCATCTATATATTGGAAAAAATCTCATTTAGAATATTTGAAAAATACAATTTTTATATAAAAACTATTAGATTTGGTCTACTTTTCCACGTAATTATACAGAGAACATTTAATGAATGAGGTTAATTGAACACATCATTAGTATCATGTGTCATCATGTCATTAATTTGCTGACCTCAAAAAATAAGAGAATGATTGATCATTTCCATATATATTTGCATTTGTTCACATTGGCTAATTTATTGAAAAAATTTTTTTTCCAATATCACAATTGAACTTCATTATAATGATTAAGAACTTGGGTATTTTTGTGAAGAGAATGAAGTATGATGAATTAATTTTTGGTTGACTCAAAAATTATGTAAGTATATGCTTGGGATACAAATTGAGCAAGAAAAAATTATTTCCATGTGACTCAGTGCCCGTCGGGCCATATAGGCAGGGGAGTAGCTGTTCAGGATGGACTCTTTCTTCATTTTTGTAAATGAATGAAACCTCTTTGAATGATACTATCAACAGAGAGTGTTTGTGAATTTTTGTGATTCAACTTCTTTCATAGAAGTTCTCAATTTTATTATTTGATTCGTGAGATAAAGAAGCCAAAAAATAATTTATTTAACTTCATTGTTTCAAGTTTATTGAAATTTAATTTTAATTTATTTATTCAAAGATTATTTGCTCATCTTCAAATGTGATGCAAAATGTTGAATCTCATCTAGAACGGAATTGTACCTTCGGAGTAAATTTCAACAACAAAAATTCTGCTATCATTTCCACAATTTTCCATTCGTGCATTTCATGATCTTCTTTGGATGCCACTGGGAAATATGCAAAGATCGGAGGTCGAATGAGGAGATATATGTGGATATAGATTTGCAAAGAATTATTGAAATTGAATATACCAATAATCTCTTTTTGTTATTTCGATAATTGAAATTGATTTGTGTTGAATTCCAATAAAAAGATTCATTTCCTCGGAACTACTGACTTTCTGGAAGAAAAAAAGGCAGAAGACCTTATTTATCAATGCCAAGTTCTCGGATATATTGACAATAATATCATAGGGGCTTGATTCTAAGAGAGAAACCTGCGGGACATAATTTTTTATTGTTTCTAAGGGGTCTTGGATTTTTTCTCCTATGAACTGGTTTAGAGAAACATCTGTAAGAGAAGCATATATTTCCAAAAGTATCAACACTTTATTTGCCCCCATGTTTTGCAGAAATATTCAATAAATGTAGTATTTTCGAATCAAGTTAATATGTTTTTGATATACAAATTGAGTGAGAAAGAGTGACTTTTATTTTTTTACAGATCATGAATTCTATGTTCCAAAAATAACTGCCAACCAATAGAGTCTCTAAGAAATGTGCGAATGCAACATCCTATACACTTTGTCTATAGTAAATGCCTTTAGAAGAGTGTTTGTCAAAAATTAAGAATAAAATGTGTTTATACCGAGTTCAACTCCAAATATCTCAAAATAATTCACTCTGAATAAATTAATGTTTTCAAGAAAGATTTCAATTCTACCTCTTTTCATCCAAGATTGTTTCCAGAAATAATCTATCTGATTCATTACATGATTTCTGAAGGGTTCAAAACGGAATATGTTTCAATAACAAATCGGAATTAAAAAGCTTTCCTCATTTTTCCATACCTTCATTAAGAATTAGGAAAGCACATTTCCGATGAAAATCAAGTAGCCAAACCCTACATCTGATGAAAGCTCCTCATACCAGGTACTTATCTGATGTGGCAGTATCCATAGGACGTGTCATTCGAAAAATGGGTGCAAAAAAATTGATCCTGAACTTTAGTTGCCCTTACAATGAGAAGGCAGCATCGTCATTGATGGCATTATAATTGAAAATACACGATTTTTGAAGGATCTGAGATTTTTCTGAGTCATTTCATTCTTAGATATTTGCTGTTGAATGATGAGATGTTGGTGTTGAATGAACCAGTTTGAAAATAGGAATCCTAGCATTATTTTTGAACCACTCGACACAAACCCATGTATCTTTTTGTTTTTGACAAACACTCTTCCAAAGAAATCGATTCGTGGGAAATTGTCCATTGAAAAACAAGAGTTTGTCAATCACACTTTTACTACAGAATACTTTTAGTGGTACTTATTTTTGGAACCTAGATTCTTTAAATGTTACCTCTTTTATCTGGAATAGTTTTTCAATCTCAAATAGAAAAGTTGCGGCATCATCGATACCTGAGAACCCAGTAATGAGAACAGAAAATTATAAGCAAAATAATTTTGCTTTGCGCTTTGAATACTTTATTTGTTTTGAATTCGTTGGATTACCTGCGGTCTCAGGATTTTATCAAATTATCATACACTCAAGTCATTTGCTCTGCTCAATTTTAAAATCATAGAAGCGCAGCACAAATTTTAACCGATTAAACTCGGTTATTTTTCAATGGCAAAAATCGAAAAAAATTTCAGTTGTTTTTTTTAATCTAACCACACCACTGAATTCACGCAGTTTTGAAATATGTTTTTCAAAATTACATTCAGATAGAGCCGGCCTTAGTGAGCGCGAGGCCTGGGGCCAACTTGTTTTGCGAGGCCCTCATATATTTTATTTATTAATAAATTTATATTTTTATCCTTTGAAGAAATGCTTATTCAATGTTCTCATTTATTCACCTTCCCCTTACTACCTCTCGAATGGAATGCCTACTAAATATATGTTCAAAATATAAAATACATAATTTAAATCAATAATTTATTTGGCAGGAAAAACACTTTTGAATGTTTTGATGATATAATAACTAATACTAGATAAAATAATATGAAAGATGTAACAAAATCTAAACAAAACAATATATAGTATATTACGTAATATACCTATCAATAACGAAAACGAAAATAAAACTCTGAATATTCAAACGAAACATCAAAACAAAACTCATAATAAAATAATAATTTCAATTCTTTCACTGAGTGAAAATGAAACATGAAATTTGCAACTAATGACATGTCGTGTTCTAACACGTGATCATCCTAAATGTAGATAGGCGGGACTGGCGGGAGAGTTGTAGAGCCTAAAGTACAGCTTATCCAATCCATCTTGGCACAAACTCAGATACTTTTCCAGTAGCACACTGGTAGTATAGACCATGACGAAAGAAAATACATCTACTAGGAATTGATTTCAACTAAGTGAACACATATAATAGTTTTTTTAACTTAGTATAATTCACAAAGATTGCTGGCCAAATACGTAATTAGTTCTGTGCCAAGATGGATTGGATAAGCTGTACAGTTCCGTACTTAGGAGGTTGGTTCCTTCCTGTTAAAGAAAATCAGGCGTTGCGAGCATTATCAGAATTTCAGTAGTAGCAGAAAATTTATAACGTGTAAAAGTTTTTTTTAAATTGTATTCAGTATGATTTTATTAACGAAACCTTCGGTAGCGCGAGGCCTCTAAAGGCGCGAGGCCCGGGGCCGGCGCCCCGCTTGGCCACCCTTAAGGCCGGCTCTTCTGGATTCGTTTGTCATTAAAAAAGTTATGGGGGATTCACTTTGAAAAATATGCCACTTAATCACCAATTTTCATCAAAATTCTGACTACTTCACTCTATTCAGTGAAATTTGTTTTACTATTGTCCTGCATTTCATCGAAATCTGTTCTTAATTATAAGACATTAATAAAGTTTGGAAAATAAGTCGTCTAATGCAGAATTATAACTTCAACACTTTCTTGACATAACTTTTACACTGATTATTGGATATTTCAATGAAATTGTGGACAAACACTGTTGAGGAATCAGAATTTTGAGAAAAGTTTTAAGATTGATTAGAATGGCACATTTTATCCTCTCTAACTTTTTAAATAACGAACGCTTTCAGAAGTAGTTTTCACACGAACCATTTCAAAGGTGAGTGAATCCAGTTGTGTGGTCAGATTTTGAAAAAAGTCGCATAAATTTTTTTTTCGATTTATGACGTAGAAAGTTGGTCCTGAAAACGACGATTCGTTTCATGTTTTAGTAGGCTTCAAAAATGTTAACCTAATGAAAACAATTCATTCTAATTGGTTATGGTCCGGTTGAAAGATGAGTTGACGTCTATAGTAGAATTCTAATATTCAAACTATCTTGGTTTTCGGACTATTTGAATATTGGAGAAAAAGGAGAAAGGCACTTTTCAGATGATATGCACACTCGGCTCAAAACAATTCACTCACACGGCAACCAAGGCAAATTGACGTCTATCCTGTCCGACCTGCCCCAGTTGAAGTTGTCCAAAATACCCGCACTGGCGATTCCCGAAAAAAACAACACACCACCGGCCAACCGCACTGGCAACAGTTCCATCATCCTTTTTCTAGGACAACGTTTTTCGACGAGTTCATGCACATAGAAGACGCTTCTGTTTCACCACTCGCTGTTTACTATACGACGCACAGAAATCGCTTGTGTAACGCCGCTAACTTATTGGTTCTGATATGGCGGGCGGTCTGGAAAAGGAAAAAATGCCATTAGAAGTCCGATTGGGTAACGAGCTGGGTACAAGGTGACCATTGGAAAACGCAGTATCACCTGCGTTAAATAAACAATAAAATGAATAGTGAGAGAAATTTGAGTTTTTGCCAAGTTTCATATTCCATTTTATTCACACCATTCGCAATAATTGCATATAAAGTGAACAAGTGATGAATATTTGCTAGGAACATTTCAATACATTTTGTGTTTCTAATAGGCAATGCACGTAAACGAATATCACGATGATTCCAAAATACTATATTTTGTAACGAGGAAGACAAGTAGCAATTCGCGAGTGCACATAACTAGCCTTATCCTCGAGTTGCGTAATGTACTTTTTCTATCAAGCTTGTTCGGTAATTTTTGCGGGTGTAGCACCATTTTTTCCTTATCGCTCATATTCAGTGGTTAACGAGATACTGAGAGGTAGGTAAAATAATTGCTTGCTCCACGCCCAACCAGCAAAATTGTTTTATAATTTCATGGTGCTGCAACAGTTTTATTTTGTTGTTATTTTATAATTACTTCCAAAATGCTGATAGATTATATTAGACGACCTGTGAACACAATATAGTTGTAGGCAATAATAGTGTTTTATCAATTTGTCATAGAAAGTTTATAAAATAAAATTAAGAAACCGTTATAAAATTGTCATGAAATTATCACAGAAACCTTTTAACAACTAACTTATAAAACATATTTTGCTATTAAAGTAAATCGTTTTGAAGCAGTTTTATAGCACTTTTCTGCTAGTTTGTTATGATCTCTATGAAACTATTTGAAGCTTATTTTATAACTGTTTCCTGTAGCTTTAATGAAATTATTTTGTTGGAATGCTTTCAAACACATTTTTTTTATTACCATATTGTCACATCAATGATAATTTTCCAACTATTTTATAGTATGGTATATTTCCTACAATTCAAACACAACAAAATAACTATTATACAATCAAATTGCTTCCGCGAATGTATATTTGCTGCCGCCAAAAATGAAATGCAGCTTTTGATAAGAACCAGCTGTCATTGATTTTAGAGGTCAATGAAGTATAATTTGTGAGTTTTATTTGAGAAGTGTGTCCCAATAACTTACCTAACGCATGATGTCGTGTATTATTGGTCATTGGAAAAAAAAATTAAGAAGAGTGGTTCGTTGAGAGTTTAGACGAAGACTGATGATATGTTACGGTAATATGATGTGCAGTGATAGGGGCATCTCTGTCGTTAATTTTCAAAAACAGATTCACTTAGGAGAATCAAAAGAATCAACAAACAATATCATGCAGTAATAGCTTCAGACTCAATTCGAAGCGTGGGTGTTCCATTAAAAAAATATTTGGAAACGTTTTGAGTCACTCTGTTTATTGAAAATACTAACAAAACACTTCAAAATCTCTCACGTAATACAGTGTTTAAATTTTTTTCTTGCCAAAAACAGGAGAAAGATAATATAATGATTATAAAATCCGTCGATTTGAGTGTAACACCATGTATATATACCCTAAAACTACTAGGTAAAAGCTCCTTCGAAATTTATCCTTCATAACCAATGGAAGAAGCTTCCTAGCCGAAACATCCTGATAGATAATACTTATATCCAAACTATGTGAGAAATCCCATGCAATATCTTTATATAGGTAATCACTTTTGTAGGAATCTATAGCTTTAAAAGTAGTCCGACTCTGCCGCAATACCATCCCTTCCAGAACTCAGTAGGTATATCTTAACAGTTTTATAGTAGTTTTATAGAAGCTAAAATGCGTTAAAATAATTGCTATCGATATTAAATTATTTTATAGAATGCCACCATTTTAAAATGATAGCAATCCGGAATACCGACATTAGATGAGTTGAAGATATGAAATACCGCAACTATAGTTTACAGCTGAAAATTACATGAATATTATAAGATAATATTATTTAGAACAAACTGAGTTGAATTTGCGAGTAGAGAATTGATATTTCGACAGTGCAATTTTTTGTATAATCAATATTTTTTTCAATAACATCAAAAGATGAGTGGCGCGCTTAAATTTTGCTAATAATACGCTATATGTATTGTCAATAAAATTTCATTTGCAGTAAAAATATCAATCTCTGAAGCACAAACAATGTCTTTAACAGTTTTATAGGTCCAAAAGGAAAATTATTAAAATGGCTTCTATTTGTTGGTTTTTAGTTGGTGACATATCTATTATATTTTCCTAGTGTCCAATACAAAATTACTTCTTGCGCCTTCAAGAAAACAGTTTTAACACTTTTATTTTATCGGTATCTTTTTAGGCTGCATTATATTTTATAACGCTTACTTAAAAACTCTTATGAAGTTGTCTCGTAATTATTTTATAAGTATCGCTCAAATATGTTGCAGAAGCGCAGTAAGAGAAGTCTTTAAAAAACTACTTTTTAGGAGTGTTAGAAAACTTTTCTAGTATCGGTCGAAATGTTTATAAAACTATTCTGTAGTATTTGTAAAAGGCTTAAAAAAATATTAATGAAGACTATAATGTTATATAAAACGGTGCCAATTTACAACTTATAGCTGTTTTATAAACACATCGAAAACATTTCTGAGAGGAATACAGTTTTATAATTTTTTTCTCTGAAACATTTTCGCAACTATTATAAAATATAAAATTACTAGTTGGATGGATATAAGTAGATGAAGTACCAATCCACAAACTGCTAAACAGTAATTTTGCATAAAATATCGATTTCAATTGAATTTTACAGAAAATTTGAAATGAAATTGCGCTGAATTTGGTTTTTGGATAATTGAATGTTGTCATGGGATCAAATTTATCAGGTCAAATGTTACATATCCCATCATGAATGACATTTACCCATGCAGAGGTTAAATTGATATGAAATTTAGCTTTTAGTTTTGGAACTGTTCCCAGAGATCAATTACCCTAACACCATACTGATATTTATACACCCGACGTGCATTTCGCTTTTAAGGTTAGCATCTTCAGGAGAAGAAAATTGATACTATCAATATTCTTCACACAATTGAAAAGTAAATGACTGTGCAGATGATGATTGTTGTTATACTGTCAAAGAGTAAGTCAGCTAATATTCGTTTAAGTGGTTCCTAAAATGCCAATATCCTTTAAAGAAAGGATGTTTGAATAGACACTATTTATTGTCGGTTTGGTTGAATCAAAGTAAATGTTAAACTGAACAATGAAATATGAAGAGACCAATTATTATTGAATGTTCTTGAATGAATAGTCAATTCTGATTTCATTCAATTTTCTTCACAAAATACTTCACTTGTCCACTCCCTGAATGAAATTCAGCTGTGGAAAATTCCCGAATTTCAAACATGGAAAAAATATTTCTGCCCATATTCATCTGCGATAAAAATTGATATCTTATATCCAACAAAATCCAAATTTGATAATATCAGTTGGATAACCAAACCTTTCGCATACAATTCATTACAGCATCATAATACTGACATTCATGCTTATGAAAAAATGGACGTCCATTGTTCGTTTGTATCATATTGGATGTTAAGATGGACATCAGCTGGACCAGAACAGTGCCCTGGATGTACCATGAGCATTTGGGGAATATTATGTCAAATTCGTTTCTTATAAATCATGAGGAGCCAACAGGAAGTATAGTATTGGTTTCTATAACCCAAACAGAAATCTAAATATTGCAAAGTGTTTCTTGCAATTCACCTCACATGGTTGATAGATTATTTCGTTGGTCACTACCAATTCCGCCATAGTGGGAGGTTTTCTTCAAGCAGAGGAAATATCGTCATATATACAGTAACAGAAAAGAATTTCGCATCATATCATGGAAGTTTTCTTCATTAACAGATATAATTGAGACGCGACTTTGCAGCTGGTTTTTGTTTGGAAAACAAATCAGAAAAATGAATGTAGATGAGCCTTATTTCAATTGTGATCGCTACTCTGGATCTGTCTAATAAATCAGGTTTTCACCGATAATTTTAAAAAATTTCAAACGGAAAAAGTTGTTCGGTTTAAAATTTTGTACTCGTATAATCACTCTATATTTTTGAAAGTTCAATCAAACGATTTGGTTTAACCCTGATTTGATTTTGTAATTTTTTGAGAAAAACAAATCGCGCATGCAAAGTAAAAAACGCCTCCTCAGAAATTGGTTTCACCTGGTGGGGAGTACTTTCAATCCTTTAATTTTACTGTACAACTGATTCGAATCAACTTGAATTCTACCTAAAAGAAAAACAAATGGGAAGAGGAAGCATCTCAAGCGCTTTCTCAATTATTATCGGATTCATTCTATATAGCAAACAATACATATTAATATTTGACTTGAATTTTGTGAAGAACAAAAAACAGGTATATATGCACCAAGTTCTACAAAAGCGCTGGGGGCACAAATAGTTTTTTGTATAATTAATCGACAGTTAAAAGGTCGATAATAGCTTTATTTATATTTGGCAGCTAGAAGTGTCGATTATAGCTATTATCGACAGTTTCAAGTATCGATTATTAGAGATTATTTGAAATCTCGATTATCTATAATCGAGAATTAGAAGTGTTAATTATGGCTGATCGACCGATTGAACTGTAGATTATAGATAATCGACAGTTCGGAGCATCTGGTCATAGATAAGCGACAGTTCGAACTGGCGATTATCCAAAAAAATATTCATAAGGATCAATAATCACCTGAAAAGGTTCTATTGGTATCGAATCCTACCTAATATAGTAGGTCATGTAATCGAGCAATTCTGCTGTCTATATTCGGGAGTGAAATATAAGAAAAGAAACTGGAACCACAATAGAAAAACCCGGAACCCCATCACAACTCAACGAGTTGGTGACCTACGTCTTCATTATGGAATCCTAGCGATATGAGTTCATCTTCAAATCGTTACCCGATATCAAGTATTACGTTGATAATATGGGTAAATGTGCCAATTTCCGTGATACGTACATGATTTAATCGTATTTGAGGAAATGTTGGGGAAAGTTTCTCAGAATTGTCATGAATGTGTCACCCATCTGTACCCATAAATACGTCTATTGTGTGAAATACAAACATAAAAACCGTTTTAAGGTGCAGTGGCATTTCTCAATTGTTTGGAAATAACTCTGGTCACTTACTGATTACTAATTTCAACATTTACGTTTCGGCCGATTCGACATTGAAAGAGTGAAATAAAATATCCTATTTGAGTATTTTGTATACACATCAATCAATTCCTTCACGAATCATAAGATTATTGGAGTTTAGATGAATTAGTCCAATATTCCTCTGCTGTACCTGGCATACGTGAAAACATGCTACCTGCCCCAGGTCCGAACCGGCAGTGGAGACCGTGTTCAGGGGCGGATCCGGAAATTTTGATCAGGGGCGGCCCTTCTCCAAGCTTTCTTTCAGGGGGTGCACTTTTGTATTTATTCCACACAAATATCCTACGGAATATTCAGAATCTCTACAAGGAAAACATCAATCATAACCTATCGGACATCTGATAGTACAGTGGTCTGACAAAATACTCAAGAGGTAATTACACCTATTGCCTCTCCCCCTGAATCCGTGAACGACCGCTATGACTTCAAAATTTTTCCCTCATTATGTGGACACAGCCCAACCAATCCAAATTGATAGCAATTTTCTTCTCCTGGAGATGCTAACCTTGTTAGCGAAACGCGCATCGAGTGCAAAAATATCAGTTTGGTGTTAGGGTAAGTGATCTCTAGGAAAAGTTTCAACAAAACATATTTTTCAGTATTTTTTTCTTCAATGAATAAATCAATCAATAAATTCCGTTTCTACCTATGTAATCATTTAGAAAATCACTCAAAATTCTCGATATATTCCGATGATTATTCTTTCCATGAGTAAATGCAATTTTGGACCATACATTTCAGTTAGAGGAAATAAATTTGTACTGCATGACACTAATAGCAAAACACTCAGGAATTGATTTTTAATAATAACTGAATGAATTGATCAGCTGACTCATTTCAAGATCCCTGGAAAATACACGAAATTGAACACACGTACCTTGTTTCTTCCAGGGCATTTTTTTATGTGCATAGGGTTGTGGCGGAAGGCTTCATGATAGACATAAAATACCAAACTTCATTACTGGAATCAACAAATTTTCACTAAAGGAAGGTGGTAAGGAATCAACGTAAGTATCAAAGTACAGATAAAACAAAAGATTCAACTTTGAACTGTTTCAAAAACGTTATACATATATTCTTTGAAAATCAGATTCCTATGCCTCGTATGTTTTTACATTTAAATAAGTGTGTATGCTCCTCGAAAAAAGAAACCAGAACTGACCTCATATCAACCCTAGGTAACAATTTGATGATTATCGAAAAACACAAAACAAGAAACGGTTATTTCAAATATATCAAGAATAAATATCAACGACTGTAGTCAGAAAAGAAGGTATAGAAACTCAATGAATTTCTCACATATCATTGAAATGTTTTCGTGATTCGAGGAAAAATGTTCTACCTCACATTTCAATCAGCTGATAATTTTAAATATCACTACTACAGCTCCGATGGGTATTGAAAGGTAGGTATCTACATTTCACGAAGAATTTGAGTGCCACCTAAGTATGAGATACAGAGAAAGGATTCCACCTATATTCGTTTACACCTGTACTGCCATTTTTGGTCACAAACAGAATTCTTGGCACAAATTCCCCAACGATTCGTTTCCTGTCTATTATAAATATACATAAATATTTGATCTGCAGACTTGCCATACATATTCCAAATGCAATGAAAGTTTACGTAAATGAACGAATGTGTGTCACTACTTGAATAACTCGAGTATAGTGTTTCGCGAGCATTTTGCCTCCATGAGCGAAAATTTTCTATTCATATCGATTCTCACGTTTGATGAACAGTTTTTTGGCTTGACTAATGACATGTGAAGCGTTGAATCACATAACTTCTTGCCCAATTTATACGCCAAGAAGAGGAATTTTGTATAATTTATAGGAAAATCATACACAATAACGAAGAAAAAGAGAGTTAGTTTGTAATATATTTCTACACATTCGGATAACAGGTTTCTCTCAAAGAATTATATCTTAAGCTCCCAAGTCAGCATTTTGATAAATTATGGTAAGTTCTCACAAATGTTTGGTGCAAAAAATTGAATTTCTTCACGCCATTCAGTCAGGAAAGTTGCTGTTTTAGGTTGACCCTTTTTTTCTTCTTTAAAATGAATCAAACGTCAATGAATGAGTTTTTGTTGATTTGTTCCAGTTGATTTTTTTGCTGTTACCTCTTCCCTAGAAGTATTCGTTTTCAACTTTTTCTATTCTGAAAAGATAAAGCCAGAAACAGTTCCTCCTAACTCCGTTCTCTTCGCAAAAATTTTCAGGTTTCTAAAACACAAGCTTCAAATTCAGTCATAATAAACAGTGGGTGAGAGAGAAATGTAATCGTTGGTTGTGTGAGTATGCCTGTATATGTAGAGTTGTAGTGGAAGAATAATCAACTGAACTTCAAATATTGAGTCTATGACACATTGACACTTTCCTTTCTTTAGTTAGCAAATCTTATCTCCTATTCTTCTCAGTTGACTAACCTCTTCTGCATCTACTCCTAAGTAGACATATAACGTTGCAAAATAAAAGATGAATTATCAACTAAAAACATTCGCTCTCACGCGAATTGCGTTTACAACTTTCAATCAATTTGTCCTGATGATTCTAACCTGGTTTGCGAAAAAATCGAACAACTTCTATTTTTGGTTTTGTATTTTGTTAAAAATTACAGATAAGTATGAAAAAACAAATGAAAATATGGTTATTTTCTAATGCTTGTTTAACATTTGATAAGAACGTTGAAAGTCTCATACTTCATGTTTTTTTGTTGATACCAGTGTTAAAATTATGCGTATTGATCGATCATTTTGACTTTCCTGGATCCAAGAACTTTCATCAAGAACCGGTATAACATCCATTTCGTTATTTTGAATAATTTTTTGGGTGAGTTGAAAAATTGGTGTAGTCGCAGGTCCTTTGGTCTCTCTAGGTCAGATTCAATTGCACCGATTTACTTTTTTTTTCAATCGATGAAGTTGAGTCATTCATATGATTTTGAATCAAACAATACATTATTATTGACGATTAATTACCTCGTTATTCTGCAAAACCATCTTTCTAAGAAATAATTAAATGGAAGTTATATAAATTATTTCTTTTTTCGAATTATATTATTTTTTTCTATATTGATGTTCTTCAACGTGTGATTGTATGATTTGTCACCTTTTGAAAGAACACTAAAAATAACCATTTTTTTTCACCTGACTTCTCCGTAAATTATACGAGAAAATATAAGAATTTTTGTACCGATTCCGGCTTAAACAGAATATTATAGGAAACAAACTGGTGGATGATTATTTTTTCTGAAAAGCATATCTACCTATTTTTATTAGATTCGATTAGATACAATAATACCGTACTTCATTAGGATAAGTTGCTTAATGAGTTTTTTGTTAAAATTTTTGCTTCTAAAAATAATAATCATCATAACAATTTGAAAGAAAACAAACATCTCCACTTTCAAACAAGTGAAACGTGAAAGTTGATAGGGAGCTTGATGTTTATTTTTCAGAAATGTCCAATTATAAAAGAAATAATCATCATTATAGTCATTTAACGGAAACAAAATGCTTAATACCAGAAGCTCACGAAAATTACCATTGCAAAAATTATTTATCAAAGTGATTACATTTTGTAAATTATTTCATTTAGAGTGATTGTTATATTTCACAATCACACCAATCTCAGCAAAAACAACATTTCGTTCCCAAGAAATCTCCAGTTCGGCCTTTCGAGCAAAAATGAGATGATTATTGTATTCCCCAGCGAATTGAATCAAGAAAGAAAAGTAAATATGTTCCTCATATGTTAAAAAGCAAAGTTATTATTACTTCAGACTTTATTGGAGCAAAAAAAGTTGTTTGGATATCGGAACAATAGAAAATAGTTACACTTATGTCAACAAAAAGTGTTTCTTCTTTTATGGCAGTTCAGCAGTATTCATGCAGAGAAGAATAAGCCAGAAAATGGTTCCTAAAAACTCAGTCCTGCCCACAAAAATAATGTAATTTGTTCGATAGTCTTTATGTATTTTTCGGTGGTCTGAATACCTTAAGACCGGAGGTCTCAAACAAATGGTATCTGAAATTAGATCACTTTCCCTCACATTCATTACACTCCCCAATGTTATGAGCACTGAAAAATATTTGATATAAAAAAAATGCATTGCCTCTCTTCTACAACTAAAGAAATGAATACATTTTTGTCAACTCCCATAAAGGGGCGTATATTTTCCCTAAAAAATTCCACAAACTTACCCTTTGGTCAGAAGATATTTTCAATTCCGAAATTAATACAAGTTGATTTATCTCTAATCATGTGATCAACCATGGTGTTCTTGTATACTGGTTACTCTCAGATGATTGTAATTGAAATTTTCTCTTTCAGTAGTGTTTAGTTGATTTTTCCACCTCATCAGCACAAAAAAATCTTTTCATTCATGTTCTAGTACATTACGTATACTGAAACAATTTCGCTTTTGTTGTTATCATATAATTATCCTTCTGCTGTGATTATGCAGCTAATATGTTTGCTCATTAAGGTAACATACCGGAAGAGTTTCAAATATCATAAAATTAATAAGCTGTGTGAATTGTGTTCATTTTTTTGTCTCGATTAAAATATTCTGGACAAGTTTATGAAACATTCGCATTGATTTTTCACGTTCAACATGCTCAGGGTTGAACTTTAGAAGGTGAGACCTCCTCCCCTAGATTTCAATATTTCTCACCACTTGCCAACATGTAAGAAAGATTCTATCTGAAACAGCTACTCCCCTGATTATATGGCGCGATAGGCGCTGAATTATATAGAAGTTATTGTTTTAGCTGTTCTAATTAGATAGATTCTGTCTTCTTTTTTGTGATTGTATTAAACGTCTATGAATGATAAACACATTTGATGTTATTTTCTAATGGGAGTTTTGTTTTCGATTTGCCTTGATTGGAGAAGAGAAGCCAACTATCACTTTTTCAAAACTTTAAGTAGATTGCGACGGTAGTCAAAGCAGTTCAAACCCATGGTGAATTATAACTCCGATGTCATGTTCATACGAAAACATTTACGTGGCTCTCCAATGCAATATTCAGAATTCAACATGAAAAGTGACAAATGAAAATATTGAAATGACCTGGTGAACAGGTGAGACAAAAAAATTGTATTCAACAATAAAATTTCTTTTTTCACGAGGAACTGAATAAAATGATGAAAGAATATTCTATTTAGGGCATAGAGCATAGTTGGAATCTAGGGATTTGTTTACTTTTCCTATCACCTGTAAAGACTTCATCACTTAGGGTTACCTTTTGTGGATAATTTTGAGAGTAAATGAAGAATAATATTCATTACCCCGAGGAATGAAGTCTTCGGATTATAGATACCACTTCTGAATTGCTTTTATTTGTGAATATTTATTGATAAAGGAGTGAAAAATGTACAAACATTCATGACTTTCGGCTGAATTTTTTACTCTAAGACATCGAAAATAAATCCTTATGAGGAATAGAAGAATTGTAATAACACAACGAGTTGAAGGAATTTACTAATCAGAGACACGTGCATATGAAATAATTGAGATTCAGTTGTGGAGTGCATAGAAAGTTGCTAATTGAAAGTTTTATCAGAAGCCCTCACAGCTAGCAGGTGAACCGTGAACATGTAGACATTGCAGAAGAAAATTGTCAAAACAAAACTATAAATCAAAATAAAGATTACCTTGCATTAAAATGTGAGAGAAAGCGATCCAATTCTGATTGATTCATTAACTGTTCAAAATTGCTCAGTTTCAACAGCACAAACACTTGTCACTAAGATTATGCGTTAACATTACAGCGCGTGCCAGCTTTTCCTGTCAATGCCAGTTAACATTACAAAAGAGAGTATCATAGAATATCAGAAAAAGTTACACGAATAGAGTTCATGGTCATGGTTATGCAATATTGGTTGAGGTTGAGAATTTGTTATTATTATTGATCATTGCCGCAATATTTAATATAGGGAATGGATATGTTTAAACTGTTTTACGCATTAGTGACGCATAGGAAATTCAATTGAATTTTACATGATGAGATAAACTTGTTTTGAAAAAAATTAAAGGAAAAGTTTGTTTTATATTCGTTCAGTATTCGAAATATATAGGCTAGATATTTTCGATCTCATTCCAACATAAAAAGGAAGTTTGAACAACAGTTTTCCATTTTTTGATATGAATTGAAACCATTTTTGATATGTCAATAAATGATGTCAAGTGATTTTGAAAATTTGTTTTTTGGTTATCCATTCTTTCAAGTTGGTACTCAAAGACTGGTCATAACAATTGAAAAATGGCAACATTTTTAAGAAATATTATTCATTCAATTTCTAGTTTCGAAAAAGTCATGTTTAATTTAAGAACTCGGTTCCTAGGGCACTAGTTTATATTTTTCTATCATTCATGATAAAATTTCATCATTCTATATTGATTGAAAAGTGAAAAAGTCACAATGTCACTAATAAATATTGGGCAAGGTGATTAAAGTTGCAGTCCACTTTCTGCAATGCAAATATACTCTCAAATAATTGTATTTCCATCGTTTTTTCAATCGACCCCTTTTGAAATCAATCTCGAAAAGCGAAATTAATACAAAAATGATCATGTTATTTAGATTTCGAGAAAAATTCCTCAAAATTCCACAATGAGGTGAGAATTTTTTCCGAAGGTTGGGGGACCTGAACCTTTTTATCGATAAACTAAATCTTGATTCAGCTCATACACTGTAAAGAATATTTTTTGTTGAATTCATTTCGGGTTATAATAAAAATTTTAGCAACGCTCATTTCCATTGATCACCTGACCCAATTAAACTAATTTACCTCTTGCTGCGGGGAAAGGATGTATGAAAAGTTGGTATACTAAAAGTTCGTATCGAGCATCTATTTCGAATCTTCATTAAAAAAAACTCAATGAAAAACTCATAGCATGACATTACCCTCTGGAAACTCTCATAAAAAAATATCGAAGGAACCCACAATGCTTTAGACCTTCTAATTATCCTTCAGATCACTCAGTGTGTGAGAAAAAGTACATTGTTTATCAATGGAAAAGAATATATAGACAATTTGATTCAAAGAAATAACGACGTTTTTTTTTACTTTAAACCAGGTCATGCAGCAGACCTTTAGCTTTAGGCCCGACAGTAAAGAATTCCGAAACAAACAACTAGGTCAAGGATGGTCAAGGAACAAGTTTTTCACCAGAATCTTGACAAAATAATCATGCAGAATAATCAAACAATTTCATACAAACCTGTATTTACGTCATCTTGGTATTTTGTATTTGATATTGTGATCAAAACTGTGTTTCGATCATTCTATAGCAAGTATTAGTCTCATTCTAAAACAGTTATACAAGCGTTGCTAAGAGATGGTGATATTTTTGTTCGGTTATATCGAAAAAGAACGTGATAATGATGGAGCCCTCAGCATCCTTAAACTGAGTTAAGTTGGCTTGCATGAATCCGCCTTCAGTATGTATCTTTGTCAGTTCGATGTCTCAAAAGATTAATGACAACAAAGTTCTCAAATTACATCGAAAGCGTAAAACCACTGAGTGTATTTAATACTGCGGTACTGGATTCAGGTGTCATTCGTAACACTATTTATACCGTATGTTTGAACTCTTGAAGTTTATAAAAATACTATCTCGATTTCTCAAGATAGGATGGAAATAGGTATTCAGAAGATATGATTTCAATATTCAGGAGAGCATATGGCTTCAAGTTTCCTATGGGAAAAACTACAAGAGAAAGTGGAAAAGAATCCTAGAAGAGCATTCATGGTTCTTTCATATTTCAATGAATGATATACACGTACCTATCAATAGAGATTTTTTGAATTTTTTTCTACTTAACTTTCATAATCAATATATCGGGTGATGACAGTCATCACCCGAGGACGATTGCAGATACCAGCAATCGAAATGTCATGAGTACACCCAACTTGAAACTTGGTTTTAACATTTATTCGTATTATTACATTTATTTCTTTATTTAATTTTTTCGACTAATATTTCACATATCATCACACATCATCGTATTCACGATTTTATCGCGATTTTTTGTAACAACATAATTTTCTTTGATCAATCAAACGTTGATATTATTATTCACCAAAGAATCCATTACAACATTTTGTTTGGATTTGATTTCCTTACTTGATTTGTATTTTTATCCTTTCCTTCTTAGCAACAGGTTTCAATAGAGTTGATAATATAAACAATGGAAGTCCAAAAACCATTCCTTTTCAGCAAGGAACATCGTCAACGATATTCAAGCACAATATAAAAAGCTTACAGTAGCCTTTAGATTTAGTATCAGTGTTCTTCTCCTGAAGATGCTAACCTTGTTAGTGAAAGGCAGGTCGAGTGCAAATAATATAAGTTTGGTTATATATATATATATATATATATATATATATATATATATATATATATATATATATATATATATATATATAGTTAAGTTTCCTGAACATTTAAAGCAGGTCATATGAAAATATTGCCAATTCCCTTCGTAAGGGTTTTTGTTTCGCATTTTTACACTATTATCATTACCGTTTATTAAAATCGGAATTGGAAATCACTTCCGACTTTCTGTTTCGGGTGCCATTCCTGACCCCTCGAAAACAGAACATTGGCAAATAATGGCAGATTTTAAAATTACAAATGTACAGTAATAATTTGACTGGACATTAGAATTGGCCTTTTGGCGAAGGTTAAAGAATTGAACACCAGAGAAAACTTTTCAAACAAGTTGAAATATAATAGAGAAACACAGTGTAAAAATTTCCATGTGTTTCCGGCAATAATACAGTGAACATCTTTGTCTTTTGGAAATACACTGTTGCGGGGTATTATATTTCCTTGAGAGTAATGAAATAGATGGGGAAGGAAGGAAAAATAGTTTTCATCCGATCGACAGCAAATATTGATTTTGATCAGCAAAGTATGACTTTTCCTGCCTAGGAAGCAAAGTAAGGACTTTCCTTCTAAGGCAACAAAAGCAATACTTGCAATAGATTTATGTGGAGGAGTGAGTATTCCTAAGTCGCTATAATGTTGTCAAACTATGATTAGTATGAACAAAAACATTTCTTAGCAACCAACCATTCCAACACTTGCGATTTTTATCAAATTTTGTTTTAATTCATAACTACAGAAAAAATAAAAAGATTGTGAGATTTGCAATAATTTGCAAATACATATATCATTATAAACAATCGGAAAAAAATTATATATGAACTATCAACCGCGGCAGCCAATCTACTACTTTGCTGCCTAGTAAAATTATTTTCCGCAAATCGCTAGGAAATCTTGACATTCCAGACAAAATTTCTTTACTGTAAGGAAATTATAATTCCTTACATTCGTAAGAGTTCTACATAAATGACTGAAAACAGTTTCCATAGTAACCCAAGTAATTTTATTACGAAATTCGAAGCACCATTTATTTGTGAATGAAATTATTTGCGATTTTTTCAAAATTAATAATTATCTTTCGAATTTCAAACAATTTGCGGAAAAATAGTATGTTTAACTCATAGAAAAAGCCACATATCACAGTCTCCAGGAATGTTAGGCTTTTCCTAACTGGTAAACCGAGTGGTAAACAATATACGTTTGAAGAAAAAATTACATGAAAAAATACCTTTATTGCAACTGGGATGATTTCAAATTTATAACTCTCGAAAAAATTTAAATTTCTTTTCCATATTTAACAATATTCTTTGTTGAGTACTATCGGTTCGAAAACCTAAAATGGAAGTAATGAATCTCAATATAGCAGTTGAAATGAAAATTGACCAAAATTAATTATTTGAATGACTTGAAACTGAAAAAAATCCGAAAAAATTAAATCATTACAAATAAAAAACAAAAAAAAAATTAATTTGGAAATGTCGTCAGTTCACCCAATATATTTATAGTTTTGTTTTCTGTCCAATTATTTTTTTTTCAACTGTGCCATTTTATCTTTGATTTCTGCTTCTCTGGAGGGTTCGCCGCATTTGAAAAAATATTGTTTCAATAATCCGTTTTTAATTTAGATTTTTCGTTTCCATTTTTTTGTTTCAATTTATATCTTCTATTTCATCATTTTCGAGTAATAAACTTTCAAGAGGCTTTTTAGTTGGGAATTTCTTATTTCCGAATTCTCATTAAAAACAATTCCATTGCACTTTCATGGAGAAATGCCTTGATATTTCATTTGAGGTGTGTATGGGATTCTCACAAAAAATAATGAAGTTGATAGAACTGAAACATTTAAGAAATGGAACCGATTTCAAACCCAGAATGCCTTTTTGTCAAAACACGCAGCAAACCTTTGGAAACGTGGCAAAGCCCAAACCCATCAAAACAAACGTTACTGACCTACAACACTCTTCACCAACACGAGTAAACAAACACTGATCCTTCTCGCCCGCGATTTTCGACTTTCATTGGAAACAAGAGAAGAACGATGCCGCGTGCCCGTTCCAAACTTAACCTTTCTCGCGACTGAGAGAGGTAGCGCGAGTTACACAAGATCGCGGTACGCTGTGGAGTACCGCTGGTTATGCAAGGAAGAAATTCGCAGGAGTGAGAGAAAGCTTTCTTCGAAGTGTTTCGGTTTCGACCGTCGAGGACGTTCGAGTATCTGGTTTCGGTGAGACTTGAGAGGATGGAAATGTTCACGATTAATTCACTTCGTCCCTTGGAGTTTGGAGACAATGAGAATATTCCAAATTGGGATAATTGGGTGCCGGTCGCCTTAAAATTGTCATCAAACTAACTTGCTTCACCAATACCTGATGGATATGGAACTTGCTGACATTCTAGTCTGCTTCAAGTACTCAGAAAAACGGTCTATCCAGCTCCGCTACCGGAATATCATCCGCCATTAGGATAGGATTGAGATAATTGGGTGTCGGTAGCCTTGAAATTTTTATCAAATCAACTTGCCTTACCAATGCCTGATGGGTATGGAACTTGCTGACATTCTAGTCTGCTCCAAGTGCTCAGAAAAACTGTCTATCAAGCTCTGCCACCGGAATGTCATCCGCCATTAGGATAGGATTAGGATAAGTGAGTGTCGGTCGCCTTGAAATTTTTATCAAATCAACTTGCCTTACCAATGCCTGATGGATATGGAACTTGCTGACATTCTAGTCTGCTCCAAGTGCTCAGAAAAACTGTCTATCAAGCTCTGCCACCGGAATGTCATCCGCCATTAGGATAGGATTGGGATAAATGGGTGTCGGTCGCCTTAAAATTTCCATCAACTAACTTGTCTCACCAATGCCTGATGGATATGGAACTTGCTTACATTCTAGTCTGCTCCAAGTGCTCAGAAAAACTGTCTATCAAGCTCTGCCACCGGAATGTCATCCGCCATTAGGATAGGATTAGGATAAGTGGGTGTCGGTCGCCTTGAAATTTTTATCAAATCAACTTGCCTTACCAATGCCTGATGGATATGGAACTTGCTGACATTCTAGTCTGCTCCAAGTGCTCAGAAAAACTGTCTATCAAGCTCTGCCACCGGAATGTCATCCGCCATTAGGATAGGATTGGGATAAATGGGTGTCGGTCGCCTTAAAATTTCCATCAACTAACTTGTCTCACCAATGCCTGATGGATATGGAACTTGCTGACATTCTAGTCTGCTCCAAGTGCTCAGAAAAACTGTCTATCAAGCTCTGCTACCGGAATGTCATCCGCCATCAGGATAGGATCAGGATTTGGATAATCGGGTGTCGGTCGCGTTAAAATTTTCATCAAACTAAGTTGCCTCACCAATGTCTGATGGATATGGAACTTGCTGACATTCTATTCTACTTCAAGTGCACAGAAAAACCACCATTAGGATAACTTCATTTTCAGAAGTGATAATGAATGAAAACTTTATTTTCAAGAATGTAAAATAAGTACTACAGCCTAAAGAAATCGTGGAGGCCAGACCAAATCATTGATGTACCTGCCCTATTATTAAAAAAATAAACGAAAATATAATACGATGTTATACATGAACAGATGACACAGATATTCTAGCAGTGTATACTGGATGTTAACTATGTGCAATGTGCAATTTTGACGACAGTTCATGTGATAACAATTCAGATTGACTCGTGCAAAATCAATTTGCTGATAGAATATTCAGTTCACAAGGAAATCCTAAGATCAGCTGATGATTACGAGACAAACATCTTCGATCAATTTGCAAGCTGGAATATAATATTATTATTATAATATCTTCGTGATATCAGCGAGGGGAGTAGTTGTTTTTTGATAGGTGTGAGTCAGTTGATTTAACCTACTGTGTAGGAGAGTTGAGACTGGCCCGAACAAATTGTTCATTTAGAACATTTAATTAAAAGCTAGTCTTCAAGCATGCCCATTGATTACTTGTGGAGAGGCAGAATAGCCCGAAACCGGTCTGCAAATGTGCCCCACCCAAATAATTGATAACTAAAAAGTCCTGCACTGACATCTGTCGGCTATAATCCAACACAATTCACGGTATTAGCCAGGGGAGGGGGGAGTAGTTGTTTTCTGATAGTTGTTAGTCTGTTAGCCTACTGTGTAGCTAAGTTGAGGATGACCTGAACAAATTATTCATTTAGAATATTTGATAATAAGGTTCAAGGTCATAAGGACAAGTCAAATGTGTCATAATGACATAATGTCATGGTCAATGTTTTTGATTCCTTTCTGGTCCTTCGTAGTCGGTGGTGGTTTAGCGGTTTACAGCCCTGTCGTATATTTGATTTGCTTCGTCACTGCTGGCTCGGTGCGATAAGTTATTGTTCGTCTCCTATATACTAATCCTGGTGGGTTTTCTTGGTTGAATACACCAACCATAGATTTTTCTGGATTTGCTGACAGTTGGAAAGGAAAATGCGTTTCTGTTAAAATTAGTAAGACGAAACAGAGCGCCTTGGCACCCAAAACAATTAGCGAGCCTTACCTGCACAAGACCCTGCCTTCTGGACTCACTCGAAAGTAGGCATTATAAAAAATATCGCTTGATAGACTATTATAGAAATGACACCCCGTATTCATTCCTCTATGCCTGGTGGTGCTTGAATGGACGCTATGTGCGAGTGCCCACCGACATAAAGAGTCATTTATTAATCCCCTCTTGAAACTTTTTCTGTGGCTTCATTATGTCCAGTCTACCACTACCAGCAAGTATGGAAACTGGATGTGAGGGCGTTTTCGGTTATAATTGCACGAGTGCATAAAAATTACCGATAATTTTGCAAGAAAGCGTGATATCTAAAAATTGCAAGTTTATTTTCATATTTTGGCGAAAGTGCCAGAGTCCGAAGGACGAGGGCTCTTTTACAAAATATGAAAATAACCGAATGCAATTTGTATAAGATATCACGCTTGAATGCAAAATTATCTGGTCATTTTTATGCACGAATGTAATTCATTGAAATATTTCACGAATAAATAAATTCTCAAGGAAATGTTATTTTTTGTTCATTTATACTTTCCTCTATAGATTGTATGGAGCACTCACCAAAACGCGAAATGTTTTTCTATTTTTGAAGTCTATCTGACATTTATTTGTGTTGTTTACTGACTTCTAGCGATACGATTTCAAATGTGTTGTTATGGTGACTTGATACATGCAATTACCGCCGTAAGTTTTCGAAAATTGCATTGCTCTTATGGGACATTTTATATATGAGGGAAATATTCACTATAATTGATTTGAAACATGTAAATGCGGTGTAACCTCAAAAATTCATACAAATAGTTCTTGAATAATATTATTCAAAAGACAATTTTATTTGATGCGCGATTTTAAGGTTGTTGGACAACAGTTTTTGGAACCTTAAGGGGGTCCAGCAAAGGAAATTTTGCATTACTACGTTGGTGGATTCCCTCAAGGTTCCACCATTTTTGGCCGACAACTCTCGAATCGCGCTTTCAATAAAATAACCTTTTGACTAAATCTTATTCAAGAACTCTATGTATAAATTCTTGAGGCTACACCTCATTTACATGTATAAAATTAATCATACTGAAAACGCCCCCACATCCAGTTTCCATGAAGCCACAGAAAAAGTTTCAAGAGGGTATTAATAAATGACCCTTTATGTGGGAGGGCACTCCCACTATTACTATTTATTGAATGTATGCTCACTGCTGAATATACAATTGAGAAGTTAGTATAAATATATAGATACAACAACCAAGATGCTGTTTTCACTGGAAGTGTTTTAAGAAGAATCACGTTTTATGAGAGCAAACAAAATATGAAATATACTTTTTTGGTTGGCGAACACTAATGCGATATCGGATTCTTGACCCCAAACTGGTAAATTTATTAAAGAAGTCTACTTGTAAGAGTGAGATCAAGATCAATACATCCTTGAGTGTAACTGAAATAATAAAAACATTCATTTTATTGCTAACAAAATTCATCTGCTCTTCTCATTTCAGGTTAGGGTCAGTAAATGTTCCAAGAACAAAGCAAAGCCTCCTGCGGGCAATGGTCGGCTAATTGTTTTGGGTGTCGAAGTGCTCTGGGAATCTTACTGATTTTCACAGTAGCACATTTGCTTTTTCAACTGTAAGGAAACTCAGAAAAACCCACAGTGCTACTGGGTCTGTTTGTGTATTCTATCAAGATATCCCACATGCCAGGATTGGCATCTAAGCAACCAAAAATTGACTATCGCAACGAGACAGCCAGAAGAATTCTACCCTGACCGCTGATTGGACCAGCAGTAAGAAAGCCAAATTAAATGCCTATACGACAACACCACTTACCATACTGATCAGATATATCAGGATAAAAGCTGAATATATTTGTGAGTTCAGGTATACTCTTGGCAACAATATCTATGCAAGAATAGCTTGTTTTTTTGTTAGTTGAGGTGAAAATTCTTGTGAATTAATTCACCATTGAAGTCATATAATGACCAAGGATTCAAGCGTTTGACTTTTTCTCACATTCATTTTCAGATTTCCACAACAATAAATGACATAATAAGAAAATACTGATTGTTTTGGTTAGAATACAGAATATCAAAAAAATGTCTGAGTTTCAATTGCATGGGCTGTATGAAATAATGAACCACATTTTTTCTCGATTGAAAGTGAAAAACAAAAAAGAGTTTGAAAATGTTTACAAGTAGAGTTTCTTCTTCGTTTTCAG
The DNA here is from genome assembly GCA_032362365.1 of Zygogramma bicolorata. Taxonomy (NCBI): domain Eukaryota; kingdom Metazoa; phylum Arthropoda; class Insecta; order Coleoptera; family Chrysomelidae; genus Zygogramma; species Zygogramma bicolorata. The sequence continues at coordinate 1,532,806 of JAVJAQ010004414.1, read as the reverse complement.
CATGCACAGTCTAAAAGTTCGATAAAACAATTTTCCCTTTCAATTTCAGCCGTTATCGTTTGAATAGAGGAAGAACAGCTTGACACGCGAGCGATACAGGATATTTCCTATTGTCATTGCCTGATAATGGAACGGCAATCGCTGAAGAGTGTATTAAACCGATGACTTCCTAGTACCATCCATAATGTGCCCCTTAATGTATACACGAAGAAAATTGATCGATAACGCAACATAATGTGCTCAACTTCATGATAATTAGTTTCAACTGAGCATGAGCGAGTAGACTTTGTGAAACACGCAAATTACGGTTTGTTACGAGACTTGGAATCACACTTCCGCAAAATTTTGAACATGCAATGAATTGTTCATTTACATGGAAGGGAAGCGTGTAGTCACTTGCACTGATATTATCGGAGAGGCTGTAATTGGATGAGTAATTCATTCCCTTTTGCAGCAAGACGTCCGACAAATTCAACGAATCAGTTTCAATTATCGTCGTGATTACCTAAGTTTAAAGCAAAATGTTTCCTGCTTTACAATGTTTTTTCTACTTGTTCCTGGAGCCGTCGTGTTGACCCTAAAAGAGGAATCAATTTTTCATGTGATATTCGAGATTATTAAAATAATTTCTCGGTAGATATACACACCGAGGTGGAAAGTGATTCATTCCTGTCGTAAGATCAGTTAGAGTTTACTGAGACGCAAAGCGTCGAGGTTAGCTATGATCTCGAGACAGGAATGAAAGTTCCTACCGAGGTTTGTATACTATTTTATTTACAACCATCATATTTCGATTAAAATAAATGAATCTCTGGTTCGTTCTGAACATATCTAAATTATTACATTTAACGACAAATCACCAAGAACGCGGTTTTCTCAGAATAATCAAGTAGATATATTGTTAGCGTGACTACGGGGTATACAATTTTCACCAATATAATTAAATGTCAGATAAAGTAAATAAATGACAGATAAAGTCTAGAATAGATGAAATGACGTCAGTATTGACAGCATTACATATTATGGTTGTGAATAAAAAGTATTTTATGGAAATGAAAGAAAACAATAATAATAAAAAAGGCTCTAAAATCAATGAGGAATGAAAAATCTTTATATCTTGTAGGATCGCAGTTGAATTACTGAAGAAAGCATGCTGGAAATTTCTGCTGAGAAGATAAAAATGAATACAAGAATTTCAATTTATAGAAATATCATTAGAAGTATTGTCTGGTATTTTATGAACATTGATGCATTTTATTTCTGAAGAATATTCTGTAGTCATCTACGTAGGTCAAAAACTCATCATGTTCGAAGAATATGGAAATATTGTTGACGTGAATTAAAACATGGGGAGGTTTAATTCAATGTGTCAAACCAACCAACTTGCCGAATCCATATCTGGGAGCCAATTGATGCATTGATACAGAAAATATGTCTCAAAATCCTCAAACTTCCTAGGGTCCTGGATTTGTCGATAGGCCATGAAGGCTGTGGCCTAGGGGCGACATATTTCAGAGAAATTTTTCAATGGTGGTATTGGTGGGATTGGGATCAATTTGATTAGAGAAAAACTATTGTTTCTCTGCCAAAGTTTCGAATTTTAATGAATTCATCATCAGGGCTCTACAACAAAAACAAGTTTCGTGTTAAAATGGTAGAATATAAATAAAATAAGAGAATGCCAACAAACTATTGTAACATTTTCAGGGGTTCAAGATGTTGATTATTGAAATTTTTTTTTTGAAAAATACTTACCAGAAATCAGTTTTTCCGAGTAAAAATATTAAAATTATGTATAAAACAGACATTTTAGATACACACTCTAGGTACAAACAATTCCACATTGAGCACGAGACAAACGATTACTGAAATAAAATTCATAGAATGGGTGTAGTTCTTATGAATGCTGATGAGAAAAAAAAACGTAATTGTTGAAAAAGAAAGCTTACTTAATTTCAGAGAATAAAAATAAATAGTCAAACAAGTAATCCTTTCGTCGTGGTTTTTCTGTTTCACACCTACAACGATTTAAAAAAAAAATTGGAATTGATATTAGAATTATTGTTTGAACGTCATTATTTTGTGGTGAATCAATATATGTTCCGTAGTTTTTTGGGTTTGTAACCTACCACGATCTGAAAAAATTAGAATCAATATTGAAATCTATACAAGTGTAGATGGGCAGATTCTCAATCTACCCCGATTGATTGTCGAATTTTCATAGCGGCATGTTCCATGACATTTCATAGCTACCTAATACAAAATATGTCAAAATAATCTAATTTTTTAAAGAAACTTGCATTTATTTCGGAAACCTGACTATTCAGGTATAGGAACATGACATATCGTTTGAAAGAAACTTCAATTATCGTTCAGGATTTTCGATAATATACAGGTTGTTCCATTTGAAAAAATGCACTTTTCACCACTTTTGTTTGTATCAGTAAAATCACAAATTTTGAACGACCCTGTATAATGGAGAAAAAATTTCTTCAGAAACAACTAATACACAAGGCATTGTCAAACTACATCCAAAATTTCAGCTGTCTTCGAATCCAAATACCGCAGTAATAAGCATTTGATTAAAGCTATGTTTCGCACAACAAATAAGGAAATCAATGAATTTCTCGAAAACCACTAGAGATAGGTATAGGGAAGTATCATATAAAAATAATCGGAAAGCAATAACAAAGCGAGAAATGCAATAATATATAGTGTGTCCTATTTAAAATATCAAAGTTGTTGCTACTTCTCAATATAAGCGGCAACGTCGCAGCGCTGAAAATATTTTAGATCGATAGAACAAAACTAGTTACCCAAGAAATCAAATTTTCAAAATGATCCTATGTCCCGTTTTCCAGAAATTTCTAATAGGCCATCGAGTTTGGGACACCGTGTATATATATATATATATATACCGTGTGTCACAGACTCTGGGTACACCCCCGTTTTCTCCTTTGCTTCTTTAGCTATATTTCTGAAATTTGGAACATTGAATATGCTCACTGAGCAGCATTTCTCGACATATCTGAAAGAAAAAAACAACTTCCAATTTTTCCGGAAATGGCATCAACTTTCGATTCTTGAATGGGACACCCTATATATTGTTACATGAACGTTTAGGGATGATCATGAGGAATCCAACGATACCAGGTTTGATGATGTTATCTCCAATGACTGCGGAGATATCGCCATTTATTTTATTCATAAGCTCAATGAGTGGGAGAGAGAATTGGATTGACCGGCCAGAAAAAGTTTCTTTCTCCTACTCGTTGAGCTTATGGATAAAATAAATGGCGATATCTCCGCAGTCATTGGAGATAATATCATCAAACCTGGTATCGTTGGATTCCTCATGATCATCCCTAGCCGATCATGTAACAATATACAGGGTGTCCCATTCAAGAATCGAAAGTTGATGTCATTTCCGGAAAAATTGGAAGTTATTTTTTTTTTTCAGATATGTCGATAAATGCTGTTCAGTGAGCATATTCAATGTTCCGAATTTCAAAAATATATCTAGAAAAACAAAGGAGAAAACGGGGGTGTACTATGAGTCTGTGACACACGGTATATATATATATATATATATATATATATATATATATATATATATATATATATATATATATATATATATATATATATATATATATATATATATATATATATATATATATACATATGTTGTTGTTGTTGAGTTCGGGTTGAACCGCGTCTGGAGTTTTGTTCTCGACGTTTCGGCTCCGATTTTGGAGCCATTTTCAAGAGGTAAATGTGACTTCACGCTGAGGTCTCAATCTGCCTACTCCTCAGGTGTTGTCATAGGGGGCAAGGGTTTGTGACTTGACGCCGGGGCCTCAATCTGCCTACTCCCCAGGTCTCGTCACGAGTTCTTTCTAAGGTCTCAACGTTTCAGAAACTAAATCCGCTTCCGTTCTCAAAACTTATACGCAAATTCCTGTTCAAATGCAAATTTTCCTTGTAGGCAATCTTCGTGATTGACATTTGTCAAATATTTCAATTACGAAGATTGCCTAGAAGAGAAATTTGCATTTGAACAGGAATTTGCGTATAAGTTTTGAGAACGGATGCAGATTTAATTTCCGAAACGTTAACGATAGTTAGATAGTTCTCATTATTTTTTGATAGTCAAAATTTTATAATTGATAATATGTTTTGATAGTCAAAATTTGATTTATACGAGAAGTTGCTGACTAATTGAACTTGTTCTATCCAAAAAGAAGTGTTCTACCCCAAAAATTTGATAAAAAAAGGGTTTCTTCTGGATGGAACACATCCAATTAGTCAAACGATCAACTCAGACAAGAAGAAATTCTATCTCAAACAATTATTCCCCTAGCTATGTACCGCGGCGAGCTTTGAATCGCATTTAAGTCATTTTTTTCCATTGCAAAGAAAAGGTGCGCCATTCTTCCTTGCTATCCTGTATTTTCGACTGAAAAATGGAGTATTACGTGCATCTAATGAGAGTGGTTGGTCAGTGCAGTCAGGCGTGTATCCACGGACTGCTATAAATTACTTCCTGATCTCTTCCACTCGAGCACGAGCCAACTGTTTGTTATTCGTCACTTGAGCTGTTCACAGAATAAAACAATAACCATAATGATGTCGAAGTTCTCATTATTATTTAATATTTCACGAGTGAGCAATTCGAGGTTGATACACATTTGTTTTTGTTAGGAAATGATAGTTTATGTAAACGCATTTGGAAGATGAGCATCAGATAGAAATAATTTTTTTTGTCCAATTGATAAAAATATTGAACATTCTCTCGCATCAAAACTGAGTCAATGGTGTGGAAAATTATTCGTCACATATTACTCGAAAATGTGCTTATTTTCAATCTCAATTCAGTTAGGAAAGTGACCAATCGTTCACTCAGCGGAGGAAAAGGTCGGAAAAAACTTAGTAGTTGCCAAACTTTTTTTTTATTCGAAACGTTATTCCGTTCATCGGAAATGAGGAAGTGTTAACATCCCCGCTAACGTGTACATACCAATGTAGTTATACGTAACAAGCCAACCCTGACACACAAACTCAGTACAGAGCGGTCAGAAGATATATTATATGTATTCAGTTCCTACCTAAAACCATCAACATCTCCAATAACCATTACTTTACACCAGTGTTCATGAAAAAATAAGGTTATTGAGCCTTTTTTCAGCCACTGTATCTAACTTTCGACTCTGGTCTGTCTCGCTTAGGGCCAGCACAATTTTATTGACGAAAATGCTGTCAATATATCAGTTAGTAATCCTAATAGTACTTATTTGAAGCAATCCTTGAGAAACCACTTAGATTAATGGGATATGTTTGGCATGTCAAAACATTCATTGACACCAAGTTATTATTTTTAACTCGTACGTAGGCGAATGCCATTCACAAATCATAACAATGATAGTGGTTAGGACTATTAGGAGCTTCAAATAGTTTGCAACGCCTGCCAGGAACGTAAAATTTATATCATGTTCGTTATACGGGGTGTTATTTAAGTACGTGACTAACCTGAGTATCTAATTCTAATACAAAAGGTTCATATAAATATGAGTCCGGTAATGCTTCGTTTTTGAGATACAGGGTGTCAAAATTTCTAATGTTGTGTTACATCGAAAATAGTGTCTAAAAATTCGAAAGATGATTTTCGTGTTCTGTTATTTGTTCAATTATAAATAAGAAGCTTGTTATTACATGTCCGTGCAAATACACCCCGGTTGTTGATGGTTTCCTAGTTTTATTTTGTTGTGCCAAGAACATGCAATAAAGTGATTTTTTTCAAACAAAGCGGGATACATGAAGAAAGATAGAGATAAAGAAGTTGTTATGTCAGTAGAAGAAAAATAACTGAAATTGCTAAAATCAGTGGCTCATAATTTTTAGTCAAATTATGTAACATTGGACATAATGATTTCAATCTAGTTATGGTCAAATTATTCCCTTAACACCCCAAATACCACCGACAAATTTAAGGAAAATCGGCTAAACGATTATTGAGATATTCAAGAAAAAACGATATTTTTTACAAATGTTGACATCTTGTATATTGAAAACGAAGCATTACCGGACCTATTTTTTATGAACCTATGTCTTAAGATTACTCAAAGAAACACCCATTTGAATTCGGCAACGTACTCGGATAACATCCTGTTTACTATTTTTTCGAATGATTTTCATAATAAAAATCTCTTCAAAAGTAAAATATTTTTCTTGAGAATGCTATTTGCAGAATTTTGTCTTTCATCACAATCAATATACAATGTAACCCTCCATGCGTTTTACAAATCGACTGATCACATCATTGCCATATGAACTACATGAGAAACAGCGACAAGAAAGCTGATTCATGATACGAGTTTCTGTATTCGAAGTGAACAATACATAAATAACCATTGCGACGATTTTCTTCGATAACGATGTTTTTAGTATCACTACTTTTGTTCGGGTTCTTCTTCAAGGACGGCCTTCAAACCCGAACAAAAGTAGTGTTACTGAAAACCTCAGCCGCGAAAGCCTCAACCATTTTGTCATCAATGTTTTTCTTTTCTTGCGAACCCAGAAATAAAATACTGAAATCGTCTAAAAAACTTATCATGCATTACAAATATTCTTGTTATGAGATACCAATCAATTATGAAACAAAATTAGATCAATAGGTAGAGTGTAAGTGTGTAATTCCCTATCCAACATCTTAACTGTGTTCAGTTCACGTTTCTACAACTAAACTGTCATCATCAGCTATTTGCGACTATGCCTCATTACTGTTTGAACGTCATTATTTTGTGGTGGATCAATATTTATTCCGTAGTTTTCTGAGTTTGTAACCTAACACAATCTGAAAAAATAAGAATCAATATTGAAATCTATGCAAGTGTAGAAGAGCATCTTTCTAAGCTATCCCGAAAATTTGCCGCGTTAACTTAACCAGTTCCTTCGAAGTGGAACACGTCCAATTATATTAATTCTCTCAGATTATTTAGGCTACTAGCCCAAAAAACTACAAAGAAAATACCTATTATACCAAATTTAAGGAAAAAATGTGCGTCTAGATTTTCGAGAACTGCTAGCTTTTTCCCTGAAGAAATCAAGAATTAATATTGAAATGAATACCAGTGTAGAAGGTCAGATTTCTAATCTATTCCAAAAATTTGCGTTAATCAAAAACAGTTTCTTTTAAATTAAACACGTCCCATTATATTAATTCTTGATTTTTTGGTAGGTTACTAACTCGTATAAACGGCGAAGATAATGCCTTATTATTATACACAAATTAATGAAAAAAATGGGCTTCAAGAGTCTCTTGAACAAGCGTGCAATCTTGTTGTTGGGGAGCAAAATGTCTATTTGCTTCAAATTTTGGATTAAGGTGGCCTTTACTTGATGGAAATCCATAGTTATTACGCCATAAGGTAGAACACTATTAAATTTCCACAAAATTTATTGTCTTCGCGACATGTTTCGATACACTGTATCTTTTTCAAGCGAATGCATTATAAACACTAAATTATTCTTTGTTAAAAGCTCCTCAAATACATCAGGGCCTACCCTAATTATCCCTGATTCCTAGAATAATACAACTGATACTGATGATGATTCCTAAACTTATGAATCAGTATCAGTTCACAAGTTTAGGAATCATCATCAGTATCAGTTGTATTATTCTAGGAATCAGGGGAATGATGATGATTCCTAAACTTATGAATCAGCACCAGTTCATAAGTTTAGGAATCATCATCAACTTATGAATCAGCATCAGTTCATAAGTTTAGGAATCATCATCAGTATCAGTTGTATTATTCTAGGAATCAGGGGAATGATGATGATTCCTAAACTTATGAATCAGCATCAGTTCATAAGTTTAGGAATCATCATCAGTATCAGTTGTATTATTCTAGGAATCAGGGATAATTAGAGTAGGCCCTGATGTATTTAACAAAGAATAATTTAGTGTTTATAATACATTCTCTTGAAAAAGATACAGTGTATCGAAACATGTCGCGAAGACAATAAATTTTGTGGAAATTTAATCGTGTTCTACCTTTTAGCGTATTTGCTTCAATCTACACGACACCTTTTCTTTCAGAGGTGAATTCTACACCTGATATAGTGGTCATATACACCTACCAAACCAAAACTACGAAACTGCCGCATGGTTGGCAGTGAAAAGCCGTTCGTTGTAATAATTACATTGCATAATTTGTGCGCGCGGCCTTGTCGACCTACATTTTTCGGTTGTTTACAAAGTAACTCCTTCATTTCCTGGTCGTTTATCATACGTGCACAATATGCCTCAAAACCGTGTGGTAGGGGATAATTTCCAATTTCATTTCGATTAGCTTTCTTCTACTTATGATTCACTTCTTCCCATAATTCGAACTGTAATAGTTCGAATGGGATTTTAATTTGATCGTGTTATGTAAGTCGTTATTCTGATTTCGGATTGTGAAATGGGTAAGTGGAACATACAGGAAAAGTCCTCAGTACTTATTATATATATTTCCGGTGGTAAATCATAACATTATTTCATAAACAACTCAAACGTAGTGTATGCCAGGAGTGTTAGACTGAGAAAAACAAAATCAACATTAAAAATCTCTCTCAGAGAAAATACATCCATTAATATTCTGCAAGAAGCATTTTCGAACTGGTCGTTTGATTATTTGATGATAACAATCAAGATATACATCAACTGCTAATCGGTCACTATTTTTGTCCACCTTTGATGTTCGAAATGTTTCCAAGAAAATAATTATAGTTTGGATTAGTTTGACCATATGAAATGTATGATTATAAGTAAAGCATCAAATCAAAAAGAAATGAGGAAACATCGTGATCACTGGGTATTCAATGGATATCCATAAAGTCCCTCATTGGTTCCGTCGAGGTTCAATACTGGTGAAAAATTATATTTTAAGAATATTTATTCTGCTGATTCATTCACTTCTTCGAAGATGCAGGACGAAAGCAATTTTTGACATTTAATTACTAAAAAAAACATGGTAAGTTTCTTAATTTACTGGAGCTGTTCGAAGCCTAAATGGAGGCCTCCAATCTTCTCCTTATTGATTACCAAATCATTTCAAAAACACAGGGATCATCCCATATCGGAGGTCTTTTTAGCAATTATTCGAATGTTTCACATCTTCCACTGGAGTGAAATGAACTATGGCCGCTTGGAAATAATTCAGGGGGTCTGAAACCAGCGAGCGAACATCCCATATGTAAAATTCACTTAACCCATTCCAGCAATCTCAGTGATAACCTGTTGAAAACTCACAAGATCACACTCTCATGTGCAGGTGTCCCATTGAATCAAGTCCATTGTAAGATGCCTAGGAAATCCTGGTGTATCTACTTATACCTGAATAATTTTGGGATAAACTTGGCGAAAAACGATTGCTTGATTTTTGATATCATAAAAACTTCAGATCGCTATTGTAGATGGCGATCAGTCATATAGCATATGAAGCTTAATTTTCACTAGAGAGAAATGTGCAACCGAATATTCTACTACTGTTTATTATTTGACTACTGAGATTTTGACAGTCCTGACAGCCAATCAAATGCGTTTCAGAAAACGTGCATGTAACGTGGAAACCTACCGTTAACAACCTGTCAATCCTGTCACTGTCACCTGCTACCTCTACAATTTTTTAGTGTTTTCATATCATTTTGTAAGACTAGACTTCGATTCCGAGAAAATATACTTTGCCCATTCGCCCGAGAATGAACGACAAAGTTGCCTTCTGTTAAAAAAAACATGCTAGTGTATCGAAAGTGATAGACTGTCTTGGAATGGGGATACACGCATCAGTTATGCAACCGTTCAAAATACGTATCACATCGATATTTCCTTTATTTAAACAAGTTTTAAAACTCATTGATAAAAGCTACAGATGTTTTACTCCTCGATATAAGACTTTCGCTCAAGCTGAAACAAATAAAATTGGCTACGACGCTACATTCATGTTATTTTTTGGGGCGATTTGTTTCTGTAATTACCTTAGGTACTGAATAGAGACCACCCAAAAATACAAAATCTTCTACACATCGTGAAAAAGTACTCGTAATTTCTTCAAAACTCATTCTACTTATATAGACTTTTAAACACTGTTGAATACGAAGAAAGAATATCAGATAGTTTTCATAACAATAAACCTGATAACAATATCAGATTTGGCAGATGTTTAAAAATGCTCATATAACGCCCCTTATACAAAAATTAGAAAGCTTTTGTAATGGCCGATTGTTTTTCGCCAAGAAACTCTAAACAATATCTAATCATTAGATACACCAAGGTTTCCTAGGCATCTTAGTCCATTGCAATTCTTGTTGCCAATGTTACATCCTCCAGAAACGGAAGTAGCGGTCATTCCTAAATACCCCACCAGCAAGTCTTTCTGAAAGGAATTCCGGTACGATTGTCCAGCCACCATATATTAGAACCAAACGTTAAACGAGAACTGATGTTGAGAATGATCCTCATCTGGATTTTTTCAACACCTGTATGGTTATTGTGAAAACTCCTTATTGCATTTCATGAGAGAGTCAGTTCATTGGTAGAAAATCAGCTTAAGTAAATGAGATTGGTAACAGTCCATGGAAGTTAACGTCAAAATCCAATACATGAAAGAAAATCAACAGGAAGAAGTAGCTGAACGCTTTGTATGTGCAATTAAAAACTAACTATCAAAATAAAGTTCCCGGACCAGAAATCATTCTACTAGTTCCGACTACAATTGGATGATCTTGATGCACATTACTAATTTCATAATATGACAATTGGTTTTGTCGAAAAATATTTTCAATATTCTCAGAATAGCTCAAACAATAGGTAGGTAGGCGACCCCTTATTCTTGTAAAATGGTTATTAGATATACTGTATCGGAAAAATTGTAGATCCGAATCGTGTTAGCTCATATGTTCAATTTCTGAAAAAGAATTATAACTGAAACTGGAAAAACATATGATTATTCATAAACACGAACCCAAAACGGTATTTTGTAGAATGATTTTTCGTGAAAAGCTGATTTGTCGCTTGCTTTTGATATTGAAAAATTGAGATGCCATTCTAAAGTTGCTTTTTTTCGGCATCCGGGTAACAGAGTACAGCCACATTCTATTTTTTTTGTTAAATAACTTGCCAAATGTTGTAACATTCTCATGCAAAGACTGGATGTTGCATGGACGGCAATCACTCCAAATGGAACAACTATCATAACAATGACTCAGCCTTTTTCGAACATTCACTCGCATTCCTCACAGAGATTCCAAATCACATGCACAGACAACTTTCTTCGAAAGAATGAGCCGAGCGTCAATCACGTAATATTTCGCGCCCGAAGGAGCTAAAGGCGCCAAGAGACTATTAACATTTTTTCAGCTGGTGAGTTCTCATTTCATCTTGATCTGCATACTCATAAATCGAATACATAATCATCAGTAGTCACTGTCCGCATAACCAACGATTCCATTGATCTTGTTAAAATATAATAATAACTTCAACCATTTCACAATATTCAACTCACTGTATGCTTTCATTTCTATCCAATTCATCTTCGAGAGTGTCTCTGTATGGGGTCGGATTGGAATAACTCTATGGTGGATTCTGCCTGTCGTAGAAGAGGACTAAACGAATCACCTTAGGTGGAAGATAGTCTTTACCATCGCCCTGACAGATACCAGCATGTCAAATTTAATATGATATTTCCGTTTTTTCCCAATTATTCAATCCAAAAAATGATGATGTCTCCCAGAGTGGAAAACTCCAAAAGTAAAATGCTTCCCCAATTGGATTTCTGGGTGGAAGGTACTCGGGGGGATATCATTCATGGATAGTATTAAGAATCGATTATTGTAACATTCGTGGGATGAATAAAAATACCCATAATGTGCGTCACCATTTGCGTACAGAAAAACCTAAAATATTCATTCCAACTGAAACTCAGGTCCATTCATCTACGAATAGTATATATGATTTACGCAGGATATTAATTCTATTCTCGTTTCAAGGTGGTGTTTGTCTTTTCTCTTGGAATGATTCACCGTGCCAATGCGAAGAAGGGCTATAACTATTTTGACGTGATGTGGTTTAGGCTTGTCGATCGTCAACAGACTAAATGTGTCTGTTGACTTTATTTATTTCCTTACAATGACTCTTTTGACAGACTATTCAAATTTTTTATCGGAAAAGATCGACTTCATTGAAGAAAACCATCCAACTGCTGAAGTCACTATATTCGGTGAATTCAAGGTACATAATTCGTCATGGCTTAAATTTTGGAATAAAACAGACCAAAGAGGGCAACAGGCAGAGCCATTTGCTATTACTAATGATATGGAAGATAGATCAATCCACTCGTATTCCTGATACGAATAGCCAATTTGCCAAAACACTGGACCTGTTTCTCAGTATTCATCTCAGATCAAAATTCAGCCTTCCTTTAGTGGTACTGATCAAACAGTGATATCGACCACTTATTGGTTTTCAGCTCCAATAAATGGTAAACTGTCCACACGACGTGGCTGTCATTACAAGCCAGCAGACTGGTCACACGACCAATGTTTTTCTCTGATTTACCTTGGGAAAGGGTTTGTTTTTCTTCTGGTGATCCCACTTTATGTGCTCAAGAAATCTCTGATACAATCATTCGGGGAATTGAGACATTCAATTTCAAGTAGTAGACACCACAGTCTGAAGGACCCTGTTTGAGTAAAAGCTGCTCTGAGGCTGTCATATCCACAAAATCGGCATTCAATCGCTGTCGCTCAAATCCAGGTTCAGAAACGAGATCCAAGTATGTAAACACAAGAAATATGTGTAATGAAACAATTGAAGCTGCTAAAGGAGCACATTATCATATAATTCGTTCAAGACTTGTTGAATGTCCAAACAGTTCTTGTTCATTTTGGTCATTGCTAAAGGTGAGATTTGTTGGTGCTGCATACACGTGACTGATAAATCAGGGAAAGTCGTATTTCGTGTAAATAAATTTATTTAAATATCGCAGAGCGCTTTCGGCTATTAAGCCATCTTCAGTGCTATACCTGCAAGTAAGTAATAGTCAAAAATTGGAAAATTGGTTTGAAGGTTGGAAATGAATTACTTACTCGTCTAGGTATTTACAGGAAGATCTTCACAATCACAAATAGTCGTGAGACATTAAATTGAATAAACATCACGGTTAAAGTCAGTGCCCTTTTGGGTTGACAATTAAATTTTTTCTTGTTAAAACATTGTAAAATGATTAAAAATTTATTTGATTCCCAACGTGCTGCATGCTAAGCAAGAGGGGTGACAGGAAGTGAAATTTGACGTTGACTTAAGGTCTTAAATGATTCTAGAACATAAACTTTGTGACAAATGACATATTAGTGACTACAGTACATAGTACATCAAAACTTTCCAAGGTGAGCAAAGAATTGTTCAATTGAGATTATTTGAAATAGGTAAGGTACGTTCTCGGTCTACCTCCCAACAGAAACTCCACTATAAGAACGCTGAAAAGTGTACCAGCCGTTTGAGTCTAATGAGAACCCAACTTATGGTCACCGTTATGGTTCTTATGGTTCTCATTAGACTCAAACGGCTGGTACACTTTTCAGCGTTCTTATAGTGGAGTTTCTGTTGGGAGGTAGACCGAGAACGTACCTTACCTATTTCAAATAATCTCAATTGAACAATTCTTTGCTCACCTTGGAAAGTTTTGATGTACTATGTACTGTAGTCACTAATATGTCATTTGTCACAAAGTTTATGTTCTAGAATCATTTAAGACCTTAAGTCAACGTCAAATTTCACTTCCTGTCACCCCTCTTGCTTAGCATGCAGCACGTTGGGAATCAAATAAATTTTTAATCATTTTGCAATGTTTTAACAAGAAAAATTTTAATTGTCAACCCAAAAGGGCCCTGACTTTAACCGTGATGTTTATTCAATTTAATGTCTCACGACTATTTGTGATTGTGAAGATCTTCCTGTAAATACCTAGACGAGTAAGTAATTCATTTCCAACCTTCAAACCAATTTTCCAATTTTTGACTATTACTTACTTGCAGGTATAGCACTGAAGATGGCTTGATAGCCGAAAGCGCTCTGCGATATTTAAATAAATTTATTTACACGAAATACGACTTTCCCTGATTTATTGCTAAAGGTGTCGCTAAAAATTCCACTTTTACTGTTTTCATTTTTTTCATTTCCTTCCATTTTTATTCTCATAAATTCTGATTTGATAAGCATATTTTCGATATTTTTGCAATTATATATTGTTTATATGTTTGTCAATTCTCATTGAATTCGGTATAGCTGGGCATGATACCTCTACTCATGAACTAAGTATCTAATTTATTTCTTCGTAGTTCTTTCGGATTCTTAACTCTCCACATTTGGAGAAGTGAGATTCAATGTTGGATTCTATGAGAGTGTAGAAGGGCAAATTTCTAATCTAGCCCGAGAGGTTGGTGTGTTAATTAAAAAACAGTTCTTTCTGAATGGAACACGCTATATTAATCAACAAGTTCTTGTATAACTCGAAGTCGCATATTAAAAAAATACAGGAACTAAGGTTTATCAACATATTTATCGTTGACGTTTCGGAAACCAAATCCGCTTCCGTTCAAAAAACTCGTTCACAAATGTTCTCTTCTAGGTTCGTTTTCGTGTCAAATTTACGAAAAGGAACCTAGAAGAGAATAGTCGTTAACGAGTTTTGAAAAATTTTCTAAAAATTTTCTAAAAATCTGTCCTATCTAATAATACCATATATAAATTGTCTAATTTGTTGTGACAGTCCATATATATGAATAAATTGATATTTTTCTTATGAATGCTTAGTTTTCTCCATCAAAAAACTGTATTTATGCAAGGACTATTTATTGTTGACAACAAAACATTTTTGTGGCTTTTTAAAAACTTTGAAATTTTGTTAATTGTGAATTTTGACTCTTTCGACTCGAAAAGTTGCCGACCCCTGTCCTAGACTGAACAGTTGGTACTAAGTCCTCAACACCCAATAGAATTTTCCTTCTAAAATCTTTGATTTGCTGTTGAGGACTCAGCTGACAGCCAAGTGTCTTAATTGTAACGACATATATCTGACATTAACAAAATAAAAAGAAAGAAAAACTGGATGATAAATTACATCTGGTGGAATAAAAATGCTTACCACAAAAAATTGATTCACAATAAGTTTTCAGTTATTATTTCATTATTACCGAATATTTCCATCGTATGTTAAAAATCCCATATGAAGCGGGACATTTTCGATCAATTACAGCGATAAATTCCCGGCGGAACATTTTCGGGCTGGTAAATACCCGGTAGGTATCGAAAAATACCCGCTCGGTCCGTGTATCTATAGTAACGATTGTTAAAATGTACATTTGTCATCTTGACAGGCATAAATAATGAATTTTAAACGTCGTTGTTTTAACTCTGGAAATATTCTACCGAATTACACTCGTGCATCAAAATAAACCTGATAATTTTCCATTCAAGCATGTTGTCAGTAAAAAAACTGCATTCGGTTATTTTCATATTTTGCTAAAAGAGCCCTCCTCCTTCGGAGTCAGGCTCTTTCGAGAATATATGAAAATAAACTCATGCAGTTTTTAGACAACATGCTTTCATGGAAAATTATCGGTAATTCAGAAGCACTTGTGTAATTACTCCCGATAAATTCCTGGCGGGACATTTTCGGGCTGGTAAATACCCGGTATGTATCGAAAAATACCCGCTCGGTCCGTGTATCTATAGTAACGATTGTTAAAATGTACATTTGTCATCTTGACAGGCATAAATACTGAATTTCAAACGTCGTCGTTTCAACTCCGGAAATATTCTACCGAATTACACTCGTGCATCAAAATAAACCTGATAATTTTCCATTCAAGCATGTTGTCAGTAAAAAAACTGCATTCGGTTATTTTCATATTTTGCTAAAAGACAAAATATGAGAATAAACTCATGCAGTTTTTACACAACATGCTTTCTTGGAAAATTATCGGTAATTTTGAAGGACTTACAAGCGGTTTATTTCGCTTGTTCAAGGTATAGTTAGTCGGTACAGAAAAGAAAAACTCTCAGCTGATCGAGAATTCCAATATTTGAATTTATGTTGAATATCTCTGGGTGTTACGAAAATCATCTCTCTGGCATCTGAATCATAAACAAATCGCGAACTTTTGTCAATATATGAAGGATATATTTCTATTCAGTTTCATATCAATATGGTGAAATAGTGAGAAATCATAAAACACACCAAAATTGATTCAATGAAAAAAAGGCCATCGTTTTGCGAAGATCTTCACCCAAAATGGTTAAGGCTTTCACGGCCGAGGTTTTCAGTATTGCTACTTTTCTTCTGGTTTGAAGGCCGTCGTTCTTTGGAATTTCTTCCTGACGTTTCGCTAGCGCGAGTGGCTAGCTTCTTCCGATGAATAATAGTCAAGATGAAGCCTCTGAAGAAGCCAGCCACTCGCGCTAACGAAACGTCAGGAAGGAATTCCAAAGAACGACGGCCTTCAAACCCGAAGAAAAGTAGTAATACTGATCCAGTTAGGCTATTTCATTTCTATTGCTAAAATCGAATGTTTGTGTACCTACATACGGAAGTCTCGGGTATCATTCTTTTTTCCGACAAAAATTGTCAATCTAACTTTCTTCCAGAGCATCTTATCGAAATAGCACCATTTTACATCGACTCAAGTGACTTCGGAGTTTTCTCTTCAGGTTTCTACTTTCTCAGACTAGTTATTCACTTTATCTCACGAGTGTCAAAGCAAACCCACATTTGAATAAAATGAATAATCTTAATCGTCGGTAAAGTAAGACGACATTAATGATTTGATGGAGCAGACATTTTTTTTTATGAGTCCTAGGAGAAATATCATACTTGCCCGATATCAATACATAAATGGCATATGGAAATGGTTGAACAGATGGCTATTTATTATCAGACAGGGTGTCCCAATAAAGCCGACTCCCTCCAGTATACAAAATGGGTGGAAATGTCAAAAATATAAGATATCTGTACAAGGCATTCGTAGAGGAGCACATTCGTACGCCAGAGAGGCATTTGTAACTTCAACCCTAACATTTCATCATCAATCCTTTAGCTTTTTCAAGAGAAAAAATCGGTGCGTGTTGATATATCGGATCATTGCAACTGCTCAAGACGAAATGGAAGGTTCATTACGCATACTTAGTATAATAATCTTTAGAAAAATTTGAGGTAGGTGTGGATTCACATATATCGTATCGATCAGAGGTAGGGTTCACACTATCAACCAAATACCAATTTGTTCGCCCCCTATGTTTAGCTTCACTGATTTTATTTGAAGATATATAACAACTAATTTCCAACTCTCTTTCTTCAGATTCCTTCAGCTGAGAAAGCTCTATATAGGAATCAAATCATTTTGTATTATTATGTCAATTACCAATCGCTTGAAATGTAAAACATTGTCAATTTTATCACAGAGTGTCCCTTTGTACTAAACTTCGACTCTCTTCATAACCTACTCGATAATCATTTTTTGGCCGATCTATGTATAAAGGAATATATAATTCGTAATAAAGTGAATGTTACCTTTCATCCAACACTTGGTTTTTGTGGCCATCACGAGAACAAAACACCTTTGACGAAAATGAGGAAAATATAATCACTTAACAATAATGCATTCCACTTATGTTTTTATCTACTCCAGGAACTAAGAAATCACTGAAGTGTTAACATTCTTCGAGTATCTTTTATATACAATAAATACCATTTACAATTAGTTATATCTTCTAAACGTTTAGAATTTAGATAAAATCAATTATGATATCCGAACACTTTCAAATTTCAACGCAAAAAATGGTAATCGCTTATACTCACGATGAATCAACCTCTGATTCCTGGAGCAATTTTTTTAAGACTGAAAATATTCCAATCTACGATTAAAACAGTTAGCTGTCAGCTAAGTCCTCAACAGCAAATCAAAGTTTTTGTCAGAAACATTCCATTGGGTGTTGAAGACTTTAGGACCGGCGTTCAGTCTAGGACAGGGGTCGGCAACTTTTTGATTCAGAAGAGTCAAAATTTCAATTTACAAAATTTCAAAGTTTAAAAAGAGCAACAATTTTTTTTGTCAAAAATAAATAGTACTTTCATAAATAAATTTTTTTGATAAAAAAAATCTATTCATTCGTTAAAAAATATCTATTTATTTAAATATAAGTACTGTTTTGTCGCAACAAATTAGATTTTATATATATATATATATATACTAGCTGACCCGGCCACGCGTTGCTGTGGCTAAAGTTTTTGTTATATTACATTATAGTAAACAATCTAAGAGGAACAATAAGAGAACATCAGTCACGGAGTCCACTATGCTTTTTCACACAGATGGTATTTGTAAAAAAATATGGT
Source organism: Zygogramma bicolorata (assembly GCA_032362365.1). Lineage (NCBI taxonomy): Eukaryota > Metazoa > Arthropoda > Insecta > Coleoptera > Chrysomelidae > Zygogramma > Zygogramma bicolorata. The sequence goes on along the minus strand of JAVJAQ010004414.1, from coordinate 1,514,372 downwards.
GATCTCCTTATTTGACTTCCTACTACTATAACCCTTTAGTACAATGAAATTATTTACGACCAAAGACGAAAATGTTGATGTTGGTATACAAATTCACTGGATTGAGATTTGAAGGGGAAGTACGTTGAACACAATTAATTAAAATGTTCTTACACTTGATATTAAGCAGAAATCAATAGGTACAAAATGAAAATTTATCAGATTTATTATTTCCATTTAATTTTATAACAAATATAAGTATATTACAGTATAATACAGTAAATAACATGTGACGCTTAAACTCATGAATGAGGTAGGCAAGGCAGACAGTCTTAAACTTTTAAACATTAATATCTATTTTTTTGAATTATAAATACTATCAATTTCAATTCAATTTAACACCAATCGGTGCACAATGTTTTTGGTTAACCTGTCTTTAGCTAACACAAATAGATTCGACGGTTTCCCAACACGTGAACACGCAACATATAGTTGCCCATGAGAAAAACATGGATTTTCCAAATCTAAACCATTTGTGGTTGTGCATGACCTTCTGCTGTCCTGATTCTTTGAGCTGGATTTCTTGATTCAATTTGTTCTGCCAACTGATGGGCTCAGCAGCGCCATCTATTGATTACTTACTCAACCCAGTCGAAAGGTATCGACATCTGTTAGAATCATTTGGAGTTAACAGATAATTGTGACTGTCAAATAATAACAGACAAATAATTAGCAATAAATTAAAATTGCGACTATAATTTGAGATTTAAACCATCCTATCTCTCAAGTTGGATCGAACTGCATATGGTGTGCGAATTTTATTATAATCGGTTGAGTGGTTTAGGAGTCCATTGAGGACAAACATTGTGACACGAGATTTATATATATATATATATATATATATATATATATATACATATATATATATATATATATATATATATATATATATATATATATATATATATATATACATATATATATATATATATATATATATATATATATATATATATATATATATATATATATATATATATATATATATATATATATATATATATACATATATATATATATATATATATATATATATATATATATATATATATATATATATAGGGGCCGTTCATAAAATACGTCACACTAAAATCAGCTTTTTTTGACCCCCTCCCCCCCCCATTGTCACACTGTGTCACACTTTTTGTGACCCCCCTAGAAATATTTCGTCACAAAAACTAAGACCCCCCCCCCCTGCTGAGTATGATAAATTCTAAATGATAGTACACAAATTCTGAAAATTAAAAATATTTAAATAAATTAATAAATATCTTTCATAACGAACATATAAATAATAAATAATACTTCTAAGATATTTATAAACAATTTCAATATGGATGGCCACAAATAATATACATATTTTACATAATCAGAAGATTCAATGCTCAATGAAACAGTAAAAAATCGCTTTATTTTGTTTCATTTGTATAGTGAAATACAGTGTACTGTAAGAAGATTCATTCACATTCCCAATTGAAAAGTCATTCGCAGAGATGGAGTCACTATAGATTTGATTAAAAAATCTGACGGGTTTAGGAATTCATTAGAAGATGTCGCACATGTAGATTTCTACCAAAATTTACTGAAGATTTCTTTCATACCAAAATTTTTCAATTTTCGTCAGAAATCTACTAAAAAAGTAGATTTCTACCAAAAGTGGTCCCGCTGGTTAGCGCTCATGTCAAAAAATATAAACGGCGAACGTCACGTTGGCGTATACCCCCCGTCCCCCCTTGTCACATCTTGTCACACTCAGCCAGACCCCTCCCCCCCCCTTGTATGCGAACGTATTTTATGAACGGCCCCATATATATATATATATATATATGATAGCTGCCCCAGATTTTTCTGAAGATTATTTCACGATAAAACCATTCATTGTACAAAGTAGATTTTTACAAGTTTTAAGCCACCTTGTATCATTCGAAACAGTATGTATGCCAGTAATTGGAGTGAAGTTTTTATAATAATAATAATATCGTCTGTATCATTTCAAAAAACAGAAAATTAATATAATTTAAGTACTTGAATTACCAACTGAAATTAAGGGCAAAGTTCATCGTCCGTAATGCAGTGCAAATATGTAACAGATGAGAGGCAACCTGTGAAAAGTTGCCATCAGAATATACTCAACAAACGCAGACCTTTCTGTTATAGATGTACTGGAGGCTGTTGTCAGAAAAAGTACTATTTCTCTTTCTCTATATTTTTTCATTGTACAATATCATACGGTTATTCCGAGGAAACCGAAACATTCTCCTTGACCTCTTAGACAATAAGATATCCTTTACAATGTCAGGTGAATAACTGTCCTTTCCTTTTTCTTCATTAGATTATATCTCCTTTGCTCGTACAATTTTTCCACTTTCACCAACCTTCAAATTTTGAAATAGCCATTATCTTCCGTAGAAGGTCTATTAAATTCGTACACATATTTTGAAAGGAAAAGTAGACTTATCGGATGCTAATCTAATTGATCGTAAAAGAACACCTCACTTTCAGTTAACTATTTTGGATAGAAAGGAAAACTGAATGTTGTTTATTTGTCTTGTGATCTAGTTTCTCAATGGGTGTTAGTCAATATGATTACTTTAGGAAAACGTAGGCGAGTGAAACAATCGTTTGAACGTTCAGGGAATATTAGTTGGTAAGCAAGAAATAAAAAAAATACTTTCAACGTATTGATGAACGGCGACTGAAAATATTCAGAAATATGATTATTTTCATAAGAAAGTGTTGGGCAAGTAATATTTAGCTTTTCAGTCTCTGAGTCAATGTGAAAAAAATATAGGAAGGGGGAGCTGCTTCAGAAAGACTCTTTCTTCTTTCTTTGCGAATGAATTGATGATATTTGAAGTTACTTCTTTCATAAAAGTTTTGTACTGATTTGAAGAAGAAAACGCCAAAAATACTACATGAAAATTAACAACTTCAATAACGATAATGATCATGAAGAATCGAAGCTGATTTTCTACCAACAATTATAACAACCTTTTATGGGCAATCAAGTCATATTCTTAGGAGATAAGTGAATAACAGAGTTTTAATGGTTCAATAATTCCTTGAAAAACATGATACCTTCTGAACAATTGGAGAAAGAAGACATTTTAGTATTCATCTTGCAATATAGTTCGTTTATTGAAACCAACCGATAACCAAAGGTACAATATAATATTGCATAAGGTAACCCATTGGGAATTTGTATAGATTACGATTACATCAATAACTCGGCCTTGGGTTCGTTTTTCTTTACCCAAAATAATGTCAACGCATACAAGTTCAGTTCAGAAAGTACCTTTTTAGTTTGCATAGTGCAATAGAACGTGATCAGACAAACGATCGTAAGTATGCACCTACGATAGACAAAAATATTTCGTAACTGTGTCTAGGCTGTCTCGTCGTTGGGTTCAGTTATGAACAAACCCTTATTATGAAATTTTCATTCAGTATTTTGCGTATATTTTTTGTATCGTTAATTCTAGCTTAAGGTCTATATTCGAGAGTGAAATGTTCTTGAAATCCATTTTTTCTGTGGTCTCTCCCCAGAAAATAAAAATGTGGAAAGGTTGCTTTATAGAGCAGCACTTAGTTTCAAAAAATATTTGGTACCAACTTACCTATTTTATGCCACTGAATACGAATTGAATACGCGGCGCTCCCCTTCCGTTCCGAAGTAGGTAATGTCCCTCTGAAAATCAGAAGAAGGGTATATTCAGCCTTCTTTTATTGCACCAAAAATTATTCAATACACACGGCTTCAATTGAAAAGTGCCCCATACACATCATTCCACCTTCTTCATGTCTCCTTACCGATTTTCATATCAAAACTCTGGAGAAATTCCTTATACGATTTTGAGGTTATATCGCGATTCGTGTTCTGGTTTATGATATAACCTCTAAATCGTAACCGGATTTTTTTTCTAGTTTTATATTTATTTAAAAACAGAAAATAGATGTTGAATGAAACCATGTGGTTTCGTTCGCTAAATATGCCCTTCTTCTGAACTTTGAAGTCCTTAACTTCGGAACGAAAAGTTAACGACTTCGGATTCGTATACAGCGGCACAACATATGTAAGTCGGTGCCAAATCTTAGTCGGATTTAAAAAAAAAAATTGTTCGTTCCGTTAACCAGCTGACCAACGTCAACCCTCAGAAGTCGAGACTCGTGCGAGCAATGGATCAACGAGGCCTCACCTTTTAACGTGCGATTACCCAGCACGGTGGCCAGGCGAGGATTCGAACCCCGGCCTTCCGCTTGATAGGCAGATATGCTAATCACTACACTACCGAGATCTAGGTGCATATACAGATTCAGACGAAAGGGAAGCCCTTGGATGTTCAAGAACACCGTGTCAATTGAAGGACAGGAGATACGAATCAACATTCATATTTTAAGTTTGTAAGCCTCAGAAAAACCTCTCTTTGCAGAGAGTTCCAAAGTACAGCTGTTCTATTGAAAAATGATTTCTGTGCAACAGAAGTTCTTTGGGTCTCCAAGCATTGAGTTCTTGTATTATTATTATTATTTGTTTTCAGGACAAAGTGGTATAGTTACGACGGCGTAATAGCGCCACCACAAATCATAAATTGTTTTTGAGAATCACAAAATTTTTAAGATTATTTCTCAAAATTTTAAGATTATTTCTCAAAATTTTGAGATTATTTCCCAAAATTTTGGGATTATTTCTCACAATTTTGAGAAATAATCTCAAACTTTTGAGATTTTTTGTCGAAATTTTAAGATTATTTCTCAAAAGTTTAAGATCATTTCTCAAAATTTTGGGATTATTTCTCAAAATTTTGGGATTAATTCTCAAAATATCAACTTCTTCAGAGTAGTCAATTCAATGTTATGTTGTTATGTATGTATTCGGTTTTGAAACGGTTGTGAATGGAACATCCATCGTCTCACAGGAAAAAAGTTATCTGTTACTTCAAAAGGTAGTGTTTTAACTGCCAGAGTTGTATGGCGCGAGAGACTATTCAATTCCAATTTCACAAAATAGGATAAGACTTTGCCAAGATGAATGTAAACACACAAAAATGTCCCTGTGATTTAGATGTGAAGGATCCATATAAGGCCGTTGAATTCATAATTGGCATTAAGGGAAGAAATAAACAGCTTGATATACGATAATATCTAATAACATGATCAGAAATCATATTTAACGTCAGTATGAGTACTTGATAATCTGTCTTTGATATTATTTGAGATGATTAAAAAAATCTGCCTGAAAGTATATTCTTTTAATGTGGGATGACTTGACTGTTATTATATTAAAAGTCCAGTGAATACATTTCAGCACCTACTCTTCTGGTTTCATTTTTCATTCGGGTAAATTCAGTGTGTGTTCGAAAATATTGATATTGAAGAAGACAATTCCCAAGCTCATTTCATGAATAGAAGTTCCTATGAACATATAACATGACGAAGGGCTTTGAATTCATATCTATCTACAGATTAATTTCAGTGATATTCTTTCTGAAATGCAAAAAGTACACGTTTACTGCATTTGTTACTTTATTAATAGTTAATTGTCTGGAAATATAGTTCTCATGTATGGGGCTCGGCACCAAAATATTCATTGAATATTCTTGATTCTATTGAGAGAAAGGGAATCCGTCTTGTTGGTGGCCCTTCGCTCAGAGACTCGTCTCACTTCTATAGATATTTTCACGACCTGTGCTCTTCCGAATTGTTATCAATCGTTCCACCCTTGGCAATATCTACACGGATGGCCCGAGGAGTACAGTTGGCTTGGAGACCTGTTGAACCTCTCTTGCTCAGGAATCTTTTATCGATAGAACACATGAATTTTGGAACTCCTTGCCAAGAAAGGTTATTCCTGAAGCTTACAAAACCCAAAAATTTAAAGTGAATGTTGCTCAAAGTCTCCAAATGTTTCATCAACTACAACTACGGCAGACATCTTCAGTAGCGAGGTGGAAGTTGACACTGCCGCAGTTGCATGGCAATGCCCGCAAATCAATCAGAACATTAATATCAGCCTTGAAAGCCTTACTTTCCTACATTCATCCGAAAAATATTGGATCTATTATTTCAAAGATGGTGAAATCGAGCAGTTGAATATTATTTCCATTTGATCTTTTCCTACTCTTATTTAACTATGTATCTGTATAGTAGTAATTTAGCAAATTCCATCGAAACCAGTATTTTGCAATGAATGAAGCAGACATAAAAACTTGGGATTTATTGACGGCGCTAATTCGGGAAATGGGCTCTTCCATAATTCCGAATTTCAACTAGAAACCTATTAAACATTCTGTAAAACTAAAAAGATAATAACAATATAATATAGGAACTAAGTTATCTTTATCTTCACACGTTATGAACACGCGAATGATTCCAGAAGAAAGATTGAAATCAAAAATAGTCGACAAGAAATACTTCCTTCAAAATACATTGACATTGAAACTCGTTTCTAAAGTCCGAATATGATTGTAACTGAATACATGCCATGGTATGGGATCAAAATTTCAACAAAGAATCTCAAAATTTTGAGAAATAATCTTAAAATTTTGAGAAATAATCTTAAAATTTTGTGATTTTCAAAAATAATTTATAATTTGTGGTGGCGCTATTACGCCGTCCTATATAGGGTCACTGGATCTAGTAAGCTTCGCTTACACGGGTACGGACATTGGGTGGAGCTAATCGGAACGATTACCCAAAAATTGACCAATGGCATTGCACTTTAATTTGTTTAAACAATTTAGAAAAGAAGAAGACAAACTGTCATTTTTCAAATTGACGTGACATTGACATTTTGATGCTCGATGCAAAATGTAAACAATCACAAGGGTTTTCGACTAAAATTTAGGGTGTTTCCTATGGATATTTGACTGATTTTAATTTCCTTTCAATTTTTCGAGTTGAATTCCAATAATTTTGCATGTGCACGCCATATTGACAATACTGCAAGTAATATTTGTAACGTGGCTAGAGGAATGTTGAAACAATACCACGAGTTCTTTAGTACAGTTCATATTTTAGATCACTAGACATTAAATTCGAGTAAATTCTGAAGATTTTCCTGGAATTTTCAAGAAAATGATAAACCTGATTTGAAAATTTAAGCAGTGAAGTAAGTACCTACTTTGTCAAACAATAATATTTGGCAATGAAATGTAGGGATGGAGTTCACAATGTAATGGATTATTTGGCTTACTTGTTTTCAAATTTAAACTTCAATTCACTTTTCATAAACATATATTCAACAAATGGACTATAACAAAGTGTTTTCGCCCACCATAGGCGGATCAATCACACGGGTATGAAACGAAAAGGGTTCAACATTGCCGCCCCCGTTGAAAGGCTGAGCGTTTCAAGAAGAAAATAAATAAATTGTTCATGATGCATTAACATTGATAGGCAGCTTGCATAGTTTATTTATCACGCCTTTCACTTCACCACTTTGAGTCTTGATAGATGCTACACGTACCAACTGGTCTGCGCCGAGATGAAGTTTCAAAATCCGTCCTAAAGGCCAATTCATTGGAGGAGTATTTTCACCTTTCAGTAGGACCATATCACCAACTTTCAGATCAAGACTTCGATCGGTTTTCCACTTGGATCGTTGCTGTAGCGTTGACAGATATTCGTTGCCCCAACGCTTCCAAAAATGCTGTATTTTTTGTTGAAGTTGTTGAAAGTCAGATAGTCGATTTGAAATCACATCTTGAATATCCAACTGTGGTATGGAAGTGAGTACGTCTCCGATAAGGAAATGGGATGAGATCACAAGGATCGTTGGATAATGGAGTTAAAGGTCGGGAATTTAAAATAGCCTCTACCCTGTGCCTCTACCTGAACAACACAGACCACGTTAATTATTTCTGCTCAACAAGAATACACGAACACGAAAGGCGAGTTCTGAAATTCAACAGTAACTTCCATCAGTTCTATCACCGATGCCTCTCTCTCTGTTTGTCGTTCGTCAAAAACAGAGAAAGAGAGGCATCAGTGACAGAACTGATGGAATTTACTGTTGAATTTCAGAACTCGCCTGAACTCAAACACTTCTTCTTCTCATATTATCCGAATTCGTATAAACAAATTATCCTACAGTGCGATTGGCCGATTTTTGGGTATCTTCTGGGATTGGCCCACGGATAATAGAGTATACGGTCGTTCAATGCCACGTCATTGACTTGTACATGTCACTGGGTAACCAATCAGAAAACATGATTTGAGCAGGGCTGAAGTTTAAAAATGACACCGGCTGACAATCATGTTTTCTGATTGGTTACCCAGTGACATGTACAAGTCAATGACGTGGCATTGAACGACCGTATACTCTATTATCCGTGGGATTGGCCAATGTACAACAATTTTCGCCAGGGCCTCGCATGGGCCTCGCCCATTGTCCGTACCCGAGTAAGCAAAGCTTACTAGATCCAGTGACCCTAGTCCTATATAGTTGCCTCGATAAACGACTGCAATAATATTGATAAGCAGATTTGACTGACTATTTCGTTCAATTACGTTACGCATTTTTGTGAATTTGTAGATGAAAGTAAAAAAATATTTAATAAAATGCATATATCTACTTCTCCTTGGAGGTGTTTGGGAAGCTAGCTCACTTTTAGAAGTCTTTTTGGAAATTTTTCATGGTATTTATTGACATTTTGACACTATTTACCAAAAACTCATAATTTCATAGAAAATTCAAGGCGGGTTTATAAAAAAAGGAGGATAAAAGAAGAAACAAAATAAGGAAGTTGGTATTTCGTGAATATTTCAATACGTCACTTTGACTTATAAATTATATTTCTGAATACTTTTATTATTGAGAAAAAAATGTTTACTAACGAATATTGTATGGGGTTGATGATCATGTTATCAACCACAGCGGCATTAGTGTCTTCAATAAAAAAATGGAAGCAGAGATGGTACAAAGTCCGCCCCATAAACAAGCGAAAATTGCGATTTGCTACCAAAAATTGGTCATATTTGCCAGGAATATGGTCCTCCAAGCATTTTCTCTCATTGATTTTTATTTGAATCGTGGGTGTTTCTTATCATATAGGTGTGGAAGCTCTGATACTTGTTCGATAAGCAAGCCATTATCCATCATTTTGCTGAAACGCTGCTGGGGCACTTCGTGGACACATAAATATATAAACCTGCCAATTTGGCATTCGAGAATCTTGCTGTCAGGTAGGTGCCAACTTAATATTATGCTGCCAACCCCATAATTAATTTGATATGATTATGATATGATGGGTCTGGACATAAAATTGACATCAACAACACGAAGACCATTGCCACAGTCTTTACTTTGTCAAGATGAGAGCTGGGGGTTAGGGAGACTTAGACCTCAGCACCAAATCGCGAAGAAGTCTTGAGAATGGCTCCAAAGTGGGAGACGAAACGTCAACAGAGGAACGATTCCAGACGCGATTCAACCGGAAGTTCCAGTAATCACATATCCAACTGCGAAAGCCTATCCGAGCACATAGCAATAACATGTGAGGGATTAGGTTATTCGTATTGAGTCAGGAAAAGTCAAGCTTTCATTCACTGGCACAAGCATTTTGGATGGGGTTCAATTCCCAATCTATTTATTCATTTCATATAATCTTGTGACATCCCAATTGAATGAATGAGAATCATAAACAAGAATCCACAAATTATTACCACGTATTTCTATCTAAGGCATGTCTGTTTGAGCGAAGATTTCTACCCAATTGTAGTGAAAATGAATGCAAACAATCAGATCAGTCTCGTTACATATTCAGAAATACCTCGATTATTTTTCTCCATTTCTCAATCATTACATCACGACAATTATACTATAGAGGAAAAAACAAGACCATTCGTTATGCTCGAGATTGCTCAAGTTAGCATTGTTGTTTTCGATGGACGAGATGCAATATGCATTGTATTTTCTAATGCATACATTCACCGGATATTTCATTGTACCTATTGGCTGGGGGAAAGGTGCATCTCGCAATAGAGTGAATATGATATCTGGAATAATGTAAAACTTTTGTCTGTTCTGCTGAGAACCATCCGTCCTAACCTAACCAGCAAAATAGCTAAACTAACTTAAACAGGGTGATCTTATTCGCACTTGAATCCCGTATAGAACACACAAAAAAAACTCCAGATGTACAGCTGATTCATTTCATCTTGACACGGAAATATTGACGTATTGCGTTATGCGGAACAAGCATTCATTTGACACCTACAGGAAGTTCAATGCGCCACCGGATGTAGGACTAATTTCCGTGCCAAGATGGATTGGATGAGCTGTTATAATAGTAAAATATAATAAGGTGTGTTCTGGAAAATTCTGTAAAATTTCAATCCTACATGCATGCTATTTTGCATTCCGGCTCAAAAAAGTATCTACTATGAAAATACATAGCGGCATGCAAAAAGAAGTCACGACATTTTGTGGATTTTTTTTTCAATTCAAAAATTGATGTTTATTCAATTTTTTCACAATTTTTGTGTATTGGGCTGTAGCTACATGCATGCCATTTACATTCATGACTTGAAATAAGGTAAATTCATGAAATTCAAAGCGGCATGCGAAAAAAAGTCACCTAAATTTGCTCAGTGTTTTTTGCAACTTTCGTCATGCATGCCTCTATTTTGCTACACTCTGGTGTGCATGCCAATTTTCCTTCTATTGAGTAATCGTACGAATTAAGTTTTTTTTCAATGGCATGCAGTTTGGAATCACGGAAAATCGATGTTCAAATTTTACAGAATTTTCCGGAAATTTTTCACTTTGGTCCTACGAGGGGTGCATGCCAATTTTTCCGTAGTGTTTTTATTACAAAAACTTCAATTCTTCACATCGGCATACAATTTGAAAACACGGAATTTTCTTTATTTTTTTTCACGTTTTCATAACCCTTTGATTATCTTGGCCGCTGCGGGGTGCATGCCATCAATTATTAGAGCTTCCATTAGTTTGAACTTCCGTATATTACAATGGCATGCAGTAAAATATCACGGAAAAACACAAAAATTCGCTACAGAAAGAAAAGCGGTTTTCCTTATGAAGAGGACGCGCGGGGGGGCTAACACCCCGACTATCTTTAATATTTAAGGGGTTAGTTATCAAGCCTTAAAAAGGCATGCACGAAAAACTGGTGGAACGTCACCTGTCATGACCAACCGGTCTATATGTACTCCTACCGGAATCCAATTGTGTGTAGTAATTTCGTTATGCAAAACTTCTATATTTGCAACTGTGACGAAATGCAGATTCTCATTTCAGAATAGAATTAATTATAAATATATAAATACAATTCTAACTCACTTAGCTGAATCTAATTAATTCCAAATCGCTATTACATAATCGACGTTCTAATTCACACAAAAAACGCTCTCACACCGAAGACAATATCGCACTTTCATTTGATACTTCGAAGATGAAGAGATATATTCGAGAAGACAAATTAAAGGACGGTTCAGTCTACTGGAATCCAGCAGTTGTCGATAGTTACTCGCGAAAATAAAATAGAATACCTCACAGTAATCCATGCGTTATTGTTAAATCCATTACACTTTCTCTGTCCCTGACAGAAATGGAGCCTGAAGAAATGCATATCTTGAAAGTTTGTAGAATTACCGCTAGCCACTGCTCTTCATTTCTCAGTTTAAGTGGTAATGATATTAACTGTAGCAATAATTTTGTTTCGACTGGGGTCTGTTCGAGAAGGAAAACAATTATTCATTGTATCGGAATACACAGTACATCATAATTCAATTTGAATTAGATTCTCTCAATGGATCAATATTGAAGGATAGACAATATTCAGCTCTCAATCATCTCTCACGAATATATATTTTCACGGTCTGTGCTCTTCTGAATTGTTATCAATCGTTCCACCCTTGACAGTATCTACATGGATGTCCCGACGAGTACAGAATTCCCACCCCTTTGTTGTGAGCTTGAAGACCTGCCAAAGCTCTTCTCAGGGAACTTTTTTCACTAGAACAGCTGAACTTCAAAACTCCTTACCGAGAGAGGTTTTTCTTGAGGCTTACAAAGTTCAAAAAAGATTTTATTCGCCTTTCAAATCCGTCAACAACCCTGAAAGATTCCTGACAACTGAAAAAAAGTGTTTTCTTCATTCATAGACCTTCATTCCAAACAGAAGCAATTCGACAGTAGCAGTGCCGGATTCGAGAACATAGCATCTAAGCCATTTTATTATAAGCGAAACTTTTCCAAGAATTATTTACGAAATGAAAACTGAATTGATATTTATACTCAGTCTTGTCCCAACTTAGCCTACCAAGCATTTGCAGATGTCGTGTTACACTATTTCGAGATCTCATTTCCGAACAAGAAGGTACATGATGACTGTCATCACCCGAAGACGAATGCGGATACCAGCAATCGAAACGTCGTGAGTGGGCTCAGCTTGAAGCTTGGTTTCAGCATTTTTTCATGGTGTTCCATTCAATTTCTTTATTTGCATTTTTTGACTAGTATTTCATATTCGATACCTCAATTTTCTTGTCACAGTGTTGTTTCATTCATTTGGTTGTTTAAAAAATTATTTCGTGTTCGAAGTCTCGATTTTTTTTTGTAGCAACAGTGTTTTCTTTGATCAATCAATCCCTGATTTCATCATTGACCAAAATTTGATTTTGATTTGATTTTTTCTCACTTGATTTGTATTTTAATCTTTCCGTTCCTAGCAACAGGTTTCAATAGAGTTAAAAATATAGACAATGGAAGTCCGAACCATTACCATTCAGCAAGGAACATTGTCAACCACTTTCAAGCAAATGATGATTAGTGGTTATATTTCTGGTATATACTTTCACCTTTTGAGATCTTTCACAATTTCCCTGTACTTTGCCCAAGTTAATTGTTGAAATGAATAAATAAAAATAAATAAAACTCAAAAATGAGTTTTCTCAAAAATTGAGTAAAAAAATTGGCAATTATCAATCACCCATATCGATCAAAATGATTATGAAAAGTATGGAAAATTCAAAAGAAAATTAGCGGATTAGCAATATCCAATTGAACATTCTCATAGCACACTAATGAGTATATGAGTACTAGACCATTATTTCGCTCCTCTTCACCGAAAAAATGTACTCGATGTGTTTTCCATAACATTCATTTTGATTATATCTGATAACGGTGAAGTTTATTGTATTATATTCAGTCAATCCAAGATATATCCACTAATACCGGCGCATTCGCCATAGTACAAGGATCAAATGTTTTTCTTCGAGTGGCCTTCAACTAAAATTTGAGAATATTGGTCAAGAAATGAAACTTTGGTCAAGTGTCTATTTAACATATCATATTTATCCCAGTCAGCTGGGAAAAAATGGTTTGCAGTCGTCCCTGATAGCACAGAATATCTTATGTTCTTTAATTCAGGTTCAATTGAGATCCGAAAATGCTTGGATATCGAATAGACAACAACTGAAGGTTATTTCAAAATTGAGGTGAATTTTTTTTTTGAAATGTCACCTATGGATATCTTTGAGATATTGAAACTGGATTGATAATGTTGTCATTTTCCCCACGCCAGTTCTAGAATATGCATTGGACTTTTCCGCTGGATATACAGAAAATATCCATTTCATATATAAAATATATTTTCTGGATGTCCATATGATATCCTTCGAGATTATCGATAGGATATTTTCATAGAACAGCCCTTCATTATTATCTATAAGTGATTTATCTTTCACATTCAGTGGTTTTCATTTATTGTCAAAAAATGAATTGTTAGGTGCTTCCGGGCTTCTGAACCGTGGTCCACAGGTTTTGAGGCCTGACGTTTCGTCTGCATCTGCGGCAGACATTCTCAAAGACGATGCGGCAATGGTCGAAGTATCCTTCCCTGCCTCAGGAAGCACCTAACAATTCATTAGTTGCCAAACGTGAAAGTCTTCAATCTTTGATATTGTCAAAAAAGTTCAACATTCTCATCATACAAAAATGCTGTATTTAGAGAACATGAACACGTTGTAATCTCCCTATCGAGCTCACAGTTCACACCAATTGGCAGCGGAGTCAAATATTCAATAGTCTTCCGTTTGTAGTTGTTATTTATGAAGACAAAATCATCTTTTTGCTGTTTGTTTGAAGAACTTTTTCATTTGCACGAGCTCAAACTGCTGCGTATGAAGTGTGTAATATTGTATTCATTTTTCTATTTATTTTCAAAAGTGTTTTGTTCGAGAATTCAAGTATTGTTGTTCCCTAAAATACGTACTATTCTCATTTTCTAAGAATATATATTTTTTCGTTTTATTATCAGGAATTATGAAAGTCTGCAACATTTGCCATCATTTGAATTGATGTTTTTTTTATAAGATTATACAAAGTAATTGATTCAGTTTTGAATTCACTTTTCCTTTTTCACGAGCTTACTATTTTACTTCCACAATTTCAATGAAAATAAGACGTCTGCTTGTTATATCATTAAACACATATTCTTTTTATACAAATTGAGCAAGAAAAAGTGATTTATCTATGTAACCCAGTGCCCCTCGACAGCATATAGGCAGGGAGTAGCTGTTTTAGATGGGCTTTTTCTTCCTTTTTGTGAAAGAGAAACAAACGTCACTGAATGATATCCACGTACCTAGCAATAGAGAGTGTTTTTCTTAAATTTCACTTCTTTCGTAGAAGTTGTAATTTCTGTTTTTTGATTCGAAGAAGAAAACAACCAAAAAAAGTTTGAGGTACTGTTCTAATTGAATATTTCTGGGATATAACATTCGATACAGATCATATACAGGGGTGGGCAGAAGTCCGGAATAGAATTAATATCTGTTTAACCAGTCCCTTAGGAAAAAATCGTTGAAATACGTCAATTGATTTGTTTTTTCAACCCCTTAGCTGCAACCCTCCCCAACTTTTTTTTTCAAATGCAAACCTATATCGTGTATGGGGTCATTGAAAAGCTCGTAATAAATGGAATCTGACCATACCCTTTCTTTTTTTTCACACATGTGGTTACCACGAAATGAGAAAAACTCTCAAAAGTTAGAAATACCTAGGAACTTTAATAAATATTAACGTTGCAAACAACAAATAAGTGGCATTCAGCATATGATGATGTACACTGCTCGACAATTGCTTAGGATCACCAGTACCTAGTTTCTAAAAAGTTTACAAAGGACCCCGCACCGAATACATGGGAAAATGGCGTTCAGCCAATTTTGATAATTTTTAGGGATATTGTAGTACAAGTCACTAGAAGTTATACATTCAAGTTTAAATTAGTTTCTATGTCCGGTTTAGGATATATGAATTTTTGAAAATCATAAAAATTGCTTTTTTATCAAAACATAGCAAGGTTCACTCATCCAAAAGTATTACTTTTTAGATGATGAGTAACAAAATAGTAGCATTGTTGGTTAGAAGAAAGTCGAATAGCATGTCAGTCAGTCGGTCGTTGCGATAGAAGAAGCCACCTATTATACAGGGTGGTTCAAAAATAGCGACAATTTAGGATATTTTGCTAATCTTTATCGACGGTCCCATTAGTGAGACTGAGCATTTTTCATTAGCAAAATACCTATTGGGATTCTTTTCTTCTGACAAGAAGATTTCCTCTAAAAGTTTCGACTTTTTTACAACACAGTAATTTTTTTTCAAATGTTTGTTTTTTATACTTCATGTTTTTAACAATAGCCATACAAAATAGCCTTCTTGAGTCAATTAATCCGCTTTGGAGCCAAAACTATTTGAGAAAGACTCACAGTAATTACTCAATATGATCAGCTTCAAAAAGTTACAATCACAATTTATACGGGGGCTGTTTACAAATATTAGTTGAAATCGGTTTCATACGTAATAATTATGTTTGTTAATTATTTTTGAATGGATCTCCCAATTTGAATCATATTTTTCAGTTATACTTCCAAGTGAATTACCCTACACTCGGGTAAGTTTCATTCATTTCCTATGTCTGGTTTTTGAACTATAAATTAAAATTGATATTCTATAGAAGATATTATCCGATCTTATTTCTTGATGAAAATTCGGTGTCCAGATCCATATAAATCTTGTGTTGACAAAACACTATAGGCTTCTACGGAAAGGGTTCATGATAAATATTTATAGCTATACGAAGTGTAAAGAACGATATGGATCTAGACACCGAATTTTTATCAAGAAATAAGATCGGATAATATCTTCTATAGAATATCAATTTTAATTTATAGTTCAAAAACCAGCCATAGGAAATGAATGAAACTTACCCGAGTGTAGGGTAATTCACTTGGAAGTATAACTGGAAAATATGATTCAAATTGGGAGATCCATTCAAAAATAATTAACACACATAATTATCACGTATAAAACCGATTTCAACTAATATTTGTAAACAGCCCCCGTATAAATTGTGATCGTAACTTTTTGAAGCTGATCATATTGAGTAATTACTGTGAGTCTTTCTCAAATAGTTTTGGCTCCAAAGCGGATTAATTGACTCAAGAAGGCTATTTTGTATGGCTATTGTTAAAAACATGAAGTATAAAAAACAAACATTTGAAAAAAAATTACTGTGTTGTAAAAAAGTCGAAACTTTTAGAGGAAATCTTCTTGTCAGAAGAAAAGAATCTCAATAGGTATTTTGCTAATGAAAAATGCTCAGTCTCACTAATGGGACCGTCGATAAAGATTAGCAAAATATCCTAAATTGTCGCTATTTTTGAACCACCCTGTATAATAGGTGGCTTCTTCTATCGCAACGACCGACTGACTGACATGCTATTCGACTTTCTTCTAACCAACAATGCTAGTATTTTGTTACTCATCATCTAAAAAGTAATACTTTTGGATGAGTGAACCTTGCTATGTTTTGATAAAAAAGCAATTTTTATGATTTTCAAAAATTCATATATCCTAAACCGGACACAGAAACTAATTTAAACTTGAATGTATAACTTCTAGTGACTTGTACTACAATATCCCTAAAAATTATCAAAATTGGCTGAACGCCATTTTCCCATGTATTTGGTGCGGGGTCCTTTTTAGAACAAATCAACCTGGTCAGGCACCACAACAAATTTTATTGATTTATGTGTAAAACTGATAACGTAATCTAGCATCAACATTCTTTGGAATTTATTTTTTCACAAAAAAACTTACACATAAAATTAGTTCCATCCCAATAGCAATTAGTGACCAGTGTATTTCAAAAAGAGAAAAAAATTTGTTGCATTTTTTGTACCAAATTTAATGCCCTGATAAGGAATATTTTGTTTGACTCAGTTTTAAAATTGTGGCATTTCTGGCTGAAATTGAAATATTGGTAATTCAAAATAGTCGACCACTGTTATACAAGAATTTTATGATGCACCATCCAGTTTTCTGAAATATCTTGATATTTCATTTGACACAAGGTTTTTTGGGAGCATCTCGTTGTACCCACATTTCGTAACACACACAATGCGTTATCCCCACATTTCGTAACACCCACACTCTCCGAACATACCCGAATGATGCGCTGTTGCCAAATTCATCCTTCTTTTAGGTTAGGGTTAGATTGGGTTAACAGAAAATCCGGTAAATTTTGTAATAGTGCATTATTCGTGTATGTTCGGAGAGTGTGGGTGTTACGAAATGTGGGGATAACTGAATGTAGGTGTATCGAAATGTGGGTATTACGCTACGCATTGTCGGTGTTACGAAATGTGGGTGCAACGCAGCGCACCCGATCTTTTTTGGGTTTGGGCCTCTTTCAAAACGTAATCGTCTATAGGTACTTACTTCAAATGCATTCATTTTGGCGTCAAAACAATGACGTCACATGATTCGAAACCTACTCAAATTATTAGGTTAGGTGTATTTCTTGTTTCTATTTCAGGGACGAAAGTGAACAAATTTTTCTCGTTTCCTGTTTAATCTAGGTAATTGCTTGATTTGACGCGTGGTGTAATCAGAGATCGTTGACTGAGTAAAAATGTGTAATCTATGTTTGAGCTGAATCATCCCTTTCAATCTGGCGAATCTTGTAATTAGTGTCATCACGATGAATACGAATAAACGCCAGAAAAGACATTGCATCGGGTGCGCTGCGTTGCACCCACATTTCGTAACACCCACACTCTCCGAACATACCCGAATGATGCACTGTTGCAACATTTACCGGATATTCTGCAATTTTCTGTTAACCCAATCTAACTTAACCTAACTAACCTAACCTAAAAGAAGGATGAATTTGGCAACAGCGCATCATTCGGGTATGTTCGGAGAGTGTGGGTGTTACATGTGGGGATAACGGAATGTAGGTGTATCGAAATGTGGGTATAACTCAATGTGGGTGCAACAAGAGGGTGCGCTGCGTAACACCCACAGTGCATAACACCCAAAGTGCGTAACTCCCAAATGTCATAACACCCAAATTTCGTTATGCCCACACTCTCCGAACATACCCGAATGATGCACTGTTGCAAAATGTACCGGATATTCTGCAATTTCCTGTTAACCCAATCTAATTTAACCTAACGAACCTAACCTAAAAGAAGGATGAATTTGGCAACAGCGCATCATTCGGGTATGTTCGGAGAGTGTGGGCATAACGAAATTTGGGTGTTATGACATTTGGGTGTTACGCACTTTGGGTGTTATGCACAGTGTGTGTTACAAAATGTGGGTAGAACAAGATGCTCCCCAACAAGATGCTCCTTTTGCATCATGGCCAAACCCACTAGGTTGGTGACGTCAGGACGAATTGTTTCAGAAGACATGCTCGAACACGATTAAACACCTCAAACAAGTGTCATTAGTCAATGTCATTTGCCTTATTTAAATTCCCAATTTTTTCATTGATGGATTTGAAAAGGTAAACAAACAAAATGTGAACATCAAAGCAGTATTATGAATATTATATTATCGACGAACAAAAATACACCAATAAGTACTATTAACTATCATGACGATAACACATTATCAGATGAAAATATCTCTGTGCTGATACCATTAATATTAATCTTGAGTGTGTATTTTCTCTTCTGACAATGCAGTTGATAGTTTTGGATTGGAAACTTTTACTGCTAGGATTTGGCCTATTGGTCACAGCATGTGTTGTCAACACAAAAATTACCATACTTCCAGTGAACTCTTCAACATTCATATCATGCACAGTATGTGTATGGTTTCTTTCTATGGTGATTACATTTGTATGCCTCCACAAGTTATTACAAAAGAATGAACCTCTGCAGCTCTTCAGAAGTACCAAACAAACGAGG
Source organism: Zygogramma bicolorata (assembly GCA_032362365.1). Taxonomy (NCBI): domain Eukaryota; kingdom Metazoa; phylum Arthropoda; class Insecta; order Coleoptera; family Chrysomelidae; genus Zygogramma; species Zygogramma bicolorata. Next base: position 1,495,106 of record JAVJAQ010004414.1, on the reverse strand, counting down.
ATCAGAAAAAAATCTAAGCAGAAACCAGATCCTGAAAAACTCAAACTCCTGATTGGAGATATTGACAAATATTTCATCAACAAATGGTACAATAATATCAGTAATGATGATGATTTCACCCGAGAGAGTAGAGTATTTGTAGAAGAAGTTATCAGCAGATTGGTTGAAGTACAAACAGGTATCAGCAATAAAGCTGTCTTTCAGAGTATTCTTAATATTTACCTAAAGCACCTGAAGGAGTTCAGAAGAAGTTTGAAGAGAAGGGACAAGTATGGTGGGGTTATTGAAGAATTATATAGGTAACTTTGACTGACTGCCTTGGGATCATTTTCACCTATTCAACGATTTTTTTTTCAGATATTCACACCTTTGCACTACAAATTCTAAGGCGAAAGATTATTTCATTCATCATCTCACAATAAACCTACTGAGGCATTTTGTCAATTCTGAGTTGTGGAACTCCTTACCTTCCCAAGTTTTGGTTTCAATTCTGGCACGGAAACTCACTTCATTCCTATTGAAAGTGATGTCAAATCCTGAAATGATCAATCATATACTTCTGAATTCTTTGGCTTCAAAGGCAATTAGGGAACAATACAAACTGTCAGAGTATACTCATATTAGTATTTCTCAGTATTATGACATAGTGGATTCTAAAACTGTGGGCAAGAAGATGAAAGAAACATCACAAATGGATATTGATAATGAAACAGGGATCATAAGTAATGTTGAAGCCTCAGGTGTAGAAAAAAAAGATGATCCTTTCAAACTCGAAGTGAAAAAGGTACAAAATTATACAGACTTGAACGATTTCCAAAGAAATGTAAATTCTGTGTCTAGTTATTCCAAAACTAAAATAAGAAAGGAAAGAAGGAAGGTTAGCATGTCACAATTAAGTTGTTTGATATTTAAATCACTACTGAGAATGATGGAAAAATCTTCACTATGATTCATTTTACAGAAACTTGATAGTGCAGAAGAACTGAAAGAAGAATCTATAGAGAAGCAATGTATGACTGCTGCTGTGAAAATTCATGAGCCTAATGTAACCAAAGGTATAAAAACATACAATGATTCTAAGGAATTGGCACTTGGTGTGTCACTAGGCCAAGACCCCCTAGATATTTTACCTATAGCTATGGAAAATTCTAAGCATACTGGAAAAACCAGTTTTTGGGATACCGGTAAATTTGAAGAATATAAAAATGCTTGATACCTCACATCTACCATTTTTAGGAAAAATTGAACATTATGTAGAAGAGACTCCTGCACATGCAGCCAATTTATTGAATGAAATGAAACTTACCACTCAACATACCATGGAAGGGTTCAAAAGTTCTATGAAACCTATAAGTGAGTCTAAAAAAATCTTGAGAGTATAGAAAAAATGTTTTTCTCTTGTCTTCTGGGTATGAAATTAAATTGTCAAGTTCAGACTCAAAAACAAGGATGTATTTGATCTAGTGGGACAGGTTCAAAAATTGATGGTTATGTCAAGATCATATGAAAATATTCAGATTTCTGGAATCATTAAAATCTAATATAGGCAGATCAAATTATATTCAAAACTTGGTGTGTCATGAAATTAAATAGGTTTTACAGATCATCCAATCCAACTTGGCATGGAAATTTGTCCCACATCTGGTTGCACATTCAACTTTGTGTTTGTTTCAAATAGCTGCTTCTCCTGCACTGCATGACACATCATCATTTCCATGTGAAGATGAAATGTATGAGCTGTACATACATTTGAATCATTGTATAACGTTTATACAATGTTCAAATTATTACTACGGCACTGAAGTGAAACTAAAAGGCACTTTATAGAAACTTGGTAATAATTCAAACATACCCTATCAAAATAATTGTTATTGAATTGTTATAAAAAAAAAGCTCATTGAGGAATGTAGGGTTGAACTTTAAATATCAAAATACTTAAACCTCAAAATTGGATATGAACACTGTTTCATATAGTTCCAATCTTTATGTCATAGTTTTCAAATCATCTGTTTTGGTTGGGCAGTGGAGAAAGAACTCCAATAAGCCAAATTTGGTATTATTTAAAAAAAAAGTATGCCACTAAATATGTAAAAGAGGAAAATGAGCTTTTTCCTTCACTCCTCATGGGAAGAGACAATTAAGAAAAAAAATATCGGGAGATAATGTTCAGCTCAGGAGTTGAAGTAATTTTTATGTGAAAACAAATAATCATAATCAGACCTTTTTCACATTCCCAAAGTCTGGACAAGCATACTGGTGATTGAGTGATCTATTTACTCATGAATGGATCCTTTACAGGTGAAAATCTTGCTCTTTTTTATCCTTTTTGGTGTTTGTTATTAAAGAAAGTGGGTGTCTTTTTTCATTTCAAATATTTAAGCAGTATACTTTTTTGATGTTATTCATTGATAATAATGCAAAATTCTCACTGAAATGGATTATCAATTTCTGCTCACCCTAAACAACTCAATCAAAATAAATGGGTCAGTACTGAACTCAACAATATTATATCACCACATAGAAACCATATATAAATATTTATATATATATATATATATATATATATATATATATATATATATATATATATATATATATATTTGTGATGTATTCTCGACCGTACTTTATAAACTAGATTTGGAAGTTCTCAGGTTTGCGGTCTGTTTACTAATAAAACTCATTTGTTCTTGATCTCAATATTTCGCTAATGTTTATTAGCTTCATCAGGAGAAAAGCTACAAAGAATGTGACAAAATTGTACAAGATTGAATCGAAAATAACAGTTCTACTTACAATCATTGAATTAATATTCCTGGTGTGTTCATTGCCTTGGGAAGCTGATTAAATAGAACTCAAAATATTGCAATAAATGTTCCTCAACTGACCTGTATCGGTTTTATAATTAACTGTATTTGGTTTTTTGTTAATGTGGTACATTTCAAGGAACAACCTGATTTTCTGGTTATTGACTCTGTCTAGGATTTTTACATTTGAGTATTCAAATTGATGGCCGGTTCTTTTGAAGTGGTCGACTGCTGCACAAGAGTTTTTTCCTAGCCGGGCATCGCTCTTGTGGAGGGCTATTCTTTGTTTGAGCCACTGCGAGGTCTGCCCTCCACAAGAGCGATGCCCGGCTAGGAAAAAACTCTTGTGCAGCAGTCGACCACTTCAAAAGAACCGGCCATCAATTTGATTATTCAAATGTAAAAATCCTAGACAGAGTCAATAACCAGAAAATCAGGTTGTCCCTTGAAATAAACCACATTAACAAAAAACCAAATACAGTTAATTATAAAACCGATACAAGTCAGTTAAGTAACATTTATTGCAATATTTTGAGTTCTATTTAATCACTTTTGTAATATTTAAAAATAAGGACAGACATGTGCTTACTTATAAAAACCCTTAGATTAACGTTAATTACATCATTGCCTGGTACAGCTGAGGGACTCCTATAAACATGAATTTTGCCTAACTGATTCAGTTTAAGTGATGCAGTAACTATTCCAGCATGGGTAGTTTGATTCAGCTTCCCAAGGCAATGAACACACCAGGAATATTAATTCTATGATTGTAAGTAGAACTGTTATTTTCGATTCAATCTTGTACAATTTTGTCACATTCTTTGTAGCTTTTCTCCAGATGAAGCTAATGAACATTAGCGAAATATTGAGATCAAGAACAAATGAGTTTCATTAGTAAACAGACCGCAAACCTGAGAACTTCCAAATCTAGTTTATATATATATATATATATATATATTACTTACCTCTTTAAATATCTGTTAAGAATCAGTATCTCATAACATATCGGGACTTTTGTCACAAGCACTTCGTAAAATAACGACATTATTCAATCATTTATACGCTTACTATATAGAATGGGTATGATCAAATATTTGAAAATTATTTCTATTTGGAGAACAGTTAAAATGTCTACAAGGAAAATACTGCAAACTGTAAAATGAATAAAACAAACTAACACAATCTCCTGTTAACAAAAATTGATAGTTTCCATTTCTTATTCATAGTAGCCATTTTTCATGATTATCAAACAAGATATGTGAAACAAGAAATTAATATTGGTTATGAATATTTTACCATCAATATATAAAATAACACTAATTCAGCGCATCAAACTCAATGAGTCAAATGGAACTGATATCAATTTTCACATTCCCTTATTTCAATAAGCAGCTTTTATACTGCTATTTTATTTGAATATTATCATTCCATCATATCTTTTATTTAGTCCTTAGAAATACAGCAAAGTTTTTTAGGATCAAATAAATGAATTTGAATTCCAAAACAGTGTATATTACGAGAATGAAAAACATGTTATTACAAAAGACTGGCTTGCATTTTTTGTGTTTCAACTAAATGTGGATTCTGTAAAGAATATAATTTGGGAGATACCATGTCAAATATATTGCTTCTACTGTTGTTGATTTCAGGTGATGCAACTGTTCATACTTTGCACAACATCAAGGACTTACAGGAGACTACAGTGAATAGTGCTTTGCACAAAATTGGAGATTTCCAGGTGAGTACCACTAAAACATAATATCTTCTCTACTAAATGTTACACACTTTTACACTTTCATTACGTCCGTTTTACAGCAAAAGGTATGATGTGCATGAACTTTTCTTGTTCTATTCTTCACCAATTTTCGCTACTTTCATTCTTTGCTTAGTAGTTAGATTCGCTTTTGAATGATTTTCAACTTCTTTCACATATTCAGCGGTTGGAGTTGACACACATCAATTATTGTTACCATGTTGAAGCGCAGAGGCCCCAGCTTGAATATCAATTTGAATTAGTTCAGTTTTTTATTCAATCCTTTCTACAGATACATTATTTAAATGGCAATTACAATGCTCATAGGGTTAAAATCTAGACCTAGGTCTAGACACAAACTCAAATGTTTACGAGAATTGTTTATTGCCGTTTTTTGTGACTGATGAATTCTTATTTTTGTAGTTTTCTGAGTTTGTAACTTGTCAGAATCCGAAAAATTAAATTTAGTATGGAATCTATATAATTGTAGGAGGGCATACTAACACATCTTTTATTAAACGTCAAAAACATCAGAAATCACTCGAAACAACAAATTTTAAAACAATCAGTTTCGAAAATGAAACATTTGTTTTCCTTACGGGGTATTTCATATAATTTTTATCATTTTGCCTGCAAATTCCAAGAAAACAATAAGTGTCTGACTAATTTAGTGTTAATCTCAATCAGGAGAACTGTTTTTCATTGGCAAAGCGACTTAATGCTAGGTTAGATGTCCCCCTTGCATAGGCTCCATATTGATTTTATTTTTTCAGACTGTGGCAGGGTAAAATCCCAAGGAAACTAAAAATTATCTGAACCACTCTTATTGTGAATGAGTTTCTCTGGTGAGGGAAGTGGATTGCATAAATTTAATATCATTTCTCCTTCTCATTGAATAACACAAGCACATCACTCACTATTTGATGCATTCCCGAAATTTCATAAGAAGGTCCAGCTCTTTGGTCTAGTTGCCCCCTTTTCAATATCAGCTTACATTTGAGTTGCTGGTACATCGCATCTGGTTGAATCCAAATGTTACATAGAAATTTTGCAAGCATAACTTCAGTGATTTCGAGAGATTGTCGGAGAGAATAAAATTTCCTTTCCGGATCTACTGACAAAAAATTGACAGAAAAGATCATTGTTGTGCGGTAGGGTAATTCCCCGAACCAATTTTAAGGATGAAGCAGCTGGTGTGGTTGAAGGTATCCTGGACTTTGGCAGAGCTGGTTTCAGAAAGGGGCTCAAGCTAACTGGGTTACAAGATAACATTGAGAATGCTAAAGCCACCTTCCACATTGCTTCCCAACCTACAAAAAATATTCTGAAGAGAAGAGCCAGTAAGTCTGCCAAACATGAATCTCCTGTTAAACAATCCTCTGAAGATAGCGATACTGTTTGGATCAATCCGTTACAGATGGATTCGCCCAATTTTGATGGACAGATATTGTTGGTGAGTTGATAGTACTTTCAATCTAAGACATCATTTTCAATTGAAATTCTAGTTCTCAAAGTTAGTTTCTCTGGAAATCGATCATATTTTTTTCTGTCAGAAAACTCATGCTTTTCACTTCTTTTTTGGTAATTATGTATTCCAGAACTAGATTAAGGTAATTGATTTAATTTATTTATCCGTAAATGAATGTTTTGGTTACTATCTCAATACTTGCTCTTTCCAAAGATTTCAAATGATTTTCCAACAGAGTTTTTCTCCCGTCATCACCATTAAAAACTATCAAATTCACATTTTCGGAAATACTTTCACAAACGTTCCCCCCATAATATTGGAATTCAAGCCGATCTCTGAAACAATCATAAATTTTTTCTGAGCTTCGATCATTTGGTATAGAAAACTCATCAAAGTAGGCAAGATATTCGTTAAAATACTTCCTTCCACTTAGTCTTACTGTTGCACCGAGACTAGAAAATTCTCCCATGTCTGAGATTATTTCAAAAGTTTTTTTAAGTTTCTCAACATTGGTTTCTACAGTAAAACTGTCACCATACCTATCCAGTTCATCTGATAAGCAATTCTTGTAATTATATCCTATGTAATATATTTCTTCTTGCTCATAACCCAGAAGATTACCATCTTCTATAACCCGACTTAACCAGGTTAAATTCACAATGTCGCATTTGGGTTTTTGTTTAACTAATTGTCTCACTTTTTCCGATTTCTCACTTGCCAAGATTATATCTACTTTCTCTTTGATTCTGTATGATAATGTTCCTCCTGCCTTTTTTATAAGGCTTTCGGCCTTTTCCTTGTCCATTTCTGGACTACCACTCAACACAAAAATATTGTAACCTTCTAATACGTCGGAGACTTGTTTGGAATCGTAAATTGTTGGCATGATAATATCCTTACGTTTCACTTTTTTTGCCTTGGTTTTCAGTATTTCGTCCAAATCTATGTGTCTTTTGTTGAGTTTGATGACTGCTTTGTTGTTTTTCGTCAGTTCCAATAGCTCATTTATTGTCATGCATTCATCTACTGGTTTGTCTTCTCGTATTTTCAGTACTCTGGGGAATCGTAGAGTATAACCAGTTTTATACGCATTGTCTGTATTTCGGATCAGCTCGGTCGCTCTTACTTCAAATATCAGAGAGTTTTTTGGGTCAATATAGTAATCCGGAGTTTCTTTGCCAAACTGTAGGTTCTCGCTGTTGAAATTTTCGAATTTCTCACCTTGCGATTTAATTTTTTTGCCAAGAGTTGTAACTTCCTCAAAACTCAAACCTGTTGAAACCTTTCCAATGCATAAATAGAGAGGCTTTCCATTTTTAGCATTGCCTGATCTTATTCCGACGAAAAATGATCTCAAATGATCGGATGTGTAAGATGTGTGGGCCCCGCCCATAAGAATTAGATCCATGTCATTCATAACATCCTGAAACATATGTTTTGTCAATTATTTGTGATACAAAAACCTTTTATATATGAATTGAAAAATTTGAATCAATATAAAAGTAAATGAGCTGCAAAAGTTTGTAAAAAGTGGTGGTTTTGAAGACTTTTCATCGTTCATTGTTGCAACTTGAAAAATTTTCTAGCTTGATTTTTCATTACCTGATGAGTTTCACCTTATCAACATACGTAAGGGGTTTTGCAATATATCCACCGTCTGATAACATAATTGAATACATTGTAAGACAAAGAAATAAAGCCCTAGCCTTTACGTGGACCTGGTAGTCTTGCTTGATGACCAAAGATAATTTTTGTAAAAATGGAACGAACAAACTGTCCAGTAATAACAATTGAATTTATCGATTATAAATATTTCAAACAAAATAAATTGCACAAATGGGGTATATCAATCTCCGCGGATTGAAAACACGGCAGAAATTGTGGCAATATATGTTCTCATGAGTTGAGGATAGTATTGACATTACTGTGAAATCAGATTTAGAGTTTCGTTTTGTAAACTAGATACATAGAAATAAAATTGTTATACCTGAAAGAACTCCAGCTTCAGTTTGAACCATCCACTATTTCTATCGCTGTATTTGTAAATAGAATCAGGATCTTTCAAAATGATTCCTTCTTCTTCATAATCTACAGCCTTATTCAGTTCATCAATAATTTCTTGCCTCGAGTTGATTTCTTTTATCTTACTGAGGACTATTGTACCTATTTTTTCATTTTGAAAAACTGTCTTGAGTATCCCAACACGATCTCTTAGAGGAGTATTCGTAAGAACTTTGTTATTCAATAGTATTATATCATATACAACAAAGCAAGGTTGGTGAACATTATCTTCGCTCAATTTTTTCACGTCTAGAGCCATGCCTTTCGAACCAAATTTCTTATATTTTTTATTCCATGCCATAAGCTCGCCATCAAGTATGACATTTTTGACGTGTTTGTTGAAGAGACCTCGCAGCTTTGGGGATAACATTCCTGAAATAAACATATATAAATTCATTCCATGAAGTGCAATCACTTTTATGTACTTATAGTTAGTTTATCAAAGATTTTAAGCTTTAATGGCTGGTAATTATTGAATCTTCATACGGCATCGTCTTCGAAAATGTCTGTTGCAGATGCAGACGAAACGACATAATCGAAAACCTACAGACCACGGCTCAGAAACCCAGAAAGACCTAACAGTTCATTGGTATATTACGTAACGAGGAGGATAAGTAGCCTATTACACACGAGCGAAAAACCAGGCGTTAGTCGAGTGCGGTAATTCGCGAGTGCACGTAGTTGGCCTTATTCTCGAGTTGCGTACTGTATTTTTTCGTAGTTTTTTTTTTGCTTTCTTAACCCACCACTATCTGAAAAAATAAGAATTAATATTGGAATCTATACAATAACTAATATTCAACAAAATACTAATCGGTGAAGTTACGGAAATCAAATCTGATTCCGTTTTCAAAAGACTTCTACAAATATTCTTTTCTAGTTTCGTTTTTTGTATAGATTCCAATATTATTTCTTTTTTCAGATTGTTGTAGGTTAAAAACCCAAAAAACTACTAAGAAAGAACCTTCATTGATGTTTTTACTTACCAGTCTCATAGGATTTTCCCAAGTTTTCAGTGAAATCGAAACCATTTCTTGAGAAGTATTTGAAACTGTTATCTTTAAAATGTAGCTGGAATCTCTCACCATCAAATTTATTCTCAACATAAAAGAGCTTATTGTCTGGTAACTCTTTTTTGAAGTTAGTAGCATCGATTCGCTTGGATAACATTGGGCGAAAAGCTTCGAATAACTCAATTTCTAATTCATGTAGTCTTATGTTTTGATTCGCCAAAATATCACAAACTTTTCTAAGATTACTGTTAGTGGCATAAAATGAAGCACCATCTTTATGATAACAATTGAGTATTTGGTTAGAACTTATTCCAAGTTTGAGGCTCTTCAGAATAATCCTTATGATCCATCGAATATGTTCTGGAGATACTTTCTTGAAAAGTTTCATCATTATTTCCTCAGCTTCAGATTCACTTTTCCGTTTTGTTAAAAGATCCAAGGCTTGATTCACCTCCAGTACAGTGAGGCTTGTCTTAGTATTAGATAAGTACTTTCTGATAACTGAATAAACAACTTCTCCGAAGTCTGTTGTTTGTGCAGACACTAAATATGATTTGTTGAGCATATTTCGATCATTGCCCGGTGGCAAATCTAAAATTTTGATAAGGGTTCTGGCCACCTTGGCTTCTTTCATTTTGTAAGAATCTCTTTCACGATCTAGATCAGGCAAAATCAATCTCAATATGTTGAAGAAAGCACTTGGATCATGGGCCAGGTTTTCTCGTATTGATTTAAACTTGTCATGAATCAGTTTGTATTTCTCACTGGGACTCTTGATTGCTTTTATATCCTCAAAGAAGGTACACAAATCTTCAAAATTCATATTTTGATGAGGAAATTAAAATTTATTTTGACTGATATATTTGAGGTTATGTTGTATGTTATGATCATAGGTTATGATTAAATTGACTGCGAGCTTTCTTTCTCTGTAATCCTGAAACTTGCATTATTTTCGAACTTGAAAATTCAACCTTTTTCATATCTTTTGGCCAAAAAAAAAAATCTGACCGATAATTGGATTTTTTTCATACAGTAGGTACATCAATATAAAGGTAACTATTATGAAGGTGAGTTTAAGTTTAAACAGCAAATAAAATAAAATAAGGAACAAAATAAAACAAAATAAGAAAGATAAACATATAGATCTTTATCTGATGCAGGGTTGCCAACCCAAAATTTGAAAATGACGTAGACCAGATTCAAAAAGTTACGTAGAAATACTAAAATTGTACATCAAAAGTTAGTAGATCTACGTACTTTTTTTTGAGTGATACATTGATTGGACTTTTGAAAAAAAAAATACAAAAAAATAAGTGATTTTTGGCCATGCTTGGTGTTCGTGATCACAATTGATTACAATTATTGAAACACGACGTTTACTTGATTTTTTACTTCATTTTTCTTTGTGAAGAACAATATATTTTATTTTAAGTTCCGGCACCCTCGGCTAACTAGCCGACTCTTGCCAGCTCTACCTTCTGGGCGCACCGACTTGAAAGAAAATACACTTCGTTTCTAAAATGGAAGAAGCGATGTGTTGAGTTGAGTGGAGAGGAGAGTATGTGCTGTCAGTGTCAGTATGAAACAGGAAGTTCATTGAGTTTTTTTGGCGAATGTGTCGGGAATCGGGAAATGATTCAGCCCAATGAATAAGATGTTGAAAATTTGTACAATTTTGTGAAAAGTACGTAGATTCTGGGATTGAAGTTCGTAGGTTTTCAAAAAAGGCTCAAAGTACGTAGATCTACGTAAAAAGACGTAGAGATGGCAACGCTGATCTGATGGCATGTCATAATGACAACGTTATGTCACTCAATTTTGATGACATAAGGAAGCTCATTATGGTACTAAGTACCATAATGAAATTCTATGAGGAAAACATGTAATGGTTTGATCAAAAAAGTTTATTCAAATGTATTGATACAAATGCCATCAGATAAAATTTTGTATGTAATACGAATCATAAACAATCATTATGGCACACGCCGTGTTATCGGACTCGGCTACGCCTCGCCCGATAACATTCACGACTTGTACCATAATGATCGTCTTTATGATCCTTATTACATAAATAACTATTATCTACACCCGTACTCTGATAATACACTTATATACCCACAACTCGTTTTATAATGAAATCCATTACGATACAGATTTTCATTACGATACAGATTTTCAACCAATAGAAACCCATTATTTTTCAATCAAGCATATGATGTGCAAGCTTTGCATTTTGACGTTTGTCAAGTCAAAATCAATAGGTATTGAATTTTTGAAGAATTTAGTCAGTTTTCGATAATCGTATGAAAATGTCTTATAGCAGTGATATAGAAGAAAAAAATTCAATCGGAAGGATTATATTTTTCATTTGACAAATGGATTACATGTGTTTTTATTTTCAACCAAACTATATGGGCTCTCATGTCCAAGTGGTCAAAGGCGCCGGCAGTGGAAAATTACGTCCAGGTTCAATTCCTGACCTCGGCAGAATTTTTTTTTACTTTTTTCTTCTTTTCATTTCTCATTCTTGTATTTTCCGTGGTTATACCATTAATTATAATTTTGTAGAATTTTTCAAAGAAATACGATTGATTACCTACTATTATTGTGTTCAATATAATTGTCTTAGACAAGAAAAAAATTCAATCGGAAGGATTATATTTTTCATTTGACAAATGGATTACATGTGTTTTTATTTTCAACCAAACTATATGGGCTCTCATGTCCAAGTGGTCAAAGGCGCCGGCAGTGGAAAATTACGTCCAGGTTCAATTCCTGACCTCGGCAGAATTTTTTTTTACTTTTTTCTTCTTTTCATTTCTCATTCTTGTATTTTCCGTGGTTATACCATTAATCATAATTTTGTAGAATTTTTCAAAGAAATACGATTGATTACCTACTATTATTGTGTTCAATATAATTACCTAATAATATTATATTTTTAGTTCTTCATTATTTATTGTAATGGTTATTAATACATGAGCATAAACCGGGATACGAAACGAGCCGAAGGTGAGTTTCGTATGGTTATGCGAGTCATTACACGATCGTTGCATAATATACTATTATGAAAGCGTTCATACAAGAAATAATATAAAATAAGAAATAAGAATAACAACAAAAGATGCCATCTTTCACTATTTTATTTGGAAACTGATAATGCGCATGACCGAAATATTTTCTGTACTCAACGTTCCATGTTTGAAATTATTTTAACTTCTTTTCTTACAATAACAACCTCAGAATATTATTTACAGGTAATCTTTGCTATATGTAATAGAATCAAAATTCAAAATATCAACAATTAGGAGTTTAGTTACTGTAGCCACTGTCGAAACGAAATTGTGATATTCACAGAACACAAAAGTCATTGTCAAAAAAGCTGCTACTTGATTGGTTCATTCTTATTTCTTATTTTATTTGGGTCATCTGTATAAACACACATTTTCTGTCCTTATTCTTAATTAGTTTCTTATTTTATTCTTATCTTATTTTATTTGCTGTTTAAACTCTCCTTAAGGTATAATACTCAGCCCTTTATAGAGTTATCGAATTGTGGACGAAGCAGTGATAATTTATTTGTTTATCAGTCCTTTTCAATGACTTCATCTATATTTTCGAATAAAATGTGTTGAACCTGCAAGGTAAACAGATGTTAACAGTGTTGCCGCACTGAGAAAATTTGCAGTACCAGTACTACAAATTCATTCGAAGTGTACCACGTTTCATGTAATTAGTAATTAGTACCACAACTACACATACACACAATCATGATGAATGGGAATGAATACGGTTATCTCAATTTGTCCATGTATTCACGAATTATTTCTCCTAATTTTCATGCTCGCAAATCGTGGGAACTATTAATTGTTGCGACGTGGCGCCCTATTTTAATGTGTATTAGGCATTCCAGATACTTGTCAAAAATGTCAAATGAATCGAAATGAACCAATACGGCGCCATATGCCCCCCAGAAAGTATCGTTTGTTTTTTGCAAACGAGTGTGTGATTGGTTGAAACTTGTGTTAGCCACCCAGACATCACTTGATCTGGAATGCCTAATTGTTGAAGAATTAACGTTATAATCATTGCAAAACCCAGATATCGTCTACTTCGCTGTTCTCTCAAGGTCACTGAAAGAATAAAAAATGAATGTTTCAATACTTCGAATGGTAATGTAGGAAAGTACCACATTAGGGGTATATTTTCGAAAGGAGCACCACATATCTTTCTACACCTGAAAAGTACAGCAATCACCAAACGTGATGGCGAGCCCGCCCCCATGCGCACAAACTCATTTTCAATGTAACCCCCACCACAGCTCTTGCAAGACATACAGAAGCTCTATACAGAGGAGTATCATTACTTGTCCTCCAATTCTGTTGGCGTTTGGCATTGTCTGAAATAATTCGTGTTGTTTCTGAAAAAATGTCATCGCCTAACAAAAAAACAGTCATCAAGAGTCAGGCTCGTGAAATAATTTCGGAAGTGTTCAATTATTTATTATATATGTTAAGTTTTGAATGTCAGTCGAATACGTTATCAAATGTGAAAAATGAAACATATCTCGCTGCAGGTAACATTGAATAAATTTAAAAAATTACTATTTCAACACAAATCTTCTATTTTTCATCAGGTATTTCAATAAGAAACATTGAAAGAGTGGTTAAAGAAGGGGAGCAATTAATTTATGCTAATAACAGGCAGGTAAAATTTTCCACCCTAAGAAAGAAGCCACACCAGTAATTGATATTCCCGAGTTTCGTACGGAAGGGTGTCGTATTGCGGTAAAAAAAATCTAACACAAAATTAGTGACGTGTTGGGGATTGTGGTTTCCGAAACATCTTTTGGTAGAATTTTGAAGAAAATAGGTTTCAAATGGAACACTGAAAATAATGGAACAATTTCAATAGAGAAAATGGACATTAGAGCATTGAGGATACATTATTTACAAAAAATCAATTATTTTTGTCTCAGAAATAGTAAATTATATGCCCAGCGATCACTGCGGAGTATACTAAGATTTGAAAACACCTATTAAATCTATTCACTGTCTTGAAATTTATTCCTAGAAGGTGTATTTTCTTTTGTCATGGTCTACACTACCAGTGTGCAACTGGAAAAGTATCTGAGTTTGTGCCAAGATGGAGTGGATAAGCTGTACATTACATTATAATTTCACGATTTGTTTATTTATCAATGCAGAGTTTATTGTTTTTAGGAAAAATCGGAAAATCCGAGAAAATCTGAAGAGAAAGATAAAAAAGAATGGCAAATTCCTTATATTTCGATGGAACAACCCGAAATTGCAACAGAAAGTCCGGATCCAGAATATGAAGACACGGCAGATTTGGCGTCCAGCATAGCAAAACTAAGATCCCTTCTCCAACAGAGGTCATCAGAGTCTAGTTTGTCAACTCCAGCTTTGAGTCCCATGTAAGTAACAAAATTCATCAATTGGGATTTCAAAAGAAGCGAAACGCGAAACGCCCTCTGGTTTCAAACGAAATGAATTCAGTTGAATTATCGGTTATCGGCCAAAATGCATCTTTTTTTTTGTAATTTCGGATGATGATGTATCAAATTATAACTAAAATGTTTATAAGGTGCAATACATGACCAACATGCACCCAAAGTCAGAAAACACTAAAAACAATAATAATCGCTTACTATATACTTCACTACTTTCAAATTTTCGAGTAATGTCCTAAGACATTTCAACTAATGGACTGGCTGGCCCTAAGAGAGTAGAAGACACCGGAATAAGCAAGATAGAATACTTTGTTTAAATTTGATGCATTCCTTCCTTAATGTTGTGGATAAAGAAAATGTGAAGGATAGAGTAATTTAGGTATAAAATTATCATTCTGTCCTTCATAATATCTCTTCAGTGTGCATATCCTTTCTTTATCTAATGTATTCCGCATCATGCTTTTTGAATGGTGAAAACACACTTCTCTTTGACTTGACACGAGCATTCATACCATACATTACAGTATTCTTCTTAATAAACTTTTTGACATAAGTGTTCGGGGTCCAAGTCTAAAATGGACTGAAACTCATTCAACAAGTCGTACACAGACTGTAAAAGTTAAGCTCCAGACTGGAACAATTTTTTCCTAAACTCGAAACATCGTTACAGGTGTACCCAAGGTAGTGTTCTAGGGCCTACACTGCCTATTCTATTTGTGAATGACCTTTCGAAACTCAATGGTCCGAATTGCTCTGTTAAATTTGCTGATGACACTTTTTTTACTGTCAGCAGTGCAAAATGAGAAACATTGTCAGTTGAAACAAATGAAGCGGTGTACAACATGCGAAACTAGTGTTCTGAGAATGACTTGGTTTTGAATAATTTCAAAACCAGTGTCATTCTCTCTTCAGTTGAGGAAACTGATTGTAGTGTATTGGTAATGACTGAGGATAAAACTATGGAACAGAAAAATTCCACATAAGTATTAGGACTTTTGATTAATTCCCAGCTCAATTGGAATCACCACTTTGATTCCATATTGAATAAACTAGCGAAAAATTGATTCGTTTTATGGAATATTTTTTATTTTGTTTCTATCAAAATTCTCAAAAGTTATTACTGCGCTTATGTATACTCCACTCTCTACTGCATTCTATGTTTTGGCAACTGTATCTATTAGTTTTCCAGGAAGACATATCAGAACAATCGGATTCAAAAAACTTCTTGATTCTTTTAAATCATTATTCGCGAAGTAGCATATAGCGTGTCACATATGTTGAAACACATTGATTGCATCAAGTTCTAGAACAGATATGAGACTAGTTCTCTTTCGGGCTTTACTTATTATAATAAGCCATAAGTTATCCAGATCTCTAATGGTCTTCATGTCATGCCCTTAAAAATATGTAAACTTCTAACATCTATAAAAAAATTTGCAATATGAACTTATTTCATTCTTTTTATGAACATTTTCTATCCAATTTGGGATTTTAATTTTCAAAACGTTTTTCATGTCTACCAATATTTATAATGTAACATTAACTCCTTTAATTTTTCATCTTGCTCTTTTTTATGTATGCGTAACTTCTTCATTTTTTTATCACTCTTGATAAATAAATGGATAAATAATGAAATTAATAATATTATATTTATTAATATAATAATAAATATTTTTATGGTCAGATTCGACGACAGTGTTGTTTTGGATAATTAATTAATATTAATCCAATCATGAAATCTTGTTGACTAAATTATTCGATCTTTCTTGTACATTGATAAAAAACCAATTTTATCACAATCGAAATTTTTATTGCTTGGACAACAAAAAATCAACAGGTCATGTAATATAAAATTTTTAGGTCTTAATATTGATGAAAATATTTCGTGGGATATTCATATTGATCTGATCCGAAAAAAAATATCACCAGTCATTGGAATTTTGTACAAGATAAGAAGCTAATTTATTCGAAATTACAATATTTAATCAGCATATGGGGTACTGCGTCGAATACCATTCTGAAACCACTGAAGTCTTTACAGAATAAAGCAATTAAATGCATTTTTCATTTACCTTATTAGGAAACAACAAGGAATATTCATAAACCAAATCGTCTCCTCGACATCAATTCTATTTATAAACTGAAAATATGTACTATTTTGCATTCTATTGTGACTAATAAGAAACATTCTATTATGAAATTTTTTAAATCTAACAGTGTACATAGCCACAAAACAAGGCAGTTCAATAATTTGTTAACAAAAAATCTCAAGACGCAATTTTCCAGAAAATCCATTTTCTATAAAGGTGTTATCACATGTAATGGATTACCCACTAGAATAAAATGTTTTTCTCAAATGACCAAATTCAAATTCGCTATGAAGCGTTATTTGTTAGAATAATTTTTTTTGAAAAAATATTTTTTTTTATTTTCGAGTAATAAACAATTCTGATTGAGCTTTTTAATAAATGTATTTTATAAATATTCCCTATATATAAACTGTAGTTTCTTGGGAATAAATAACTGTTATTATTATCATTATTATCGAACTTGTTTTGTAATGGTGATTTCATGTAATTGTATTTTGTATGTGACATTTTCCGTGCCTTAGTCAGGACGACGGAAATAAAGATTTTGATTGATTGACTGATGGCCAGTACATTAGTTGTAATTAAGATGTCTAGAAGGATGGTGCTGGGACTGATGCGATATTGTTTAGAATTTTATGGCGACACTTTTCTGTCATTAGTGTCATTTTTACGTATCGTGTTGTGTTTCTCAATTTCATCGCTAGTTGACGCTAATTGGAAGTGCATAGTCAACCGATCGATCGACAAACTATATTCTTTGATTCGAGCAGTCAACAAAATGAGCAAAATATAATGTCATCCTCTTAAAAAAAATCGAATGAAAGGAACACAATTTTAGGGAATTTGGCCAGTATTCTAAACGAATAATATAGGTTGTTGATCAGACAGCGTCCAAAAGTAAAAGTATAGCCAGCCGTCAGGTCGGCCGTTTATACATATCCTAGGAAATTTGCAACTCTTTTCGTTGCAAACGCCATCTGAACTGATTTGATGTCAAGGGGTCATGATGCTTATTATCATAGTAGGCATGTGTCGCCACTTAGACCCCAAACTTTCCCAGGTATAAATCCCTACACCAGGGTTTCTAGACATCTTAGTTGTAATGTCAGTGATAATGTCAAAGTCCTAACCTCAATCAGTTGGTTGTAGTTGTCAAAGTGGTACAAATTACATGATATTTTCCCTGTTCCTGTTATACTTTTGCAGATTAATGCTAGCTAGATACTATGGATCAAAATCGTTTTGGGTGGTGGATAGAATACCCTATTTCAATTATAGGTATTATTGTATGGTGAAAAATTACTAACCTTTCAGCTTCGGGTAATCAGTTTGCATTGGGGTTTTCCTCCTTTTTGCAGTATCACACTTGTTCGAAAATTATTACGTTTGTTTATTTTATAATTCTTTTCACGGATAAAAGGTATGTTGTGAAATGCTTTTTGTAAACGTTATCTCCAGATCACATATTACATAACGAGGAGGAAAAGTAACCTATTACACACAAGCAAAGAAATGGCCTTATTCTCGAGTTGCGTACTGTAATTTTTCTACTTCCGCCATGCTTGTGAAGATATTCATTTGGTGATGTAATACAAATTTCTTTGATATCCCCATTTTCAATGATCGACGAGACAGCATGTCATACAGTAAGTAGGTATGTACCAATTGCCTGTCGATTCATGGATATAACTATAGATTATGTACCAATTCACAAATTGTTGAACAATGAATTTCCTGAAAATATGATTTTTCATTCGATTTCACAGAATATTTCCCTCATATATAAAATGTCCCATAAGAGCAATGCAATTATCGAAAACTTACAGCGGTAATCGCATTGTATCGAGTCACCATAACAACACATTTGAAACCGTATCGCTAGATGTCAGTAAACAACACAAATAAATATCAGATAGACTTCGAATATAGAAAAACATTTCGCGTTTTGGTAAGTGCTCCATACAATCTATAGGGGAAAGTATAAATGAACAAAAAATAACATTTCCTTGAGAATTTCTTCATTCGTGTAATATTCCAATGAATTACATTCGTGCATAAAAATGACCAGATAATTTTGCATTCAAGCGTGATATCTTATACAAATTGCATTCGGTTATTTTCATATTTTGTAAAAGAGCCCTCGTCCTTCGGACTCGGACACTTTCGCCAAAATATGAAAATAAACTCTTGCAATTTTTAGATATCACGCTTTCTTACAAAATTATCGGTAATTTTTATGCACTCGTGCAATTATAACCGATAATTATCCAATGATGTATATATCTCTTTCTACTCCCACTATTTTGAACCTTTCATCACGTATTTGACAGCTGTTAGGTAACGATCGTTTAGAATACACGTGTATTCTAAATTAATGCCGACCGCTTCCGAAACTTTTTTTTTAATGATGGGATATGTAACATTTGAGCTGATGAAATCGATTACATTCAATTGCCCGAAAACCAAATTCAGCCAATTTTTTGTTTTCAAGTTGAATTAAAAATGATATTTTTAGGAAATTGATGATTAACAGTTCGTTCTTTGGTACTGTATCAGTTATATCCATGAAGCAAGCAATTGTTTTACCTACTTACTTTCGTCCAGTGTCTTGCTGATCATTGAAAATGAGGGATAACGAAGAAATGTATGCTATACCAGCAGAAATTACCGTACAAGCATGGTGGGAGAGGAAAAAGTACAGTACGCAACTTGAGGATGCACCATTAATCGGTTACACTACAAGCTGTGGAGATGAATAATATATACCAATGATTTGCCACAAGCAGTATCTCAAATGGTGAATATGTTTGCTGATGATAATTCATTAATAATACGGAAACAATCCAATGACAATTTGTAAAAAACAATTCCTGAAACTCTAGAAATTCTGGAAAAATTGTATAGTGCAAATAATTTCAAATTGAATATTCCAAAATCAAGTGCGATTAAGTTCAGTTTTAGAAAGGAACCGACACTGAAAATTACCCATGAGAATAAAACAATTGAAACATGTCGACATACAAAATTTCTTGGTATTGAATTTGATGCCCAGCTGAATTGGAAAGAACATATTAACAGCTTGACAAAGAAACTTCGGTCATTTACATTTGCATTGCGAACAATTAAATTATTCGTTAACCAAAATGCAGCCATCAAAGCATATTACGCTTATATATATTTCAGAATGAAGTATGGAATTATATTTTGGGAAAATTCTGTCGAAATTACCAGAATTTTCAAAATACAAAAATCCTGCATAAGAAGTATCTTTCACCTTAAAAGAAGGGACAGTTGCAAGGAAGTCTTCAAGGAACAGGGAATACTCACTCTGCCATGTATATACATATATGAATGTGCATATTTTGCAATGAAAAATTATGAAGAATTCATGAAGAAATATGAAACAGTAAATTTTTACAACACCAGATATAAAAAACTTAAATTACAACAAACACGATATGCCCAAGTTCAGAAAAATGTTGTTAATCAAGTTTTAAGAATTTTGAACAATGTTCCCGAACAATTCAGAAAACTGCCAAAAAACCAATTCAAACTGAAATTCGAGCAGTATCTATCAGAAGAACGCATTTTATCGTGTTTTAGATTTTTATAATTGATTTTTTTTTATTTATACATATTCGTTCCGCACTGTAAAGTATTATGAAATAAAATGATTATTATTATTATTATTATTATATAAAGTACTTTCATTCTAGAGCAACATTGATATAAAAGTGTATGAGTCTGAAAAAATTATATTATAATTGATAAATAATATTGATTTACTTTAGAAGGGTAACATCCCACAATATGTGAAACATAAATTAGGCTGCATGAATCAGAAATATCTATGGAAACGATATAGATAATACTGCATACTGATTATCCGAATATTTACATCAAATATAATGAATAATCTGCTACCCAATTCTAACCCATAACCTATGCATGATGTGCGATGAAATTTATTTGTTTATTCAGTAGGATTCAAAAATTCATACTGAATAAAATAATTCAACTTTAAGAAGGTTACATACTACTTTGCCTAAACAATCGGGTTTGGATTGTAGGCCGCCAGATGATTTTGGACAAAAGGCTGTCGAAGTGGAAAGCACTTCTGACATAGATGAAGTAGATGGTGCACTGCCGAGCTTTTATAAATTCTGTGCCAAAACAGCTACCGGAGTATTCGACAAGACCATCCATACTATAAAAACTGCCTTACCAACTAATATTCAAGGAATAGAGCCATCCGAGAATGCGTGGATATTCATTCAAAGTGATCAAAACGTAAGTAGAAATAAAAACATTGTTGGTTGTGTTTCTGTTGGGATATAATAATAATAATAAAGTTTATTCAAAATTCATAAAGAAGAGCATATACTTACATCAATTTGTAAAAAGGTGAATAAACAGTTCAATTATACCCGCGAAGTTAAAAACTTGTTGCGAGAGATACGAATTACATTTATGTATAATATATTTGATAAATTTGTAGAATTCAACAAAATAATATTGAAAAATTAACTAGTTTTCTTAACTGAAGTGAGAGATTTCATGAAATAAATTTCGACGTGATTCTTGAATCCATTTTTTAATCTGTAGTTCGAAAGATACTAATGACTTGATCATTTTTATATGATTTGGAATCAAATCATAGTAGAATGGCAATAAATATTTAAAAATTTTCTGAGACATTGTTGTTTTAACTCTAATTTTCAATGTGATATTATTTTTATTCCTTGCATTATAAATATGATTATTGAAATTTATATTCAATTTGTGTTTATGGATATAAATCATGATGTTATATCCGAATAATTGTCTTATGTCAATTTTATGTGTTTCTATGTACAGATTTTCACTTGGATACAAATAAGACTTGTTATATATTATTTTCAAAAACCGTTTCTGAAGAACTTCAAGATTTCTAATGTGGGATTTCATGACCCCTCCACAAGCCAGAATCCCATAATTCAATTGTGACTGCATTAATGAAAAATAATAATATGACATTGCAGATTTCTCAATTTTTCAGGAAGCAGATATTTTGACAAGAATGAAAAAGTTATTGACAGAGAGGAAAGACTACTGCACTCTGGATACGGAAATTGATACAGCATATGAAGCCATTGATTCATTGGATACATTTCAGCAGACTTCGTTTCCTTCTAATATTGATTTTGAAGGTGAGGTAGAATTTATAATGGGTGGTGTGCATACATTATTTTTTGACTTTTTTCTTCTCTGAATCATACAGTGTAGTTCAAACTTAGAACTTTAATTTTTAAGATTGAATAAATACATGTCAGAAATAACAAGGTTTAGTTTGAAATGACCAGTTCAAAGCTTCTGTTATTAATTTAATACTTACTTTTCCAGCAAACTCAATTTTTTTGAATGATATACAGCAAATGGCAATTTTTCGAATCTCTTATTGAGATGCTTGAACAATATCATATTTATAAAAATCAAACGGCATAGTGTTTTAACGGCCCAGTTCATCAATAAAGCAAAAGTTGATTTTTGCGATTATATTTTTCACTTGTCAAAATGTGACGTTTTTGGCATTTCAACCAATAGTAGCGGGTTATTCTCTGGTTATTCTAGTCAATCAATGGGTATTATACTGATAAAACTGCCTGGTCCTTTTGATAAAACTTTGTTTACCTTTGAACTGTCAAAACTATACGGTTTACCGCGTCGATTCTATTGAACTGGCTCATATTTATTCAAATCATCATGAATGACGAGTTACCTTATTATTAATAGTTATTCACTTTTCACTTTTTCAGCATAATAATAACATAACACATTTCAATCAACACTCGAACACGTAAATAGCTCATAACCCCAACTTTATGACAGATATAGCGAACGACCGATTCAAATATTTAAAGTTTCCTGAACTCAAATGAAGATGGCGTACAATTTGTTTTTATTGAATACAATTCATTTTTTGTTGTATGAGAAGAAACCGCGTTGTATGAAGATTTTGATACAACGACATAACGAATGATTTTATGTTCCTTCTGGCGCGATTTTCATTTCATAAGAAATTTTCAAATATCAACCTTGTACAATGAGAGGTGTGACGCCATCTCTTGGTATCGTCGGCAAGCATTATCATATTCACTGCGTAAGCATCATATCTCTTCTGGATCATAGAGGGCATACATCGTTGTTTGACATTTCAAATTTGAAAAATTTTCACCTATTCTCCTTTCCTTCTTATGCAAATGAAATTCTGATCAATTAAATTGTTCTTCCTTCTATTTGTTCAAAAAATAATCTCCCCAAATACAACTCGTTCTTCAAATTTAATAAGATAAATTTTCATTTTCGAAACAGTCAAACTTTTTTATTTTGGGGCACAAGCATTCAAACAAACCGAATTAGATGAAATCACTCGTCCTATGGATTCGTGATTTTATCAATCGGTTTGTTTTCATACTTTTGCCAAATAAAAAAGTTTTTGTGGAAAATGAAAATTTATCGATTAAATTTGAAGGACTCGTGATAATTCTTCTCTTTTTCAATAGATCAACACTCTTAAATTTTTTTGTACCCATAAGTAAAAGCTAAGAATATAGGCATCCCTCATTTCATTTCAGACGAATTGGATGATTTCGAGGCGAAACTACCAATCACCAAAGCTTTGGTAGACATTATGTGCGAGTTGTTGGCCGACACAGATTCACCTTTCGTTCAAGAACCTTTGGTGAAAACTTTGATGCTTGTGTTGGGCAATTTTTTGGAAGAATTCGTTCTTTGTGGAGTCGATGCTGCCGTAGAAGGTTTCTGTGTCAACTTGTTCAGGATACCGGAAAAGACAAATCAGAATACGTTGTTTTTGGAGTTGGATGCTTTTGTTGAGGCGATAGTGAGCAGTCTACCAGGTTAGTTTTCTTTTAGATGATTACCGATTCATTCATTGATCAGTTGTGGCATTCACACACGAAAAATCAGGCTGGCTATTAGAAAAATTTCAAGTTAAAATAATCGGTTCCTCTGGAATCCATTTTTTGGGTTTTCTCTCCCATAGAATTGAAAATTAAAAATTTCTAAGTTCTTATAATATCTGTTCTTTGGGCAAATTTGAGAGACTATTTTGTCAGCTACTCATCATATTTTTATGAATTTGGAAATTTGACTAATGAATTTATTAAAAAAATGCCTATAGTTGATTAATCAAATCTCCAAATTCATAACCCAATTCATAAAAATACGATATGTAACTGAAAAAATATTTTTTCAAATTTGCATTTTATCAATTTGCAGTTACGTATCTGAGCAAATATACCAATTTGCCCAAAGAGCAGATATTGTAAGAACTTGAAACTTTTTCCTTTTCATTTATAGGGGGGAGAAAACCAGAAAAGGGGAATCCAGAACAATTTTTCCTCCTCTACAAATATTCAAACAATATAATCTGTTCCTCCTATGAGCCCAACTAAGTTTTATATTGGTTTGTGAATATCTATCAAAATACTTTCGTAGCTAATCCACCATGATTAAAGTATTTCTTCTCTTCTAATACATTCTCTTCTAATACATTCCTAGAAATATGACAATAGGCTAGTTTCAATAGAGAGAGGATATTTTGATTTCATTTGTAATATTTTCTACTCAGTCTTCATCTCTTGAGAAATCAACTGCAATCGTTTCACATTGCTTGCATTGAATACTTCTTGTACGAGTTGTATGTGATAATTTTGTATGTTCATGAAATAATCAAAACTTCATGGAACAGCGATAAAATGTGTGTATTTGAATTTTTATTCTACTAATGCAATGAATAAATTAATACATTAAATATTAATTTATACATACATAAGGTCAACTTTTTGGCACGAACATAGAAAAATATAAAATATATGTTAGTTGAAAAATATGTTAGAGAAAAATTGTATGGAAAATCCACTCATATGCTATGTTTTCATTGTCGCATTTTACTGATAAGCATGGGAACAGCATTTCAGCACTTCAAAAATTACAAAATCTAACCATGCATATTATTTTGGAATGTAAAAAAATAACACCTACTGAAACCATACCTTCGCAACTTGACTGGTTACCTATGAAATCAAGATTGTACTACTTTTCAATTATGAGAGGAAAACTTCCTTCTTAGGAAAACTGCCTTCTCATTTCAATCAATTCATTTGAATTAATAATCAATTGCATAATTACCACTACTTATACTAATTTTCATGTGACTCGTACTAACCATAGGAAAATTATGAATTCATTGTTTCATAAAGGTCTTGACCAATTTAATGAACTACCTTCAGATGTGAAGGAAAGTGCAACTTTGTATTTATTCAAGCAAATCTCATGAAATTCATAAAAAGCTAATTTCATGTGCTAATTGTTCCTGCTCAGGACTGTGGTTTTTATCCCATCTATCATGGCATGTTTGTCAGTTTTAGTGTGTGCCATTGTCAGATTGATAATTTCTTATTGTTTGTTCCGTAGTATTTTTGGGTTTGTAACCTACCACAATCTGGAAAAATAAGAATTGATATTGGAATCTGTACAAGTGTAGAAGGACAGATTTTCAATCTACCCCGAAAAGTTGCTGCGTCTATTGAAAAACAGTTCCTCCTGGATAGAACAAGTCCAGTTAGTCGGCAACTTCTCGTATAACTCAAATTTTGACTATCAAAAAAATAATAACTGATATATATGAAAATACTTATCTGTTAACGTTTCGGAAACTAAATCTGTTACCGTTCTCAAAACTTCTATGTAGAGATAGTTTTCGTGATTGACATTTGTCAAATTCTTTCAAATTTGACATAACATTTTGTCCTTCAGGAGGGTCAGCCATCCGCTATCCATATCAAGCGAACTCATAGATATGCATTCCTCACCAGACAGCATGATGAAAGCAGATTCCTTTAGTTTTCGTTTCTTGCCATTGCTTCGTTATAACGAAAGAAAGCAATATATTATATATATATATATATATATATATATATATATATATATATATATATATAATATATCAGTTCTTATTATTTATTTGATAAGTGAAATTTGAGTTATACAAGAAGTTGCTGACTAATTGGACTTGTTCTATCCAGAAAGAACTGTTTTTCAATAGACGCAGCAACTTTTCGGGGTAGATTGAAAATATGCCCTTCTACACTTGTATAGATTCCAATATTAATTCTTATTTTTTCAGATTGTGGTAGGTTACAAACCCAAAAAAACTACGGAACAAATATTGATCCACCACAAAAAAATGACGTTCAAACAATTTTCATTGTTATGTATGCCTATCGTTCTGTATATTAGGATTCCTAATTGAATATTATTATTATTATTATAGGTACCAGTAGTAAGATAAAAAAAATCACTATATTTCAATTCCATCTATTGTAATCAGACGTAAATCTATCTATGGCATACATACACAGACAATGTGAAGATAATATGCTACATGTTTTACTTGAAAGTGAATGTTGCTTTTTTTTCATCACATTCTTCCATGACATATATAATATTCAGGGTGTTCTGTGTTTCGTTTTGATAGATTTCATCATAATTATGTTTCCCCTTCATTTATTCCCTCACCCCGACATTTTTACATTTATTGTTGGTTTTGTTCCGTTCATTCCCTTTTCCTGCCCGCATTTCTCTACGTCCTGGAATTGGAATTTTCCTCTGACCTCTTGTGAACTGTATTGAAATGGTTACTCTCGAATATTTTACCTTTCAGATGCCGTAAAGCTCATCTTCGGAAAAGCAACTCTCAACTCAGCTATCACATTATTTGTATCATCTCTGCAAAATCCGAAAATCAATGAGGATATCGTTTTACAGATTTTCGAACTCATCACAATGAAATTGATTCAAGAAAGCAGCCAAAACTCACCACCTGCTTCAGCATAATTTCCATTCTTGATTGACTTTTTTCTCACTAGTTTCTTTTCATCACTAATGGGAAGAATGAAAAAAATTGCGCTGAACGCGTAACTACAAAGCGATCAAACCTCAGAGACCAAATGAAATTTTCCATATATATAGGTACAAGGTTCGAACAAACACTTATTACAATGCATTTTGATTATGAGAGAACTATGTAATAGTTGAGGCTTTCGCGGCCGAGGTTATTAGTATAACTACTTTTCTTCGGGCTTGAAGGCCGTCGTTCTTTGGAATTTCTTCGACCTTCAAGCCCGAAGAAAAGTAGTTATACTACTAGTTAATAGATTTTAAAACTATGGTTTTTTATCCTATTTTAATATTGAGTTTTGACCACAGTTACTTATTTCCACAAGTCGATATCTTTTCTTTTGAACAAAAAAATTCGTAATTGCCTCTGGTGAGTTGCTTGACAGGTGTTGACGTTGAATGACCAAAGATATTTTTTCCTCAAAACATTTACTTTATTATTTTATTACTGAACAATGACATCGTTGTATTGAATCCGTGATTTTCGTTTTATTCAAACGCTCTATCAGTATTTTCATGTGTTCCCATTGTTCAAGCAAGAGGTTCAACATTCTGTTTAATTAAATCGAACAATATCGATACCCGTGAACGCACTTATACTACTGCTTAACATTATTGTTGAATTAATTTTTAGTCTTAGCCAGTAGATTATTCCTTCTTGTGATATGTTATTTTACTGATCTTCATCTACGTGTCCATATTTTATCTAAGTTATTATTATATTTTTTGTATATAATATGTCTATATGTCAATAAAATCTAACGGTATGTTGATATAATATCTCTATTCTTTTCCATAGATAGTTCCATTGCTTCAAGGTGTATTCAATTGATACTACAATAGTAATAGGTTGATCAACTTTCAAATATAATTTTTCTTATTTTTATAAAAATAAGTTATATCTCCAGAATATATTGAGATTAGGTTCAGAAATCGAATGAAAATATCTCATCTCAAATATTCAAATTCATTAACGTGATATTTTTATTGAATATTTCCATCGTATGTTAAAAATCCCATATGAAGCGGGACATTTTCGATCAATTACAGCGATAAATTCCCGGCGGGACATTTTCGGGCTGGTAAATACCCGGTAGGTATCGAAAAATACCCGCTCGGTCCGTGTATCTATAGTAACGATTGTTAAAATGTACATTTGTCATCTTCACAGGCATGAATACTAAATTTTAAACGTTGTTGTTTTAACTCCGGAAATATTCTACCGAATTACACTCGTGCATCAAAATGAACCTGATAATTTTCCATTCAAGCATTCTGTCAGTAAAAAAACTGCATTCGGTTATTTTCATATTTTTCGACAAAATATGAAAATAATCTCATGCAGTTTTAGACAACATTCTTTCATGGAAAATTATCGGTAATTTTGAAGCACTTGTGTAATTACTCCCGATAATTTTTGGTGCAATTCGAAAAAAACATTTATCACATTATGGAATTCATCAAAAGTTGATTGCATAAAAATGTCATGAATGCTCAACTTGAAACTCTATTTCAATACTTCAATATTTTTTAGTTTTTGTTTGAATTTTTCATCATTTTATTTAATGATTTCAATAAGTTATTCACTGGCCTCTTTTATAAATCAATTATAATCAACTTTGTTTCAATTTCCTTTAATTTATCTTTCAGTTACATATTTTGGTTCAATAAGATTTTTGGCAGGGTTTAATAGAGAATATAGATAATGTAGATTCGATTGAATTCTTTTCAACTTCCACAATTCCCATTTGCTAAAAAAATGAGAAAATATTTCGAGTTATGGACTATTCTTGCATTAAACAAAAATACCATGATGCTGAATGAAGCTTCAGATATAAACAATGAAATATGTGTGACTCAGTGAATGGTTTGGTGTTCAACTCCATACATCGAAACACTATTAGAAGGTCACAATTTTTTTCAACTTGTCCAAAATTAAAAGTTTGATCTCGTATGAAAAATTTATTGAGATTAGTGGTATTTATTGAGCTACACAAATGGTTACATCGAATGTCAATGAAGTATATTGTGATTCTCAAGCATCTAAGATAATGTAACTATGATTTCGATTCTTTACCATTTTCAGGTGAAATAATACAAACGTCTGTCTCAGGCCCAGGTATTCCTAAAGTTACCACGCAAAAATGGTAGTGATACGTATAACTGGTGTTAGTACCTAAGGGTATGGTACCGTTGAACGAGTAAATATCAAAGTTGGGTAGGTTGGTGTTGATTGTGATATTCGCGAAGCAAGGCATATCAACGCTCACCAAGCTTTGCTCATTCTCTTTGACGAGTTCTTCTTCGGTTTTGTTCTGGCATAGCGGATCGTCTTCCAAACAAGGAATCAAACTTTTAATGCAAGTTGCATTCGCTTCTTCACAGTACTCTGTGGCCGTTAGCGACTCCAAACACATTATCTCGTTGAAGGAAGTGCACACCGGGAGTGTTTTGGGTGCGCAAAGCTTTGTTGCGTTTTCAATGCAAGGTACCAATAAGTTGAGGGGCATGACCACTTCCCCAGATGGGGTTTCGGTGGGGTGGTAGTGATTGTATACCGTGTACGGACGTTTCATGGTTTCTAGGGTCAGGTTCCAGATGTAGTCGCCTGAAAAATCAATTTATAATAATGGATTATTGCTAGATAAAATGTATACACAATTTGTTCAATGAGAAAGACGTTTCTGAATTACATTTGTACTTGGGATTACTGAGTTTCGGATTAACGTTATTTTTTCTGATGACCTCTCAAACTTTTTTTCCTATAATCATTCTTAATGTATTAATAGGTTATTGATCGATAAATGTATACAGGGCGGCTCATAATATAATAATAATATGAGTTTATTCATGAATAGATAATAATAATTACAATTCGAAAATTTTATGAATATACATTTTTATGAATAAACTGAAAAACAAACTTTACGAAGAGAACTTGTTGTAAGGTTAACTGAAGGTAATAACAATTTACAATCAATACATTTGAAGTTACATACCTAAATAATCATCAATTTAAAGAAACCAATTTCATAAACTATTAAAAAATGTGTCAAAATAAATTCCAGAGGTCTTGATAATCCATATTTCACTTTTTTGTTTAAATGATGATAATGATTTAATTTTTTTCATTCTATGTGGTATTTTGTCATAAAGATATGGTATCATAAACTTGTAGTTTCTTTGTGCTATTTTCTTTTTAATTTTTTTTTTTAATTTTCTTTTTAGATGTAATTCCAGTTTTATTTCGAGTTTCATATTTATGTTCATTATAATTTATATTTTTTTTATTTTTATGAATGTAAATCATCATTCCATAAATATATAATTGATTTATATCCAATTTTTCACTTTCTTTGAATGATAATTCAGTTGAATATTTCCAGTCCTTATTGTAAATTATTTTCAGAAATTTTTTGTATCATTTCCAGTTTATGTTGATATATTTTAGACACCCCGCCCCAGCCTAATATTCCATAACTTATTTGGGATTGTATTAAGGCAAAATATAGAATTTCAAGTTGTGGTATTGTTAAAAATCCTTTCAATTGTCGAAATTTGGGAAGAAGAATTCGAAGTTTTTTTACTATAAAATATATTTGCTTATCTCATTTCAGATGTCTATCTATCATTATGCCTAGGTATTTGATACAGTCACTATCCATGATTTGTACAGTATTAGTAATTTTAATAGGGCCCCGATTTGGTAGTGAATTTTCGTAAGAAGAAAAGGGAAGATATTTTGTTTTATCGAAATTTATAGTTAATAAATTGTTATCGAACCATTTTTTAACATTTTTAAAATCTTCTTGTATTTTTTTTAACTCTGTCCAACTTTTAGCAGTGTAAAATATGGCAGTGTCATCCGCGAACGCACGAATTTTTCCTTCGGATTTGAGTAAAGAAATATCGTTTAGATAAATATTGAATAACAAGGGACCTAAAACTGTACTCTGTGGTACACCATATTTAAAAATTTTTGGATCATTAAATGTGATCATCAATATTAACTTGTTGTATTCTTTCGTTTAGGTAATTTGCAAATAAATCTTGGGTTATTCCGCCAATATTCTGCAATTTTTCCAAAAGTAATTCATGACTGACTGTATCAAATGCCTTTGCTAGGTCAAGAAAAACACAGATAGTTGGCAATCTATCATCGAGTGAATCATAAATATTACTTGTCAAATAAGTAATAGCATTTTCTGTAGAAATATTTCTCCTGAATCCAAATTGGTTGGAAGATAAAATTTTCTATTGTGTTAGATAGTTATCAATTCCAGATTTTAAAATTTTTTCAAAAATTTTTGCCAGAATAGATATTAGTGTGATTGGTCGGTAATTTTTTATATCACTATTATCTCCGCCTTTGAAAATAGGTTTGATTATACCAATTTTAAAAAGTTTTGGACAAATTCCAGTGTGAAAAATACTGTTAATGAGATGTGTTAATGGATTTATCACTATATCGGCTAAAGCTTTCATAACTTCAGAAGTAATTCCATCCTTTCCCGGTGACTTTTTAAGTTTGAGTGAATTGATACAACTGAGAACTTCACTCTTGCTTGTTTTTTCAACGAAAAATGAATTCAAATATGTTTTGGGGGATTCTTGATCTATTTTATTGTGTTTTGAAATGTGTTTTGCTAGATTATTTCCTATATTACTAAAATAATAATTTGTTTTATGCAAAAGAATTATTTGAAATTCTCTAGCTTTCGAGTTAGGCTTACCAATTTTAGAATTGTTGTCACCTGAATGATTTCGAATAATAACATAACACTTTTGAATTCGAGTATATTGATTGAAAGTACAGCTAATTCGCGAAAAATTTGAAACGTTTTTAGTTGAAAAATTCTCCAAATATTATCATATTCTTATTGAAAAGATTTTTAAAACAATAATGCCTTATAGGGCCAATTGTACCGCTTTATTTAATAGAGTTTTGAACTAGGTTAGGGTTAGATAAGCTGAATTGCTGTATTGATGGAGATATGTATTTGAGTTCTTGATAAAGACTCCAGCTTGAGAGACAAAACGTCGAACAATTCAACAACCCGCACACGGATTAATACCCGAAACGATTACTTTCAATACTCCAGCGTCCGTGAGAACATTCATCTTTAGTACATTTCATGTAGTTTATTTATCCACGTGCATGTTTCACTAACCAAGCGGCGCGGCGAAAGACTTGACACTAAACATGGAACAATTGCTAGTGTAATGTACTGTGGTGTTATGTTCTTACAATTTTTTCATCTCTGGAAGGGGGTGATTTTGCAAATACTCTTGATGTCAATTCAATTATTCCTGATGTCGTCATGCAACGTCTCGGATCGAAATGATCTCACTTGTTTTTCCCGTTACAGTATTGCTCACCTTGCAGTATCTTCCTATAATCATCCCTCTTCCCATTGTCGTTATCCGAACACTTTTCGTATTCCGGTCCAGCTATAGCCATTGTAGTGACGCAGTACTTGTAAGCGGATCCGTCTTGATGAGACCCGGTTTCGTTCAGAAGATTCACGTCCATCGTCAGATTCGTGAAACACGGCAAGTTGACCGTCGCTTCGGTCTGTTGTTGCGTGGTATTTTGGCACATTGGGTCCGTCTTGTCCTTGCAAGGTATGGTGGTGTTGACACATAGTGCGTTTTCTTCTCCGCAAGGGGCCGCTTGCGACATCGTGACTACGCAGAGAACCGTGCCGTTCGTTGTGCAGATTGCAGTTGTACCTTCAAATATTAATAATCATGCTGTTTCAACTAGAACAATATATACATAAGGCTTTCAGGGTGGCCATATGTACTGAGAATTACATAAACATTGAGCAAAGAGAGATTCGAATGTTTGTTGTCGGTGACTGACTTTCATGATATTTATCTCAATTTGTTACTAAGAAAATCTGTTGAATAAAAAAGTGAGATGTTTAAAAGCTCTGGTGTTTCAATTGATGCGATATTGTTCAGAATTTTATGACGACACGTTTACGGATCATGTTGTATTCTCATTTTCATCTCTAGATATGACTCCAATTCTCAGATGGGTATTACAACCATAGATATTTTAACCAATGGACTGGCCCTGAAAGAGAGAGGGCTGCGGAATGAGCAAGATGGAATTCTTCAATTATAACCTCTAAGCTAATTCCTTCCTCAATATGGCAGATAAAGAGAGGTCACGATATTACTTCAATGTGCCTATCCTTCCTCTCTCTAATGTATTCCGCATCGTGTTGTATGGAATACGGTCATAAAGGCCAATCCATTAGTTGTAATGTTACAAACAACGTCAAAGGATTCGATATTAATTTGATCTGAAATATGGGTTCCACTTCCAGCTGAATTTGAGTTCTCTTTTTTTCATCGTAGTTTTGAGTTATTGTTTCGTTTTTTATTCAGTGGTGCTTATGGTTGTTAATCAACACGTGCCTTATTCAATTTTCAGTAATTTTTTGTTACGAGATAAAGGAACATCTATTTCCCTCTCATCTTCATACATCCCAACTTTCAAATAAGGTGAGTTGACTTATTCATCTGTATTTCGTTATCATTTGGTGATTGATTTTACTTTGCGATTTTACACAAGGTTTGTTTTTGTTACAAAGTGCAACGAATCTCAAGGTAAGAAAAAAACCTTCGTCCCTATCCAACACCCCGCTTTTCAAAATTGTTCATGTTCCTCGCTCTATAACGACCTGAATAGAAATGAATTGTTTTTTGTACCTATCATTAAGTGAAAGACGTTTAATATTATATTCCAGATTTTCCACTTACTAATAATTTTAAGCTACAGATACTACTTGCAATGTGGAGTACCGAATAAGGAGAGTGCATATAAGTCGAAAAGTAGACATATTATCATTCACGTAATTATTCTAAAGCATCCTATGGAAATATGTTTGAAAACGATTTTGAAATTTGTTCCTGTCTGAGGAGTTGATGATTTGCATTTTGATTCGAGGTAATGTTTTGTTAAAATGTATCGTCATGTTTTAAAAATATGTAGTCAAACACTTGTATTCCGATGTGTACAATACAAACACGAAAGCAAAACGCGTTCAGAAGCTGTCGCTTTTCAGATTACGGAAGAGCTCCTCTACATTATAAGAACAGCTTAGTTCAAACGTTACCCCTCACTTTCAACTTGAAGTCAAATTTTTTATGAGAAACGAAATTTAATGAAAGGAACATAAGTATGAGGATTTCGGACGGTATTCTAATCAAATTATATTAGGCTGATGATCGGTCAACGTCTAAAACGTCTAATCAGACATTTTCTAGAAAATTTGTAACTCTTTCCATTGCAAGCACCATCGCACCATCTAAACTAATTTAATGAAAGACGACACGAAGCCTATTATCGTAGTAGGCATATGTCGCTAATTTTACCCCAAACCTCAACACCAGGGTTTTTAGTCATCCTATAAAAAGTATAATTTTGACGAAAGTTATGTGGAAGTATTTTCGTTGAGAAAACCGCGAAATCCCGAAGCAGTGACTCAAAAATGATGAACTGAAACAGTGGTTTCAACAGCTATTAAATTGACATTGAATCACTGATTTAAATTAGCAATCAACAATAATTCAGTTCAAGCTACAGGTTACCACCCTAAGCACCTCATTCCATAACTTCTTGAAAATATCAAGTCATTACAAATGGAAATATAGTTTGTTACCTTCAGTTGCTATATTCAACCTATATGATGTTTTTTATTTACCTGTACACAGTTGCGTAACATTTCCTTCGCACATTGTCAATATATTTGCCGGTAATTTTATTTCCTCCTTCATTGGTGGTTGATTGTAGTAGTTGTATACGTTGTAAGGTCTTTTATTGAAAAGTCCTCCAACCAAACTGGAAGTCATGTGCCAGATAAACATGCCTGCTAAGACGTTTCGGAACGTACTACCGCTGAAGAAGCCGGATTTCCTTTGCATTCCGTACCCACCTAGAGAAAAAAATTAGGTCTAAAAACTATGTGTTCTAAAACTTTTTTGCTCCCTACTGTTGCCAATGTTATTGTTTACGTATCATCCACAAAGATTAGATCTTTCCGGAAAAAATACAACAATATTTTTACGTACGGTGATTTACAAATTATCTTCTTATATATATATATATATATATATATATATATATATATATATATATATATATATATATATAAAGGAGGAATAGTCGCTGACTAGTTAAGAGTATAACTATATAGTGGGGTCTGCAGCGTTGTAAAAGAAGACTCTTTAAAGTTTTTCCAAGCTTTCGGAATGTTATTTATTCCATCATCAGGGACTACAATATAAAATGTTATATAAAATGTAAAATTCAGAAATATAAGTACTTACATCTTTGTTGAGGATGTTTACATATATGTTATGTTTGCAAAATAAATTTCTTATGATCGTTTTGAATACAACAGGAAGATAATTTTAATTTTAAGAACCACAACTGATCGAAAAAACAGATTGTGTACATATATTCATAGAAACATAATTCTTTTATTTCAAAATTTGAAATTTCAATTTTGACAATTTTGATGTTAAGAAAGACACTATTCATATGACGTTTGACATGTGGTAAAGTTCTAATCAATGAATCGAACGGAAACAGTTGAGTCGGTCTCATCTATTCCTTAAGATTCTCAAGGAATAAGATGCCCCGACCCAAAAGTCCCATTCGAAACATGAAAGAACTTTGTTTAGTTTGATAACTGTGTTTGGTTATTCTGTATATTTGATTTTATGTCAAGTGAAAGCAAAAAGGAATATATTTCGCTCAAATGGTTTAAAATATCCGTTTTTTTATTTATGGAATCAGTTTCTTGTGATATGAAAGACATTTCTAAGAAATTTCTTTTTGAAAGATGTGGTTCTATTGCCATTATTTTTGTTGAATGATAGTCCATTCGATGATCCAGATTATTAACATGATGAGCTAAAGCACATCTTTCAGGATGTAGTCTACTATCACTTTTATGAGAAATAATTCTATCTTTCATTAATCTTTTTGTTTGCCCAATATATTTCTTATTGCAATCTTGACAAGGGATACTATAAACCACATTAGAAAGTGAGGAAATAGGAATTTTGTCTTTTACTTTTGAATAGATACGTTTCATTGGATTCACTGTTTTATTAGCAATTTTTAAGTTGTCAATAGACTGAAAAATTCTGGTGAGTTTAGGTGTTATCTCTTTAATATATGGTAATGATGCATAGAAATTTGGAATTTGATTTATAACAGCAATCTCATTACTATTAGTAATATCATTTTGTATTCTATTGTTATCAATTTCAGTTAGAGATGTAGTACTAAACAAAATTTTCTTTACTAATGTTGGTGGATAGGAATTTTTTATAAAAAGGTTCTGTAATATTTTTAAATTTTTGTTGTGGAAAGATATGTCTGAAATTTTGAGTACTTTGTGATAGGAGAAAAAATTCAAATACCTACCTGAACTACATGGTTTTCTATACCAATCAATCAATACTGTGTTATCGATTGTTCTTATAAGTTTTGTATCAAGGAAAGGTACTGAAAAATCTCTATCTTCTACTTCAATGGTGAATTGTATGAATGGGTCGTAACTGTTAAAAGTATCCAAAATTTCAGTTATACCATATTCAGGTAAAGATAATATAATGTCATCTACATATTTTTTTATGAAAAATATGTTAAAAGAAAGAACAGGAATAATTGTGTCTAGTAATTCATCCATAACATAAGTTGCTAAAATAGGTGAAATGGAAGATCCCATTGGAGTTCCAAAAGTTTGTTTGTAAAATTTTTTTTCAAAAGAAAAATAATTATTATCGAAAAGGAATCTTATTAAATTCATAAAATGATCTTTTTTGATAGTGCAGTGATTGCTGATACGATACCAATTTTTATCAATTGCTCTTAGGCAAATATCTAGATAGACGTTACTAAAATAACAATAGAATACAAAATGATATTACTAATAGTAATGAGATTGCTGTTATAAATCAAATTCCAAATTTCTATGCATCATTACCATATATTAAAGAGATAACACCTAAACTCACCAGAATTTTTCAGTCTATTGACAACTTAAAAATTGCTAATAAAACAGTGAATCCAATGAAACGTATCTATCCAAAAGTAAAAGACAAAATTCCTATTTCCTCACTTTCTAATGTGGTTTATAGTATCCCTTGTCAAGATTGCAATAAGAAATATACTGGGCAAACAAAAAGATTAATGAAAGATAGAATTATTTCTCATAAAAGTGATAGTAGACTACATCCTGAAAGATGTGCTTTAGCTCATCATGTTAATAATCTGGATCATCGAATGGACTATCATTCAACAAAAATAATGGCAATAGAACCACATCTTTCAAAAAGAAATTTCTTAGAAATGTCTTTCATATCACAAGAAACTGATTCCATAAATAAAAAAACGGATATTAACCATTTGAGCGAAATATATTCCTTTTTGCTTTCACTTGACATAAAATCAAATATACAGAATAACCAAACACAGTTATCAAACTAAACAAAGTTCTTTCATGTTTCGAATGGGACTTTTGGGTCGGGGCATCTTATTCCTTGAGAATCTTAAGGAATAGATGAGACCGACTCAACTGTTTCCGTTCGATTCATTGATTAGAACTTTACCACATGTCAAACGTCATATGAATAGTGTCTTTCTTAACATCAAAATTGTCAAAATTGAAATTTCAAATTTTGAAATAAAAGAATTATGTTTCTATGAATATATGTACACAATCTGTTTTTTCGATCAGTTGTGGTTCTTAAAATTAAAATTATCTTCCTGTTGTATTCAAAACGATCATAAGAAATTTATTTTGCAAACATAACATATATGTAAACATCCTCAACAAAGATGTAAGTACTTATATTTCTGAATTTTACATTTTATACAACATTTTATATTGTAGTCCCTGATGATGGAATAAATAACATTCCGAAAGCTTGGAAAAACTTTAAAGAGTCTTCTTTTACAACGCTGCAGACCCCACTATATAGTTATACTCAGCGACTATTCCTCCTTTATATTGTAGACATGGGGTTTTACGACCAAATTCGAACTACTTATGGAACAACAACAGTCAAGAAATTCAAGAAATGGTCAAGTACAAAAATGAAATTATCTAAAGAATACAACAGAAGATGCTTCCTCCTCCAGTGCAGACAACAAGGCATTCTCCCACGACATATCAAAGATACCATCAGACCTGTACAGAAATTACTACTCAGACAGGATTCTTATGTAAACATTCCTGAGCGAACAAACAGGTTAGGACTACAACTAATTAGTATTGAAATTGCAACAAACCAAATTTTGATTAACAAATTAGAAAATTCACTTTTTTTATTGAAAAGAGACATTATTTCTTTGACAAATGAAGTAATTTTTCAAAATTTCTATAGCAAACAAATTATTCAGTACAATAGAATATTTCATAAAGTGAAAACCAACCATATTAAGAAACTAAATGAATTAAAAGAAATTGATAATGGAATAAAATTGAAAACAGATTCAAATTGGATAAGAAATATTTCTAACACAACTATTCCCGAAGAAATTTTACAATTTTTATCATTAGGTCCAAAATTTAGTCTTGATCCAATAATAAAAAAAGACATTCCTATAAAAAACATTCTAGCAGATGTAGATTATATTACTTCATTTATCACTGATACAAACAAAAGAAACATCACCATAGCTAGAGCTACCAATATCATTACAAATCATATACTTAATTCTAATAACAAAAAACATGATATTTTTCGAAATCTTTATAACAAATCAAAACAATTTTTGAATGATAATCAAAATTTGGTTCTTATTCAATCTGACAAAGGTAATGTCACTGTCATCATGGAAAAACAGCAATACTTAGATTTATCCAATGATATTATTAATAACAGTACTTCATATGTTCAACTGAATAATGATCCAACTTTTCAAATACAAAGAAAATGCAATAATTTGATCAAATCTCTCAATGAAACTCACCAAATTGATGACAATGCTAAGAAAGAACTCACTGTTTATAATGGCATTTCTCCAAAATTTTACTCCTTACCAAAAATTCATAAACCTAATTTATCGATGAGGCCAATTATAGCTTGCATTGGTTCTCCAACAGAAAAAATAGCTTCTTTTTTAACAAAAATTTTGTCTAATGCTTATGATTCAGATAACATATATTCAATCAAAGATTCCTTTGAATTTTCAGAAAAATTTAACAAAATTAAATTACCAGATAATTATGTCCTGGCTAGTTTGGATGTTGTCTCACTTTTTAGTAACGTCTATCTAGATATTTGCCTAAGAGCAATTGATAAAAATTGGTATCGTATCAGCAATCACTGCACTATCAAAAAAGATCATTTTATGAATTTAATAAGATTCCTTTTCGATAATAATTATTTTTCTTTTGAAAAAAAATTTTACAAACAAACTTTTGGAACTCCAATGGGATCTTCCATTTCACCTATTTTAGCAACTTATGTTATGGATGAATTACTAGACACAATTATTCCTGTTCTTTCTTTTAACATATTTTTCATAAAAAAATATGTAGATGACATTATATTATCTTTACCTGAATATGGTATAACTGAAATTTTGGATACTTTTAACAGTTACGACCCATTCATACAATTCACCATTGAAGTAGAAGATAGAGATTTTTCAGTACCTTTCCTTGATACAAAACTTATAAGAACAATCGATAACACAGTATTGATTGATTGGTATAGAAAACCATGTAGTTCAGGTAGGTATTTGAATTTTTTCTCCTATCACAAAGTACTCAAAATTTCAGACATATCTTTCCACAACAAAAATTTAAAAATATTACAGAACCTTTTTATAAAAAATTCCTATCCACCAACATTAGTAAAGAAAATTTTGTTTAGTACTACATCTCTAACTGAAATTGATAACAATAGAATACAAAATGATATTACTAATAGTAATGAGATTGCTGTTATAAATCAAATTCCAAATTTCTATGCATCATTACCATATATTAAAGAGATAACACCTAAACTCACCAGAATTTTTCAGTCTATTGACAACTTAAAAATTGCTAATAAAACAGTGAATCCAATGAAACGTATCTATTCAAAAGTAAAAGACAAAATTCCTATTTCCTCACTTTCTAATGTGGTTTATAGTATCCCTTGTCAAGATTGCAATAAGAAATATATTGGGCAAACAAAAAGATTAATGAAAGATAGAATTATTTCTCATAAAAGTGATAGTAGACTACATCCTGAAAGATGTGCTTTAGCTCATCATGTTAATAATCTGGATCATCGAATGGACTATCATTCAACAAAAATAATGGCAATAGAACCACATCTTTCAAAAAGAAATTTCTTAGAAATGTCTTTCATATCACAAGAAACTGATTCCATAAATAAAAAAACGGATATTAACCATTTGAGCGAAATATATTCCTTTTTGCTTTCACTTGACATAAAATCAAATATACAGAATAACCAAACACAGTTATCAAACTAAACAAAGTTCTTTCATGTTTCGAATGGGACTTTTGGGTCGGGGCATCTTATTCCTTGAGAATCTTAAGGAATAGATGAGACCGACTCAACTGTTTCCGTTCGATTCATTGATTAGAACTTTACCACATGTCAAACGTCATATGAATAGTGTCTTTCTTAACATCAAAATTGTCAAAATTGAAATTTCAAATTTTGAAATAAAAGAATTATGTTTCTATGAATATATGTACACAATCTGTTTTTTCGATCAGTTGTGGTTCTTAAAATTAAAATTATCTTCCTGTTGTATTCAAAACGATCATAAGAAATTTATTTTGCAAACATAACATATATGTAAACATCCTCAACAAAGATGTAAGTACTTATATTTCTGAATTTTACATTTTATATAACATTTTATATTGTAGTCCCTGATGATGGAATAAATAACATTCCGAAAGCTTGGAAAACCTTTAAAGAGTCTTCTTTTACAACGCTGCAGACCCCACTATATATATATATATATATATATATATATATATATATATATATATATATATATATATATATATATATATACATATATATATATGTAGAAATTGATGTTTTCACGGATCTTCGTTATACAAGATGAATTTTTCTGGGTTTTTATCCGTTAGGTATTTTCTGATTTGTTCGACGTTTCGAATTCCATTTTGAATTCATTTTCAAGAACTGTGAGACGAATATCTGTCCATACCGTCCTGGTCAATCACTCCCCTTACGAAGCAACCAAGCAAGAGCTAGCAAAGACTTCAATTGTCTGTTCTCCACGGAAACTGGTATTTATAATGACTCTCCTCAGTCATTATCCGACTGCGTCCGATATTAAGGCTGCATCCTGCCCATCCAGGTATTATGTAGAAATTGATGTTTTCACGGATCTTCGTTATACAAGATGAATTTTTCTGGGTTTTTATCCGTTAGGTATTTTCTGATTTGTTCGACGTTTCGAATTCCATTTTGAATTCATTTTCAAGAACTGTGAGACGAATATCTGTCCATACCGTCCTGGTCAATCACTCCCCTTACGAAGCAACCAAGCAAGAGCTAGCAAAGACTTCAATTGTCTGTTCTCCACGGAAACTGGTATTTATAATGACTCTCCTCAGTCATTATCCGACTGCGTCCGATATTAAGGCTGCATCCTGCCCATCCAGGTATTATGTAGAAATTGATGTTTTCACGGATCTTCGTTATACAAGATGAATTTTTCTGGGTTTTTATCCGTTAGGTATTTTCTGATTTGTTCGACGTTTCGAATTCCATTTTGAATTCATTTTCAAGAACTGTGAGACGAATATCTGTCCATACCGTCCTGGTCAATCACTCCCCTTACGAAGCAACCAAGCAAGAGCTAGCAAAGACTTCAATTGTCTGTTCTCCACGGAAACTGGTATTTATAATGACTCTCCTCAGTCATTATCCGACTGCGTCCGATATTAAGGCTGCATCCTGCCCATCCAGGTATTATGTAGAAATTGATGTTTTCACGGATCTTCGTTATACAAGATGAATTTTTCTGGGTTTTTATCCGTTAGGTATTTTCTGATTTGTTCGACGTTTCGAATTCCATTTTGAATTCATTTTCAAGAACTGTGAGACGAATATCTGTCCATACCGTCCTGGTCAATCACTCCCCTTACGAAGCAACCAAGCAAGAGCTAGCAAAGACTTCAATTGTCTGTTCTCCACGGAAACTGGTATTTATAATGACTCTCCTCAGTCATTATCCGACTGCGTCCGATATTAAGGCTGCATCCTGCCCATCCAGGTATTATGTAGAAATTGATGTTTTCACGGATCTTCGTTATACAAGATGAATTTTTCTGGGTTTT
The DNA here is from genome assembly GCA_032362365.1 of Zygogramma bicolorata. Classification (NCBI taxonomy): domain Eukaryota; kingdom Metazoa; phylum Arthropoda; class Insecta; order Coleoptera; family Chrysomelidae; genus Zygogramma; species Zygogramma bicolorata. The sequence continues at coordinate 1,453,104 of JAVJAQ010004414.1, read as the reverse complement.
TATCCGTTAGGTATTTTCTGATTTGTTCGACGTTTCGAAATCCAGGACGGTATGGACAGATATTCGTCTCACAGTTCTTGAAAATGAATTCAAAATGGAATTCGAAACGTCGAACAAATCAGAAAATACCTAACGGATAAAAACCCAGAAAAATTCATCTTGTATAACGAAGATCCGTGAAAACATCAATTTCTACATAATACCTGGATGGGCAGGATGCAGCCTTAATATCGGACGCAGTCGGATAATGACTGAGGAGAGTCATTATAAATACCAGTTTCCGTGGAGAACAGACAATTGAAGTCTTTGCTAGCTCTTGCTTGGTTGCTTCGTAAGGGGAGTGATTGACCAGGACGGTATGGACAGATATTCGTCTCACAGTTCTTGAAAATGAATTCAAAATGGAATTCGAAACGTCGAACAAATCAGAAAATACCTAACGGATAAAAACCCAGAAAAATTCATCTTGTATAACGAAGATCCGTGAAAACATCAATTTCTACATAATACCTGGATGGGCAGGATGCAGCCTTAATATCGGACGCAGTCGGATAATGACTGAGGAGAGTCATTATAAATACCAGTTTCCGTGGAGAACAGACAATTGAAGTCTTTGCTAGCTCTTGCTTGGTTGCTTCGTAAGGGGAGTGATTGACCAGGACGGTATGGACAGATATTCGTCTCACAGTTCTTGAAAATGAATTCAAAATGGAATTCGAAACGTCGAACAAATCAGAAAATACCTAACGGATAAAAACCCAGAAAAATTCATCTTGTATAACGAAGATCCGTGAAAACATCAATTTCTACATAATACCTGGATGGGCAGGATGCAGCCTTAATATCGGACGCAGTCGGATAATGACTGAGGAGAGTCATTATAAATACCAGTTTCCGTGGAGAACAGACAATTGAAGTCTTTGCTAGCTCTTGCTTGGTTGCTTCGTAAGGGGAGTGATTGACCAGGACGGTATGGACAGATATTCGTCTCACAGTTCTTGAAAATGAATTCAAAATGGAATTCGAAACGTCGAACAAATCAGAAAATACCTAACGGATAAAAACCCAGAAAAATTCATCTTGTATAACGAAGATCCGTGAAAACATCAATTTCTACATAATACCTGGATGGGCAGGATGCAGCCTTAATATCGGACGCAGTCGGATAATGACTGAGGAGAGTCATTATAAATACCAGTTTCCGTGGAGAACAGACAATTGAAGTCTTTGCTAGCTCTTGCTTGGTTGCTTCGTAAGGGGAGTGATTGACCAGGACGGTATGGACAGATATTCGTCTCACAGTTCTTGAAAATGAATTCAAAATGGAATTCGAAACGTCGAACAAATCAGAAAATACCTAACGGATAAAAACCCAGAAAAATTCATCTTGTATAACGAAGATCCGTGAAAACATCAATTTCTACATAATACCTGGATGGGCAGGATGCAGCCTTAATATCGGACGCAGTCGGATAATGACTGAGGAGAGTCATTATAAATACCAGTTTCCGTGGAGAACAGACAATTGAAGTCTTTGCTAGCTCTTGCTTGGTTGCTTCGTAAGGGGAGTGATTGACCAGGACGGTATGGACAGATATTCGTCTCACAGTTCTTGAAAATGAATTCAAAATGGAATTCGAAACGTCGAACAAATCAGAAAATACCTAACGGATAAAAACCCAGAAAAATTCATCTTGTATATATATATATATATATATATATATATATACATATATATATATATATATATATATATATTTAAATTTTACCGTCGGTTTATAGAACATCCTGTGTTTTGTAGCGTGGTATATATATTGTTGTTATTCTAAAATTGTTCGTTCCGTTAACCAGCTGACGAACGTCAACCCTCAAAAGTCGAAACTTGTGCGAGCAATGGATCAACGAGGCCTTACCTTTTAACGTGCGATTACCCAGCACGGTGGCCTGGCGAGGATCCGAACCCCGGCCTTCCGCTTGATAGGCAGATATGCTATGTAACGGCCCCGTGTTGTGCTCCATTTTCTGAGTGTTTTTTACTGGGTAACTGCTATGTTTTGAAATTGGTTTGTCTCAACCTCTCTTTTTAACCAATTTTGGGTATGGATTGATTCAAACACTATGGGTGTTGTTTATTTTCATGAATTACTTTTGTTTTGACAGAATAAGTCAAACTTCTACGCACTCTATTTTTGCGTTTATTTTTTCGCAATGCTTCAATGGAGTCAATATAATGAGCAAAGAAAGTTCGATCCATTGTCACTGAGATATTTGCTTTTTGCAACGACAAATTTCCGAGTCAAATCTGATTCGTATGCTTACATTTCTTATATTCATGATCACTTCAATAGTACATTCTGCAACGATCATGAAATGATGATCATTAATACACGAGCATTAAGCGGATGTATTAATCATCATTACATGAGAGTTACATTCGCTATTTTATCTACACCCGATAATAAAATAAGGACTATAAATATTATATTTATTTGTATATTGAACACAATGATAGCAATTATTCGTATTTCTTTGAAAACTTCCACAAAATTGTAATTAATGGTACCTAGGATGATACGACAATAATGAATGAAGAAAAATAAACCAAAATTGGAAAAAAAAATGCTCGAGACTGGTTTCCATCCTGGCTCTCATATAGAGGTCTAGTTCGAATCTAGAGGCCTAACCCGCTTCGCCACGAGACCTACTGAGTTATATCGAAAATGAAGAACTATATTTGTCGGATGAAAAATATAATTATTCTGTACAGCATTTTCTGCTTTTCCGATATGTGTGTGGATGAATCGATGGTAATTCTCCTGTATCGCTGATATCAGACATTTTGATGATTGATGATCGAAGTTGAGATATATTCTATGAAAATTTAAAACCTACTGGTTTTGACAAACGTCTAATGTACATCATGCTCAATTTAAAAATAATGGGTCTCTATTGGTTGAAAATTTGTTTCATATTGAAAAATCATAATGGATTTCTTAATGAAACAGATTATGGACATAAAGTGTATGAGTGTACATAATAGTATATTATTCAACGAGTGTATAATGATGGCTATTATTTACGAGGTGAAGTAAACGGCCACGAGCCGCAGGCGAGAGGTCTAAATCACCGAGAGAATAATAGCCATTATACGCGAGTAGAATACTACAATTTAACCACGAATATTAAAAAATTCTGTTACATTACATACATATTTTTAGAAACCCTATCATTTTATTCTAACAAATATTTCATATACAATATTGTTGACAGGTGCGAGTCAAATTTGTTTGGATTCAGAAGCTATTTTAGATGACACGCACATTGCCTTCTTTTTTCATATGTAGGTCAGAACTGAATTGAAAATATTTTTGGTGGTTCACACCATAAAATTTTAAAAACCGATTTTTTGTAGCAAAAACATATAATATTAGAGCTAATCAAGGTATATGAGGAAAGTGAATGATGACTCATTATTCACTAGTGAATAATGGCTATTGTTAAGGTCGAGCAAACAGATGTATGAAGGGTACATTATACAATAGTCGTGAATAAAAATGGTAAACACCTCGTATCATGCCTATTACTTAGTTTTTGTATTGACGATGGGTAAAAGGCCTCAAACTAATTAGAATCATAGGTTTATCCTTGTTGTCACTTCAAAAATGGTACATACCTCCCATCATGCCTCCGTAGCCTCCCATCATGCCACCATATCCTCCCATACCTCCATAACCGCCCATGCCACCCCCATAACCACCCATCCCTCCTCCGAAAACCCCTCCTCGCTGTCCATAATTATTGTAGGAATTGGGTTGTCCCCAGGAATTGTAACCGTGCTGTTGAGGGTAACCGCTGTAACCATTTTGGGAATATCCGGGGTACCCATTTTGTTGGGGATACCCGTGTTGTTGAGGATAACCATGTTGTTGGGGGAAGCCGTGCTGGTTGTAGCCGGGGTTGCCGTGTTGGTTGTAGCCGGGGTTGCCGTGTTGGTTGTGATAGCCTCCTTGGGAATTGCTGTTCGGCCAAGCTCCCTGCGGTTGTTGACCGGTGGGGTAGCTGTGGCTCTGTTGATTGACGCCTGGCAAAGAGTGATGAGTTGAATTGAATGATCGGATATTATGTTCGATTACGGGGTAGTTTGAAAGGAGATTCTCATAAAAACGCCCTGAGTTACATTTTTTGTAGTGAATGAATGTTTCTCCTGGTATATTTTGGGGTATTACTTACTTTAAAGACATAATTGATTTGGCTTTATTAAATGACTTACCTTCTTGGAGGAAGAAAAAATACCATATCATATCAAATCTTCCACAGGTGTATGACGAGAATACAAAAGCAGATTTGGCTTTCCATTAGCAATAATTCGGGATCAGCACTTATTAGAGAAATCTTTCAATTATTTGGTAAGCCATTTGAGATAGAAAGGTTGCTGATTACTTTTGTATTTTCCCCTTTTTTATTTTTGTATATATTCCCTAGTAATCCAACCAATAACACGCAGAATTTTGAGTACAAATTTGTAGTTTTTTTTCTGAAAGTTTTGACGCTCAATGTTTTTTGTAGGATGGAAAGTAAGATATGGCCAGTTGAAGCTTGTGTGTGTTCGCGCATATTCCTTTTTTTGAGCCCTTTTTGCATGAATCTTTTCGAAAATGAGATCTGAACAAAATGTATTCGCATGATCTTATAGCTCTTGGAAAAATCTTAAAACTGCTTTTTTGAATGACTTGATCACTTAAAAACAAAGCGAGTTATGGCGAAAAAACCAAAAGTATATTTTTGTAGAAATTTCATTATTCTCTTCAAACTCCGCTTAGTTTTGATGCTAAAAACTTCTATAAAGGGTAATAATGAAGGTTTTTATCAAGGACTTTGGAAAAGTTTCTATAACTTTTCCCAGAAAAATGCATTGGTTTTTGGTTATTGTATTGGGTATGCGTACATCATAAATACACGTTTTTTGCTTGCTTATAATCTATAATTTTGCTCTCCACAGTTATTCACCTAGAAGAATATGAAAATGTTTTTTTTGACTGAAAACCGCCAATTTCACTCGCGAATGAGTCGAAAAGTATTGCCTTTCAGAAAAAACTTCATGGATCAAAAGTTGCAGAATTAGTCAATTTATCAATTTCCGCTCTTATTTTCAATGAAAAAGTTAACTCCTCCTTCCTGGCTCAGGGTTGACTTTGAAATAGAGGGTAAGTAGAACCTGAAACCGAATTTTTATGATTGGATTATAGTCCAACTGAAGGCATATAATATATAATTGAAAACCCTGCTGAACCCAATGTATCACTGTATTTTGTATATCTAGTACGGTGTATGGTGAATTCAAAACGTTTATATTACTCTTCATCTTCTCAAATTTTTTGAATGTGAGTTCAATTTTACCGATGGGTTTATTTTAGATGATCTTCAAGTCACTTCTACAAGTACCTTAACAACTTGTGGAAGATTCAGATTATATAAAAAAGATATGGTTCAGATATTTGACAGTACAACATGGTTAATAATCGAAAGAAGAAAAAAGTTTTCATTTTATTTGTGTGGACTCACCTTGGTAACCGTTTTTCCACCCGCCATTCGCATTGGTTCCAGGTACGTTCCAACCGACCGGAGGTTGTTGACCATTGGCAGACTGCTGCAGCTGTGAATTTTCCTTCTTGAAAGGCTGCTCCGCTTTGGGAGCTGACGGTTTAGCTGCTTGGGATGGTGCCGGTTTCGGTTTTGGATCGGGTACGGTTTGAGTGCCTGACGACTGTTTTGATCCGGATTTTTTGTTGTTACCATTGCCCCAGAACCAGCCGGAACCTAAGCATAGGATATATCACGAAAAATATACATAAATGAGTCATTTCCTCAAGAATACATGTTTTACAGAGTTGTAAACTCTCAATTTTGAGTTCTATCACAACTGCTACTTCCATTTGGGACTAAAGATCTGATAGCGTAGCTGTATCTTCAAATGTATCAAATTTTTTTACTCTCTCATCTTCCTATACTCAATACCTGCGAAGAGAGGTAAGTCACTTGTTTCCTTTTGAAAAAATTTAGTATCGTTACAGGCAGTGCTTGTCAGAAATATTGTTAGCCGAGGGTACATCCTAGACATTGGGGTAGCTTTGTAGCTCCTTTGGGATGATTTAGTTGGTAGTTTCATTCCAGCTCGCTTCTAAGTTGAGATAGGAGTATATTCGCCAATAAAAATTAGTTTGAGACTGGCAATCTTCCTGGCTGAAGAGCCGACAAATCGCCTGTTGAGAATTTTAGTGACCAATCCTCAAAAAACTTTCTAGTTAAGGGCACTAATGCCCCCTTAGACCATTTTTTTTGCAGAAGAGGTGGCAGTATATTTCAACCAATTTCCACATTTTTTAAAATTTTTTTTGGTAATGGATATCGCGAGTGTGCTGATTTTTATTGCTAGCTTTGATTTATGGACATGAATTAAGTTGGTGAGATGTTGGTTCGACAAAAACGAAGTCGTTAGCCAAGCTTGCCTGCAAAAGTGCTTCTCTTTCGTGTTAATTGGTGTTTAGAGCGCGGGTTCAAATTGCAGCGGAGAAAGAACTTTTGAGGCTGGATGAAGATGGATAGTGCGCATGTAATGTGGATTGCCCTGAGATCATTGCGAACAGTACGATGGGCACATCAAATTTATACACTACCAAAACTCGTGAACCGTGTATGCAATTAGCAGCATGAGCAGCTTCTTACCTGGGATGCTCTGCTTTTTGGCCACTGATGAGAGTTTGAGGGGGGAAGAGTAAAAAATTAATAAAAAGTAAATCTTTTTTGCAGACCGCTCGTTATTTGTTTGCATGATTAACAAATATTAGTAGGTAACTATTGAGTATCCTGAAATTATATGATTTTCAACTCGAAATTGTTTTACTGTCCTGTTTTACGAGCCTAATTATCATCGCTTTGAAGATTATTATGTCAATAGTACATGTGAGTAAGTACTATCCATCAACAGATGATTATTTCAAATCTGTTTGAATAAAAACCATTTTCGTTTCCTCCGCCAATTTTTGAGTACTAATGAGATTGTTATCACCATGGACCTATTCAGTTCACCGTATCACCACTAGAATTTTCGTACAAAGGAATGAATGCGATTCTCACCTGACGAAGATGATTTTCCTCTGCTACCTCTTGATCCACCTCTCTTGCACTCACATCGCTCAAAATGAGCTAAGATTAATAAAACACAACACAAAATTAACAATTTCATTATGAATTTCGACACGGGTAGTATGAGTTGAAATCTTCAACAAGCACTGCCGCTGTATTTCCACTTACTAAATGAAATGGAATATAATGACAAATTTCCGTTCATGCGACCTATTACAGTTAGTCCAGTTTCTCAAAAACATATCTTAGGATCGGTTGTTTGTTCCAGTATATTCGTTAGTCCTGGAATGTTATTATTACTCTGTGCACAATAACAATTTGGATTAGGCTAAGCGTTCCTTCAACAGTGTTGAAGGAACTGAATCGTTTTAATAAACAAATCAGAGTATTCATTATGTTGCACAAATGAAAAACAATTGAGGATCGCCGTTTTTGGTGAACCTTTTTCTGATAGAAAAATCAATATCTTTTGTGGTATCCCAATTACAGTATGATAAGATTTTTCTGAAGATGAAACTAAGGGAGTTATCAGCTTCTTGTGACATTATTCAATGATAAATGCATGATGTATATTCTTGAGTTTTCTAGCAGCTCAAAAACCCGTGTTCGAGAATCGACTCCGGTCAATTTGAAGAAAGCTTCAACTCTACAATAACCTGCAATAATCTTTGCAAAGAGATATGTATCATGGACCCACTCTCGGCGAAGGTATCTACATTCTTTCAGACACCAAAGCAGCAACAAGCTCTTGAACTGTATACTTGTGCCCTTAACACAACTGGCAAGTGACTTTGATGTGGTTACCAGGTTAGAAGGAAATCAAAGCAAATAAGGAAGGAATGTCATTGCGAAGGAAGGATTCAATACTCCTTTCCTTAGGGCTCTCAGAAAGACATGGGATTCGATCATATTAGACTGTCACTTCAAAGAATGATCTGTATCAAAGATTCATTGGCCCATCGCCAAAGAAAGCTGGACATCTTCTAGGACTGTATGAAAAAAACTTAAAAATGGTAACGGAACTACTTTTTGGAGACACTATCCACAAAGGTACAAGGAAAATGACCTGTGGAATGGTCAGATCATATGGTGAGTTTCGTCGTTACTGAGGCATTTCAAAAAAATCATATACTTTTATAATTAGAATTCACCACCTAGAAAAAAAAAGAATTCATTCTAAAGGAGCTATATTCCATTTTTTTTGGTCTTTGAAACATAAATGCAGTATCATTAATGTCAACAAAGTTCCTCATGTTCGACACTTAATATGGTTCAGCCTATATGCTAATGTGATGGCCCAGTTTCATAACGTGAAGCTGATATAGTGATTGAAAAAATATAAATTATTATTCGAAACAATCAGTATTTTTTCATTCCTACAACCACCTGCTATCCCTTCGTCAGTCTTGGCACCCTTGACTGTTGAATTCAACTGTTCGATAATTGATGGAAATCCATATTTAAAAAAATATAATGGTTTCCAGTACGATTACTACTACTGTACTATTAATGGGTTTGCAAAACCGCGACACGTGTTTCGCTATCCTCATGATAGGATGCGATTTATCCCGCTTGAGGAAGCTACTGTATAGCGAAACACGCGTCCTATATTCGTAAACCCATTTTTAAATTCTCACTAATAGTTATATTTCTTGATATTTTTGATAACATTATTACGAAATTCGTCATATAGTGGAGTTAACCGTCTGCGGACTTTAAATTGATTCCCTGGGGTGCTATTCTTGACCAATCGCAACCTTCCTAATATGATCACATACTGAAAATACAACATACATCTTGATAATGGACCAGGCATTAAAATAAGCGCATACAACATGGACTTCTCATGCGAAATATACCCCCTGCAATGATACTACCCTATTGGTTGGCACTGATAAAGCACAGTGGGTTTTCGAATGAACAGACATTTTTTCAACTTTCCTCAAATACCGACAAGGAAAGTGTGGTCATGAATCAAGAGGTTAAATTCATTCCTTGGGAATATGAGCATGTTCCAGCAGCTGGAGTTTTTTCATGTTCCTAACATTCTAGCCCAAGCATAACGGGCCTAACTTGTAAAGTTGATGTCTAATGTGACGCGTGAAATTTAAAGTAACACATTCGTTATGAGTCGGGATTGGTCTTGTAAACACACCAATTTTCTAATTTAATACCAGATCACTATCGAGCAGTTCTCTAGAAATTATTCTGACGCGAAGCTAGTGACAAAAGATTGAAGTTGGTTCACGTGTATTCTTCCCCAGGCATGCAATGAGAAGTTTTTTCCATATTTATGTCGAATGTCACGCAATTATTATTATTTATTCATCCCACTTTGCTTTTTGCTTTGCAGTAATTTAGTCATTGTTAATAAAATTTCCTGGTTTGTCTGGAACAGAAATATTTTTCACTGTCTATTCACCTCTATCTGTTTATTCGAAATACCGGGAATTATTTCCAAAAATTATCGATAGTTCTCAGCTTGAAAAGGTTTCGAGATTTACATAAATATATTTCCTCATTACATTATTCATTCATCAACAGATTCTTGGGAAACCGATGCTTTATCGATATATCATTTCATCACTGACAGATTTTTTTATCCACTGGTAGACTATGAAGTATAATCGAGCTCGTGTCATCATCATTAACACTGGTATTCATCAACCATATTCACAGATTGTTAGCTTGAGCTGTTGCTTGAATATGCTACCACTCCTGCAACTAAACGAACGACCTGTCTATGCTGAGTGCTGAGGGTTGGTGACTACTGGTATTGTATGAGTAACGTGCGATCATGTCTTTCAGGCAGTCCCACTGTCCCCAGCGAGGCCGCCATAATCCCGCTTTAGCACACTGATAATTTAAAATGTATTTTTCACTCTGGAAATGCGTGGCATGGCATGGCATGGCCTCCCGCACGGGAAATAAGATTTTATAATATTTTATTGCATATTCTTATCAAGAAGTGCCTTAGCACTCTTAGCAGGTGCAGGTAGTACTATTCGAGAAGAACTTCGATTTATAAGTGTAGTGTTACGCAATGCAGTGATTCATGTCATCTGATATTCTCCCAATAAATGCAGGTGTTTCCACAGTTCTGGCACCCACTTTGTTCCTGCTTCCTGATTTGCTCGAGAAAACATCTTGTTCAGTAAATAGTTTACTAGTTTCTGTTCCAGAGTTCCTATATCAGAACGAGAAACAAATATTAAGAGAGGCATAAGCGTCAATACTATAAACGATAACTTGGTGAAAATAGCAGATTGGGGTAACGTGAACTTAGTGGAATTTGATGCTAGGAAAACCCACTTATGTCTCTTCTCAAGGAAAGCCGATCTATCATTACCTAGTATTCAGATGTCAGGAGTAACTATTCCTTCGAAGTCAAGTATCTCGGTGCTAGGAATTACGATCAGTAATATTCTCTCATGGGAAAACCACGTGAGATCTTTCGCTAAAGGTGCTTCTCAGAAACTTGGATTTCTATTTCGTGCGAAGAAATACTTCACTTCTCGTCCGCTTCTAATGATCTACAAGGCTCAGATACGTCCTGTCATGGAATACGGTTCTCTTGTGTGGAGTTCGGCACAAAAACATCCATTGAGGATTCTCTATTCTATTCAGAGAAAGGCAATCCGACTTATTGGTGATTCGTCGCTCACAGAATAGCTCACTTCATTGGAACATCGTAGAAGGGTCGGAAACTTGTCTCTCTTCTATAGATATTTTCGCGGTCGGTGCTCTTCTGAATTGTTATCAATCATTGCGCCCTTGACAATATCTACACGGATGACTCGACCAGTACAGAATTCCCACCCCTCTGTTGTGAATTTGGAGACCTGTCGAACCTTTCTTGCTCGGGGATTTTCCTTCAATAGAACAGCTGAGCTTTGGAACTCCTTGCCGAAAGAGGTTTCTCCTTGATTAGCAACTTTTAGCAATATGAAAAAGTAATTGATCTCATCCCATTGGTTTGTATTTGTTTGGGGACCACCGTACTGACGCCTTATACTAATGGACCCCATAGTCATCCAATAATGAGCCCATGAGGTTGACTGACTGTACTTCTTCAGGCGATGCACAGTCATTGAAAACTTTCGTATCCATAAACAATTCTTCTAGTTGACAAAACACGACACATTTTTTTTCTCTGATGGGTAAAGTTTGTGCAGAATTCTGTTTGTTGGTCTGACTGAAATGTTGACAAAAAGCTAAGATGTCTAATGTCTAAATCCCTGGTGTTGCAACTGATACGATATTGTTTAGAATTTTATGGCGACACTTTCTCGGATCATGTCGTATTCTCAATTCCATCACTAGATGACGCCAATTATTGTCAGACATTACAAACATTGTCATATGATTTGATATCATAATAATTATTTTCTGAAAGATGTGGGTTCCACCTCCAGATGAATTTGAGTAGCCGTAGTTTTGAGTAGTTCAATTATTCAAAGTTCACCTCGTTTTATATTCCGAGGTACTTGGTAGGAGTGGCCTCGGTAGTGTAGTGGTTAGCATATCTGCCTGTCAAGCGTAAGGCCGGGGTTCGAATCCTCGTCGGGCCACCGTGCTGGGTAACCGCACGTTAAAAGGTAAGGCCTCGTTGATCCATTGCTCGCACAAGTTTTGACTTCTGAGGGTTGACGTTCGTCAGCTGGTTAACGGAACGAACAATTTTAGAATAACAATTTTAGGACTTAGAGTTGTTCATTTGAATCTTGTGAGCTGGTAACAAGTTCGATATTCCTCCTTTTTCCATTGTGGGTAAATGTAGTCTTAAGCCAAAGATATCACTTTTCGTGTGCAGTACCGACGGAGAGTACATGGGACCCAAATGAATTACTAATGTATCGTCATGTTTAAAAAGAAATGTACACAAAAACTGGTATTCCGATGTGTAGGATACAAATGAGATCGCAAAGCGGAGCGCTTTGCCTTGGTTCAGAAGTTATCACCTTTTGCATTTTAGGAAGACATGCATGTTACTCATCACATTTACATCTTCCACCTGCTTTGATGTATTTTCTCCACAAATATTCTAATTTCACATGAAAATAATCCCATTTCGAAGTTTCCTGTCGCTCTAGTTAGGAAATTGGAAGTGCATATAGTCAACGGATAAATCGGCGTCATTTTCCAACACACTTAATAGCAATATTCGTCCAATAAAACAGTGAAAAGTTTTGTGACCCCTTCCTTTAGACTATCATTCTCACAGATATTATAGAAGAGTGTTGCTCTTCTGTAAACCCCAGAGTATCGTACAGGAAACAGTATTATGTACAACGAAACACTTGTAGCAGGATTGTAAACCTGTTGCTAGTGATCATACAGGAAACGGTACAATTCTTTCGATTTTCAAAACTAGAATCTCGTTCTTTGTTATCCTTTTCCACAACATAATCTGGTGGGTCAGCAATTATATTATTGATATCTCCAGTTGTCATAATTACCTACATGAAATTTTTTGCAACATTTTTGGGCATCTATACTATCAATAGTGAACGTGAAAAAATACGACTAATCGATTCCAGTTATTGTTTCAATCGCATCACATATCGAAATGTGAGATCACATAAACTGATCAACGGTAGACACTTATGCCCTCATGAAACCATCACTCCGTAGATATATTCGTTCTCCGAAGTAATAAACTTCAAATCGAATTATCCGCTATGTAGTTTTTCTTCCGAAAGAGTAGAAGAACTCGAACCTATGAATTAACCATAGTGTTGCAGTGGTGGTGATTGCATATCGTGGAAGTCGTATATATTTACATTATAAGATGACAGAACACGACGAGTTTTTTGATTCAGAGGTTGGGTGAGTGACACTCATGGGCGTGTATGCAGTCCAGACGACCCTGGGGGCTTAGAGATATAGAAAACATGACTGTTACGTTTGAAAAATGGTGTAAACTAGCCTGATCCTACCGAGGACTACCTTTTTATCTCGAAGACCCTGTGTGTATGATAGTCCAATCAAATAAACTTTTTTCGTAAAATTTCTACCTACCCGAAAAGTAGCTGTGGATTCAGGCAGACACATGTGTCCCTATTATCCCCTAAAGTTTGCGCCAGATTCTGTCCGTGCGTTTAGCAACAATTAGCGGTTGAATGCCGGAAAACATTTTTTTTTTGTTTTTTGATCATGTAATGAAAACTATTGGTCGGATCGAAAAACAGTTGAATTGAAAATTGTAGATAATTGAAAAATCTATCGATAAGCGTTGGCCCGATTTCGATATTCTGATTTGTTGCTTAACTATTGCGATCGGAATTTGAAAAAAGGCGTTTGGGGGTTGCGACTGTGAATTTGGGAAGCTTTCAACTAGAAGAAACAACAGTTTCAATTCGGTTGAAAACCAATCGATAGGTTAGCAACAATCTAATTTGTTACTAAAAAAAGTGTCCCACTAGATTGTTATTTCTTGCCCTACGGATAATCGTAGAGCAATGAACGAAACGGTTTTGGATAGTCAAAGAGTTGAACTACAAATTATAGTTTTTGGAAAATCGATTTTTTCAATGTGAAACCTTCAAAAATGGCGTCAAAAAAACAACGTTTTTCAAACTAAAAAACAATTAGGAAAAAATTGTCGTATTAAAATTCGACAAAATGCATGGGAAAGCTGCTATTTTTCTACGAATTTTGACAACCTTACTTTTGTTCCACGATAATTAGGAGCGAAGATAACACTTTTTATCATTTAGTTTCCCCTTCATTTGTTTATTTATATGAAGCAACGAGACCTCGACGACTGCACAGAGCAAGAGTCATATTATCCATAGGAACCAGTAGAATTTGTTTTTCACAATTATTTATCATATTTATTGATAGGAGCAGTGGAGGTTCTTCCGGGGGCCCTATTCTCGAGAGCCGAATGAATACGCTCGTGATGTTCTATCGCAGTTCATCATACGCATTCCATATCGCTCTACGTTATTCTGAACGATTCGTTCGTCGAATGTGGGGTCTCGAGTGAAATGAACTGATCAGATCCCAAAAGGACCTCGCTGTCTGTATCTCGGGAACTACTGGACGGATTTTTTTAATTTCTACTAGTGCATCGATATATAAATGAATATCACTAATCACTATGGCTTGCCCGGATTGTTTTCGGAAATCCCTCAAATCCCAAATAATTCAATTTTCACCCTGGAAATTTAATGAATACATATATTTTTTGGAAGTTTAATAACGTTGTGACATAGGAAGTGAATATTGACGTAGGATAGGATTGTTTCGTAGAAGGATTGAATAAGTAAAATGTATATTGATTTTATTAAAAAAAATTATTTTACATTTGTAAATATTCACATGTCCTTACTTAACATACATTTGAAGCATTTGTGAACTCGCATTACAATTTTGGTCTCTTATTTGAAGACAGAAGAACTTATTATTCTTGTGTATTTATATACAAACTGGTGAATAATTTTATCAACTCACCAAAACTACTGTCTCAACTAGATTTTCACGTGCCAAGAATCAGTAGTAGAACTGAACAATGTTTTTACCTACCAACACCTAGAACCAATATGTTTTTCAAATCTCCCTTATATGCAATGTGCTACAAATTTAATCAAGTGTGTCAAAAAGTAGATATTTATTCAACAGCATTAAATGTTTTCAAAAAAGAGATAAAAAACATTATGTTTGCAAAGCAACAAATACTTACTTAACTTTGTTCAATCAAGGAATTATTGTTGTGATAGATGTCACTTTCCTTTAGTCAACACTACTCATCCAAAAACTGTATATTGTCTGCTAATCATCAAACACTGTGTACTTGTCATATTTTTCTCTTAAATGTTCCATGAATGTATTAATGTATTGCTGTTGCGCTATGTATATGTCTCTAACACTTTCATTCCAAAGTTGTATACTGTGTCCTGTAATTGGGTCTTGTGCCTGTTTGGACAATAAAGTTTTTTTTTTTTTTTTAAATAACATATTCAATTTCGCTCGCATCGCTCTCATGCTCATCACTTTCACTGTCAAGCACACATTCTCCAGATTCTTTGGAACTGTAGCTTTTTACCGTAACATTTGTTTCATCAAAAAAGATAGTATGCTCGTCCGAAAATTTTTGATCAATCTTTAGGATTTCAACACATTTTTTTTCAACGTTCGTGCATGTTTCACCATGACAACAATAACACATACTCGTGCATAGCAGTCCATGTTTTCTACAACCTGAGAATCTTCAATACAATGTTATTCTCCACAAGTGCTACAGATTGTTCACCCTTTAATAACTTGATGCAACAATGCAATCTCCTAATCATCAGAAATGACCTGGATATCTTAATGACCAGTCAAAAGGATATTAGAGCTTGTATATTTCAATTGTATCTTATAATTGTCTTGTACATGTATTCTCTTTTTCATTTCAATGTGTTGAATACCTAGAACGCTCTTAACACTATTTCTCTGGGAATATCGTTATGACTTCTTTTATAGTAGTATTGTCATTCTCTGGTTAGCACGAGGTAGATTTTAAGTATCCTTACATGTCAGTACTGTAAAATGTGTTTGTAAGTGAATCCAAAATAAAATGTAATAAAGTTTGAACATTAGCTATAGAATAGTATCTGAATCATACTACTACCGGAACTTTTTTGACCTATAGATGTAATTGAAATTATGTATAATGAATTACCTTACCTTTTTAGGAAATCGAAAAATGGAATATTCTCACGTGAACTATCACAATAATCCACACTGCAATAGGTACGGTGAGAAGTCAGCTTAACAATAATACATGTTCAAATCCCTACAAAAATAAAAGTTCAAATGGAATGTTTATTTCGCGCACTCAGTATAACCGGCCGGAACGATACAAACTGTTCAATCGAGGACACTCTGTACAATAGTATTAACATGGAAATCACACTCTTCTGAAAGAAACGAACGAGAATTTCTGGGGGCAGATGCCGCCGTATTGGTTCATTTCGTCATTTGCCAAGTATCTGGAATGCCTGATAGGACCTGATTAACCTAACGGAGACAGAATAAACATGTGAATAGATGAATGTTAATGGACATTTTCAGTTACAAGCTGTAAATATTCAAAGAATGATGTTGCACATAAATGGGACAAAAATCTTAATATTGAATAACATTCATATATACACATTTGTAAAAATATCAATTGGAAAAGAGATGAGCCGTGCTTTATTCATTTTCGAACGTCAGAGAAAACTTGCTTTCTCTGTCTAAGGTAACATTTGACATCGTATTATCCGAGTGAAATTTGAAATGAACGAATAATTCACTACATTTGCAGCGTAAAAATTGAATTATTTGTGATTTGAGGGATTTCCGAAAACAAACCCGGTAAGCCATAGTGATATTCAATCATATGTCGATGCATTATTGAAAATAAAAAAAAAACAAAATCCGTCCACTAGTTCCCGAGACACAGACAGAGAAGTCATTTTGGGCTTTGATCAGTTTATTTCACGCAATGCACTCGACGCGACGGCCGCTTACCGCTAGATCGCTCTCTCCGGCTTCCCCCTCCACACGGCACGTCGAACGGTCCCGGAAGAACCTCCACTGCTCCTATCAATAAATATGATTATTTTTTTCACTTGTCAAAATGTGACGTTTTTGGCATTTCAACCTATAGTAGCGGGTTATTCTATGGTTATTCTAGCCAATCATTGTGTATTATACTGATAAAACTAGCTGGTCCTTTCGATTGTTTCGATAAAACGTTGTTTACCTTTGAACTGTCAAAACTATACGGTTTACCGCGTCGATTCTATTGAACTGGCTCATATTTATATAAATTATCATGAATGAACAGTTACCTTATTATTAATAGTCATCCACTTTTCACTTTTTCAGCATAATAATAACATAACACATTTCAATGAACACTCAAACACGTAAATAACTCATAACCTCAACTTTATGACAGATATAGCGATTCAAATATTTAAGGTTTCCTTCAAATGAAGATGGCGTACAATTAGTTTTCATTAAATACAATTCATTTTTTGTTGTATGAGAAGAAACCGTTGTATGCAGATTTTGATACAACGACATAACGAATGATTTTATGTTCCTTCTGGCGCGATTTTCATGTCATAAGAAATTTTCAATTATCAACCTTGTACAATGAGAGGTGTGACGCCATCTCTTGGTATCGTCATATCATATTCAATGCGTAAGAATTATATCTCTTCTGGATCATAGAGGGCCTACATCGTTGTTTGACATTTCAAATTAGTAAAATTTTCATCTTTTCTTGTTTCCTTCTAATGTAAATGAAATACTGATCAATTAAATTGTTCTTCCTTCTATTTGTTCAAAAAATAATCTTTCCAAATACAACTCGTTCTTCAAATTTAATAAGATAAATTTTCATTTTCGAAACACTCAAACTTTTTTATTTTGAGGCAAAAGCATTCAAACAAACCGAATTAGATAAAATCACTCGTCCTACGGACTCGTGATTTTATCAATCGGTTTGTTTTCATACTTTTGCCAAATAAAAAAGTTTTTGTGGAAAATGAAAATTTATCGATTAAATTTGAAGGACTCGTGGTATTACCTTTGATAAATAATTGTGGAAAACAAATTCTGCTGGTTCCTATGGATAATATGACTCTTGCTCTGTGCAGTCGTCGAGGTCTCGTTGCTTCATATAAATAAAGAAATGGAGGGGAAACTAAATGATAAAAAGTGTTATCTTTGCTCCTAATTATCGTGGAAAAAAAGTAAGATTGTCAAAATTCGTAGAAAAATAGCAGCTTTCCCATGCATTTTGTCGCATTTTGATACGACCATTTTTTCCTAATTGTTTTTTAGGCTAAAAAACGTTGTTTTTTTGACGCCATTTTCAAAGCTATCACATTGAAAAAATCGATTCTCCAAAAACGATAATTTGTAGTTCAACTCTTTTACTATCCAAAAACGTTTCGTTCATTGCTCTACGATTATCCGTAGGGCGAGAAATAACAATCTAGTGGGTCACTTTTTTTAGTAACAAATTAGATTGTTGCTCACCTATCAATTGTTTTTCAACCAAATTGAAAATGTGGTTTCTACTAGATGAAAGCTTCTCAAATTCACAGTTACAACTCCCAAATGCATTTCAACATTTTTTAATAGAGTAATGAAAAAAACGCCTTTTTTCGAATTCCGAGAGCAATAGTACGACAACAAATCAGAATATCGACATCGGGCCAACGCTAGTCGATAGATTTTTCAATTATCTACAACTTTCAATCCAACTTTTTTTCGATCCGACCAATAGTTTTCATTATATAAGCAAAATACAAAAAAAAATAATGTTTTCCGGCATTCAACCGCTAATTGTTGCTAAACGCACGGACAGAATCTGGCGCAAACTCTAGGGGATAATAAGGACACATGTGTATGCCGGAATCCACAGCTACTTTTCGGGTAGGCAAAAATCGTCATTTTGGGCTCTTGAACAGTTAATTTGATTGGATTATGATAAGAGATGCTGAAGACGTGTTTTCCCTGGTTTCGGAAGAAAAGTATTCCTTAATCTTATTGTATTCATCCTGAGTCTTCATTATACTGGCCATGTTGGTTTTGTATCCAACTAAGATCTGTCTGTCCGTTCATTGGAAAGAAGTGATCAAGGAAATATTGTGAATGTCAAAAAGAGTGACGATGATTCTGAAAGGAGTGATTGATGTACTGAAACTGTGACTTGTGTTCCATTATCCTTAGTGCATTTTGGTTTCCGATATCTGAATCTGGATTTTCATGACAGTATGGATACGAGCATTTAGTAACATATTCAATATGGTGCAATCGAAAAATACTTAGCACATCGCAATAGATGTCCAATATAAAAGCATTCTCTCTCGTAAAGAAACAATGAGAAGAACATACAGAGGGCAACCTAGTCATCAGAATTTTAACGCTATACATGATATGGAGATATCTCCTGTATAGGACCGAAGACAAGTAGTGGATATATCTTCAGGTAGAATCAAATTTTTGGTTAGTAGCCCCTTAGAGCACGAGTTAGATAAATAGCGATAATAATAATTCTTCATCTCAGAATTTTTTTCGAACTGCGGGGTTGTTTCCAGATAGGAGCCAGGGTTGATTGTAGAGGATCGGTTGTTCTTGTACATGAACCTAATCTATCGAAACCCGTGAATATACTCAGAGCTTCGATTGAGGTGTATCAGTTAATTCCACATCGATATATTGAACAAAACTTCATTATGTGATTTTAACTAGACAGTTCACGAACCCGCTACACGTGTTCCACTAAACAGTAGCCTCTAAAGGCATGTTATGGTAGTACTAGTATGCATTGAAAAAAAATTATCCTGATTCTATTCCTATGTGGAAGTTCCAAGTCATTTTATTGTGGAAGAACGCACTACCAAGGTGCAATCATGGAGAATTTCAGTGATGAAAGAAAATCAGGTTCTTTTGGAGGTCCTTGTTTCCCAGGCTGGGGACTGTTCTTTTCACCATTTCCGCATAACCCACAGAGCTGCCTGCATGGTATTTGCACAGCATGCAGTCAAACTTACTTGTGGAGAATATGACTGGGTCATCTGCATGTGCTCTTGGGCAAAAGTTGTCGTTGGTGAGGTGATCGTTTCCTAAGATCGTTAATCATGATAGGCACTTCATCCTACGGTGAGCCCCTCCTTACCAATCGCCGACTATTATATATCATTGAGAATTTGTATTTTGAGAAATGGGTTTTTTTCAGATGCACCCATAGAGCTGTTGTGGTCGGTAACTTTGAATAGCGGTGGTTCATTTGAATGTGGATGAAATCCATTCTTTCGGCAATTCGCAATGTCTTGTGAAGCATGGAGAGTTAATATAAAGAATCCAGTTCAATTATATTTTGGCGAATATACTATCGCAATAGCTTCCGGCCTCAGTAACTGATAAGGATAATAGGATAAGGATAATGAAGATCAACACTTGAGAGGAATGCTGATTGAGTAGGATGAGTATGAATCCATACTATGTTATCAAGTTATGTTGGTCTTGATGATCAAAAATCTCCTTTTTCTTGCTTTGTAAAATCTTGTGAGTTATAAATAGCTCATCCCTTTCATATTCATTCTCAATATTTTCAGAGGTCTTACTTTGTGCTATAGCTTGGAATAAGGTCACCACTTCGACTGGTACCACTACAGGTCTGAGATTATCATACTCCTCTTGGACAATGATATTTGACGGCTTTCTGGTGTGGTCTACTGTCGGAAGATCATGAAGACTTATGAGTTTTGGAGAATCTACTGAATTATTTAATGGTTTCGAACCATATGTTTCAGTTGTAATTTCACACATAGAGGAAAGCGACGAAGATGTCTGTTTTGGAATGATTGTTTTTGGAACAGGCGAACTCTTGAGATCGGAAGAGCGGAAGATTTATTGTGATTATTGGAATAGGGTGATATGGAAACGAAACAAATCATGATAAGTATCACTACTTTTATTCGGGTTTGAAGGCCGTCGTTTTTTGGAATTTCTTCCTGACGTTTCGCTGGCTCGAGTGGCTAGCTTCTTCAGAGGTTCATTCATCTTGGAATTCACTCCGATGACTGGAGATTGTTTCTTCGCAAGTTGTATTTATGCCGATTCAGGTAGTTTGCGGTGCTAATTATTCCATTCGGATTCGGGGAATTGTCATTAATATTGATTACCTTGTTTACTTCCTGTGGGTTCGGAGAATAATCATCATTAATATCTGAAGAACTACCTGCAGTTATTATTGATTTTTTTAAAATGGGATTCCATATTCGGTTGAGGTTGACAGCTTCTTCTTTTCTGTTGAAATTATCCGTGTGTTTGTGGATTTCTATTGCCTCCCGTACCAGTCGGCTATGGTATCCCTGGTTGGGTGCAATCAGTTTTGCATTTTCAAACAGAATCCTGTGGTTTCCCTCACTAAGTGCGTGTTCCGCCACAGCCGACTTGTCAATTTGCCCTAGTCTGCAGTTTCTCTCATGTTCCTTCAGCCTAGTTCCCATGGGTCTTTTGGTGGTACCGATGTATACCTTCCCACAGGTGCACGGTATGCGATAAACCCCTGCTGCAGACAGTGGATCTCTTTTGTCTTTAGCCGATCTGAGGCTCTGTTGAATCTTCTTTGTGGGTTTAAATACAGTTTTTATGTTGTATTTACTCAGGAGTTTTCCAATTCTGTCTCTTCTGTACAACATAAAAACTGTATTTAAACCCACAAAGAAGATTCAACAGAGCCTCAGATCGGCTAAAGACAAAAGAGATCCACTGTCTGCAGCAGGGGTTTATCGCATACCGTGCACCTGTGGGAAGGTATACATCGGTACCACCAAAAGATCCATGGGAACTAGGCTGAAGGAACATGAGAGAAACTGCAGACTAGGGCAAATTGACAAGTCGGCTGTGGCGGAACACGCACTTAGTGAGGGAAACCACAGGATTCTGTTTGAAAATGCAAAACTGATTGCACCCAACCAGGGATACCATAGCCGACTGGTACGGGAGGCAATAGAAATCCACAAACACACGGATAATTTCAACAGAAAAGAAGAAGCTGTCAACCTCAACCGAATATGGAATCCCATTTTAAGAAAATCGATAATAACTGCAGGTAGTTCTTCAGATATTAATGATGATTATTCTCCGAACCCACAGGAAGTAAACAAGGTAATCAATATTAATGACAATTCCACGTATCCGAATGGAATAATTAGCACCGCAAACTACCTGAATCGGCATAAATACAACTTGCGAAGAAACAATCTCCAGTCATCGGAGTGAATTCCAAGATGAATGAACCTCTGAAGAAGCTAGCCACTCGAGCCAGCGAAACGTCAGGAAGAAATTCCAAAAAACGACGGCCTTCAAACCCGAATAAAAGTAGTGATACTGAAAACCTCGGCCGCGAAAGCCTCAACTATTTTGTCAAATCATGATAAATTCATCGGAGATCTCGGAGTTATGAATTGCTCTGAAAGAAGAAGCTACATTTCCCCTTTTGCATTCTTTGGATCAAGAAACTGTTAGCTCTTGGATTGTGGGACTTGATGCTCCATTTCATCAATAAATTTCTTCGCTTGAGGACCAGAGGAACAGAAGGTTTCGATTGCAACTGGATAGAAGATGAAGTTATCTCCTAAATTCGCAAAACCTTCTGAACCATGAATGGGTGTCATAAAATACAGTAAAGTAAAGCGCGATAAGCAATAAGAAGCTGTTTGCCAGGACAAGCTAGGAAGTTTCCACGAGCGATAAAATAGTTTATTACACACCGAGGTGGGAAGTGATTCATTCCTGTCGTGAGACCAGTTAGTTACCGAGACGCAAAGCGTCGAAGTTAGCTATGATCTCGAGACAGGAATGAAACTTCCTACCGAGGTTTGTATACTATTTCATTTACAACCATCATATTTTGACTAAAATTGATCTCTGTTCCGTTCTGAATATATCTAAAATATTGCATATACCGACAAATTACCAAGAACGCTGTTTTCTCAGAATAATCAAGTAGATATATTGCTACCGTCACTACGGGGTATACAATTGTCACCAATATAAATAAATGTTAGATAAAGGCAATAAATGACAGATTAAGTCTAGAATAAATGAAATGAGGGCGGGAAGTAGAGGTGTGTAATGTGACACTTCCCAACTCTCAATGACGTTAGTAATGACAGCATTACATTAGGGTGTCCCTTATATGACAAAAAAAATTTTTCCCCCATTTCGAAATGCATACTCTCTACATTTTCAACTAATGCTAGAAAATGCTCAAATATGAAATTTCATCTTTCTAGCATTATTGCAACCGGTGCCGACAGAGCTTCAAAGTTTAGTAATAATCGTGTTTTGTCCCGATATTTCGATCTGCTATAAAATCACTATAAATGCATTAAATAAGGTAAATAAAAGTAGAAATTGAATGATATGATCATTAATATTTAATTGAAAACTTAAAATAATAATAACAATCAGACAGGGTAACTTCTTTTCAGAGTAGTTTTTTCACAGTTCGGATAAAATTTTCTATGTTCCTGGACACAGCGCAGCAATAACTATTTTTGTTCTTCTTCAGCAGTGATAAGTCCATTAAAATCTTGCATTAATTCAACAGCCCTTTCTGCAGTATCATTCACAACTCTCAAATGACTCATTCTTCTTTCAGTTTCCAGGAAAGCAGCATTATTATCCCAAGAAGATACATCTTCCCTCAGAAAACTGCTTTAGATCAGCAGTCGTGTTGAAAATTGTTTGCTCTTCTCCGATACAAAATCATCCAGTGTTTTATCTGAATAAGAGGATAATAATAAGAATAGCAAACAAGAAAATCGACAAGAGATTTGAAAATATCACAAAAAGTCGATTGAACTTACCAAACAACTTTTGAGTCAGTTCTTCCTTCGACGGGTTATAGCGGTTGCTAAAATCTGAGGTTTTGGCCCTGTTGAAGTTGGCAATCATTTTCCTTTTAGTTTGGTTATCAACTTCATCATCAAACAGTGATAGAATGACTACCTCTTCACATAAATACCATAAGTGATGACTAAATTTGCTAATAGAAGCTTTAGAAATTGGTGCGTCATTTTTTTCGTACTCTTTTGACCTCTTCAAAAAGCGCAAATCTTGGTTAGGTGCTTTGATCGCCACTGTGCATTCGAGCCAAGCTCTAACACACATTGTCACGACGAATGAGCAAACATTTTGTAGAGCCTTGTTTTCCTTCGCAGTATTTTTTTTATATGCAGATTCTCACGAAAGGAAAGCCCTGTAATGTTCAAAGAACACCGCGTGAGTCAAGGGACAGGAAATACGAATTAACATTTACTTTGAATTTCTGAAGTTTGTAAGCCTCAGGAAAAACCTTTTTTGGCAAGGAGTTCCATAGCTCAGCTGTTCTATTGAAAAAAGATCCCTGAGCAAGAAGAGGTTCGACAGGTTTTCAAATTCGCAACAAAGGGGGGGGGAAATCTGTACTCGTCGAGTCATCTGTGTATATATTGCCAAGGGGGGAACGATTGATAACAATTCGGAAGAGCATCGACCGTGAAAGTATCTATAGAAGAGAGACAAGTCTCCGACCCTTCTACGATGTTCCAATGAAGTGAGCGAGTCTGTGAGAGAAGAATCACCAACAAGACAAATTGCCTATCTCTGAATAGAATCGAGAAGCCTCAATGAATGTTTTGGTGCAGAACTCCACACATGAGAACTGTATTCCATGACAGGTCGTATCTGAGCCTTGTAGATCATCAATTCTGCATTGTGACTGAAGTAAACATATTTTCAAAGGATAGATCGCTCTCGCCATCCAGCGTGCCTGATGCATAGCTCCGGGGGTCCTTAGTTTTAGTTTTTCCTCTGTGTCTCCTCCCAAAAATATCACGCACAATTCGACCAATTCGTGGTAGTCATCTCTTACCAAACCTTTGTCTATCACATATAAGGTTGTTAAATAAATTCTTTTATCTACACCCGTACTCTAATAATACACTTATATGCCCACAACCCGTTTTATAATGAAATCCATTACGACTCAGATTTTCATTACGATACAGATTTTCAACCAATAGAAACCCATTATTTTTCAATCAAGCATGATGTGCAAGCTTTGCATTTTGACGTTTGTCAAGTCAAAATCAGTTGGTATTGAATTTTTGAAGAATTTAGTCAATTTTCGATAATCGAATGTAAATGTCTCATAGCAGTGATATAGAAGAATTACCAGCGACTCTTCCACAGATGTCTTAGACAAGAAAAAAATACAATCGAAAGGATTATATTTTCATTTGAAAAATGCAACAGATATGTTTTTATTGTCGTACAAATCTAATGAGCTCTCATGGCGAATGGTCAATGGCGCCGGCAGTGAACAGAAACGTCCGGGTTTAATTCCTGACGTCGGCAGAGCTTTTTCTTTTCATTTTTCATTGTCGTATTTTCCGTAGTTATACCATTAATTATAATTTTGTAGAATTTTTCAAAGAAATACGATTGATTACCTACTATTATTGTGTTCAATATAAATACCTAATAATATAATATTTTCAGTTCTTCATTATTTATTGGGTGTAGATGAAATAGCGTATGCAACTCTCATGTAATGGTTATTAATACACTCGCATAAACCATACGAAACTCACCTTCGGCTCTGTATTAATAACCATCATTACACGATCGTTCCATAATATACTATTTCAAAGCTATCGGGGATCTAAAGAACCTCACCAGGTGTAAAAAAGGATATGTACCACCCAGTTATTCCGTTGAGTGAAGTGTGAGCTTCATAAATAACTGACTCAATTTCTTCTGAATTGACAATCTGGTTGGAGATTTGTCAGCCCTTTACTGAAGGTCTGATAAGATAGGTAATTCGCATGATATATGAACGTACCCTACTGTACTAAATGTTTCAGGCCAGGAGCAAGGACTTCTGCATGACGGGATGGCATGTATCATTCAGATTAAGATGCCTAGGAAACCCTGGTGTATCTACTTATACCTGAATAATTTTGGGATAAACTTGGCGAAAACTGATTGCTTGATTTCTGAGATCGCAAATGCTTCAGATCGCTATTGTAGATGGCGATCAGTCGTATACCTAATGAAGCTTAATTTTCAGTAGAGAGGAATTTGCAACCGAATATTCTACCACTGTTCATTGTTTGCCTACTGAGATTTTGACAGCCCTGACAGCCAATCAAATGCGTTTCAGAAAACGTGCATGTAACGTGGAAACCTACCGTTAACAACCTGTCAATACTGTCACTGTTACCTCTACAAGTTTTTAGTGTGTTTATATCAGTTTGTAAGATTAGACTTTGATTCCGAGAAAATTTACTTTGCCCATACACCTGAGAATTTACGACAAAGTTCATGCTAGTGTATTGAAAGTGATAGACTGTCTTGGAATTGGGGATACACACATCAGTTATGCAACGGTTCAAAATAATTATCACATCGATATTTCCTTTATTTGAACAAAACTTCGTTTTCAAAATCTCATTGATAAGAGCTACAGATGTTTCCTCCTCGATATAAGACTTTCGCTCAAGCTGAAACGAATAAAATTAGCTACAACGCTACATTCATGTTATTATTTTGGGGCGATTTGTTTTTTACTTACCTTAGGTGCTGAATAAAGAAGAATATTTGGATCCCCAGATTTTGACTGGCCACACAAAATACGAAATCTTCTACACATCGTGAAAAAGTACTCGTAATAACTTCGAAACTTATTCTACTTATATAGAATATAGACTTTCAAACACTGTTGAATGCGAAGAAATAATTTCAGTGTTTTCATTGACAACAATAAACCTCAGAGTTACGTCAATTTGTCAAAACCGACATTCGACAGATTTTCGAAAATGCTCATATAACGCCCCCTATACAAAAATTAGAAAGCTTTTGTAATCGTCGATTGTTTTTCGCCGAGAAATTCTAAACAATATCGAATCACTAGATACACCAGGGTTTCCTAGGCATCTTAATTCAGATAATAATTGTTCGAGTATCTTTCTGCGTTCATTTCAAGCGGCATCATTTTCTCTCACAACAATCTGACGTAATGATTTAATTTGTCCAATAGCGGAACATAGTGATTTGATTCCTACGCCCATGCAGACCTGCCGTTCGCGGTGCAGTTTCTGTTAGACGACTCACTTCTTAGTTTTCGACCGCTTTTGCGAAAGTCCGAACCGCGTTTGCTGTCTTCGACGAGCATCTGCGTCGATTCCGGGCCGTTTTACGCGTTTTTAATGCGTACAGCTCGTCGAATGTCATCGTCGCAGTATTATTTATTGGAAATTAATCGACGGAGGATCGCCGGGGGTTCCGCGCCGTGAAAAAAAGTAATCGTCTCGATCGGGAAAATATGAGTGAGATCCGTTGAATCGCGGCCGATATATTTTCTGTTCTAATCGAGTCGAGAAGCAGCTGGCTAATACGAAGATCGGTACAGGTATGATGAGACGATTTGAGTATTTTTTCGCGAAATGTTGGCCGGCTTGATTGGCTTCATTTCTTGCGTCAGGTGATGTGGAACACCTGTCGATATTTATTCGGGTTCGTTCAGTTCTCAACGAGATCGTTTACCGAATGATTTTATTAGTAATTGCTTTCTTCGGAGGACGTTTTCAATAGGACATTCGAATAAAGTGGAGTGCAGAAACTGAAATATGTATGACTTTCTCTAGAGAGCAATTACTCTTATTATCATCAAACTTGCAGTCGACACGTTTTCCTCTAATAAGGTTATTACCATCGTCAGATCAAGAAGATCATTCTAAAGTAATATCGGTTTGGTGTTAAGATAAGTGATCACTAAAAGTAGTTTTATTTTTAACACCAGGGGTTTCAATTTCATTATTCCAAATATATATAATTTTGAATATAATTGTTTTGAAAATTAGGCAATACTTTGGGAATTAGCATAGAAAATATAGTCTGAGTATACATTAATATTTGCTTACATTATTTTATATATCTCTCGTGTACTATCGAACATTTTATATATTTTTTATGTTATATGAGGAGGTGGAAATGTCCTGATGATCATTTTTACGGGTTTTTCTCCACAGGAAAGGGAAAGGCTTTGAATTCTTTTGAAATCGGTCAATTTTGCTACTTTGAAATATGCAGTCACCTATCGGGGCAATTTACTACAAAAACAGAATATCATGAGAAATAAGAGTATTCCTTTTCCCACAGGAGGGAGAACCAAAAAAAATTATATTTGGATATGACAATTAAAATTATAATCTCTCAAGAATCCCAATTATTGAAATTTTACGTAGACCATTCATCCCAGAAATTATTGCAGTGGAACCCAATCTCTGAATCAAAACTTTGTTATTTTCTAACCATAATAATAAAAAACCAGATATACACAAAATCACTCGTCCTATACGGAAATAGTTCAACAATGATGATTACCTTTGTGTTAATATAGCCAATTATTGTTTTGAGGTCTCAACGTATCATCTTTCTACTCAATGTTCTGATAAAAATACAACTTTCATGAGTATAGTTTGAGATACACCAGGGGCTAGAAATGTTTGAATGCAAACAATTACCTGAGTTCGTTCTCTTTTTGAAACGATTAGGTGTTGCTTTCCTGGTATAATTTGAGCGGCTGGAAAGTGATAACCAATGCCACCATTTTGGAAAATGCGTTTCGTTCAATATTCCATAAACGGTGCATTGACATCCAAAAATGAAAAAATATTTTTGGTAGATCATAAAGTTCACTGATTCTGCTACAAAATTCTTTTTTCTTTTGCAATCATGATTCTCGGATTCTATTTGAAAATATCTCCTCTGTAATCGATACTACATGGAAAATACATATACTGAATCTTGAAGCTCTTGAAAATGTTCACAACTTCTGACTCGATTCAACATTACTCTCATAGGTACAGTCAGGGAGTCACTATTCGCACTCTGGACCATGACGTTTGGCTACGTAGTGATTCAAGTTTACGCAGATCGTTCAAATGGATATTTAATGATAATGGCCCTCAAACTGTTCCTTGTGTGGTACATCGTACTCAAATATGTTTGAGTCACTGAACACATCATCCATTTGGAGTTTTTTTTATTTCTTTACTGGGGTAGCTCATTCACAAAGTTTGGATTATTCTGCGAGAGCCAATAATTTCTAACTGACTGATTAGTGACTGTATCAAACGCCTTCGAAGTTTTGACTAGAGAAAATTTGGTATTTCATTATTTAATGATTGATAAATATTTTTTGTGGAATAAGTAATGGATTTAGAAAAATCTTACTGATTTCTAACTGTATGGATAATGAAGAATCTTGTAAACTCGGAAAGATTTCTATTCTAGATACATTTAATTCACTATTGGTGTGTTTCAATTCGAGGGTAAGTTTTAGCTTTTCTGAATGCTTCAATTTTTTTCGAGTGTCATAAAGGCATTCGTATTTATAAATCATCAATCGAATGAGCATCGATGAGGATTGTGAGCTGTCATAATTTTCACCTTTATTAGGAAGGTATGAGTGAGATCCATCAGATCCTTCAAATGGCGAGTGATAATATTTCTTATTCGATTTGAATGGAGAAACAGTTGGCAAATGAGCAGATGGGTACAGCTATAATGAAATTATTCATTTTGGTCAGGTTGAATACTAGTTATTAGTTAGTACATTCAGATTTGTATGTAATTTTGTCCATTTTATACAATTTCTTCATCAACTCTGCTGCATCTCTCTCTTTTCCTCGATTATAACAGAAGCAAACCAACACTCCATCTGTTTTGAATTTGTTTACTGATGTGTCAAACGAAACCGCATTACTCCTAGTTAAAGGAGGGGGTTTGGCAATATCAATAGCAACTTTTATTGACCAACATAAAAGTTGTTCAACCAAAAAGTGACTAATAAATTTGTGTTCCGCGTAATTTTCCACTGGTTTGTTGCTCTGTTAACATGGATTTTACTGAGACAGCAGTTATTATTGCTTGTAATTTGAAAAACAGAAAAATGAAAAACAAAACCAAAGAAAAAATTGAAATTTGCTAATGGGCGGTATCACATGAACACAAATACGTTCCATCATCACAATCATTCAGTTGCCGAACAGTGCGGCTGGCCTAACTCTACTTGTGAAGGAAACACATGTTTCGTCCTACCATCATCATGAATAGCAGTCGGCAGGAGTTGCACAAACACTAATTTCGAATCTTCTGTTTGTATGGAACAAGAACCCGACTGCTGATTAGCAGTTTTACCGCAACGAAAGTTATATACTGGATTTGATCAAAGACTCAAATACACCTAGCAAAATAACTGATGTCGAGCACATCGAACAGTCAATCTGTCACGGTCGACTTTATTAATTTTGTATGTTTGGGGTCTTTGGTCAAATCCGAAAGATGCTCTATTTTCCACTACCTGCTAACTATATCTCAACTTTTTGCCTTATAGGGACCGAAGATGCGTTAATTTAATTAATTTGCAAAAAGTGGTTTTTCAGTTGCTATCTTTTTTCGGTGAATTATAATTATAATTCCCAGTTGGTGAGCAGGTGTTTCTTCAAGTTGCCTCGCCAAAAAAACTGAGAACAGAGAATGGTTTGTGAAAAAAGAGAATAAAAAGCGAATGCGATTTCGTTTTTACTTCGAATTTCAGAAGGGTCTAATCAAGGTTGCCTGATTTTTTATATAAAAATGATCCCTGAGGGAGGAACATATTTCCAAGTTCATAACTGTGATTAATTATTGATGATATTTTAGGAGATCAATGGCAGTATCATTTCAGATAGAAAAGGGATGAATCGTCGACTTTTCCTAATTACAGAGACGTTAGCGAGTCTGTAATTGTAGTATAACCGACAAAACAAATTGTTTTTTTCTTAACGGAAAGTAGCAGCTTATTCAATATATGTTTTCGTGCTAAACTCAATCACTTCCGCTCGAAAAGGTGGAAAGTTATAAACATCTAAAATGAAATATATTGAATCAAATGCTACTCCCTAGTAAAGATACCGATTGATGATTTATTTTTCTCGAGGAATAAGCGAAATGACTTGTAAATTGATAGAGTAATGACAATTTACAAGCTAGTTTCAGGTGTCAATTCATTTTTTTTCGATTAGTGAATTTATTAATTTTTCGCTTAAAATGTGATGTGGATTCAATTCACGAAAGTATGAAGTTTGTCCAACTCTGCTCCTATAATTGAAATAGCTGTTTGTCATTTATGTTGCGATGGCAATCATTTCGTATCCCAATATATCAGTACGGTAGGATACTTCTTCATTTCGCCCGGTATATGCATGCACGTATTTTGTCTTCCTCCTACGTAACACCAACTTGCAGCTGTCCGATATGTTGTTCAAGGCGTTTACAATTTTGGAATGGATCAATTGGAAAGTAAAATCCATCGAATTTGAATAACGCGATCATTATTGAAGAAATACGGTAAGTACGGTAGGATACTTCTTCATTTCGCCCGGTATATGCATGCACGTATTTTGTCTTCCTCCTACGTAACACCAACTTGCAGCTGTCCGATATGTTGTTCAAGGCGTTTACAATTTTGGAATGGATCAATTGGAAAGTAAAATCCATCGAATTTGAATAACGCGATCATTATTGAAGAAATATTGATGCAAAAAAGGAATTATATATTGCTGGCTGTCAGTCGATGATATTTAAAAATGCATGTGGTAGATGAACATAACGGGCTTCTGGTTTCTGTCAGGGTTGCAGCATAAAATGCATTGTGAAAGTCCCATCGAGTGACACTGATGAGACTCATGGATTTGTGAATACATTGATTTAGTATATTGAGATTTTCATTATTGGGAATATATTATATACTAGCTGACCTGTGCCCAACTTGTTTGGCGTTGATTAGTTTTGTGATGCAATTATATTGTGAAGTTCTTAGTAGTAAGTTTTATCAGGTTTGTCATAGCACGGCCTGCTAGGCGCACTCGAAATGCGTTTCAAAGAAGTCAAAAATGTTATGAACCCCTTTTTACCCCGTTAAACAATGAATTTCAATAAAATACGAGACATTTCTCTTTTGAATCATTTACGATTCCACGAAAAAGGCTTAAAGCTATCACAATACACAACGGAGAAAATCATAAAAACTAAATTAATATTGATTCTTATAGTATTATCACAATAATTCTGTGAAGGTAGAAAATGAGACAAAATATAACTATCCATTTCAAATGGATATTATGTAAATTATTACAAGTTGTAGACGAATAGGTTTTTTTCGGTAGCAAATAGATTTGAAGAAAATGGAATGATAACGATTGCTCTGGGGTGGGGGGGGGGCACTGGTCCCTAGTGCTTTCCCCTTGGTTGCGGCTCTGAAGTACGTTGTTCCATACAACATTTTCCACCTTATTTGAGGTGGAATTTAGGAAAACCCTTTCTTATACGATGCCTATGTCAAACAAAGAACACACCCTCCAAGTTTCAGATATCTACGATCAGTGGTTTACCTGTGAAATAAATTTCTATCCCTTTTCAACCCTGTTAGCCGATTAATTTCAATAAAATACGAAACACGTCTCCCATCAATTCTGTAAAAGAATTGTTATGCATAATTTGAAGTAGACTGGACCATGACATCACGTTGTCTTATACAAATTTGGCGACCGGTTTCACCCCAAGGGGTGGAATTTCCGAAAACGCCGTAAAATTGAATAAAAAGTGTCCTATGATCGATTCCTAGTTCTAAGCTCTACCTCCCCAAAAATTTTCACCCAAATCGGTTTAGCTGTTCTTGAGTTGTAAATAAAAACATGACTTATATATAAAGGTAGGTGTTAGCGGGTATTCAGTCTTTAATTCGGAAAAAAACTCTTATTTACTCCACCGAGCTTTCGACAACGTTTATTGTCTTTTTCAAGGCTGAAATGTACAAATTATTGTCAAATAACTAATATATAAATGGTGTAAACTTACTGGTGAAATGAGTTCGATACAGAAACTCAACATAATGTATAAAATGAAATACAATTCTTACTGAAAGCTGACAGGCACTGAATTACATAATTTGTAGGAGGGTATGATTTTCTGATCTAATTTCATACATGAAGATTTCAAAAATGTTACAGATATTACAGAGATAAGATATATGTATGCTCCATTGATCTGTCATTCCTAGGAATAATATTTTTTTCAAGATTTTGTCAGTAAGTGAAATCTTTGTTTCTTCAAAATGTTGTGATCATTATCGATGACATGTTCTGTAAGAGAAGATCTTTCGTGTAGTCTACAGTCATTCTTCTGCCCACTTAGTCTCGATTTCAAAGTTTGACTTGTTTGACCGATTATTTTGTTGTGGCAAGAAATGCAAGGTATACTATACACTACATTTGATTTCATCAATGAGGATTGTTTATCTTTCAATTTTGATGGTAATAACATTTCGTTGCGTAATTTTCATTTCAGATTTTTATTTGAAAAAATTTAAAATCATGTGAGATAACTGCTTCATGTAGGGAATTGTTCCAAAAGTAATGTAATAATTATTGAAGTTTGTCGGTGAATGATTATTCTGCTTATCTATTTGGGTAGAAGTATTGTAAAGTAACTTTTCCAGTAATTTGGGTGGGAAAGAATTTTCGACTAGAATATCATATAGCTTTTTCAAGTTGTTTTTAATTGGGGTGGACTATCTTCTGTTTTTCATATCCAATACAAAGTTGATTTTGGTGTTGTTTGGATGATGAGATAGAATAATTTGGCTAATTGGTTTTATATACCAGTCTAAAATAATTTCATTTTTTTTCTGTTCTGGTCATGGGTGTGTGTTCCTATATAAAATATAGATTTTTCAAAGTGATAAATTCCGAAAAAGTAAAATCAGGATTGAGATGATCTAGGAATCATCTTTGACTGAATATCTTGCCTCTAATGAGATCTAAAGTAATTACTTCGAATATATCCTTAGGAATCATTTCTAGTGAGTATACTCTCACTCATAATTGAAAAACCAATGTAGCTCTGCCATTTGAATGATCTCTCATCATTTTCATTTTCTGAACCTCCGTACGGAGGTATATATTTTTTATTTCTTTATTTAACGTCGGCCTATGTCCGCTACCAAGGCCAACCGGAAATTTTGCCGAACCTCGATATAGATATGCCGAAGGACGGCATATCTATATCTTATGCTCATTGATATATTGCCTTCGAGCCAGGTATAATGGAATTCGTTACACTAAACGGATCATTCGTCCATTCCGCTCCCGTATTCGATTCATTTCCATTCACGAAGAAATCGAGTCGCATAAAAAAGTAAATAAAATAAGAAATGACGTGACAAAGCTGTTATTAGTGGGTTTGTGGGTGACTAATCAATTAGAAAATTCTGCTCAATTGTGTCGCAATGATATCGAAGCAGTCGTACTTCAAACTAATAATTCATTAATTCTAGAGGTATTGAACATTGTGAAACGTTGGCATTTCATTGGTACAGGAGAGGGCTTGTCTCAAGAGCATATCGAATGTGCAGACAGGATATTTATATTGTCCTTCGCGACTTTATTGATAGTGAAAAATCGGAGTGATTTACTTTATATTGTCCCAATTGCAATATATGCAAGTTGTATCGCTATTTTCAATTCAAGTTCATATTGAGTACTTCTTGTGTAATAATTAAAAGTCTTTAAATGAGTTAAACCTTTTCCTTCATGTATGATTTGCGATCTTTATTATCATCACCATTAACTTTCACGCTATCGAAAAATGAATTCTTCTAGTTTTTTTGGGTTCTTTATATACCACAATCGGAAGAAATAAAGGATGATATGGGAATCTATACTAGTGTAGAGGGGCAGATTTTCCATCTAGCCCAATAATTTGCTGTCGATTCGATAATTCAAATTATGCAAAGTACTTCATTTTTAAAATCTCACAGGTTGTGATGTTTTGCAGTTGACGAAGGATAGATATATATATATATATATATATATATATATATATATATATATATATATATATATATATATATATATATATATATATATATATATATATATATATATATATATATATATATATATATATATATATATATATAGAAGTATTAGTGTCTGTGTGATTAACAATGGAATGAAATTATAGCGGCATTCAGACAAATCATAAGAATTTGAGAAAAATTAACTTCTTCGAGCGGGATTCGAACCCACGACCTTCCGTTTTCTAGAAAACAATTGGGTACTAAGACCATATGATAATGAATGTGTATCCTTCCCAACTAACACCTCTGTCAGTCGAAAACCGCCGAAGGTTCTCGATTGAATAATAACAACTAACAATAGAATTTGAGATAAATGACTTCCGAAATTTGCGATGGAGAACTCAGGGTCTTTGATAGCTCAGTGGCAGAGCATCCGTCTAGAAAACGGAAGGTCGTGGGTTCGAATCCCGCTCGAAGAAGTTAATTTTTCTCAAATTCTTATGATTTGTCTGAAT
Organism: Zygogramma bicolorata; assembly: GCA_032362365.1. Lineage (NCBI taxonomy): Eukaryota > Metazoa > Arthropoda > Insecta > Coleoptera > Chrysomelidae > Zygogramma > Zygogramma bicolorata. Next base: position 1,417,989 of record JAVJAQ010004414.1, on the reverse strand, counting down.
GCCGCTATAATTTCATTCCATTATATATGTATATATATATATATATATATATATATATAGCACTAGATAGGTCATTTGCGAGAAGATCTGTATGCTGATGCCAAGATAAAGCACTGTCAAGAGTAATGCCAAGTTTTACATTTTTGTTTGCAGAGCCCACTGTGGTGAACTCAAGATTTTGTGTTTTGTTACTATTCAATTTCATTTCATTCACTAGAAACCAAGTGTTGGCTTGATTTTCAACTTCTTAAATTACTTGTGAAATTTTATATGATGATTGATCGCTGTAAACCAAAGTTGTATCTGCGTATAGAACGGATTTATAGGGAGACATGAATTTACATATTTCGTTGACATAAATAACAAGGAGCAAAGGCCCGAGTATGGAACCTTGTGGAACCCCGTGCTCCACTGGTTTGAAATTTGATGTAACATCATTACACGAAACCGCCTGATACCTATTTGAAAGGTATGATTCTATAAGTGATAGAGATACCCCTCTAACTCCATAATAATGCAATTTTTTGAGAAGTATACTATGTGACACACAATCGAAAGCTTTAGACAGATCGAAAAGCGTTATGGCAGCGTGCACACCCTTCTCGAAGCCATCAACGGCAGATCCAACAACATCAAACACAGCTAGGGAAGTAGAACGATTTTTGCGAAAACCATATTGAGCTTGAGAGAAAAAGTTGTAACTCTCAAAGTAATGATACAGATGCTTTTTCAGTATTATTTCAACGACTTTGGAGAAAGTAGAGATGATAGATATGGGTCGGTGATTATCCAGGGAACATGGGTCTCCCTTTTTGAAAACTGGAATTACTTTCTTTCGCATATTTAAAAGCATCAGGAAAAACACCTGTCGCAAATATGAGGTTGACTAGTCCTGTAAAGGGGAAATTATATGTAGGGTTTCTCTAATGATGCGAGCGTTTAAGTTTTGGGCGTCCAAACAGTATGGATCGCGGGTGGCTGCCCCTCCGGAAGGACAAAATGTTATGTCGAATTTGAAATATTTGACAAATGTCAATTACGAAGATTGCCTGCGAGAAATATTTGCATCTGAACAGGAATTTGCGTATACGTTTTGAGAACGGAAGCGGTTCAGTTTCTATAACGTTAACGATAAGTATTTTCATTTGTATATATTAGTTCTTATTATTTTTTTGAAAGGCAAAATTTGAGCTATACGAGAAGTTGCTGAATAATTAGACTTGTTCTATCCAAAAAGAACTATTTTTCAATAGACGCAACAACTTTTCGAGGTAGATTGAAAATCTGCCCTTCTACACTTGTATTGATTTCACTCTTAATTCTTATTTTTTCAGATTGTGGTAGGTTACAAACCCAGAAAACTACGGAACAAATATTGACCCACCACAAAATAATGACGTTCAAACAGTGTGTAGGTAATATTTGTATTGAGGTGAATGAATCTGAAGAATCATTCATTTATGATAAATAAATCAGTCGTGAATAAAGTAAAGTATACTACTCGCCATAATGACTATTAATCTCTCATTATATTACTCCCTTGCCGCTGACGCAGTTCTGTTCGTAAAAATTCCTGAGAATAATAGCTATCATTATTGACTCGTGGTATAATCTACTATTAAATGACGAATCACGAGAAGGAACCAAAGAATGCGCCCTTTCGTATTCTTTGTATTACTTTACAGAATGCACTGTTGCGATTATAGTCATGAGAACCCCAACAGAAAATATTTGGAAAACACTATCCTACAAACACTCATCCCTTTTCATTTCAGCCGCAAAAATCTCATAGCTACATTTATTGTAGAGTATTCAACGAAAATACATTTATTTGCTCTGAAAAATTGTTATTATATTGGCTCAATATAATAGTTTGTGTCCAAGAAATTATGCAATTATCAGCGCCATATACTGAGCTTTAGTTTATTCTGAAATCACACTTGTACAATTGGAGCTATAAGTGGACATCAGATTGCCACTTAGGTATTTTTGTGGAGAGAATGAAATTTTATGAATTATTCTTTGACTTTTTTATTCGGAGATGAAAAAAGCCAAAAACCAATTAATCAAGAACAGATCCACTGTGCTCAACTCTTGGTCAGAGAGCAGATGGCAAAGGGGAGAACGATTAATTCTGGATTTCCACTTGGCGTATATCTACAAATGAATTTTCTGCTCGAATAGAAAATATAGGACTGAAAAATCCGCTTGTGCATTTTCGCCTATTGAAAAACCAATGTGATCCAGAATGAGTGCTGTTCGTGTGAGGTTTCATTCTGATTGCAAACAAACCGCCTTCCAGTCGTCCCGTGTGCAGAGGACCTTATAGAAAACAACTCTGATGACATTTCACCTACGATTCTCGAGGTCGATTGGACACTTTTACGATTAGTTATGAGCTCACATTTCGCGATTGCATAATTGAATCTGCAGATCTCATTATTGATAGGTATCTGTAGCTCGTTAGGTTCGAAGGATTGTGATTGCAGAAGTTTAAATAATCGTGTTCGATCGAGGTGTGAAAAATATTTATTGAATAGAATGACGTTTCACGCGAGTCGATGACTGCGTGATTTGCTAATTGGATTTGTGTTATATATAGGAAAATATTCCCAATCTACGTGTTTTTACAAAAGTTTAGACTCCTTCATAATTTGTTTTTCTGAATTGTTAGTAATAATGTATCCATGAGGTGTCATTCGATACGGAATAGTATGTAGATAATTTTTGAAAAAACTGTAAAAGAGATAAACAATTGAGCCCAAAACTCGAGGATTTAATTTTTCACAAATGACTCGAAAACTAATGAAAATTTTTGAAATTTGAAGCCAGATTCGAAAAGAGGAAGTAACTTCCTGAGAAAGTCTCAACACCCGAAACTGTAGAACAAATATCCATAATTGTTCCAGGAGGTGGAAAATTCGGCCGAAAATGGGTCTGGCTTTCTCAATGCTCTCGTATTTTGGACACTCGGGCAAAAAAAGTTTTGCATATTCTTAATATGAATGAATGAAATCAGGTACTTATTGGATAGATGAATGAACAATATTCCGGCGAAAAAATATATGAAGCAATTTTTCAATTATTCATGCAATAGGGCTTGAGCATGAATGTTAATAGTATGATAATTGTTGATCTAGATATCTGATATTCCTTCCCCGGAGCTTTTATCAAAAGGCTTCAAAAAATTTCCTGTTGGAAAAATAAAAAAACCTTATATTTCAATTTTTATTGATGATTTGGGTATTTACAAAATCAATAAATCATCGAAAAAAAAAATGTTTGTTTCAATGTTATCAATAACAAATTTTTTCTATCAGACACTGCATGATAACAAAAAAAATATCTCATATTAATTGAAAAATTGTTGTAAACAAATGCGTCGTTTATAAGATAATTGAATTATTTTTTGAATTTCAATCTTCGATACAAATAATGACTGAAAGGAATCCCATATAATTTTTTTTTCATTTTTTTTCTATTATTTGTAATTGAAATCGAGAAATCATTTCTTCAAAAATCATAACTGATATTGCTTTTGGATATTCGAAAAGAAATCATTCAATTTTTCATTGTTTTCCAATAAAATTAATTTTCACCTCGTATTATTTTTTAAATTTTATTCAAGTCATGAAAAAGCATTGTGATTTTTGATGAAATAAATATTTGATTTTTCTTCTCCAAGTCAATGCAAGAAGAATACAAAACTTTTATAAAAGGAGTGACATCAAATATTTAGGAAAAAACACTCTTTGATGATGCTGTATATCATTGAAAGATGTTTGAATCGTTGACAGAAATAAAGAGTCTATCTGAAACAGCCTATATGGCTCAGCAGGTACTGATACACACAGAAGTCACTTTTTTTGAACAATTTGTATACTATGCTGTATAGACCTGAATGAAATAGATACCACTTTATTGCATTTTCTCACACATATCGAAAGCAGTTTCCAAAAAAAGTCCATACATCGGAATCACATTTCATTTTCAAACTCAAACAAGCTTAATTGTTTCGCTCAAAAAAAAATATTCCTTGAGCTCATCAGTGGACAGTCAGGAAATAAATAGAACTCTCTCACTTTGAGACATCAAACATTTTCGAAAAATCGACTTTGAGTTTATCTGCTCTTGATAAATTGACATTTCGATGACATATTCACATAACTACTTAACCGGGCCTGCGGTAATTATATTTAGGAACACGATTATTATTTTGAAGAGAAAGAAGTTGTGAGGAAGTAATATATTTTTTGGACTGAATGCAACAAACTGAATAAATTTGGTAACAATTTGAATTTTAATCTGACATTGTTATTTGATTAATGGCGAATCAATGAGTCTTTAGTTTTTTATCATTCCTGGATGAAATTATAAATTTTAATAGCTCAAAAGTTGAGAAACTAGGTGAGAATCCTAGAGCTACAGATAAGTGTGGTTAAAAAATTCAATAAAAAGTATACGGAAATTGTTTCCTTACAAAACAACTCATGATAGTTTCGTTACATTGAGTAGAATAAGAAAAAAATACGAGGTGACGAATAAAGTACTTTCAATAAATTGTTTATGGAATTAATAAATTTGTGATCGAATATCCAAGAGTGAAATCAATTAAAAGGAAAAAATTGTTCCTTCATATTGACTACAAGTAGTAGATTTTTTTTTTGACAAATAGCTTCTCGAACATTGAATTGAAAGAATTTCGGAGGTTTTGTTATCATCATTCGTATCAAAGAATGAAATTTTCAATTATCTTTTGTGTAAAAAACATTTTCCTGCAGTTTCTGATAGTAGAGTTTTCTACTGGAATATTAACATAGTGTTCACATAAAAATCGAATGAGGAAAGAAAATTTTTCAGAAAAATATGCATAAAAAAGATTGTTCGCTTCTTTTTAATGTTATTGTAAAGATCGTATTTTTTTATAATGAAAAAGTCCAAAAAGTTCTTCAAAATGAACTATCATGTTCGATGAAATATGATTATAAATATATCATGTTGCCATAAGATCATACCTCTAATCATTAACTGTTTTTCTGCAGATGGTCTTGATTTAAAAACACCCTCTAATGTTTTTTGTGAGCTCGTGATCAAAATGAATCTGCGAATACCAGAATTGTCATGGTAACCACAACTGATGGAATAACGCATTCAACACAGCAAAGAAAAATTCGTGATTCAATTCTCTCGGCAGTTCCGATATTTTCGAATAGATTTTTTTATACATAGTTCTTTCACACCTTATATAATCATCTTTGAGATTAAGATCATTGTATATATTACTTATTATTGCTACTGATACCGCTTCACTTTTTCCATAATTCTCTTCTATCAGTCTTCTTTGAGCACTGCTAGCTTTTTCTAACGCCTTTACTGCTAACCATGAACAAGCGCCTTTTTCGATATCTGTGCCATATTTTCCTGTCGCTGCTGGGTCGCCGAAGAAATCCAAATAATCGTTCTGAGTGGAAAATCAAAATAAATTGTATAAAACATTGTTTCAAGTAATGAAGTAATATGCACACACATGTCAATTTTTTCGTATAATTGACCGTTCAACTGTTGATCATCTATAAACTAGACTTCGTACTGTTAATTACGCAAAATCAATACTTCAAACCGGCGATTATTGCAATAATCAACAGTTCAAACTGTCAATTATATGCATTATCGACAGATAAAGTCTGTATGTATATCTGTATAAGTAAGTATATAGAAACCTATTATAAAACACTTATAAGATGCGAACATGTCGATTGAACCAATAAATCACCATGTCAATTATCTATAATCGACCTTTCAATAGTCCTAATCGAGAGGTCAAACTGTCGATTATCTATAAGCTACACTTCAGATATCAATTATATAATATCGACAATTCGAATTTTTAATTGTAGTCATAATCGACAAATCGAACTGTCTACTATCGACACTTCAGACTGTGGATTTCCTATTTCGACACGTGAACATGTCAGTTATTAGTCCAGAAAATGAAGCTGGAAAAATGATAAATCCTCGCACCTCCAGCACCAATTTGTACAAAAATTTGGAATTAGGCTTATTTCACCCTCTAGTTCATTTTATATATTCTGTTGTTGTAAGCGTTTTGTTTTTTAGGGGTGAAAACTATCCCTTATTGTAAAAAATTATAAAATAACAATAAAAACCTAAATACAGGTAAAAATAGTTATATAATGATTGTTTCATGCTTCAGGATACATTTTCATAATGTTTCAATCTACCCTTGTTGAAAACTACCCTTGAAAACATTAAAATTTTTGTAATATCTTCGAACTTTCGAATACACTGGTGAGAAATCAACGAAATATACACTCACATACACGTGAGTAGATGTTTCTTCTGCTCTGTCTTCCAATATGAATGAAAAAAGTGGAACATATAACGTATAACGGCCGAATATACCGGTTATGTAGATTACTACGCTCCGAAGCGGGTATTCGAATTTTTCAAAAAAAAAATTGATCGGTTTTTTAAGCATAGCTCTTTCATTTTAGGTGATAGAATTTTTTTTCAGAAACGATTTTGTAGGGCTTTTTAAGAGCTATAAGACTATGTGAATTAAATCACTTAAGGTCCCTTAATTTTCAAATGGGGAGAGTTTGAAGCGCTTGAATAACGTGATGATCAATCGTAAATGTAGGTGTTAAACGCTTATATCTTGTCGAATATTCACTGTACAAAAAATCTGCACACACAGAAATTTTTGTCATTAAAAAAGCTACAATTTAGTACGGTATCGTTTTTCCGTATCTTCAGTATTTTGGGAGATATTTTTAAGAAAAGGGTTAAAAACACGAAATTGAAAAAATCGTTTTCTCTTTAAACTCCAATTTTTCTAAAAATTAGGCACTTTGAATTTGTCAAACTTCGTGGGTGTATTAATAGTACATATATAATTAGAATCACAGAAGGGTGGCGATCAATTTCAATTAGGGGGTACTTTGGGGGTTGTTTGCAACGATTTTTTTCGTAGAAAAATGCGGGTATCGATCTTATTTTGATCATAAGTCGGTCAATTTTCATGCTAGAGAAATTTGTTTTTGTTTTTTTGGAAGCTCCGAATGAATACTTCACTAAAGATTCAATGAGCTTTCTTCGAAAAATTTTCCTTGTTATTTCGCTTTATATCTTCCAATTTATAAATTTGACGAAAATAGCTAAGCATAAATTTGCTGTATCCCAGTTCGTATTTGTCGTAGGAAAATTATAAAAAAAATTTTTTTTTTCAAAAGTTACAATTCAGCTCTCCACACTTCTTTTGATAAAATTCATATTTTAAGAGTTATTCGCAAAAAAACATTATAAAAAGTCGATTTTTTCGTCAAAAAACTGTTACTTTCAACTTCGAATAACTCAAAAAATATAACTTTTACGAAAAAAACGTTAGAAACATTTTTCTCTTAGAATTACTTTCTCCGTCGATTCCTACAGTTAAAATGTAATAAAAAATTTCCACCCCTGAGGTGGGGTGGCAACCACCCCTAAGGCTCTAGCGTACAGCGGCATGATATAGAAAATGATTCTTGAGCTATTACCTACCTTCTGGGAAAATTTCAGGTAAATCCATGGTGGACGAAAAAATTGCGAACCAGAATGCTTCATTCTCTGGACTATATAGCCACAGTTTTATCTATCGATTATCTTCGAACAACACTCTGTCAATCACCTATAATCGAAAAGCTATCAGTTATAGCCACAGTTTGATCTGTCTGTCAATTATCTATTATCTACCCTCATTTCCATTCGAAGCTCACTTATGGAGACACTCAGCTAACTCACAAAGTGTAAAAGGACTCCAAAGAAGGCTATGTGAATACTGAACGCTGCTATAATCATCACACTATTGATTTTCAAAAGTTCAAAATAGCAGTTCCTAAAAGCTCACTGAATATAAAATCTCACAATATGTCACCAATTGAAGTGAAATCATTGAAAAAGTATAAAAAAATATACCAAAAATAAAAACACATTGTTTTTCAATAGTGGCTTATCTTATGTACCCATGAAACTATTGTTCTTATCATAAACACCCTCGAAAGTATGAACAAATAATAAAAATCATCATTTTATTCGATTAGTTCTGATATTGTTTCTGTCGTTCTATGTGAAATGTATACGGTGTGGTGGTCTCTTAAGTGCGCTATATCGCCGCTAGTACACGTAATTCGCCTTATCATCGAGTTGCGTGCTATACTTTTTCTACTCCCATCATACTTGGTGGATTTGGTTCTTGAACAATTGAATGTAGTTATTAGATCGAATTCATCATGTTAAATGTTACAACATCCCATCATTTAAAATAAAAATCCGAAAGCGGCCGCTATTGATTTAGAATACACGTCAAATACGTAATAATAAACGGTTCAAAATAATGGGAATAGATAATAGCTAGAAAAAGTCGTTCCGAATGAAAAATTTGATGAAATATTTTTTAACAATGCAAATCTTCAAACTACTTACTGCGCAATAGTTGTGCGATGTTTCATTGATATCTGTTAGAAACATTTTCACGAATTTTCGAAAGTTTTATCGATTATCGTATCTATCAGGTGGAAAATACGTACCTGAATTTGATAGTACAACCCCATATCGCTTATGACAGGAATGATTCGTCGAAGCAGATTTTCGGGGTAATTTGCCAGGTACATCGCCATTGATATGAAAGTGAACGGTGGTTCTCCCTTTCCTTTGGCGATCAATTTGTAATGGTCCATATTACATTTTTTTACATCCCACGGCATCGAGTCTAAGGATTGACTCAACGCACCTTCGAAATTGATATCGTGAAAGAGATGGAACAGTGCCTGGTACTGGGGATGCTTCGAAAAATATTTTCGTAGCAGTGGGTACACTCCCGCGGCCAAATAACTGGCATCGATGATCGCCACGTTGGTACCTACTCCTTTGCTTTTGTACCAGCATAGTTTATTTCCTCGTGTTTCAGAATTGTCTACGATGTCATCTTGAATCAGAAGAGATGCTTCGTACTGAAAACATTGAATTTTCGAATTTGTATGATTGATTTCATTTTCATATTTTTCAGATACACATGTATCCTACATACAACTTTTACAATTGGATCTCTTTTTCAACGGGATATTAAAAAAAGTTACCTTTCCAACCTTTTCGTCTTGTCAAACTACTGCCCATTTTCTGATCTGTCGACAGGTTCAAAAGCTGCCTAATCATGTGTAATTATGAACAATAGTTTATTGTTTAACAAGCAGAAAAAGTATCACACACAAAGTAATCCGAATATGGAGAACAATATACCTATGTTGTTGTTAGAATTGAAAAATAATAACTTTAATACGATGTTTTATCAATCAGTGTCCTATGCATTGACACATAATTTAAAAAGTACTCTTTAATCGGTAAATTTCAAAAAAACGGTTTACTTACCATTCGGTAGCATCGAGACTACTCTTCCGAACTATGATATAGTCTTACAAAATTCTTTCGCAATAAGATCAGCAAATGAAATTAAATACTTGGGAATAATGTTAGATCGTTCCTTCAGATGGAAACCTCATGTGGACTACTCAATAAAAAAATTGAGGTGTATTTCGTATAGATTTGAAAAATTTATCGAATTCTTGAATAAAAAAGAGACTAATGGTCTATCAGAGTTTGGTGGAGTCACATTTAAGCTATGGAATCATAGGATGGGGAGGTGTTTCAAGAGCACACTATAATGCAATACAGGTCTCGCAAAATAAAATTTTGAAATTACTACTTAACAAAAGCCATAGGTATCCCACTGATCAACTTTATATCGAAGCGAAATTATTATTAGATATTCGACAGATATATTATATGCAAGTCAATATAAGACAATACTTGAATAGAGGTACATTACAGCGTCGTACACATGACTATTATGGAACCAGAAATAAACAAAAGTATGTTACACCAATTATGAACGAATACATCGGACAGAGAAGTTATTTGTACTTAGGGACTGAATTATACAACACCTTGCCAGATAATGTAAAAAAAGAAAATACACTCAAAAGGTTTAAGACTGAAGTTGAAAATTATATAATGAGCAGACCAAGAAGGGATATACATGAATTAATTGACAATCCTTGATTGAAAATTAACTGATTCAGTACATTGATTGTGATGCCATGGTTGGACAATGATCTTTCTTTTCTCATGTGATATAATAATAATAATAATAATAAATCGACTTCATTCATTCATGAAAAGGCGGAGTGTCAGCAGTTGCTGTTTTTCAACTCAACCCCATATATCACCTTTTCTTTCTTTTTTATTACACTTGAATCATCATAACATCTACTGAAATCTTCCAATGGATTTTTGTTAAGTAAGTTTAGATATTTTAGATATAAGTATTGCTTAAGATTTCATATATTCCAACTATTTATTATATTTTATTCTTTAATTGTCACACCACGTACAAATTATCGCCCAGATAGTTTCTGTGGTTTTATATGTTTATTGAAGTGTTTTTTTTCTTATATTTTAAATTGTACCTTTACCAAATTTATAACAATAAACAAACATACATTCAATCTGAAAAACTAAGAATTAATATTGGAATCTTTACGAATGTAGAAGGGCAGATTATAAGTTGCTGCGTTGATTGAAAAACAGTTCTTTCTGAATGGAACACGTTCTACTAGTTAGCAACTTTTCGTATTTCACAAAATTGCATATCAATAAAAAAAGAACTAATATTTATCAAAATATTTATCTCTGACGTGTAGAAAACCATATCCGTTTCCGATTTGAAAAATCTTTCATAAATATTCTAATTTATTCGATTCGTTTTTTTATAAATGTCAAAAATTTTAGATTTGATATATGTTTTTCAAATGAGAGTACTTTGCGCACGAGTGAGAATAAAGGTCACTTTCCATTGGAGTAGAGAGTGCGATATGTGTCACTTTCCTATGTGGTCGTAGGAAAAAGAATTTTATTGAGAGCTGGCAAAATTTTTGAAACTCAAGTTTCATTTTGACGTTTAAGAACCTGTTCGAAATATACCAATTAGGAAACATTTTCAGGAATGGAACCACAACTGCAGAATATTGAATATTCCCAATTGTGAAGGGCCCATCCTACATGGTAATGGGTGATTTCTAACCCGAAAGGCGAATTAAGAATGCCTTGCTCATCAAGATAGGCTCGTATAATTAACTTTGGAATAGCTATATGAAAATATATATTTTTTTAAATTGATCGGAAATATTGACATCTCTGACAAGATTTTTGAAAGGTACACGATGAATGACTGATAGAAAAGGTTAAATAATTTAGCGTGAGGTATAAAATTTCCCTATAGTTGAATTGAACTGTCTTTTGAAATTTATTTTCAGCAACGATTGGTAAATACAAGTAATACAGCCAAGTTCATCACACAACTGAATAAGATACTAATTTTTGTTTTGTTATTTTTGTATGATTCTAGAAGAATAGTATGTATACCTCATAGAAAAAGCTTTACATTGCCGATTCCCGTGTTGCTTGTGTCGGCTCACGCATATTCAGAAAGAACTGTTTTTCAATAAACGCAGCAACCTATAATCTGCCCTTCTACATTTGTATAGATTCCAATATCGATTCTTATTTTTTCAGATTGTGGTAGATTAAGAACCCAAAAAAGAAAGAATCTATCCACCACAAAATAATGTCATTCAAAAAGTGTACTAAATCCTTTTTAAATTATGTGTCAATACATAGGATACTGATTGATAAAACATCGTATTAAAGTTATTATTTTTCAATTCCAACAACAACATAGGTATATTGTTTTCCATATTCGGGTTACTTTTGAAAATGATTTTCAGATAATATGGGGTTTTATGGCTCAATACCGATCGAAGCTATGCTCAAATGAATGTAAAAAGCATTCCTCTGTAACGGTCCCTATTTTCAACAGAAGGTAAAAGTCTGTTATCCGGTCACCCGAGATTTTTTGAAAAAATTTTTTTTTAACTTACGTAATTTTGGCCGCTGATTACGAATCTGAAGTCAAAACGTGGCGCTCGCCCTTCGTTTCGGAGTTAGGGCCCTTCAAAGGTTCAAAATAGGGCATTTTCTATCTTCTTTTTTGTACAAAAAACGATCGGGATGCGTGATAGTTTATCAACCAGATCACCTTTCCACCTTATCACACCACTTTCGCCACTTTTTACTGCACGAATTTTCGTTTTTCCATTAAAATTTTTGATTTTTTGGCAGAACTTTCAGATATACCTTTTTAGTAACTTTTTCCAACAGCTGATGAATATAAGGTTAAAACTGATGTTGGCATTACTGTTCGTTTTGCGCGAATGTTGTAAATTCAAATCAGGTATGTATGTCATTTAAAAATATCAATTCATTTGTTTTATTGACGCCATTTAGAAAAATATTTGTGCCGAAATGAAATTGGGAGAAATCATTGATTTGGTTAAAGTTAGAGAAAACTTAATCCTATATTTGATAGGAATTGAAGTTTTTGCAGCAGAAGTGACCTGTCCAAAATGTACCAACGCCTGCAAATTGAATAAAGAAACATTGATGTACAGATGTAACAGGAAAATGACTGTAAAGAAATCGAAGAAGAAGGCACATTATGTCTCATGTGATTTCAAAAAGAGTGCACGAAAAGGCACATTTTTCGACTGCCGCCTAACAGTGGAAAAGGCAACATTATTTGTTGCCTATTTTTTAATGATGCCACATCCCCGAGTTAAGTTCATCAAGACGGAACTGAATTTATCTCAGGAAACAGTAGTCGACTGGAGTAACTATTGCCGCGAAGTAAGTTTAAGCAAATTATAGAAGGTTTGCATATTTATCGCATAGCACCAAGTTTTACAATCAGAAGTGCTGTCCCTCAGAAGTTATTAGCTGGCGCCCCCTCTCCCCCCTCCCGCCGGCCGCGCCGCGCGGAGCAGCGTTATGGCGAATTTTTTTTCACAAAATAAAACGAAGAAGGATTTGATGTGCAGGGGGGCCCGTCTAATCAAATGAAGTGCCTTCCGATCTTTTTTTATAAATATGCAAACTATCAGTTGATGTATTGTTAACTCAAGTAGTTGATGTAAAATGTTTCCAAATATATTTTAGGTTTGCATGAAGTGGCTGAATGAAAACTCGGGGAAGTTAGGCGGAGTCGGAAAAACAGTGGAGATAGACGAAGCGAAATTTGGAAAAAGGAAATACAACCGAGGTAGAGTTGTGGAAGGCCAGTGGTTGTTCGGGGGTATTGAGCGGGGCTCAAAAAGAGTTTTTATGGTACCAGTTCCAGATAGAACATCAACGACCCTTGTTCGTATCATAAAGACTTGGATTGAGCCCGGGACCACTATCATCAGCGATTGCTGGAAAGCATATGATCGCTTGGGGTCACAAGGATACCGCCATCTAACTGTTAACCACAGTGTTAATTTTGTTGACCCCGATAGTGGTAAGTTTCAAAAAATTTCATTTTTCCATCATTAATTTCATTTCATTTCAGGCGCCAATACCCAGCTGATCGAACGCCAGTGGAGGGACGTCCGCCACAACATACCTCGGTTTGGTTGTAAAAAGAGCCATTTTTCCGGATACTTGGCTGAGTACATGTTCAAAAGGAATTTTGATTTAAACAGCCGTTTCGAAAAATTTTTTGAAACAACCACGAACATGTACTCCCAAGAGTGCTGATTTCGCTTCGTCTTAATGTGCCTTCTTCTTCGATTTCTTCACAGTCAGTTTCCTGTTACACCTATACATCAATGTTTCCTTATTCAATTTGCAGACGTTAGTACATTTTGGACAGGTCACTTCTGCTGCAAAAACTCCAATTCCTATCAAATATAGGATTAAGTTTTCTCTAACTTTAATCGAATAAATAACAAAAATATATTTGACTTTGATTTCGAAAATTTATTCAGTTTGTAGTGTGTGTGGGGAATGAATTATCATAGATACTATCATTTTTATAATTCTTGACAAAACTTGTATGAAGCATACCTAGCCACATTTCTGATGGCCTATTTAATACTGCACCTTCCATAATGAATCATCTATAAAATTGCTTATCCATTTAGAGAAATGTATATATTTCATAAATGAATATTAATTTGGATTGAATAATGAAATAAACAACATTAGTTAATTATTTGAAACCATAAAATAACAAATGAATGACATCCACACCTAAGGCGTTTTTTGGCGTTCTTATATTCAAAACATTTGTCTCTCTCTCACTCTTTGGCTCGTCGCAAGTGACAGAGGGGACAGATGAATACGTTTCAATACATGAGCGCCAAAAAACGCCTATGATTCGAATTTATGGCAATCGTGAACAACGAACAGTAATGCCAACATCAGTTTTAACCTTATATTCATCAGCTGTTGGAAAAAGTTACTAAAAAGGTATATCTGAAAGTTCTGCCAAAAAATCAAAAATTTTAATGGAAAAACGAAAATTCGTGCAGTAAAAAGTGGCGAAAGTGGTGTGATAAGGTGGAAAGGTAATCTGGTTGATAAACTATCGCGCATCCCGATCGTTTTTTGTACAAAAAAGAAGATAGAAAATGCCCTATTTTGAACCTTTGAAGGGCCCTAACTCCGAAACGAAGGGCGAGCGCCACGTTTTGACTTCAGATTCGTAATCAGCGGCCAAAATTACGTAAGTTAAAAAAAAAATTTTTCAAAAAATCTCGGGTGACCGGATAACAGACTTTTACCCAACAGAAAATTAGAGCCGAATTTGTCATGATGAGGTGTTGAAAATGTACTTTTCTCATTCACTCGGATTTCTCAACTGGAACACCCTATATATTATCTCGAGTGTAGACTATACTCGAGGAGTACATTCTGAAAATCAAGGGTTGTATGAGTATATACCATGCCGCTCGAAAATTGTACCAGAATTAATACAAAAATCCACATGAAAAATCTCAGCATAAATTTCAACCGATAAAAATCAAAGTCATATTCCTTATCTTCGGGCTGTTGTTGCTCTTGAAGAAAATGAAATGACTGTACTGTATTTTCAATGCACAAAATACAGTGAAGGGTCAGCAGCCTTGAATCCTCAATGACGTTTTCACAAAAATGTATATGTGTCTTCTTTTAGTAAGAGGGTTTCTTTCGTGAGGAAACAGCATTTTTCTGTATACTTCCGCATGAAATTGTTAGATGTGTTACAGCAACTCTCACTCTCTCCTATCACTTGAGATATATCCATATATCTCTGTTTATATATATATATATATATATATATATATATATATATATATATATATATATATATAAGTTTCAATCATAGATAATCCACACATCAAATACTGTAATAAGATTCACCCAGCATCATGAAAGAGTCTTCGGTTCGAATTATTGTTTGGAAATGGAAAAATTATATTTTTAAAACTTCATCATGAGTAAATAATTCTCCAACGGTGTTTTTCTTGAAAATGAGGATTGTTGAATGGGTCTGATTTTTTCACATTCTTCTCGCATTACTCATTCAAGAGTAATCTGAATATGGAAAGCAATTTATGATATTCCGTTGGAAAAATCAAAATTTCAATTCGCTGCGCTTTTAATCAGTGAACTATATATGGAAAAATAGTTTCAAAAGGTTGTTGTTCTCACTTCATCACCTTGAAGTCCTGATGGATTGATTAGAATGAAATGAATTGTTCATTATTATACAGCCACTAATACTAATTGTGTTGTCCTAATGGAAGTTTGATGGGACACATTGTATCGATGGATTATTTTGAGACTCAATTGAAAATCGATTATTTTAATATTCAGGTAATTATTTTCATACCTGGATTGGAAAATAATTTTGATAACGGAAACAGTTGGAAACATTTCGGAACGTCGCGTCAGGTTGATTTTGATTTTTTTTTGTAGTTAAGTTTGAATAAAGTTGCCGACTAGTTATCTGAATTTCCCAGAATAACCTTTTCTGGGTTAGACTTGATGTCTGCCGTCATAACATTCTGAAATTGATTCTTAATACTTGAGTTTGCCCCCAAACAAAAATTATATCGAACGTAGGAACCCTTCAATCTCTTCGGCTCTCTATAAAAATTGTGTTTCCGTCACATGTTGAATGATTGATATACTCCTGGTTTCAAGGAAATGTTTGTGAATGTAAGATATGTTTTCTCTCAAAAGATAAAGATTTATGGTTAATGTTTGGCGAAACAAAATTATCTTATATGAGCTGAAGAAGCTGAAATTAAGTCCGAGCAGAAAGTCTAATTGGTAATAAAACGTATGGATTGCCATTTAGCACCAGTTTACAATTCCTCCCGTTTCTCTCTCACTACAAAAACATTTGTTCCTATCTCTGATTCATTACTTGTTAGACTACTCTTATTCTATTCTTATGTGTTCGGAATCAATAAATTACTATTTTTTGTTCTACTATGATCTTCTAAATTATTATAAGTGCATGTTTTGTTTTCATGTTGATATGGAAATACAGTAACATTATTTTCCACTCGAGTATTTCACAAAGAAATCGAATGAAAAGCTCAAAATCATCAACTTTTCTTACCATTCTTGCACACCAACCCAATATATTGGCCAACTTGATATTTTCCTTGGTTAGATTTTCGGGTTTTTCCAGAGATTTGTACACTGAAACAGTCGCTATACCCCTAGAATTTGTCCAAAAATCAACATTGTATTCTATGACCTCTTTTAATTTCATTCGAAACTGCTTATCTGCGGCCCAAGGCTTCACGTCTATCAAAGTATCTACGATTTCAGGAAAATACGATAGGAATTCTTCGTTATTTTGTTTGGAAAACATCTCTACTGGTGGATGGTGCACTTTCACTGTGTTCAAAGCTCTTGAGTATAGGGAGCGATTCATGTTTAGGTCACAAATTAGGCGAGTTATTTGAACGAAACGAAACATTGTGATGGTCGAGGCCAAACTACACTTGCGTCCACTTTTAACTTTTGCGAAAGACGTTCTGGGTTTCTATATAGACGAAGAAGATCTCGTGTAACTCTGAATATTCGACGATGACAACTTATTTCGGGTATCATCGGAATATGAATTTTGTCCATACCGTACAGAATAACGAAAAATCGCGTATAAAGTCACTCATTATTATATATATTTTTAATTTCGGTATCACTATACCTCTTCAAGGGGTACTCTGTTTTTTCATATTTTTTTGTTCCAAGAGAGGAAGTATAAAGATCAAGTAACAGAATAAGTAGACGAAATTTTCGAAAAATATAAATGAAAATTGAAATTCTTACTCTTGATTTTACTTTCGTTGACTCACGATGAAGAGTTGCTGTTGATGTATCTAAACCAACCGAATGGATCTGATATGTTGCTGTTCTCTATCATATTATGTACACTGTTAGAATTTTTCTTATATCAATTCAACTATCATTGTATCCTGCTATTCATGAATATACCCAACTATGTCCGTTGTTGAAAATGCGGTTTCTACCAAATTAGAAGTGTTTCGGTACCATTCTAGGAAATATATAGTGGATTGATTCATTTTCCATCTTCCGATTGAAGATGCTATTTCAAAACGATGAAATCTTCTGAACAAACTTTCAGTTCAGAATGATGAAGATTTTTGGAAAATCTGAATCTCAATATAGTTCTCGCTCGAAACGGACTTTATTTCCCTTGTATTTTTCATGTCGAAACTTAAACCAAACGGAAATGATAAACAAAGAATCGGAAGCGGAAGTGTTCAGTATCGGTGAAAAAACCCAAATTTTATATCATTTAATCTGAATCTCGGAAACTGCTCCAACGAGTTTCATATAATGTGGTATGCAGGGGTTTTCGGGGGCGATAAATCTATCTATCCAGGTTTCATATTTAGAAACCGTCGTTTATCAGTATTTTGAGGCATTAACTTTTTTTTGTGGAGATGTTCGTAACCAAAAGATTTTAATTTCAGTTTTTCAGTTTGTCGAAAGTGGTCAGTGAAAAACAACAAAAAAACAATTCTGTTCAATTCGACGTTTCGACCTTTTATTTGATCATCCTCAAGACACTGAAATTATTATGAAGAGAACAATAACATTGTGATTTCCAAGTTGAAAACATTGAAAATATGAAAAGAAATATACATACACATAACATTCGAAATACTGTAATTGTCGCAGATATCACACCAGGTGAACACCTTATACACTGAACGTACCAACAAATCAGATTTCTTCATTTGAGAAAACATTAAAAGAGCATTTTCTGGATAAACTTGGGGGCGGATAACTCATTCAAAAAGTAAGATTTGATTCACTCCGCCTCAATTTTTAGGAAAACCTTTCCTGCATACAGTTAACGTTTATTTGTCTGGACAATAATTCAGCGGAGGTGATAGTGAATAGAGAATTCGATTAGAAAATATATAATTGATCAACTGATATGGTTATACCCAGTGGAGTAGATACACTTCTCGTCATCTCAGATCATATCATATTCTAAAGTATCATGGACATTCAAAGAAGATATCTGAATGAACTTAGAGATGATGAAAATTTTCTGGAACTCGTCGAACAAGAACTGTTTCTTAGAGCTCAAAGAAATATCGGAGGAAAGGAAAATGGAGGCTCAACCCTTCAATCACTAGGATTTCACAGATAATTTTCAGGTTCTATTACAGATTCGCAAAAGATTAATTGAAGGATTTGTTCAATGGGAGAGTAGTGGTTTCCAGGAATTGGGTAGCCTTTGTGCCTCAATAAACGAGTCTTTTTACATTACTATCCCATCCAACAAATCCTTTAATAGTCCAGTCTATGACCATTTTCCCGTGTATTTATCCCATACAGCACCGATTCGCATGAAAATTTGGAATCTGGATCTACATCCCCTCTTTTTCAAAATCTACCCTGTGCCTATGGTTGCTTTCTCCCTGGGGGTGGATGCCACCCCTTCTTGGCGGTGAAACATTTTTTATTGGAAATAAGTGCGGATATCAATAGATTGACTAATTCCGAGCACTTTTTGTTCAATGAAGTTTTTTCTGAAAAGCAATACTTTTCGACTTATTCGCGAGTGAAATTGTCGGTTTTCAGGCAAAAAAAACACGTTTTCAGATCCTTTTTCGCGAATAACTGGAAAAATATGCAACTAATCGAAAAATCTGCGGAAAGCAAAATCATAGCTTTTAAAAAACAAAGGCGATCGTTCATTTGTGATGTATGCAAACCCTCTACAAACTGAATAATTGCTTGTTGAAAGTTGATTGGTATTTTCAAACGCCAAAATGGAAAGTTTCTACGTACAATAACCAAAAACCAATGCATTTTTCGGGAAAAACTGATTGGACCTTTTTTGAAGTCCTTCAAAAATCCTTTACTTTTGTTATTAATGAAAGTTTCTAGCATCAAAACTGACCGAGAAATGAAGGAAATAATGTTGAATCCTATTTTTTCGTTGAAAAAAAATTGTGAATAACTCATCCTCACTTTTCCCCCCTTTGGAAAAAATCGTTGTTACTCCATAATTCACTTCATTCATGCTCTTTTGATGAGTTTTGAGTTTTTCATCAATTGAAAGTACGTAGTATTGGAAAAAATTGTGATTGAAGAAAAAAAATCATATACGTAATTCAGGGAAAAATCACCATTTCTTCGGAATAACTCGAAAAGTATTGATCACATGCAAAATTTCCTAGAGTACAAAATTGAAGGTTATTCTTCTCTGAAAATTTTGATGTTTCATTTTCTTCTGCAGGATGCAAATAGAGTAAGATATGGCCACTTAAATATTGTGAGGGTTCGCGCGGAGTACCTTTTTTGAGCCCTTTCAGCATGAACCTTTTCAAAAATATAATCTGAAACAAAAAATCATGCAAGTGAGCTTATAGTTCTTGAAAAAAGCTACAAGATACTTTTTTGGTGGATTTGATTGCTTAAAGACTAAGCGAGTTATGGGAAAAAAACCAAAAACAATTTCTGTAGAAATTAGACTATGTACATTAGTATTAGTATAGTATATTGAAGAATACACATAGTAACTATATTTTGGGCCTAGTGGAACTATTTGTGCATATACATACATATATATATATATATATATATATATATATATATATATATATATATATATATATATATATACATATATATATATATATATATATATATATATATATATATATATATATATATATATATATATATAGGAGTACTAATTATTATTACATTTATTTTTTGGAATAATACTATTCTTTATATTTACTTTTTATTAATAATAAAAGTTGATGAAAAATATTTTAAATACATTTGAAGATGATTCCAATCGATCACACATCCAAATCTAGACTTAACCTTTTTTTAGTGGGGTAGTTTTCACCCTTAAAAAATCAAAAGCAACCCCGAGTACAGAGGTAACTTTACAGTAGAGTCTCAATCTGAATTTTCATACAGTTGGGTTTCCTGGTTACTCAATAACAATTTTGATATAATTCTTTAATGAAAACTATCATAAGGGTGGTTTTTAGGGGTCAAAACTGTTTAATAGACCAGAAACTGTCTATCAAGGTTAATTCAACTTATTTACAGATGACTGCACGCTCAAAACTAGTATTTTGTAATTTTTTTTTGATAGGGGTAGTTTTCACCTCTAATGAAAAAAAATCAACCCCAGGCACAACCTCAACTTTGAAGTAGATAGTAGATAGAAGCTAAATCTCAAATTGAATGCAAATAGATACCGAATTAGTTGAATAACTGCCAAATAACATGTTATTTATTAATTTCTGATGATATTCTGTCATAAGGGGGGTGTTAAGGGCTGATACTGATTACTGAACCATAAATTATATTAAAAATTATCAATTGTTGGATTTTACTGATCTGAATACGATTTCAGTTTATTACATGCTCCAATCTGAAATTTTGATTTTTTTTTTGAATAGGGGTGGTTTTTACCCCGCCTCCAAAAAAAGCAACCCTCGGCACAGGGTAGATTTTGAAATAGAGGGTGAGTAGAACCTATATCCAAATTTTCATACGAATCGGTGCTGTATGGGATAAATACACAGTTTACACTTTTTTTACCGTCATAGACTGGAGTATAATTAATCCTTTCAAACCTACATTGGGTTCGACCACATGGTTAACATCGTCGGACTCTCGCATAGTTATAAATACCATTCCTCAGATTTGCTTTCTGGAACGCTAAAACCATTAGTATTGTGATGAATAACAGTTCTTGTGTTTTTTGATAGGCTTTGAGTTATACGAGAAGTTCCAGAAGGAACTGTTTTTCGATTATAGATTCAAAAATCATTTCTTATTTTTTCAGATTGTTGTATGTTAGGACCCAAAAAAACTACGAAGAAAGAATCCGGCCACCATGAAATAATGACTTTCAAACAGTACCAAATTTATATTTTGTGATATTAAACTTCCCTCCATTTTTTGCAACATTTTTCTATACTTTCTCTGATCTAAGGGTCGGCTAATTACCTTTGGTGCCGAAGCACAGGTCGGTGTTTGTATTCATCTAGATATCCCACCTACCAGAATTGGTATCTAGGCTGTATGTAAGTAACAATTTCGTATCGCACCGAGCCGGTCAGAAAAATTCTGCCCCGACCGCGGTTCGAACCAGCAGTGAAAGAGCCAAATTGAATGAACAAAAGGAAGAACAAAATAATAATCAAGAAAAAAAACGTAGGGTCTAGATAAAAGAGCAGTTTTTTCATTCAACTGACTAAGGAAAAACATATTCTGGGACATAGGGTTGGAAAGAGGATTAGGATTCCAGTCATCTTCAAAACAACGATTCGTAAAAAAAATGCAGAACACAAGAAATTTAATGTACGACATTTGATATACTGCTGTGAAACTATTTATTTTCAGATTTAAGCATAGGATTTTTCGATACACTATTCGATATATTGCGATATAAACTGAAGAATGGTTTATCTCGACTACTATTTTATGGAATTTGAAGCGGTTAAAGATTGCCGAGATAAATGCAGTCAGGCATTAGAGCAATTATTCTCTTGCCATGACTTTGAATTGAAAAGCATCATAGGTAAATTGTTAGATACCTTTTTCGAATGCGTATGTTATTGTATCATTCAATTGAAATACAATTCAATGAAATTTCAAATTCAGAAGGGATTGATGCTTCTACTCAATTCAATTCTTTATTGATTAGTTCTATGTTACCATACAACCATATAACATAATCTCAACTGACATGAATGATAATATTCAAAGTATCTTAACCACAGAAACCCGATATTTCAAATGATATCGAGTCAAGAGCGCCCTTTTACAATAATCGATTATTGTATTCAAGAAATCCACTTTCGATCCACCAGAGCATCCAGTATACCAAGCAGAAAGGTATGGTTCAACTGTTCCGGCATTTCGAGAATTGACAATCGAATTTTATTATACATCTCGATTTCCCATCTCTCATAAGCTTCATCAATCTGCAACTCTTTATATAGATTTCGTATACTTTCCACACACTTCGTGTCCTTTCTTCCATAATTATCCTCAAAAACTGCTCTTTGCACTGTATTCGCTCTTTCCAATGCTTTCACCGCCAACCAGGTGCATCTTCCTCCTTCGATGTCGGACCCAATTTTTCCTGTTGCACCCGGGTCGCCGAAGCAATCCAAGTAGTCGTTCTGAAACAAAAAAATGCCATTTGCCTGATAGTCGGAGATCTGCTGATGCACGTTTCATGAAGTGTTTTATGCACCTTGAAATTTTGTTATAATGCATCTCTTGGGTAGTTGTGAAGGTGAGTGTGTGTTGGCTAGACCAATCTTGGGACACCAGGTACTGCGCATAGAGGAAAGGTGCAAAAAATATGGCCCAAATGAAGTGTTTTATTCAGAAGCCAACAATCTTTAATGTGAAATTGAGCTAATTTTACAATGGATAATGAATGAGGCAGACACTTTCAAGGGGGTTAACATAAAAAAATAATCCAAAGTTGTCATGTTTTATTCAGAAGCCAACAATCTTCTATGTAAAATTGAGCTAATTTCACAACGGATAATGAATAAAACATTCAAACACCGTCTTCAATTCAATAATTAAAAATAATAACAAAAGGTATACACTTCTAGTGGGTCAGGGCAGGACTTGGAACTACTGAAAAGAGGTGTTTCTATAGAAGGCCTCAAATGCCTTCTCTTTATTCTATTTCGAGGAGGACTATTATTATTATTAGCAATTGAAGAGCACATGGGAAGAATGAAAACAGTCCATTTTTACCAAATTCATTTGTAGACATAATATTTTTCCTGTCAATAAGCTGCATCTTCTAGTACCTGAATGAACGGGAATATCGATAACAGTCACATAGAAAACGTGAATTTGAAAATTCATATACTCGGCAAAAACGATGAAAGATTTTGCATTTCGAATTCTGAAAGGTAGTTCTGATGGCTAGCTATAAACGTGATTATAAAAAAACATATCAAGAGGGACTGTTTTTCTCACTAGCTGAAGATAATGAGTGAATAGCTGATAACCCGAATTTCAATTAAAAAACGCTTTCCTGAATATTCTTGGTTCTTGGGCATTCATCGTTTTTTCCGTGCGATCTTCATTTGATACGACATTGTTTCCAATCCCATCCGTATCTGTGCTGGACATATTGTCTGAAATAATACGTGCTCTCCAAAGAATATGTATTAATACTATTCAGAAGTAGTCGATTGTGACAGCCTAATACAACTCTGTGCGTTCTTCGATATCACAGCCGACCAATCGAAACGCGAGGACTGACTTTCTACCTGCTCATCACTCACTGATAACCCTGGCAGGGTTGCCAGACTGGGCAATTTATCGCCGATTAAGCTACTTTCTTCTTTCTTCTATGCGCAGTACCTGGTGTCCCAAGGGAGGTCTAGCCAACACATACTCACCTTTACATCTACCCAAGAGATGCATTATAGCAAAATTTCAAGGTGCATAAAACACTTCATGAAACGTGCGTCAGTAGCTCTTAGACTATAAAGAAGTATAGTCTGTCAATCTCGTAGGCTCACATTGACATTACAGCTAATGGACTGGCCATCGTGACAGTTTTTCAAATTACACGATGCGAAATACATCACTAAAATTATAACGAGAGAGAAACGAAAATTAAAGGAATCTGCTTTGATCATGCTGTCTGGTGAAGAATGCATATATCTATGAGTTCGCTTGATATGGAACGCGGATGGCTGCCCCTCTTGAAGGACAAATAATAATGTCAAATTTGAAATAATTTGACGAATGTCGATTAAGAAAATTGTCTACACGAGATATTTGCATTTGAAGAGGAATTCGCCTATAAGTTTTGAGAGCGGAAGCAGATTTAGTTTCCGAAACGTTAACAGATAAGTATTTTCATAAATATATTAGTTCTATTATTTTTTTGATAGGCAAAATTTGAGTTATACGAGAAGTTGCTGACTAATTGGATCTATCCAGAGTAATAATAATATGAGTCGTGAACGGTAAGTGCTACGAAAAAGATCATTGGATAAAAAAGATAGGAAATTCAATTATCTATAAAAAAGGTTTTTATAATTGTGGGCCTAAAGTGCACGGTTACGGAGATACAGGCCCAAACGGTTTTTCACAAAATGGCGGCACTTCCGTTCGCCATTTTTGTAAGTATTTTGTGTTTTTAGGTTGAGTACGTCAGACTGCAACTATCCATGCAATAAAATAACTCCTGCCTAATTTTGCAAAACAAAATCCTCTATTACCTGTATTAGTCCTTTAGTTGTAATGTCTATGTTGGCTCATTATTGGATAACAATGGGGCCTATTAGTAGATGGCCCAGTTCGGTGGTGCCCAAAAAAGAGAAACTAATGGGATGAGACTGGGCACTTATACATAATGCCAAATTATTCAGAAAGAGAAGTGGAATTTTTTGTCATTATCTTTGATCATTCATATTTCGAATACACATTTTCATTTCCTTACAAACTTCTATTCCATTTTGAGGCTTCATTAGCTTTTCCTCAATATTTCAGTCGAATTGACAGACATAAATCTACACCTATTTTACCTGTCAAAGAAGAACATTTTTTCGTGCATTTCCAAGTGAACGGAAATATCGACATTATACTGTAGATGACGAGACAAAAACGCTTCAAATCCTTTTTACACAGACATTGGCAGACTGTCCTATCCATAAACAATGGTAAAGCACCGAAGATGTATAAAAACCCTGGTACGTCAAGTGAAAAACTTTTGTTCAACCATATTCTTTTGGTCTGAGGAATCAACTTATAGTTTTCATTTCTTGACGGTAAGTGGTGATGCAAATGCCATTACTCAAAGTTGCTATCCTAATCTGCGGCTGATCACGAGTGGATTTAGGCACCAACGATCTGATTGGCCAAACGCAGACTGGATCTTTCGTTCACCAATAGAATTATTGGTACACAAAATCTGCTCAGACTAGAGTTCCTGATAGAAAGCCAGCCTTTTTAATATAAGATTGACATTCCTATTTGAATTTCTTGAAATTTGATCGCGTTTGGAAGTTTCTATAATGTTCATATTGATATTGGATAGTTTTTGTTCTAGTTACATTTTACGTTGTTTTCATTTCAGTTTTATTGCTCATTTTCTACACCGTAGAATTTTGGCAAGTCGTTTGTTTTTGAATACTTGTTTCACAGACATAATCAGTTTCTTTCGATTACATTTGTTGAAAATCAGGAATTTTTGATATCGAGAAATTGTGCTTGCGATTTTCCATGTATAATTAAACGCAACAGGGTGTTCATGAATATTTTGTGCACTTCTAGCATTATTGATTTCGCATCACCTTTTTTTGATAAATCCATGCTAATGTCGCCTGAAGTATAGGTATCCTAGCTATCAATCCACGTTAGTTTCGTACAGAGGATCAATCCACGCTGATATCGAATACATAATTTATGTTGTGAAGATGCGTTATTGATTATGGCGTTATTCACAAAAAATGTTATTTTCTGAATTCTATTAGAGTATATAAGGTCTTTTTGGAATATTTATAAACGCTCAAAATGTAACTTGAAAAATAACTATTATAGGAGAGACCACGATGCTCAATGGGGATTTATCCGAACATCCGGGTCGTGGCCACCTATTGGTTTTGCAGATTATAAGTGGAAAGAAAAAGTAATCATTATCTATATGATTGATTTTATTGAAATATGTTTCAACAAACTCATAAGATCTGAAAGATCTGAATTTATTGTTTCAATCACGATTCTTGAGAACTTATAAATTGTTTGCTACAGCTTTCAATGGAGTTGATTACATAGACAATGGAAGCCCTTCCCAATATCAGTAAATCTATTGTTGGTTGCCCAGATCCCGTTATTGCCATTATTTTGGAGGAAATGGTTCAGACTTACTTGAATCTGATAAAAACATCCCAAATCTTCTATAACAGGAATAATGCTTCGATGCAATTCATCAGGATAATTTGCCAAACACATTGCTGCAGTTATGAAACTGAAAGCTGCTTTCCCCTTCTCAATTATCAGACTATAATAGTCCATATCGTTTTTGTTCGGGTCGAATGGCATCAGGTCCAAACATCCACTCAATGCACCCTTGAAATTGATGTCTTGCAACATTTCTTGTAATGCGTGGTATTGTGGGTGAGAGGAAAAATATTTTTTGAGTATAACATATGCTCCACTGTTCAGATGAAGAGAATCGATAATAGCTCTGTTGATGCCGACTCCTTCGGTTTTGTACCAACATGGTTTATTTCCACGTGTTTCAGAATCGTCTACTATGTCATCCACTATCAATAATGATGCTTCATACTGAAAAATAAAAATTGATCAATTACTACACAACAAAGTAGTGGAATTCAGATACTAGTGGAAAATTATAGACCGAGAGCTCTCAACAAAATCTTGTTTGATTTTATTGGCCACCATATTTATAGAATGAATAGTTTGAACTAGCTTGTTTTTGAGTAAGGAGGGCACAATGAAGGATAAAGTCGTTCTTGTAATAAAAACATTTTTTCACAATGAATGCGTGAGGTTTGGTGATCCAAATAATTTTTTCTACTTCTGTTATGTAGATGAACAATTGAAATTTTGCCAAAGTTTTGGACTTGATGTAATCTATCGTCAGGGCTCTACAATGAAATAATTTACTAGGAAAACAATAAACTGTAATTTTACATAAATTCCATTTATATATCAACCTCATAGTTGATAAAAAATAAATGAACGAATGGGACATACCAATCATTAGTTTATCCATGTTGAAAACGTGTAAGCTTACATGCATAAGAGACATAATAGGTACGAAAACAAACAAAATAGGGGACTAACAACATGGAACTAGTACAACCATCGACACATTGATAGTGAACACGTTATTTGGGACAGACCACTGATTAGATTTGGACGCTTTTTGGTTTACTATTTTTCACAAAACTGTAGACTAGAAAGATGAGAGAGCACACAGGATGGTGGAAACTTCTTTGGAACAAAATATTGAGGAATCCGAATCGACAAACTGAAATGAACACTATTCAATCCTTCTATTTCTCTCTTGGTGTTAACATTTTTTTATTTGGAAATATGGATCATTTCACTAAAAAGCCGTTTACTCAAGAGTTAAAAAATCTAAAATATTGTGGTTTGCAAACTGTAGTTATTTTATCTTTTGTGTTCAATGAAGGCTGTTGGGTTTTAAATATTCCACATTTCTCTTTCTTTCCGTCGCTTTCCTATTCAGATGACCTGTTTAGATGACATCCCGTTTGTCCTACATGTGATACTATATCTTTCGAATAAAGTGCAACTTAGTCTACTCTTTCGAGTTGAAGAAAATTCACTACAACATGTAAAAAATATACCATTATTTCTTACCAATCTTCCACACCATCCGAGTATATTGGCCAGCTTGATATTTTCCTTGGTGAGATTTTCAGATTTCTCCAAGGCTTTGTACGCAGCTACAACTGCTATACCTCTCGAATTTGTCCAAAAATCTACGTTGCATGTTATTACTTTCTCCAACCTTTTTTGGAACTCCTTATTCTTATTCCAAGGATGCACATTTATCAAAGTGTTGACAATTTCAGGGAAAAACGATGAAAATTCCTTGCGGTCTTGTTCTGAGAACATTTCCAACTTGAACGGACTCTGCAGATTGTTTGTGCAGTTCATTCTTGAATATGAAAAATCAATATCAGTCAGGTTCAATTCAAAAACATTATGGTAATAATTTTATGGATTCTGAATATGTTTCGGAACTCTAGGTCAAGTTCTGGAATGGGGTGAAAACTAATCTCCACTGACCCCCCCCCCCCATATATTCGCGTTTGTATTTTCCCACGGTTACTTGTGGATGTTCAGTCTAATATTTTGTGACCTCAATAGATTAGGTACTCGATTATTTCATTCATAGACTATGGAAATTACACCCGAAACCACCCTCAAGTAGAAACTGTAATGGTGGAAATAGCTCGGAAATGATGCATCTTATGGAAATATCGATCTCCGCAGTCGAAAAAGGTTATGCTATCTGCAGAAATAAGTCAAAAATCTGCGAAGGTAAAAAAAACACTTCTTTGGGCATGCAATGCAATTTACGGAGGAATGTAATAGATACACTACTAAACTCGTCCCTCATTATTGGTTCAAAATTCACACATCTTATATGTAGTCTATGGTGTCAAACCCCCTCTTTTTGGGAAAATAATGCTACTGGCGAACTACCCATCAAAAAAGTAACGCTGCACCTACCGTTTCTATAATTGATCACAACACAACATAAATTCAGTATCGAGATGAGGTGTTTTGTTGGTTCCTGTATTTTTTTCTGATGTAATTAAGTATGTTCAACTTGGAAAATCAATTGAATAATTATTTCGCTGAAAATTATCTATGCAAAGCTGCACTTATGTACTCTCTCAGCACAGCAAAGTCGGACTCCCAGTGGAGTGGAAAGTGGCTTTGCCAATCCTCTGGCCACGGCTGGAGACACCATAATATATAGGCTGTGCCTATATATTATGAACAAGTGACGAAATAATCAGTACTGACACTTGAAAGAATTCATTTTGATTTTGTCACTTACTTCCTGAATAAACTTTCTTCTCCAAGTCGTTACCGGAATTCTCTTGTCAACAGGTTCCACACCCGGAGATCTAAGAGTTCTGGAAAAGTGAAAAATTGCAAACTTTTTCCATCATTTCCTTCGAAGAGCAATCCGAATGCGAATGATGCCGGTAAATTCAAGTATCGATGTCACAGGTCTAGAAAAGTAGGGTACAAATCTTCGGAATGTTAACGCGGAAAAAATGGCCAATATTCTGCTAAATGTACCGAAAACGTTTATATGCTTCGGACGCCTTTCAGAAACTCCTGCGATGTGGCATCGTCGGCTCGGACATTTGAATATAACAGACCTTCTGGAAGTTATACGAAATGGTAACAGGGATTGATTCGAAACGTGACGTGACTTTTGTTTCAGAGAAAAAAAGACGAAAGAATTTTTTCCAGAGAGATCCGAAAAACAGAACATTTGTCGAAACTGCACGTTGTCTTCTCACGCAAAAGGTGAAGAGGGAAAATTTTTGGGATACTCAGAACAAATAAAATTTGACAGCAAAGTAGAAATCACTCGAGATATCACATAATACCACATACAAAGAAGCCGAAATACCATTGAATACTTTCAATAAAACCTTTAAAAAATTAATAAATGATGAAGAGGAAAATTACCGAAGCCAAGGATGAATGTTCCCCATAATGAAAATATGTCCGATTCTACCGAAGAAATGAATGAGGAAATATCACAAACTAGGCGAAGATTCGATAGACCGTGAATAATCAGATATGTCTCCAGGGGAAACTAAGCAAGCATTTGACGCTGAAGTACTCATGAAATGATCGATGAATGGGTCTGAGGCTGATCAATGCTACTGTGCTGTAGGCGAAAAAATCAAGAAGATTTTGAAAAATAATACGTGGTCTCTCGTAGATCGTGCCAGAAACCATGATTTCATAGGCAATCGAATCGCGTTAAGAAACAAGTATTAAGCTGAGGGCCTACTTGATCGAGAAGAAGCTCGATTAGTAGCTCAAGGAGCCAACAACCTGACGTACATTTCAGACGCCTGCTCCTGTTGAGTTCACTTCGGGTTATCGCGGCTCTAGCAACTCGCATATT
Organism: Zygogramma bicolorata; assembly: GCA_032362365.1. NCBI lineage: Eukaryota > Metazoa > Arthropoda > Insecta > Coleoptera > Chrysomelidae > Zygogramma > Zygogramma bicolorata. The sequence continues at coordinate 1,387,835 of JAVJAQ010004414.1, read as the reverse complement.
CATCAGCTGGACGTTACATGAGCCACCACAACAATGATCAAAAATTCTAGAAGCACTGATAAATAACGGAATTTGTAGAGCTGATATTCAAGCAAAAACAAATAATTTTCATGATGGTCTACAGAGCAGAGATGAAGTTTGTCTTCAGAAGAAATCTTTGTACGGATAACGTCAAGCCAGAGAATCTGGTTCGAAAAATTGGATATGGTATTGAATACTATCGGAGCTGAACGAACGAACTCTGATCCATGTGTTTATCACTCGAACAAGGGAAGCGATTCAACTTTGATTACCGTCGTGGACGGTTTTCTCATTGCTTGTCGAAATAATTTCTGAAGTGAAATACACACTGCCCGAGATATTCGATCTCAAAGATATTGGAAAAGTGTTTTATTATATTGCAATCACAAGATGGAAACATTTTTTTTTTCATCAGAATGGATCACAGATTTGTTACAGCGTTTTGGAATGTCGGAATCCAAACCAGTTAGCACTAATAGACATTATAGGACTGGCCCTTATGACAGTTTTCCATAAGGAATTCTCTTAGAGGTTAAACTTGAAGTATTCTATCTTGCTCACTCTGCAGTTCATTAGTTATAATGTCTATTTTAGTACCCCGATGGATTCGAACGTTAAATTAGCGAAAACGTCAAAATCTGATGCAGATGAAGAACTGAAGGCACCTTATCATGAGTTGGTAGGCGCTCTAACATACTTGGCTGAGGCTTCAAGGCTAGATATCAGCTTTTCTGCTCTTTGATAGCCCGACATGACTACTACAGAAATGCCCTGTATACAATGAACGATTGCTGAAGTGACGTAGTAATCACTTTCGACACTTCTCTTGATGTAATTCACTTTGATTTTGTCAGTTGATTTTTCGAATAAACTTCCCTCTCCAAGTCGTTTACTATTTTATGATTTCACTGTCGGAATTCATTAGTCAACAGAAAAAAAAGTTTGGTCTTTCATACATTTAGGGGATTCCTTATATGTTGGTGAATATTTTCGGGCATTGCTTTCTTTCCTCTGTTAAATTTCCATCTGTTACATTTTCTCCTATCTCGAATGGGAGAGAAGCTATCGTCCGCCCACGCAACGTTGATACTCCCTATATGCCATAGTCATCTTCCGGAATATCCCCAGCATTACCGAGTAATATTCTTATTGAACAATAAAGAAAAGAATATGCTTAGCATAAACCCACAGCAATATTCCTAAAATATTCAAAAAACTACATGTTCAGCAAATCTTTTTCGGAGTATTATTTGAAGGTGGATATACACAACAGTGAATATCTATCTCTGTACCTTCCACTCTCACAAATAAAGATGGACGATGGACATTTAATTTTCAGACGACCAATTTATATACAAACATTTTCCACATGCGCACGCCCATGACGTTAAAAACAAATACCGTGTCCCATCAAGAAGAGGAAAATTTCAAAACATTCTCATTTCATCTAATTACACCAATTATGTCAGAATAATATCCTAGAATTCATGCACATACGTAGTTTCTATTGGACTCAAATGCCAATATTAGTGAGAATTGTAAAGTTAATGGAAGTGAAGATGATAGTTGATGTTGTTAACTGTACTTCATATACCACTAAAATTGGACAGGGCGAGGGAGACTTAGCCTTCACTTAGCCACATGAAACGGCACTGATGTTATTGTATATCCGTGAAATACATAAATAAATAATGAACACATCTTCGTAGCTCCATTATATAGATGTTGGATTTGACAAAAGATGGTTTGATGAACAATCGCTCGAATTACAAGTTTAACCGAAAAATGTATTATGCATTTACTCCAGCACATACTGAGTTCCTAATGATAATATCGCATAGGTGTAGCACTTGCTCGTTTTGATATACTAAGTATGCATGTGCCTACTGAGAATGTCAAATGGTTATCGGAGTCTGAAAATCACAATGTCTCATTTGAACAACGTAGTCTTTATAACTTCATCAAAATGTACTTACATCGTGGAGAATGTGATGATACTATCGGTACGAAAGCAGTTCGAACACTTTCAAGTCTAATATTTTTATTGCGGTATTCTGCAATCTAGTACTGCCGACCGCATTATGATCTACCGGTTATCTAACCGCCGATAATGTTTTCATAGTTATATAGGTCGTCCAGGGTGGGCTCCATGATGAAAGAGCAATTTTTGAAATATCATCTCCTGAATTAGCGGTTTACAATGAGCTCCACATACAAAAACGATTATATTGGAGGCTAAGAAAGACATTCTTCAAAACGTCTCATTGTTCATTTTTTCATCTTGGTTTCGAACAAATGAAAGTACCAAACTGTATTGTTGGGAAATAAATTGTTTTTGAAAAGTTAATTTCCGAAGCAGAGTAGGAGATTTGAGCCGGTTCTAAGCCTCCCCCCACCACTATGACGTCACTAATGACTAATTAGTGACATCATAGTGGTGGGGGTTGACCTTGAACGGCTCAACTGGTGCATAGGACCTTGAAATTTTTTTTGAAAATGTAATTATGGGATTCTTTGTGTGTGACGTCATTCGACCTTGAGATAGGCGCATTGTAATGCATCTTCATGTGTACTCTAGTCGGGGGGGGGGGGGGTAATTTGCATACGCGGTAAAGATATCCTTCATGTATGAAGAATAGATTGCATACACACGGATGAAGCATGTGTTCTCTGTACTACATTGCATAGAGTACACATGTCTACACATACACGCACAAACACCACACACCCAAAGTTCACCAACACGAGCCCTCACTAAACCTCACGTCTGCACTCCACAAAGTCCCAACCACGAATGAATACCCGAACTGACAAACACCACCCACCCAAAGTTCACCAACACGAGCCCCCACTACACCTCACGTCTGCACTCCACAAAGTCCCAGCCACGAATGAATACCCGAACTGACAATTACCACCCACCCAAACCAACACGAGCCCTCACTACACCTCACGTCTGCACTCCACGAAGTCACAGCCACGAATGAATACCCGAACTGACAAACACCACCCACCCATACCAACACGAGCCCTCACTACACCTCACGTCTGCACTCCACGAAGTCCCGGCCACGAATGAATGCCCGCACTGCTCTCCGTAAGCTCAGCAGAGAGTGGAGGGGTTGTACGCCAGACAGTCGCGAGTGGCCCCGTGTGCGCAACTGCTGCACAGATTGTAGTGGGAGGTGGCTCGCTATTCATTATATAAGAAACGAGGATTTTCGTGTTTAACCATATTATCCGTGAGTGTGTACAACAGTGTCTCATAAGAGGTCGGACATCTCTCTTGATATTAGTTAACTTCGAGTGATTTTGTGAGAGCACATTAAAAACGATGTCGATGTATTCCTGTGATTGTGGTAAATCTTTCACTCGTAGTGATAACCTTCGTCGTCATCAGCTCCAGAGTTGTCAAGGAGGCCCATCAGTGAAACGAGTGAAATTAGATGATGCTGCAACACCAATGTACACATGTGATTGTTGTAATGTGACAATTCCATTGACCCAAGTGAATTCTCACAAAAGAACGCTACAGCATAAGAATAATGCATGTGTACAATTGAGTGATGGCGTTCAAATTATAAAGAGTGCCTTCAAGTGTCGGATTGCCACATACAGGGTGCGGACTTCTGTTGTTTCCACCGATTACATGTTATTCTTCAATGAAATCAGGCAGAAAGTCATCGAATTACTGGAATCAGCCATCAGGATTCACAAAATCATCAAAGTGAATATGGAAGTGTTTGGGAGTTATATTCTTCAAACGCAAGACCTGAAGGAGACCAAGTCATTTAACTCCCAAAATAAAACAGTTGACCAATCTACTGATTTGAATTCATTATTTGATGGATTTCGTGATGGCATTATCGTTCAAACTACTGAATTCCAGGAACGTGATTCAGGTAGGCTTTTTTTTATTGAATTGGATTCATTACTAATATTGATTTGTATTTAAGGTTGGACTTGTGAAAAAATCATGTTTCTGGAGGTGAACATCAACAAATATAGCCCGCTCAGTGGATGTTCATATTTGAAGCTACCTGAGTGTATTGAACGGAGGAAAGCTGTGGTGAATGTTCGTAATGAAGATCAACATTGCTTCGCATGGGCCATCACTTCAGCACTACACCCTGCAGTCGATAGAACGTCAGAAGTTTCTTCATATCCTCATTTCAATACTGTCGTAGATGTAACAGGTATGAATTTTCCGGTTAAGTTGAAGGATATTGTGAAATTTGAAGACAAGAATGATATTTCAGTTAATGTGTATGGTTTGGAAAGTAAATTCGAGAAGGGTAAAATAATGTATGAAATAGTTGGACCATTGCGTTACTCCCAGAGAAGACTTAGGAGACATGTCAATTTGTTACTTATCACAGATGATTTCGGTAATAGCCACTATTGTTGGATCAAAGATCTTTCAAGATTAGTTTCGAGTCAACTATCCGCCCATGAACATAAAAAATATTTTTGTGATGGATGCCTGTTATATTTTTCTCATGAGCGATCACTGTTACGTCACAAAATGAATGATTGTAATCATTTAAGTACGACAACTCCATCAACCAATTTCAAAATCAATAAATATGGGAAAATGGTGCCTGAAAATAGATTAACATTTGAAAATTTCGAGAAACAAATGAAGGTACCATTTGTAGTATATGCCGATTTTGAATCAGTGCTTAAACCGATTGAAACTTGTAAACCAAATCCCGAACACTCGTACTCGATGAAGACATTCAAACATGAGCCTTATTCATTTGCTTATTTGATTAAATGTTCATATAATGATGATTTGTCAAAATTTGTGACGTATAGGGGTGTGGATGCAGCCCAGAAATTTGTTAGTGAAATTGAGGATGATTTGAAAAACATTTATCAAGATCATCTCAGGTATCCCATTCCTATGGATGCACAAACCCCTGAGGAAGAGGAGCAGTTTGCTTCTGCCACAAATTGTGGTATTTGTTCTAAGCCATTCAATGATGGTGAAGTTAAAGTGAGGGATCATTGTCATCTTACAGGAAAGAAGAGGTCTCCTGCCGCTCATTCATCATGTAATTTAAATTTTAAGTTACCAAATTTCATCCCAATCATTTTTCACAATTTGAGTGGATATGATTGTCACCTATTTATCAAGGAATTGTATAAGAACAAAGAAAAAGTTGATGTCATCCCGCAAAATAAAGAGAAATATATATCGTTCACGAAACATCTCTTTACACACTCATACACGGATAAAGATGGTAGGATGAAGAAGAATTATTTGAAAATGAGATTCATAGACAGTTTCAGATTCATGTCAAATTCTTTGGAAAAATTAGGTGCAAATTTAACATCTGATCAGTGTATTGAGATGCACAAACATTTCCCTCAAATTGAGGAATTCAATTTGATGAGAAAGAAAGGTGTATTTCCCTATAGCTTTGTGGATGACATCGACAAACTAAATCATCCAAGACTTCCAACCAAAAATCAATTCTATGACAAACTCAATTGTGAACATATATCAGATAATGATTATAGAAGGGCTCAGCTTGTATGGAATTTGTTCAGGTGTCAGAGTTTAGGTGAATACTCCGATTTATATTTGAAGTCAGATGTGTTACTATTATGTGACATTTTTGAAAATTTCAGAAATATTTGTATTGATAAATATAAATTGGATCCGGCACAATACTACACAGCACCTGGATTATCCTGGGATGCAATGTTGAAATACACGGAAATTGAATTGGAATTACTAACTGACATTGATATGATTCATTTTTTTCAAAAAGGTATACGTGGTGGAATAAGTCAATGCAGTGAAAGAAAACATAAAGCAAACAATAAGTTCTTACCAAATTATAATCCAAATGAACCATCCTCATTCATTTCATATTTGGATGCAACAAATCTGTACGGCCACAGCATGTCACAACCATTACCAACAGGTGAATTTTCATGGTTGACACCTCAGGAAATTCTCGATCTTGATATAATGAATGTTAATGCTGATAGTCCGTATGGATATGTACTGGAAGTGGATATTCACTATCCACAAGAACTTCATGATAAACATTCTGATCTTCCATTTTTAGTTGAACGTTTAATACCTCCATATACAAAATCAAAAATTCCCAAATTGATTCCAAATTTAAATGATAAGAGAAAATATATTGTTCACTATAAAAACTTACAGCAAGCTCTCAATAATGGTTTGATTATCATGAACACACATAGAGTATTACGGTTCAAACAATCTTGTTGGATGAAACCCTATATAGATTTGAATACTGAAATGCGTAATCGGTCTAATAACAAATCTGAAAAAGATTTCTTCAAGCTAATGAACAATGCGGTCTACGGAAAAACAATGGAAAACGTAGACAATAGAATTGATGTTAGACTCGTTACACATTGGGAAAATATAAAGAGAACTATGGGTGCTAGTTGTCTTCTATCACGACCAAATTTCAAAAGCTGCTCTATATTCACAGAAAATTTTGTTGCCATTCAGTTAGGTAAAGTAAAAGTTCATTATGATAAACCGTTATATTTAGGATTTTCTATTCTAGAATTATCCAAAACTGTCATGTACGATTTTTTCTATGGATGTATTAAACAACAATTTGGAGATGATGCATCCTTACTCTACACTGATACCGACTCTCTTATTCTCAAAGTATATACAGACAACTTTTATGATTTTTTCAAAAATAATATAAATAAGTTTGATACATCAAATTACAATATAGGAAACCAATTCGATATTCCAGTGACAAAGTCAGTTCTGGGTAATTTCAAGGACGAATTCCCAAATGATCCAATAATAAGCTTTTACGGTACAGGTGCCAAAGCATATTACGTCAAGTCTGTCAACACTGAACTCAAAAAGGCCAAAGGCATCAAAAGATCTGTTATAAAGAATGAATTGACATGTGAAGACTATGAAAAAATTATCGAACAAGGAGGTATGATATTCAGAAAGATGAACTCTTTTAGAAGCGTGTTGCATGATATTTATACTGAATTGAAAAATAAAGTTGCATTATCATACCACGACGACAAACGATTCATCATTCCGAATACCACTCGAACTCTTCCATGGGGTCATAGCGATATAGAGTTCTATCAAAATGATCCGAATGATAACATTCGTTGGGTATCTGAAATCGTTCATTCTTTTTCTCAGGAGAGCCCCCTGGACCAACTTATTCATTTGTTGAATGCTGAGATGAATGACTGAAATATCATTCAAATTTTTTTTCCTTCAAACTGGAATATTCGTTACTTGTGATTATTGTGTTGTAATTGTTTACATTGAAGTTGGAATATTTCTACCAAAAATATTAAATTATCTGTGATATATATGATGTTTTTATTTTTTCACTACTCATTCTTCATCGATTATAAATAAGAATATAAATGAAAAAGTAGTTTGAAAAGTCATCAGTATATAAAGTACCGTTCTGTGGGTATAATGTCAAAAACAATTGATAAATTTGGTCGTAAAAGGAAATGGGGTGGTGGCACTGTTCGTGGCCCACCGGGTATTGGATTCAAACTAACATCAGACGGTCAATATGATATGCAGAGAAAAATATTGAAAAATACAGGAGAGCCATTCGAAAATGGTGATTGTGTAACTGTATCATTTCTCGAGGCAAAAATTAAAGAAACTAAGGAGCTTACCCTAATGGCTCTCCAAGCTGCCATACAATCTGCAATAGGTAATGTAGAACGTGAAGCCCGTCAAGCATTTGATGATAAGATAGCTGAAGCGAGAATAACATTGGCTCGCAAATACAACAATCTCAAGAGTGATGTCGAAATAAAAACATCCGACGCTACTACTGCGATGACACAAAAATATAATGCATTGGAAGAAAGAGTTGCAACGCTTGAGAAGAAACATGCGGAGCGGTGGCCGAAGGATAGACCATTATTGTGGTATCCGGGTATAGACATCAATCCTGGTGTTAAAAAATGAATATATGTTTGATGTGCCAATAAGTAGAATGCTATGTATTAAATGAAATAAATTGATCTTTACCATAAACGGAAAACTGTGTTTAATTTGTACCCAATGCTAAATGCAAATAATGAAGAGAGTGGCGATAGAGCGACGGTGGGATTGGTTGGTCGGGTTTGTTGTAGTGGGGAGGGCGGGGCTTAGAGAGCGATATTGGCTTGGACTAGTTGAAGAGGGTGGGGCTTAGCTACAAAGAAAGAATGACGAGAGTGGAGAGTGGGAGGGTGGGGGCTGGCTGGAGGGTATAAATGTAGAGCTCCGTTCAGAGTATCTTCAGTGTGACTTTCAGCAGCTAGCCGATTAGTAACATTTCCTGTTTCTGCTTGTACCAGTACCGAACGACCAACAACTATCAATAAGTAAGTTAACAACATCGAATGTATGAATTTGTCTAATCGTTTGTTTTCTGTGTTTCAGTCATGAATTCCTTCAACGAGAGCGAAGTTAACGCTGCCGTCGAGAGCATCATCCCGGAGCGTGCGGAGGTTGCGGAGGGTGTTACGAACGAGCCCGTGAATGATCTCCCTGAATTCAGTCACGACGATATTCTCGACATGCTGGATGAGAATATCATCCCGGGCGTGCTCTCCCAGATGAGTGTGGAGGAAAATCCAGCCGCGGAGCCGGAGATGGTAGCGCCCCAGGAGGTAGAGGCATCGACGACAACCCCATCGTTGGCGATCCCATCTACGTCTGGTACACCATCCCAGGAGGTGGTGGTGAAGACGAAGGCGCAACCACGAAAACGGGCAGGTGGAGCTGTTTCTGAGCCCAAGAAGAAGAAGATGTCGACGTTCTTGAGTATGATGGAAGACATCGACAGCGAGGACGAGTTCGATCAGCCAATACCCTCGTCGAGCAAGCGGCCACCGGTGAAACGGGCGCCCAAAGCTAAGGTTGGTGTAATTGCAAAGTATCGCAAAGTTTGCAATGAAACCAACCCTAGAGCTGGGAAATGGCCCGTCAGTAGAAGACCACCGGTATCCATCATACCGACTCCACCTGCTGCAGCCCCCGTTGTCGAAGCGGCTCCGGCCTCCGTTGTCGAAGCGGCTGCACCACCACCACCTCCTGCACCTCCAGCAGCAGCCGCTACCATGGAGATTGTTCCTGCCCCAGCCACCACGAACAATGTTCCAGCTACCGCCGCGCTCACCGAAGGGGTTGACTCTTCAGACGAGGAGGACGTTCGAGTTGGGCATACCTTCTTCTTGGCTCTCAGGAAGAAGTTCGACGATACCAAACGTGCCTGCCAACAAAGTGAGACTACGAGGGCAGGCATAAGGCATCGTCAGGATGAGATTGCCAGGCAACAAGCTGACATCGATCGGCAAATAGCTGAACTTGCCGAACAGAGGTCAGAACTTGCCCGGGAATCGGAACGTCTTGCTGAGAGTGATCGGGTAGAAATCCAGCAACACAAGGAGAGATATGCCCGATTCAAACGGACCAAGGGGAAGATTTCCAAATTGCTCCTTCCCTTGGGTGACCTCTTCGATGAGATAAAGTAGGTTAAGTTAGTTTTAGTCGATTTTTTTTATATAGTTTAAAGTTAATTTGTATATATGTGTATATTTCAATAAATCATTGAATAAACAGATGAAATGAAAAAAGAGTGTACATTAAATTGGTTTGGTACACATTGAACAATGCGATGGTTGGGGCATTGCTCTTCATTTCATCTGAATATTTTGTTATATTAGGAAATATTTCGATGAAGTAGGTTGAGTTAGTTATAGGTGTTTATTTCAATAGTTTTAAGTTCATTTGTTTATATATTTCTTTCAATAAATAGTTTATGAACGCAGATGAAATGAAACGAAAGAGTGTACATTAAATTGGTTTGGTACACATTGAACAATGCGATGGTTGGGGCATTGCTCTTCATTTCATCTGAATATTTTGTAATTACATTATAAATGCGTATTTGGATTTCATACTTTTCTACACAAACATTTCAACAACAATTTGTATTTCCTTATCATATGAATCTCTTGCAGAAAAATGGCTTGCTTCATAATGAATTCAACAAGTATACCTTTTAGAATGTTCACAAATATCTTACATCGCTTTTCTCTTCCCACCACTCTCCCCACCAACATTTTTTTGTATAAATACAATGCGAGACCAGAGTTCTATATCATTCTCTTCACGATGTCGATGAGAGCTGATTCAACTACGGAGCCAAGGAGTGTACCAACTTCGGAACCAGCGACAGGACCTATCCAGGTTGAAGAAGTTAGTTCTTCAACCGATAGTGTCAATACTCGAGGCAATCTTGGCTACTTCGAGTATTTATCACAACAGTTTGGGTTTCCGGAAGGGTTCTTTGATAGGATGCAAGTGGATGGCTCTGATATAGACTCAATCAGTCTACCATCCACTGTAAGTTGGCCATCATCCATCGGGAGACCTATCAGTATCTCATCTGATACTGACGACGACGACGACTAGTCTACAGAGTGTAGACTCACAAAAACAGCCCTTTTCAGGGCTACCATTAAGAACTCAAAGTAGCTATCTCATAGTGAGATTCATTAGGTGATCACCTATTGAATATGCGTTATTACATATTCATGATCTAATGGATCCCACATGTTCACAATATGTATAAATACTTGTCTGAGATGGTCCACAGAGTGTGGACTAACCCGAAAACAGCCCTTTTCAGGGCTACCATTATGAACTCAAACACAGTAGCTATCTCACAGTTAGGTATATTAGGTGATCACCTAATGAATATGCTATATCGCATATTATTGGTTCATTATCACGCAATATATAACAACTCTGTTGCAGATATCACAGACAAAATGAGATTAAAAATTCGAAAAAAAAAGATCTCACAATTCTCAGTTGTTCCCGTCTCAGTTATAGTATAATGTACACTTATGATGACATAAGGCGCTCGAAATATGTATTACCACCCGTAATGATACAATTTGGAAAAATAAATCAATGAAGGTTAGGTCAAGGTCATTTCGTGTGGTTGCTCCTTAGGTTAGTTTTTCAAAGATATTAATCGTACTCACAAAATAAGTTTTTAGGTAATCTCAATATGCGGTTAGCTGATCAGAGTATGAATTTTTCTCCTGAATTGCATGCAAAAGGAACTAATTAATGAGGGTTGAGTTAGACCAGACTCGAAATCATGGTGTATTCACGCTCATATATATGTGATGAATGAATAAAAGTAAAGATACTTATGGTTGATAATATTATGTGTAGTGATTTGAAGTCGTGAAGAGTATTATTTATATCCCCAACTTCTATTGCGTTTACAATCTAGCGGTTGACCCGCGAATTAAATTAATTCGCGGCCGCGGATTAAAATAATCCGCGGATAAAACCGCGGATCCGCGGCCGCAGCCGCGGATTCGCGCATATTCCACCAATAAATCCGCGGGTCCGCGGCCGTGGCCGCGGATCCGCGGTTTTATCCGCGGAATATGCGCGAATCCGCGGCCGTGGCAACGAAATCGCGCATCCGCGGAATAATTTCAATGGCGGCCGTGAAATAATTTAATACGCGGGTCGAAAAATTTTTGAAGCGGAGCGGAGCGACGCGGAGCGGATCGGACCTGGTTTTTTACCTATATTTCCGCAAATTACGATCATCATTCGACGAATATGATGCAGTCGTGATTCAATCCACTGCGGTCGCGGTTCTGCGATCGCGGTTCCGCGGTAGCTATTGTTTCATCTCCATTCCGCGAAGTTTATTCCATGGATTGTCGCGGTGGTCGCGGAACCGCGGCTACATTCGCGAATCATTCGCGTTTCCGCGGTTTTTCATTCTATCGCGGAAGCGGATCTACAACCACTGCGATCGCGGTTCCACGGTTGCGCCCGCGTTATTAGTCCGAGTCAGAGTGTAGCTATTGTTTCATCTTTATTTCGCGAAGTTTATTCCATGGATTGTCGCGGTGGTCGCGGAACCGCGGCTACATTCGCGAATCATTCGCGTTTCCACGGCTTTTCATTCTGTCGCGGCAGCGGATCTACTACCACTGCGATCGCGGTTCCACGGTTGCGCCCGCGTTATTAGTCCAAGTCAGATTGTAGCTATTGTTTCATCTTTATTTCGCGAAGTTTATTCCATGGATTATCGCGGTGGTCGCGGAACCGTGGCTACATTCGCGAATCATTCGCGTTTCCACGGCTTTTCATTCTGTCGCGGCAGCGGATCTACTACCACTGCGATCGCGGTTCCACGGTTGCGCCCGCGTTATTAGTCCAAGTCAAATTGTAGCTATTGTTTCATCTTTATTTCGCGAAGTTTATTCCATGGATTATCGCGGTGGTCGCGGAACCGTGGCTACATTCGCGAGTCATTCGCGTATCCGCGGCTTTTCATTCTGCCGCGGCAGCGGATCCACATCACTAGAATTTCAATATTACAGCTAATAAGTGTGTGTACTCTACCATAGTCAAGAGGTGAACGAACACATTACAAATGTTACATACATTTATCTCATGTGTGTGAGATATCTATCTACTGTCTGTTTCTTTAATGTAGCCCTGAAAAGGGCTGATAGTTTTTTTTGACCAGTGGTCCAAGGTTAGTGGTGCAAAGGAGGGGCGTTATTGCAGATCATACATGTCTCGATATATCGATACTGTGTAAGCAGAGTGCTGCATGCTTTACACCTACTCCATAATAATTCAGAGAATGGTTGAGTCCTATGCTTATCTACGTGCTCATACCACCCACCATTGTTTACACGAAAAGCATAAAATTTAAAACACATGAGGCATAATTTCTCAATTTGTCCTGTAACAGTGGGAATTCTGACATAGCTCTCAGTCACACAGCACAACTCCAATGGATTTTCCAAAGTGTGATTCATATTCAGCACCTTGACTCTGCAAAATTCCACACCGATGGCCAAATCACCAGGTTGATTGGTCTCTGCATCGCATTCAATACCCTCGTCTTCAGAGTCATTAGGAATCTCTTGTTCGATGACATCTTCAGCGACCTGCTCTTCACCCTCCAAATTGTTATTAAGATCAGCATGTGCCAGAACATCTAACATTGCAGCTCTTTCTTCAGCCATCTTGGTTATATCCTTCGAATGCTCTGAATGAATGAGTGAAGTTTAGAGCCCGCAGCTATGTTTTATACGATCTGGTAGTGGTGGGGCGCCCCTCCACAAACTCTTACTGTATATATGTAGGGAGGGTTGGATTATTGGATTGAGTTCTGTCATTGCCACCAGTGAGTAACAATATGCCTTTTCCAAAAGAGTGGGATTCTAAACCGAAAGTGTGCATCTATCCCCTAGTGGTTGCTGGAGCTGCTCAGTGCTACAATTGTCAAATCACTCGACCCAAATCATACTTCAATCCATGTACCGGATTGTGTACCGAGTGTGTTTCACGAAATCCAGTGCCACAGCCCAAGCGACAAATAACTCACGAACAGGGAAACCATCTCAAGTGCTTGAAGTGTCACGAGAAAATTGAGTGCATCATCCTGGGCATTTGTAGAAATATTTGTAGAACTTGTGCGATAGAAGATGTGCCACTTAAACAACGTTGCTTGCAGTGTGATAATTACACTATGGACTGTTGGAACCATATATGTGCTGTTTGTAGAAGTAACTGGCAGCTATGTGAGAAAGTTGGTCAACTCCATCCCAACAGGAAAATCCACTTCAATCATTGCTGGTGTCTAACACATGACGAGCAAATCGAAAGGCGCCAAATACTAGGAGACCGTATTCCAACGTACACTGAAATTGGACCAGAAAGGCTTCCACATGCAATTTCCCAATAAATAATAACCACTGTTGTAATTATGATGAATAAATTGATTGAATATTATTACATTTGTGTCATTTATTTTTCAAATATATGAGTTACCAATTGAAAGAGTTTCGAACCATATAAGTAAATGAAACAAACAAAGATTGGGTTATATCAAATTTATTGCAGAAAACATACATATATAAAACCAGTATACTCCTCCAGAGCTTTATTATTCACCATATAGATAATTGAAATTATTTTCATATAATTATTAAACCACATCTGATTCATCAATCCACGAATTATGCTCACTTGGAAGACCTAACCACTTTATATATAGTTTATTATTTTTTCTTCTCAACACCTTTTCCACTAGATACACGTCAGGATTCGCAGTTTTCAATAATTCTTCCTCATAAAAACAGCCTCTTATGGGTTGACTATCCATATCTTCAAGAATATATGTAGTGGGGTATGTTCTGTTCACTTTAACGATTTTAAAGAGTTCTGTCGTATAGTTGGCTGTGAATCCCTTTTCAAATATGTTTTTATACTTGCTTATGCGTACAATATCATTCAATTGGAATTTGGGTGTACTTTGTTTCCTTCGGATTCCTCTGGTGGTTCTGAATTTTAATTTCGTGGTTGAATTAACATTTATAGGTTCTATACCAGTAGTACTATGCACCTTGTTGTTATATTTCTTCGTTATGATCGGAAGAATATCAATCCACTTGTGATTGCCCCTCATCGAAAATTCTTTGTAGAGCCATGTTTTGATTGTTCGAATTACCCTTTCTGCTATGGCTGCTTTTTTTGTGCTGAATGTTGAATAATGATTGATTTTATATTGTCGCATGAGAGAGGAAAAATTTTTATTGAAGAATTCTTTTCCTTGATCGCTCTGTAGATGATTTGGAGAAAACTTGGCTTGCTTCAGAACACGTTTCATTGCATTGGTTACGGTACTACCTGTTTTATTTTTAGTTGGCACTGTCCATAGATACTTTGAGTAGCAATCAATCACCACAAGGATATATCGATGACCTTTGTTACTTCTTGCGAATGGTTGCATTTCTGCTAGATCTATTTGCCATAGATCTGCAAACCCTTTGATGGTAGTTATTCTTCTTTGAAAATTACGTCTTACAGAGCCATGCAACTCGTTGACGACCTGTCGCTTTACATCACTCATTCCATTATCCATTCTTTCTTTCGAGTGCAAATGAAAAATAAATCTGGTAATGTTACTTCATTGAATAATGAGGCGAGAGTGATTTTTATTTGTGAATGTTTCAATATATTATACCTTCTTCACGCAATTCCTCAATTATTGAAATTATTTCATTATTGTGTCCAGTATGACCAGCTGCCTTTGAAGATAGTAATAGTCGTAAGCGAGCAATCAATTCCTTGGGTGAGTTCCAGTAGACATAATTCGCTGGTTTGGGATTATATATTTTCTGTATTTTGTTTCGATTGACTGTTCCACCAATTTTAGTTCCATCCCTCATTGGATAATGAGTTGAGTCTAGTATAGGTTTGATAACTTCGCGAAATTTCTTGGAATTCGTATATCTGAAACCATTCTTCAATTGGTATTGTTTGAATGGAGCATTCGTTAGTTTCAATATCTTTGAATATGTTTGACGAATCTGTTCATCGTCAATATTTTGTGGATTCTTGAGGAATATTATATCATATAATTCTGAGCTGCCAGGAAATTGATATTTTCTCGTTTTATTGGTATTCCAAAATACTATGTTTCCATCATTGAAGTGAACCTGAAGATTTCCCATTTTTAGTTTTTGTGTGATAGGATCCATTCGTACGCCAAATGTTGCATCATATGCCACATTTCTACTTCTGATATTTCTCAAATGTTTTTTCAATACATCTTCAAGACTTTCATCTACATTGGATGGAGAATTGAGATCTGAAGAACTGATGCGTGATGATGATGGCGGTGTTTCAAAGAGGCTCGCTGCAATTTCATCTTTTATTGTGTCTGACTCACTGTCTGTAGATGATACACTACCAGAAGATTGATTCTTTCCTATTGGAGTACTCGTGGCGTGAAATGGAGTAGTCTGAAAGTTCACTTGATTGTTGGATAACTGTGGTGTTTTCGATGAAGTAGCATTCGATGATAAAACATTCAATGGTTTCGTTATGGGTTCATAAAGTTTTTCCAATGCCATACGATTCTCAATATTACCATGCTTGATTGAGTTGAATTTTTGTCTGACAGCTTCTGTTGTCTCAACTAGTTGACGTTTCAAATGCATTTCATTGCTCGCATTTCCAGCTACAGAACCAATGTTTGTCTTCATATTTTTTTGTTATCATATACGAATTCACTGAAGTGATCTCTATACAATCCAATGATCGATTGAAGTTGAATAGCATCATCATGGATATATAAAACTATCGAATCCCTTGCGATATCTACCTTCATGTATTTTTCTATCCTTGTCAATGACTAGAAATCCATATTGATCTTCCCAACATTTGACACACATCAATTGAAACTGTTTGAATGTCACATCGGGTGACACATGATCTGAATAAATATGGTGTAGGTTTGTCTCATCTTGCTTGAACATTACAATGAAATTGGTATTATCACGCACTAATTGCTTTGGCACTCGTGAATATGTCTGTGCAAGATAAAAACAATCAACATCTTTATGACGTCCCATACAGAAGTATGATCTTATGATATCCTGCTTTTCACATATCACATCATCGAAAATGAAAACAGAATTTGGTTTAGCATCGGAGGGTTCCACTATTTCCGCATTATTGCTGAACGTATAAAATCCTAACCCTTTAATAGGTTCCAACACATTTTGTAGGAATTTATACTTGGGTTGATTGAGTGATTTTGAATAGAGATATACATTTGCGAATCGCAATCCTTGTGGATGTGTTAAGAGTGATATCATTGCATTGGTCTTTCCACAATTTGAAGGTCCAATAATGAGTCCTCGAACTGATGATGGAAGTAGTGGGCCATGTCTTAACAATACCTGCCCATTCAATCCACACCCAAATTTCTCATCTAGATTGTCAACGACAAAATTTTCTTTCTGTTTCACAATGCGCATCGTACCACGGTTGGAGACTATGTAAATGGAAAAATGTTATGAGCATCTCATTTAAATGTGTACCATCAAACGATACGGACGTATCGATAGTAGAAGTCAGAGTAAAGAAGGTTTTGGATTTGTGAATAAATTAATAAATACACTTCCATTCGAATTACATATACCTGGCGGTTATCAATATTGTGGACCCGGTACGAAACTGAATGAACGTTTAGCACGCAACGATCCTGGCATCAATAAATTAGATATTGCATGCAAAAAACACGACATTCAATATTCGAATCATCCATCAGATCTCACAGCGAGACATATAGCAGATAAAGAACTAGAATACGCAGCTTGGGATAGGGTTAAATCGAAGGACGCAAATATTGGAAAAAGAGCAGCTGCCCTACTGGTCACCAATATTATGAAAGCGAAGAGACATTTGGGTATGGGCTGTAATAGTTCCAACAAGAAGAAGGTTAAGAGAAAACCATCAAGGAAAAATAAAATAAAAAAAGTTGCATTCGGTGCTGGAGTGGTTAGTAAAGTGCGAAATGTATTGAAAAGATCTGGTGGGGATCAGTTTGTGACGACTGATAGAAAAAAAGCTATCACTGTGGCATTGCAAGCAGCACGTAAATATCTTAAAGCTGCCGGTGGTAAGAAAAAAATTCGCACACCTCGAATAATTCCAATTCCCAAAATTGGTGGGATTTTGCCATTGATTCCGATTTTCGCCGGACTTTCTGCACTCGGAAGTTTAGCAGGTGCAGCTGCAGGAATTACCAAAGCTGTGAATTCGGCAAAAGCAAGCAGAGCAGCTCTCATTGAAGCCAATCGCCACAATAAAACAATGGAGGCTGTAGCATTAGGTAAACGTGGTAGTGGAATATATCTTAAACCTTATCGTAAAGGATTGGGATTATATTTGAAACCATACAAACCATCGCAATCATACAAGTCAAAAAACTAGTAGATTCCCTACCTCTGAGGCCTCTCACCGATTTCGATCTCAATTATTATGCACAGAAAATGAAAATTCCACACTTTCGTGGTGTTTTTATGCGTGACAGATTACCTTCTTCAAGGCCAAAACTGTATGAGACAGCTATTGTCAATTTGGATAAAATAAGTGGTCCTGGAACACATTGGGTGGCATACAAGAAATGTGGCAAAGAAGTCACATATTTCGATAGTTTTGGAGATTTGCCCCCACCAATGGAATTGATTCGATACTTTCGAAAATATTCGGGAGTGAAAATCAAATATAACTATGATCGCCAACAAAAATTCAATACAGTCTTCTGTGGTCATTTGTGCCTAAAGTTCCTCTCTGAATCAATTCGCAAATAAAAAATGGATACAACTCCAACAATGGATCGTGAGGCTATCAAGAGAATGGGATATTCATTGAAGATGTATTCAAAATATCGCACCCTAACAAAAATGGATAGCATGATGCTTGCCAATATGCCCAAGGAAGTTATAATTGCCTGTGCTACACATGAGATTGCAAATGTTTGGGAAAAATTACCAAAACATCTACAAGATGATATCGACATAATGAAGTATCAATACTGCTATGAACACCACTCTGACGAAGAATCTAATTCAAATTCTGATGTGAATGATGGTCCCATGCCTCGAAAAATTTTCTGCTGCTATTGCAATGTAGAGGATATGAGTATTGGTGTCAATAAAAACAATATTCATTTGAACGCGCTGCCCAAAAAAAAGTGTGGATTATTGCAGATGTGTTGTAGACAACAATAAATTGAAGTGTCATTTGTAAAATGCATCAGTCATGTCGCGGAAGTTCGAACTACAAGCTGTCGGGACGAGTGTCTTGAGTGCAGACTTTTTTCCACCTATCGAATTGGATAGAAACAGCCGTTATGGACTAGGACTATTGGGATTCTATGGATGCAACACAATCAATAATATAACTGAAGAAAACAATTTAATCAGATTCAGACTCAGTGGTGACGACTCACCCATGCTACAATTACACACCATTGAAATTCCATGTGGTGCTTATGAAATAGAAGAGATCAATGCAGTTATACAGAAAAATATAATGTTCAGATTGTTTCATGACAAAAAACCAATCGATATTACTGCAGATGATATTTTCTACCTACATGCCAATAATAATACGATGAAATGTGAAATGCGATCAAAATATGAAATTGATCTGACACATCCAAACTCTATTGCGAGCATGATGGGATTTGACCATAAAATATTTCCACAGAATCAAATACATGAATCCTCACTACCGATTAATATAACCATTGTGAGACTCATCCGTTTGGATTGCAATATAATTTCTGGTTCATATATAAATAATGAAGAGTCCCACATTCTTTTCTCATTCGATGTTGACGTCGAAGCTGGATACAATCTCACGAAAGAACCACACAATATTATATATATGCCTGTCAGCCCAGAAGGACGTCAATTGATTCACAATATAACAGTGCGTATTTTGGATCAGAAAAATAAGCTCGTGGATTTCGGAAGTGAAGAAGAGATCTTTATCGTTTTGGAATTGAAAAAAATCGATTGAATTCTATTATGGGTTTTTGTTTCAATAGAAGAAATCATCAACGATTTGAGCAAATCGAAACCAAAAAGGAATGCTCAACCGCAAAAAAGGTCATTCCAAAAGTGTTCGCTAAACAGTCAACACGTCACCACCTATCTGTAAGAGACCTCAAATTCTTGAAATCGATAGGATTGAAAGTAAGGAAGTAACAATGGTGCATGAAACAAATAGTGAAAAGTTGAATATATTCGATGAACCGGTGCTCGATCATTCCCTCATAAGTTTACATGAGCACACATATAAACCATATGGCTCGCCCTTATTCAGGAATTCAGATGAAATTCGAATTGCAATCAATAATCAAGATGTCATTCTTGATATTGCAGAAAGTTTCATTTACATAGAGGGAAAATTCACACCGGAGGATGCAACGAAACCATGCTATTTATCGAATAATGCAATGGCTTTTCTGTTTGATGAAATTCGTTATGAAATGGGTGGAGAACAAGTGGCTGTCATCAGAAAACCTGGAATAACCTCTACAATGAAAACCATGATTTCATTTGGACAATCGCACGCTAACACCTTACTGACTACAGGCTGGGGTCTTTCAAGATTCAAACAGGACATATTGGATACAACCAGTCATGTATTCAGTGGCAAATTACCGCTGAAATATCTGATGGGCTTTGCCGAAGATTACAATAAAAGTATCTTGAATGCCAAACAAGAACTAATTTTGATAATCGCTCGTACCTTCAACAACTCATATATAGGTGAAGTTGATGCTAATTTGGAAATAAATAAAATCGAATGGAGAATACGACACATAGTACCAGAGGATAAGCACAAACTCAAACTTTTGCATAGAATCAACAAAAGTGGTCTGAATGCGAAAATTAAGTTGGCCTATCGTATGTGGGACTTGTATGAACTCCCTTCATTACGAGCTACATCTTCAGACATATGGGCCATAAAAACAACCAATGCTTTGGAAACACCTCGTTTCATTATAATCGGATTTCAAAATACCGCAATATCTGAAAACCGAGCAGAGGACATCACGAAATTCATAACAGCTGACATCAATAATATTCGGGTATACTTGAATTCCGAAGTATATCCATATGAGCGTTGGAATTTGGATTTTGACAAAAAACTAGATTCGTCTGCATACTATGCTTATGAGAACTTTCAACGTAGTTATTATGATAAAGATATGAGTGAACCTCTAATGGATATTGGACAGTTTCGAAGCAATCCACTCTTCGTAATCGATTGTTCACATCAACCGAATGCCACAAAATCCTCAACTATCGACATAAAGGTTGAATTTGAAACCAGGAAGGCCAAATTTCCAGACAACACCAAAGTATATGCACTCATTTTGCATGATACATTTCTAACGTACAATGCATTGGATGGTTCAGTTCACAGCAGATATTGACACTTATTGATACTTTTAATTGATTATATATTTTTTTCATTATATCTTTGTACTCGTTTTCTTTTCTCTTCATTTATATTTTAATTCGTAATAATTTTCTCAATATTGTATTAAAGGGAATTGAATAAATAAACATGAAAATTATACTTATGTGTTTTATTTAACTTTTTGGTACATATAAACAATCTAAAATTATTTCTTCCTCATATTCGTCATTCTCTCGACCGTCTTCAATTTCTTCACGATATTCGTCAATCAATTGGAACTTTTGAATGATCCATTCTGGTAGGTGCAGTTGAAGACGGTACAGGAATCTCTTCAGGTTCAATTCAATCATTGCAGCACAAAGATGATTCAGATCCAATGTCCCAGCCAGAAATTTGTCGCAAACTTCCGCACCACTGTTGTAGTTCTCAGCATCACGAAGGCACAATTCGATCTTTTCTTCATCATAGCACACACTCAGGTCATAAACTGTTGCATGCTCAGCATTCTCACTCAACGCCTTCAGTTCGGAAGACAGTCTTTGGATGGATGAAGCGAGATCCTCAGCCTTGACCCAGTGTTCACTAGCATACTGCATCCACATCTTTGAATGATTGAACTGAAAACAAATGAAAAGAAAACATTAGAACATAAACTTATCGTCATCATTAATAATACTCACAGAAAATTGTATCGTCTTTCGATTTATGAAGTGAGTGTGTTCAACAATGTATGAAAATGTTTATATGTTTCCTCAGAACTTACATCCAAATAATCTTATATACAAATAAAACACTATTAACCTAATACCAATGATTATTACTAATGCTATTCAATGCAACTGAATTCGACAAGAGATCTTGTTTTCATGCCAGCAAAACTTTGTGGACTTTGACCTAAGTATACTAGTGTATACTTACCATTCGATGAATTGATGCAAGTTATATCATCATCACTAAATTGCATTGAGATTCGTTTGGGAAGCCATGTTTTAAATAATTTATTATTATTCCTAACATCTTCCATAGTTAATAAAATTGATTTACCAAACCGGGTGGAAAAAGGAGTCATATTCCTTATTACATATGTTTCATTTATTGGCAATGACGATAAGACCTTTTGCTCTAACACTTCTACCTCCTGTATAATCACATTATTGATTTTTTGCAAGTCTACTTTGGAAACGGACATGATGAATGGAAAAATATAAACAGTTTCCAACAGAAAAACACACTCACACAATTGCTGCAGATATGGCACTGAATAACTAACTCACAAACTGCTGCAGATATAATGATTCCACATGTAAATCCGCATTTCTTATATAATGGATAGTGAGCCGCCTCCCACCACTATCTGTGCAGCGGATGCGCACACATCGCTAGTACCCCACCAGACTGTCTGACGTTGCTACCCCTCCACTCTCCGATGAGCTTTCAGAGAGCAGTGCGGGCATTCATTCGTGGCTGTGACTTCGTGGAGTGCAGACGTGAGGTGTAGTGAGGGCTCGTGTTGGTTTGGGTGGGTGGTAATTGTCAGTTCGGGTATTCATTCGTGGCTGGGACTTTGTGGAGTGCAGACGTGAGGTGTAGTGGGGGCTCGTGTTGGTGAACTTTGGGTGGGTGGTGTTTGTCAGTTCGGGTATTCATTCGTGGTTGGGACTTTGTGGAGTGCAGACGTGAGGTTTAGTGAGGGCTCGTGTTGGTGAACTTTGGGTGTGTGGTGTTTGTGCGTGTATGTGTAGACATGTGTACTCTATGCAATGTAGTACAGAGAACACATGCTTCATCCGTGTGTATGCAATCTATTCTTCATACATGAAGGATATCTTTACCGCGTATGCAAATTACCCCCCCCCCCCCCGACTAGAGTACACATGAAGATGCATTACAATGCGCCTATCTCAAGGTCGAATGACGTCACACACAAAGAATCCCATAATTACATTTTCAAAAAAAATTTCAAGGTCCTATGCACCAGTTGAGCCGTTCAAGGTCAACCCCCACCACTATGATGTCACTAATTAGTCATTAGTGACGTCATAGTGGTGGGGGGAGGCTTAGAACCGGCTCAAATCTCCTACTAAGCAGGATTCCAAAACGAAGTAATACTACGGTTCGTTTCAACGATTTGTTTGAAATCATCGATCACATATCGATCGACGTTACCCTAAGAAGAATCGGATAACTGCAAAATGGCGTCACCATTGAAAGAAGAAACAAAAAGTAACCCAAAAGATCCTGAATACAAAGGAAAATTCCATAAATGCAAAGAATTATCAACTAACGTCCCTATATTAGCTTACCCAGATTTTTCAAAACCTCCCCAACTCAATACTGACCCTAGTTACATTGCATTAGAGAGATTTTTATCTCAAAATCATTGCATCATTGCTTTTCACTCTAGAACTTTCAATTCAGACAAAAAAATACTCAACTCATGCAAAAGAAATATAATCGATAGTATCTAAATATTTCAAACCTTATCTCTATGGAAAACGGTTCCCAATTGAAACTGACGAGAAACCTCTTGTTTGGCTATTTTCATTAAATCAACCAAATTCTAGATTGATTTAATGGAGATTGAGATTAGAAAAATTCGATTATGAAGAAAAATACCGCGAAGGTTAAGAAAACTTTGTTGCGAATGCGCCCCATTGTAAACGAAAATGACGACGATTTTTTATCATTATTTCCAAGCATAGATACAGACGAAGATCCTAATAAGTCAATTTCAGATGATGCCGAAATACTCGCAAACATTCCTGAAATACCAGCAGGTGCATCTACCGAACATACAGCGACAGAAAATTCAATTTCACGACACCCATCCCAGAAAAACCACTAAACTATTTCACTCGAAGAATAGAATTGAAAATTGAAGAACGGAACTAAATTTCATTGTCAAAACCATTTAGTAAAATATATTTTGAAATAATTGTTCGCATTGGTAAAGAAAAATAAAATATAAAGAGTTCACTCGAAGAAATAATCAATCCTTCTAACGTATAAGGAATTTTTTTCCATAGTCCTGATTTAGAAAAAAAATTATATTAAATCTGTAAAAAGTTTATTTAACTGAAGCCTAAAAATTTTTAAATGTAATATAATATGTAAAGAAATAAAAAAGAGTTAAGAACACCACCAAGAATTTTTGGTACTCAAGTTTTCTCTTGAAAACCACAAACCTCCTCAATAACTAACACACTAGTCTTCAAAAATGGCACGTTACTGTTTGATTAGCCACTTTTCCAAGTACATGATTCAGCGCACTCGTCGCTCAAAGCCAATCCATTGTATTGTCGAAAATGCCATCAAAATTTCTGTAAGTAATTCAAACGTTGCTTATTTGCAGTTATCAGCGTGAATCATAGAAGTTAAATTGGTAAATATTTCAACCTCTACGTAGTAGGCAAATTATTTTCACAAAGAATGGCAATGGTAATATTTGTATAAGTGTTATGAAACTGTTGTGAACTTTTACTTGGAAATAATTATTTTTTGTTCATCGTATGAAATAGTAAACAAATAGCCTCGGCATGCAATATATTTTATTCGAAATCATACGAATGTGCTCAGTTATAACCCTAGTTTCAGGTTGAAAAGTGACCAATCATTCACTTTCTCAACTCCGTATTCTTTATTTAGTCGAAACGTCATTCTTCCCAACAGAATTTATCAAGTGTTGAGCTAACGTGTACACACCAACGCAGTGACACAAAACGAGCTATTCCAGACATGATATTACAGTTATTACAAATTATCTCAGTACCAAACGGACAAAAGAGAATAAATATATTCAGTTTCTCCCTTAAAAATCAAAAACCTCCTCAATAACCAACACACTAGCTTCCCAAAATGCCAGGTTACTGTTTCATTACCCATTTTCTCAAGTAGTAGGCTCAGTGCTCTCGTCGAAGCCACTCTATTATTATATTCGAAGATGCAGTTAATACTTCAGTTAGTAATCCAAATGTTGCTATATGCAACAATCTTCATGAAAAGTTACAAAAATTTATGATATACGATTGGCATTCCGAACGCATTTATTTATCAAAAGAAGCTATATAATGTTTGATTTTTAATAGTTTTTTAGTAATCGTCGTATATTTGTGAAAAATTTGCGAGGATCCAGAAACCAAACCGTTTTTTATTTTTTTTGAGAGCACTTACAAAGGACTGGAGAAGTTGCTGATTCTGTTTCTGCCATTCAGAAAAAACATTTTTCTTCAGATTTTTTTGGGTAGAATGGAAGTCTGGAAATCTTTCTACACTCCGAGATAACTAAATGAATATTTTGTATTGCTGTAGATGTGCGTCCAGGTATATCATTTCATGAAATGTCCCAGCACATGTGTTGTAGAATCTACAATACATGTAGAATATTGAAGAGTATATGTTCGACATATACCTCAAGGAACGCTTTTAGAATATTTGAGAAATCTTTTGCTAACAACATTATGACATACATTCCGGAATATTGAGAAAAGTACGTGCGCGGTGTATATCTGATAGACATATACCGGAAAATGACAGAGGAGTCACTCCAAATGAGATAAATCTATAGACCGATCATTCATGAAAGAACAATGATGTTGTCATACTCCCGTGAAAGAATTGAGTCAGATGGTTCGGGAGATGGACTTAATAACGGATTCTAGTAAGTGATAATACTTAAAGCTGCAAAAAAGCATTTTCAACTGCTTTGAAATGACTTTCAGACAATATCATTAATATGTATATCTCAAAATGTACTTACACTGTAGCAGATGAAACCTGTACAAAAACACTCAAGGTGACACTTACAAGTCAAATATCGTCAATGCACGTCCGCCGTTCGCGGTGATGGGCAAATGCTGCTTGTAGAACTGCCTACCACTTTATAATCTGGTGGTTATCTGACCGTCAACCATAAATTCAAAATTTTATAGTTCCCCAAGTTCAATAATAATAATTTGTCTCTATTCATATTGAAACTATTCAGCACATTGAAATTGATTTTTTTCAACAATATGGAGGGGGTGGAATTCAGTTACCCCAATTCGAAGGTAATGATATGATCTTCGTGATGAAAAAGTGGTTATTAGAAAAGCGTTTTTTGAGTAACTTATTCTCAATGACCTCAGTAAGTTGGTAATATTTAATTTTTTTCACAATCATTCGAAAATGTTCCAAAATATACTTTAGTCAAGTCAAGTCAAAATATATTTTATTGTCAGAAGAAAATAATTCTCATCGACAAAGCATTAATATACAAATTGAAATAGGCGATGCCTCATCGCCTTTGAGAATGTCTGCTGCAGATGCAGACGAAACGTCAGTTCTTGAAACCTGTGGACCACGGCTCAGAAGCCCGGAAGCACCTAACAATTCATTAATTCAAAGGATAGTTCGTCAAATCATTTCTGAGTGGAGTAATATACTTCTTCAACTATAAGATTTTTCACTTCCTTTCTGAAAGGTTCTCGATTTTTTTCACCGCGGCTGGTAGCTGATTGAACATTTTGATTCCATTGTAAATAATAGAATCTTTAACAAGTGAAGTAGTTGGAATGGGGAGATCTATATTACTGTCATGTTGGCGAGTATTGAATGAAATTATAAAAGATCTGCCAAGAGAAAAGTTATTTTTCTTTATCAAACAAACTGTCTCAAGAATAGATATTGAGGTAACTGTTTAGAACACGAGTTGGGAAAGGACCAATTGTTCATCTAGAAGAGAGGAGATCAGAAACTTACTTTGACAATTTCTAATTGAATCTTTCCCAACCTCCCATTCTTTTTTATTTTGAACGTAGTTGTGCTTCACGGTATTCGAATGCTGTTTAAATCCTGTGTATACACGCATAACAATATAACCGTGAAAAAATTTTGGAATGATACTCCATATTGATTATTCATACTTTGAATCGGTTTCTGAATATGGAGAGTAATTTTTTTTAAAAATCAATTCAGCACGTGTCATATGGTGTTTTCATGGATTGAAAGGCAACATGTTCTATATATTGCAACGGAGTTCAAGATTAATTAAAAAAAATGCAACCTCAGTTGTTCGAAAGATGATTGAACCTCAGTTTATTTAAAAATGTATACCTATTTGAAATGAGATAGATGCCACTTATCTACATATTCACTTTTATTATTTGGTACATAAAAATTATTGAACTTGTCTATTACACAAATATTAGATGCCTGATGAGGAGTACACGAAATAGGAAAAAATATTGAACACATTTGTCGATAATGATACAGTAGTTACTGAACTCATTCCAGAGCAGTAGGTAAGCGAGGTTTGAATAAATTCCTGAATATGGAGAGGAAGTTTTTTGCAACCAATTCAGCACGCATTTCACACAGTATTTTCATGGATTGGGAGGCAACATGTTCTATATACTGCAGCGCGGAATTCAAAGTTGATCTGAAAAAATGCAACGTTTATCCAGCCTTACTTTAAAAAAAATGTATATTTAGAATAAGGTAGCAGAGACATATCTTCATATTTAATTTCATTATTTGGTATCTAAAAATCATTTTCAAAACTTGTCATCAGTCTATTACACAAACATTAGATGCCTGATGCGGAGTTCACGAAAAAGGAAAAAAGATTAAACACATTTGTCGATAATGATACAATACTTACCGAACTCATTCCAGAGCAGTAGGTATCGATCTATTCACATGAGATTCAAGCCACCCACTTCCCATCTTTTTGTGCTTGTAATACACTGAAAAAGAAATCGTGATTCAAACTTTTCGGAAGTTTCGATATTTTCGAGTGGATATTCCTATAAAGTTCCGATTCTGTTTTTTCGTACTTTTCCTTCAGCTTCAGTTCGTCATATAAATTCCGTATAATTTCGATTGAATTTCGATCCTCCTTTCCGTAATGTTTTCTCATCAATGCTCTTTGACTACCATTTCCCTCTTCCATGGCCATCACTGCCAACCACGAGCATTTTCCTTTCTGTATATCTGTGCCGACTTTTCCTGTTGATGCGAAGTCTCCATAGCAGTCAAAGTAGTCGTTCTGAAATTATCATCAGAATATATTAGATTGAATATTGAGAAATTACTGAAATTAATGAAATGAAATATGTAACAGATATTTACAATACAAGGTCGATTTTGAGCATATAAGAGGCGAGAATACGGTTACGAAATATCCTAGCGCCGGCTCTGTCGCTCATAATCGCAGAATAAAATGAGGGGTCGAAGAGCGAACGTCATTTTTCCAGGAACTCTTGATTGGCGTGGAGGCTCTAGAAGATTCTCCAGAGGCGTACGCAGGTATATAAGGAGACACTTCATCGCGGAGGAGACAGTTTTTTCGCAAAGCAGAGAGAGAGAGATTAGCAGAGTTCAATCGGAGATAGTTATCAGAATTTCTAGCTTAGTGGAGAGAGCTTTGGTATTTCTGAGTGCAGAAGTCGAAGTAGAGTTTCTGTTACAGAGAGTTTTAGTACTGAGCATTGAACAGTTAGCGGAGCAATTTAAGTGATTTTATTGTATTGTGTTGTGATAAAAGTAGTTCAGCGTTGTTTGGAGTTTTAATCAACGAATCCAAGGAAATATCGTAACAATACGTTTCCTAAGTTTTATACAATATCGGCCTAGTTTTTTTCAATAATTTCCATCATCTCTACAAAAAAATAACGTCTAAAACTTGAATCAGATAGATATTAGTTATAGATTACATAATGAAGTAAAAATAGAGAATAGTTTGTGAAAAAACCCACTCGCCTGGATAATATTCCATTGACGTTTCTGAGTATCATTATTATACTAGCTGGGTTTGGTAAAAATGAGAATGAATTTTTCTAAAATGTCAATTAGTTGAAGGCAGACTAGTCACGAAGTGAATTTTTCGGAAATGTTTGATGTAGCTAGTGAACGTATCCCATAATTTGCCCATTTTCCTACTGAGGGGTTCAAGAGATAATTTCCTTCGAGCGAAACAAGACTTTAATAAACGATGACTTTTGGAACCTTTGGTGTAAAAGTTGAAACTTTTCCTAGAGATCAATTACCCTAACACCAAACTGATATTTTTGCACTCGACGCGCGTTTCGCTAACAAGGTTAGCATCTTCAGGAGAAGAAAATTGATACTCAGTATCAATTTTCTTCTCCTGAAGATGCTAACCTTGTTCACAAAAATATCAGTTTGGTGTTAGGGTAATTGATCTCTAGGAAAAGTTTAAACAAGACTTTGTCTAAGCTTGAATGAACTATTACTCTGGTAAGTTGCTTTACTGCACAGAAATTGCCAGATGGTGCCGTCTATTTGAATCAAATTCCTTATGCTTGGCATGCAAATTGAACAACAAAAAGTGACTGCTATATGATTTATGCTCGTCCTGTCATATGGGCGAGGTGTATCCATTTCAGATCTTTCTTCCTTCGAATAAATGAATAATATACACATACCCGTCAACAAAACATTTCATTTCACCCCTTTGATGGGAGTTTCATGAACCCCTTTTTTTATTTGAAAAAAAAATTCAAAAAAAGTTCCTTGAACTTCATTCTTTTCAGAGGCATACTCAAGTTTTTTTCATACACAGATTCACACGAAAAGCAAGCCCTGTAATGTTCGATGAACACCGCTTGAATCGAGGGACAAGAGATGGGAATTAACATTCACTTTACATTTTTGAAGTTTGTAAGCCTGAGGAAAAACTTTTTTCGGCAAGGAGTTCCAAAGTTCAGCTGTTCTATTGAAGAGATAACCAAGCAAGAAAGGTTCGACAGGTCTCCAAGCAAAGGGGTGGGAATTCTGTAGAATC
Organism: Zygogramma bicolorata; assembly: GCA_032362365.1. Classification (NCBI taxonomy): domain Eukaryota; kingdom Metazoa; phylum Arthropoda; class Insecta; order Coleoptera; family Chrysomelidae; genus Zygogramma; species Zygogramma bicolorata. The sequence goes on along the minus strand of JAVJAQ010004414.1, from coordinate 1,358,184 downwards.
CAAGAATCAATTTAGATATTGAGAAAAAAACAGATGCAGTTTGTTACCCTCAAGTATATATATATATATATATATATATATATGATGCGTTGTTTTTTCGGGTTTCATTCCGTGTTCTGTGGTTTTGATCCTCTGAAGGATAATTCTCACAACGTTTCGGCAAAGTCTCATTTGCCATCTTCTAGGTGATGTCTTGAGTTTCGATCTCCGAACTCGACTAATTAATTCGAGTTCTACTTCTCAATATATAGGGGTGATCATTGATGGTATCTTTGATCTGGGCCCCTTCCACTTTCTTCGTTGGTCCGCCTGCATTTGTCATCTTGTCTGGGTAATTACGTGGTAAGGTCCGATATTGTTCCTCTGGTGTAATCGGCTTGTCTTTGTTTAGTGATATAATGGATTTCCACGTTCTAGGTAATCTTTGGGCGTCGTCTCTCTTGTTCATGCTACTCGGTCGTTTCTCAATTTCGATAGCCTCTCTGATTGTTCGAGAGTAGAAGTTTTCATCGCTTGCTAATGTTTTTGTGCGATGAAAACTTCTACTCTCGAACAGTCAGAGAGGCTATCGAAATTGAGAAACGACCGAGTAGCATGAACAAGAGAGACGACGCCCAAAGATTACCTAAAACGTGGAAATCCATTATATCACTAAACAAAGACAAGCCGATTACACCAGAGGAACAATATCGGACCTTACCACGTAATTACCCAGACAAGATGACAAATGCAGGCGGACCAACGAAGAAAGTGGAAGGGGCCCAGATCAAAGATACCATCAATGATCACCCCTATATATTGAGAAGTAGAACTCGAATTAATTAGTCGAGTTCGGAGATCGAAACTCAAGACATCACCTAGAAGATGGCAAATGAGACTTTGCCGAAACGTTGTGAGAATTATCCTTCAGAGAATCAAAACCACAGAACACGGAATGAAACCCGAAAAAACAACGCATCATACTTCGTCCGTGAGAATCTTCATGCTAACATATATATATATATATATATATATATATATATATATATATATATATATATATATATATTTCACTGACAATTTCACAACTTCTTTTTACAAAGTTTTTCTCATGTATTTTATTCTGCCAGTTGATTTTATGATCAAACTGTGACATTCTTGAAAAAGGAAATAAATTTTCCGAAAGCTCGAATACTCAGAAAATAGTATTCATTTACTGAAGCTCTCCAATTGACTACAATACCCAAATATAAAAGAAACCTTTATCCTGATCAATATAATCAAATCGAACACTACTTTCCTATAATAGGTTTCATTCCTATATAGAGCTTTCTCAGGTGACAACAATATATATATATATATATATATATATATATATATATATATATATATATATATATATATATATATATATATAAATATATATATATATATGTATGTATATGTATATATATATATATATATATATATATATATATATATATATATATGTTCGGCTGGGCTGCCGCGGTTAGAAATGTGCTGGTTGGAACTTCCGGTTGATCCGCGTCTGGAATGATTTTCTTGTCTACGTTTCGGCTCATTTTTCAGCAATTTTTGGTTCTGAGTTGTCTCACTAGCTGGCTATCATCACTGGAAACGTAGACAAGAAAATCATTCCAAACGCGGATCAACCGGAAGTTCCAACCAGCATATATATATATATATATATATATATATATATATATATATATTGTTGTCACCTGAGAAAGCTCTATATAGGAATCAAACCATTTCCAATTATTATGACACTAATCGCTAAAAATGTGAAAAATCTAAAACATTGTCAAATTTCTCACAGAGTCCCATCGACCTCTCATCCTACAATTGGTTTTTGTGGCCATCACGAAAACAAAACACGAAATTGAAGGAAATATAATCACTTAACAATAATACGAAAGCGCTGAAGGGACATGCTGGAAAAATATAATAATTGCCATTTGGAATTGACAATTAGGTGTAATTGGTAGTTAAAACTGACAATTACGTATAATTGCCAGTTTGAACTGGCAATTATTTTTAATTGACAGTTTGAACTGACAATTATACATAATTGCCAGTTCAAACTGGCAATTATAGCTATTGAAAACTGAATGGGATGATAGAAAACTGAAGTAAAATTGAAAGAGAACTGTTATCATGATAATAGTCAAGTGAATAAAATGTTCAACAAGTGGAAAAAGTGTTGCTCATATTCATTATGTTAAATCATGAAAAATCATCAATCGTGAAAATAATCCGCTCCGAAGAAGAATCAACTCACCTGAATCTGATAAAATTCTCCCAAGCGTAATGTAATAGGGAGAACAAGTTTCTGCATTTCCTCTGGAAAATTCGCTAATCGTAACACCATGGGTATGAAGAAAAACATTGCTCCACCCTTTCCTCTGGCAACCAATTGGTAATGAGCCATATTAAACTTTTTCAAATCGCAAGTGATCAAATCGAGAGTTTGGCCAATCATCATATTGAAATTCAGATCGTGAAAATACTCGACGATCTGTAAATACTGCGGGTGAGATGAGAAATACTTCTTCAGCACTTGGTATACTGCGTTTTCCACGTAAATGGCATCTATGACAGCTCTTTCATACCGACGTCGTCGTTCCTGTACCAGCACGGGACGCTTCCCCTCGTTTCCGAATGGTCCACGATGTCGTCAGTCATCACAATTGCTGCTTCAAACTACAAAAAAATGTTAAACTCAGTTTCATTTTAGATTTTTCTATTGTCTAGGGCCTAGCTGTACACAGTTAAGAGCATAGATCACAGAAACATGTCAAGATAGGCAACAGCATACTTTTATCGATCAAAAACTTGAATCCAACCATTCAACAAAATTGCACGGATTAGAGAAAATGTTGAAACTACAAATACAGAATACAATATTATCGACGAGTTAATGACGGATTTTCCATACTTAGATCGTTCGATACAAACCAACCAATATTTAAAATCCATCTTGCCACCAAATTACAACACATCTCCTGTGTGAGAGCAGTTTTCTTCGGATAATATGGCTTCGAATACCTTTTTTTTCCGCTCCGTGGAAGCCGTCTGACCTGTTTTTCACAACCAGGTCTCTGGAAAGCACCTCAGCCTCTAGGGCTTATTGCGCTTTACTTCCCTATATTTCATGACACCCATTCCAACAGCCTTGTCCCCTGCACAAGTTTGTGCAGGTTGATTGCTGGGTGTTTGTCATATTCTTCTGGATCCAGAATTGGTTTTCCATATATTTGTTGCCTTTTGTGATCCAGAGCCTCACATTCGCAGAGTACGTGTCGAGCTGTCTCCGTCCCTTTGTTGCATTGTCTGCAGCTAAGGTCGCCGTTGTACAGCCCTATCTTGTTCAGGTGTCCTTTGAATGGACAGTGTCCAGTCAGTAGCCCTGTTATAATCCTAATCTGATTCCTGTTACACTGAAGCAGGTCTTCAGTCTTTTTCTTCAACGGTCCTTTTATGAAAGTTCTCCCGTGAGCACTACTAGGTAGATTTTCCCAGTAATCTCTGTATTTTGTTCTCACCCAATTCCTTATATGGTTCCGTACCATCGTTTTGGGTACCCCCACTGCTGGTTCGGGTCCAGTATATGGTGTCGATGATCCTTGCCTTGCAAGCTCATCGGCTTTTTCATTGCCTGTGATACCTGAGTGACCTGGGACCCATTGTAGCGCAAGTCTATTATGGTCTGCCAGATTTTTCAGTTCCTCGCGGCATTCCCATACCAGTCTAGATGTCACTCTGGGGTTTTTCAATGCCCTAAGTGCAGCTTGGCTGTCCGTAAAAATATTGATCCTCCCATTTCGTTGGGACCTCAGATTGATTGTTCTCGCGCATTGGAGTATAGCATACATTTCTGCTTGAAAAACAGATGTGTATGGTCCGAGCGGGTAGCTGTACCCTAGGTTCCTCCCCGCACAGTATACACCGGCCCCTGTACCCTACCTTAAGACGACTTACATTATATGACGCAGTTGAAAAGGATACTATATCTGTAACTTACCTGGAATTTTGAGAAAAATGAGAGTGTTATGTAAGTCTTCTTTCGATAGGGACATCGTGAATTTCGTAGAAAACCGTACTCAGAACACAAGATATAGATTGAAAATGTAATTTTGAGGAAATTTTCATTGCTTGGTGGTTTCATTCACCCGATCCAAGTATAGAAAATCACTGGGTGATTCTTGAAAAAAAACATGATTTTTCCGCGCATTTTTTAAGAACCATGGTTTTCATCAACTACTCTCTACTATTAGAATAAAAGACTGCTCATAAATCACAGAAACCTTTTTTATCGAAATAAATTCAAAAGAAATGCTTCAAAGAATTCAAAATTTCAAATACGCATTGAATGTCAGATAGTCGTCAAAACCAATTAAAACTATCATAGAAGTTTTCGTTTCACAACCTTCACCCCTAGTTGGAACAAAATAAGCGCCATTAGCGCTCTCGCTCTTCGTTGACCCTAAGCTTTACATTCTTGAATTTATTTCTGTTTTCTATGGTTATACGCCTGAAAAACATTTCCCCGAAGAGATCATCGTGAATCATTCGAATTACTTTTTCTAATTGAAACAAGTCGGGTATTGATTTATATGTATTTGAAAAATGAAAGTTATGGGAATTTATTCAGCGATTTTGTTAAAAATAAAAGTTGGTACTATTTGCTTTTTCATTCCCATTCTCTGAAAAACTTTCAAATAAAGTACTTTGTTGGAAAGTTGTAATATTGGGAATTGAACTGCGGTCATGATGCTAAGTACGAATTTAAAGTATTCAATTTGATGGAAACAGTTGCAAATGAATATACCAGTGAACAATAATGAATTTCCTCAATATGCCTTTCTGACCATTTTAAGGAGGCTGAAACCGATATCTCTCTGGTCGAGAAGAGAAGATACTTGCAATTAGTAGTGGCTGCGTCTACAGATATTCCAAGGTCAAATGTCAAAAAATCGTTTTTCTACCCATTTTATACAATTATTTCTCTTTCTCTGGGATTTATAATCTATAATTACAATAGTAGATATAAGAGATATTAAATAAATAGGTACACAATTATTGAAAGAAAACTTGAATATGACGTAATAGCTGATAGGAAATGCAAATTATTAAGAATTACATATCTATCAATAACTCATAGATTTTATACTGCGTGTTTTCAATAGGATCTACCGGTTGAACTCGAATGATAGGTACTATAAATAGTTGAACACTTCACGCTCTATGCACTCTATCTCGAAAATGAAGATATGAAGAAAAACTCAGACAAACGATGCAGAGAATTTGATTCTCTACAATATTCATAATACATGTACACAGCAGAAAACCCACAGAAAATGAGATATTTGCGCAAAAATGTGTGAAAAATCGATTTTATGACCTTTGAATATCTGTTGTTTTAGGGTGTCAAACTGAAGGTTTATACAAATTCATAGCTGACTATCTCTTACTCTAAGGTTAAACAATACGACTGGACTATAAAATACCAATAATTACAAAATACGCACTGAAAAATCTGTTCCGAAATGAAAGTAATTTTCAGAAAGCATTCCAAGTTCCTTCATAGTCTTTGAGAGAGGCCTTAATAAATTCAAGGAAACCAAACTATTGTCAGACTTCACCTATTACAAAAATATTCTCAATTACACTACAGCAGCAATACGACGAGAAAAAAAAGCGTATCTGAATTTTGTGCTGTGTAATAAAAATGCAAAGACTAAGTGGAATACTCATGGATGGGACAATGATTAACACTCATTTTCTTGGCAGTAATCAAGTCACAAAAACTCCTGAACACTTGAATTTGTTGAAGAATTACTCGACAGAGACAAACCCACTCTTCAACTTCCACACGATAGACAACAATACATTTTTTTTTGCTGTTACAGGTATCAGTTTGTTTTCTGTTTATCAGAATTTTTCTTTATTTTTCTTTCTTCCCCTCTTGGCTCCACTTGTCAACAACCTATAGCAATCTGTCCAGTTTCACTTTTTTCTCACTCTTCGATTGTTATTGAATTTACCCTCATTTTCAATTATAAACTAACTCATTACCCATTTGTACATACACTTATTCTACTTACATCATTAAACTAATCATTAATTCTTCTCCCATTATGGTGTTCCAATCTTTTATTTATTTCTCCAAGATTATCCTTTCTTTGAACTGTCGACCTCACTTTCTTATTGTTCATGAATAACTTATATAGAGTGTAATTTTATTATTCCATTTTCATTTATTTTTCGTTTCACGTAATATTTAATAAACTACTTTCTTTTTTAATGATGCCTTAGATCCTGAATCGACCAATATTTTTAGCCCCTCTTCTTCAATTTTACCTTTTAAAATTTATAAAACTATTATTTGATCATTTTCCCATTATCTTCTGGTGTTATAAATTCTATAGGATGTTCGTAATATGTCTCTTACTTTTTGTATGGTTTACTTATTGAAAATTTTGTTCCCCATTATGATTATTGCTGGATTTATCTTGAATTACTCGAGTTTCCTCTGTCTAAGCTTTTCGTTCTTCGTTGATAATATTCCTGCCTGTTTCTTTCATAATCATTATTATAATTTCCTTGTTCCTCTCAATCGGAATTTCTTCTTTGATGTTTATTCATTTGCTTTGTCTAATTAAAATTCCTATTCTCGTATTGTCCTGCTCTGTTTCCCTGATAGTTCACGTTTTGTTGATTATGATTATTCTTTCCGTTAATTTGGTATCCTTGCCCATGATTATTTTGATATCTATTATTTTCATGGGAACCTCTATAATGATTGTTATTATTTCTATTTTAATTATTTGTCTGATAATTTCTATTTCGAGTGTAATTTCTGCATGTTTGATAGCCATTATCGTTATTATTATTTTTTCTTTCATCATTATAGCTTTCATCTTGCCTTAAATTTCTATATTCATTATTATGTCTATTAAAATCTTGTCGACCGTTTTCCTTGAACTCCGAGTTCCCAAGAAATACCCTTCTGCTGAAGTTACAGTAAATTTGTTGTTCCTGGCCGAGGGATTAGATTTTGACAAATTGGACATTGCCGACGCCGTGTGCAACCTTCTACGCCATTTTGGTGATGGAAGATTAATTTTGTATGAAACTCTCTTCGTGAGGTGAGTCAAAGAGAAAACCAATATTAATTTCGCCGTAGTATAAAACAGTATTCTCTTTCTTTCATAGCATTTCAGGATGGTTTTGGAAAGAACCTGATTATTTGGAATTTCATCCATTATTTGTAATATTACCAGTTAGCATTTGGAATATGCCCCGCTGAGTTTATTCGATGGGTTGAGTTTGCCCACACTTTAGATGTTCAGGCGTATGAGTATGACTTGTATATAGTCGATGGATAAGGAAATACCATGTATCTAGTAAATGGATAAGGAATTGGGATTTATATATGAGAAAATGGCCTCGGGATTGTAACAACTATGGGTATGGTTGTGTAAAACATGCTGATTTGGTCATAAGGGATGAAAGCACCAGTACCATAGGAGTTTGTCGTAATCTTCGAAGAAGCCACCAGTACCGAGATTGATAAATGTCAGACATATAGGTTCTGAATCATGCTACTGTTCTTTGGGTATTTATAACTAAATGATTTCACTATTTTATTTCTATCACAATGAACTGGTGTAAAACCACCGCACAGTACTGAGCGATCGCTATTGACTAATCACAGTCAGTAGCATATGTTTCTCATTTTTCTTTACGTATATTGTCAACATGTTTATGACAGTTCCTTCGTAGATACGGGAAATATTTGACTCAGAAAAGATCAACAAGAATACCTTATTGTTCTTTCGACCTTCTCATAAATTAATAGGGTAATTTCAGGTGTAAATAAATGTACAGGAAATATCTGAAGTCGATTACGAGTAACGCTACAGGATCAGAACAATAATCATCATGAACGTTGAGGTATACCGATAATGAACTGATTGACCACAAAAAATATAACTTCAATTTGGCCATTACTACAAACAAATTTCCACTGGGGTGAAAGAGTGCCAACGTTATTCCCATACCCAAATGCGATAATCCCACGGAACTGGCACACCTCAGACCAATAACTCTACTTCCCATTTCATCAAATATATTAGAAAAAATCTTGAAGGAAAAAAGCCGAGCTTTGTGGAAAAATATAATATATATCTTGACTTCTGTACAGTCTGGGTATCGAAAATTCCACAGTACCACTATAGCATTGTTGGATATCAGTGTTGACATCTTCAGAGCGATTAATATGGATGAAATGATATGTATTTTCTACTAGCAATCTTACAGACTGTTGCATCGCGACTGCAATAAATTCAAAATTTTTGTATTCGATTTACTTACGGTATTCGACATTCGAAAATATGAGCACATAAGCTCGAAATTTAGAGATTCTGTGTGTCTTAACTGCGTAAAGTTCATCTTTCAACACTGACTCATAAGGTTTTAGAGTCAGGCGAACCAACTTATTTTCGCGATAGACTAATCACCTTCATGAGCAGAAACCAAGTAAACACGAGCAAAAATAATTCACTAGTAATCCCTGGACACTCCAAAGCACTATTTACGCGTAGCTTTTCTTACATTACATCCAGACATTATAATTCGCTATCCAAAAAATTCTGGAATTATTCTTCACATATATTCAAGAAGAGATTACAGGTAACACTTAGATGTACCCAGGACTGAACTATTGCTGTTGAACAGCGCCTATCTCTTATCTTTCCTAATATTCGCTCGAAATACCTACCAGAAAAATGCAAGACATTTTCTATATTAATATCGTTTTCTTCTTTATATGCGCTATAGTATAGTTCTATACAGCATCAGTTGCTTCCAATGGTTGAGATGAAGAAGAGCTTTAGCTGATACTGTGCCAATTCACCTTTTTTTTTGCTCCATTGTACAAACTTGTAACTCGTTGGTGAATCAAGTCGATTATTATTATTATTATAACGGGGAAGTCTGTGTGTCGCCATCTTGTGAGTATACACCGATAGTCCTTGTCAGTATCCGTCTCTACAGCAGTGTTTGACGTTTTGGCGACGGACGGGCGGACAGACAGAGTATTATATCATTTTTGATTGACATATATTGAATTTTTGATCTGTGGATTTCAAGGTGATGGGCTGATGATAATTGTACCATTCATAACGAGCACAAGTATTCAATTCACTCACCAGTCTGCCGCACCAGGCTAAAATAGTAGCCAATTTCATATTCTCTTCTGTCAAATTTTCCGGTTTTTCCAGATTTTTGTAGGCGCTTATGGTACCAATACCTCGAGAATTGGTCCAGAAGTTCACGTTCTTTTCTAGGAATGTCTTCATTTTTTGTTTCAGATCTTCATCTTTATTCCAAGGTTTAACGTTCGTCAGGGTTTCCACAAGCTCGGGGAAGAACGATAAAAACTGCTTTTGATCTTCTTCTGAGAATAGCTTAACTTTGTGGGGTGGGCTCATGTTCTCTTCTGGACGTTTACTGTTTGGGGAAAAGAAATTAGTTTCATGCACGATCCCTAAAGAATATGTTTCTAATCTACATTCAGGTTCGAAAGTTACGAATGCGCTGGGGAGACAGATAAATTGTTTTGTATAATCGACAGTTCAAACTATCGATTGGCCATAATCGACAGATCAAAGTGTCGATTACCTGTAATCGACAATTCAAACTGTCGACTATCTATAATCTGCCCTTCAAAATGTCAATTACAGATATAATCGACAAGGTTCAGTTCTGGCGCCCACTTTGTTTCTGCTTCATATCAATGATTTGCTCGAGAAAACATCTTGTTCAATACATTGTTTGGCGGACGACAGTACTTTTCATACCAGTTTCTGTTCCAGAGTCCCCATTCCAGCTCGAGAAACAAAAATTCAAAGAAACATTCACGTCGACTTGGTTAAAATAATAGAATGGAGTAACATGAACTTGGTGGAATGAAATGCTACGAAAACCCAGGCATCTCTCTTCTCAAGAAGAGCCGATCTATCGTCATCTAATATTCAGATGTCAGGAGTAACTATTCCTACAAAATCAGGTATCTCGATACTAGGAACTACGATCATTGGCAATCTTTCATGGGAAACCCATGTGAGATCGATCGCTAAAAGTGCTTCCCAGGAACTTGGATTCCTATTTCGTGCGAAGAAATACTTCACTTCTCGTCAGCTTCTAATGATCTACAAGGCTCAGATACGACCTGTCATGGAATAGAGTTCTCATGTGTAGAGTTCGGCACCAAAACATTCATTGAGGCTTCTCGATTCTATTCAGAGAAAGGCAATTCGTCTTGTTGGTGATTATCGGTCACTTCATTGGAAGTAGCAATATCTACACGGATGACTCGACGACTACAGAATTCCACCCCTTTGTTGTGAATTTGGAAACCTGTCAAACCTCTCTTGCTCAGGGTTCTTTCCTCGATAGAACAGCTGAGCTTTGGAACATTGCCAAAAAAGGTTTTTCCTGAGGCTTGCAAACTTAAGAAATTCAAAGTGAATGTTAATTCGTATCTCCTATCCCTTGATTCACGTGAAGTTCTCCGAACATTACAGGGCTTCCCTTTCGTGTGAATCTGCATATAAAAAAAAGTTCATACCCTCCAAACTGTCGATTATATAATCGTGATTTCGATTTGACTATCTATCTATAATCGACAGTTGAAACTGTTGATGTTATTTGGCCAGCATCCTAAACAAATATAGTAACTATTTACTAATTTGATGGAAGACAATATTATCCTGATTATCATAGTATGCATTTGTCGCCAATTCTACCCCAAACTTTGAAGTTCCAACACCAGGGTTTTCAGATATCTCAAATACAACTAATGGGCTGCCCCTTATTACAGTTTTCCACATAAGGGGATCGAAAAATATAAGAAAAAGAAAGGCAGAGTGAAAATTTTATACTTGAATTACATTATTCTTCACAAACTCTCTTTATCTACTACATCGAGGAGAGGAATTTTATTAATGCCTGAAGTATTCTATCTTGTTTATTCGTTAGTCTATTCTCTTTTAGGGTCAGTTCATAGTTCTGGAATCCATTTTTTCGGTTTTCTCTTCCCCAGAAATGAAATTTCTTATAATATCTATTTTTTGGGCAAATTTGTATATTTGTAACTGCAAATTGAAAAGATGCAAATTTGTATGAGGCGCCGTTTGGGTCAAAAGTGTTTTTGCAAATATATGTAATATCATGCTAATATATTTATTAACTTTGGCAATATTTTTATTTTGTGTTCCGATATATTTATTTTCTACCGAACATAACATATTTACGTTTTGAGTGTCACATATACAGGGTGTTTCTCAAACACATGCTAATATTCAAGGAGGTGATTCTTAGACCCATTTTAAGAAAAAAACTTCCTATAGACGTATGTCCTAAACGCCTTAACTTCTGAGATACAGGGTGGCAAAGTTTTTATTAATTTGTAAAAATTTTATAAATGGAAACCAAATTCGCAATTGCTCTTCGTTGTTCAATAAAAGTGCTGAAATATATTGAGATCGAATATAATTGATGTAACATTACGATACTTTCTTCGTAGATTTTTGGGTTTTCAACTTGGTTTATAACCTACTACAATCTGAAAAAAATCAAGAATAAGTCAAAAACGATTATTAAAGAAAAAGAATTTGTGAACAACTTCCGAGAACGGAAATGGTTTTAGATTCCGAAACGTTATCTACGATAAGTGTTTTTACATACATCAGTTCTTGATTTTTTTTTGATAGGCAAATTTGGGTTATGAGGAATTGCTTACTAATTGGTTGTGTTTCATTCAGCATGAACCGTTTTCTAATTTACGCAACAACTCTCTGGGGTAGATTAGAAGTCAGCCCTTATATACTTGTCTAGATTCTATTAATAATAATTGAGTTCTTCGGATTGTGTTAGGATGAAAATTCCAAAAACTGCGATCAAATATCGTATGTTATTTTGAAATGGAGAAATCTAACAAACCTATTCTGGAGCCATTCCAAACGGAATTCATACAAGTTCAATTCACTTTTTACAAATGCATAATACACAGATTTGAATGCACCCTCTTTATTGAAATCCTTGCAGACTTAGGTCTACAAAAAGAACTGTAGGGTTGTTATGGTGAACATGTGAGCTAGAACTCATTTTGGAATCAAAATATACTCCTAGGTCACTGATACAACTCTGTTTATTATAGTGTTATCGAAAGAGTACTTTGAAGAGAACTGAAATACTATAGATGAAAAGTTTTTGTGCGAAGAAATACATGCACCTTTATTATTATTTGGTTTCAATTTATTTTATAAGCAGTGATATCAAGTACCACCACTATAAGACAACTGAATTTCAACTCCGAGTATGAACTGTATGAACTTATGGAGTTTTGTTTCAATGAATGGTATCTTTCACCCTAATGGCTAGGGGGGCTGCGTCCCCCTACCCATGGTCTGATTTGACAGAATGCTATGCTAATTCTTACATTTTTTAATAGTTTTTCCCAAAAAAACTACGGGGAAAAGCACCACAAAATAGTAATGATGTCTTTGTTACAAGAATTGTATGGGATTCTTAACATTTCGTACTCACCACTTTTCCTTCAGCGTGCAAAGTCCATTTTTTGCCTCTGAAACTCCACTCACTTTAAAAAAATCAATCAGCGCGAATTTTGAATGATTGGGAGCAAGACTTCTACCGATAATTTTCAACATGTTTCGTTGAGATTTAAGAACCTAATGATTCAATAAACATAACGTGTGTTTTTCGAAAAGTTATAGTTGATACATGAAAGACAGTGATTATACAGTGATTATATAAAATCGATAACTGATGATTTGCAAATGGGGTCCCAAATCCCCTTATGACATTGTATTGTAGAAGCTACAAATACATTTGTAAAGCATGAGATAATGAGCTTAAGTCTTCCTGCCACTTGACCGAAAAGAAGGTCGTTACCTCTGATCTTTGCCCTTGAGATATATATAAAACCCTAATTCATTATTATTTCAATTACAATTTCTGTTTTCAGAGAGAACAAAAAGATGTTTGATTATTTCAGGATAAGAATGCTTCCGAACATCATTATGACCTTGGTACATGAATAACAACTAATATTCAAAAAAACTACGCATTTCCGTTGGAATAGAATTTATTGAACCCCAAAATGGCTTTCCCTCTAGAATGATATCCTTTGATTTCGAAGGAAAGTTACCTCAAAAATATTTAGCGGATACACAGAATATTCGTAACATGTAAACGATAGACAGGATGAAATACCGAGAAACCTAACAATCTATCAGCTCGAAATATAACTTTTTCAAACATTCATTGAATATAATATCAAGACTTTCATTAGATCATTCTTTGTTACAGGGTATATTCAATGATAACTTGCTATCTGCATAACGGAATCTCAAAGCATTATTTGGATGCAGATTATTTGTAGAGTACCAGTTGTAAATGATATTTATACTTTCTTGAATTGGATAAATCTCCACAACTTGAGATGAAATAAAAACCATGATGTCAACAGCATGAAATAATTTAGGATATTTTATGTTTTGTGTAAAATCATACCCAATAGCACAAACATATTCAATATTACGGGAATATCAATCTTATAGTGTAGATATCATAGTAGCCACAAAAAAGAATGTGAACATTCGGCCATATTAGATCAATATTAAATAATATAGGTATCGACAATCAAGGTATATTCGATTGATGTCACTTAATAATTCTCAGTTGTTGTATTCTGTAGGAACTCACACGTTCACATGTACTAAGCGTATACTAACCTGGAAAAAACTCTGACCGACTCGGGGTTTAAACTCATGACCTCCACTATGGAAATATCATTGTCGACCACTATATACTCTACGTCACGGAGAGACTTGTTTTAAGAAGGAGTTGGGTGGTATAGATGTGGTGACTTTAAGTATTGTTCAAGACAACATCAAAATGTTAAAAAGTTCAGTTATAATTAAGATATACTTGAAAAAACAATGAAGGAGTATGTGATGGCGGTTCGGAAAATCAAACATGCTGTGCAAAAAGTTCTGGAAGTGATTTTGTGGTAGTGAAGTTCACCACATATCGATATTTCAATTTTTCCAATTTTTTTAGGAATAATACATCATAAATATTACCAATATGATATATGTTTGAATACGCTAAGTGATCACTCTTAAAATCCCGATACCCCTTTCAGGTTGTGATTCGAAAATGACGATTTGAATACTTCCGTTTTACTGTGAAAACAATATTCAACCAATATCAGAATTCGCATATCTATATTGCAGTATTATGCCAATATGCCACATAATGAGATAACTCAATATTGTAATCTACGCTCCCAAACAATGTGAAATATTTATTGGAATTCCGCTATTGAAAATTAGGTATATACAAAATATGCGGACAATGTTGAAATCTCTATGTTGTTAAACTAATAATATTCATTGTCATTTGATATGGTAACTCTGATATTGGTTATAAGTTATCAAACCATTTCATCAATATTGAACCTTATAAAATGCTCTTGAAAAATATTGTCAATAGTGAACCAATATTCATTTTGAAATGTCGTTTTCTCAATACTAATTCATATTGGATCAACATCATTTTTTTCTCTTATGATGTATCAATATTGGACCAAACTGAATTCGGGGTTCAGCCAATATGATATTCTTCTTGGGGAAAGAAGTGAATCTAAACAAAAGTGGTCCAAGGTTATTTCCTTGACAAAACCAATTTCGAACTGAATCGTCCCAGTCCAACTTCCTTTTCCAGGACAGATATCAAACATTAATCCATCCTTGAGAGAAGAATCTTCCCCTTTCATTAGCCGCGAAACCTAACCACTGCACTAAGTCCCTGTTCCACATTGCATTTTTTTACTGTTTCATTAAAGGATCTACACTCATTATTTCATCATATTCATTCGTTTTCATCTCTGTAAACCTTGTTTTGTAATTTTGTTGAAATCCACATCAGTAATCACAGCTCCTATACGCACGTAACAATTCAAATTGAAGTGGATTTTCTGTAACAATTCCGTTTCGTCAAGTATCGAATATCGCCGGCATACCTTGCCTTATAGGAAAAAGTATGTGAGAAGCGAAAGAAAACACGACAAAATGGGTATATCCATGCATGTCTGTGTGTCGATAGTCACTTTCGTTTAGTTTAAATCCGTGGTCGTTGCGAGTGGGTAGGTGTAAGTGAATTGGCCCAAGGTCGGCTCGTACAGGGGGCAACGGCTCTAGGCTGGCCTACGCCGCTTGTGGTACAGGGTGAGCAAAATCGAGTGCAGTTTTCGATTTTTATCCCTACCGAAGTTATAAATGAGACCGATGCTCACTTTGACACATCTGGATGATTCTGAAGGGATTTATTTCGACTTTTCTGACCAGATGATCCTCCTACAATAAAAAGGATTACAAGTTTTGAATTTTTTTTTCGAATGATTCTCGTACAATATAATTAATATGTGAAATGAAAGAAATATAAAGAAATGAAAACACAACGAACAAAGAACACAACGTGAACCAAGGGACAAGAGGTACGCTAACATTAACTGAACAATTTTGAAGTTCGTAAGCCTCAGGAAAAACCCTCCGCGGCAAGAAGATCCAAAGTTCAGCTGATTGGAAAAAGACCCCTGAGCAAGAGAGGTTCGACAGGCCTCCAAGCTCATAACAAAGGGGTGGGAATTATGTACTCGTCGGGTTACCCGTGTAGATACTGCCAAGGGTGGAACGATTGACGACAATGCAGAAGAGCACTGACCGCAAAAATAAAGATAGAAGAGAGGCAAACAAGTCTCCCAACATTCTACGATGCTCCAATGAAGTGAGCAAGTCCGTGAGAGATGAATCGCCAAAAAGATTGCCTTTCTATAAATAGAATCAAGAATCTTCAATGAATGCTTTGGTGCCCAGACCACACATGAGAAGTATACTCTTAGATGGGACGTATTTGTGTCTTGTAGATCATTAGAAGCTGACAAGAAGTGAAATATTTCTTCGCACGAAATAGAAATCCAAGCTTCTAGGAAGCACCTTCAGCGATCGATCCCACATGATTTTTCCTTGTGAGAGCACCACTGATAATAATTCCTACCATCGAGATACTCGACTCTGTACCACCAGCAGCTACTGCTGACATCTGAATATTTTGAGAAGAGGCATGCCTGGGTTTTCCCAGCATTGAATTCCACCAAGTTGATATTACCCATTTCTATTATTTTCGGCAAGTCATCGTTAATACTATTGCCGCTAATGCCTATCTGTATTTTTGTTTCTCATGCTGATATGGAATTTCTGGATGAAAAACTAGTATGAAGAATACTGCTGTCCACAAAACTATGCACTGTAAAATATTTTTTCCCCAACAAATCATTTATATGAAGCAGGAGCCAAGTGGGCGCCAGAACTGCACCCTGTGGAACACTATATTTATAGAGAATATCAGACGATACTCCATCCAGCCACATATAGTGACCTATCAGACAAGAAAATCTTCAACAGGGCACACAGGCACACAGTTGACGAGGTTAACCATAAGATTGCATTCCAGAAAGTAGACCCCGATGGCGAACTCGGTCAAACGCTTCGGAAATGTCGAATGCAACAGCGTTCCTCCAACTGTTTCGAAGAAATGCTTTCAAATATTTGAAACGTACGCCAGTAAGCCACTGGTTGATCTTTGATGGCGAAGTCCGTATTTTCGATCATTAGTCATTCCCGATTCCTCCAGATATTTGATTAGGTTTTTCCATAACTTTGGAAATGGTAGAAAACGATGCAATTGGTCCATAAATACAAGATAAAGTTTTCTTTCCTCTTTTAGGAACTGGCTGAACTCTGACTGTTTTCCAGGACTCACAAAAATCCCCCCAAGTTATACGAAATGTTGAACAATTCGCAACAAGTCGACAGGCGTGATATTCAGGGTTTTTTTTCTCGATGAGTCCAAAGTAGAATTCTCAGCAAACATATTTGCAAACATATTTGCTTTTTGTGGGCGGTGGTGGCTTGTGATCGAATCATCTTCTTTAGTTAAGGGGAAAATGAACTGAAAGTGAAATTTTTGGCGACAGCTTTAGCATATGACCAAAATGAACGAGAAGCGTTTGGACATTCAACAAGTCTTGAACGAATTCTTTGATTATGTTGTTCTTTAGCAGCTTCAATTGTTTCACTACATCTATTTTTTGCGTTGACATACTCCTTTCTAGACCTACATTTTGGCGCCAGCGATTGAATGCAGCTTGTTTGGATGTGACAGCTCTACAGCATCTTCTATCGAACCAGGGTTTCTCAGACATGACATTTGCTGGGAATATCGTTTTTTATTTTGGTCAACACATACTCTTTAGCATTTAGACAAGTTACAATTTTCGGACTACCCTTGTAGTACTGAGGATTCTTGTTCCTCTTTCTTCTCCCTATCTCTCCTCATTTTCGTTTGTGTTCGGAATCACAAGTAAAAAGGTAACGATGAAATCGAAAATACAAGTCAAGCTATCACCAAAATCCCCATTTGAATGTAAACAAACCGGCATCAACATAAGTTCTGGCGTCAGAGAGCCTTTCGATTTCTATTTCATTTTATTGATTTCAACTTACTCTCAATATATCATTCAAAAAGTAAAAAAAATTTTTGCTTTGCAATGACTTGAGGCTCACATTTGTTTTACCATATAATTTCATAGGAATGTTATTGTTTTGAACCTAATGAAAACAACGAATTGGTTGGTATTTTCACCAAATATACATCCGATTCGGAGTTCTCGAGGATTGTGCAAAAAATTCAAAACTGAAAAAAAAGGTAGAATGCCCTCTTGCGGAAATTGATAGGTAACTGTTCTATAAATTATGGTCTAACGGAACTGCTCACGAACGGAGATGAACAAGTTCGGAAAGCGCATGATTAGTGATAATTTCACGTTTATTTCGAAATAACGTAACTTCGCTAAAAGTTATATAACGTTTTCGATAATGGCAACGTGCGTTGGCTATGATCGCTCGCTCATTATACTCAGTTTCTGATTCAGGCACACAAGATAACGGTTCATTTCATCCAGTAGAGACGAAATGACGACAAAAATGTGTTTGCGAAGATTTGAAGAAACTGTTGTATATTGTGTTGATGAGTTAATATGAGGTCTTGGAAAATACCGGAATGTCTAGTAATTTGCTCATTTATCATTTATAACCTATGGTCATGTTGAAAAGTGACCAATTCACTCACAAGAAAACGAGGTCGGCAAAATATTTTTTCGACCTCTTGGCACTTTCGCATCACCATCTTCATCTTTTATTAAAAACTTCGTTCTGTTTATAGAAATTTACAAAGTGTTTACGTCCCCGTCATCTTGTCCACACCAACGTATTTATGCAAGACAAGCTCACTCTGACACGATATATAAATTAACACACACTATTTCACTAACGAACCTACAAAAAGACATAGATCTCACTTTCCCCCTTTTTTAAATCCTTCATTTAACGTCGGCCTATTTCCGCTACCAAGGCCAATCACCGACGCCGTTGAGCACACCTCCCCCAACCGAAAATTTTGCCGTACCCTCTGGTATTCCTACCAGACGTAGGGATCATTTAGGAGCCCAACATCCATGAACTTGGGACCGCCGGCTTTACGTCCCCTCCGAAGGACGGCATATCCTCAATAAATCTTGTGCTCATTGATATATTGCCTGCGAGCAATTATATGCTATTTTGCTTCAGTTATATGGGCTTTCGAAGCGGCATTTCCCTGTATGAGGTCGCCCATCCAAGAACGCTCGACGCTACTTAACTTCAGATGTCGAAGTACTGTCAGTCAACCTGAACAGCTTGGCCCCCACTTTCCCCTTCGAAACCGCGGAACTCTTTACTAGCTAGAGCCTCACGCAGTTTTCGAAAATAACAAGTCAGTACTTCATCAGCCATTTTCTAGTACAGCATCTGTCGTTCATCAGGGCCAGTCCATTTCTATTGTGCATAATGCCGCCGATACTTCAGTATTCAAGCTTATTTTCTATTTGCAGCAATCCTCGTGACACAACTGAGATTTGTTGAATATTATTGGTATGCCAAACGCAATAATCAAAGGCAACCAAAATGTAAATACTATATTGTAGTCCGAGGGATCAAAGTCATTCTGTCTATCCTGATGCGAAAAGATCTCCGAAGGATATAAGAGAACTTTAATCCAGTGGTGTACAGAGTAATTTTTGCACTTCAGGAAAAGTGAAAAGAATTGTTTTGAAAAATAACTCATTAGCAATCTAATCATAATGAAAGTTTTGATATACAATCAACAAAATGAATGATACGCAGCGCTGTTGAGGAAGGTTATGTCAAAAATTTCTCAGAATCAAAAAAATCGTTTCTTATCAGATTTTTGCAAGCATCTCAACTGAAACAACTAGTCACTACTGCTGCAGAAAATAATTCGATGCTTGTTCGAAACATATTTCAATTAAAATCTGCAGAAATTAAAAGATAATTTTCAATCATGTTGATAATTAACACCACTGCACATATGTATTCTCTTACATTCATTCAGAAAAAAATTGGTTCAAATTGAAATACACATTTGATTTACCTTCCGAGTGAGTTTATTCGTTTCGACTTGATATCTCAAGATAATTTATCATATTCTATCATTTCCCTAATAAAAACTAAATTTTGTGAAATACTTGAGTTATTTTCAGCCAGAATGAGTTATTTGTTCTGTTTTATTATATGCAAGAATATCACTCAACTTTTTCAGAGAAATTATTATCTGATTTTGTAATATTTGATGCAGATTTTTTTTCATTTTGGAAGAAATTTACACAATCATGCTACAAAGATCGAGTGTGGTTAAATAATGGTGACTTCAAAATGGAAGTAGAAACGTCGAACATATACCGAAAAACCCAAAAAATTCATCTTGCACATCGAAGATCCGTGAAAACATCAATTTCTACTTAATACTTGGAGAATGGTGAATGATATAATCATCAATAAGATCGGACCAATTTCTAGTCGGATAATAATTGAGGAGAATTATTAGAAATACCAGTTGCTATGGCGAACACACAATTGAAGTCTCTGCTTTGTCTTTCTTGGTTACTTCGTAAGGGAAGTGATTGACCAGGACGGTATGGACACATACTCATCTCACAGTTCTTGAGAATGACTTCTGAATGAAAATCGAAACGTCGAACAAATCAGAAGATACCAAACGAATAAAAACCCGTAAAATTCATCTTGCATATGGAAGATCCGTGAAAACATCAATTTCTGATTAATAGTGTATACTAATCTCCTGGAAAAAAACACAGATCGTTGCTGATTCCACTCAAAATGAATATATGTCGGTCTGTGAGTTAATACAGAGGAAAAACGCAAACGTATTATGAAAATTTGCAAATTAAGACGTGGTTATTATTGTTGCGATGATAATTCGTGCGATTCATCATAGTTACAGTTAGCTGAGATACTGAATTTTTACCGGTACCCGGTAATCAGCTGGCATCCAATAATTTACATAATTCGAAATAAAGGTAGGGAAATGAAGAGAAATCAAATTGGAGGCGATGAAAGGAAGGCATAACACTCCGCGTGAGAACTAATTACTTCCTCATGAATATGTTATCTAGATAATTCGATAGAATCTCGTTGAGATGTGCGGAAAGAGGCTAGTGCATTTCTATTGAGATTCCATGTTGATGACCCAAGTAGGATAAAACGTAAATCCGCGAAGAGGTACACGGCCTCAGATATATATATATATATTTTTTTCTGAAATCGGTACAGGCATCATTCAATGGAACTTAATGTAAATTGTTCTTTCGAAGATATTCATCATTTTCAGCAAACTATGAGTAAGTGTTAACCCCTTTCGAATCATGTGATATGAGAGTAGATGGTCTCTCATTTTTCAGTTTCTATTGAACGTTGATGTGAAGCTTCCTGTTGAGATTTGATGATTGAAATAGTATTTTGACAGGTGAGCAAATATCGATGGGATCGTGAAAACATCAACCTCATTACACTAGAGGACTTCAACAGATTCGATAAAGTGAATATGAAAGATGCATATAAAACATTTCACAAACTACAATAGCTTCTTGGTAACCCAAAAGATGAATAAGAAAAATCAGAGAAGTCGGGAATTTGCGAAATCAGTTATCAAGATTGCAACAAAAAATACACCGGCCGGAGCCGACGAGCTATTGAAAGCTGTTTCAAGGAGCATTTCGCTCACATGAAATACGGAAGGGTAGAAAAATCCAGTATCGCCTAACACCTTTCTTCATAATATTTCATTAAAACATTCGATACCTTAATTTTCTTGTCACAATATTATTTCATTTATTTCTTTATATAAAATTTTTTTGACCCATATTTCATATTCGATATCTCGAGTTTTTGTAACAACATCATTTTCTTTGATCAATCATTCCTCAGTTTCATTATTGACCAAAAAAATTTGATTTTGATGTGATTTTCTCACTTGATTTGTATTTTTATCCTTTCGTTCTTGGCAACAGGTTTCAATACAGTTAATAATATAGACAATGGAAGTCCGAACCATTACCATTCAAACAAAATCCATATCGGACCGGAAAACACATGTTACCCTAGTCTTCAGATTTGGTATCAATATTTTTCTCCTGAAGATGCTTACCTTGTTAGCGAAACACGCGTCGAGTGCAAAAATATCGGTTAGGGTAATTGATCTATAGGAAAAGATTCTGGTATTCAGATGTCAGGGGTAACTATTTCTACATAGTCAAGTATCTCCATGCTAGAAATTATGATAAGTAATAATCTCTCATGGAAAAACTATGTGGGATCGCTTAAGGTGATTCCCAGATGATTGGATTTCTTTTTCTTCTTGATTCTATTCAGAGAAAGGCAATCCGTCTTGCTGGTGATCCTTCGCTCACGGGCTCGCTCTCTTCCTTGAAGCACCCCAGAGAGGTTGGAGACTTTTCTCTCTTCTATATATATTTCTAGGGTCGGTGCTCTTTTCAATTGTCTTCAGTTGTTCCACCCTTGGCAGTATCAACACAGATACCCGACGAGTGCAGAAGTCCCAACGCTTTGTTGTGAGCTTGGAGACCTGTCGAACCTCTCTTGCTCGGGAATCTTTTTTCAATAGACCAGCTGCACTTTGAAACTGCAGAGAGAGGTTTTCCCTGAGGCTCACACACTTCAAGGCTTTCCTTTCGTATGAATCCGTATATAAAAAAATGCTGATTCCACTTCACTTATCATCAGAATTCTAATTCAGAACAAATAAAATGTTGATGTGTATCTCAGATACATTTGATATGAATCTAGTTATGAGTCCATTGAAAGCATGTGGTTAATGTTTAGCAGCAGGTACCAGAGCTGTATCGAAGACCAATTAAATTTTCAGCATTGGCTGCTGTATTTTTTCTGTTTGTATGATAAACTGAAACTTGCATACTTGACTGATGATTCTGTCGGGAAAAGACAAACATTCATACGAATATGTTGCTAATTTCCAATGCTACGAATAATATAGGTGTTTTGCAATCCGTACGTCCTTAATGTTTTCATAACAAAATAGTTTAGGTACAGTACTAAACTTATTTTGTCGTTCCAGCAAAACCATTTTTTTCGTGAGCTCTGAGCTCACCCCTCCTTCAGAAATCCTAAGAAGAATTGATACCTTGTCATTGACAATGTTCTCTTGAATTTTCCACATTCATTCTGACTTCCGCAGTTACTTCTTGATTGACTCGATGTGTGCAGTCTCCCCACCTTTTCGTTATGAGTCTAGATACCTGTCGAACTTTTCTATTTCAGGAATAGTCTTTTAACTCAGCGGCTGAACTTTAGAATTCCTCACCAAGGGGCATTTGAAATCACAACTTCAAAATATAGTTCCTATATACCAATTTGTTTGTTCTCTTTCTTGATTTACGCGATATATTTTATTACGCGGTTTTTCTTCTCGTATGAGATCAAGAACATTTGTATTTATTTTTCAGAGGTATTCAATTCTTGTCTCGGATATCGCTAGAGATCAAAAAACTGTTTCGAATCTTGTTTTTTTGTGAATCAAGTTACCATCTATTTCACATCCCCCAATCATAGTGCAAAAATTGTGATATTGAGGTTAAAAGTAGTTGGATTATTTAATATATTTCTTACTAATAACATAAGTATCATCTGAGAGAAATGCTATGAAGCTAATTGCCACATATAATTCGATAGCTTATCGGTGTAATTAATGATGATTTATCTAATTTCTGATATTTCCGTAGTTTTACCGCAACATTTCAATTCCGTTGTTTCGATAGTATTGCAACTGTTCTGATTTCTAAGTGCAATGAAACGTATTATTTCGATTGTGACCGAAAAGTTTATGAAATTAAGTTTCGTTTTCATAACTCGGAACGAATAGCAATTGCATTAAGTATTTCTCATTTGATATTTTCAGAATGTATGCTTAATCCATTTATCTGTGAGTTTATCACCAAATAATTCATCAAAAGGTTGCAATGGATTGGCCCAAGAATACTAAATTTTCAAATACCTCAAACTGTTGGACATAAGTTCAGTATAAACATTACCGATGCTGTGATATTTTTTGAGTTTCAGACAATATTTTCTGCAGCAGAATATTCTACCCTTCTCTAGCCAGTATTTGGTACTCCTGGCTCATTCACCATTTTATCGAATGATGAAAATGCTAGTTTGATTTGATGGTGTGTATACAGCAAATTACCGTACCTATTCAATATATGGCTTTTTATGACGAATATCAAACATGTGGGTTGACTTACAAGCTTCTGCTGTTCGATGCACCCACTATTAGAGCTCTTCATCACCTATTATTATGTTTAGATTTTGAGTCATTTTGTCAAACTATGCAGATGACGGTTTTTCTCAACGGATAATGTCGTTTGCACCAGATGCATTGTGTGCGTAATCTCCTCTGAGGAGACCTGTGGTGAGTAGAAACAGGTGTCTGGCATTGAGCCTGTAACTGCATTGTTTCCGAATGGCGCATTTTCAATTTTGGTAAGGGATTGCACTTTTTCCTGCAGTTTGTAACCTGAGACAATTCTCGTTCGTAACGGATGCGTTGTTTATAGAGATACCTACAGTTAGTCAGTGCCTGGTAAATACGATTTAAAGTGATTCGGTTACTCTGTAATGTCAATATTTCCGTTTACTTGACAATGCACGACAAAGTTTCTTACTCTGGAGGGAAAAATATAGTGAATATAAATTAAAAATTGTGGCACGTCATCGATGACGACATGAAATCAACGCGTTAGTACCAATCAACATTAGCAAAACAAATATCTTAGTATTCAAAACAAAACAAACTCCATTTAACGCACCACAAGATATTGAACTAGATTCATCCTCGGTAACATTCACTAAAGACGTAAAATTCTTAGGGGTATCTATCAACGAAAACATAGACTGGAATTCACACATCAACAATATGAGCCCAAAGTTATCAAAAATATGTTATTCTATAAGAGTTATTGAAAAATATTCAAATGAAACATGCTTAAAAATATTATACCACGCCAATTTTGAATCTAATGTAAGATATGGAATAATTTTTTGGGGAGGTAACAGCTCTGTTGAGAAGATGTTTAGTATCCAAAAAAGAATAGTAAGAATAATAGCGAATATGAAATTCAATGATTCTTGTAGAGGGGTATTCAAACACAATAAGATACTAACCATTCATGCTCTGTATATATTTGAATGCCTGTTGTTTTTCTTCAAGAATAGACATTTATTTTCTGAGAATCTACACATATACAGTGCGTTCAAAAAACGTGGAAACGCTCCATTATCTTACGATATAATTATTTTCAGAGGTAAAGCTCGGACAGGTCGATTTTGCATTTCAGTCTTCCATCTTTTTTTACAAAAAAAATAATTTTCTTCCCCACCACCTTACAAGATATGACGTCATCGATATTTTTTTTAAATTGAAAGGGTATATTTTTATATCAAAAATTGAAAGCCCATGTTTTTCTGAGTTCAACCATACCACATACGTCATACCTTACACTTCAAGTTACAGTATACTGAGTATAAAAGAAACCAATGTTCATATTTCTCAACATTCATTTAATTATTTATTTTGCAATGGAAACCTGAGAATTACTCAGTAGTTAGTACGAGTATATTTGCCATACTTGAGTAGTAGGCTATGAAAACATCTGAAAGCCCTTAGCAATCAGACAATATGTTCTTGGTTACCATTGCATATGTCATTATTAAATTGATTTGTTGTGTAGCATATCGATTTATAAGTCTGTAATAATAACTTTCTGAAAGATATTACCCTAAAAGCTATTATTTGAAATAACGATGGGGCTGTCAGAAAAACAGAGAATAGAAGTTCTGATGATCTTAGGTTACGGCGATCGTAAAAGAAGTATGGCAGGAGTATGCGAAATCTTCAATGAAAAATATCCTAATCGGGAACCATTAAGCAAATCGACGGTAAGCAAAATATTACATAAATTTAATGAAATCGGCAATGTTAGGAATAAACCTAAGAGTGGCAGACCTACCGTTGCCGAAGATACTCAATTGAATGTATTACTTGGAATTGAAGAAAATCCTCATTGTTCAATCACAACTTCATCTGAAAACAATGAGATATGTCGTGGTGCTGTGCATAAAATTCTAAGAGCAGCCAAATTACATCCATATAAAATTAAACTGATACATGAACTTAATGAAGACGACTTCGATAGGCGCATGGAGTTTTGTGAAATTATGCAAGAAGTATGTAATCAAAACGATGGGTTTGAATTTAATGTCTTATTTTCGGACGAATCAACTTTTTTTTACACACGGTACTGTGAATAAGCAAAATTGTCGTTATTGGGCACCAGAAAATCCCAATTGGACGATGGAAGCTCATACCCAATATCCCCAAAAAGTCACTGTGTGGGCTGGAATTCTTAGGAATACCATTGTAGGACCATATTTTTCTGACGGTACTGTGACGGGTGGAAATTATTTGGAAATGTTACAAACTTATGTAGTTCCATATTTAACTGAGACATATCCAGATATCAATCAACCTGATCGAATAGCTTCTACTATTTGGTTCCATCAGGATGGAGCAGGTCCACATTATGCTCGAGTTGTTAGAGATTTTCTCAATGAAACTTTCCCTAATCGCTGGATTGGACGACGCGGACAGATTGAATGGCCTGCTAGGTCCCCAGATTTAACTCCCATGGACCTCTTCCTCTGGGGTTACTTAAAAAGTAAAGTGTACATTAACCGACCACCCAGTTTGGAAGACCTCAAAGAGAGAATTCGAACTGAAATTCAACGAATTACACCAGATATGTTGTCAAACGTACCCCAAGAATTCACCAGACGTCTTGGATATTGTCAACTAACCCAAGGAGCTCAGTTCGAGCATTTGCTGTAGATTTGTTATTTGTTTATTTTCACTACTTCTTATGATATTTTCATTGCAAATAAATAATTAAATGAATGTTGAGAAATATGAATACTGGTTTCTTTTATACTCAGTATACTGTAACTTGAAGTGTTAGATATGACGTATATGGTATGGTTGAACTCAGAAAAATATTGGCTTTCAATTTTTGATATAAAAATATACCCTTTCAATTTAAAAAAAAATATCGATGACGTCATATCTTGTAAGGTGGTGGGGGAAAAATCATTTTTTTTGTAAAAAAAGGTGGGAAACTAAAATTCAAAATCGACCTGTCGGAGATTTTTCTCCAGCAATGATCAACTCGTAAGATAATAAAGCGTTTCCACACTTTATGAACGCACTGTATATCCCACTCGTACAAATGATTTGACTTATCCCTTACATCGCTTAACAATAACAGAAAGAGCGCCGCAGTTTATGTGTGTGAAACTATTCAATAGTCTTCCAATAGAGATCAAATAATGCGAAAGCTTATATGTATTCAAAAAAATATAGAACTAGAACCATATAGGTTTAGGGAATACCTAGACAAGTGAATCATTATTTTTTAGATGTATAGCTATAATAAATTTTAAACCTTTTTCTTTGACACTATTTCCTTCTTAGTTACAATTTTTTGTTCATAAATGTTGTTAACTTTTTTGGGAAATAAAGATAGTTATTATTATTAATTCAATGATGGAAATGCATTGGAATGTTTGTATTGAATTTCACATTTGGCGTCTTGTTATTCTTCGGCATTTGGTTGGCAGCCCGATGTTGCCGCAATTTATTTGAAGTCATTTTTTTACCAATTGACAATTGTCATTCAAAAGTGACAGTTCTGTGTTTAGGTCTTTTAGGTACTTCAAATTAGATACTTGTGATCAAAAACTCTGTATTTCAATGCTTCTATAGAAAGTATAATAATGTCCCTTCGCTTCCCTTAACGGCTGTTAGAGCTCTAAATTGAATGAAACGTAGTAAATTATATTTTTATTCATTAGATATTCATTTTTATCGTGTTTCAGCCAATTTGAAGCCAAGTATGAATACTATCAGTGAGATTTCTCGAAACATCAAAGATAACAAGCTTACAAACAAGAAGCTCACAAATACTACAGTACTGGATATAGGGTGTTTTGCATAACAATATTTATACAATGTAGGAAAGCAGTAATAACCTGCAGTTTATAAATACGGGAAAATCTTGATTTTTCCAAAAAGTTTGGATATTGCTTTTCTAAATATATGATTTGAATCTTCGGAAGGGCATATAACTCCAAGTTCCCTATTGGAAAACTAGGAAAGAATTTTTTTATGGATGAGCATATTTCAATGAATGATTTACACGTACCTATAAACAAAGCAGTTTTGTGAAAATTTTTGATTTCCTTTTTCTTTATATTCAAGACATCACTTTGATTCATATCCAAAATTCCATAATTCTATAACAATCTGGTCACAGTGTACTTCAAAATCTAACCACGCCCATGATGTTGTGCAACACTTTACAAATTGATTTCTTTTTGTCAGTTTGACTGGAATATTGATAGAAAGATAATGAAGTTTCGAAATGGATTTGACGATAGAAGTTTATAAAGGAAACGAAAGTTCAAGCATTAAAATGCTATTAAAAACATGTATGATCTACGACATTAAGAGAATATTCCACTCCTGTTTTTGAATTGATTTCAGTATTATGTATAATTAATAAAGAAATTGTGTGAATCAAACTACGACGATATGATATCTGACAATTTATTTTTTAAATTGATTTCTTCAAAATTGTTTAATAAGGACATGTATATCTTTGTGGAGAGCAGTAAATTTGAGAAAAAGATTTTTGGAGGAAAAAATACCGAATATCATTCTCTCGAAATCAAAACTTGTTTAGGCCCCAATTTTGAAGGAATCAGTTGTAGAAAAAATGTTTCAAATATAATTTCATGCCAGGAAAATAGATACATAGGCCCACTGCTCCCACTGAACCATCGATACTAAAGTAACTCAATGTGAAAATAACAGACATGCAAAAATCACTTGAAAGAGGTAGAAGGACGATATAACAAAATATCAGCTAAAAAATATTCTTGTTTCCCAAACGCTGCGAGATCTTTGACTTTAGGGACCCATAACCCAGCATGGGTTGACGAATCGATGTTCTCTATTCTCCGAAGTTATTAATCATTTTTCACGTCTTCAAAACATCAATAAGATGCCAGAGGAATTGATTAACATACCGAATGCATATTTTTCAGTGTTCTAGGAACGACAGCCTATATAATTGTGTATATCAAAATCAATAATTCCCCGGAAAGAAAACGTAGACCGCCTCCATAATAATATCATGATGACACAGTTAGGCAGAAATCACCCACTATCGATTTTTTTCGAAAATCGAACAATAGCGTAGAAAGTCACCCAGGTGTTACTCTGTGATCTTCACAATGACAGAACGATATACTCGCAGACAATAATTATATTGATGCAAATCCACTTGCGTTGCATTCAGAGGCGTAGAAGATATATTTTCACAAATAATTTCATGAGGAATGAATGAGTAGTGCAATTCTATAAAACCGTGTGTATTTCTGAGCTCTCAATAAAAACATATCATTTCTAATGATTTCCATATTACTGGAGAGAAAGACTTACTATTTTGTGTTTACTTGTTGGAATCAATATAAATATCAGTCAAAGAAGTGAAAATAAATACGTTGGTATATTTGAGGCTGTCCAACCATAAACACACACAGAAACAATTGATTATGAAATATCATACTAGTGGAGGTTGTGGGGATAAGCTCAACATCTCAACCGTAAAAATTTACAAGTCAAGTTTTTCCATGATATCTATTTTTCACGTACTCCGTTGTTTTGTCTGGGCTGAGAATATTTGAATCGTCCTTTCTTCATCTTCCACCCCCTAGTTTCAATATTAAGTGCGACATATTTATTTTAGTCACTTATTTTTCCGTCTGACCAGAGTTTTTGAAATGTAATAGGTTGATTGCGAGGTATTTCAACTATTTTAGATTCGAAGTCGACAAATTGTTCCTATTCACTGATCATTCCAATTCAGTATATTAGGAAGCTTCAATAAACTACATTTCAGTGTAATGAATAGAGATTTTTAATGCAAACTAGGAGCTTGGTCTGTGAATTGATAATGCAACCACATATCTGGTTTTGCTCATCTAAACTGTATCTTATGGATGTCAATAAAATAAAAATTGTGAAATGATAGTAACCCTCATACCATTTATGATAAATTGACAATAGTTTCTTTCACTTTCACGTAGGTTATTCTGAAAAACGATGACATTTGTATACAAATTACTCGATTATTCGGATAATAATCAATTCAATGAATTCATTATAATAATATCCATATACTAACATCTACTGCTACTAGAAGTCCTAATTACTTGCATTTTAGCAGAACGAGTCAACCCAAATCTACAGAATCATTCATTTTTCTTTCTAAAATTCATATGGCTATTCAAATATTCAAAACCCATCAAAACACATTGGACGTATTTAAAATTTGAGATACTAGTAAGAAACTGGAGAAACTCTTGAATACGCTTTATTCAAACTTGATTTCCAAAATACCTGATAGATTCAAAATGAGTTCCCCTCTGCATTTCGGAATCTTATTATGATTTTAGCGTTAAATAAGTAATCACACCTTATTCCAATATATCAACAGTGTTTGCTGTCATCTTCAGCGAAGCTACAAAGAAATTCAGAATACATGGAGAACGGTAAGTACAATGAATTGTACATCATAAACAATAAACAATCGGAGAAACAATTGTACTCGATAGCCTTATCCTCAGCTGAATTCCTGAACTATCAGCCGCGGCAGTCAATCTACTACTTTGCTACCTAATAAAACAAATAACTATTGTCTGAAACATCAATTGTTCAGTGAAGGCAATTTTGGTTCATCGAATAAAATTTTCAGGTTAGCAATAAACAGACAGAACGGTGAAGTTTGACAGTAAATGATACAGCGGCTGTTATATAAGTGAGTTGCCAATTTACAATGATCAGGGGGGCATTTTTATATTATCATTAATCGGCACCCCACTTAGATAATAGCCGCTGTATCATATATTGTTGAACTTCTCCTTTCATTCCTTTATGTTCATAACCAGTAAATTTCCTCCGAAAAACAATATTGCCCCGAAACAATTGATGTTCCAAACAAAACTGTGAGTAATAATTCATTGTACATTTGGTTCTCCATGTATTCTGATATCGTCTTCCAAGTCAGTTGACAGAATCACTCCGTTCCTGGTGTGATTCTTTGAAAAGGCGCTCATGTTATGCAAATGTATCCGCTGCATCCTGTTTTTATTAACACTCTCAATAAATCGTCATTCATTCTGATTAGTATTCGTTTGTGTGGTATTTTTCATTTTCTATCTGTGGGATCTCGGAAGTGTTAGGAGAATATTCAAAACTATCCGCAGCAGTGTGACATCACCGTTTATATTTCAATCAGTTGCATTAATTTTTTCCTCAATTACAATGATCGTGCCTAACGTTCCAAAAATTAATTAACACTTTATGAAATTTTTGTTGATTACATTTTTGGTTTCCTAGAAATTCTTCCAACGTGATATTGAATCTATATAATACATATATATATATATATATATATATATATATATATATATATATATATATATATATATATATATATATATATATATATATATATATCATATATATCATATATATATATATATATATATATCATATATATATATATATATATATATATAATTCGATCGATTTTGTGAGGTTGCAGTCAAGTTTGTGGGCAGTTACAAAGAGGACTCTTTGTTATTAGTCAAGCTTTCGGTAAATTTATTACCTTCGTCAGGACAACTAAAAATAATACATTCGATGATATTTTGTAAAGATAGAAATATGGAACACTTACTAACGTGAGAATAAAATATAAATTGGTGCAAAACAAACAGACCAAACATTGAAGAATATTGAAGTATATGATTGAAGTATGTCAAATTTTGATGTAATGTTATGTGGGAAAATTCTGAATACCAGGTGATTTTCTTCTATCTTTTTCGTATTCAAGTAGAAACGTATAAATTTGGCTTAAATTATTGAGATCTGTTTTTTTGTTCATAGAATGTTCTTCGTTATTAATATGTGTCATTTCTAAAAATGTTCTTTTGGTTATATTTGTTTCTCTATCCAAAATTTCTGGGTGTTCAAAATCCATCTTGTGATCCTCAATGTTGACGTGTTCACTCAAAGCGCAAGAATTAACGTTTCGTCTACAGTCGCTTTTATGTGAAATAATGCGACTATTTAAGGGTCTAGATGTTTGGCCTATATATGTTTTAGAACAATCCATGCATGAAATTTTGTATACTAAGTTGGATTTTTGTTTGTTCAATATTGGGGTCTTAACTTGGCTATATAATTTAGAGATAGTGGTGACATTTCTTTTGAAAATTATAAAGTTATTATTTCGGAATACATTAATTAATTTTGGTGTTAGTTCTTGAATATAAGGTAATGATTTATAAATGAGAGGTTGTACTGGATCGTTATTTTCATTTTGGGAATTAATGGAAGCCATTCTTTCACTAAAAATTATTCTATTTACTAAACTTTTTGGATATGAATTTTCAATTAGAATTTTACTTAACATGGATAAGCTCTTGTTTTGTAAAATTCTAATTGAAAATTCATATCCAAAAAGTTTAGTAAATAGAATAATTTTTAGTGAAAGAATGGCTTCCATTAATTCCCAAAATGAAAATAACGATCCAGTACAACCTCTCATTTATAAATCATTACCTTATATTCAAGAACTAACACCAAAATTAATTAATGTATTCCGAAATAATAACTTTATAATTTCCAAAAGAAATGTCACCACTATCTCTAAATTATATAGCCAAGTTAAGACCCCAATATTGAACAAACAAAAATCCAACTTAGTATACAAAATTTCATGCATGGATTGTTCTAAAACATATATAGGCCAAACATCTAGACCCTTAAATAGTCGCATTATTTCACATAAAAGCGACTGTAGACGAAACGTTAATTCTTGCGCTTTGAGTGAACACGTCAACATTGAGGATCACAAGATGGATTTTGAACACCCAGAAATTTTGGATAGAGAAACAAATATAACCAAAAGAACATTTTTAGAAATGACACATATTAATAACGAAGAACATTCTATGAACAAAAAAACAGATCTCAATAATTTAAGCCAAATTTATACGTTTCTACTTGAATACGAAAAAGATAGAAGAAAATCACCTGGTATTCAGAATTTTCCCACATAACATTACATCAAAATTTGACATACTTCAATCATATACTTCAATATTCTTCAATGTTTTGTCTGTTTGTTTTGCACCAATTTATATTTTATTCTCACGTTAGTAAGTGTTCCATATTTCTATCTTTACAAAATATCATCGAATGTATTATTTTTAGTTGTCCTGACGAAGGTAATAAATTTACCGAAAGCTTGACTAATAACAAAGAGTCCTCTTTGTAACTGCCCACAAACTTGACTGCAACCTCACAAAATCAATCGAATTATATTATAGCCAGTCACTAATTCTTCTCCTATATATATATATATATATATATATATATATATATATATAATATATATATATATATTCTGGGAGTTTATCCGTTGGTTTGTCGTTATTGAATTTTGACGTTTCGCCAACATCCCAGTTAGCATTTTCCCATGAAGATTATCACTGATCGTAATTCCTAGCATCGAAATACCTGATTTTGTAGGAATAGTTACTCCTGATATCTGAATATTAGATGATGATAGATCGTCTTTTCTTGATAAGAGACATGCCTGGGTTTTCCTAGCATTACATTCAACCAAGTTGATGTTATTCCATTCTATTATTTTCACCAAGTCGTCGTTAATTTTATTGACGTGAATGTTTCTTTGAATTTTTGTTTTTCAAGCTGGTATGGGGACTCTGAAAGAGAAGTTGGTATGAAGAGTACTGTCGTCCGCAAAACTATGTCTGAACAAGATATTCTCTCGAGCAAATCATTGATATGAAGCAGAAACAAAGAGGGCGCCAGAACTGAACCCTGTGGAACATCTGCATTTATTGGGAGAATATCAGATGATAGTCCATCAACAACCACATAAAGAGACCTATCAGACGAGAAACTCTTCAACAAAGGCTGCAAACTATAAGACGGCAGTTTTGAAAGGAGACCCCGATGCCAAACTCGATCAAACGCTTTTGGAATATCGAGTGCAACAGCTATCGTTTTGCCAAATATGCCAAATATGAGAAACATAAGCCAATAAGTCACTGGTTGATCTTTTAGGACGAAATGCGTATTGTCGATCATTAATTATTACTGATTTCTCATTACTCATGCTCCCCAATACACGAACCCGTATCCTTAAAAATCTGTAGCCACCTGCAGAATGATCCTAGGATGTCTTCAACGTAGATATCTCTTCATTGCATTTAATTTTTTTGAAAAATTTTTGATTCTCAAATATAATGAATCTTTCGAACGAAATTTGGTGGGCTATTCTAGAGATTGAAATCAAGTTATCGTCAACTCCTTTAGGACCGATGTCATGCCTGGAAATCCAATTCACGATGGTATAATGCAAAAGAAAAACATGTTTTTGAAAGTTTGCCTGGAATATAATATAGTATCAGCTTCTATGTACCCTACAAAAGTAATGATTTTTTCGAATTTCCTTATTTTTCTATACGAATATTGTCCCACATTACTATTTCTGATTACTTTTGGATCTCCCTCGTACACCGTTCATGCAAACTTCGACGAAATTAATTAGCTATCAGCCTCATTCGGCATAAAATTGAACGAACCAGCTTTACGATCTCCCGTCACTTTGACGAATGCTGCTCGTAACTTCTAACTTTCCCCGTACCTTTGCAAACCATTTTTCAAGTCTGAGGTAATTAAGGTAAGCCACGTCCGCGGCGGTTCTAATGAATTGTTGCCTTTTAGGGATACGTTAACTCGATTAACTTTTGTTTGTATGTATACGGCTCGTGTCGAGAACCGTATTTCCGCAATTTGTTACACTTGGTCTGCGGAGTGAGGTACGCGTCAGAAGAGATGTGGAGATAGAGATAGAGTTTTGCAGTTTCGAGCTCTTTGACTTTGATCAACAAGAAGAGATAAACACGTTTGGCAATGGGCTTGTCTCACATCTGGCAGTTCCGACTTCCGACCCTCGTTTATTCCTCATTTTCATCCATTTTTATAAAGTTATCAACCCCCGGGATGAACTTTAACATTGTTGTATTGTCATGTTATGGTCAAAACGTATATTCAATCTCTGCAAAAGATGTTGCCAATATGTTGGCAAATCAGTTTATTGCTGCACACTGTTTTTCTTCTCGGGAGATATCAATCAAAAAAGTGTAAATGATTTCTCTCTCTCCCCGTTCATATTTTTTCATTGTCACGAAAATAAATTAATGGATTTTCCACAATTTTTCATCTTATAGCGCAAGGAACAGACCTTTCGAAATGTTTTTGTATTCGTGAGTCCAGTAGAGTGTCACTGAGGATGGCGAATCGAAACAGCTGTCTTTTTAGAGATCAAATACCCTTAGACCAACCTGACGCGTTTTAATAAAAAGGATAGCATCTTCAGGAGGTGAAGATTGATTCGTAGAGATGTTCGTGGCCTAAAGTGGAAGTGGTCAGTGAAAGAGAAAATGAAATTGTGCTTATTTCGACGTATCGACCTTTTATTTGGTCATCCTCAGGACAATAGAATTATTATGAAGGGTGAAAACATTCATCAATTTTTTATTTATATTTTCAATGTTTTCGACCCCTCATAATAGTTTTAGTGTCCCAAAGATTTATTCTGATGAACATTTATCAACTTCTCATTCACCAATGATGATAGCGGCCACATATTTCAAATATACCAAGTCAATATTAGAAAATCGACATAAGTTGATCCTAATGATCATTGAATCATCGAATACCTCGACAAAAGGGCATTTAGAGGCGAAGTAAGGCTGATAGCCAATCACAACTGCGGAGTATATTATATTATGTGTGATACAATTGTGAAAGCTCGCCAAAAAAAATTATAGCAAGACAACTGAAGAATAGATTCGGGAAAAACAATGCTTCTAGGTGATGCAATTCTTAGAGCTTACCAAAACAATGTTATAGTTAGACAAACAATGTTATAGCCAGACAACTGAAGAATACATTCCGAGAAAAGAATGCTTCTTGGTGTAAGCTGTATTGATGAACTCAAAAAAAATTACTGTTTTCTCGCTTAAAAAATGTTACTTTCATCACAATGTTTTATTTGCATTCGATTCCCCCTAAAACAAAATCACTTTCATCTAGGAAGCATACTTCATAACCAAACTACAGCACTGTACACTGTTATTAATTTTGGACACTGTGTAAGACTCAAGTACTCAAGTTCTAAAGTCGAATCACAAATCATTGAAAGTCAATATGTATTTGCATATCTTTATGTTCTTAATGTACACCTGACTAATGCAGATATACGTTCAAAATAAAGGTATGTCAACCTTGGTGGAGACCAATAATTGTGTCAATATGCAAATAAATATTGCCTAATGTTAGCAAACAATTTCCAAATAGATAACTGTTCCATCTAGAAGTATAGTGACCATACTTTTTTGTTGTTTGGATAGTGCATTTGAATGGCATCTGCTTAATGGTAAACAGAAGCTGACAAGCTGCTTTCCTTGCCCGTGGAACACTCTGAATAAACAGTGAAATAATGACGTCGTCGATGACGGTACATCAATCGTCTCAGAAAATTCCGGTTTTAAATGAAATTAGACCAACTACCGAGGGACATCTCCATTTTGCTGATATATCGTTAAGGATGGGTACTTAACGACACGATTAAGAGTTTGTTAAAATACTCGGTGCTGAGAATGAACAGCACGTCCTGTCATTTGCTAGAGTGAAAGCACAGCCTAAGATTATTTTAACGCACTGTTTAATAGGTCGTAAAGTACCCGCCCTAAATTCAGTAAAAGTTAATAATCTTGAATTGAACTGGCAGATAAATTACAAAATTTCTTCTGATTGTTTCAAACTTCTATTCCACTTATATTTCTCTAAATCTAAATTATTCACCTCTATATTTTATCAATTCGTTTTTTATCAAATTCCTTTTACAATTTTTTTCAGTTTCATTACTTAATCTCATTTTTCTACTCAATAAGTTCTTATAAATGGCAATATGATAAATGAATTGCGTGGAAATTCGAATCTCCTTCAAAGAGATATTAATTTCAGTTTTGAATTGGAAAATATAATTTAAAACTTTTATACGTGAATAATTTACAGGAAACTAATAATATTTTCAAGTAGAGTTTTCTCATGAATACTCCAAGAATTGTCAAATCGCGTAATTTCATGCAAAAAGTGAGACTATGAATATTGAATATTTTTGCAATAGTTTAGCGTCTCATTACAATTACTTGTTGCATTTCAGGTGGAAATTGTTTTTTCCTGCGATCACATATGAAAGTAGCACATATTGTACTCTCTACTCCCATGGAAAGTGACCTTTATTGTCACTCGTGCGGAAAGTATATATATATATATATATATATATATATATATATATATATATATATATATATATATAGTCACATGAGGTGGACAGATCATATACAGTACCTGCTCAAAAAGCTTAGATGTATTCTATTTAGATACAAGCAGCTCTCCCACATACTGAATAAGAAACAAAAAAACAATAGTTTATCACAGTCTTGTGGAGAGTCACTTGAATTACGGAATCATTGCTTGGGGTGGAGCAGCAAAAACTATTCTGGAACCCTTACAGGTCATTCAAAGAAGATTTTTGTAAATACTTCTGAGCAAGGATTCCAGATATTCGAGTAATGATTTGTATAATGAAACAAGAATATATGACTGCAGACAACTATTTTTCCAAACAACTTGTTGTACCCAATACCTTTTTCCAACTAGGATCACAGCTAACAAGCACAACTATGACACTCGTCACCGAGATCAATTCCTGCCCTACTTTGTGATGAAAACGGTGGGACAGAGAAACTTTTTATAAGTGGGACCTAAGTTCATGAACTTCCTTCCCCCAAACTGAAAACTATCCGGCAATTTAAATCATCCAAAAAAGCATTAAAGCAATTCATCAATAATACTCCAAGAAACATTTTTCATGAAATAATCTACAGTTGAGTAGAGCATTCAGAGATGATATTTATTCATGAACACTCTGTAAATGAGATGATCTACATTTTTCTCTCCATATTTTCTCGTTAAATAATTAATGTGATCTCACAATATGTCCCAAATGTACTTTACCTAGCTTTTAATAATTGACCACCTCAATTTTAGTAATTTTCCAGATTTTATCCATCTCGTTTTAGAGAACTATTACTACTACTACAGTACTATGGTACTGTTTTTTTTGTCATGCATTTCTTACATGTATGAACGACACTATACCCCACTTTGTATACAAACACAGAAATGTGTTTCGCAAATAGTGCCGTTTTAGTTTTATTCACTCTGTATTGTATTTGCAAGATATATGTTACTCTGATGTGTGAATGAACTTACTTACTAAACTCACAACTATTTTAGTAGTTGGTCTTAATACGAACTGCAACCGGAGAACCAGGCTCGGGCACATCATTTGAAAATTCAAAAAGCTAAGTAGGCTTTGAAACGAAGACTGTCACAAATAAAACGTAAGATTAGCCTGGCAACTCAATATACACGATCTGATATTAACATATTGTTTAATAAAATAGATGGTCATAGGAAAAATAGTGTACGTTACTTCGAAAAATGTCACTTTCCATACCAGTAATGTAATAAACTATTTATAGTCTCTAATTTTTGCTCAAACCACATCATGTCGCCTCGATAAGAGTTGACAGTCCATCCTCTCAGTTATAACACCCCGCAATTAGGTATACAATGTATGAGGAGACGACATTTTTTCCTAACCGTAAACGGCGTGTTATAATCTAACAAATTGTTGGGATATTACCTTTTTTTCTTCGTTTCGCAGCGAACGCGTTTTAATGTCAATGCATCTAAATCAGCTACGCTCTCCGCAAAATGCTACTGGTGTTACTCACCGACATTACGATGGACGCCTCGGGCAATAATAATTTACCTCAGATTCTGGAATGCTCTGGTCGATTTTTACAACAGAGGCGTACTAGGAGTATGCACGATTTCAAATTCAAGAACTTCCAGCTTGAAAATTCAAATCATTTTCATTGTTATTTCATTATTCTGCAACTACAAATGGACACGACAAAATCATCGATAAACCAAAAGAACAAAGCAATACAATTTTTTTGTAGGACACTTTTCAGTTGAATATACAGTGCTTTTCTTTGATGTTTCCCCCCTTTCATTTTTACAATGGGTCAACTCAAAACATTGGAACTTGGGATGATGAAACTGATGCATGAATACAATATTTCGGAGTAAAATTGACAGATGAAAATTTCAAGATGGCGACTTGGCGCCATCTGGTAAAATAATTCAAACGGAAAGGGCGGCGTTGTGACACATCCTTTTGCAGCTCCTTAAAAATATTTCACAACCCTAGAAAATGAAGTCAATATATTAACTAGCTACAAAAAGGCGGAATATTGAATAATTGTCTGAATTAGATCGGGCAACACAATTCACAATTCATAAAAGGACTCGACCATCCAACAAAAAACAGCAACTGCGAACGAAACTCGAGTCGCAGAATCAAAATGGCCATTGGAACTGTCAGAAAACTCATCAGATTGGAAAAATAAACCAAAATGAAAGCAATAACATCCAAGAAAAATGACTGACATGCACCCACAAAAAAAATGCTGTTGAGTCGGTCGGTTACCGGTAAAACATTCAATATCTGGCGAATGCGCAGGGTGATTATAGAACTGTTTTTGGTGAATTTTATTGAAATTGCTAGAAAATATCATAGGGGGAGCTCAACTAACCCTGCGTCGTGGCTTTTTTCTCAAAAGATTTTATGGGTATAGGCAAAAAACACGAAAATGGTCCTTTTTTCGATCAATATTATAGGTAAATTTTTTATTACTTTTGGATTCCTGGAAAAATTGGATAATGTGACTATGAATATCTCTCTAAGTTGAACGTATTTAACTTCAATTTGATATGAAGGGAATACCAATTATTCATTGACTTTTTTTATCAATATATGATCACACGAATTAAAATATAATTGATTAGAATTAAAAAAATTGATATTGAAATCATTGTATTTATATAAATGTTTGAATCTCATTATTAGTAAAAATAATAGTAAAATGGTTTGTGCATTTTTCTGCATTATACTGATGTTCAATAGGTGAATTTAAGAAAAATTGGCCACCGTCTGAAAAAAATACGACGCTGGTTAATGCAGCATTCTCTATATAAAATATAATTTTTAGAATTGTCGGAATACTAAAAAAAGGTAGTGTTGTAATATACGTTTATCCACGACTAATGTATAATATACCCATTATACGTCTGTTTGCTCGACTTTAATAATACCCATTATTCACTACTGAATAATGAGATTTTTCACCGCTGTCAAATACTTCCTTGAATTAGC
The DNA here is from genome assembly GCA_032362365.1 of Zygogramma bicolorata. Classification (NCBI taxonomy): domain Eukaryota; kingdom Metazoa; phylum Arthropoda; class Insecta; order Coleoptera; family Chrysomelidae; genus Zygogramma; species Zygogramma bicolorata. Next base: position 1,318,004 of record JAVJAQ010004414.1, on the reverse strand, counting down.
TATAATATTATATTGTTTCACGACGAACAATCGATTTTTGAAATTTTATCGTGTAAACCACCAAATATTTACAATTTTAATTCATTAAAAAAAAAGCTCAAAATTCGACTCAAACCTGTTAACAGTATTGCATGAAATATTTGTTAAAATAAAATACTTGATAGTGTTTATAAAAATATGTATGTAATGTGACCAAATCCTCAAACAAAAACTTCCTGAAATTTGTTCACTAGTCGTGGATAAAGTATAGTAGTATATTCGCATATGATAGCTATTAGTCTCTCGGTGATATAGGCCACTCGCCTGCTATAAACTTCACCTCGTGAATAATAACCATCATATACGCTCGTTGAATAATATACTATTTTCTACTATTATTTTACACCAATCATTACGTATTTGGCAGTTGTTAGATAATGGCTCATTCAGAATACACGTGTATTCTGAATAAATGGCGGCCGCTTCAGGATTTTTTTTTAAATGATGGGACTTGTAACATTTTGACCTGATAAATTCGATCTTATGACAACATTCAATTTTCCAGAAATTTAGCGAATTTTCGCTCCAAATTTTCAAGAAATTGAATTAAAAATGATATTTTCGGTGAACTCATTGGTCAACAGTTTGTGGATATGTACTGAACCTAGTTATATCCATCAAGCAAGCATTTGTTTTACCTACATGCTGACATTCAGTGTCTCGTCTATCAATGAAAATGGGTGGTAACGAAAAAATGTGTGCTATACCACCAGAAAGTATCGCACTAGCGTGCTAGGGGTAGAAGAAAAGTACAGTTTTTATATGTGGAAATGTATTGAAAAATTATATCTCAAGGAAGATGTATTTTTGACCATATGTTAATAAGGAGAGAAAACTTATTTTGATCCAATAAAAATCCCCTCATAATCTTCACAGATAGTTTTATAACACAGTACTGCACAATTATAGATAATTGTCTTAAGGAGGCACAGTAAATTTTCTTTAGACAGTAAATTTAATAATTTTCTCATCAACTAATTAATAAATAACTACTTAACGGAAAAAACTGCATCTGAAAAAATTTGTGCTATACCACCAGAAAGTATCGCACGAGCGTGCTGGGGGTAGAAGAAATGTACAGTTTTCAACTCGTGGATGAGGTCGATTACGTGCACTCACGAATTACCGCACTCGGCTAACGCCTTGTGCTGACAATATTTCGCTCTCGCGTTATAGGCTTCTTATCCTCCTCGTTACATTATTTTTTTTTTCGTAAATACATAGTGGAAATAAGTAGTTTTTGTTGAGATCGTTGTTTTCAAGAAATCCACTAGTGTTACAACGAATTCTCGCTTTGCCATAATGTAGAAATCATAGTGCGTCACAGGAAATATAGATCTCCTATTGCATATTTTCTATTCTTCGAATTATTCTTCCATCCACAATCAGAATGCATCGAAGGAAAATTCGCAATTTTTGACGTCCAACCCTGCACTAACACCTCAATTAATTCTCCATCACTCCTCACGTCATTTTTGTAACTGTTTTTTACTCGCTTCAACGCTTTTTCTGATTGAGATCACTATAATTTGAGCGTATCGGAAATATTACCTTACCACTTTTGATTGATTGACTGCATTAATAGTAGTAAACACTTTCGCAAGGACAACTTCCATATTTGAAGCTGAGATTTAAAAGGTTTTCAGGATATTCACAACTATTTTTTTCTTGACATACGCACGACTTGGTCTGCAGAGGTGATAAAAATGCGGTTTGACATGATTGTTCATTTGTGGAACAAAGGCGAACCCATTACAGAGGTATGTTTATCCGTACAGCAATTACAGACATCATTTTGTCAAGCTCAAATTAAAGGTTTCGGATTACATTCCAGGTGAATCGTTTTTTTTGCTAGTTCTTCGGGCGGATCAGTCTTGAGTAATGACGAATTTTTTAATAAATATCAAGGAAAGTTTTACGCTTACAGATTTGAACAACGAAATGCGTATACTGTCTCGTGTTACCATGTCAATTCAGGTATTTTTCGGATTTTTTTTCACGTTGGGTTAATCTAGAGCGAATTATAGTGGAAATTCAAGAAGAGAATTCCTATTTGTATAACAAGGGAGGAAAGTGGAACTTTTATTGCCCGACGCATAGCGGAGGGCAGTAATCATTCAGTACATATTATTTTCCCACCTCCCTCAAATAACAAGTAATTTTTGAATAATTTATTCATGAAACTAACAAACAATTGTATATTGTACAACAAGTAAAAAAAACGACATATTTCTCACGAGCGCGAGTGCCGCAAATCAAGCGACTTGTACTGTACTTTTTCTACGGTTGCGTTGTTTACAAGTATTGAAAATTAAAATACATATATAATAACACTTGTATGCCATCAACTCATTTTTATATTTTATTCAAAATAGTTATTAGCAGTAATATTTGAACAATTTTGTGAAGTAACTCCTGGTAATAATTAAACAGTGCTTTGGTTTTGTTGTTATGGAAACGCCAATAATGGGCTACTTGGATATTGCACGCGAATCGTCGGCGTAGCGAATATTTATTGAAATAACATTAATGTCACAAAATATAGGGAGTTTCTGAAATTTCTGGGAGCACTTGATTTATTGAAATATTGAAATTTCATTAGCCACATAAATGCGCAACTCCACTTCAACTTAACTCTCTCCGTATCTCCTACAGTTCCCAATGGTGAAACTCGAAACACTGGGTATATGCGTTTCAAAAATATTGTATGAGACAACATTGTTTCCAATGGAAAAAGTCATCAAAAAGGTAACTTCACGAATGCATTTTCAATTTTTTCTAGATCGTCTTCGCCGATCAATCTGAAAACAAGATATAAATCTTTTTCTCGAAGGCCGAATCGAAACCGCATAATTTTTAGGATATACGGACGGCGAAGACCTTGAGTGCATTTTATTTTGAAATTTTCCAGTTGATTTAGCAACGCAAAACGAATGTTTTAATGTTAAACACGGTGCTAACAAGACCCCCCAGGGCCGGACTGCAGATCAAAAGAATTGATAACTTTCTCAACATTCTCGGGTATCTTTTTTCCAGCTCATTCCTCCTATAAATCGTCTTCCGTTTGCTTGCGTCAATGGCATTGGCGTGGTTCTGCACACTAAATGGACAAATGGAATGAAAATGGACGAATATTCAGGTTCCCCGAATGGTACAGTGTATTGCGAAGTTATCTGTAACGATATTCAAAAGTTGTTTTTGAATTTGAAATGAATCTTATTTTCTGAATGAGTGTGTTCATAAATGCATCCCCTCTGAGATGAGATTTTTCAAGCTCAAGCCAAAGTTCACACACAATTTAAACCTCACAGAATCATAAAAAAGGACTGTTCTTCTTTTATATGTGGAAATATATTGAAAAATCAATCTCAGAGAAGATGTATTTTTGACCATATGTCAATAGGAAAGAGAAAGTCTATTTTGACTCGATGAACATGCCCTGAGAATCTTTACAGAGAATTTTATAGCACAGTACTGCACCATTATAGATGATGGTCTTAGAGAAGCACAGTAATTTTTTTCCAGGCAGTAAATTACCTTCAATAATTTTCTCATCAACTAATCAATAACCACTTATGACATCTTATTTTATATTCAATAGTATATACTGCGTGCAAGTCCTTTTTTGTGAAAGATAAATTCATTGCAATTTTTTGGGGTTTTACCAAACCACAATCTATAAAATTAACGAATGTTTGTGGATCCAAATGTAGATGGGAAAACTCCTTGTTTGGCCTGAAAAATATGGGAATAAATTGAATTTCTTTAAAATAATGAAAATACAAATTCAGTTAGATCAAGTGAATACAGTAACTTCAAGATATTGAGTTTGGATTTCAGCATAGTTTTCAAAACGAAAACACAATCACAAACATTTATGTACATCCATAAAATTCACTGAGGGCTCGTTTATCGATGCAGGGATAGAATGAAGCCACAGTTACATCCTTTTCACTACCGAAAAATAGTCGACAGCACAATCTCACTTTCTGTTTCTATCTATCTATCAGACAAATCATATATCCCGGCATTGATGAACGAGCCCTAAGTGTGAAACAATTTTTCTCTAACGGAAATAGTCTCGGTTCTTTCTCAAAACTATTCGAATTCCTACTACTTTCAATAATATCAGCTATTTTATTTCAAATCATACATTTCATGTAGAATTAATCTTTCAGGTACAGCTAAGGGTCATGTTTATTAGGTGAGAGCTTTTCTTGTTTTCTTGTATTATATATTATATGACTGCTGAGATTTCGCTCCCTATGTTCAACAGAATGATAGGTCAGCGCCCATTATAATACGAGAAAAAGAGATCAGCTCTTACCTAACAAGCATGACACTTCGCAAAGTAGTAGGAATTTGAAATGAGAGTGTTTCTGTTAGAGAAAAACAATTGTCACACAGTGAATTTTATGCATGTACTTGAATGTTTGTTCATCTGTAAGTAGTTCGTGTCATAAGTCTAGTTAGCATTTTGACATTTTTTGATCTGTTTCACATTGACGACATTTCCTACCAATATATTATCATCCTGTTCCTGAAACGTCAAGATCGTTGTGTTTTCATTATCGAAACGAAGCTTTTCAGGGTAGACTGAAAGTCTAACTTTCGGCACTGGTATTGATTCCATATATTCGGTTCTTTTATTTCAGATTGTGGATATGCAGAAAAAACAACTTTTTCCACATAAATGTTGTTCCATATTCAGTGATAATAGTGAACTAACTTCATTCAACTTATATTTCTCAATGAACAACATACAATAATTTCTGGATGTTTTGGCAGAATGATTATATGATATGAAAGATGAGTCCTTGAATGCTGTTGAGTTTGTATCAGAATTCTGCAATATGGAGAAACCGCTCGGCTCCGACTCTGGTGTCAGATATATTTTATGCCCAGCAGAATACGAGCGAAACGTCTTTCCTATTGCTTTTGTTTTTCTTCGGCATCGTCGAAGAATTTCCAGCACCATTTAATACCACAATAAATCTGTGCGTTTATTTTTAGAGTAACATGAGTTTTACCTCATTATCTTTTCATAATATGTAAAACATATATCGTAAACTAACTAAGAGACGGTTATATCATAATTTACTGTAATTTACTGGGGAATATACGCAATTGTTTTTGAATTTATATGCTCTCAGCGCCAAAATCGTTGACTTAGTTTCTTGCAAATTAACCCGATTTCCTTCGGTTACTGTTAATGCTGCATTGTTACTCTTGCACCTTGCATTTTCCCTACATAAATTTCAATATTATTGAATATAATGTTCTGAATATGTTGATCACTGCATTACATCTATTGTGAATGCTGACGCCCACTTTCATTGTGGTTAAATGTGTTTATTGCTGATTGAAAAGTATGTGTCAGGATGATGCCGGTAAATATAATTGAGAACTTTTATAAATTGTGCTGATGATTTTTCTTCTTCTTCTATTTATTTATTTAACGTCGGCCTATTTCCGCTACCAAGGCCAATCACCGACGCCGGTGAGCACACTTCCCCCAACCGGAAATTTTGCCGAACCCTCTGGTATTCCAACCAGAGGTAGGGATCTTTAACGAGCCCAACATCCATGTACTCGGGACCTCCGGCTTTATGTCCCCTCCGAAGGACGGCATATCCTCAATATATCTTGCTATGATATACTATTTCGATGCAGCTGTACGGGCTTTCGACACGGTATTTCCCTACATGGTCACCCATCCAAGTACTAACCGCGCTCGGCGTTGCTTAACTTCAGATATCGAATGACTGTCAGTCAACCTGAAGAGCTGGGCCATGCCCCGTGCTGATGACTCTTTATATCTTTGAATTACCTAAATGAAATGATATTTTATTCTTAGATTCCTTCGTGTATGTATAAACAGTAATGAAGTACTAAGTAAATAATGATATAAGTGTGGAAACTTTCAATAAAAGTCAATTATCCTGACAGCAAATCAAAAACATTTGCACCTAGCCGAGATCAGTTGGTAAGCAAGAAAAGCTGCGATTGGCTAATGCTTATATAGTAACCGATATGTACAACTGGACCTTAGTCTGTAATATATAAGTATTTTAAGGCCACAAAAAACCCTCGCGGTTTCAGTTGCGGGTCATATGGAACAACTCACCTTGAACCTAACCTGAATAAGTGTTTCAAAATTCATGTGATGCTATACCAAAATTGGGCATTTCTCTGCGGTATTCTGTCAAAGTTGTCAATTCTCGATTGGATTATTGGCTTCGTTCAGCGGTGCACAACCGTTGAGAATAATCACTAAACGTGTTGAGCCGCTGCTCAACGGTTTCGAGTGATCAATGGTGCAGCGGTCCGTTCAGCCGAACAAGTTGACACATCACTCAACTGTTGAGCACGGCTGAACGAAGCCATTGACAAGCTTGATACAATCTTCTATTTTAAATTTCGGAACATGAATAGATGTGATTTTTTTTATTTCACAGCGAATGTTCAAAATCATAAGAAATGAGTGAAATAAAGCACGTTTTCACCAATTCATCTAGATCGTTACTGCCTACAAGTTAGGTTAGGTGAAGTCGAGTGAAAATCAGTACATATACAGTGCTTTTCATTGATCCCCCCATTAATATTTTGAACGCGTTAACTCAAAAAATCGAAACTTGAGATAATGGAATTGTTGCATGAATACTATTTTTTGAAGTAAAATTGACAAATGAGAATTTCATGATGGCGACTGGGCGTAATCTGGAGAAAAAAAAAATTGTAGAAATATCGACGCTGCTCTGTTCGAAAAATGTTCGACGTGAAATATCGGATATTCTGTTCTTGTGTCGAGCATCTCCTGAACTGAACTCAGCTTATTTCTGCGAAATATGAAGTTGAACGTCGATGTATTCAGACAATTATAAAATGTACCGCCATTTTTTGGTAGGTGAAGATATTGACTTCATATTCTAGGGTTGTATAGTATTCGTCAGGAGCTTCAAAATGATATATCACAAGACCCCCTTTCCATTTTTTTCTGCTCCAGATAGCGCCCATTCAATTTTACTCTGAAATATAGTATTCATGCATCAATTTCAGTATCCCAAGTTTGAATTTTCTCAGTCAACCCGTACAGAAAATAAAAGGGGTGACATTGAAGAAAAGCACTGTATAATAATTCACAGAACGTCGATTGTTCAATACGCAGATGAAATGCACCAATTGAGAAAGAATCAGGCATACATGTTTCGCCTTAACATGATTGGAAACTTCATCTTTGAATTCACTGATTCGTAACTTAGCTACCTACAAATTCAACTAGATTTCGTTCCAAGAAGTTCCTCGGCAATTAATTAATGAATCGTCAGCAAAATTTTATTCGACTTCTGTTTGCAATCTCACTATCATTATACAATTCATAAGTAACAGTGGTCCCAGGAAATACCCTTGTGGAACAGTATGTTTCGCCGTAACATGATCTTTGAATTTTCTGATTTGTAACCTCGCTAATCCTAATATTAGTTTTGAACCAACTAATCAGTAGATCTCATTCCATATAATTTTCTTAAAATAATTCCCTTTTTAACAGTCACGAAGGCTTCAATAATTTATCCTCATCAATCGATACCTTCCAAGCACTAAGTAATGTTTGCAGAGAGATTTCCACAAGAATACATTTCTCTTAAACAGCTTTTTGAACCCTGCCAATTGACAGGCCTATAGGTTGCTATAGCATGAATAAGAGAAGCGTAGTACTGATTATTTCTTTATATATATATATATATATATATATATATATATATATATATATATATATATATGTGTGTGTAAAAACCCAGAAAATTCATCTTGCATATATATATATAAGTACTACTCTACACTGTTCCTTATACCTGTCAATGAAAGCCTTTATTATTATTATGATTATTAACAACATTACGATACTGCCATGAGAATGTCATTTTTAACATATCTTCAAGTCCCATTTGAATAGAATGGAAAGTATCACAGAATTTATTCATAGGGGAGAATGCCACTGAAAGATCATCCCATGTAAACCGTACTTGACAATACAATGTAGCGGTTCAAATCGTTCAATGCCAAAACAAATTCTTTTTCACTTGAGCAATGACTCAATCTCATGATTCGAGATAATTCCACATCAATAATAAAAAAGAAATGATTTCATTACAATAACACAGCGACCTTGTCATTGACCAAAACATATGAACAATACGTACTATTCATAGTAGTAGGTATCGCTTCCTAATCGTGACACCCATACGGTTGAAGGTTGAACCATAAGAATTAGAACGTCGCATGCAGCAAGATTCGACTCGTGGAACTCTCGTAATTTGTAGTCAGATGTATCAATTACATCTTTTGTAGATATGTAAATGAAATGTTTAATGAGCTCTGAATTATGTTTTTTCAATCGTTGCTAACAAAGAACACCGAGTTATTGACATAAGCGTCTGGGAAAATAATCTACGATTAACTTTCATAATTTTTTTTATATCTTCATTTTGCATTTGTAATTATTATATTTCTCACTAATGATCCGCTATTTTTTGTTTGTTGAATAACATAAGGTTTTCATGAGAAACGTTTACCCAGTTGATCCGGAATATTTTCAATAATCGAGATTGAATATTAACCTTTTGAAAATATACTGAGATTGTTTAATGTGAGATGTTTTCCAAATTATCTTTATCTTGAAGTAACTCGTTTTTATCCTTTCGTACTAAGGATGGTCATATTATTACCTAATTTTCAAATTTCAGGACAAACTATTCCTACAAAGTCAAGTATCTCGATGCTAGGAGTTACGATCAATAATAATCTCTCATGGGAAAACTATGTGAGATCGATCGCTAAAGGTGCTCCCCAGATGCTTGGATTTCTATTTCGTGCGAAGAATCGCAATCCGTCTTGTTTTTTTTTGGGATTCTTCGCTAACGGACTCACCAACTTCGTTGGAGCATCGTAAAAAGGTCGGAGACTTGACTCTCTTCTCTAGATATTTTAATGGTCGATGCTTTTCTGAATTGTCTTTGATCGTTCACCCGACGAGTACAGAATGCCCACCCCTTTGTTGTCTGCTTGTCGAACCTCTCTCGCTCAGGGCATCTTTTTCCGTTAGAGCAGCTCTACTTTGGAAGGGGGGATTCCTAAGGCTTACAACCTTCAACTTCCTTGATTCATCCGTTATTCTTCGAACAGTAAAGAGCTTCCCATTCCTGTGAATCTGTATTAAGTATGTCATAATCTAGTACAGGCTTTTTAATGGATAAGGTGGTAATTATCACCAAATGATTCGAAAAAATGCGTTCATTTTGTGTTACATATTAGATAACGTTCCGTTTATTCGGTAGGATTTCAGGGTAAATATGGAAAAACTTTGGCAGTGACACTCGACATCTCCGAGACATTTGATTACCTGTTGCATAAAGGATTCCATGCCAAACTTGTCACCATTTCGACCACCATCTATTTGATACTGCACTTAAAATTGCTGATGTTCTACAATGATCAATCCAAACACCTCCAATATTTGATTAACCTATTTTTTATCTTTTTTTCTTCTTCTCCGAATAAAAAAACTGAAATCACAACTTCTATGAAAGAAATAAAATCAAAAAAAAATCACAAATACTCTCTGTTGATACGTGTATATCATTCAAAATAGAGAGCTATTTGTAGAAAAAATCTCACTCACCTATACCTATTTCATTCCAATCCAAACAAGATCTCGTTCCGCTCAGAGAAAATTATCTCCTGAGCTCTTCAGTGGAAAAGAGGGTAAATCACTGGAAACTGTCACCTCCAATTACCTCTAACATTTGTTTGGTAGGCTCCTGACTTGTCCTTCTATTCTCATTCCAACAATCTTGTTTCCCGAACGAGATTGTACAGTTTGATTGCTAAATATGAGTTATATCGTTCTGGATCATGGAAAATAAATGGTAGAAATTTCACGAAAAGTACTGATAGGTACTGTTTCAAAGTCATGTTTTTGTAATGGATGCATGTTCTCTCCGTAGTTTTCTGGCTTATACAGGGTGTTCCATCTCAGACGAGCCACCCCGTGTAGTTCTTATTCCATAGAGTGAGTGGAAAAATTTTCCGAAACACGTCGGATGATTTTGTTTGGAAGACATCTTTTGACGTATTTGAGGTTTGAACGAGCAACCTCCTAATAGGGGGCTCTTCAACCCGTCAAACTTGAATAGAGGACAAGGGTTGAGTGGTCTTGGAAGTGTCTTTACAACGGTGTATGAAAAACGTAAATTTGATGAACCGCTTTGCCAAAAATCAATTATGCAGCTCGAATGAGCCACCTTGAATAATTTGGTTATTTTTACATGTACGAGCCCATTTTTATGGAAAATTTTTTACAAACTTCAACAATCTGAAAAAAATCACAAATTGAATTGTTTTATCATCATGATTACAATAAAAAAAATCACTTTCACAACTTTTTGGCGTAGTTCGTCACGAGAAGAAGTCCGGAGGGTTCAGGTCAGGAGATCAGGCAGGCCACTCCATAGGACCTCTTCTTCCAATCCAACGACCAGGGTATTGGAAATTGAGGTATTGGCGAACTGGTGCGGCGTAGTGCAGAGGAGCACCGTTTTGTTGGAAATGCAATTGTTGTTTAAGTAGTAGAGGATCGTTTTCTAATTGTTCAGTTATTAACAGATCAATCGCATTTTCCAGCATTTTAATATAACGTTCGCCAGTTAAATTACCACGAATGAACAGAGGTCCAATTAGGTGGTCTACCACCTAAACTTTTACCTTTTCTGGATGTTGAGGGTGAGCTTCTCGAAATATATGAGGATTTGTATCGCTCCAAATCCTACAGTTATGCCGGTTAACCTTTCCATTAAGTGAAAAAGTGCATTCGTCGAAAAAGCAAACGTTGTACAATAAATTAGGATTATTGTTGATACGCTCGGCCATAATTTCGCAAAACTCTTGCCTTCGATCCCAATCATCATCTTTCAATTCATAAATTAATTGAATTTTGTATGGATGGAACTTGTATCTAGGTATGTAAAATTCTGAAAACGTTAGATTGACTAATACGACTAATACCGTAAACTGCAGAAAGTTGTACAGATTGCGTGTTTAGCATAAATTGGACATGTCCAAATACCGCTACAGCTGCTTCTTCATCATTCACAATTACACAATACTTATGGCGAACGCTACGTCCAGGATGGTTTTGGTTAAATATCCCTGCAGCCGCTCGGGCACAATTTTGTTTTTGGTAATGAAAGCTAACGAGCTCAATACGTTCTTGCAATGTGTACACCATATTTTTTGGAATTTCAAACAAATCAGCAAAGTAGTAACTCAATAGATTGATTTCAATTCTGAAATGATCGAAGAAACGTTAAAACCAGATAAACACCTAAGTACAAAAAAATAAAGGCAAGATAGGAAATATTTTGCTGTTTTTTTGTTCTGCTGTTTTTATATTTAGTTGCCTGAATACTGTTACGAAATGTCCTGGCGCCTGCCCTGCCGCCTTTGGATGCAAATTGGGCCGTGTTCGGTTTCCCTGTCTGGTTAACCAGAGTAGTTCTTTCTCTCTCTTTCGGATGGACCCGGTCAATATGATAGAGAGAGAGACACTCTGGTTCACCAGACATGGAAACGGATCAGGGCTTTGGTGTGACGGTTTGAGGGAAGATTGTACCTGCGTGATAGCGGCTCACCCAGAATATTCGATTATCAAGATTTGTCTGGAGGATTGAGTGAGCGGCTATATAAACGGAAGTCGCTCACTGCGACGGCAGAATTTTCAGTACAGAGAGTTTTAATACGGAGCATTGGAAAGTTAGCGGAGTAATTTAAGCGATTGTATTGTATTGTGTTGTGATAGAGAGTTGTAATAAAAGTAGTGAAGTGTTGTTTGGAGTATTAATCAACGAACCCGTAGGAAATATCGTAACAATACCAATCGTGGTAGGTGTAATACATAGATAGAATACACCAACCGATCCGGTAACACTGTGGGATTTTAGGCTTTTTATTCAGTTGAAATAGTCAATGCGCTACCGTAAAAATCAGTAAGACACCCCAGAGACTTTCGGCACCCGATATGAAAACAAGTAAAAGACAATCAGCAAACAAGTAGTTGAACGGAAGAGCACACTTTTTATTATATCGAAAAATTTCCGACGAATTGCTTCAACTAATGAAAACGAGAGAACATTTCGAATGAACTCAGACCAATCTAGACCAAGAGCCCGTGTCACTATTTTTGGTAGTGATAAGTTTACGCCCATCGACCACTGAAACTTGTATTATCGATGTCGACGATGCTACAGAGATTCTCGCCATACATGATTTCCGGGGCGAAGTTAGGGTAGGGGGCTGACCGATCTGTATAAAAAAAGCGAGCAAAATTTGTCGTAAGTTTACGGCTGAGAACATTGGGAAAGCAAAGATTTCAGGAATATAATCCAACGCTCGCTTATTGTCAGTCGCCTACATCGTGGCGTTCACCCGCTACAACCCTCGAAATATGTATAAAAAAACAACAACAAAGAAAAACCAGTTTACAACTGACAATGGGGCAGATCTTACCATTAGCATTTTAATGACACAAATTTCGCAGGCCAGCCTTATTCATTGGGGCGGATGGGCGCTGGGCCCACCTGTTTCGCAAGAATTTCTAAGTTATTTTTTATGATTAGCTCACGACTGATTCCCTCACAATAATGTGCAATTTCAACTGTCCAATTGAAATATGCAATCAACAGTCATCAAACAAGGGGTGCAAATATTTCCGTTCGTAAAAACAAGTTCCTGGAATAGCGCTCTATAAAGCTTGGCTACATTTTATCATAAAAATCATATGTTTGTGACTGACAATCAAACATTTAGGTACAACGTTAGTACGTGAATATGAAAACACCTTTCTCAGCTTTTTATTTTATGGACAAAGCTCACTTGGTAGCTAAACTGACAAGTTTCTTGCATTTGCGAAGTGCAGGTATAATATGACAATTATTGAAACATCGGCCCTAAATTTTTCATTACAGTTATTTGACGACTGACACTTCGAAACGTACCTGAAGTGGACTCTGCTGGATCGGTCAATTCACGTGTCAGTCATCTCATGTATCGGTGGAATGTTGTCAGTCAACAAATGAAGCGTCGCGCGAAACACCCTGATCTGTATATTCAGAGATTATTTGCAATTTCCGAATGTCCGTACACTCTATGAAATTTTTATGAGTGACAATCATATATGTAGTTACAACGTAAGCATGTGAATGTGAATATACTCTCTCAGTTGTTCTTAGTATGAATGAAGCCTTGTCAATCGCTAAAATAGGACGCATGCCACAACATCATATAGTATATTGTTCAGAGAACATGGGATTATAATCATTTCATACTGTCGCAAAGCGTACGAGTGAGATATGAGCTTTCCGGGTGAGTTATACACTATGCTTTTTCTACGACTGTCACAAAAAGTGGGCAAATCATTCTACAACCAAAACTTGTTTGTCAATAATCTTTTCGTTTGACATCAATTTATAATTAATCAGCGTAAGCATCAGTTAAAAAAGTGTATATTTCAAAAATAGGAACAGCTTATATTATTTCATATTTCATCGTCCTCCGACTCCAAATCTGTCAAGGAAATGTCTGTATCAGAATCGGCGACATCTTCCAACGGCTTCTCTGCGGATTCCATGTCTTTAAAAATATATGCAAACTTATATTTTTTCACAATATGATACACGGATAATAATCCATATCTTACCCAGATCATTTCCATCATCGTCTGTAATGACAACATCGTTGACGAGGGATGGGACTTCATCACCTTCAAACCATTTGAAGTTGTATGTGCCCTGTGACTCTACCCATCCACACCTAGGGGTCATTTCTGTAGAGTTTTTCAGATGGGCGTATCTCCATATATTTGCGATATACTGAGCACACTTCATGTGTTCCAGTAATTCAGTTCGGAGAAAATTTGTATTTTTTTTTGTTGTTAGCGCTATTCAGTTGTTATCAATTTTTTTTTTCATTCGATATCGTTACTTCTGATGATTTCATCAAGCATTATTTTGGTTTTAGTCGTGCGAGATCGTTTTCGAATCGATTTTACATGAAAGTGATTCGCTCTATCCAAATTGAACAAGAATACATTTTTGTGTAGAAAACTGTAGAATTCAATAATCTGCGATGGAAACCTCAAAAAAAATACATGCGAAAAAAAGTTGGGATTTGACCGACCCCTGAATGGAATCTTGAAAGGAATGTATTAATACTTTTCATCCGTGATAAAAAGGATTATCTACTCTAGGAATTTAATTTTTTTGTAAAGTACCGTTTCGGAGATTTCAGATTAAAACCATCCCGAAAGTTGCACATTCAAATGGCTGTAGCTCATTTAGGTAGAATTTTAACATATTGGGCCTTCATCTTGGGCCTTCACCTTGGGCACGCCTTTAAATGGCCATAACTCTCTAAGGGACCATTTCTGGACACATGTTTGTGTGTGAACTTTCTCAACTCTTCCTGTAGTTGAAATGTATCTATGTAATTTCAGGACACCCTTTATACATATATACAATGCTTGAAGCGCATTTCCACTGAAATGACACATGTTTTCAATTTTTATCGGGCCTTTGCCACACTTTACATGATTATAGGTGACAGGTTCTTGATGAAGGTGGTACAACTAACGTTGTGTGAATTTTTTGAGCATAAACTTATAATATTGAAGTATACCTGAATATTTTTGCACCTTTTCAAGGGCCCAGTTTCTTTTTGCCACGTGGTACGTGACTGACGGTAATAGATTCTCCATTTATGCATAATAGATTACTTGCCCCTAAATTTTGAAATGTAAGCTTATCATAAAAAAATACTTGAAAATTCTTCCAAAACAGGTGGGCCCAGCGCCCTTCCGCCCCATTGAATAAGGCTGGCCTGCGAAATTTGTGTCATTAAAATGCTAATGGTAAGATCTGCCCCACTGTCAGTTGTAAACTGGTTTTTCTTTGTTGTTGTTTTTTTTATACATATTTCAAGGGTTGTAGCGGGTGAACGCCACGATGTAGGCGACTGACAATAAGCGAGCGTCGGATTATTTTCCTGAAATCTTTGCTTTCCCAATGTTCTCAGTCGTAAACTTACGACAAATTTTGCTCACTTTTTTTGTACAGATCGGTCAGCCCCCTAGCATCGTCGACATCGATAATACAAGTTTCAGTGGTCGATGGGCGTTAACTTACCACTACCAAAAATAGTGACACGGGCTCTTGGTCTAATCGATGTATCCACCGACCAATTTAAAAACTAGCCTATATCCAAATCGTAACACTGTAAATGGACTTCTGAACTGCGATTTTCACCTCGCTTGTGATACAACGCATCTCCCACTTCGAAACCTCAAACGAATATCACCTTCACTTCAATTTCTATACAATTTTCCCTACTAACCCCTATAAGGTGATCAAAACATAGATACCATGGATTAATGAGAGGCGCTTGTCTAAGTGTAAGGTCATGGCCTCTTCGTTGTAGTGAGTGAGTGACCTCAGCGGAAGGAAGGAAGGTGGGGAACATCTATGGAGAACCTGAATCTGCCCGCCGCGCCGTGAGCTAGAGCGACGTTGCCAAAATGTGATTCGGTAGGAGATTTCCAGAATTTTGTTGGGGGATGATATTAGAGGAAAAGGTAACAAAAAAAAATACCTTTCTAGATTGACAGTAAATAACTGAAAAATTGACTTCTATATGGTATTTTCAACTTGGTGAATTTCTTTAGGAAAGGAATTTGCCTTAAAATCTAGGTCATAGAAAGCGGGAGAATGTTTAAAACTTGAACATCATCGGATATCTCTATCCCAATGATCTTTTTCATCGTACCGTGAATATATAGAAGTTATTGTCAAAGTGTTTTTTCTGGTAGTTGAGTGTGATTTTCCAGAATTCAAGATTAACGTTAATTTTCACTCGAAGATTCATGAACCTGGAAATGATGCCCTTTCACAATAGCCTGGCAGGCTTTAAGCAGTGAAGAGGGTTCACTGAGGGACACTTTTGTGTGTTTTCGTATAACTTCATAACTGAATATAATTTCGGAAAACTATATTATTTATTTTCGTTTCAGAATTGACCCTTTTGAGGAAAATAGACCGCGGGCATATCTGCCAGACGACAGTAAATCTGACAGTTGTAAATCCAGCCTGCTGGACAAACAAACGGAACTAAAGAGGCTTATTGTGCATTTGTGTCATATTTCAAAATATTTTCTCTCGGTAATAATTCAATTTTGAGTGATTGTGAAGTTTCAATCCATCGATTCCTTTTTATTTTCGACAATAGAAAAAATATTAATCCTCTTGCTGTTAAGAGACGTGAATTGTGGATTCAAGCAACTAGAAGAGCAGATTTACTTAAGTACTGATAAGTTGAAATGGGAAACGGTATATTCATGAATCTTGTATCTCAGAATTTAAATTATAATCTCATTAAATTACCATTGATATTTATGGAAATACGATTTGTTTGTCCAGCAGGCTGATGCGTGTGTCGTCACATGCCCGATGTCTATTGGAGGAAAAATGTCATTTCCATATCTCTAGTTCAGTATTTTTCACAAATATTATCGTAATTGAGTCACTGCTCCATGCCTCCTGACCCTGATATACTGATGATTCTGTCCTATACCTCATCAATGGGTCTTTCCCAGGTCGCTCTATATCTTTCTCCATGAACACGATACATCATTTCACTCGATCTGTGATTATTGATCAAAATGAAACCTGCAATAGGACTGTCACACTGAAAATATTATGATTGCTTCGGAAAATACCATATGAAAAAATAGAATGAAATGATGAAGGCCAGCTTCTATAGTAGTGTTACATATTGGTCTCACACTATGGACGATGCATTAAAACATTGTTGTTATAAAACTCTTGACGTTTGACATCACTCTCGTAGAGTTGGCGATGATTCTTCATCCATCAGTGCCAGTCCCTGGATTTACATACTACTTCCCATTCCCACTTCTAAACTCTTATTTTAGCTTTAGTACAGAAGGGATTTGATTGAGTATCTTTTTGTTCAGTCGTAACTTTCATGCCTTGAGATGAAGCTCACCTTTCAACGACTTTTGACACTCTGTAGTCCAATGCTCGAAGCATAGGATGCATCTCCGATCACACCATACCATGGTCAAGGCGCCATCATCTTCCTAACCCAACCTTGCACGAGGACGATGTGGCAACGCAGCGCGAATCTCTCGAGCTTTATACAAGCAATCCGCGATCTTGGAGAAACATTTGATTCAGCGCGCGCGTCTTGTACATTGCAATCAGGCCGGTGAGTGAATAGCGTTTGGTACATGTGGATTTCCGGACACTGAATTGCCATACGGATTCTCGTACCGGTCGAACATTGGAAGTACTGTTCTGTGGTTGATTTCCGTGAACGGTAGTTCTTTGACGGCATTAGGTAAGTTGCCTAGTAGGTATAGATAATTTTTCGATTGCGATGATTGTTGAGTAACAACCTATAGTATCATAAACGGTACTACCACCAGAAGATGGATCAAACAAAATTTATGGTATGGTGTTGCTTCTTCGAGCATTCAGATCGTATCGCTCAGGTAAACAAGGGATGAACTTGATCTATCAAGGTTTTCGATTTATAGATCAGCTGAAGATATCAACCTTAACGTTCTTTCGAATCAATATTTTGCGAAATAATGAAGGGGTCGTTTTTACGATTTTGTCCTCAATTTCAACTCCATAAGGAAATGTACACAACTGTCTTTAGATTCTTATTGCCCTAGTGAATGATCTAAATTTGGGAAAATACTCATTTTCTATAACTGATATAACTTTGGTCCATTGACGCGTAGCTAATCGGATTCAGCACCTTCTTTCCAAGATTCACGAAGGGAATTACTTTGTATTTCGAAGATAATTTGTAGGAAACACCGAACAAGTTATTTTCATCGAAATATAACAGCCCCATCAACGCAAAGAAAATGAACTGCAAGCGTCAAGGACTTATTAGCGCATCTTTAGAAAAGGCGCGTAATATTCACGAAATACTATTTCCGCAAATAGCTAGAAAAGTTTGACATTCCAGCCAAATTTTTTTCAAGAAACACTCAAAATTTCCTCACTATAAGGAAGTGATATTTCCTTACAGTTTTTGGTGTTCTACATAATTGATTGAAAACTGTTTCCACAGTAACCCAAGTAATATTCAAATCATTCGCGATTTTTTCGAAATTAATTAATTGATCAATCAATTAATTAATCTGTTCAATTTTAAGGGATTTGCGAAAAAATAGTATCTATCTCGTAGGAAAAACCACATTGCAGGACTATTCTATTTTTGTTTCATACATTTCATTGTTTTCCTACTCTTCACGATTTTTCTTTGAAATCTGTTGAAATTCTGATAATGATCACACTACTCATTTTGGGTACAGGTTTCGTTGGTCAAGTTGACTTCATCAGATGATACTATTTCAGGCAATGGCAACAGAATGAGGTATAAGCGCGTATTAGGAAAAACGCGCTTTCACATCTCACAGACAGAGGCTACCTGCATTTTGTTAAACGGACATGAAGAGATTGCTAGTTGTTCATTGAATATATATTTCTCTGAAATGGGAAGTTGAACTGGGAAGATCCAATTCGAAGTAGACATGCCATTTTGCCCCATTTTGACACAACTAACCAATAATTCTAATATTGTTATTGTTACTACGATGAGTTACTGACAGTAACTGAGTAACTCGGTCAATTTTGCTTCTTCATACTATTGCAGTAATGTATCGGAAAAAATATACCAATTCGCCCTAAAAACTGATATAAGAATCAAATGCTTTTCCTTTATTTTTCATGGGACAGCAAACCCAATGATAGGTTTCAGGATATTGCCTGCATATGCTCATTTTTAATTTCCATTCGGATCTAATTTCCTTGATCCATGATCATTGTAATGAACAAGATTATATGATCCAAAAAACTAGTTTTCAAGCCCCGAATTCTCCATCCCACTTCATTACCTATTTCATTTATTATGGTTCATTTCATTCCTGTCGGTTCAAGTATGACTGAAAAGTTCAGAGTTCTCACAGCCATATCTCCTATTGGTTCCATAATGGTTGGTGAACAGATACAGATGACCAATCTGGAGTGTCTTTGAGAGATATATTTTATATTCTAATACCAAAACTGTAGATTTTTCTTCTGGTCTTTTGTGTAAATTGATTCAGCTTCGAATCTTCGGGAATTCAATGACTCTTCATGCTGTGAACCTAATCGAAAAATCTTCGTGATCATTTGAGGCATGCCTATGATCTAAATAGGCACGCGTTTATGCTTTATAGAATATTCGACAACTTCACTCATACATTTTTCTATATCACCCAGAAATTACGAATCATCAACAATATGGTTCCCATTACCAGATGTTGGAAGTAGAATTTTTTGGAATTTTTGGAATTTGGAATTTATTGAGAGATTCAAAAACATACATATTAACAAACTATTTCTTTATGAATCCACCCCAGGAAACAGGAAACCCACCTAAGCAATCGATATGCTTGTGTTGTGGCGTTACTGGATCCCAACGTGGACTAGATTAACTAAAAACTAAGTATTTGACAGTACAGATAATTGAACCCTACAGTCTAAGAATGTAGAAGTAAAATGGAAGTGATTGAAAGAGAGTGAATGAGAGAAAGAGAAGTAGAGAAGAGAAGGAAAGGAGAGAAAAAGGAAGGGGAAGAGAAAGAAAGAAAGAATTACTGCGATTTATAGCAAAAATAGAAACAGCCTCGCTGCAAAGTCACTAGTTTCAATAAATAATTGAGGATATCATGTTCTCTTGCATATTATATTTACCATTCCACTCCCACTTCTTTATATCACCTACACCTCCATGAACTCTTGGATGTGTGTCCCAGTTGTAATCCGTCTGAGTCAATTGAATCAAATGTGCACTATGAAACACTGATATCAGTTTTCTTCTCTCTCACCAAATATAATCAAAATCGTTCAGAAAATTCGTAATATTGAACGAATCAATTTGAAAACAGAAAAAGAAGGTTTATTAGAATTATTTTTCAAGGATCTCAATGCTCCAGTCAACTTTTTTATCCGGCATCTTCAGAGGTGATTCTCGTATCATATTTGTAATGAGTAAAGGAAACCTCAGAATATTGCCGTTTCTTTATAAGGAACGGAGATGGATCAATTGTGATCTGAGGTATCGATAAAGAAAAAGGATGCAACAAACTGTCCCCTCGGATCTCTTCTGTAGATAGATAACAGAACTGAAGCTGGTACAGAGTGAATCAATAATCATTGAAACAATAGTATTTTCCCATTGTTTCAACTATTCTGGTAGTTCTATTCAGACTGTGAGTTGGATTTTGTAGTGGATACCTTCGACAAGTTTCAACGTATTTATCAAATGATCAGTTCTGAGCTCGAATCTCAGCAAACACGTTACCGCAGATATTTGTAGGTCATGGCTAGTGTCCCATATTCTTATCTGAGAGAATAAAATAATGAATTAATATAAATCAGAGCAAGAAAAGATCTCACCCAGCACTTTGTGAAATATCAGCACATTCCTGACGCATTTGGAGATATTGATGAGTTCCCATGTGATTTAATATTTTTCGCTCTTATAAATTCTGATCTGCCTACTTCCGGATTCAAGTTTAGGTGGAAGCTATGGCATGATGCTCGCTCATCGTTGTTCGTTCTTGAGTAGGTTTCGTTGACTCGAACCAGAAAATTATGTATTGATCAGATCAGATCGGTTAGAAACACCGCATCTCAAACCGTCAGATGAATGTTAGTGTGGAATGCCCGCTTCGAATTTACTGACATATTCACGTATACCTACTTCTCTGACAGTTCTCGACGTCTGGAACCCTAGCATAGAAATGAAAACTAATAGACTGGCCCTAAGAGGGGAAATACTGCGGAATGAATGAGATAGAATACTTTAAGCATATGCTCTAAGCCCTCAATGTAGCAAAGAAAGAGAGGTTATGAGGGATAGAGTAATTCAAGTATAAAATTGTCATTATGTCCTTCACACTATCTGTTCAATGTGCATATCATTTCTTTCTCTTATGCATTCCGCATCCTGCTATGTGAGAAACTGTCATGATGGTGAGTCCATTAGTTGCTTATGTCTTTGAACACAAGCCACACCTAACGTACAGTTTTCAATGCAGGTATTATTGATTTTATATTGATCTCCATCATGTCTGAAGTTACAGTATGAATAAAAACCCTGGTGTGTAGACTCATAACTAATAGATAGTAAGCTAATATTCTCGACTTTTCGCTATTTTGATTTTGATCAATTTTAACTGAAGAGATGCCATCGAGGGTTTGCCAGCAGAGGCGCACCTTACGTGATTTTGATTTAATCTGTGATGCCATGATATCCGTCTGCTCGACGGCCATTCGATTATTTATAGATTTATAGGTTACGTTTATTTCATGGTCTCATGTTTTGCATGCAATTTCTTGCTGTCCCGCGAAATGCTAGAAATTATGTAGTCATCACATTTTGACTGATTATTAGGTATTCCTTTTGCTTTCAATTTGATGAAAAATAAATCAAAAACTCAGTGATTGTGATGTGATTTTAAATCTTCCGAAACAATAGTTGTGAGTGAAACTGGAAAGTATTGATATCTCATCTTTCTACTTTCTGAGGAACCTAAGATAGATAAGTACTTTTTTCTTCATAGTGTTGCAAAAAATGCAATTTTAATGTGATTACGAGCCGATGATATGAGGGATAAGTTATACCTACACGTTACACGAGCGTTTTATTTCGAGCTTTATAAATCGGTTCATAATAAATCTAACTATCACTATGAAATCAAACAAATACAAGAATAGCAACGATAAACACTTAAAAAGAATATAAACAAGAAAAACGTGAAAAGAAACAAGAACTAGGTACAAGATTTTGAATATTAAAGGAACTTTCAAATGCATTCGAATTCAAATCGAACTGTCAAACATTTCAAAAAAATTAATAGCTTTTTATTAGACGAACTTGACCTTACGTATTTTGTAAACTGATAATTCTATTGGTGAACGAAAGATCCCGCAAGAGTTTATCCAATGAGACCGCCGGTATCGAAAATCACTCATAAGCTGCCGCCTCAATGAAAATGTGCCCTTAGAAAATCGCATTTGTATCACCACCTCAAAACCACCAACCGTCAAAAAATGTAAGTTTACTCTTCGATTTCTTAGGTCGAGAGGAATTGGCTAAAAAAAAGCATATCGTTCAACGCACCAGGGTTTTTATTCATCTTGATCTGAAGTTGTTATCGAAAAATTTAATGAAGTACACACAGAAAATTCGCCCGGGATGTACGAATGAAAACTTCAACAATGAAGTTTATGATGCTCTTTTGGGGTTCTGCAAACAGCATATCCGTATTCAGATGAAAGTTTTGTATTTGTAGTTGTTTGAGTTATTAACTCACCACAACCGGGAGAGGTTGATAATCCAAAAAACTTCTACGAAAACATTCATCCACCACAAAAAAATGACTCTCAAACACTAAATAAGAGGGTCTTCCGACAATGGCTTGAGAAAGTAAAGGCATCTCAACAAAGTGGTGACTGCAGTGTATAGTTGAACTGGAGGCATGACAATGTCCCATTTTTTTTTTTTTTGGAGGTACTAACGACTACACCTCATGAAACCCAAGACTGTTCTGTTCATTAGTGGACAAACGCAATTGAATTTGGAGCGATTTGAATTGACAGATTGATATGACACGGTTTAGGTTTCAGTAATATTGTCTGTCGAATGAAGTCTACTGGTTCTAGCTGCCGACCTAACGATGTCACATTCACTGTTTGTATACCAAACATGAACTGGAGTCGACCACTCACCGAAAACCGTAAACAATGTTGAAAAAACAATGAAATTGGAAACTAACTCCTCAATCAACGAACAAACATCTCACCTACTTTTTATCTAGTTCAAGGACATCGGGTTGAACAGTCATCAATTAGTTACATTGTTTCAACATTCGTCAATATTGATGTCAAATAAATCCAATTGTTACGATAAGGTGAACAGGCAATTTTTTCCGCCTCTCCTAACTTCCCAATAAAAATAAGAGTTATGAATAAGCAGTACACCTTTCTCCGTCGCTAAATGTGGCTCTTGTCTGATGAGAATAATCCAGTGTCATTCCATTTCCTAGTTGAATGCTATTATGTTTACTGAATTGATTCAGTTAACATAATTATTATACTTAGATAACATCGTGAGAACCATAAAAATGCCTTTGAATTCATGAAGGGGTGGTGAAAGTACATTTTAATGAAATAATAATAATAACTGAAGACAAAAACTTTTTTCAACAATTTCCGTTCATTTACATCTCTCTATCTGATGATTTCAACTTTTGTATGTCATTTCCTTATCAAAGTTCATAAGAGTTCTTTCACTGCAATTCACGATTGGTATCGTTAAGTGACTATAGAATCGCTAAACGCTTATCAACATCGTCATATTCCTAGATGAAGCCATACGCTTTTCAATAATTTTCTTCGGTCAGATACATTCTCATTTCAATTGTTCACACCCTCAGATATTTCGAAATCTCAAATTGTTATTCCTTTTTCATTATGAGGGCGTTGAAGTTTCCTTTGAGTTTGCTGCATTTCAAAACGATATATTGAGATACATATAATGTTCCTTGCATTTGAATTGGTTTGATAGCATGAATAAATCTTCGATTTTCATGCATACATTGCGAACCATTTACCCAATCCGTTTATGAGAACAGTATGACAAAAGAAGACCGTAAATTTGCAAGTAATCGTCCAGCAGAACTCAATTTTCGACAAGTTTTCATTCTCACTAATGCTTTTCGTTATGTTTCAAAGAATATCTTCTGCTCTTATTTGCTTGATGAGTCTATATACTTGTAAGTCTACAGCGGAGTGTTGGAAAAATATCAGTTCGGTGTTTGGGTAATTGATCTCTAGGAAAAGTTTCAACTCTCACACCAGAGGTTCCAATCTTATTGTTTATTTGGATTTCTATAGTTTATATGGAATAGACGTGTTAGGAAAATATTTTCCAAGTACGATAATCGACATAGAGGGTCAGTATACGTCCATTGTAAAATCAACATTGGTTGAAAATGTTATTCATAACCTAGAATCCACGGTCGCTTTTTATTTTTTGTTAATATCAAGCTTATTTTTCGTGAATAGCTTTATTTTGAAAACACGCCCAACTTCTTTTCTGACAACAATTCTCGATTGTGGTAGCTTACAGGGGTAGCGTGAATAAAATATGTTGATTTGATAACCAACTTGGATTTCATTTTTTGAATCTCAAGATACTTATTTAAATTATCAGAAACAACATTCGTCCTACGGAATGTATGGTTTTATCAAAGAATCCCCCCTGCAACATGTATCGATAACGACGTCAAGAAAATTAATTAATAACCAGCTGATTTTTTTTGGGCCCAGGTTATATTTATATTAATTAAGAGCCCATTGTACTACAAATTGCGTGGCACGGTATTCCGGTCCTATGATCAGAAACTGTTAATGTCACGAGACCATTTTTTCCATTAGTATCTGTGGGTCAAAAATGTTACATATTAGGTTAGTGTATTTCTTCCAAATGTCATTTACGTTTTCCAATTTGTAACACAACATAAAGTGGAAACATCTTTTTTGGAATTTAAATAAGTGCATTTTTGAGTTAACGTACAAACATTTGTGGTTTTGCATTGAAAAATAATATTAATCTTCATCAGATTCGTCTGATGATTCTTCAAAGTTAGGTACATGGTTCACCTGGATATTGACAATTGCTTTTTCGAGTGTCGATGAATATACCACAATAAAGTCCGCCGACTTGGAGTTGGAGTTCTTTTTGGATTTGCATACTACAGCCCAGTGCTCGTTTCCCTGACAATTGTTGCATTTGGTATTGTTACGATTCATCCTTGGATTCGTTTATTAAAACTCCAAACAACACTTCACTGCTTTTATTACAACTCTTTATCACGATACAATACAACCACTCAAACTGCTTCGTTAACTATCCAACGCTCTGTACTGAAACACTCTGATAAACTCTCTGTAATAGAAATTCTCTACTTCGACTTCTGCCTTTAGCAATACCAAAGCTCTCTCCACTAAGCTCCGAATAACTATCTGAACAACTATCCGAATAACTCTGCTAAACACTCTCTCTGAATAATTGTGCTTTGCGAATAAACTCTGCTCCTCTCAGCTCTCAATAACTCTGCTCTGAATAAAACTGTCCCCTCCGCGGTGAAGTGTCTCCTTTTATACCTAAGTACGCCTATGGAGAATCTTCGAGAGAGGCCTCGATGGTGTGTATCGAATTCTCCACGCGAATCAGCAGTTCCTGGAAAAATGACGTTCGCCTTCGACCCCCCATATTATTTTGCGTTTACGATCGTCAGGGCCGGCGCTAGGTGATTAGTAACAGTATAAATAGCGGGACACTTTTGTCGAAATTTGTGCCTGTGGGCGCCACCAAAATTGCCATTTTGGCGACTAGAACGTACAGCTGCTAAATTGAATTATTCTTCCAAAGGTCCACTATATTGAGATGAACTAGTTGCATTGAGGTTAAACTCAGGCAACGAATAAGAAACTGATTTATTTTCAATGGAATTCAAGGCACGAGATTTTTCCACAACATCGTCAAGAGTTAGTGTATTGAATTCTAATAGCTTCGGCATCCACAGCTGCAAATTCACAATTTTTACTGAATAGCTGCAATTCCTGGTGATACCTGGTCGATTGATTTTTCAGGTGATTGTTTTCGAGAGGCTAACTTATGTCTAGCAAAGATTTTGTTCAAATGTTTTCAGCTAGTAATTGCATTCAGGCCGTTGGCGAATGGGGATCTATGTAGTTATCCGGTTTCAAAGAGCGATCCAATAACTTTATCAATAAATTTTAGTGAATAGTATTGATACCTTCATCTGGAAGATTAGGCTTTATTCATCGACATTAAGAATAGAAGAAAACAATGATAAATAAATAGTCAGATCAAAACAAAATATAAATAGTGAGAAATGAAACGAGTTGATTAGGATTGTACTGCGTAGCACAATATTACCACACAAATATTTCTTCGAATAATTCAGACAATCATCTTGAGATGACAAACAAATTAAAATCCAGTTAGTGATACATTTTTGTGAATCATCAAGTCGACGTATTTTATCCTTGCTGCCCCTATCAGCTACCACAATTGAGAATTGTTGTCAGAGAAAAAATTGGGCTCTCTTCAAAATGAAGCTGCTCACGAAAAATCAGCTCGATTGTAATAAATGGTAAAATTGGACCCTGGATCCTGGACCATCAACCACGAGTTTTGAAACAATTATCATATAAAAGATGCAACAACGGATTAGTATCTAGAAATCCCATCTTCAATCGAGAATGACTCCACGCTATGGATATTTCAGTTGTAAATAAAGCTGGAACTGGTCACGGTTGCCCTTCTTGTACCGTACATGGTCAGGCCTTGACAGAGCAACTATACACGAAATACATAGCGAAAAATAAATAGAAATTATTCCAGCCGTAGGTGACGTCATTTCGTTGATTGGCCATTAATTGAAAATTTATTTGTTGATAAGATCGTGCTTTATTAGAGGGGGAGCAAAAAACTCGTCGGCGTGAACCTTCGTTCGAACCTTCGGCGACTTGAAAGAAATGAATTGAATGCGTTATTGAACGAGAAGCCCATTTGGAGATGTACCAGCGGGTGTAGTTGATGAATAATGCAATCATTCAACGATTGCAAAAAAGTTCATTCCAAAATAAAACTTTATTTTTCACTGGGGTCCCTTTTGAATTCGTGTGTTTGTGGAACAAGTTCATAACTTTTTTTTTTTGAAATCATTAAAAAATTTGCTTGTTTCAAACCTAGTTTCAGGTTGTAAAGTAATCCAATGTTTTTCCAGAAGAAGAAGAGGTAGGAAATAACATTTACATCATTCACATCCTTTGAAACTTTCTAACCTCCCTGTCTTTTATTCGTCATTCTGCTCATAAAAATTAACGAGATCTTTAGATCCCCGCCAACATCGACGTAGTTAAACGCAAAAGCTAACTCTGACATCGATAGCCTCATTCAGTTTGAAAAATAAAGCGTTACCTATTAATCAGCCATTTTCCTAAGTACACCATAGCATGTCGCAATGTCGCTGATCAGGGCCAGTCCATTGTGCCGCCAATATTTCAGTGAGTAATCCAAACATTGCCCGCATGCAGCAATCCCCGTGACAAAACTGAGAATATCATTGGTATGCCAAACCTATCCCTTAGAACGACACCAAAATGAGCATACATGTACCTATATTATTATATTTTCAACCTCTACTTAGATAAATGACATTTACCAACATTGACGTTTGTTGGGAGCTTCATGAAGCTCTTCTAATTACAATGCATGGTTGAAACAAAAATAAATTGTAATCCATCCTGAAAATATTCATTTCTTCTTCATATCATCGAATTATTACTAATGATTGTAAATAAATTAGTATACAAAACATAAACATAAAATTTCTCTCTCGAAAAATAGCTTATCTTGGCTTTCATCTCGGTGAGCTATATTTTCCTCTCCTCACTTTCCACCACATAATCATGCTATGAGATGGTAATATGCCAAAAAATATGCGAAACCAAGAGAATGTGCAGCCATAGATTATTTTGAGTGTACATCCGGGAAAAATTTGATTCATTCATCAGGCATCGATAAAAAAACATGATCAAATTGATATAGGCAGAAAGTTTAATAAACCCACAAATCAATCAAAAGTGAAAGTTGAGAAATAAAACTTCCCAAGTTCTTATAGATACCAGGTACCACTTATACGCAAACGAATACTATAAAGTTTGTTTTTCTACACCCTCAATATATTAAAGAGCAGATGAAGTAAAATACCTTGGATTATATATCGACAAACATATGAGGTGGAATATTCACATTCATCGAACGATACAGTCACTGAGATCGATTTTGTTCAAGTTCAAATATTTCAAAGGTATCCTAGATGAAATCCACTTGAAAATGATGTATCACGCGCTGGTAGAATCACGAATAACCTATGGTATCATTGCTTGGGGCACTGCTTCTGCAAATAATATCAAACAGCTCGAAGTCATCCAAAAAAAATTTCTGAAAATTATCTACGGTAGACCACAACGCTATCCGTCAGATTCACTTTTTGTAGAATCAAAAATCCTGGATATCCGACAAAACTATTTTCTCAAAGCGGTTACTGAAAAATATAAAAACAGAAGTTCCTTACCCTTTATTGACCATAAATACGATACAAGATCCAAAATGGAAAAAAAAGTGAAGATAACTTTACAGACAAAAACAATAGGTCAAAGAAGTTTTTGCTATGTATCTTCAGTACTCTTCAACAAACTTCCAGATGAAATAAAAAATTAAAGAAATATATAGTCATTCAAAAAAGCAACGAAACAATTCTCACTTAATACACCAAGGATTGACATTCATCTACTGATCGACCCATTGAAAATAAGCAATCGAATTATTCCCTAAAATTTGATTTTTCTCGTTGCAATTTTAATATTGAACTCTGTCACTCATTCATCTACTCAACTAACCCTAAAGATATACATTTTTAATCTGTTTAAACGTATATTCAGCACTTATCATTCATTGTACATTTTATTCATTATACATTTTACATTTTCCATTATACATTTTACACTTTACATGCTACAATCTCATTTTTTTTACAGTAAATTTTATAGTTCACATTTTACTTTGTACACGTAATCTTATTTAATTGACTATTTGTATTATTGCTAATTGTCTCACTTTGAATTTTCTATGTATGCTCAATAAGAGACACCATTTGATATGGAATATTACAGATAATTATTGTCCTGACATGTTGAAACAGTACTCATAATCAAAGCACCTGCGCTCAGGCACCGCCTTTGCAAGAACCTTTGTTTATTTGAACCGGAATGTAATATGCTATTACAACACAATTACTATATGTACTACCTTATATGCTAAGGGAATTGTAATAACCATGTCATGTCGTATTCTGCCAAATGAACATTATTAATATTTTTATTATTATAATAAATACACTTATATACCCATAATCCGTTTCAAAATGAGATCCATTATGAAACAGATCAGTATCATTATGATACAGATTTTCCATCAATTGGAAATCCAGTTCAGTGGCGGATGGCTACATAGAAAAATATTAAATTTACATTCATTCATCTGGTGTAGAAAAAATAGCGCATGCAACTTGCATATAATGTTCGGTTTATTTCATATCCCGGTTAATGATCATGTAATGAGAACCATCATTACATGATCGTTGCATAATATACCAATATAGTATTCGATAATGTCCGTATAGGGCGAAACTGCAGTAACGATAGTTACAAATGTAAGTGGAATAGAAACATAGGAAGATGTGACCAGCATCGCCGCTCGAACAAATTTAGTTTCTTTTGACTTTTAACTTAAGAACACTCAATACGATTCCATATCAACTGATTCAGCAGTACGAGTGCCAGTTACTGAGCACTTCATCCCTGATGTGTCTCGGTAATCACTCACTAACAGAGCTCGACAGACTTGGAAATAACGATTCTGATGATTTAGGAATGACGATTTTATTCTTCAGAACGTGCAGGAAAATATCCATTCATGTAAAATTTTGACTCATGTTATATAAGGTTATTTTTTCAAGGAGCTACTATTAGGATCTCGAGAATCCTCAAATATATGTCGGTTGAATTACAAAAAAGTCACAAATTCCAAAGATTGATCAATCGGTGTACTGAAAACGATGAATGTATAAGACTTTCACAAAATATTCGGAACAATAAAATTGTCGATTTTCATTTTCTTGATTTAGTGCTTTCATTTTCCAAGAAAAAAAGGTTAACGAAATCTTTGATTTCTTTTATTTATATACACTTTCATTTGGCTTTATGAATCTTTTCTAAAGGCGCTCTGTTCAATACAGGACACCTTCAACTTTTTTCAACTTCGGACCTGCAGATTTCTATGTGGAACTTTGTAGCCATTTCCATCTTGCATTCGGCTAATCAAACAAGATATTTTTTCATTCGTTCCAATCCAGGACGACCATCATGATTCGACCAATGGAAAAATTAGAATTCCATATTTTTCATTAAGCTCCTTCATATGGTGGCCGAATGCAGGAAAGTAATAGCAAAAACACTCTACGCACAAAATGCAGGTTCGTATTCAGAAAAATAATTGATGGCGGTCATCTATGAAAACGGTTGGAAAAATATATAAAAATAAATAAAAAATTCCTACCTCACCTTTTTGTATTTTGGGCAACGTCACGATCTTTTTTTCAGTACACGGTCTAATTGACTATCTGACTATGCAATTTTCCCATAATTCAACGTCCTTTCAACTTTTAGTGTTCTCGAATTTCCAAGAGTGGCCCAATCGAAAAAGCTAGCATAAATCAGTCAATTCCTCAAATGCATTCAAGCTTGTTTCTGCTTCGAGAATTCCCTCCCCAGTGAGCTCATCGGTGTGCACCAAAACCGAATAGGTACAGCGTTTCTACTCCAAAAAAATATACTAATTTGTAGGAGATCCTTTTCTGAGCCAAAAATGGACGTTACCAATATATCAGTTATATTGCCAACCCCCCTTTTGCAGTCTAAAGATCGATGCTTTCTCTCTTGTCAATCCAAGTATTTTATAATTCCCTATGGCATGTTTGAATTTTCACACGGTGTTTCTGGAAACCATAGTGTTGAAATCGAATGGAATTTTCGATTCCTTTAATTTATTTATATTGTTATGCAATAACAAACTAGTATGACATTATGACAAGGAAGTTTGTATGCACCACGGGTTCAAATAAATGTATATGCCCTCGTGCCAGAGGCCCTGGGATTTCAGGATTGTCGCCCTCAGGGAACGAAGATTCACTTCGGTAGATAAATAGCTATTTTGTAAAGCTCGCTGGCGATGTTTTAATATGGTACAAACCTAGAAACCAACATAGCGATATCCTCCGTTATTATAATAGGTACCAAAATTCAACTGAAGGATATGGATGTGGTAATTTGTAAAAATATTTTATTTAAATGTGCTTCACAATTCAACAGAAAAGAAAAGGCATTCGATAAACACTAATGGGTAGACATTTTGGGTGGTGAGTGCATATATAATGCAAAATCAAGTGTTTTCGAAGAATGAATTCATTCATCCGTGTTTTTCCATTCTGCGGCAAATGCAATCAGTGTGTTTGTGCCGTATCAAGAGGTTTCGATTGTGAATATTCATACTCCTTAGTTCAGTTGCCGAGCATTAATCAGCCAACCGAACTGTTTGTTGCCTGACAACTTGCCTGACACTTCAACCATGGGTAACTGAAGTCTCTACAAATGTCCCATAGTCTCAGATGTAAAGGATGTCTGGATGGAATTATCACTCAATGAAACGTTCTCTGTATAAATCCTTGATCGTTTTTTTCAGCTGTCCGAGTACATTTTCGAGTACGTCTCAATCCAAAGCAACATGTGGCGCTACATGGGGCCTTGTCAGACGCTAAGGTCAACAGAGATATATCTCAATAATCCCAATCGATAAACCCATTCGTCATGTATATTTCATTCCGTCAAAATAAGAACCGCAATGACAACGAGAAGCACGATGTAGTTTTCGCCAAATAAGTGTAAGGTGAATCGTGACAATTCTCTTTCCGACTTCATTTCGTATCGAAATTCGTCGATTTTTATGCGGAAGCGGTACAAGGATCAATTTCATAAGTACCGTTTCAAGGTGTTTCGGTCTATTATGTCTATTTCTCTGATTTTGATTGACAGGTCGGGTTTGGGTGTTCTTGAGAATTCGTTTTTTCAGATCTTCCTTTCCTTCTGTCACTCATGACAACATTTTGGAATCAATTAATATTAATTGCATCACACGGAATTCGGAACACCTGCATTGCAGTTTCAAAACTACTCCGAAATATGTTTTGGAGTATATTGAATATATATATTATTGAAATTGACAAAGGCCTTGGCTTCATATAATGGATAACTAAAGCATGATTATTCATAAAAAATGGTAACATTTCGAGTTCAATCAATCAAATTGCATGTACATAAATATTTCGCTTTTAAATAAACCTCTTAACTTTATCTAAATGAAGGACAAATATTCAAATAAAGAATCACCCGAGAAAAAATCTTATCGAATGTGAAGTACCATGCGCATCAATCCTAAAAAACTCGTACGTATTCCATATGGTGTTCATTGACCATTTAGAAAGTATATACGATTGCAAAATCAATTTTCCTTTGAATGAATATCATATAAAGATATATACAGCTTATCCACATCTTGGCACAGAACTAATAACGAATCTGCCCAGCAATATCTATGAAGTATACAAAGATAAAGAAATTCCTGTTATATGTGTTCACTGTGATGAATTTCATTTCTAGAAGCTGTTTTTCCTTTCGTCATGGTCTACACTACCAGTGTGCAAATGAACAGTATCTGAGTTTGTGCCAAGATGGATTGGACATTCCTAGAACTTTAAGATTTGTTACATTTCACATTCTGAACCCCAAATATCTCTATTATGAACTAGTTTAACACTAAACTCCTACTGGAAATTTTCTATTTTTCTGTGTATTCAATTTTACCACATAGTTTAAAAGGGGACTTCGGTGTTCCCAATCATAAGTTTAAAAGAAATGAATGACAAGAAATATATATACTGAAATGATAATGGTATATGTGCAAGTGCAGAGGCAACTATTCCAAAAGTTTCTGCCATACTTCATATCATATCTCTTCTCATAGCTTCGTTTGATTTTTTCGCAATCCTTCGAAAGTACCATAGTACCATAATCGAACCTTTTGTTCACTTTATTCTCTAATTTACATAGACTAAATTTATCTCACAAATTTGGATCCGCTCGAAATGGGTTTAACTTGACTAGGTCCGATCGATATAAAAATTCAATTTCCTGATTGCATTGGACCACCTAAGTCAATTTCATGAAATATATTATTGGGCCCAACTGATCGCCTTGGAGAGAAGTAAAATTACGAGATGAGCGGGATTGAAATTGGCATTTTCAAGTAAAATTAACCAACATCAGATTAATCGTTTATAGTATCAAAAATTGTCTGTAATCTGATGAAATATTTTTATCAAAGTGAAGAAATAAAGGATGATGAAGGAAAGATACGTATGGTCCAAAGAAAAGGGCAGTGTTTTCATTGAGTTTAATTCGCAGAACACAAGAAATTGATCGTTACGAAATTTGACATATTGCTGTGAAGTTATGTTTTTTTAATTGAAGCATAGGATTCTGGTATCCATCTAGATTGCGACATAAACTGGAGGGTGTATCAACTCGACTATGTTCATGTTATCGAATTTGAAGTGGCTAGAGTTTATCGAGATTAATGGAGCCTCAGATTGAAATTTTCCTAACTCAGGTCATTTGATTGCACTTGTACCAACTATATTTGTTTTGCAAAATCCTCATTCCATTGAAATGAGTTGGTTAATGATGAATCATGTTTCGAATGGCAACTAACGACTCATATATGCATTATAGAAAATATCGATCGACCTTGGTATTTTTTCTCTATATTAATAAATACCGACTGATCAAAACTCCTTGAACAGCTGCTGAACCATAAAATTATCTCATTCGCTATTATTATTTTGCTATTAATTTTCTGTAAAACACATTAGAAAAATGATTAAACATAAAGGAAACTGCTGGTTTGGTTCCATTATATAGTGTGAATTACCGGTAAAGTGAAAGGAATTGATAATGGAATAGATAAAAGTAATCAAAAAATTGACTGGTGAACAAATTGTTGATTTGTTGCCTTGGCTCAAATTGGTACAAATAACAACAATTCCTTGTACATTATCTGGTTCTGCTTTGAAAGTGATAAGGTATCAATTGATGATGTCGTGTGAGTATTCAATGAACTACTTAAATAATAATAATTTGATATCTTGCTGCCAACACGGTTTCAGGAAAAAAATCTCGATTGAAACTGCCTCGACGGACATGATTCAATATATATATATATGAGAATGTTGATAAGGGTTACCATGTTATGGGGATATTCTTTGATCTAAGTCGAGCATTCGAAACATTGAATCCAAATTATCTTTCCGAAAAACTTTCTCATTTAGGCATAAGAGGCAATGGTTTGAGTCGTATGTTAAAGATAGACAGATAGTAGTAAGAGTTAATGAAGAATACTCAGATCCATTCAACATGGGTCTGGGGACGCCACAAGGTGGAGTTCTCGGTCCGTTATTGTTTCTTCTATATGTCAATGACTTGCCATCAGTCATCAAAGATGGACGAGTGTTCATGTACGCAGATGATACTAACGTTATTGTGGTGTCACCGGACTTACATAAGATGAAAACTAAAGTGAGTGGGGTTATAAATGTATTTGAAAAATGGTGTGAAAATGATCATCTGATTAATAACAGAGATAAAGGTACATTTATCAAGTTTTCAAACAATATTTTCATAATGTTCCACTAAGCAGCAAATTTCAACATTCAGAATGCACAAAATTTTTAGGCACTCAGCTAGACAGCAAATTAACATTCTCTTCACATATTGATGATTTATGTCGATCTCTCAACAAAATATATTTTGCTTTCTTGACTCTCAAATGTAATTTCGTTAGTCGTACCTTATTAACATTTACTACGCATTAGTCTATTCTTAACTCAGTCTGAACATAGGTATCTGGGGTCAATCAACAGAAATCAGTAGGGTATTTGTGATTCAAAAACGATTTATGCGATTGATATTCGATCTTCGGTATAAAGAATCTTGCAGAGAAACGTTCAGGAAAAATCGCATCCTCACGATAACGGGAATATATCTCTATAAGGTAATAACTCACGTACATGCGAATCTTCACACAATCACCAAAAATAAAAATATCCATCATTATAATACCAGAAACAAAAATGACATTCATTTGGACAAATACAACTATTACCTATTCAGAAAGTCGCCACTCTATGCAGGTTCACAGTACCTCAATCTGCTCCCAGATTCAATAAAGAATGAAAATACTCATATGAAATTCAAACGAAAACTCAAAGATTTCCTTGTTGAAAGTTGTTTTTATTCCCTTTCGGAATTTATGTCTTAATTAAAAAAAAATTGACGTGTCATATATACCACTGTATCTTCAAATGACCAATAAAGCTATGACTATGACTATTCAGTGTGAAAACTGAACTAAATTGTAATAGAACAAAGGAACTTATGAGCTAGTTGAATGAAATAGTTGAAGTTCGCCTCGAGGACCGTAGTTCACGGATAAATATTGTTACGATATTTTCTTGGGGTTCGTTGATTAAAACTCCAAAGAACACTCCACTACTCTTATTACAACTCTTTATCACAATACAATACAACACAATCACTTAAATTGCTCCGCTAACTTTCCAACGCTCGGTAATAAAACTCTCTGTAATAGAAATTCTCCACTTCGACTTCCACACTTAGCAAAGCTCTCTCCGATAAAAACCCTGTGAAAATCGAGAGAATTTCGAGAGAGGCCTCGATGATGTGTATCGAATTTTTCACGCGAATTAAGAGTTACTGGAAAAATGACGTTCGCTCTTCGACCCTCATATTATTCTGCGTTTATGAGCGACAGAGCCGGCGCTAGGACATTTTGTAACAATATACTAACCGGCTTAGTTGTCTCCCTGATCTTAGAAATGTGACAGTATTCTTATTCCTGAAATAGAAAAATATCGAAATCCTTATATAATATAAAAACAGAAGTCGAACAAACCTTATAAATAATTACGACACAAAAGATGGTCAGATATGTGTGGGTCGCATCTGGTGATTGATGCAGGTATCATTTATCTACACGGTTTGCATACTTTTAAATATTTCTATGTGAAGAAGAATACATCCTTGAAGTTTTTGCAATCCGACCCTGACATCACCATGTAATAATATCATTCTGCAGAAATTGCATTCATTTGCAAAATCGTCAATAAACTCTATTCAGTCAGGAACAACGGATCGACCTCTAATCATGCTATTAAATCGATTCGTAATTGTTATTATCAGCGGATTATTAATTTTTAATGAACTCTATTACTAGTTCCAATCGTGATGCGTTCTATTGTAGAACGTCATTGAACTATTACTAAGAACAATCACCTGTGTATAAGAAAGGAGGATCATTCCATGAATATGGATACATTTTACCATTTTGCTGAAGTGCAATTGGTCTGCAAGTGTACCCGGCCCAATAATTGAAAATAATTTCGACACTTCTTTTACCATAAGCATGTGCTTATGGTAAAAGACTGGCACCGGTTCGTTATAACTCAACGCCCTTCAAGGTATTGGCCAGGAAAGTAGTTCTTTTCTGAACGAATTGTTCCTCGATGATTTGATATGTCGGAAATTAAATACTGCGAGTTAATAATAATGATGATGAATGGGGTGAATAAAACAGAAGAAATATATCGCAACATCAAATGCATCTTGATATTCTCACGGTTTAATTTGAAATGCTCACCAAAGCCAAAAATGTGATAGTATCATTTCACCATGGACGACAGTGATGAGTAAATAGTATAGACAATGGAAGTTACAACTAATAAAATTAAAAAAGTTAGTTTGATCATAAAACCTGTTACTCATATTTTGTTATGTCCACATACTGGCATTGAATGTTCCAGAGATCAAGGACGTGACTTGAGGAAATCCTCTTCGGGAAGTTTTTGTAAGCTATTGTTATGTCCTGAGATTGACGTCTCTGAGGATTGAGTTCCATTTTGGGAAGTTTGTTTTCGAAAGGATTACAATCGAATATTTATCGCTGGACCTCCGTGATGGACATGTATGATTTTAGTTAAAAATCGACCGGTTCTCAATATAAAATAATAATATTCCATTGTCCTATTCTACGAGAGATTATACAACAATCGCCAATCGGCTCATGAATCAATTTGTCATGTTGATGGGTGATTGATTGAGTTGTTTTTGCCTACAATGTCATAGCATCACCTGTAGTTTTCCTACGAACAATGAAACTGTGGTTTAGGTTTTTCAGGCACTAATTTTCAGCAATGTGGTGATATCAATGAATATAAGATTCATAACTGATTAATATGTCAAGACTAATCGGAAAAGCTTGGCCTGAGGTTAGAAATTCAGCTCAACTATTTATTGATTGTTCGCATCGACGAATATACTATATTATGGATATTATCTACTGAGTCTTAACTGTCTATATTCTTGGATTGTATTTCTAACCTACATTCAGGTTGGGAAGTGAGGAATTGTTCTCTCAGAAGAAGACGAAGTCGGAAAAAACGTCGCCAACCTCTTGGCACTTTCCCGACTCTGTCGCCTCCTTTTATTCGAAACGTCATTTTAACCTCCCGAATTCATGTAGTGCTTATATCTCTGATTACGTGTAAATACCAGCGCAGTAACAGAAAATGAGCCATCCCTGGAATTAATTTAGTTATTGCACATTAAATTGGCCCTAAATTCTTCAACAGTATTTCAGTCATATTGAAACAGACCCAGAACCTAGAAAGATATAAAAAAACTAAGAATTATATTCTTTGATTCCAAAACACAATGAAGAATACCATATGATGATGCCAAGATCTTACTCAGCTCTCCACTGTCTGTTTTTCTCCATGATAAAATCCTTGTAATCAGATCTTCAAACTCAATTCTTCAGCAAGGCCTTCTTCTTTTCGTTTTTATAATTCCACAGAAACGATATATTACTATGAAATTTTCTCACTATCCTTTGTTATATTATTCATATAATATTCACATGAAAATTCGACCAATTGTCGATATTGAAGGGATTCAATATGTTTAAAATGATTTACAATGACAAAAATGTGATTCTTTCCGGCCTAGTCCGGGAAGTACGTACTTCAGGGACGGTTACCGAAAAAAATTCTGATCGTTAAATTATTTCTTTCTTGTGATTGTTTTTTTCAGCATAGACCGCTCAACAAATAAAAACTGCATGCTTTCACTGACATTTGATATTTTCGATCAGCTCAATGGACAGCCTTCCTTCACGTTAATCTAAAAGAAAGTCTGAACTGTCGACAATATAAATGTAATTATAATAGAGTATCATAGTATTTATCTGGTTGAGGACTAGTTTTACAATATCTGGTCAACCTGTGGGTCTGAAAACCAGTGCAATATTGTTTATAATTTAACTTCATTGCTCCTCATCGTCATCTAGGAAAATGAAAATTGAGAACTCCACTATTAGGGAAATAATACAGATATACTATTTCTGTCGTAATACAATTAACAATCCCATTATGCAAGATATGTTTCGTTTCAATTCACCTCACCTTTCTTTTTGTTCCAGGTAAGAAACGAACGATATGCACCTTTGTTCCACCTCATTGAAATACAGTGGTAAGCCATTAACTTATCTGAATCATTATTATTATCTTGTTGAGATTTGCATTTTTATTGAATTTCATTGGCAGCTAACCTATCAACATGCAAATGCAATTCCGTGCCGTTTAAAATGGCAATATATGGCTTTCTTGAGAGCACAGACGTCAACAATGTCACTTCATTTAAAGATGTTTCAGTGCAATGTATTGAACCTTGACCAACGAAAAATCCCCGATTATTTGCCGTAGGCATCAATATTCACCTGATTTTCAGTTGAATACATCAGAGGAGGCATCATCATATTCGAAATATATAAGAGATTACATCATCATATCTGTTTCTTCTGCATCGCGAACGCATATATAAGCAGTGGTGTTTTGTTCGGAGATAATTTTGTTTTATTGCCGCATAGAAAAAGCAGAATGATTATCGACCTGAACCAACCAGTCGGTAATATGCAGCTATAGCCTCACTCTCAAAAATATTTTTTTAATGTCACCAGAGCATCAACAACCTTCTTAAACGCAATTAAGATCAATTCTAAGCTGGAAAGTTATGAGAGGAGTATATGTTCTGAAAAAATGTAATTGAAAAAAAAGGTATTTTCATTACACAGCCCAGCAAAAAAAAAAAAACATTCATTAATACTTTGAAACGAATACATGTAAATGTAATTCATGTGTACGTGGATGCTGAAACTGTACCCGATATCACAGTTGTCATTAACCACAGTTTTCTTACAATATGATTGATTACTTTTCGAAATAGGGAACTTTTTTTGAATGAAAAATTGAAACTTTCCCCTATCAAACTTTTATTCTACAAAGCTACAATTTTTATGTAACCTCTCCATGTTTTACTTCAATATAAATATTTTATCATTTTGCATTTTGGCTGTGAAGTTTCCTATATGGCTATTCCTCCGATACAATGCATTTGTCTCTATGAAATGAACTACAATAATCACCGATATTTTACCGTCCCTAGTACCACATCTCCATCTCCTTTATGTCATTAGGACATCGTTTCTATCACATCTACAATGCTCCAAGTTATTGGGAAAGAGGCAAGATCATTCTGCAAGAGAAAGATTTTGAGGTTAATCAGGTAACTACATTTGATCACATTCTCCCTCGTAATTGAGCTATCATACGTACCTACATGGTATGAATCTTCCACCAACGGGACTCTTTTACGTTTCATGGCAAATAACCATGCGACTATTGAGGTATGGCGTTGGGATTTAGTAACGAGGTCTACTTGCTGAAAGAATTCGATCGAAAATACCATATAGAGTTCACCCCAACCTAGTTTACTTGACCACGGTTTACTCGAGTAACTATAACTGGTCCATAAAATCACTTTTTAACATTATCGATATCAAAATTTGAAAAATATTTGAGTGATACTTTTTTATTATCATTTTTGGATTCAGTACATTAAAAACCATAAGAAATAGAGTTTCTGTTAAAGTTTTTTCATTAGCCTCTTATTCATTCAAGTTTCATTCTAATAAACGGAATGTTTGGTATATTATTGTATGGGTAACATAACATTCCAAGAGTAATAGCCATATTTTCTCGCAGCAAGATTTCAAAATGAAAGTTTTTGAAACAAAGTTATCACTACTTCATGTTAAGTAAATTCATATCCTAAACAGTGATCTTTAA
This sequence comes from Zygogramma bicolorata, assembly GCA_032362365.1. Lineage (NCBI taxonomy): Eukaryota > Metazoa > Arthropoda > Insecta > Coleoptera > Chrysomelidae > Zygogramma > Zygogramma bicolorata. The sequence goes on along the minus strand of JAVJAQ010004414.1, from coordinate 1,277,746 downwards.
ATATTCAAAGCAGTATTTTCATTTTAAATCATGATTCTTGATACTATACTATAATGCTTACATTATGTATTAGTCATAAATGAAGATATTCGACACACATAACGCCGTAATATTTTATTTCGTGGGGAAAATGTAAGTTTTTCAAATCAATTGAATTAATTTCCCGGGAAAATATGGCTAATGCCAATGTACGCAAGTACGATTTTTTTCCATTAATTTTTTCGTACGATGAATTCGTCTTTTCTAGAACTCACAACAAATTGCCTAATGCTGCCTAAATCACAGCAATGCACTTTTTTGCTGCAATAAGATATTTTTCAGATTCTGTTAACATACATCCATGTATGGATATCATGTCTCTGTATTATAATTTGGTTTAGGTTTAAGTTGTATCACTTCTTGCGAACTCAACAGTGTATAGCTTCTTAAAGCGAATGCTTCGTACAAAATAAAAGTTATTTCTTCTGAAGAATAATAACTGAACCATTAACCGTTTGAAAAAATACCCTATCATTTATCTCGAAACCTGCTACCACTTTCGCTATATTTATCACATTATAGAGCTTATCTGAATTACTCTGGAATCCACATGTGGTCTCTCCTTACTTCTTATTTTATATCACTGGATGAAGATGGAACATTAAAAACGATCGTTTTATGACCAAAACCGGATCATTTCAAAATGGTACTCAACCAAGTAAGAGATGCCATTTGACGATTATAAATCCGAAGAAATAATGAGAGTTGAAATTACAGATATTTCATGATTTTATATCGAGTACTCTATATAATGGCTCAATTGAATTATCCAGGAACATTGTTTATATATTATACAATATCAGTTAGTTCTTCCAATGATTAGGTCCGTATGACCGACCGTGTAATGCTTTAAAAGAGACGAACGAGTATTGACAATGCTCGACTGAGGGTGAGTTCCATTTTCGATCGATGTGAACTGAAACTTCAGATGAAAATCACTCTTGCTTCAAGCTGTCCTAAGAATGAATATTCCACACCACCAATTATCCTCCACATAAACTAAAACGCCAATTGCTGGATATTATTCTATCGTACTCAGAGTAAAAATATACACGCTACAGGACCAGAATTCATGTTTGAAAATAAAATTATGAGACTCTTTTCAACGCTCAGAAATCATGAAGGCATACTACTCCAAGTTTTACAACGGCACCAACAATCAACTTTTACAAGATCCCATTATATCTTGAAATACGTTTATTGTGGGATTGACGAAGATCTATGAGGAATACTATTCAGAAGTATACAGTGTGTTCTGACAAACGCAAATTCAGGCTTTTACAGAAAGTACCCCGCACCGCGTATGGCCTTCTACATACGTACCTATATAAATATAAAAATCAATGCGAGTTCATATCTTTTATCCCTTTGTTGATAAGATGTTCTCTGACTATTTCATACTTATATTTTTCTTCAATGCGAACCTGTAATGAGATGTAGTCCAATACAAACAAATCAAAATAATTTGAAGTTCTCCTACTGCTACTCTCAAAGCGTTCACAAAAGCTGCTTCAGTTGAGTAGTACCGTCGATAAGTAGCAATCACTGAGGCTAGTTATTATCCGAACCCGTTTTGGGCATACTTCAATTATCTTATTTGCATATCTCAAAAATGCATGTAATCGAGGCGTTATAGATTTCATGTATAGCATACAATTAAACAACTCCACTGAAAATGATACAGTGCATGATATAGTTACGAACATAAATGTTGTTGTCTTCGATTCTGTGTTCGATAAATGTTCGCAAAATCAATATTGTGTCCTGTCTCTTGATGATATTCGCAGAAAGCAAGTTGATGTTCGTGTACTCTGCTTGTCACACTTCTGTTGGTTTGGCCTACATATGTTCCATAACAATCGCAACAGTGAATTTCATTTATAACGTGGTTGGCATTGACAATTTTTCCCTTTCGGGAAGGGAAGAATGTGGAAATTTGATTGTTGGCTGTGAACATCGTTTTTATGTCTGTTTTTTTCAGAAAACGGTCAATTTTGTCAATGAAGAATAGGGAAGGAAAGCTCTGTGGAAAACGTTGTTGTCATTTGGATTTCGGGATTGGATGGATAGGTTGCTGATTTGAGTTGGGCCGGTTCTTGTGGTTTGTTATGGAGGTCTGTGATGTTGATAGATCTGTGGATGGGAGAATTCAAAACGGGGAGTTTTCAAAAACTTCTATATTCAACAGACTGACATCCTTGTGAGTTTCGACGTAGTGTCTTCATTCACCAATATCCCTATATCAGATGCATTGAACATTCTCGAAACTAAACACCAAAATTCCAAAGACACCCTCAACTTCATCACTTACTGTTTGTCCAGTACAAACTTCCTCTTCCTAGGTACCTTTTACAAACAAGTAAAGGGCGCTCCTATGGGTTATCCACTTTCACCAGTCCTTGCAAACCTTCTCATGGAAGATTTCGAAACTGAGGTCATACAAACCCTCTTGCTGATTCAGATACGTAGTTCACGTTTCCGTCACGGCTCCAAAACTCTCCATAATTTCCTTGATTACCTCAACGACCTCCATCCAAATATAAAGTTCACAATGAAAATAAAAACCAACAACTACCCTCCATACTTGGATGTCCTCATCACAAAATCCAATAACTCCTCCACCCACAGGAAACTACCACACACAAACCGATACCTCAACGCAAACTTCCATCATATTCCAGCATGAAACCAACTCCGTTTTGAATTATCTCTTTCACAGATTCATCATCCTCACAGACCTCCATAACAAACCGCAAGAGCTGGCCCAATTCAAATCAGCCCTTCTTCAAAATGGATTCACAGACTATCAAACTGACAGATCCATCCGTCAACAAACTTCTTCATCCATTCCCAGAGATCCGAGAGGCAACAACGTTCCCTGAAGAGATTCTTTCCCATTGAAGGTGTTAGTGACAGAATTGGACAAATTCTAGAAAAACAGGAAATAAAAACGATATTCACTGACAAAATCAAATTTCCACATTTCTCTGTTGCCCAATAACAAAAAATCAATGACTCTCAGGGTATATATTAAGGTATATATTAAATTCCATGTTCCGACTGCCATAGAACATTATGTAAGCCAGACCAACATACGTGTAACCAAGCAGAGTATACGAACATCAACTTACTGAATTCAGCACATGAACTATCGAAAATATAACTGGTTTCAATTTTTTTCTTGCATTCATATACCTCTATATTTTTTGTGGAAGAGTCGTTATTTCATAGTACATTTAAAAAATATCACATTGATTCTAATATAACTGAGAGAACATATGAGTAGTCTTATAATTCATACCATTCTGTATGTCACTCAACGCTATTATTCCTTTCGAAACTTTGTTTTTCTTTCTGTCGTCCAAGGCTACAATGAGAAATCGAATAATATTATCGTTATTGTGAACTCTGTATCAAATCGTTACCAATTCCGCCATGTTCTTTCTCTCTCAGCGGATCTAACTTTGAAAATAAATAACCAGTTTTTGCCGTTTTATAATCCTGATGCTCTTTCACAAAATAACGTCCATCCTGTATACACTGGCATCGTCTCAAAGATTTTCTTTTAGGATTGTTAGCTCTTCAAGAACAGTAAAAATGCCAATAGCTCTCGAACTAATTGCTCTCCACACAATCATTATCGATCGCTTAACAAAAAACAACGAGATCTCGATATATCCGTTGTGTCAGATATACTTTGTTGCTCGATTTACGGACGACTTGAAGTACTTACGATCTTCTGCTAGATAACCGACTTTTGTTTTTGCGTGCTGTAATTGTTTCGAAGAATTTTCTTAATTATAGGATGTACGGTTCTGTGCGTATTCTTTTTGACGCTTCGATTCTCTGACGCCACCAAGAAATGTATCAGATTGAAGAAGGACTAGCTGAATTGAGTTTCAGTAGAGTCAAAAATCGTATCCTTTGCATATACATATCCAAAACACAGGACGTAAAAGAGTTGAGTTATTTTATTCATTCATATGTCTACGTGTCAGACACTCTTAGGAGTGCGTCCACAAGACAGGGCCTCTTGCGAGCAAGGCTCGGCCAATTGTCTTGGGAAACAAAAAATTGCCTATCTCATCGGGTCAACCAGAGAACATCAAACGTAGCCGCGGAATGAATTGGCATTGAGAAATCCAAATAGTTATGCCGAATTGAATCGTCGCACTACACGCTAATCACATTTAATATTTGTTCCATAATTATTTTTTTTCTGTGTCGGGAAAAAGTTTGTCTCTGATGACAGGTAAGAAAATGTCACTTTTTATGAAATTTCTTTTTTCCCGGGGAAATATATAAATATATAATATATATATATATATAATATATATAATAATATATATATATATATATATATATATATATATATATATATATATATGCTGGCTGGAACTTCCGGTTGATCCGCGTCTGGAAAGATTCACTTGTCTACGTTTCGACTCCCATTTCGGAGCCATTTTCAAGACTGAGTGACCTTGCGTCTAGGTCTGAGTTGTCTCACTAGCTGGCTATCATCACTGGAGATCGAGGATAGAAGGTTGGTGGGATTTAAGGGTTCATTAGTAATTATGGCAGGATCAGGTCCGATGGGTTCCCCCCTCTCCCCAGTTCTTGTAAACCTCTACATGGTGGACTTCGAAACCAGAGCCATTGACACATCTGAACTCAAGCCCACTTGCTGGCTCAGATACGTAGATGACATCTTTGCCATTTGGCCACATGGGTTTGAAACCCTACCAACATTCCTGACCCACCTTAACACCATTCACCCCAACATACAATTAACTATGGAAATAGAAAAGGACGACTCCCTCCCATTCTTGGATGTTCTCATCAGGAAGTCCAACAATTCTTTCACTCACACCGTCTACCGCAAACCAACCCATACAAACCGGTACCTCAATGCCAAGTCTCATCATCACCCAGCACAATTGAATTCGGTTCTGAATTCTCTCATACATAGGTCCTTCAAACTCACCGATAACCACAATAGACCCAATGAAATGGAAAAGCTCAAATCCGCACTTACCCAGAACGATTTTTCCGATTCCCAAATCCACAAGTCTATCAAACTCCAGCAAACCCGAGATCTTCACCCTAGACCCTCGAAGGACGAACCTGAACGACAAAAAGCTTTCCTTCCATATATTCATGGTGTTACTGATAAAATAAGTCGAATTCTGACCACCAACCAAATATCCACCTACCTTCGAACACCCAAAGACACAATCCCCAATGAAACCCAAGGAATATATGAAATACCATGCTCTAACTGTCCCAGAACATACATCGGCCAGACCAACCGACGAGTGTCCTGTAGAGCATATGAACACGAACTAGCAGTCCGTAATTCTGACACAAACTCAGCATTATTCCAACATTATTTAGAAACAGGCCACAAAATAGATTTCAAAAACACCAAAACCGTTGCCACAGCCAAAACCCTCCAAACCAGAATTACCCGTGAAGCCATTGAAATCGAAAAACGTCCCAACTGTCTCAATAAACGCGACGATTCTCAAAGACTCCCCAATACCTGGAAACCACTTTTGGTCCGACATACTTCTATTCACTCCGACTTGGGAACTAATCCGTTCGAACCTCCCATCGACCGTCCGATACCTGATCCTGCCATAATTACTAATGAACCCTTAAATCCCACCAACCTTCTATCCTCGATCTCCAGTGATGATAGCCAGCTAGTGAGACAACTCAGACCTAGACGCAAGGTCACTCAGTCTTGAAAATGGCTCCGAAATGGGAGTCGAAACGTAGACAAGTAAATCTTTCCAGACGCGGATCAACCGGAAGTTCCAGCCAGCACATTTCTGACCGCGGAAGCCTAGCCGATCAAATATATATATATATATATATATATATATATATATATATATATATATATATATATATATATATATATATATAAATATAAACTAGTATAATATAAACTAGTTTTTTTGGGTGAACAGCAGAACGGAAGTGTACTCTTATAACACCAGTTTTTCCAATATTTCGATAATGTTTATTATCATCTTCAGGGAAAAGCTACAAATTATTATTACAAGTTATCACATCAATAAACAGTAACAAGAACCTTACTGTATTTGAGGTAAGTCGTATTAAAAACGTTGGTAAATTGATATAACATGTCACAGACGAAAAATATGTTCACAGTCCAATATTAAAATTTTACACCAAGTAAATTTCCACTGAGGTGTTTAATATCAGTTCTTCAGTGGAATCTACGCATATCTACTTGATATTGATAAAAAATTCCGACATTTTGCAAACAACAACAATTTTACTAATCCAAATTAAAAATTATTATTTCTATATTTTTCAAATTTGTTTTAAAATAGTTTTCACATAATAATTACAATCTTTTCTCAATCCATTCTGATTTAATGCCAATATCCTTCAATTTCAAAAAATCAATAATATTGATAACTATAAATTCAATTCCGAACAGGTGGTAGCAGTGTTCCCTCACTCTGGCGTCGTTCCATCCTGGCAGATGTCTCTTCACACACCTGTTTCTAGATGTTCCATATTTCATGTCAACTCTGTCATTTCAAACTTCATTGTCAATGTCACTCATAATTCATATTAAACCGTTAAAATTCGACTTTTATGTGTATTCACCTGTTGAATATGCAACTATATTTCTTTAATCCTGTTAATATTTTAATGGCGTTTTAAACAATTTACTTGGTGTAAAATTTTAATATTGGACTGTGAACATATTTTTCGTCTGAGACATGTTATATCACTTTACCAACGTTTTTAATACGACTAACCTCAAATACAGTAAGGTTCTTGTTACTGTTTATATGATGTGATAACTTAAAATAATAATTTGTAACTTTTCCCTGAAGATGGTAATAAACATTATCGAAATATTGGAAAAACTGGTGTTATAAGAGTACACTTCCGTTCTGCTGTTCACACAAAAAAAATACAGTTTTGTTCTTAACTGGTCAGCAGAGACTTCCCCTCTAATATATATATGTTTGAGCTCGAATAGGCTTCCAAACAACAGAAAGTGAATACTTACTTTGTTCTAATAGTCAACGTACCTTGAAAGCGAATGGAAGCATATCTAAAAATAGAAACGGTCATAATTGAGTGTGTGTGTTTGTTTTGGAATGTCAGTCTACTCGAGCATGATTATCATATCATTGGTTATCTAACTGAATTGATTAGACTAGTTAATTGGCTGAAAACACCTTCGATGATATGATTCTGATATTTCTATTGGATTTTTTATAGGGATAATGTTCATATTGCAATCCACCAAAATTTAATGAGCACCAAAGCTGATTACTGAATATTCATGTCAATGTAATTTGTTTGGGAGCTGCAAGTTTACAAAATACAAAAATCAATACGAGTGTTCAATTCCTTCATCTAACTGAGTAAATATGATTTCAAATAGCAATGAATGTATTTATGAAGAAAGAAAAAAGTGAGAGAATAGGTAGGCATCAACTCAGAAAGTGTTAAACTTTTTTCTTTAAAGTTATATAAATATGCTCCATAATTCGAGACATAAAAAAATTCAGATTGATTTCAACCGCAGTACTAGTAACATCGTTCGTCTCCCCAAAGGTTTAGTCCCAAACATTGATATCATTACATATGTTGAGGGTGAAAAAAATATTCAGAAGAGTGAGTACTAACATATATCCTTTTTTTTAATATATAGATTCACACGGAAGGGCAACCCTGTAATGTCCAAAGGACACCGCATGAATCAAGGGACAGGAGATACGAGTTGACATTTACTCTAAATTTTTGAAGTTTGTATGCCTCAGGAAGAACCTCTCTCGGTAAGGAACCCCAAAGTTCAGCTGTTCTATTGAAAATATATCCCTGAGCAGAGAGATTCGACAGGTCTCCAAGCCCACAACAAAGGGTGGGAACTGCCAAGGGTGAACGATTGACGACAATGGAGAAGAGCACCGACCGTGGAAATCTCTATAGAAGAAAGACAAGTCTCCGACCTTACTACAATGTTCCAACGAAGTGAGCGAGTTCGTGAGCAAAGATTCATCAATTGGACGGATTACTTTTAATGGAATCAAGAAGTTTCAATGAATGTTTCAGTGCCGAGCCCCACACATAAAAAATTCTTGAATGCCAAACGAACAGAAACAATACTCATTCCCTCCTTGAAGAAACCCAAAAAGTAGGCGACGTCAATCGTGGATATTTTCTGGGAATCTAGAAGCAAGGTAATGGATTTCACCTGATTCCAACTCCAGACATGGAATAGTCATTGAATGGGTTCTCAATTGATGGCATTAATTTCATAATTTATTCCTAGTAATATTTTATGGAATGAAGTTCCTATGAGAAAACATATTTGAAACTTCTTCGTATACGGGGCATTGATGATATGAATGACAATCCATATATATGTAGATATCTCGGATTTTCAACGTCAAGGAAAATGATAGTTTTCGTCTTCTACTACTCCTTTCCTTCCCGAATTAGTATTCGACATAAAACCGGATTCCATAGTTGAATATTTCCCTCGACCAGTTCTTTGAAAAATCAACAAGACTACTTTTTCGCATGCCAATAGATAGGCTTCCTGGAGAATTCCGAATATCACGGAAAAAATCGAAGTCATGATGAAACTTTCCAAAGTGTAGGATTTCCAACCCCTGATTGTAAACAACTGACTTCATATGAAATAACATGACATTGCATGTTACCAAGATAAAAATCATTTTTTATAATTTTAGAGATGTCAGCAAAAATGTTTTCACTCTGAACTTTGAACAACTTCAGTTTGGATTCGTATACCTTTTTTGAAAATAAACTACGAGAACAACATTGACATTTATGCAACTCTATGCATGATTCATGGTTATTATTTTCCTCGATGCGGATAGCCGATAAAAAAGTTGACGGCTTAGACTGCTTTTACTGAGGTTAACAGCGATTCATTGCACTAGATCTGTTCAACCCATAAAACTGATAAAAATGAACCTGGGTTTTGGCTCACTTTTCAGGTTCTATATTGTTCCTGTCTTCGGTTTCAGAGTTTCCTGAGTTTGCATTTTTTTCTGGAAATAATCTCATCATGTATCCCTTCTACACCAAGCTCTATCGACCAAAATAGGTGCATATCTATAGAATTTTGCTTGTGAACAAACTCAATTAATTGCAATTATACTTATGGTGTCTGCAGTATAATGCCATAAATTATTGCCTTATGGAGTAATGGCGAGGGATTGATAGTAATAGTCTTTATTTCTTCTTGTAGTCCTATCACAAAATTTCTCGAATTGAATATTACCATGGATACGATATAACACCAAACTTCAAAGTTTCAGTGTCAAACTGGTAGGTAGTGTTTGTGTATTTTCATTGAGATGAATGAAACTGAAGAATCATTTATTTGTGATGAATGAATAAGTCGTAAATAAAGTAGAGTATACTACTCGCAATAATGAGTATTATTATTGACTAGTGGTATAATCTACTATTATCAAATTATTATTATACACTCAAGTCGTTTACTAGGCAAAATTTCGAAAATCATTGATGTGCACACATTTTAACCGATTAAACTTGGTGCACTCGGAATGAAACCCCCGAATATTTCCATCGTATGTTTGAAATCCCATATGAAGCGGGACATTTTCGATCAATTACAGCGATAAATTCCCGGCGGAACATTTTCGGGCTGGTAAATACCCGGTAGGTATCGAAAAATACCCGCTCGGTCCATGTATCTATAGTAACGATTGTTAAAATGTACATTTGTCATCTTGACAAGCATAAATACCGAATTTTGAACGTCGTTGTTTCAACTCCGGAAATATTCTACCGAATTACACTCGTGCATCAAAATAAAGCTGATTATTTTTTTCACTTGTCAAAATGTGACGTTTTTGGAATATCAACCGATAGTAGCGGGTTATTCTATGGTTATTCTAGCCAATCATTGGGTATTATACTGATAAAACTGCCTGGTCCTTTCCATAAAACGGTGTTTACCTTTGAACTGTCAAAACTATACGGTTTACCGCGTCGATTCTATTGAACTAGCTCATTTTTATATAAATTATCATGAATGAAGAGTTACCTTATTACTAATAGTCATTCACTTTTCACCTTTTCAGCATAATAATGACATAACACATTTCAAAGAACACTCAAACACGTAAATAGCTCATAACGCTAACTTTACGACAGATATAGCGAACGACCGATTCAAATATTTAAGGTTTCCTTAACTCAAATGAAGATGGCGTACAATTAGTTTTTATTGAATACAATTCATTTTTTGTTGTATGAGAAGAAACCGTTGTATGAAGATTTTGATACAACGACATAACGAATGATTTTATGTTCCTTCTGGCGCGATTTTCATTTCATAAGAAATTTTCAATTATCAACCTTGTACAATGAGAGGTGTGACGCCATCTCTTGGTATCGTCGACAAGCATTATCATATCCACTGAGTAAGCATCATATCTCTTCTGGATCATAGAGGGCATACATCGTTGTTTGACATTTCAAATTTGTTAAATTTTCTCCTATTCTCCTTTCCTTCTTATGTGAATGAAATACTGATCAATTAAATTGTTCTTCCTTCTGTTTGTTCAAAAAATAATCTCTCCAACTACAACGCGTTCTTCAAATTGAATAAGATAAATTTTCATTTTAGAAACACTCAAACTCTTTTATTTTGAGGCAAAAGCATTCAATCAAACCGAATTAGATAAAATCACTCGTCCTACGGACTCGTGATTTTATCAATCGGTTTGTTTTCATACTTTTGCCAAATAAAAAAATTTTTGTGGAAAATGAAAATTTATCGATAAAATTTGAAGGACTCGTGGTATTACCTTTGATAATTTTTCATTCAAGCATGTTGTCAGTTAAAAAACTGCATTCGGTTATTTTCATATTTTGCTAACAGAGCCCTTCTGCTTCGGTGTCGGGCTCTCTCGACAAAATATGAAAATAAACTCATGCAGTTTTTAGACAACATGCTTTCATGGAAAATTATCGGTAATTCTGAAGCACTTGTGTAATTACTCCCGATAATTTTTATTTCTGTCAAGTTCATATTAGGGTTCCCTAGCATCGAGCTTTACCATCGTTTCCCATCGCATTTAATAAATAATCTGTACATCTTTCTCGAGAACATTTCGCAAGCCACTGCCTCACCTGGCAGACGAAGTACAAGTTCTGCAGGATAAGAACCCGAAGTACCTTATATGGACCTCGCCTGACCGGGGTGGAAGCCGTTTTATACGACGGTCTCGAACCGTGGTATTCGTTTATTATAGAGTGCCGTGGAAGCCGGGTACTGTACCGCTACGCCGAGATGCTACCAACGATTTCTTCTTCTTCTTGGTTCTTCTTTTCTGTCTTTCGATACCGATCGATTCGTGGCATTGTTTGTGGGGGCAATGTCTCGAATTTTTAGTACGTGCACTGGAATCGAAATGTTAGACATGACTGGTGTTTCGGTACCAAAAGATTGACGATTCACAAAAAAGGATGGTGAGCAGAAATGTATGGATTGCCGGAATAGAGGAGAGTTTAAACAGCAAACAAAATAGAATAAGGAACAAAATAAAACAAAATAAGAAAGTTAAACATATAGATCCTTATGAAAGCGTTCATACAAAAAATAATATAAAATAAGAATAACAACAAAAGATGCCATCTTTCACTATTTTGTTTGGAAACTGATAATACGCATGATCGAAATATATTCTGTTCTCAACGTTCCATGTTTCAAATTATTCTAACTTCTAACCTTATAATAACAACTTAAAAATATCATTTACTGGTGATTTTTGCTATGAGTAACAGAATCAAAATTCAAAATATCAACAATTAGGAGATCACTTACTGTAGCTACTGTCAAAACGAAAATTTAATATTCACAGAACACAAAAGTCATTGTCAAAAAAGCTGCAAATTGATTGGTTCTTCCTTATTTTATTTCAGTCATCAGTCAAAAAAAACACACGTTTTCTGCCCTTATTCTTGATGTATTTTAATTAGTTGCTTATTTCATTCTTATCTCACTTTATTTGCTCTTTAAACTCTCCTCAACTCAACTGCCATCTCATAGTTTACCTTCTCAAATGTGTGCTTTGTTGAGAAGTTTCTTCTCTGATAGGTCTCTGTATGTGGTTGTTGATGGAATACGTCTGATATTTTCTCAATAAATGCAGGAGTTCCATAGGGTTCAGTTCTGGCGCCCAATTTGTTTCTGCCTCATATCAATGATTTGAATGTTCAGTGCGTGGTTTTGCGTACGACAAGTACTCTTCATACTATTTCTCTTCCAGAGTACCCATGTCAGCACGAGAAGCAAAAATTCGAAAAGGCATATGCGTCAATCAAATTAGCGAAAACTTGGCGAATATGATAGAATGGGCTAACATCAACTTAGTGTAATTAATAACTGAAAAAACCCAGGCATGTCTCTTCTCAAAAAAAAACGATCTATCTTTATTTGATATTCAGATGTCAAGAGTAACTTTTCCTACGAAGTCAAGTATCTCGATGCTAGCAATTACGATCAGTAATAATCTCTCATGGAGAAATTATTTGAGATCAATCGCTAAAGGTCCTTCCTAGAAGCTTGGATTTCTATTTCGTACAGAGAATTACCTCATTTCTCCACAGCTTATTTACATTTTCACGGTCGGTGCTGTTCTGAATTTTTGTCAATCGTTCCAGCATTGGCAGTATTAACACGGATGACCTGACGGGGGCAAAATTCCCACCTCTTTTTTGTCAGATTGGAGATCTGTCGAACCTCTCTTGCTCAGAGATATTTTCTCAATAAAACTGCCGAACTTTGGAACTTCTTGCCGAAGGAGGTTCTTCTTGGGGCTTACAAACTTGGAAGATTTGAAATTAATGTTAATTCGCATCCCCTTTTCTTTGAGACATTACTTTTCTTTGAACATTACAGGGATTTTCTTTCGTGTGAATCTCTCTCTCTCTATATATATATATATATATATATATAAATATATATATATATATATATATATATATATATATAAAATGTTGCCCATCCAAACGTATATGCAGAAATGATATAAAAAAAAACAATTTCAATTAAATATACTTAGATGAATTCGTATGAGGAATCTACTGTATCAATTTGTCAATTATTTTCGTGTACAAATAGTGTGTTCTCGAATAAATATCCTTCGGAATCCCAGATAAATTGAAAACGGCTGATTTTACAGAGTAAGTCCATCGTGTTAAAAGAGTGGCCAATGGTTCTATCAGATGCACTCTATTAAAAACTAGCTGCCATCGAAAAATTTCTATAAACTGTAGCACGATCTATAAAAGAGAAACATTAAAATAAACTCTCACGTTAAATCAAACTCGTCACACCTGGTAATCCATTGGTTTTTGAAGAATTGATTTTGATCTTCTCCAGGTAAAGAAATATCTCTTGTGAGGGTTTTTAGCTGGAATGCCCTGTTTACCTCCGAAGATACAGTAATTTTGGACAAGTCGCTTAACAATTTTTTCTTCCGTTTGATCAGACCAATTCAATAATACAACCATTATTCGCTTTGGGGAGATTAAAAGTGATAATTTCATCATTATCTTGGAAAACACGTTGCCTGGGAACTAGCTGAGCCCTTGGAATCAATAGGTTTGTTCTGGCAACACATCCGACCGATCCAAAATTGGTCAGAGGCATGCGCAAAATGAATTTCGCTCTGCAATATTCATCTTGCGCATGCCTCTGACTGCTTCAGACCAATTTCCAAACGGTCAAATGTGTTGCTAGAACAAACCTAATGAAATGCAATTTTTTTATGAGTGGTCAAACCCACAAACTTCAAATTTCAAATATATACTATACAAATGTTATGGTGAACACTTCTGTCTCTCAATTATCATTACATCATAATTATGGAGTTCAGTCAGTGTTGATCAGGAACTTGGGTATTTTCATGGAGATAAATTTAATTCAATTTGTATAGGCTTGATATACAAATTGAGCAAGAAATAGTAATACAGTAGCTGTTTTAGACGAACTCTTTCTTCCTTTTTGTGAATGAATCGAACGTCTTTGAATGATATACATGTACCTATTAACAGAAAATGTTGTGAATTTTTTGATTTTATTTCTTTCATAAAAGTTGAAATTTCAATTGTTTCGGTTCTGAGAAGAAGAAACCAAAAAATTATTCCTCAAATATATTAATTAATTTATGTGCGGTTTTCTAAGTCGGAGCTCGCTTCTGGCAAGTGTTTCTTGAAATGTCAGGCGATATCCTAATGACCTACAAACAGTCAAGCAGTGGTCTATTCTTTGACCTTGCAACTACCACCTCACGGAATCCGAAACAATACTCAGAAATATCATCGTGCATGGTCTGGCAAGCGAACACCGATAGGCGGCTTCTTTCGCTCACAAGTCGTATAATTATAAAGTGTATCATAATATATGAATTAACCTGTCATATCAGTCAGGTGGGAGTCAAATGTAACAAGCAAGGTTACGACCAGTGTCTGGACAAAGAGTGGAAGAGGATTTTGGGAAGGTGAAACGGAAATACGACTTCATTGTTTTAATGCTCACACCAGTTGTACACTCACCAAGGAATGATATCTTCGAATCATGGATGCATGTAAATACTGATCAAAGATAGTTACGATCAGTCTGCCCAACATAAAAACAGCAAATTCCTACGATATAAAATGTATCTATTTGTACTTGGAAAATGTAAGGAGTTTGGAAAGTATCTCTGGAGCTTACATCATTCTGAAATGGGTATATGACAATATAATAATGAATTATTCACTTCATTCATCATTATATAACAAATGTATATAAAGTAACAACTCAACTACAATTGGTGAACATAAGAATTGATAGAAATTGTGTGGCTTGAAGCTTGGTAATATACCAATTATCTTGGAACATATACTGGATAGAAAAGTGAACGGAAGTTTTTGTTAATAATGAAAACCGTTGTTTTTTTTTTCGAGCAATATACAGTTGCGTCACTAGCAATAGATGTACTTACTCGTCTTATGGATCCACTGTTCGGTTTTGCTGGAATACTCTGCTGAGAAACAGATTTGAAAAAATTGGAATATTTCATTTAATTGACAAACAATTGGAGAGTTTGAAGTTGAAGTGGATTCTCATCTATTGTGAATCGACTGTGCCTAAAGGTTTCTAAAATTGTGAGTTTATTTTCCAGCCTAATGATAGTTCATGCAGAATCTGAGTTAGACTAGAATCAACATAGTTTGTATAGTGATTGCTCTTAAAACCAATGTATGAAACAATAATGGCCGTCAAAACTTTCTACAATGGACTTATATTACTATGGAGCTTGTTTAATCTTGATCCTGAAAACAGAAAAGTTTCCATAGTGACAAAATCTATTCGGGCATTGATATAAAGAGAAACCGTTACGAAACTGAACTGACCTCAATAGAAAGGAATAGTGTGAAATTTCACTTTCATGTTGTTTTCATCAGACGCAATTATCACTTAAATTGGCACTTTTATCTGACCAGTTCGTTATTGTTTCTATACAATGCTTGTGAAATTCTAAATCTACATTTCAATAGTTATAATATTACTAGGATGTCGACAAAAAGCCGAATAAATTAAAAAAAACAAGTTGTTGCATTTATAGCATAAATTACGCCGGAGCAAAATCGTTTGAAAAGTAGCCTCAGTTGTATAAATTTGTATTATTCATTCAAAAATATTGGTATATAGGTGATATCTAATTTTATCCTAGTTGAATTGCATCGAAAAGTATATTCAAGGAAATCAGTTGAAATGATTAAATGATATCACTACCACATTGAGATGAAGGTATTTATAACATTACTTATAGAACAACGCGAGCAAGTACAGTATGAAAGATCAAACTTCATTTCGAAGGGATTTGATATTCATTTCAAATGAACTTCGAATTCACTGACAGATTTCAGATCACCTTTTTTTAATTGAATCAGGTGAATATCCACAGATAATTTGAAATATCATACATATTCCTATCAGAAACAGACATGTTGAATAACTTATTGAACATAATAACAAAAGTTCGTAGGCTTCGTTTTATGCTCCCACTAATGATTTTTGGAACTATACCTCATCGATTCACTGTGCCTAACATCGGCATATCTCCTCCGCCAAAAAATAGAATAACAAAGTCATTTTCGAGAGATTGCTGTCACCGATTATGTCTATATTTTCGATGTCGAGTCAACATACAGGCCACCCAAAGATAATTAGCATAAATTATCTGTAGCGCGAGGCGTGATTGTTCATTTGCATTTCTCTATCTTCACAATAAAGTCGTTTCATTATGTTTGTCTGGTATTTTATTGTAGGTGAAAAGTAACTTTTTTCCTGTCAGAAGGAGATTTCAGTACGTGGATTGTTGCTTTCTAACTGTTTGGTAACGTGCGTGAATTATACAATTTTAATCGAATTATCGCATTTTCTGATATTTATTGAATGGTTTTGGTTGTTTGAATCTATTAAATTCTGAAACATAAATATTTCATTATCACTCTTGAATTTGATGGGATGAGTAGGAAATGTGGGAATGAATCGGTGTATTCGTATATATAGAGAAAATCAAAAGCATGTTGCTCAGGCAATAAACTGAAGATATAAGATAGCCCAAATGAGATTAATTGACATGTACAAGTATATGAAAATATAATATAAATATATAATATAGTATATGAAATAATGACATCACTGGGAAAATGACCAGTTTTTTTTCTAATGTTTCAACAAGTTTAGATAAAGAGATTTAGTATCATGGTCTTGGATTACACGAGAACCATGAGAATTGTGTTGACAGAATTATTAGGATTATTTCACAAAATATGTCATTCAGTAATGAAATGATAACTTTGAACGTTAGGATGAGAGAATAATTCTTCTGCTGCAATTATAGAGGGTATTTCAAAAAATCAAGTCTAAACTAAAATGTGTTTTCTTTAAAAATTGTCTCGTGCTTCCTGTAAAAAGTATATCCACTTTACTCGCTATTTCCTCCCCTGGATTTCATTGCTGCTAAACATCATAATAACTGTTGAAACTGTCCACCAACTGCCCAGCCGACCCTAATATACATTCAGCTATGGGGGATGAAATTGAATGGGTTGAAAAGGTTTTTCGGTATTGGTAATAACGTTGGTCGCTTTCCATACTTATTGACGCACTTCTACTCCACTATTAGTATTGAAAACGAGTTCTTTGATACATCCCCAAAAATGATTTAGGTCAGGTAAGCGCGGTGGCCATTGGATGATTGTAAGTGTTTTTTGAAAAACATAATATTGATTTGTTCTCACTGTTGAAACTTTTTTTCCGCAGTTTGTTTTGTGTTCGGAGATATTCGAATAAAAATATTGTGATATCTATTATCTGGTGATTCCGTTGTTATAAAGACTTTTCAAATGATATTGAGGGAATATTGTCGGATTTCCCACTTGGAATATCGTGAAATATTATACGTATATATCCATATAATTGATAAAACTACCATCAAGAGTGACAGTAATGAGGAAACGCAGTATTTCAAAAACTATATTTTTTCGCTTGAGATGCTCGAAATAAACCTCTTCTACGCTGGAAGATTCCAAAATCCTTTGATTTTTTTCAATAGTCAACGACTCATAAGAATGCAATTTGTTCAGTGAACATTTCGTGAAAGTTTTCTGATTATTCCTCACATCGAAAAATCTCATAAAAAGTTATTATTCTACTATATATACTAAAATCATAAAGTCAGAAAGCACGTTACACATCCCATGAAGCGGTCTGGTCTCGTTATTCTTGTCTCGTAAAAGTTTCACGTTTGTGGGTGACAATGAATTAAAGAAAAAAAAACACCTGAGCAAAAATAATAGATAACCAATATGTGTCCCCCATTTCGATATTTTCCAACAGAAGGTAGCAACACTCCGCTGATGCAATTCGTATTTTACCAAGTCACCATTTCAATTCAAATATCCGCTCGCTCGATCAAATCAACTTCGATACAGGAAATTGAACTCCAACAAAAAAGAACAAGACATATGTTAACGACCTCCTAAAAAGTACAAAACATTTTGACGAGTCATACTGAATTAAAATGAATTCACTAGGTATAAATGTCAAGTCGAAACGCAAGCGTGTATCTGCTCCATGATCATAAGAAAGATAATGAAACCACAAATCAGTTACCCAAAATGGTTGACAGTATGGATCGATCGCATGTTCTTTGTTGACCTTACCATGCAGGGTCGGAATAGGTTCCATCCACAATTAATCGAAAATACGCGACTACATAATATTTACTTTACTCACAAACACCGTAGATAAGTAACTCGTTATAGCGGTCAAAACTCTCCTGAGGTTCCATCAACCGTTACATCTCCAGCGGTTTCATCGCGGTCCACCCAATGAAAACAATGAATCCACCTTTCCATACTTTCCATATGAATACAAATCTCTCTATTGGTACACATGATATTCTTTGAGCATTACATGACCATTAAACTCACCTGAGATCAATTGCTAAAACTGCTTCTGAAAAGTTTGGTTTCCTATGTCGTAACAATGAACTTTCAAATACCTGGAGATGGAAAAAGTGATATTTAACGAGTTTAATGAATTTCAGGTAGGCGGATTCTCATCAACTTTCCTGATATCCTTCCAAGCGACACTTGTGATATCGTCATCGTTTCAATCGCTAAGGAACAATGAATCTGATTGACAAATGAATACATAGCAACAAAACCCAGCTTAGATGAACCACAATTAAAGCAAAGCCGTGCAATTGGCCCTGGCTCCAGAGGTTGGATAGAGTTGTAGTTATGGTAACCGCTGATAGATAGCGACACAAGGGAGATTTCATAATATAGTCCAGAATTTCATTTCGAGTTCGAGTTAGCTAGTAACCACATGTTTTCAAAAGTGCTCTTCAAAAGTGAATAGGGCGTTCAATTTGAAAAAATTAAAGCAATTGCTCTCGGCTCAGTGTGAGGAAAAGATTATTTTTCAAATCATCATTCGACCATTTCTATCATAAACGACACACCTTGACAGAAAAATTTCTAAAATAAAGGAAAACAAATTATTTCATTCGAGGAGAAACAAATGTTGATATATAAAACTTACACATGAAACATTTTCTCCAACGTCAGCCCTCCACCTCAAAGCCATTATTCAAGTTGACATTAAAAAAACTATTGTGGAGAAAACAACTGATAATTTTTATAAAGATCTCAATGATATCACCATTATCTGCATGTGAATATTCACATTTTATCAAATGTTTCAATGAGAAAGGTTTTTATCCAAGCTTAGGTCCACTTGAGTGAGTAGGCAACATTTTTCAACGAACAAATCCGATAAAACCCTTTTTAGGAGTTAATTACCCTAATACCAGACTGTTATTATTTGCTCTCGACGCGCAATTCTGCAAGAAAGTTAGCATTTTCAGGAAAAGAAAATTGGCACTTTCCAATTCGAATTCGACAAAAAGTTAATTTTTTTATTGCCGTAGTTGAATGGGTCGATAGAATGAAAATTGAAATTCATGATTATAATAATTGTCAAGACATCAGAACAACTTAAAAAAATATATTATTATAATTGGAATCAGACATAATGTTTCCAACTAATCTGCGATATCATTAGATATTTTCATTGAATTCTTATTTTTGTCCTCATTCTAACACTAATTTGAAATCTGAAAAGACTCCTCATCGAAGTTTGAGATACATGTAGGAGTTTTTGGTGGAATGATTTTTGGCTCTTTCTTCTCCAAGTAAAAGCAATACAAATACAAAACTTCTATAAAAGAAGTATGATCAAATATATAACACTCTCTTTTATAGGAATTTTTTATTCGCTTGCAGAAAAAAAAGACTAAAATAATTACTTTAAAACTTCCTTCTCTTCACAAAAATAATCAAGCAATTTTCGAACTGACGTCGAGATTTTTTTCGGTCGTCTTTTTGGCCAGTTCGCTTCTGTAACTCTATGGCTAGCAGTCATTTTGGGTTCGTCGATCTCGTTTTTTTCTCGGGATTGTGCTGCATCATCAGTACCTCCGAAATTCTCGATTAGATATTCAGATTATTTGTTGTTTTTCAGGCAGATCGCCTTAGGTGGTCCATCATATATTTTTTCTTCCTCAGCTATCCTGACCTCAAAGACCACGGTAGCGGAAAGTATATTCGTTTTTACTAAGCGGTTGGAATTTAGTTTCGGTTCACATTCGATTTGTTCTTTTTTAACTTACGTAACGAAAACGATGGTCAAACTGATGCAGACATAAATTTCATTACTATTTTTAACAAAATGATTCGTGGAAATTCATGAAAAAGCACCGTTTCCGAATTACAGGTCATCGGAATCTATGAATAGAGAATGAATTCATCTCTGAAGTTTCTTGAATATTCAATATTTCTTCGTGAAACTCTTATTACCAACTTTCAAACTTTTTGTAGAGATCAATTACCCCAACAGCCGAAGATGGATCAGAGAACACAGAAAAGTCGGGAATGTACGAAATCATTTGTCGAAATTGCATAATAAATACATTGGCCAGAGCCGACGAGAATCCGTTTCGAAGAGAATTTCGCTCACATGGGATAAGAACAATGGCTACAGAATTGGTGAAAGCAAGCTGAAACTGATTATATATGGGCATCAAACATGGCTACTCGATGTATGTGAGGGTTTAGAAATAGCAACATGTTAAAATAGCATGAATAGTGACGAAGGGTCTATCCCTTTTAGCCCGCTTTGAAGCTTATGATTGAGAAATTGTTCAGAAATACCTGAATGAAAATTGAAAAAAAAATCAAATAGGAGAATACTTGTCTGATAACACCTAATGAATGAAAGGTTGCAGAGTAAAAATGATTATTTGTTCGACATGAAGATGAACATAATAACAGTGATTTAAAAACAATCAACTATAATAATAGGGAGTCATCACAATTGAAACGAGGACTTGAATAATGCATGAAGTGTTCACTGCATTCTTCATTTTTCCTCTATTATATCATTGAAAACTACAAGGCTCAGATACGACCTGTATTGGAATATAGTTCTCATGTGTGGAGTTGGGCACCAAAACATTCATTGAGGCTTTTAGAATCTATTCAGAGAAAGCAATCCGTCTTATTGGTGATTCTTCGCTCACAGACTCGCCCACTTCATTGGAACATCGTAGAAGGGTCAGAGACTTGTCTCTCTTCTCTAGATATTTTCACGGTCGGTGCTCTTCTGAATTGTTAGGAATCGTTCCACCCTTGGCAATACCTACACGGATGACTCGACGAGTACAGAATTCCCACCCATTTGTTGTGAATTTGGAGACCTGTCAAAACTCTCTTGCTCAGGGAACTTTTTTCAATAGTGCAGCTGATTTTTGGAAGTACTTGCCGGGAGAGATTTTTCCTGAGGCTTACAAACATCAAAAATTCAAAGTGAATGTTAATTCGTATCTCCTGTCCCTTGATTCACGCGGTGTTCTTTGAACATTATAGGGCTTCTATTTCGTGTGGATCTACATATAAAAAAATATTTTTCATTTCTTGAATATAAAAAAAAACTGAGTCAGTTATTATTTCGGAAATAGCATTCTATACCTTGCCTGCTATTTATGTATAAGATCTGTGACCGAAAGATTCAGCCATGTAAGAAACCACGCGATAATTTTTCTCAAGGGAATCGTAAATGTAGCTGGTAGTTGTGCCTGAATCCTTGTTGTGTTATATTTCAAACCGAATTTGAAGTAATACATCTGTCGAATATCGAAAATCTCACTTTCAATGTAGGGGTGATCAGATGGGAATCTACTGTCCTTTGATAGCATTATCCTGATGAATCTGTTCTGTACAATATCTAGTGCTTCGAATACCATAAGGCAAGTGATTTCCTACCATTTGCGAATTCATGAAAACCATGTGTTAATTTGGCAACTGTTTTCTAGAACGTCAACTCTGGGGCTTGATAATAGAAACAACCAAAACAAAGACATCGTTTCAATCATTTTCAACTATTTCGAAAACTATAATCCTCGGTCCTTGGAGCATAACCAAACAGATAATTCGAAAATAAAAAACGAATTGGCCTTAGATCAGTGTGTATTGAAGGGGGTCGGCAACTCTTAATGTGCACCACTAGATGATGGTGAAAACTGCTGTTCTAGAAAAAATAATTAATGCGGAAATACCTTGTCAAGAATATCATGGTTAACATTCCAAATGAACGGATTTCAACACCCAATTTAGAAACCTTGTATTTCGAAAACGGTGAATTTTTTGAAAATATTCTATTCCCTGAATAATGATTTATGTCAGTCGATCCATCGACGAAACCGTCACGGAAAATGTACATTCGTGTGATCACATTCATTAAGATCTATTCAAAGCAAACGTAATAGCTTCTTGGTTAAGTAGAATTCCAAGCTCGTAAGTACTGATTACGGAATCGATCAATTATTCCTTCAATTCCGAAAGTCATTAATCAAGTAGCTAATATTTCAGATTCGCACTAACATCTTTTCAATGAAATAGTCGTTAACCCAAAAACTCGAAGATATTTTGCAAGCAAATTACAGAGGTCGTTAGATCCCTCATTTGTAAAATTCGTTTTTGAATGTCAATCACTTCTGGATGATCAGATGATTGAAGTAAGTGTACGTTTTCTTCACTGATCGATTCATCATTCACATCACGTTTACCATCAAAGTATTTGATGCATTGATCAGTGAATCTGCGAATATAAAAATTGAAATTTTTCAGTAAACAGTTTCATTACCTGTCCAGATATTTTTGATAGAATTCAATTCTCATTGCGATCTGACAGTAATTGTCATCATCAATAAATCACGCACTATCTGATTTCATAATTGATAATAACACTGGACCTTAAGAACTATTAAGGAGTTTTAAGAAAGATGTTTTTGTCTTGAAGCTTGTGAAACTCCTGTTTTAAGATTTAAGATTAAGATTCAAACTAGTGTGTGGTATGTTACAGACAAGAACTCCAGCTCTGACCATGCTGGTATCAACACGTTGAAAGCTAAGGCCTCGTTAATACATTGTTCCCACAAGTCAGCTGGTTAACGAATACACCAAACCGGAAATCCATATCGAGCAGGTTCAATTTTGTTTCTTATGAAGTCTTATAACATGTAATGCCTTGATTTTTTATTCATTTATTTACGGGGCTAGCCCAATTTACAATGAGGTTATAACAAAAATATTTTCAAAAATCACTTACATACATTTGACATGAAACAGACTAAGCACAATTTTTTATATTATAAACATTGGTTATGATATCACATCTACAACATAAAAAAAATAGAAAAATAGTGTAACAAAAATTGAAAATAAATAACTGATTTTTAAAGGTTTACATCATCCAGAACCCTCTCGATCCTAGATGCCGTCATACAGAAAAGGTCAAGCGTTTGAGAACACTTATTACCGGTAATTTTCATTCTGTTGAGTGGGGAGAGACGACAGTAATTAGTCCAATGAAAAGGAATGTCAAATATTTAAGTACTGCGGGTATTTCGAACAGCCGTTTTCAATGTAATAATTGCGAGTAAATCAGGGCAGTTGATTGTAGCTGATAAAATTTTTTGCAAAGATATCAAGTCACATACAGTTATCCTATGGGGAAGTGTTTTGATGCTGATTTTTTTTTCAATGACCTCATTATTTTCAACGTTCCCTAACTATACCCATTTAGGAATCACTAGATCGTAAACATTTTTTTTGGATAGGATCAATTTGTTGAACATAGCAATGATAATGTGGAGAGCAGACAGTAGATTTGTATTCAATAATGGATCTCACATGCGAACAGGGTTTCACAGCTGAAATCTTTGCATAACCTGTAAGTAAAACCCAATCTTTTGACACCCAGATCATCAATTTCACTAACACGTGATAGTTGATTATTGTGTGTGAAAAATTGATAAAGTTCTTAACGCGTCCGAAAGATATGGTAAATCACTGCTTCACATTTGAATTCAATTTGTTAACTTGACTCCAGTGAACCAAGTTATCATGGTCTTCTTGAAAGTGTAAAGCATCATGGTACATGTTAACAGGGCGATTCAACTTTAGGTCATCAGCAAAGAGAAGAACTTGGGAATTCATAACACAAAGTAGCGAGTCGTTAATAGAAAGGTTGAACAGGAGTGGGCCTGAATGGGATCCTTGGGGAACGCCAGACAAGACTTTTATCTGGTGAGAGATACGACCCGCTATCTTGACACACTGACTACGGTCTTTCAAGAAACTAGTGAAACCAGCTCAGCAATTTTCCATTGAAACCAAAAGATATCATTTTGGAAATCAAAAGATCATGGTTGACTCTAACAAAAGCCTTCGAAAAGTCTGTATAGACAGAGTCAATCTGATACTTTTTTTCAAAGTTGGAAAGAATGTGGTTTTGATACAGCAACAGAATAGTAGCTGTTGACATACCTGCGTAAATCCATGCTGCTGATTGATTTTTACACATCCATGAGATTCAGTCAAAATTTTGTATTGTTGACCTAATACAAAACAACTTGGTTGATCGATTCACTTTACTAACAACCTCAATCTTTTTTACATACAAAAACGATGGTTCACCTGAATAATATATCCGCCTTGATGTACTCATAATGGAATTTCATGCACGAATCAATTCAGTTTTTCAGACACCTCCGTTCTTTACATGACATGTTTTTTCATTAATTGAAATTTTCACAATCCCATACGCGGAAACCATTCCAATCATTGACTGGTGACCATGAGCACAGTTATTGACGGAAGACGTTCACAATTTCACCGCAAAACAATTCATGAAATTCGAAACGACAATGAAGAGAATGATTACTTCAATTATCGATAATTGCACGAATAGGCAGGCATTCCATATTAGGTGCACTTGAGGTCAACGGATTATAACGAATTTTGTAATAATATTTCTATGGGCCATTATAACTCTCCCCGCAAAGGAGAATCGGCAACAATTAAAAATATATATAATGGATGATAATAATATCGGATGGTAATTGTGTAATTACTGTTTATTTCAATTATATAGGTAATTTTGTTTGAGGATTATCCAAAGAAATGAATGAATCAATGGCGATTTCCATTGTTGTTTTTTTTTCGATCCATCACCGAGCTGATCAATGTAGATTCATCAGTTGATACAACCAGTGATAATAATTAAAGAGATCTCTGAGTGATGGATTTGCCAAAAATAATTTTTCTCGATAATTCTGAAACCGAAATACGACCACACATAATATACTGGGCGTTCCGAAATTTTACTCCGTTGCAGTCAGCAGCTACCCCCCATATTTTTTTCAGTTACATGAGTTGTCAAGTGATACATCATTTGGCAGGTCTTTGAACCCTCTGATACCTCTGTAAGTATTGTTACGATATATCCTTGCGTTCGTCGATTAAAACACCAAACAATACTGAACTTCTTTTATTACAACTCTCTATCACAATACAATACAACACAATCACTTAAATCGCTCCGATAACTTTCCAATGCTCGGTACTAAACTCTCTGTACTAAAAATTCTGCTCTAATACAAACTCTCTGTTATACAAATTCAACACGTTGACTACTTGAACTTAGCAATAACAAAACTCTCTCCACTTAGCTCTGAATACAAACTTCCGAATAACCAATTCTCCGAATAAAAACTTGTCTTCGCCGCGATATCCCGATGCTTATATATACCTGCGTACCTATCGAGAATCATCGAGCGAAGCCCCGATGACGTGTCTCGAATTCTCCAGGCGGCAATCAGCAGTTCTTGGAAAATGACGACGCGACGCTACGACGCGATCCCTCATCTGCGTTTACGATCTCGTCAGAGCCGGCGCTAGGACGTATAAGTATTTTTGAAATTGTTCGTTCGTTTTCGAGAAATCAAATGTTGAAAATGTTGTTTAAGGAAAACACTCACTCACTTTAGTTACTTTTATTGAGGAAATCAACATAAAAATGTTACAAGAACAAAATCAACGAATGAATTGCCCAAAATGACCTCCAGCTAGTTCTATACAATACAATCGACTTTCGGGAGCATTCCTTATATTATTCAAGATGTCTGTGGTCAGCAATCGGCATTTATGAACAATTCTTTGTCGCAGCTCTTTTAGATTCCTAGGATCAGTAGTGCAAACTTTCGACTTTAGTTGTCCCCTCAGAAAGAAATCCAACGGTGTGAGATCAGGTGATCTAGCTGACCCCGGAATAATGAATAATCTAAGGAACGCTGTCAAAAGTCGACTATATATCATTGTATGGAGATCATTTCGAGCAATTCATTTGTTGATTTTGTTTCCTTTGATATTTTTTTTGGTTGATTTCTTAAAGCAACCATAGTGCTTCTTTATTTTTTTAAATATGACATGTTCAACATTTGATTTTTCGAAAACGAATGAAGCAATTTGGAAAATACTCACAGAGATAATAGGGGGATGAGAGACCTGTCGACTTATGTATCACTCAACCCATCATGCAATTAAAAAAAATATGGCGGTAGCTGCTGACCGGAAGGTGTTGAAGTTTCGGGAACGTCTTTCATATCACAATAAGTCCACCTAAAAATAATAATTGACGTGTTTTTCGAAATTTTCGATCACTCGTCTTTTGCTGACTCACAGGGGGTGTCATGTTTTAGTTGAAACGCCCTGTATTTTGTTTTCTATCTATGATCGAAATAGACCGGGAGGTCATGACAGGTGACGTTCCACCATTTTTTCGTGCATGCCTTTTTAAGGCTTGATAGCTAACCCTTGAATATCAAAGATAGTCGGGGTTTTAGCCCCCCCGCGCGTCCTCTTCATAAGGAAAAACGCTTTTCTTTCTGTAGCGAATTTTCGTGTTTTTCCGTGATATTTTACTGCATGCCATTGTAATATACGGAAGAATTGAAGCTCTAATAATTGATGGCATGCACCCCGCAGCGGCCCAAGATGATCAAAGGGTTATGAAAACCTGAAAAAAAATTAAGGAAAATTCCGTGTTTTCAAATTACATGCCGATGTGAAGAATTGAAGTTTTTGTAATAAAAACACTATGAAAGAATTGGCATGCACCCCTCGTAGGACCAACGGTGAAAAATTTCCGGAAAATTCTGTACAGAAAAAAAAGCGTTTTTCCTTATGAAGAGGACGCGCGGGGGGGGCTAAAACCCCGACTATCTTTGATATTTTAGGGTTAGTTATCAAGCCTTAAAAAGGCATGCACGAAAAAATGGTGGAACGTCACCTGTCATGACCTCCCGGTCTAAAACTCATTGTCTTCTATTGTGTTTTGAAATGATTCAATTCGGCAATCAAACCATGGATCCAAACTATTGTGGGCTTTGGAAATAAATATTCGTTGTTTCGAAATCATTCTAGGGTAATTACTAATGGTAATCATACAAATGAAACTCTTTTCCTGTTTTTGTTCCTCGACGGTCATTGGGGAATAGTTGTCTTTGGGAGAAACAAGTTTTAATGGACTTCTGAGATGAATTGTTATCCTGGTGTGTGGAATTTTTCGTTCGTTGTTTGGATATCGTATGAATGTTATCTATAGAGGATTTATGGAAGTACGATTGACTTTTTGTGGCATGAAATCAATTGAAAACATTTCTCGATAATGGCATTCAGTTCTCATATTTATCAAAAATACTACATTCAAATCTGGTTTCATCAAAATCGGAACAGCAGAAGTACAGAAAGGAACAACTGAAAAAAAATTAAGTACTACAGTAATACAGTTGACCTTTGATGAGAATTTATAGAAGTAAAAATTGAGCGATTTATGAAAATTTCTAGAAAAAGCTGGGAAGTCAAATCATAATCAGTAGATAATAATAATTCAATGAGTCAATTAGCTTTGTGAGAGAATAGGGGCTAAAATGAAAACAACACATAAATTATCATTTCTAGATTCAGGCTCAGTAAAAAACAAATTGTGAATTCTAAAATTCTAGAGAATATTGCAGGTTTGCGTTATTCCACAAAAATAAGTTACAAATAAACGAATACCAATGGAAATAGTCATATCTAGAGAAACACTACGAGTTCTGGCAAAACTGCGCTACAAATCAAGGGCCGACAAGATCAGGGTTTGTTTGAACTCAGTTCTCTCACAAAGTGAGCGAGCTCTTTTCGTTAGATTTTGGTACAATAACACTTCCGGAGAAGCTATTGTATAGTGAAACACGTGTAGCGGTTGTGAAAATCACACGAGAAGTGTTTTTTAAATTCCATTGAAAGAATTCCACTCTAATTTTATACCATTCACATCGACCATTCTCAAACATTTCATACTTCGCCCAACAATGTCTGAACCCTCATGAGTTCGAAATAAATCGCTTCAGAAGCAGGTTAATAATAATAATTATAATGAGTACACGCCTCAAGATATCCCAGAAACAACCCGCATGTAACTATCATCATCGAAGCGATCTCCACTCAACTACATCGGGGCACGACACGCCAATGGTTGATGCTATTGTTTATAGGCTCACTTCCTTCTAATTCAAACGGCAATCATTCAGCAACCACCTATCATTAGGTAAGACATGACATGCCGAGTTCCATATTCGGAAAGCGTATACAAGTTGACTTGATGAAAAAGTACCGACCTGAAAGATCAATCATTATCATTATTGGGATAAGTATGGCATGCATCGCTTTGCATTCGATTCTCTAGACCAGTCGAATTAGTTCAAAAATGTTGAACCGTGGATACCCCAGTCTTAACTATGAGGATTTTTGTTGAAAATATTTGGGGAATGTTGTACTGACTCAGGGTCGTAAAGTTTTTACCGCTAGTTGAAAAACTCTTCCTCATGGACCTGTAGCTGTTTCTTTTTTCAATGTTAAATTAAGAAATCTAATGATGTAACATTAAATGGAAACAAAGTTGTAGGATACGAAATTCTTTACAAAAATCTGTAGTTCAGGATTGCAGAAACTCATTCCCAAAGCTGCAGAGCTTGAAAAACAAGATCAGATGTATTTTTGCACACGTAATTCAAATTGAAATTCAAAACCTTTCTCATTGATGATTGTTGTTTGAAATATCTTGTTTAACAAAGCAAATGGCGAACCTGATGTCGCAATTTTTTTTTGTTCCTGCATAATTCAATTGTTAATTGGGACTGATATCAAACAATATCAGAAGTAGATGGAATTTCATGACACTTCTCGATATTTCTTTACACAAATGATTGAGATCAAACATCGATCTGCAAAGAATTCCATATGAATTTTTTTTTATTCAACCTCATTGATTTTTTTCAAATGGTGAATATAAATAACTCATTTATTCACCTCTTGATTTCTTGGAAGAAAGAAATTTTAAAGAGGTACAGAAGAATTATCAATGAATATTCAAATTTTGTTCTGCACTGTATCACATGAATTAAAAAAGTTAATCGTGTCAAGTTAGATTCAACTTTATTATATGTTTGAAAAGTTGAGTTGAGTGTGAAAATCTTTCTTCCCTCAATGATGTTATATACATTGATATACGTCTCGATTCATAATTGGGATTATGCTTTATTAGATTTTTGCCCTTTGCTTCGTCAAATATTATAAAGAAAATAGTATTGATAAAAGACCAGTTTTGATTCCCCCCATAAATTAGGCTTGAGAATTTTTCTTAATTTTTTTTTCCAATTGTAGCTTTGGAAATGACGTTCTGAAATGTTAGCAAATATCACTTACTGATTTTATTCTTATGGATTTTCTCCGCAATACTGCAGTTTCATGAATAAAATTAAAAATATCTTCGAAGAAAAGGTCAATTTTTGTAATTTTTGTCCTTATGAATATGTAATTTTGCAACAAGCAGAATAGTGTCGGATGTTGGGTTAGGATAATATTTTGGAGCGTCTCTAGCAAAAATCGAATGAGGCGATCGGCTGCAGTGTCCACCTCACAATGCAACTCAACTGGACTATCTTGGTCGATATTCATACACGAAATGAGTGGGTCACTTAGGATGGTGTTATGATCCATACGACGAAGTTGGTTCGTTTATATTTTTTCGTTCAATTAAATCACTTATTCGTTTGACCAATTATAATTCATCACAATCGTTAAAAGTGTGTCGAGATTGTGTTTTTGGTCATACAATTTGTATTAACACTACTTTCACTAGTTGACAGATTGATCCCAATAAACCAAGACCAATCAATAACTGCTCCCATGTATTGCAGTTTTTGGCTCGTGTACTTTCACAATAATTCCAAAAGTTAGTAGTAATTGATAGTTGTTGGGATTGAAAAACGTACATACATATGATTGTCATTGCTTCTTTTTTACCGATGCTTTGATGAAAATATTTTGTTCTACGGATCAATTACCATAACGCCAAAATGATATGATTTGCATTTTGCTAATACGGTCAGCATATTCAGGAGAAGAATTTGGGTTTATAAGTGCTTATATTTGACAATCTTAGGTAGTGCAGGCAAACACCAATTGCGGAGGTTTTTAATGAAAATAAATAGCTAGCTAAATGTTATAGGTCCTTATAGGCTATAAATAAATAGCAAATCGTGACAATGATATGAATGGTAACATTTTAGTCCGCTATTTGGTTCAATTTCGAGAAATTAAATAGAATAGTTGATATACGAAATCCTGGTCCGACCGAGAAAAATCTACAGGTATTGCTTGCCTGCCTTACCCAACATTGTGAGATACAGATAGCTACTAAATCCTATCTTCAGATTCAATATCAATCTTCTTCTCCCAAAGATACTAACGTTGTTAGCGAAACGCGACCCCAGGGCAAGTTATATCAGTTTGGTTTTCGTGTAATTTAATTTTGAGGAACCCTTCTGCTTTATATATTATAGTCTTGACTGACTGATAGTTGTGTTTTATGTTTATGTATATATATATATATATATATATATATATATATATATATATATATATATATATATAAGAAAGGCGGAAAGTTTTGTGAGGATGCAGTCAAAATGCTGGGCTGTTGTAAACGTAAACTCTCTGTTATTTGGTCGAGCTTTAGAGAATATTTATTCTCTTTTTCAAGACATCTATATATATATATATATATATATATATATATATATATATATATATATATATATGTATATATATATATATATATATATAAATGAATTTTTCGGGTTTTTATCCGTTTACGATTCGTTCGACGTCTTGGTTTATTATTTCGTGATTGGAGTGGTTGACCAGGACGGTATGAGAAGTTTCAAAAACGGATAAAAACCCGGAAAATTCATCTTGCATATACATATAATATATACATATATATATATATATATATGTATATATATATATATATATATATATATATATATATATATATATATACATCTCTCTCCTTCAAACAATTTTGTCGATTTGTTCGGAAGCTATGGCCTTTCAAAGGTCGAAGAAGGGTTATACTTTTTCTTCATACAGAAATTGATCGATAAACGTATATCGTGTCAATATGTTTCTTTCTCAAATATTTCCATTTTCGGTGACAGAATTGGATTCAAATTCGTGCAACATTTGATACTGTTTTTTTCACATTGAACTGTCGCGAAGTTTCAGATTTCTCATGAAAAATGGATATATTTGCAGATAAAAGTTCTGAAGGTGTAAACAGTCCCTACCTCTGAACATATCAACAAGATAGAAGAATAAGTCGGACTGTAATAAAACATTGAACTGTAATAAAACATTGAATTATTTATATTCACCATTTGAAAAAAAGCAGCATACCCACCTTTCGATGATGTTCTCTGCCCAAGGTCGGAACCTACGCAATGAAACTATTGAAAGTGAGCATTGCTGAGCTATTTCTGGTCTCAACTTTGACGGATAAAGTCAGATTCAGAGAGAACGCCATCAATCTGAGCAAAAAACAACCTCAGGTTGCTATGCTCTAAGAATTATTTCCCCAGAATCCCAGCCGATAATCTACTTGAAAATGCACGCACTGCGTGACACTCGATGTCAAATCCAGAATTTGCTTTTGAGGTAACACACTGAATACTTCCATAGAGTATGCCCCATAACTACCCGTCATTCTCACTATGAAACTACTCCAACTTGTAATGGGTACACTTTGAAGAGTTGGTTTTCATTACATATTTCCCCAATATATTCCGTTATTTAGTACTTTGTAGAAAGAATTACATCCAAATTCTTTTTGTTCTTAACAAACCCATATTCTACTCTCAACAGCGCAGCCCGTAATTTTTTTCCAAATTGCGATTTATTCCATCTTCAATTACCCTCCGTTTCAAAGACAGGCTGTAAAATTTTTGGACCAGCAAATCTGTCACTGCTACCTGGACCATTGAAGTCTAGCTGTGGTTTTTGATTTTGATTTTTTCTTCAATGAACTTCGTTTCATGTTCTAAATTTCGTTCCGCCTAGAGCAAATATGTACTTTTTGCAATTTTCACACAGATAGCTACCACCCAGGTGGAATGATGTTTATATAAAAATTGGGTGCGATATGATGGAGTGGTTCATTTCGTTTCTAGCATGCTTCCAAAAAAATTGAAAATGGTAATGTAACCATTCCTGTTCAAATTTCAATTTTCAATGTTTATGACTTTGTGCTATTTGTTCTTTGGCATCGAGTGGAAGAGAACAATAATACGGAAAATCATTACATTAATTCACTCGTACCATTAACTGATATTTACCGATAACCGTTGCACCATATTTATTTTATCCCAAGTACCATCAGCAAACCAACTCGAAAAACCCAAATATTTATGGAAACTCGTATCCGAACGCATAACTCGTGTAGTCAAACAGTGCCTGTAAGTACAAACTGAGCTTCTGCATTCGATGCGTAAACAAGTAGGTACTCTTCGTCGAACAAATACCGGTAGCCGTGGAGGCATTATAACTGGCGTCGGATAGAGCGTAATGAGCGATTGAAATTAGTACCCCGCAGGCGGTGCCATGACCCAGTAAGCCATTGCTGGCGTTTCCTGGTGATAATGGGCACCGGGAAAATGAGTTCCTCTCACCTCTCTCAATCGAGATGTGACAATCAACAGTTACGGTTGGCTATAAGAGCTGATTAGATGTAACGAGCGGTAGTACTGCGAAAAAATACGTTGACGGTTATATCAGATCACACCATCACAGTAATGTTTCGACCTCAAAGGTCGTGTTTTTTTTTGTTTCGGTAAGGTTCATTATATATGATTTGTAGATCAAAGGTTTCATCATGTTGTAGGTACTTTTTTGGTGATGAATTGGTTTCTGTTGTCTTCCCAATTTCTCACAAAGCCTATCGGTTTCTATCTCCAGTAACTGGTCCTTTTTCTGTATGGCACTCGGGCATCTTATTCGTGAATGACATTTCAAATATCAATCCATATAATCACACAGTTCAGTTTGCCCACAAGACTTCTACCACACTCAGTTCAACTGATTTTGGAGGTTTTTCAGTACGAGCTGATGTACATAGTAGTTGCTAAATTGTTTACTGCTCTAGTATCGGTCTTGTTCTGAACAGCACAAAAACGAATATGTTTTTTACGGATTGTGAAGGTACGTCAATCAATCAAACTATGAAGTGGGTGCCAAATTTTTGGTCGTAAACATTGATTCAGCAACCATCTTGATTAGTTTTCAAATATATTTTCTGAAGGCTGCTTGAATTACTTCAGTCCTCAAACCTCCAGTCCTCAAACCCAGACAAGCTTCTTTCTGTTCAAAAAAAAAACTATATTGAATAGATTATGGAACTTTTCCATCAAAAACACCAATTATTCTCGAAACAAACTTTTTTGAGCTGATCTGTTCTTGATAATCTGATATTTTGCTTAGGCTTGCTTGCTTGAGACTGTCTGAATTAACATCTATCTACTTTAGCAGAAACATCGGTATTGATATTTGAAAAATAACTATGATCGTTGGAAGGTAATTTGAAGAAAAGAAATACTAGTAAAAGTTCCTCAAAACGTCATACCCCCCACATTTTTCCTACCAAAAGGCTATATCCCGTGTGCATTGAGTAAATTCAATCATAATGTGATATATTATTTTTGAGATTTTAATTAGCAAATGATTCTAGTGCGTAATAATTCCACAAGAATGTTTCCCAATGAGAAGAATCGAGTGATTCAGAAACAGGAAAACACAATTGGGGTCACCAACGTAAAATCAGATTGTCGCTCCAATGCCGAGGTCACACACAATAACTCGGTTTTCACTGAAGACGATTCTACGTATACATAATCTGGGTTAAACTGGATTTGAATTCGTATTTTTCGTTAATTCATCAATTTATAAAAAAAATCACAAAATGTCTCACGATGAAAATTCAAGATAAAGGACTGAAGTTATTTTTAATATTTCGTTTAAAAGTTGAAGCTCACATTCACTTCCAGCTACCATGGATAATACCAAAAATTTATAAATTAACCTTTTCAACAACTTCGAACGACTCTCACAAGCAATACCTTGTATATCGAAAATAATAAGACGAATCATCATTCGATAACCTCCTTAGCCACAAAGTTCGATGGGACACAAAATTTATATTGATTAACGTTTCTATAGCATTCAGTCCCGTTTGGCTTTTACAGACATCGTTAAAAACTCCCAAACTCGCTCTCAAATGAATGTTTCTGAATGTTTTTCATATTTCATTGTCCACGACTATTCCGAAACGTTATAATACTTGGCTATTTCAACACGGTTCATTTTTCATGTATACTGTTATAACAATTATTTCTCAAAAAACACCTGCATGAACTGTTGTGGAAATAACAATTTATTATTACGTCGAGTCGTGTGCGTTTCCTAAAAAGTATATAATTTGCATTGACCATAACTGTATTGTGGTTAATTATGATTTACTTTATTATTTTGACAGGTGTAGGTAGGAAATCTTATATTATTAGACATTGCATGGATGAACTGTTTGTGTTTTTATGGTACTTTCTCTTGATTATCTCGAGAAATTACCTCTCATTTCTGTGAAGGTGGACAGTTGTTTTTTCTAGCTGATTCCGTTTTGTTGTCGTTCAGCCTTCTCGAAATGGGATCTGTGAGTGTTTATATCCTCTCCAATCAGTGGAAATGGAGTTTTGTGGTAACCTACAGGTTCACATATCTCTCTTGTTTACAACTCAGTCTCACTAAAATGAAGAAGGTGCATCGTTTGAGATTAGGGAGTTTGAGCTATGAGACGAGATATCAGAAATATTGACAGAGACATAGTGCGTTCAAAATATTAAGTATACTAAGTAGTAAGCAATCATCAGATACGACTATTTTTTCTCTTGGAGCATTTCACTCTTCGAAGAGTCTCATTCGAAATCACAACTCACTTCCTTAGTATGTATTATTCGACCCAGAACAACCGAGAGTTCTGATACAAGCATTTCTGTGGTTATACAAGTTTCACGTTTTCTGTTGTTCATTTCGTTCTGTTGTTCATGATTTCGTGAATTGTAACGATAATATTCCCTAATCAACAGCTTCAACTAACAACAAAAAAAAAACGCTAATCAGGCGAAATGATAATCATGAGGGTTCAAAAGACTCATGATTACTTTATCTGATACTGAAGATATTGAGTATCCATCAAAAGAATTATCTTGGTTTCATTTTATTACGACCCCGTTTTGTTCTTATCGTATATGGGGCTATAAGTATTATAATAAATCAATTCAAAATCAATTACAGTTCGTGCAGATGCATGAGAAGATATTTGCAAGTCTCAAGTGCAAAAAAAGACATGTCTAGGTTTTATATCAAAATATTTCTTCCCCAACAAGTATAATCCGTTTTACAGTAGTAAAGATGTCTGATAAAAATCATAAGGTTTGATCGAATCGCGACGTTTTTTAGTTCATAAGTACGAGTTTGTCCGACTTTTTACGTTTTATTCGAAACAACTTATACCTCGAATGTCGGCTTTTGATTACATACGGTTAATATGGAAAATTTTGTTCATACTATTGTTACACAGTTGGCTCCGATGTTTATTTACATATGAACATTCTTTCATTATACCTACCCTTTTAATTCCCATAACAACACTGATCATTCATCAATAATTGAACTTCGCCTTTTTGTTTTCAACATGATCATATATATATATATATATATATATATATATATATATATATATATATATATATATATATATATATATATATATATATATATATATGATAACCGAAGTTTTCCGCCATTACACTCGTGTGATGTTGTCACTTTTGTTGACAACAAGCCCAGCGGATGCTCTCGGAATTTCCATCCGAGAGCTCCTGAGCTCACATTCATCGTAAGATCGTGGAGGAATGAGCCAAGTGGCGTTCCCAGTATTCGTCATGGTGCATTCGAACATTAGTCGTTGTTCGAATGCGGTCATCGCTGTGCTGATGAGTCCCAAAGGACGAAACTGCAGTCCACAGATAGACCACACCATGACGTCTGCTGGTAATTAAATCAGCTTTTGGCGACATGCATAGGATTGCAGATTTGTGGTTCCAAATGGAACCTTCTGCACGGAGGCTCTCGGATGGAAATTCCGAGAGCATCCGCTGGGCTTGTTGTCAACAAAAGTGACAACATCACACGAGTGTAATGGCGGAAAACTTCGGTTATCAGACGTTCCTCGTGAATCTCGCACTTTGTTGCATATATATATATATATATATATATATATATATATATATTTATTCATTTATACTAAATATAGAAAAAACTGTAACAGTTGTCAACAATGAAGATGTTCATTATATATAGCAATTCATTCGAAGTCTTCTTATTATTCTTGTGAAATCAACTACTATTCCATCAACTACACATTGCGTGATTAAAATTTCGGGTTTTTGACTTGATATAATGAAAATTGCTTTATGAGAACATTATTTGGAAATTATACGACAGGACAGTTGACTTCTGGTGAGTTGGATTTGTTTGTGTCTCTTGAGGGATTACCCTTCCTCATTCGTTGACATGAAGTCGACCTCAGTGTTGAGACAAAATAAATATAGCTTACTAACTGGAATGCAGTTTTTCTCCACTCATCTGTTCCAACAATGATGAATGTTGGTTGCGTCTTCTCTTCCGCAGTACGCAGTTTTTTCGAAAGGAGGCCGCGTCCATGATAAGGAATTGATTCATGCAATATGTCGTTGCATTTTTATCTTCGAACCGCTTGTGAACGCTGAGTCTCGTGTAATAAATCACACAACTCGAAATGATTTATAGCGAGAGAGAGACTCAGATGTTTTGTATGCAAATAAGGCGTTCAACGTGCAAATCTTACCTATACCGTGTGTCACAGACTCATGGTACACCCCCATTTTCTCCTTTGTTTTTCTAGCTATATTTTTGAGATTCGGAACATCGAATAAGCTCACTGAACAGCATTTCTCGACATATCTGAAAGAAAAAAACAACTTCTAATTTTTCCGGAAATGACATCAACTTTCGATTCTTGAATGGGACACCCTGTATATTGTTACATGATCGGCTAGGGATGATCATGAGGAATCCAACGATACCAGGTTTGATGATGTTATCTCCAATGACTGCGGAGATATCGCCATTTATATTATCCATAAGCTCAATGAGTGGGAGAGAGAATTGGATTGACCCGCCAGTAAAGTTTCTCTCTCCTACTCGTTGCGCTTATGGATAATATAAATGGCGATATCTCCGTAGTCATCAGAGATACCATCATCAAACCTGGTATCGTTGGATTCCTCATGATCATCCCTAGCCGATCATGTAACAATATACAGGGTGTCCCATTCAAGAATCGAAAGTTGATGTCATTTCCGGAAAAATTGGAAGTTGTTTCTTTCTTTCAGATACGTCGAGAAATGCTGTTAAGTGAGCTTATTCGATGTTCCGAATCTCAAAAATATAGCTAGAAAAACAAAGGAGAAAACGGGGGTGTACCATGAGTCTGTGACACACGGTATATGCCACTGGCGTATCCAGAAGAACATAGTAGAATGGGGAATTTAAGATGTTCTCTCCTGATGTATTAAAAATATTTGTTATGCCTTTTTATCCTCAGTTTTGTCTGGTTTCATTCAATATGTTTGGGTTCAACTACAGGTATTCATTGCAACCTTAATATAGTATTGAAATTCAGAATGATATTCGATAGATGCGAGAGTCAACAATTTGTTGGCTGATAACTTCAAACAATCTGATAAAATACTACTTGTGAAAGAAATTAGATGTGTTTTTATTCAATATTGTTGACGAAGTAAAACTGTTCTGGTATCAATTTTTTGGGTTTTTTCTCCCCTAGAAGTGAAAGGAAAAGCTTTGAGATCTTATAATATCTGTTTTTTGGGCAAATTGATATATTTGCCCCACAACATAACTGGAAAAAGGGGCAAATTAGCTCCCGAAACGTCACCAAGGAAAATTATATGCATTCAATTAATGAATTTGTTCATTTAATCTTCAAATTCATAAAAATACGATGGATAACTGAAGAAATAGTCACTCAATTTTGCATCTTTTTAATACTGCTGTAAAGTATCGGGGTAAAATATACCAAGTTGGCCAAAAAACAGAAATTATAGGAACTTAAAGCTTTTTAGTTCCATTTCTAAGGGAGAAAAAATAGGAATCGACATTAATCTCTTCATACCTCGTTTAGTTTTGATGCTATGAACTCTCATCAAAAAGAAAAAATTGAAGTTTCACTTCAAAAAAGGTTCAATGAGTTTTTCCCGAAAAATGCATTGGTTTTTGTTTATTGTTCGTGAA
The DNA here is from genome assembly GCA_032362365.1 of Zygogramma bicolorata. NCBI lineage: Eukaryota > Metazoa > Arthropoda > Insecta > Coleoptera > Chrysomelidae > Zygogramma > Zygogramma bicolorata. The sequence goes on along the minus strand of JAVJAQ010004414.1, from coordinate 1,238,887 downwards.
AACTTTCCATTTTGGCCTTTGAAAATACCAAACAACTTTCTACAAGCAATAATTCCGTTTTTATTGTGTCAGCATACATCATAAATACACGATTTCTTTTGATTTTTTTATAAGCTATGATTTTGATCTCTACAGAGAGAGAGTTAGTGTCCAAATGTTCGTTCGTGAACACGTAGTTGAAAGAGCTCTGCAGTTGTAACGCGATAAAATCGATCAAAAACCCTTCCCTTGTTGAAACGTGAAATTTGGACAGTGTGTAGATAAACACCAGTTGATTCAAAAAGTGATCCCAAATACTTATCAACTCCGCAGGAAATAATATAATTTGCCATAACGATTAAAAGATCAATAAGTCACCATCGGAACACCTGAATTCGTCAGGATAGCAAAACATTTCTTTTCCTCAGTTATAATACCTGAGCCTACCTAATAAATTGCTACAAATGAGTTTCGACGATTTGAAGAGATTCATCGCAGATCAAAATAAAACCCTAACCGATAACTTGACAGCCCAAATTACTGACCTAAAAAATGTTGCGTATACCACCACAAAAAAAATTGGAGAGCTTAGAAGAGGAGGTGAAACATCTGAAAGCTGAAAACGAATCACTTCTGAGGATATCGAAAGAAAATACGATTTTGATATTCAACTCTGATTTCCAAGGTGGTAACTTGATAGATTTCACTTTAAACTTACTCAACTCAAACCTAGAGTTACAATTGAACGAACAGGACATAAATAATATATATACAATTGGAAAAAACACGAATAATTGTAAAATATTGATAAAATTAACTAGATTTCTAACAAAGCAGAAAATTTTGAAGAATTGTGGAAAATTGAAGGGTAAAAGAATCTCCATCGTTGAGGATTTGTCAGAAAAGGACAGAGCAGAGAGGAAAGTTTTATTGAAGCATCTTGTAGAGGCCAGACAAAACAACAAAAAAGCCCATATTTACGGGAGGAAACTATTTATTGAGAGCCTAGGATATAGTTATGAAGATATACTCCAAGAAAGACATCTGAAAGGAGAAGGATACAATGAAGAGAGTGAGATAGAAGTAGAAGATAAGACAACCACGGAGACACCCCATACATCACTAGAAGAAAGTGTAGACAAAGCGCCCCGTACTAATTCGAAGACGAGAACGACTCGCTCGAAAAAAAACTAAGTATTTTTTTTTATCGCTTCAGCACATTTCTTCGTCATTAGTTCGCATCTCTTTTTATGCATCGTCAGAGATTTATTTACTCATATACTAATATTGATGTAAAACACATTAGTTATCTAGAATTATTATGATTGAATGATTCTTTATGCCCGAAATATACACAAAATGCTGAAATTTTGTCATATAAATGCCCAATCATTGTTGTCTGAATTTGCAACATTCAAAGATATATTTTGTGAGAAATTCGACATTATAACTGTGAGTGAGACGTGGCTCAAGCCTCCCATTAGTAATAGCACCGTAGAATTACCTGGTTATCGCCTATTTCGTAAAGACAGACCTTTGAAAAGGGGAGGGGGGGTTGCAATTTACGTACTGAATAAATATAATGTTAATCCAATAATAAGTACCGGTTTCTCAGGTTTTGAGCACATGTGGGTCTGCTTGAAGCAGGCAAATAAAAAAATTGCAATTTGCTCTCTTTATAGACCGCCGGACACCTCTGAATCAATATTTGTAGAGCAATTCGAATCAACCTTATGTGAAATAGCACCAAAATTTGATTATTTGATATGTAGAAGCGACACCAATATTGATTTTCTTAATCTGGAATCTTCATCAGTGGGTAAATTAAATGATATATTAGAGTCATATTCTTTAAAACAAATAATAAGTGAACCGCCTAGGTACTCTTCTAGTAGAGCTAAATTGATTGATGTGATCATTGCTTCAGAAGATCTGGAGATCACTGATAATTGTGCAGTTGACTGCTCAGAAATGTCGGATCATTGCTAGGTGTCATGTGCTATAAGAAAATTCAAAAGTAGAGTTCGACCAAGGTTTCTTACTTTCAGGGATTTTAGAAAATTCACTCGGGAGGCATTCGAGCTTGAATTAGGTAATATAGACTTTTCCCCTGTGTTTCAAGCAGATACTATAGATCGTAAAGTAATCTTATTCAATTTTACATTGCTCAGTTTATTCAATAAATATGCTCCACTCAAAACGGTAAGGATCACTAAGAAAAAAGCTCCCTGGTTAACGAATACACTTCGACTGATGATGATTCACCGCAATAAAGCACTCATTAAGTATAAATCAACTAAACGCATTGAAGATTGGCAACAATACCAGATTTTACGTAATGAAGTGAATAAGGCAATAAAGAGAGAAAAAAAAAGGTTATCTGCAATTTCAACTAAATAACGGTGGTAATATGTGGAGAGAACTTAGAAATCTGACCGATACATCTAATTATCCCAGTCGAATCATACCTCAACACCTGAATTTTCCTGATAAAATCAATGAGTTTTTTATATCCGCGTCAACCGAGGGTAATGATGGTTGCGACGAGGATATACGCGAATATTATTCACATCACTAGTTGAGTCAAAATGAACAATTTTCATTCTCACCTTCTGATGAGAACGAAGTATACAAAATAATTTTATCAATAAAAACAAATGCTGTGGATATCGATATGATGAATATTAAAATGATTTTGTACTGCTGTCCAATCGTTATACCCATTATCACACACTTATACAACTTCTGTTTGCAAAACCATGTTTATCCTGATGTCTGGAAAAGGGCCAATGTCATTCCGCCGCCCAAAAAAAATAATCCCGATACCTTCAGTGATTTACGACCCAAAGTATTTTGTGTACCCTTTCGAAAGGTTTAGGAAGAATTGTCGATAGACAGATCAGGAAATACGTAAGTTGCAATAATATTTTTCCCCCAAATCAATCGGGATTCCGCCGAATAACTGACGACATTTATAGGGCAATAGATGACAACAAGCTATGTGTTTTAGTTCTGATTGACTACACTAAAGCCTTCGATAGGGTGAGTCATTCCATGTTATTAGCTTTACTTCACTATATAGGAATATCTGATGAATCGTGCCATCTCCTGAGAGATCACCTCACTAACAGATCCCAGGCCGTTGTTTTAGAAGGTAAGTCTTCAACTAGTGCTAATATTATCTGTGGAGTCCCGCAAGGGTCTATTATTGGTCCCTTGCTTTTTACAATATATACCTCACAGTTTCATAAATATATTGAGAATTTCATATCACATTTTTACGCAGACGACACGCAACTTAATTTTTCTTTTGACGAAAAAGAGCTTGAGTCCGCATGTAAAAAAATGAATGGCGACTTGAAATCTTTAGTGCAATTATCTCAAAAATTTTGTTTGAAAATTCATCCTAACAAATCTAAAGCACTCATGTTCGGAAACAAACTCATGCGTAGTCGAGCAGCAGAAAAAGTCCATTTAAAAATTGTCGATAATCCGTTAAGTTTCTCAACTTGCGAAAAAAATCTAGGTTTGTTCATGGATGTTGATCTCAGATTCAGAAAGCATGTTTCCTCCCTTATCCAAAGAGCATTTTGTAATTTGGAAATGTTATATTCCAATAGAAAAATCCTCGACAAGAAGTGCAAAATCACATTATGTGACTCACTAGTGTTGTCAGTTTTCAACTACGCCGATTGTGTATATGGTACGGCATTATTTGAAGGAGATAGTAGACGGCTACAGTTGATTCAAAATTCATGCGTACGACTCATATGTGGACTACGTAGGCGAGACCACGTGTCAGAGTCACTGAAACAAATTGGATGGCTTAGCTTGAAAGAGAGGCGATTTCTACATAGATGTGTGTTTCATAAAAAAATAATTGACCCGGGGATTCCACCGTACCTCTTTGAAAAAATTCAAATGCGAAGTCATGTGCACGATGTAAATTTGAGACAGACAAATCTTATCTCAATTCCCCCTCACAGAACCTCACTTTATGAGTCATCTTTCTCATACAATATCCAAAACTTATAACAAACTTCCCATAGAATTCAAAAACTCTTGCCTGATCAGCTCATTTAAAAAAAGAATCAAAGCCGCTATACTTGGTAACCGTCTTTCTGTTTATTGATATCATTTTCAATCATTAGGTCGATTGCATGCCTTTTGTTTTTTGTCACCTCTTCCTATGAACTACATAGTCATTAAATTTTTCTTCCTTAAATGGCCAAATTAAATTATAGATTCTTAATATAAAAATGTTCATAAGAATTTTGACATGTTCAAAATAATCTAAGAGTATATGTACTTATGTATGTACATTAATACATGTACAGAAGTTTGTATATGTTAAGCAATTTTTTTTGTTTCGGTTTTTTTTTGTGTATTTTTTTTTGTTTTGTTTCAAGGTTAAGTGGAAGAGCGCTACTTCTGTGACTGGGAGACCAGTCAGGGGAGTGCGAACTTTGCCTTTTGCTCTGCAGATCTAACTCATATGTCAAAAAAATTATTTTCAATTATTCTGTATTGTGAATGTTAGACGGCAACAATAAAAGCGATATTATTATTATTATTATTAAATGTACATTTTTCCAGTTATTTGCGAAAAAGTATTTGAAAACTGTTTTTCTTTTTACTGAAAACCGACAATTTCACCCGCGAATAAGTCGAAAAGTATTGCGTTTCAGAAATATCTTCAAAGAACTAAATTTGCTAAGAATAAGTCAATTTATCGATTTCCGCACTCATTTTCAATGAAAAATTTTTCACCCAAGAAGGGGTGGCATCCACCCCCAGAGCGAAAACAACTTCCGGCACAGGCTAGACTTTGAGATAGGTGGTAAGTACAACCTAAATCCAAATTTTTATGAAAATTGGTGCTGTATGGGATAACACAGTTTACACTTTTTTCAAAGTCATTGACTGGATTATACGCTCAACAGGCTATTTATCCTCCTCGTTGTAATGACTAAATGTTTTTCCTCCTCCTCCAATGATTGCAAATAATTCCCAAAAAAGTTTCATTCCAAAACATGAACAATTTTGACGTTGTCTACAATGCATATGTGATATAACACCTATTTCTCCTCGTTTTTTGTAGTACGCAACGGCAAAGGAATTCAAGAAGATTTTCCGAAATAATTCTGTTTCGATTTACAACTTTTCCAGTATCTTTGCTCATTCAAAATACCGAAATAATATATAAATCCAATTTTGAGGTCCTGTGCCCCACTGTGCGCCTCGAAAGAACATTTTAAAATTAGACGTGACCCTAGAATATCAAATGATGAAGCAGTTTCATTATGTTTTTCATATGTGGAGTCATCACAAAGAAAAGAGAAACCGTAGTTTATAAAGATTAATTAAGAAGTGCTTTAATAAATTCATACTGCAATTACCAACACATCAACAATTTTTCAATATCATTAAAAATACATCAATCAAAAAAGGTTAATGTGAAGATATTTCTCAAAATGATAATTGATACGCTTATGTTTTGATAACCAATTCATCCTCTTTCTCGAATTGAATTGTAGGCCAGTTATACGAGTATATGTTCTTGCGAGAGTAAAATTGATGAGTTTTTAATTGTTTATTTTTCCGCTGCAAAATGTATAATTTGTCAGGATTAAATGAATCATAAATCTTTTTCATTGGATGTGCTGCCCTTATGTTCTCCTCTTTTTTGGTTCATACTTGAGTTTCTGGGCGGAACTTTGGTAATTATACTTCTCTGAGGTTATTGCAAGCTCATCGATTTCATGCACGAAATGTTTATTTATTGATATGACATTAGATTAGCAAAATCTATAGCATGTAACTATCTCAAACACAGTCATATAAAAACCTGATACTAGTCGGCAAAAACCAAATATCCACATTATTGCATTACTCCTTCAAGTGTATACAAGGTGGAGCCTTGTCGTAATTTCCCAACTTCTATATTTTACTCAAGAAGAGTTGAGTTTATTCCGAGTCAAGTTGACATGCTTGAATCCGCCTTTAGTTTGGCCCAAAGTGCGACTTGCATAAAAAGTTTGCATTTATTGGCACCTAATACTTTCTCTTTCTGACACAGACCCTTTGTTCATTGTGGCGATCGACCACAAGTCTTAGTTGTTTCTGTTAGCTATACCCTTTTATCGATGGCGTTCATATCTCAGATATCTCACTCAGCATCTTAGCATCGGTCTGGAGGTAGGTACTCAACGTATCAAATGGCGAATCACCCCATAAAGCATCCGAAGCGATGTACAACGTAATCGATCTGAGGATGCATGCTGTCTCAAGGTCTTCTCGGTAATGCCACAGTTCACACGCCATTCCAAACACCCATTAAGGCATGTTTGCTGTCTTGCTTTCGCTGCAGAAAAATTCTTTCTCGTGTTGTAGGTTCTCAGGATTTTTCATGTACCGCTAGATTTTTACACCTCCGACTGTGCGATACTCTTTGTTTTTCTTGAAAGCGGGAATAGAACGGTCACGCGAGAGATGCTGGCGTGATGATGGGAACCCATTTTTGTTCACAGGGTGCTATCTTATAGAAGTGTTGTGTATATTTCTTTCATTCAAATCGAAATCATACCCAAACTCATATTACATTTTTTCTCCTCCAAAGTATAAATTTCCTGGCCTCATTGTAGGAAGAAAAGTCGTACTTTCTCTCCCTAGAGAAAAGTATACGTTACGTTTGATACGTCAATTATATAATTACGACAATTAAGTGTAAATTATATATATATATATATATATATATATATATATATATATATATATATATATATAAATTGAATTGAACTGGCCGATACTTGATGAAAATCCATATTAACAAAAATATATTACAGTTTCCTGTATGATTTTCACTCACAATGGGTTTACAAAACCGCGACACGTGTTTCGCTATTACAATAGCTTCTTCAAGCAAGATAAAAAAAATAATTAAAAAATATAAAAAAAAAAAATTTTTTTTTATCTTGCTTGAAGAAGCTATTGTAATAGCGAAACACGTGTCGCGGTTTTGTAAACCCATTGTGAGTGAAAATCATACAGGAAACTGTAATATATTTTTGTATATATATATATATATATATATATATATATATAAATTTTACCGTCGATTTATAGAACACCCTGTATTTTGTAGCATGGTAGAGATTAGTAGAGAATGTAAGATATTACATAGTAAAATAAAAGTTAAATGTCACAGACTATAATAGAGCTACCGCAATACGCTTTATGCAAAAGTCTCCTACGTGTCTCAATAGATGGAACGGACATTTTGATGATAGGTTTGAAGGCAATCGAAGGTATTGGTTCGAATCCAGCGCCGATATTTTTTTGATTCTTATTTTTGTTGGTTCTCCTAATTTCGGGAATTTCAGGAGCATGCTATACTTCACCTACTTGCGGAAAAAACAAATAGTGACAAAGTAGTGGAAAACCGAAATCTGACTTCATTGAAAAATATTTCAGGATCTGCAATTGATTTGCAGAATGCAACAAACTGCTCGTTCAATATGAATATTAATTATAATCAATTTGTTAATATTCAGTTATAATTCAATATTTCTTTATGTTACCTTTTGGGTTTTTCACGCACGCTAGAGTAGAATACTATACTTTGTCCACGACTATTGTATAAGCCATACATAAAAGCAATATAGGAAAGGAAATCGTTATGCTTCACCGAAATCAAAATTTATAATATTCTGTTCGAATACCTAATGATATCATAAAATTCAACAAAAATATAGAAAATATTCATATTGCATTTGTTTCTTCAAGAATTACGATATCTATTATTCACTAGTAAATAATTATTTCATCATTAACAAGTGATTAATGGTTAACGTAATTTTTGAAGAAACTCGTGCATTATGAATAATAATTTATACAATAGTCGTGTACAAAGTGACTTTTCCGCACGCGAATGCTGGTCGAAATCCACTGACGCCTTGTTCGGCCATCTGCAATCGCGTATGGAAAAGTAAAACTTTCCACACTGAATATCAAAAAAATATGATATTTTCACACAAAAATGGAAAGTAACGACCAAATATCTTCATACGGCTTTTATTCGTGATTAGTTTTTCAGGATCTACGATTCTTAGGTACAGATGTGTGCATCAACAAGATCATTATGTTCCCACGGTCATTTGAACAATATCCGGAATATATTTTTCCTGAAGTAAATAGGAAATATGTTCCTTTTTATTCTGCAGGTGGTTTGGCAATGTATCATTAGTTTCAACCGAAACCCAATCCTGCTCCATAATCATTCTTATCACGCACAACAGCAATTTATTCGGAATAACTTTGCCTCTTCCTTGACTGTGTATAACGTCAACATTCACGAAACGAAGGAACAAATAAATCTCGAGCGTTTTCCAACAATTTATGTTAAAATAATCGAAACACCATCGCGGAATAAAGCACGAATAGAAATCCGCGACATATACGGCAACATTGAAGGACGTACTCAATAATTACGCTTTCAAGATGACGGATATACATACGGAGTTGATTCGATGCTGATAGAAATGACTGCAGCGAGTGTGAACTGATTTTTATCGGCGACACTCGCGCTCAACGATTGAGTGACTTCGACGCTGGATACGCACGGTTACCCAAGAGACATCGACGCACGAGTAGGACAGTAGATCGTATCGGTTTGTGGATAGATCGGACGTTCTCAGGAATCAGTGGGGTTATGTTAGTTTTATACCATCGGCTATCAGAGTAGATTTAGTACTCTCATACGTTGTCAAAAAATGCACAGTGTGACGAAATAATACAAATCACATACGTGTTTTGGATGATTAGATATGTCTACGAGTTGTTTCAAAATTGATGGAAGATTCGCATGTAACACCTCATTGATTCATAGTGTATTATATTTGTATTCATATATTCTTTTAAAGGATACTGAAAACAACAAAAATGTAAATTGCAGTTTTCAGAATGTCATATCTCCCAAAATGTGGTCACAAACTACTAAGGAGTGGCACTCATTTCATAGGTATATTTCATTAATTTACATCTGCTTCATTTCAAGTGCTTGTAGAAACCCCAGTGGTGACTATTGCTAGAAAAAATCCGTATAATTTTCATGTTACCATTTCAACCGAAATAAAGTGCGCAACATCATTGCTGGGGATACAAAACAGTTTGAATTATCAATGGTGTATTAGTTTGTGTTCTTGTTTAGTTGCGAGAAACGAAAAAAAAATCGACAATTTTTGTTACAAATGTAAAGCCCTACATGCAATATATATTTTTCTCGTAGAAGGTGAAATTCAAATTATGCAAGTATAAAAAGCATGTGAGATCGATCGCTATCGATCGCTAAGTGTGCCTCCCAGAAGCTTGAATTTTTATTTCGTGCGAAAGAATACTTCGTTTCTCGTCAGCTTCTAATTATCTACAATGCTCAGATACGGACTGAGTAAAGAATTTCCACACCTTTGTTGTGAGCTTGGAGATCTGTCGAACCTCTGTTGCTCAGGGAACTTTATTCAATAGAATAGCTGAATTTTGAAACTCCTAAGGCTTAAAAACTTCAAAAATTCGCAGTGAATGTTGATTCATATCTCCTGCCTCTTGACTCACGAGGTTCTTCGAACATTTACAGGGCATACCTTAATTGTGAATTTGCATATAAAAAATTGAAGAATAGAAGAGTGATTTTCAAAGTGTTATACTAGGAATTTTCGTGCGGTACCTCTCGTAAACTTCAATTATGGCATCATTTCTGTGCAGAGCACAATTAGAAAAAGTCAATGAATTATTATTCGATATTTTCCATACATTATATCATTGGATTCGTGAACAAGATCCCATTGTTGCTTTTGAAAAAATGATCGCCATTTGAAAAATAATGGTTAGGGACGATAATGTGATTTTACCATTTTGACCAAATCCTTTCTATAATACTAGTCACTACAATTTTGCCAATGTGGTTTTTCGAAACTGGTCCTTAGATCAGTTTACATCGAATCATGATCACCTAGGTTCAAAATGATTCCTACAAAATAAAGAAGGCATAGAAACTTCTGAAATGTCCCAAAAATCCGAAAATGTCGAAAATATCAGGACTGGAAAGTGATAAAAATGCGAATACTTCCATCTTAAAATACCATTTGTCTTAACCAAATCTCATATTTTTTGATATCGTTGGAATTTTTTTGCGTTTGCAAGTCCAGCCAAGTGATGCCTATGGGACGGCGGTTCAAAACAGCTATCTGGCATTTTATTGAATGCAATCATTTGGAACATCGAAGTTCTGATTTGCTCTCTATACCCGTTCATACTTGTCCTGCTTCCCTTTTATTACTAATTCCTTAATCCAATAGATACAATTTATGGGATATGTTTACAAGTTATAGAGAGCCATTTGTATTTAAATTGCATACACGAAATAGATAAGTTCATATATCAACTGCACACAAGCTTCATTCCAGCTTCCCGCTCAGAGAAATACTTGATTGTGATCATTAGCTTATTAAAAATGAATCAATGAAACTTTTTTACGACACCACACTCAAAATATATCTCGAGCTATTCGTAAATGAATTGTTCATTTTATATTGACTTGGAGAAGACAAAGCAAACTGTTTTCCACAATTTCGTAATTTCCACCGATATAATATTTTTTTTATTCTCGAATGATCAGTAACAACACCAATTTCTATCTTTCTCTCAATCCTTTTCCGATCATTTTCATGATGTCTTCTGAATAGCAGAGGATTTTCGGTTTCATACCGCTCTGATATTCTACAGGAATTGAAGCTTTCACTTAATGTGCTGCATGACTTAAAATTTCCTCCGACATTCGCGAGATAACCTATATATTATACAATGGAATGTCAACTTAGTGTAACTGTACCGAACGAATCTGAACACGGCTAAGCTCACCAAACCTGAATGTCGCGTATCCGTGACCTTAATGAGATTTCTGATAACGCCCTCATTAGTCATTCAAAAATGTATCGCCCAGTCGATATTTGTTTCGCGAGAGATATTATCAGAGTATTCGGTATATATTATAATAATTGTTTTTGGCCCATTAACCCCAATACATCGAACAAACGGACAGCAGGAATATGGTATCAGGATTGAATATCACCAATTCAACATCACGAACAAATGAAAAAAACAGTATCAGATCAAATTTCAGCTAGTTACTTTTACCATACATTAAATCACTGGTGAATTAATTCATATGCCACATATTGTTGTTCTTGAAATATTGTTGGATATCAGTTGATAACTGCGGGTCTATAGTCTGTTCACGTTGAAGATAGAGTTTGCTTAAATAATGCATCTAGCGTGATCAGCACGTGGACACTTATTCTTCGCGTTTCGATTGGCAAGCTGTGATATCGAAGAAAGCACACAGTTGTATCAAGCAGTCACAGTCTAGTAATAGATAGTATCAATACTTATCGTTAGCAGTGCATGTGTTACTCATGTCCAGTACAGATAAGGATGAATTCAATAACAATGTCGTATCAAATGATAATAGTCCTCGAAAAAAAATAAGATGAGGCATTTGAGTAGTATCTAGACGAATATGACCTAGAAGTATAAAGATGAAAAGCATGAAAATCCCCAAAGTTTGGTTGATCATATTCTCATGAAAGTAGCCAATTATACGGGCGCATGTAAAGCAAGTGTAAATTAGTATTGTTCGTGACTTTCTCCAACCTTGACAAAGCAAAGAGGTCGATCTGAAATTGTGAATTCCACGAAACGCCCAATGCCCTTTTTCAATAGTCCTGACCTGATCTACTCGACACATCACTTGTATTTGTTTACGAGCTATCTATCTTTAACATGAATACACTATCGTATATTCTTGCATCGAGTCCAACTATTAAATTTATCAAGTTCAGTGAACACTTGCGTGATATATTACTCTCGATATTAATGATAATGTCGACATTCACTTCATATTTATATCGATTTATAATCTATGGAATAATACACCCCTATAGAAACTGTGATATGAGATATAAATAAGATTTGATTTTTTATTCAAAAAAAGGAAAATGGATGAAAGTTTTCCAAGCTGTGTCACCATTCACTATTCAGAGAGGTATTCAACTGGCATTGCAGTTTAAAAATTTTTCAAATAATTTTCGAATTAATCTTCTCACATCAGGATGTCATAAAAGAAGGAAATTATACAGTTATATTGCCAATTGCTCAATGAAAACATTACTCGTATAAAAACTAATCCTTTCTGGATTCATCTATGTGCAAGATGATTTGATGTTCGACGTTTCGACTCATATGTTAGAGTCACTATCAAGAAACTGATAGATGGTCTCTATCGAAACAGCATATCAAATAACCTAACCCCTTATGATTCGAAAAACCAAACTACACTACTGAATCCAACTGCCTGGTTCGCGTTAGTGATATATAAAATATTTCTCTCACAATCATAGTTCAGGTGTTTGTAAAACCCTCTACAGTTACATCTGTCAAACAGCATTGATCAACCAGGTCCCTAGTCACTCTTGAGAAAATCCTACCCGTTTATTTGTGGCTGTTACATGTTTGACCCATTCACCTATGTAGGAGTCTCAAATCTGAAATACCTTGCCCCTAACTATTTGATGCGACAAGCGCTGTATCACATGCTCTTACTCAATTTGCATACCATGCACACTCATTTGAATGGTTCATAAAGAAGCTACGCAAATTTACTATCGATTATATTGTAGTCATTTCCATTTCAAAAACATTCGACATAGTCGAGGGCATACTTGAAGACTGGCGTTGAACCAAATCATCTTTCGAACAATTCGTTAAATCCAGTCTCAAATCTACTTACGGTGAATCAATGCCCTTCGTGGTTTTGGCTAGAGGAGTAGTTGTTTTCTGACAGATGCCAGTCAAAACCTACTGTGTGGGTCTATGTCATTTCAAAACTCAATTCTGCTGGGGCATTAGGAAATTAATGTTCCTTACATGATTATATTTCACCAAATTATTCTATTTTAAAAAGTTTTGGCATAGAATTTCCATGCGAGCTTCAATTCTTGAAAAAAACTCGTGCTCTTATAAGGAGGATTTCAAGTGAAAATCGGCAACAAGGGCAGGTTTCGAGATGAATATTGCTCATTGCGATGCCACCTTGGTTCGTTTAACATCATCCACCAGCTGTTCTTCGTTTCGATCTCTCATAAATCACCGGCTGATTCGTATTTCTCTTGAATAATGCATAAATTGAAATTTGCGATAATAACGAAACACGCCACAGGCATGTTAACTCGCCGGCGACGTTTAAGTAGGGCAATATTGAATAATACTTGCTGTACACCGCGTCTAGTCGTTTAACAATGTCTGATGGTATTTTTGTTTGTGGAAACGTAGGAAGAATTTAATTACTCGGAGAAACAGTTAGGCTCGGGGCATAGAACACGAGACTTATTGACCCTCGCTGTCGCAGCACTTCAACCTGGTCTCCCGAAAGGTTACCGGTGTCATATTGGGTATTAGTTGTGAAATGTATTGTGAAACGGCATACGTGACTGTTAATAACTGTTATATCGAGGAAATGTTCTGGGGTCGAAGAACAAGTCAAATGAGACGAAATTCGTGAAATTGTTATGGGTGTTGTTTAACGGCTGAGGTTATAAAAACACGGGATTCTTGGAACGCGATAATAGTAACATTGACAATTCAGTTTCCTCACTGTTGTATACGACTAGTTTAAATAACTCGGCAGTGAGTCTGAAAGGAATATTCGTCGTCAAATATACATAAATGAATATTAGTATTATATAAATTTTCAATTATTCCATCTGTCTGTTAGTGGATACCCTATCAGCATGTACTGTACCTGAATATGGAAGAGTTCAAAAAGAAAACAGAGAGATACATTTGACAGTTTCTCTTGGAAACATTGGATAACAAGAGGAAAGTTAGAATATCATATTTTATCTCATAGTTAATATGCCAACTTCACTTTCAGGTTTCTATCTTGAGCATCACCTATCTGATTAACATGAATTTTTAGCTATGGAAGATATGATGATGATTTGACTAGGTTTAAAATGTATCAATATCGTAGGACTATTTTATATGATTTTTTTCAAATATTGCGAGCTTCGAAAACATATTGTTTATTTGTTGAAACATTCGAAATTTCTCTTCATGAACTTTTCAAATGCGATTCTGTTCCGTTGTTAATGAAACAGTTTTAGATATTGTTATTCCTGTTGGTCTAATTTTCAAGGGGATCGTGGAACGAAAAATTGATATTAAGCCATCGTTGATACTATTGATGCTAAAGCCTCTGTATTTTTTTCTCATGCTGATATGGGGACTCTGAAAGACAAACTAGTACGAAGAGTACGTACTTCCGTCCATAAAACTCTGCACTGAACAGCAAATCATTGGTATGGAGCAGAAACAAAGTGGGCGCTAGAACTGAACCCTGTGGAACACCTGTATTTATTGAGAGAATATCAAACGATACTCCTTCAAATACCACTTATAGAGACCTATAAGGAAAGAAACCGTTCAACAAAGCATACAATTGAGGAGGTAATCCATAAGACGGCACTTTAGAAAGAAGACCCCAATGCCGAACTCGATCCCATGCTTTTGAAATGTCGAGTCCAACAGCTAATGTTTCTCTGCATTTTTTGACGGAATGCTGCCAAATATATGAAACATACGCCATTAAGTCACTGGTTGATCTTTAATGGCGAAATCCGTATTGTCGATCAATAATTATTCTTATTTGATGATCTAAGCTTATCAACTTTTTTGCAAAAGAGGTTTGGACCTGAGTTTACTTATATAAATGGCAGTAAATGAAGCATTTCGTCGCTATAACTCCAGGAACCTATTGATTGGTTACAAGGATTACTGTCACCATTACATGCAAACCTGTGATGACCATAAATGCATTCAGTAGGTATTTCAAACCGGTGTGTACACCATACTCAAACAAATATTGGGATTACCTTCATTTCATTTAATTGTTTATAGTTATTGTGTTTCTGAATCTGAACTAATATTGTGAAGAGGTTCGTTTCTAACTCTGTTTGTTCGTTTATAGGGGATAATCTTCAGAAAAACTGATATTAATTTTAAAATTTTTTTACTAACAGAAAGATATACTATTCAGGAGTGATGTATGCTATATTTTCGCATGATTGAACGAAAAATTCAGTGACAAACAATAGTAAATATAAATCAAGTCGGAGAAAAGCGAGCGAGATGTGATGCTCTAACGATGTGCGCTGACAAAACGGTTCGGTATAGAGGAACATAATTAGTTGTACAAAAAATTCGGTGTATATAGCTTTTATATTTGAATGACTGTAAAGGAACTGTTTGAATGTTATTATTTTGTGATGGACGGATTCTCCCTTCTATTCTTTTGGGCTTTTAACCTACCACAATTTAAAAAAATAAAAATTAATATTGAAATCTATACAACATATATGGTATGTTGCCAATAAAATCCAAAACATGTGCAAAATCGTTTAATACAAAGTTGAAGAAATGTATTGCAGACTTCAGCTGGAGCCTGTAAACTCAAATACTGATATTTTCAATATGTATGTATGTGTGGTAGTCATATCGGCCAAGAATTTCTAAATTGTATATAGATGTATGTGCATAAGTGTGATCATATTTGTCAATGTATTTTTCTTTAGTCACGGTACATATGAAAATATACCAAGCAGTACTATGTACCTTTTGTTACAAATAATCTGTATTTTGTTGCAATAAATGTTATTATTATTATTAAGTGTAGAGGGGCAGATTCTCAATCTACTTCGTTAAGTTGCTGCGATAAATAAAAGTCAATTTTTCAACTGAAAATATGTTCTTTTAATAATAGTTTTGGAATATCCATTATGACACCTACATTCAACTTCATTCCTTGGATTGGATTACAAGAATTCGGGATGGCTATGGGTTCGCCCCTTTTCTCCAATTCTGAGTAATATTTATATGAAGCATGTTGATAATTCTTTCGTAGAAAGTTATCCAAATGGACCAAAAATATGGTGGAGATATATTTTGATGAAGTTTTTGTTTTATGGAGTCATGGTCTAAATGAACCTGATATTTTTTTGGAACACATTAACAAACAAGAAACAACAATGAAGTTCACAATGGAAATATGAAGGAACGATGAACTTCCTTTCCTTGAAATAATAATAAAGAAATCAACGCTTCATGTATATACAAGTGTATATCGGAAGAAAACATATACTTGATTATAATTCTTTCCGATAAAACAAAAATAGTATACAATTCATTACAGAAAAATTGATGAAAAGGTTCATTTCATAGAATCGATATTGAAGGAAAATGGATATCTAGAGAATTTTATAGACAATACATTGACTGAATTTGAAAATCGTAACACACCTCATAGTAAACAGATACAACCTATACGAACTATACATCCTGGGACAAACAGTATAGCTTATGTCCCTCGTTTATTTGAGAAGATAAAACGGATCGGCAATAGGTATAATGTTAGAACAACATTCAAAACAACAAATAATTTACGTACAATGCCGACACACACTAAACCAACTAACATAACAGGGAACACAGAGAATTGTATTTATCGAATCCCTCGTTCGTGCGATCAAAAATATATCGGTGAAACGTCCAGACCTCTACAAGTGCGAAAGAGTGAACACAAGATGTACGTCAACAACAGACAGATAGGTGGTTCTAAATTATCAGAACACATTCTCACTGCCGAATATATACAGTTATATGAACTGACACTCGAATGCAAGCAAGAGAGAGCAATAGCATGAGACGAAAGTTGAAGGAATCTGCTTTTATCATGCTATCTACGGATTCTTGCATCTCAAACACTTGGATTGACATGGATCGCGCCTGGCTGCCACTCTTGAAAAACATATGTCAAATCTCAAATTTCTGACATTCACAAAAACGAACATAAAAACGAAGCGGATTTGTTTTCCGAAACGTCAACGATAAGTATTTTGATGAAAATTAGTTCTTGTGTTTATTTGATAGGCAAATTTGAGTTATACGAATTTTTGAATTATCGCGGCCTCTTATTAGGGTAGATGAAAACTTTGCCCTTGTACACTTGTATAGATTCCGATATTAAAACCTTTTTTTTCAGATTGTGGTAGGCTAAGAACCAAAAGAAAAAAGAAACTATGAAGGTTTTTTGTTAATCTATATATCATATAGAATGCTTTATCCTGAATAAGTACTTGACGGATCAACGTACAGCCTAAAGACTGATCGTAGAGACCTAAAAGTTGGTGAATGCGTTCTTTGTATGACGTAGATATCCGATAAGAAAGGGTTTTCCGAAATTCCACTCCTAGGGGGGTGAAAAACGGGGACAAAGTTTATAAGGGACAACGTGATGTCTTGGTCCAATCTACCTCGAATTCTGCATAAACATTATTCAACAGAATCTATATTTTATTGAGATTCATCGCCTAATGGGGTGATAAAATGAGTTCATAACATTGTCGACATCTATCAAACACTCTATCAAGTGCGCCTAGGTTGCAGAGCCTTGTGATGAACCTGATGAACCTTAGAAACTTACAGCTACACAATAAAATTGTATCGCAGAAATAATTAATGCCCAACGAAATGGGCACGGGTCGGCTAGTATTCAATAATTCAACATAAACCATCGAGCACACGGTGTTTCGAACCATATATGAAATTATAAAAACAAACCAAAAAAAAATCGTTTCTATACCGCGAACACCAAACCCCATGAATGTTTAATGATCGCTTTCGGCGAAGACGGCGACCGTCCACCTGCTTCTAATAATTAGAAAAAGTCCGCTTTGTGTTCGGAACACTGCGAGAGGCATCAAACTAGAAGGACGGCTTTTCCTTTTACGTCGACGACGTGATGTGGGCTTCTCTTCGCGACAGCTGGCTCACGGTTTTAATTTCGTCGATATTCAGTGAGTTTTTGTTGTTTTCGCGAGACGGATTACTGTTTGTTTCACGCGGGATCGACGAATTGCGGTACCGGAGAAAATCGGTTGCGAAAGGTTCTTGCGGTGTTATCGGCGAAGAGAGTTTCGGTACCTTCAACGGTGGTTTGAAGAGTTCGCGAATCGAGACAGTGTGTGGATTATTTCATCGCAGGTTTTCCCGGCGATAGTGTAAGTTTCATTTTGAATTTTTCTTTATTTTGTCATTGTTCTGCTCGATTTTGAGGTTTGAATTCCAGCGCAAAAACGCAGAACGCAGAACGCAAACACTCCCGAAATTAGACAATACGATGTAGCTACAAAAATAAACAACCGAAATGAACTCAACATTGATATAATGTCACTCAACCTTCAGTTCGATTTCTCAAAAATGATAACAACTTCACCATCATCTTTCGAAGGTTGAATGCCTAGATATAGACCATTAATACATCTTTACTCTATCGCATGCAGAACGTTCAATTCAAGTCGAAATTTTGGAAGCAACAAATGAGAGCATTCAAGAAATTAGTTAGTTTTCTACACAGTCACAAAGAGTTACGTTGTGAGCACTTATTTGTTTCAAAACTTCAACAACAAACCTTAGTTTCAGTTGAAGATATATCGCTGATATTTCTGAAACACCATCAATTCATAGAATATCCTCAAAGAATACATATTATTATTGATTCTGAGGAAAACCGAAGAGTCCCCAGGTGAATCCTCGAAATCCTTAAAATGTTAGGGAATCTTTAGAAATCGCAGGAGATTTCCACGGAACTGTCGATATTCACAACTGTTTTTTTAGGAATCTTTATAGATTTTAGCAATATGTACATTCTTTGACAGGTGGTCACATATTCGGTCTAAACAGCGTTTGCTTTTGGAGATAAAGGTATCCACAGATTAATGTTCCTGTCTATATAACTGAAACTGTCTAGATCGTTATGAACATCACCATAGTCTGGCATAATCTATATATATGATAACCTACTCACACACATTAATGTTCCTGTGAATATAACTGAAACTGTCTAGAGATCATTATGAACATCACAATAGTCTGGCATAATCTATGTATATGATAACCTACTTACACAGATTAATGTTCCTGTAAATATAACTGAAACTGTCTAGAGATCATTATGAACATCACCATAGTCTGGCACAATCTGTGCATATGATAACCTACTCACACTGTGGAAAAATGAACTGACACCAGTCAGAAAATAACTACTCCCCTGGCTAATACTACGTTGAATTATATTCGGTACCAGGGAGGATTCTTAAAAAAAAATTCGTTATGAATTTCATATATGATTTGATATATAAGGTGTTATTCAAATATGTGGCCAAACTCAAATGGGTGATCCTTTAAGTAATTCTACGACAAATCTTCATATATACATAGGTCCGGTAATGCTTTGTTTTCAAGATACAGGTCGAAATTATAAAAAAAAAAAGTTTTTTCCTGAATATCTTAATAATACATCATCCGATTGTATTGAAATTTGGCGGTGGTATTAAGGATATCGAGGTGCTGATTTGACCATGACTTAATTAACATCCATTATTTCAAGGGCCGTCCCGAAAGATACCTCAACCAATATTTTTGACCACAAAAATATGCCCCACTGTTTTGTTGCAATTTTTTTTTATTGAGCTATTGATTTTACAACTTTCTCATCTGAATCTTTTTTTATATCTTGCTCTATTTTCGAGAAAAAAATGAAAATCAATTTATTACATGCCATTGGAACATCAGAATTAAAATTGTTCTTCACAGGATGATAATAAACAGAATCCTGAAGAACAAGAAAATGAAATGATTGTTTGAATAATTTGCGAGATAATTTGTTTTCCTTCCATGGCATACACTCTGAATTTACTCCCTAAACACTGCAGTAGTAAATAATGTGGTGTTCCATCGAAAACAATTGATGTAAAAATTCAAAAAATGACTTTCTTCGTGTTATATTATTCGGTCAATCATGAATAAAAAGCTTGCCATTGCATGTCCGCGCAAGTACACTCCGGTTGTTGATGGTTTGCTAGTTTGGTTGTAACAAGAATATCAAAAAACAGAGCAAGATACAAGAAAAAAAATAGATATAAAAATGTTGAAGTTTCAGTAGCTCAATGCAAAAAAAAAAATACAAAAATTACAAAAATCAATGGCGCTTTTTTTTATCAAAACGTTCCTAATAATACCCTGTATAGCCAGTCTTTCGCCGTTTCAAGGATGAAAATGATCGAAAATACTGTATTCTTTCAGAAACGCGTGCAGTCTTTGTCTATATATCTTTTACTCTTGGAAGGTAAGCTTGCCTTAGATAGAATTGGATACCTTCTTTCATATACTCAATTATCAGTTCAACATTAGAAATGTCACACCGGCATGCAACGTATACCGAGACGTGAGAATACCTCGCACGATGAAGTAGACTTTCATGGGGAACACTTACGAATCATTACATATTGCGGGAATAATCCCGAATAAACAGGATCTTCCCTAGATACTTGCGAATTATTGATGAATGAGAAATAAGCAAAACAGACAGCGAGGTTTGTCGTCACTGCAGTACTGCCACCGAAACTCCAGACCATCTGTTCTGCTAGTGTCAAGCCATGTTCTGCAAGAGACTTGAGCCCCTCGTCATATCCAAAGCTCACTGGACGTTGTGTCTGTTTGACCCTCTACAACCTAAATTCTACTGTATAAACAATATCACTGCACACGTCAGGCATCAAAATATCGTGCGATATCATATATATTGTTCAATACGAGCTTCGATATTCCATTCTGGATTAAAAGAAATCAAAAAGTTCTAAATGATGTCAAGAATTTTCGGTAATTATGACTTTGATATTTTCACAATCATTCTGCAATATTGTCCGTATACATGAAAATAATTCAATCAAGACGCAACAAAATTAAGTATCTATATCAAATTCCTTGCAATATACTACAGCCTCTAGGGACAACCTGTTGAGTGAAACTTGAATATAAATTACCATTAACAATATAATGAAAAGTATATTTCATATTGTTCAATAATTTTCAAGTTCAATTTGACAACCAATCACAGATTTCTTTTCTCCAGTTCTATCTTGGAAGCAATTTTCAATCGGTATATCCGTTTTTTCTAAAATGTATTGATCCCTTGATTCTTTCTCACGCATTTCTGATTTCAATATGGACGAAATTCATCCAGTAGCTCAAACATAAAATGTCCCGAATCAACTTGACTTAGTACCACACTTCAAACAGAATTGCTTATTTACCGTTAAGTAAATGTTGGTATGATCAGAAATATTTACATACACACCAAGATTTGAATAAAAAAATTGAGTTGAACCATCGATTTTTTCAGTTGAAGAAAATGGTTTTATTCTTCAGACAGATATGAATTATTTCAATGTACTGAAGTTTCTCCCATTCATGCTATGATATTATTCACTTCTCATCTCAAACTTTCATGAAGAAAAAAGTACTTCTATTTATCATTGAAAAATCACAATGATAACAATTTTCAACTACCAGAATTACGACGATTACAAATATTTCTTCTCCATATTTCGAATATAAGTTGATTCGAAAAGTATCTGCAACTGAAGTAAACTGTTCACTGATTAGGAAAATCAATGAAATATAAAAAATCACATGCTCATGATATTTCCATCTCATCTTAACAGTCATACTATCAAGAAAATAGTCGTTGACCTATCGTAAACAAACAGATTCGACATTCTTTCAAATCTGAAGTGACGGTCCAGTTACTTTAAAAATAACAATTTCTTCTAGAATCATGACGTAATTCTACCAATTTGTCATGCTCACGATGATATCACTTTATTAATGTATGTCAAGAAATGAAAGAGATTCATTACGGTCATCAATACGTATTTGTCAAAATTACATCTCAATTTGATGCAAAGTAGCCAGTTATAATCAAATATATGACACCAAAAACCTGAAGATATATGGGTAATAAAAATAAGCCAAAAGTGACAAACAAAGATCATCCCACCTAAAATACATAAATGGTTTCCTAATTGTTGAAAATGAATTCACTGACCAAGAAATATTGTAAACGAAAATTGCTTTCTCATTCTGAGCTGTTTCATTCATTTATTGATGAATAATTTGAAGAATTGCAAGATTCCATTTCATCTATGACCTTGTGTGATTGATAATGTGCTAACCACTTTCTAAGAATAGAAAATAATTTGAGGTTGAAAGAAATTTGTCGCTATGACATTATTAACTTGGATTGTAGATTGCAGATATAATCTCCTATCATCTCTCCTTGGGAAGGAGTGAACACAAAAGCTAAAATACTGTAATGTTCGAACAAAATTATGAGATGAATATGAGTTAGGAGTTTGGTTGCTCCAATTTCACGATTTCTGTTTCAGACGCCAAATGTAATTACTCAAAACCGATCACACCTAATATTAATTAATTCATGTAAACTCAATGTTTCTGTATCAATTTTTTTTTGGAGTTTCATAATCGACACTATGCTCACTCTCTCACGATTTCCCTCATATATCATCAACTCCCATTTCACCGCTTTTGAATGGGACTATTATGAATAACAATTTCCTCCTATTTCAACACCTTATACTACCCACTGTCATTCATACGCCCAACATTTTTCTATCGATACCGTAATTTGTAAATATTGTATCTTCATTCATAATTGATTCATCGTGAACTGAAGCTCTGTCACGTGGGGAATAGTTGAATTTTCATGCCTGCAAATACGTTTTCAACTAACACTCTGTCTAGTTTGCTATTTGTTACCAGAAATGATCTTTTTGGAAATGAAGGGTATGGGAAATAAAGTATATTTCTTCATTAATGAGTACCAAATGGAAAAACAAAACGTTGATGAATTAATTTTTTTTTGAAAAGTGAGCTTTCTTGAAATTTGTCCGAATCTAAGTAACGGAAAATTTCTTGGCATGAAGATTCTATCTGTGAAGTGGACATCTTTCAGAATGGATCTTCAATTGATCCAATCACCATTTCCAGAGAGGAGTGGTCACGCAAAGACTTTTTATTTCTTTCCACACGGGGGAGGTATCTATTTTCCAGTTTTTCAGTCTATCCGCTAATTTTTCTTCTTAGTCTTTTCATATTTTCGTTCCTCATTTTTATCGTTACATATTATCATCACCATAATTTTCTTTTCAAAGTCAACTGATCG
This sequence comes from Zygogramma bicolorata, assembly GCA_032362365.1. Classification (NCBI taxonomy): domain Eukaryota; kingdom Metazoa; phylum Arthropoda; class Insecta; order Coleoptera; family Chrysomelidae; genus Zygogramma; species Zygogramma bicolorata. The sequence continues at coordinate 1,215,717 of JAVJAQ010004414.1, read as the reverse complement.
CAAACATGGCTGCCCTTGAGAGTATTCATGAAAAAAATCTACGCCCACTGAATGTCATGACCGTTCCCACTTGTCCTTAACTATATCGAAAATGTTGCTAAGGAATCACCTTCCATCTGACACTCGAAAAGCTGTAAATCATTCTCTACTTATTACCCATAATCATCAACACACCTACAAAGTTTTGATAATATCTTCATCAACGGATTATCTCAAGATAATCAAAGTCCTTAACAGTAAATGTTCGTTTGAGATATCGTAAAAAATGTGAAATATAGGTCATTAACTCAATAAATAACTGTAATAAACTGTCAACACTCCGGCCTGTATTGGATATTTCTCGTATCATCCCATTTCATGTAGTCCGTTTCGCTGTGTCGATTCGAATGGGAAAAATGCGAAGGTGTTTATTATCGGAATTCACCTAACCAGTTCGACAAGCATACCAGGAATCCATACCTGAAGTAGCCTACATGTTTTCTGGTACTATTTTGCATTTGAATGCAACAAAGCAACAGGATGTTCGAGATCGTACCATTTACACGTCGTATTCTTAATGGAATGAAATGTATATCGTTTCTTTTCATCATGAATAATTGAAGTAATGCCATGATTTAGCGATGGATGCCACGCAGAAAGTACCATCATTCAACGCTCCCAAAACATACCTTCGCAATTATTGTATGGTATCCTTCTTCGAAATGCAATCAATTTGTCGATCAAATGAATGGAGTGGTCTCGCTTCAACAAGGAATGCTACTTTCTCAGGGTTTGTCGAGTGACATGTTATAAATCCTATTTTCTTCAACATCATGATGATACGAACGTGAGTTGAAAGAAGAGGTGTATAAATGGTATGAAATGCTTTTTATTACTTTGGATGTCACCTGAAAACATTTATCAACTCAGAATTTTCAATAGGCAGTAAAAATGGTGCCTGTTTCGTCTACATCAACCTCAAGTTATTAATATATGTATATTGGACTGTCTCTAGTGCCCTATTACTATCACTGCTCGAATGGGTAGCCGCTTAAAATCAAGTGGTACGGAGTTTTATTCTCGGTTATAATTGCACGAGTGCAAGAAAGCGTGATATCTAAAATTGTAAGAATTTATTTTCATATTTTGGCGAAAATATGAAAATAACCGAATGCAATTTGTATAAGATATCACGCTTGAATGCAAAATTATCTGGTCATTTTCATGCACGAATGTATTTCATTGGAATATTCCACGAATAAAGAAACTCTCAAGGAAATGTTATTTTTTGTTCATTTATACTTTCCTCTATAGATTGTATGGAGCACTCACCAAAACGCAAAATGTTTTTCTATTTTCGAAGTCTATTTGACATTTATTTGTGTTGTTTACTGACGTCTAGCGATACGGTTTCAAATGTGTTGTTATGGTGACTTGATACAATGCAGTTGCCGCTCTAAGTTTTCGATAATTGCATTGCTGTTATGGGACATTTTATATATGAGGGAAATATGCTACATAATTAACTGTACTGAATCATGTTTTAGAAAACTTATGAGATAGAAAAAAATTCAATGGAAACAATAAATCTTGAAATCGAAACACACGGAGGAGCAATCAAATATATATATATATATATATATATATATATATATATATATATATATATATATATATATATATATATATATATATATATATATATATATATATATATATCTCAAACTTCGAAACTGAATGAGCAGAGGTTAATCTAGAAGCGAGAATAAAAATGAAAAAATCCTGTCTAATGAATAGCTCGATAGAATTTGATCAAAAAAGGCACTCAAATCCAAACAAAAAGAATGGGACGGATTTTGGCAACCAAAAAGGTTGGGAGAAAAATTAATGCCCGCAGTTGATTTTCCAGTAGAAAATCTGAACATGAGCAATTATGCAGCAGCTAATAGCACCCCTTGTCAATATAATCTCTACGCACTCTCCAATCACAACGGGACTTCATCTAGCGGCCTCTACACAGTTTATTGTCGATATCATTAAACGAGAACATGTCATGAGTTCAATGCTTTCTTGTTTCACCAATATCTTCGAAATTTTCAATCAGTGACAATATGTTCTTTTTTATGAACAGGATACCATCGAGTCAAGCTTTGATCTTTTATAATTATTATTTCATAATTTTCATTTTTTTTTAGTTATTTGCTATTGTTGATTTTATATAAACATTTTTTGAAGGGTGAACAACGTGACAGTTCACGAAAAAAAAAAAATCAAATTTAAATTTCAATTGATCAAAAAGTCTAGTATGGTGACAAAAAAAATGTTTAATACGAAATACTTACACTGGGATCACTGAATGCATCGTTGTTGAGGATGTAGGCGGCTTCCTTGAATTTCCTCTTGAACCAGTGCTCCTCCTTATGTATCACCTTAACTTCAGACCATTTAATGCTGTGTTGGTTTGTTCATACGTGCTTCGCCATTCCCATTTTCGTGGTTTCTCGTTGTGTTTTTCTTGTATTCGCACATTCTCTCTTCCAATAGTCTACTGCTTTCTAATATGTAGGATTTGCCGTACTCGGATGGTAAACGCAGTTGTTGGTGTTTGTATTGTAAGAGTTTTCGAGAGCTGTCTGTGTATTGTATTTCTTATAAGACTTTGTTAAAAGGTGTCAATGAAATTAAACGTATAGACAATGGAATTCCGAACCGATACCACTCAGCAAGGAATATTGTCAACCACATTCAAAAAAACGCTGTCAAATAGGTAGCTGTCCAGGATCGAGTTTCAAGGTGAAAGAAACAGCTAAATATCGAGCTGAATTTACTATTGTCAAATCTCACACGACCAGTCTCAACCAAGTCCATTGTGAATACTTTTTGATCTTCGAAAAAGCTTGATGTTCATTTTTGAGCAATGCCTGCAAATATAGAAAAATATTTAAATAAAATTTGCAATAGTTGTTTGTTGATCAAGAAAATATAATTTGATACAATATTTCCCAAGATAGAAACTGTGAAAAGTTGAATATAAATTTTATTTCACCAATACGAAGTATGGTAGAACTCCGTGTGGATTCTTATTCTCCACATAAAAATGTAAATGATTACCTGCGAGAATCACTAGGCCCCTTACTATACTTCTGTATGTACAATCTCAACGGATTACCTCTTCAATGAAGAATTTCTGTGGTAAATGAAACATTGCCATAAGTTACAGGTCTGTCAGTGAATTTTCAGTTATTCACATACTGATTTGTAATTTCACACGTACCTCCATAAATTACTTGTAACTCTCCAATAAATGAATATCATTAAATTTTATTTTTTCTCATAATTTGGGAAATTTTATTTATTGATGAATGATAAAAGTTTTTAGAGCAAGAGCCCGCGTCCGCAGGCCTCCGTTATTTTATAAAAGCTGAAAGTTTCTCTGCGTATTCCCCTAACATAGGTGAGAACGATCAGCGACTATGAAGTTTGGATGATAGTTACTTCTTCAGATACCAGGTAGCAAAGGCGTATAAAATAGTACCTCACTTTCGTCAAAGTATAAAGCTCAGCTTTTTCATATCTTCTTCGGAATGATATTAGAAATCACATCATCCATTGCCAGACACTTACTCTGGTTTCAACCCCCTGCCAGACTCCCCTCAACTTCATTAAATCATAATTATACTTACGTTTGACAGTATTTGAAGGGTTTTTGTGACGCCATCTTGCCTATAAAGTCGATATTTCCGTTTACCTGTCAATGTAAGAGAAATTTATCTTTTCTGAAGGGTAAAGTAGGTGCAGATATCTATTTGTCAGTTTAATAAAATGGTTTGACTGAAATATTGGCAGAAAGATGATGAAGCTTCACAGCAGTGTTAACAATAGAAGTTTATACGGAAAATAATAGTTCAATTCTGAAAGTACTTATGAAAATATGAATGATCTAAGATATTGATGAAATTATTTCACATCTGTTGCTGAATTGCTTGCCATCTTTTGACGTTATGTATAAGTAATCAAGAAAATGTGCGCTTGAAACTACGACATCCGTAAGAAATATATAAGAAAACACATGACTTGGATAAAAATCTTTGCTGTCTGTTTCCTGGCCAAGCAACCAAGATTCAAACTCCACAGTCGCTGATTGTTTTCACCTCTGTTGGGGACATGCGCAGATGAACTTTCAGCTTTTATAAAATAACGAAAGTCTGGCGATCGCCGGCTCTTAGGCTATTTTGGGGTATAACGGATATTCAAATCGAAGTATGTTCGAAAGTACAGTATAAGATATCCTTTCAAGATTTCTGCGATAATCCGACATATTAGTAGTCGTATTATTTCAAATCTACAGAAATATACAAAAATTCACAACAACAAATTAACGATTATATTTGGTGGAACCATCATGTAAATATGTGTGAGAACTCCAATTAAAGTTGAAATAATCTTATTGACTTGACTATCTGTCGTCTGAAAATAAACAGTAATAAGATAACAATAAAGATTATACATATTGAATATAAAATATAATGTGAAGAATTTTCTTCTGGTCGTCGTAGGCTATGCAGTTGCGTCTTTTCGGCTATCTTCTGGAGATGGCTCAGGTCGTCTAGGTTGATTTTTCCTAGAGTATACAGGGGTAGACTTCCTCTTGAGGGTGCCTCGAGGGTGTCTAGGTGTGGTAGTTGAAGCGGTGTTTCTTCAATGGTAGGGGCGTCATTACTATATACATCGCCATTAATTTTCACTTTGCAATGATAAGGGATGTATATAAGTTTCGGTTGATTGATTTCCTCGTAACCATTCTCTTGGCAAACTTTTTCAATATAAATTTGCTTGAATGGTATAGCAATGAGATATGCATTGGTGATTGGTTCAACGATGTCTTGTTGAATTTGGATGTCTGTTGTTTGGCATTTGATAGAACGTTGTCCCATGAGAATTTCAGGAATACAGTCGTTATTTGAAATTTGATTTTCGATGAACTGGATACAACTATTTTCAATTCTGATGCAGGTTTCATCAGCATAATGGTGATATGTCGAGTTCAATATTATATAAGGTTTTAAGGGTAAAATGGTTTTATTGGATATAGGGATAGGATAGAGATGGAAAATCTCATAAACGTTTTCCTGGAGTATCGGAAAATGAACAATGAACAGAATTCTTCCATTGCTGTAACGAATTTCTGTTTTCAATAATTTATAATATGATTGAGTATTTTTGAAAACTGGTAATCCATTTTTGTATAGAGAAAACATTATTTTTGTTAATTTTTCTAATTCATCAAGTGATAATATAGTACTATGAACTATATTGAGTTCAGCGAATAATATTGAATCTTCGATATTATTTAAGAGAGATAGCATGTTTTGACTATCAATAATCATTGTATCTAGTGAATTTTGTAATCGTAGAAATAATGTATACTTATTCAAGCTTTGAACAATACTTTTAATTTGTTTTTGAATCAATTTTTGATTGCTTGATATTCTCTTTAAATTGTTTACTGTTTCATTCATGAAATCTTGAGTTATAGATAAATAATTTTTCAAATCATGATGTAAATTGTTTTGATTTTCGGACAGTGTTGCAAGAGCATTATCGTATCTTTCACCGTCTTCATCATCTAAGGTGCCAAACAGCCATTTATGAATTCTACCTCCTACATTTATGAGTCCTCTTTTATGTTTTTTATACGTTTGAGGTTTGATATTATTGAGTTTATTCATAATTTGTTCAAGGAGATAGTTCAAATGTTCATGCATATGTTGGAGTTGAGGATATAATTCATCTTTAATAGAGACTAGATTTTCAATTGTTTTTGAGTTGTCTCTAATACGTTGTATAGGTTTATCAAATTTTGTCAAGTCTAAAAATTTGATGAAAGTATGTTTGTTGAAGGTAATTCTTGCTTGTCCAAGGGAAAAAGGAAGAATTGGGTTAGTCAGAGTCTTCAACTTGATCTGTTGTCCTTCTGTCAATATAATGCCTATCAGGAGTATCATTTGTAGTAGCATCTGAAACAATTCGTTGAGGTTTCAGTTGTTGTTTATGATAAGTTGCTTTACGAGTTTTTAATTTAATATCCTCATTTTCTATTGGTTCAACAGCTCTATAGAGGGGTGTTGTTTTACTTCTCTGTTTGTCATACAAATAGACTTGTTGGTCAAGATTGATTTCAGGGGGTTCTTTTCTTTCTATGTTAACTTTCTCTAGAGATGCTTTGGCTTTCTCGTTATTTAGTTTTATCATGTCATTTATTATTTTTATATTTCTGTCATGTTTTTCTAGATAGTCAGTCATTATTTTTTCTGTGGTTATATCAAGTGGGTTTCCTTGATTTAAATTTCCTTTTATTATTTGAAATGGTGTGTATTTAGTTGCAGAATGAATTGTGTTATTATACCCTAAAATTGCATATACCATGTGAGATGATATTGATCTCTGTGGAAATTCTTGTTTTAATATTCTGATTTCTTCTAGTAATGTCGAATGAAGTCTTTCAATGGGACTATTACTATTAGGATTTTTGGGTGTTACATAATGTAATTTTATGTTATGTTTTTCACAAAAATCTTCAACGATTTTATTTTTGAATTCACTGCCTGAGTCGCATGTGATTTTCGAAGGTATTCCGTAGTGTGAAAAGAATATTAAAATTCCATCAATAATATTCAATGCATTAGGTTGAATAGGGTATGCTTGAGCGAAACGTGAAAAACTGTCAATCAATGTTAAGAATTTAGTTTTATTTATTGAAAGTATATCCATATAAATATGTTCGAAAGGATATTCTCCAATAGGTGTTGGTTTGAATTTTATTTCATATGGGTGTCTTTCATATTTAGACTTTTGACAATCTTCACATGTATTGATATAATCACGTATATCAGTAATCATATTAGGCCAATAATATTTTCTAGAGAGGGCTAATTTCGTTTCATCAATTCCTCTATGTATGGTTTTTGTTTCATGATGATATTTTATTTTCTCTTGTTGTTCTTCTTTATTTATGATATCTTTAAGTAAAATATTACTTTGGATTAATTTAAATGCAGAATTTTTGAAGTAGTTTTGAATAGTTGAAACTACAATTGTTTGTAATTCCTCTTGAATTAGTATGCCATATGTATGTTTTGGTTTTAAATCGTTTTTTATTGTATCTACCAAGTTTTGTTGGAAATTTTGGTAGGGTAAAACTATATTGAGTCTAGTTTTATCGAATATTTTCTGTATTGTTACTCGTGGTGTAATAGCATCTCGGCTACAACGAAGGAAAATCTGATTTTGAAATTTATTTAATTCTTGTTCTGAAATCGGTATTTCAAGAACTGGATTTTCTGCACTTGAGTGTTCAGTCTCTAAAGATTCTTCATCTTTTTTCTTTTTTGTAGGTGGACGAATTTGAATGTCCGAAATAATGTTTATTTTGTTATTCTTATTTTTCTTTTCGTTTTCAATAAATTCATCTATATCACTTAGGTCGATATCTGAAAGTTGAGGAATTTCATAGTTTGGGTCGAATAATTCAGGAAAGTCATCTTCAATTCTATGTTCTTGTGGGTCAATATTGACTGCAAGTGATTGAGTTTCAATGGGATTTATTTCTATTCGAGATAAAGCGTCTGCAACTTTATTTTGTTTTCCTTTTCGATATAGGATTTTATAATCGAATTCTTCTAGTCTAAGTCGCCATCTTACAAGTCTTGAACTTGGGTCTTTCAAGTTAAATAACCATTCAAGTGGTTTATGATCTGTTATCAGGGAAAACTTACGTCCGAATAAATAAGGTCTAAAGTATTTTGTGAAATTAACAATTGCTAAAAGTTCTTTTTCAATTGTTGAATAATTTTGTTCTGAACTATTCAAAGTTCGTGAAGCATAGGCGATAGGTCTGTCATTACCTAGGGTTCCTTGTGAAAGGACAGCACCAATAGCTATATTTGAAGCATCTGTCGTTAATATGAAAGGTTTTGAAAAATCAGGAAATTGTAAAATTGGTTCATTACTCAAAAGATCTTTACATTTTTCAAAAGTTTTAATGAATTCGTCAGTGTGTATAATTTTTTCTCCTTTTTTCAAACATTTAGTGAAAGGTTTAGTTATATCTGCAAAGTTTTTTATAAATTTTCTGTAATATCCTATCATTCCTAGGAAAGATTTAATTTCCTTAGCTGTTGATGGTAAAGGAAAATTTTTTATTGCTTTTATTTTATTAGGATTTGGTTTTATTCCTTCCGGAGTTATTATATGTCCTAAAAATTCAACATTTTTTCTTAAAAATTCAGATTTATCTAGCTGAATAGTTAGTTTTGCGTCTCGTAGTATTTTAAAAACTTTATTTAGATTGCAAATATGTTCTTGAAGAGATGTAGAAAAAATTATAATGTCGTCAATGTATACAAGACAGATTTTATTTCGTAAATCGCGTAAAACATAATCCATTACTCTCTGAAATGTTGCTGGAGCATTTTTTAAACCGAAGGGCATACGAAGATACTCGTAATGTCCATTTTCAACATTAAAAGCTGTTTTTTGAATTGAGTTTGGATTCATTTCAATCTGATGAAATCCAAATGCTAAGTCTAAAGTTGAAAAATATTGACATTTGCCTAGCTTGTCAAGGATATCGTCAATGTTTGGTATGGGGTACCTATCGTCAATAGTTTTTTCATTTACTTTTCTGTAATCTACTACAATTCTCCATTTTCTTTTTCCTGAAGCATCTAGTTTTTTGGGAACTATCCAAATCGGTGAGCTCCATGGAGATATTGATGGTCTAATAATTCCATCTTTTAACATTTTGTCAATTTGTTTTTGAACTTCTTGCTTATGACAATGAGGAAATCTATATGATTTTGTATGAATGGGAATTTCATCTGATGTTTTAATTTCATGTTTAATAACATTAGTAAATTTAAGCGTTTTATTTTCGTCATAGAAAATGTCACTATATTTATTACATAGCTTTAATATAGCGTCTCTTTCTTCTTTGTTCATGTGATCTGTTCGAATTTTTTTCGAAATTTTCTTTTGTTTACAGGGGCTTATTTTTGGTAATAAGTCTTCTGCGTGATAAAATTCAAAATTTTCTTCATGTATTGGATTACAAGGAAAAGGTTCAAATAATGTTACTGCAATAGTTTTGTTAGTATTATTATATATTTCAAATCTTGCTCGAAAGTTTTCAGCAAAAGTGATTGTTTCTGGAACATCTAAATTTTTGAATTGTAATTTTGAAATGAAAATTTCTCCTTGTTGAATTTCAACTGGGAATTTTTGTACAATACTCTCAAAAGCTGGTATTTCGAAAGTATATTGAGTTTCGTGGGGTTGTCTATAAAAGAATGGTATTTCAACATACTCTGACTGTAATATTTGGTTTTTAAAATCAATTCTTAAATTGAGATGTTTTAATTCTTTTAATCCTAGTATTCCGTCAAAGAATTCATGAAAAGGAAATAATAAAAATTATATCATGTGATTACTCTGAAATTCAGGAAAGGCTGGAATAAGTCCTTTATATGGAATTATTTTTTCTCCCAATGATGTTTTTAATTGTGAAGGTTCTTTAAAAATGTTTTCTGGGTAATATTTTTCTGCAATAGAGGGTCTCAGCATAGAAGTATGACATCCTGTGTCAATAAGTAGTTTTATAGGTGGATTTTGTATTTTTATATACGGTAGCCCGTTTACTACTGCTGAATGCAACTCTATTATGTGATCTCGTTCATTCGAGGCAGATTGTAAAAATTTGACTCATCGTCTTGTTCTGTTGGTTGTTCATCAACTTCATCAAAAGTTGTATTAAAATTTTCAAAGTCAAAGTCGTCTTGATCGGGTATATTATTTTCAAATTGCGAGCTAATTTGATGGTTTAACAGTTGTTGTGTATTATATGAATATAACTGAGGTGTTATATCAGAATCTTGATTGTTTAATTCCTCGCTAATGAAATTTCGTTTCATATTAGGGTTATTTTTGAAAATGTTATTATTAGGTTTAATCATTGTTGGGTTTCTGGATGTAGTTGACATGGGTTCAACTGGTGTAATCATTTGTTTATTCTTTGGCTTCCAGACATTTTGTGGGGGGCCAAATACTTGTTTGTTGGTTAGAAATTTTTTATTTATAGCTTGAGGTTTAATCGCTATAGGTTGACTTGGAAATTGATTCCTTGCATAAGACTGTATCATGCCATTTTGATATTGTGGTTGAAATTGTGGTACATGATTCTGTATCATGCCATATTGTTGAGAATGTTGCGGTTGTACGCGTTGTTGAACAATTTGTGGTTGTTGGTAAAATTGTTGTTGTAAAGGTCTTTGGGACTTTTGTGGTTGTTGGTTTTGTAAAGTCATATTTTGTATTTGTCTAAAGTTTTCATCCTCGAGTACTAAATTCATAGCCTCTTCTAATGAATTTGGGTGTTGCACTAAGATTTTGTCTTGTAGTCGAATATTTAAGTTTCTCAAGAATACTTTTAATGATTGAGATTCATATTGTCTGATATGAATTTGTTTTGTTGGTTGATCCATATCAGGATCTAAATTTATTTTGAAAATCAGTTTACTGCGTAAGACTTGAATTCGTTTTCCAAAATCTAGCATATGTTCATTTTTATTAGGTATTAAAGTAAAAAGTTTTTGTTCTAAATTATCAAGGCTTAATCTGTCACCAAAAGTGTTTCTTAATTCATTTTTAATTAATAGCCAGGTATTCAATTCCGTTCGAGAACTAATCAATAATTGTGCTCTGTCTTTTAATTTGCTCAAAATGATGCTTACAATACATTGGTTGAGAATTTGATCATTGCCATGATATCTGTTATGAAATTTATCAACAGCATTTATGAAAATTTCAAGATTTTCAGAGGATCCATCGAAAGTAGGAATGGTATCTGAATAAATTTTGAACAATGTATAATTAATTTCTTGGGCCATGTTTGTCACGTTCAATGATGAAAATGATTCAATTAAGTTATCAATTTCAGTCATAAAATAAATATGGGTTAAATATTTTCTAAATCTATTTGGTTTTTTCTTAAATATACTTGTAAAATCACTCAAGAATTCACTTTGAAACTTGGTATTTTACTCTACTCTACTTTGTTTGTTTGTTTTGTTTGTTTGTTTCTGTTTTTGTTGATCTGTATCACACAAAAACTTTGGTTTGAGTGATCTGTATCACTCTGTTTGTTTCTGTTCGTTTTTCCTTAACCTAAGCTCCTTTGAAATGTTTATGGTAAACAAGTCAGGAAGTACAAAGAGGATACTCGACTCACCGTGATGGTACGACGTAGCAGCTCTAGGGGACTTCGGAATGATCAGCTTGTATTCACCAAAGGTCGCCAACTCCTTCTTGTTTCTTCGAATAGCGGACTAACAGCTGGGCTGACGTGTATTCTCGTTGAAGGGACACTTCCACTATCCTACCGACTGCGCCAATTAAAGTTGCTGGGCAACGATTTGGTTTTTTAAAAATTTCGTTTATTTTTAAAATGAATACAATTGCTCGGTAGCTGTGCTGGATCAAACGTAAAAATCGAACAATGATGCGTTCTCGCGTTTATATATGGAATATAATGCAAACTCAGCGTCTACGAGCATTGGTAAACACTTGGATTATAACAATGGGTATATTCATTAGGTATATATGACTCTCCTTGCCACTTTTTGTGGAGTCACTATCTATTTTGTGGTGAAGGATTTTTTTTCCGCCACTTTTTTATGATTTTTCCTCGTCAAACACTGCCAGAATTACGCCAGGAACACTATAATTGCTATAATTAGAATTCAAGCAACCTACATTACACATTCGCTAGGAGCATGCCGTGACTACCTCCCGTTCATTACTCCTTTTGTTCCAGGTTGATGTCAATGAAAATTGATAACACACCTCGTACAGTCTGAGAACGAGCAAGACAGAAGCATGGAAGTGGTGGCAGCGACCCCTAGTGGCGGTGGAGTGCCGCCGTTCCGAGACCACGACGTGCGCGAGTGGTCAAGAATCGACAGCATCACCGGAGCTCTGGAACGAGCACGAATCGAGACCGATCATTGGTCAGCGAATACGATGAACTCGTCACATAAATATGGAAAGGTGAGTACTGTTTGAATTTCAATATTTTGTGGAAGATTCTTTTTTGAGCCTTTTGGGTTCTCAAACAAACACAATCTGAAAAAATAGGAACAGCACATCCTGTTCCGAACATTCTACCGTATGTCCCCCGACTATCTGAAATATAAAACGGATCGACAACAGGAATAATGTTGGAACAACATTCCAAACAACAAATACTCCACGTTCAATACTGATACATACCAAACCAAGAAACATAACAGAAAACACAAAGAATTGTTTTTACCGAATCCCTTGTTCGTGCTGTCATAAATATATTGGAGAAACGTCCAGACCTCTAGAAGTTCGAAAGAGTGAACACAAGATGTGCATCAAGAACAGATAGATTGGTGGTTCTGAATTATCAGAACACATTCTCACTACCGATGGAGATCATACAGTTGAATGAAATGACATTCAAATGATAGCAAAAGAGAGCAATAGCACGAGACGAAAGTTGAAGGAATCTGCTTTCATCATGCTGTTTCGGGTGTTTGCATCTCAAATACTTCGGTTGATATGGATTGCACCTTGAAAGATATATGTCAAAACTCAAATTTTTGACATTTACAGAAAGCGAATATAAAAACTGAAAGGGAAGAGAATATATGTTAAAGTTTTGAAAACGTAAGCGAATTTGGCTCACGAAACGTCAACGCTAAGTATTTTGATAAATATTAGTTCTGGTATTTCTTGATAGGCAAATTTGAGATATAGTTGAAATACAAAAAACACCATCAATTTCGAGAAAACAAAATATATACCATTCAGCTGCAACCTGAAAGATAGGCATTGGAATTGATCGATGCCTAAAGTGGGATATACATCTACGAAAATTAGTAAAAAAACTCCGGACTTCAACCTACAAATTCAAACAACTGAAAAATATATTGAATATATTTCATCTTATAATAGAATCATTAATCCAGTATGGAATAACTGCGTGGGGAGGGGTATATAAAAATAATTTAAAACCATTAGAAACCACTCAAAAAACAATTCTAAAACTGATAATCAATAAGCCTAGAACTTACCCATCCTACATGCCTTATGAAGAAACTGGAATTTTCTCTATAAGGCATCTATATATATATATATATATATATATACAGGGTTCTAATATTACAACATAAAATGAAAGATGAACTTAAGATTATTTCCCACACATATGAAACACGCAACAAAAAGGAACGGCACACCAAAACTCAAAGAGCACATAAAAAGTTGGGACAGCGATCATTCAACTACATCGCTTCACATTTATACTGCTCATTACCTCAAAACATAAAACAGAGTCACAACATTTATTAGTATAAAAAACATATCCGACTTTGGATTCGAAATCCACAAAATATTAATAATATTAATGATATAACCCATGAATTAGATATTACATAAAAATCAAAGCTCTTTGACAACTCCATAAATGAAACTAACTGTAAAAGATCAATAAAAAGAATATTATGAAACAATCAATATATTACAACAAATTTCCATTCGATTATATTTTAATTTAAATCTCTTTCTTCGTTTTTATTCTCAATATGTTACTCATCTCTGCAAAAAAAACTCGATTTTTCATTCCTTTTCTTTTTTGTTTATACAACATAATGAACTGTAATCTATGTTACAAAAATGTAATCTAGGCTAGAGAAATGTAAGATCCCTACGTACGAATCAGTAATGATTTCAGTAGGACTTCCTTTATTTCTTTCAAGTGTAAAACAAAAATTCTGTTGAGGCAAAGAAAAGGAATAAATTATTATATTATTATTATTATTATTATTATTATTACTTCAATTACTAACTGGTCTTCGTATATTATTTTCCGTTCATTCTCTCCGAGAAGCCTTCAAAATCCTGGTTACACTCGAGAAATATAGCAGGCGATTTACCATTCACTGATCCGAATTTCAATAAAAAATTTACCATCATATATGCACGAGACCTACTTTCAAAAGAACCGCTAACCACTCCGATCTCGTGAGATCAAAGATCAGACCAGTTCGTATAGTAAAGGGTTACTCAAGTTCACGATTGACCAACTGATACGAATCGATTTTGCGTGGAATTTGTCCCATACCGAAATGAGTTCCGTCTTCAAATACCGGGTGTCGAATTAGGGATTCACATTGCATTAATTGCATGGAATTAATAGAATGCCGCAAGGTTCCGTTCTGTGAACAGTTATTAACTTCTTGGCATTATTGAGTTTGTTATCAGCAACATTTTGCTGAAAGAAGTGAAATCAAAGAATCAGAGGAAATCTTCGTTTCTTTCCTACGTATATGGAGTAAAAGATAAAAAATAGTAGAATAACTATAAAAGTTCGGTGTCAGATAGATCAGAAGTTTATAATTAGTTCATGAAGATTATAATGTAGTTCATGTCCTATGTTTTACGTCGGTCAAACAGGAAGAACATTCGATAAACGCGCAAAAGAACACATAAATAGTTTCTAAAATGGTAAAACAAATTCTAGGTATGCATCTCACCTCAGTAAAGATAGACACGAGTTCAACCACCAATTTGAAATCCTTCATTTCCAGGACGAAACTCAATCTCATGGAGACTTTGAAAATCAATGAGTGTTCACATTCACAGTACTTGATGAATGATCAGATGGAGTTGAATAATTCGCCTCTGTTGAATGTGTTCTTTCCTATCATTGATGCTAGCAAGGTGGAGTATAAATTTATTGATCGTTCAATAAACCCTAGTACGTTAAAATATTACAAGCAATTATTATTATTAGTTTAATATGGATTTTCATCAAGTATCGGCAACTTCCATTCAGTATTAGATTCCAGTTCGAGTTTGTGTAAAAATCGATATCTCTTATCTAATATTCTTTCCATAAATGAGACACATGAAATATATTATTACAATGTATTGAAGTCAGAAAAGTACGGTGTGAATTTCGATGTTTCATTTTACTATTCAGTCGAGTTCAAAAATAATTTGCTCTTATGTTAGGTTGTAAATAAATGGTTGCAATATCGTATGGACTATCAGAATATACATTGGAACAGTTGAAGGATCGTCATATCGTGTGAATCTCGAAATAAAAACATCTATTTATTTAAGACCTTCGATGCAGTAGAGTAGAGTAGTTTATTTAACTATGTTATGTACATGGTACATGTATAGCAAGCCACAAAGAATACAGGAACTATATCACTATATAGTCGATAAGGACCTTTTAAGATACTTACAGAAAGAAGATATCTAATACTAATACATAAATTCGCATGTAGTTTAGCTAAAATTCGACAACAAAATTATTTTACAGGAGTGAAAGTTGTTAAAACAATACAAATTTGTCAACATGTTCAAAAAACTTTTTTGTTTGAAGTAAACAAATATCCAATTCGGTGATTCGATTCAAAAATTGGAAACTTACGTTGCTCACAAGTTATTTGGGACGGAAAACCTGATGTTTTTGAGTCCTAAAAGTTCCAAAATGTTCGCAGAAATAAAAAGTAATTTCTAAAAAAATATTCATCCTCAATTCATACTCTTGAAAAGAATTTTGCTTTTAGGAAACCTCGGACGTAGTTTGTTCTCATATAGTTTTTCGGTAAGCACCCGGTATATTTGAGGCAGTCGCTGATCCTAATTAAGTGCGAACCAATCAATAGATCGATATTTCTCGAATCGGTCAAGTTCGGTAGCCTTAAATGGCCCCATTCCGAGTCATTAATTACAAATTGAAATCATCGATTTGAATTAGTTTATATGGGCAATTAAATGATATAAGAATGCCAGTTCCATCAGATGTTATCTGGATATTTTTATGTCATTTGTCCAGTGGCCTAGGTGAATAGCGATGGGAAATTAATCTTAGATTCTTCATTTTCCCACGATCTCGCTAAGTTAATTGAACGACATGAACAAGACAGATATTATTATCGGAAATGCTAATCGGTTCAGGTTTGTTTTCTCGTCTTCATCATAACTGTAAACTGGTACGAACCTAGATTCCTATTTCCACCATCACGATTGGTTTTCAACGTGAAGTATGAGTCGAAACAATTTTCAAGATGTGGTTATACAAAATTCATATGTTCGATAAATGAATTGTAATTTATTATGGTTGGCATTTATTGAAGTTTGATTCAGGCCCAGTTTTTCAATCTACCTCAGCTAAGTCCTTAACAGCTCATCGTATGTCTCGGCCGAGCACATCGATTGACTGTTTATTAACAGAAAATAGAGAACCCCCAGCCCAGTAGAGTACAAATTGTTTCATCATTTGTTATCCAAGACCCTTCGAGAGGTAGTTGTTTCAAACCAAAGAAAACCCAATGTGGAGAAGAGAGTCTGTTCATACCTCATTTTGAAAGCTATCAATTCTCTACAATTTGACGTGTTGTTGTCCAAAACCGATGCAATAGTTTGTAGAGGATATTCGTAGGGCGATTTCAGAGGTTTTGTTGGTTCTTGGGTAAAAGTCTTTGGTCTCCTCAACTACTGTATATTTATTGATCACCTCAGTACGTCCTGATGGAATAATTTCATGCGGAGAAACAGTTTTGGCCTCGATAGCTACAAATAATTTGCAATATTTTTCCACACAAATTCAACGTTGCAATTATATTCAATTCGTTTTTCAATAATGAAATAACCAAGTATGACCAGCTACAATAGCAAACAGCTATGATAAACTACCATTCGAAAAAAAACTGGAGAGCAGAGTATCGAATAAGAATTGAATATGATGATATTCGAATAATTACAAAAGTTTGATTTCTACATGATTTAGCTAACTTACCTACGAAAAATACGAGTACCTACAAGTTGTTTTGATTCTAAAAATTTTTCAAACATACATAATTTGTTTTCCCCATTGTTGAATAATACAGAGTATTACTCTAAAGCGGTTGCAGCTATTTTTGAAACGAGGAGGAAGAATATAAAATTTTCGAAACAAGGTATCACCTTCATCGATGTTTTTTTTTGAAGAGACATGAAGATAATCTAATTCATGTAAAAAAATTTATTGGCTAATTTTCAAATTGCCATCCCTGTTATTCCAAGACCGTTTGAATTTATTTTTTCAGATGATGTTATCTCAGAGAGATACAAAAAATCTTCAAGACTTTGTATTTTGTACCTTTCTTTAATTGTCTTCACTCAAGTGGCTATCGAATTGCATCTCAACCTCATTACATAACTCATGAACTTACAGAGGGAAGAAATCTCTTCCTGGCATTATATTATGACCTATCACTTTATCTCTAGTTGAAGCGTGTTCACAGTGAAAATGTATTACATACCATTGTCTCAACAATTTACTATGTATACCCGGGCTTTTTATGTTAATATCCTCATTGTTGTGTTTACCTGCGATAATAGCTAAAATATATTTCTGGAGGCTCAGATAAATGATTACAGTATATTTGTAGGTAGAGGTAACTAATTCATCGTGAGGCATTGAGGAGGACCGTAATGTTCAATTCATAGTATGACATTGTAAAATATAACATACAGAAACAAGTATATCCTATTGAAGCCAATACAGGAAAAATGTTTATTTGAACTGATTCATTAAAATAATCTGGTGAAATGTGAATCGTAATTTAATCCAAAAATTGTTTTCGACAACAATAATTTCTTCGTGAATCAATAATTCATTTCCTTGAGATACATTTCAATGCATTTTTTGAAATCGTAAAGTGAGACCAACACTAACGCGACCACATGTTGCATCTCAAAATGAAATGAAAATTATAATCCTGATCTCCAAACTATAATGGTTCCTGGAGAAAAAAAATTGATGTAGTTCTTAATTTCAGACACAAACTTCGTCGTCTCTGATGAGACACCCTTCATATTTTTCAATAACTTTACAAATGTATACTTTAATTATTCTAGTAAGAAGTGAAAACGAGATATTTTTAATATTATTTCAGGATTCGTAGCAAAACTGACAGATAATCGTTAAAATGCAGTTAATAACTATTTTTCATTACTGTTCTGAGTTAGTCATTCAATGTCCTTGAATGGAAGTTTTTTTTTCAAACCTACCTAAATATTCAAAAATTAAATTCATATTTTCGACAGAATATCAGAATAAACATAGGAATAGTTAAAGGATATTTCATATCGTATGAAGCTTTTTGTGAATGCATCCTCTTTCCAATATTATCACAATGTTTTTCCACAATTATATCATTTTTTATTCGTTTAAACAGACATATTGTTATGTGGTGATTGAATAAGTTGTTTTTTTTTCTTAGGTGTTACGAGTAACGAATGATCTTTTACAACTAATTCAACTTTATTTCATTTCTCTCTACCATAGATATATTCATCGCCTTCATTATCATCAACTGAATCACTATTAAAGTATATATAGTTTGTATCACATGTGATAATCACTTTCATTTGACAATATTTCATTTGTTCTACTTTTGCATGAGCCATCTGTTCTATTAAGTTAGTTTCTCTGTTTCGCATACATATCATAAATATGTTTTTTGTATTCTATGTTTCGTATGTACTATTTTACAATGCTCTACATAATACACGGTGTACTCAATACTTCAATATCAACCCATGTGGGAAAAACAATTATCACTATTGCATTAAATTATTTTTGAGGCCTTTGCTTCATTGCCACTCTGTATCTTAGTGTCGAAGCAATGTGAATCTTTGTGAGACTTTTCTATACGACGGTTTTGTTTTTTCGCAAAAGTCGCTAAAAAGTTTTGTACTAAAATGATTCAGACAACGCTGTACCGTATGTATAAGCAAATCCAGCTGGACAAATTTTTGTAGCATTGTCGCGAATTGACAAAAAGACTGAGCATGACATCTTAATTGAGCGTCAAACGGCAAAATGGTATTCACAGCTTGTTCGTCAGGAATACATGTTCTCTCTGTTTTAAATTATGATTATTTGACAGAAATTACTCTGCATATATTTTTCAGTTCAGTGTGCCACTTCAACAAGTTTGTTAGTGGACTATTTCAACACTCCGCATTAATAATCTTGATTCCGGTTGGAAACGAATTCGTGGGAGTGACATGACTAATTGGTCTAAACTTCGTCCTGAAGAATGTTCTCGTTTATAACAGTTCCATCGATCGCATATTAATGAAAAGCAGATGGTTTCGGTTCCGTGGTGCTTAGATGAAACCGAAAAGATGCCATCGACAATAATTTATCGTTATTGTTATGAGAAAAATATGCAAATCGTTACGTTCAAGAATTCAGTCTAGTGACCACTTCGGTAGGATTGCTTTGGCAATAGCAATGAATGAAATGACGTCACCTCATTATAATGAGAAATATTGCGACATATTGCAAACACGTTTCGACAAGGCTTGTGACCGAAAGAGTTCTGAGAAACTCTTCGAGGATTCCGAAAATTTCAAGTTTCACGATCTTTCACTCATTTAATTATACACTGGATGTGTTAATGGGATGTTTTCAGTAAAAGAGAAAGCCATGATTACTTAGTAATGTTTTCATCCTACTTTGGGATGAGTCGTTCACAAAAATCGCTTTTCTGAGAAAACAAAATTACAGTTCGGATGTGTTATGACTTATAATTAGAAGAAACAGAATTATCATCTGATGCATTCGTTTTTATTGATAACTAAATCATTCGACATAGTGGAATTTCCCCCTTTCCATAATAATATTTTTGATTAATTTCCAAATCATTTCGACCAATCATGAGTATATGTATTCATATGAATGTTTTTATGCTGTTTACAAATGTAACGGACAATTTATAATTGTTCTAAAATTGTTCGTTTCCGTTAACCAGCTGACGAACGTCAACCCTCAGAAGTCGAAACTTGTGCGAGCAATGGATCAACGAGGCCTTACCTTTTAACGTGCGATTACCCAGCACGGTGGCCCGGCGAGGATTCGAACCCCGGCCTTCCGCTTGATAGGCAGATATGCTAACCACTACACTACCGAGACCATGGATATGATCAACTTCTATTTCAGCAATGAATAATAGTTGATTATTTAATTATCATAATTAGTATTGTTCCAATGGTGACAGCTGCTAGTGCAACATCTACTTTACGGAGCAGTTTCAGATTCAGATTTTTATTATATATACCTACGAGTATAACTATATAAATACATTTGTAATTGTTAAGTCTCCAGATAATATTCAGAGAATGCAGTGGTATTGGGAGTTTGGGGTGATTATTTCTTGTGGCATTATTGGTTACTTATCAAGTGGTAATTTAGTCAAATTGTCACTTGATCGTTCAACTCATCACAGGAGAATTTAGTGCATACATATCTGACGAGTGGATAGTCTTTGCTATTGTCACATCGGAAGATATCAAGGGCCGGTTTTTCAATGCAAGTATCTATCAGATACAATAACTAAATACAAGTCATGCGTTTGAAGAAGAGTGTAGTGAAACACCCTGTATGAAAACTTATACAAGATGGGAAAAATCACCATTCAATTACCGTGATACCTGTTCACTCAGTCAAATAGGCTAATAAAGAAGAGTATATCTGAAATCTCGTTACATCATCGAGATTCTTGTATATATTAACCTTTACCACTTTATTGCCTTTTCGCACAATACGTTACAAGTTCTCTTGAAATTTCGGACCAGATAATAGATTGCGCAGCATGTTATTGTTAAGTTCATGAGCGTTCGCGATTGCTCAAGCTGATGGCGCTTGAAATTAACACAATCCTTCATAATGGTATATCTCGATGCATTTTTCCTAGTTCCGATTTGCTGATTACAAATTTCATGCGAGTCACTCGTAGATAATATATATCTGAATTGGTATTCGGAATTTCTACAAGGGTCATTTGATTTGTCAAATGTGGGAAGACCATTTTTTCTCAAAAAAACCAACAAATTCTGAGGAGTAACGGGATTACTGAAACCAAATATCATGAAAACTATGTACTGAAAATAAAGTAGTTTTTATGAACATAAGCTCTTGTATTTCTTATAAACCATTACATTGTTCAATAATGAGAACTGATTGATTGAAATTCAATTCTGATAATCCACAAAATTCTTCTCGTGCTGAGTCGTCGACTAACCCATCTCGAAACTTCATTTTCAATTTACTATTTATTCTCATTATCACTTTTCTTTGCTCAATGTATGTGTATTGAATTCCTTCTATTCGATATCTGAAGTTAAGCAACGCCGAGCGCGGTTAGTACTTGGATGGGTGACCTTGCAGGGAAATACCGTGTCGAAAGCCCGTACAGCTGCAGTGAAATAGCATATCATAGCTCGCAGACAATATATCAATGAGTACAAGATAAATTGAGGATATGCCGTCCTTTGGAGGGGATGTAAAGCCGTCGGTCCCGAGTCCATGGATGTTGGGCTCGTTAAAGATCCCTACCTCTGGTTGGAATACCAGAGGATTTGGCAAAATTTCCGGTTGGGGGAAGTGTGCTCACCGGCGTCGGTGATTGGCCTTGGTAGCGGAAATAGGCCGACGTTAAATGAAGAAATAGAAGAAGAATTCCTTCTACCTGATAGTTTTCGAAGGTTTGTTCACGGATTTCAATAAGTTTGAATTTAACGACCAATATAAGATCAGATCTCTTGGTGGAATTGAACTAAAATCATATCTCGTTCAACTGCTGTGACTGTGAAGGTCCATTTATGAAAGCAAACCATGTACATAGGAGGTAACTCTATACAGTTAGACTGGAAACTAATCTGGATTGCTTTCAGACATTTCCTATGCCAAGGGCATGTGTAACCATTCACTTTCGAGTGATTGGGAAATACTTCATCACTGAAGAAGCTTTTGTATAGTGAAACACGTGTAGCGGTTTTGTGAACTGGCCGATAAAAATCCTACATGAAAGTATTTTTTAATTACGGTATTCATTTATCATCAATGCATGTTCTGCAAGTTGTATCCCGTTTCACCCATTCGTTTTTAGCCCCTCGTACCTCATTCTATATCAATTAACTACCTATTAATCATTACGCCCGGAGCTTCTAGCGCTCATTTGTTACGGGAAAAATGAACCCGCCCTATTTCAACTACGTTGAAGGAGACATTGCCTGAATATCAATTTCTCATTTTGTTATTGACACAAGAGATTGATTTATGTAATTGAAAACGTTGTGTAATACATTACCAACTTGCCTTGTGGTATTCAATTCATTTTCCTCTTTGCTAGAAAGAAAAGACACTGATTTGTGCCTCCATTCATGCGATTGAGCAATTTTCCGTGTAAGTTTAAATTGCATTTGGTGTCATGTCGTGTTTTATTCTTGCAGATTTTGGCCTTCGTAAATTTCATATTCCATTCATATGTTCCGTTGTTCGATCGTTATTTATAGCGTTCTGGTGTTAATTGCTAATATAAATATGAAGTCGATGACATAGAAGCTCGATATTCATGGCGATATGTCTGCGATTTTGTGTACTGACTGAAAAGTGTCAATGCTAATAATGCAAAGGTTATTTCAATAGGGGTTTTGACTGAATTTTTTATTGTAATGGTGAAAACATATTTACCAGAAACGAAAGATATTGTTTTCAGTTTTGGGATAACTTTACTATCAAGCAAGATTTGAAAGATCGAAATTCATAATTAAATGAGGGAGGTGACAAGACATGTGCTATCGCCATATAAAGTCCATATGGAATTAACACTTCTTCACTATTGCTACGTATTTACGATCTTTACAGCTCGACCACGATTTTACTTCTGAAGCCGCAGTGGAGAACTTGAAGTATTGTTCAAAAGTATTTTTGTGACAAAAATAGGATTGATTTCGAATCTATAAGATTATGGAAGGCGGACATTTTATTTACTAATAGGCACTTTTGACGTTGTTGACTGATTGGTCGTAAAACTCATTGAGGAGGTACAGTTTTCAATATGGCAGTTACTTTCCGGGGTAGGCTAGAACTCTGTCCTTCTATAGTTGTGAAGATTCCATCAATTTCTGTAACTTGATTAATGGTGATACTTTTGTCAGGACTAGTTTATGATATGTTTGATGATTTTTTGGTATGGTCAATAGATAATTTTCAGTATCAAACCTTACGTATTTGCAAGCACTTTACAGCGTATCTTGACTTCGCTGTCTTTTTAGGTAATATTAGATGTGATTGCCCCAAGTTTTCGGTCGATTATCTCTCCAAATCATTTGACTTCTTTACTAATGAATTTTCTTCTCTTGAACAGAAGGATTCTATTCATTGAACAATGACTTATATAGCCAACTTAGAACCTAATTGTATTCAGATCCCTGGAAAGTATCTTGTTGTTAAATGATGCATGTCATATCCAAATGCTAACACTATCTGAAAGGATCTGTTACTCCTACTACCTATAGCTCATAAACGAATTTTTCTTCCAAGGAGTGTCTAAGGCGCCGTTCATTTTTCTCTTTGCGACACACCACACTATGACACGATCCTGCCGTATTTTATTGTTGAGCCTGCATCGCCTACGTTTACTGCTGCCGTTCACATTTACAAAGTGAATAAAGTGTACGAAACAATCCTTTTTTCTCGTAAAATATAGTTATTACTGTCTGCCGTTGATTACCGTCGAGATAATGCACAGAACGAACCGAGAGCAATTTCAGAAACGTCTCTGGCCTACGCAGAATTATCCACCGTGAACGGAGAAACGAGCTATATGCTTTCAAAGAACCTATCAGATAAGCTTGGTGATACTTTCAGTGGCGATAAAAGTTGCCGTGTGCAATGATTATGTTCTTCAATGCGATGAAACTATTCAATTCCTTACTCATTGTCTCGGCTATAATAATTATTATCACTACTTTTATCTAGCTCGCACAAGTCTCTGGAATACTTTTGAGTAGAGAAGTGATTGGTCAACGGAATATATCTGTATAAATGGGGAGGAATGTGGGTTTTTGCTTATTTATGATTGTAGACTTTGAAACCGTTCATCTAATTATGGAGAATAGGTGTTGTGAAAGTTTTCGTAAAAAATATATCCGAAGAAAAGATAATAATAATAATAATCGGTATGAAAACGATATTACCTTACGCACGCGAAAATCGTGAGCACGAGGCTTAACCGAGTGCGGAAATTCGCAAGTGTACGTAACTAGCCTTATCCTCGCGTTGCGTACTATACTTTTTCTACTCCCACCATGTTTGCGAGTTATTTTATGCTGCTGCAGCAAAAATTTTTCGTTATTCTTTATTTTCAATGATCAACGGGACACTGGATGACAGTACATAAAACAATTTCTTGCTTCATGGATATAAATGGATACACTACCAAGCAACAAACTGTTGGGCTATAAATTTACTAAAAATATCATTTTCAATTCAATTTCACAAAGAATTTGAAATGAAAATTCGCTGATTTCGATTTCTAGGCCTTGAATGAGATCAAATTCATAACGTCAAATGTTACAAATCCCATAGTTTAAAAAAACAATTTTGGAAGCGGCCGAGATTAATTTAGAATACACGTGTATTCTAAATGAGCCATAACCTATTAGCTGTCAAATGTCAAAAAATTAATCAATGATGATAATAATAATAATGCTTTTGTACAAATTATTCTAATCAGGGTCGACACAATTTCATCTGAAACAAACGAGCAACGGAAAACTGTCGGCTACGTAATACCCGAGCTCCTTCTGTTCTGAAACGTGCAACAGGAAGGAAGACTAGAACGGAAAACCGTTCTGGTACGGACTATCAGACTCCCTTCGACTAAAGCAGACTTCAAATTGGAAGCAAAATGAGAACGGGTAACCTTTCAGGTACGGACATTCAAAGCCCGTTTGTTTGAAACAAACGAGCAATGGGAACAGAAAATCGTTAAAGTACGGTCTATTGAAGAGAGTTCTTATGAAACAAACGAGCAACGGAAAGCAATGTGAGAATCATTATTGTATCAAACATTGATAGTCCAGTCTATGACCATTTTCCCGTGTATTTTTCCCATACAGCACCGATTCGCATGAAAATTTGGATTCAGGATCTACATACACTCTTTTTCAAAATCTACCATGTGCCGAGGGTTGCTATCTCCCTGGGGGTGGATGCCACCCCTTCTTGGGGGTGAGAAAATTTTTATTGGAAATAAGTGCGGAAATCAATAGATTGACTAATTGTAAGCACTTTTTGTTCATTGAAGTTTTCGATTTATTCGAGAGTGAAATTGTCGGTTTTCAGGCAAAAAAAACACGTTTTCAGATCCTTTCTCGCGAATAACTGGAAAAATATGCATCTAATCGAAAAACCTGCGGAGAGCAAAATTATAGCTTTCGAAAAAGCAAAGGCGACTGTTTATTTGTGATGTATGCAAACCCACTACGAACTGAATAATTGCTTGTTGAAAGTTGATTGGTATTTCAAAACGCCAAAATGGAAAGTTTCTACGTACAATAACCAGAAGCAATGCATTTTTCGGGAAAGACTAATTGGACCTTTTTTGAAGTCCTTCAAAAATCCTTTATTTTTGTTATTTATAAAAGTTTCTAGCATCAAAATTGACCTAGGTATGAAGGAAATAATGTTGAATCCTATTTTTTTGTTGAAAAAAAAATTGTGAATAACTCATCCTCTCTCCCCCCCCCCCTTTTGAAAAAATTGTTGCCTAGTGGAACTATATGTATATATACATATATAATATACATACAGTTCCACTAGGCCTAAAATATAATTACTATGTGTATTCTTCAATATACTGATGTACATTCTCTAATTTCTACAAAAATTGTTTTTGTTTTTTTTTCCCATAACTCGCTTATTCTTCAAGCAATCAAATCCACCAAAGAAGTATTTTGTAGCTTTTTTCAAGAGCTATAAGCTCATTCACATTATTTTTTGTTTCAGATGATATTTTTGAATAGGTTCATGCTGAAAGGGCTCAAGAAAGGTACTTTGCGCGAACCCTCACATATTTAACTGGCCATATTTTACTCTATTGTCATCCTGCATAAGAAAATGAAACAACGAAATTTTCAGAGAAGAATAGCCTTCAATTTTGTACTCTAGAAAATTTTGCATGTGATCAGTACTTTTCGAGTTATTTCGAAGAAATTGTGATTTTTCGCTGAATTACGTATATGATTTTTTCTCTTCAATCTCAATTTTTCCCAAAACTACGTACTTTCAATTGACGAGAAACTCAGAACTCATTCAAAGAACATGAATGAAGTGGATTATGGAGTAACAACGATTTTTTTCAAAGGAGGGAGGAGAGAGGATGAGTTATTCACAATTTTGTTTCGACGAAAAAATAGGATTCAACATTATTTCCTTCATACCTCGGTCAGTTTTTATACTAGAAACTTTTATAAATGACAGAATAAAGGATTTTTTAAGGACTTCAGAAGAGGTCCAATTAGTTTTTCCCGAAAAATGCATTGGTTTTTGATTATTGTACGTAGAAACTTTCTATTTTGGCGTTTGAAAATACCAATCAACTTTCAACAAGCAATTATTCAGTTTGTAGTGGGTTTGCATACATCACAAATGAACAATCGCCTTTGTTTTTTCGAAAGCTATTATTTTGCTCTCTGCAGTTTTTCCGATTAGATGCATTATTTTCCAGTTATTCGCGAAAAAGTATCTGAAAACGTGTTTTTTCTGCCTGAAAACCGACAATTTCACTCGCGAATAAGTCGAAAAGTATTGCTTTTCAGAAAAAACTTCATTGAACAAAAACTGCTTAGAATTAGTCAATCTATTGATTTCCACACTTATTTCCAATAAAAAAAATTTCACCCCCAAGAAGGGGTGGCATCCACCCCCAGGGAGAAAGCAACCCTCGGCACGGGGTAGATTTTGGAATAGAGGGTAAGTAGAACCTATATCCAAATTTTCATACGAATTGGTGCTGTATGGGATAAATACACACTTTACACTTTTTTCACCGTCATAGACGAGTATGAAGCGTGTTCTCCGGAACAGACGAACAGCATGAACTACTTTCAACACTTTCCTAATATTTGGAGGCATTGAAAGATTTCGATACTTGATGAGCGGAGGATATAGGTTTGAAATTTTCGCTTGTGCATACCCTCACAATCCTTATTTTGAATAAGAGTTCATTCCATCGAAATATATCATCTTCTACACTCTTCAACTATTGTTCAATTGGTGGCACACTTTTCGGACATTACCACAATGATCATCTATGTTGAAAAAACATCTCGACAAATGTGAATCTAGCACGTTGACACTCTCAACACTTTACAATTTCAATAAAAACATCGATCGTACAGACTGTTTTCAAGACTTCGACAACTAATGTCAAGAATAGATGGAGTATAGCATCAACTATAATAGTACATTATTCAACGAGTGTATAATGATGGTTGTTATTCACGAGGTGGAGTTTTCGACCACGAGCCGCAAGCGAGTGGCCCAAATTATGGAAAGAATAAGAGCCATTAAACGAGAGTAGAATACTATATTTTATCCACGACTGATATTGCTTCTTGTCGAAATTTTTTTGTTGGAACATTTTGTTTCATCACAAACATGTGTTGAGAAACGCTATTATTTCATTTCAACAAATATTTCATGCAATACATTATAGTTCATCTATACATAGTTATCGAAAATTATAAAAATCGTATAATATCTCCTAATGATTAACACTAGAATCCGTGTATTCAGCTTAACAAATATCACGTATCTAATCTTTCAAGATGATATTTATATTATTGTAATTCATTTGAAGTTATCAACAATTTAGTATTTGAACAATTGGTAATGATTCATTAATCACTGCCGTGATCAAAGGGTATTATTGAATTCTATCAAACAGGCGTATAATGAGTATATTATACAATAGTCTTAGATACAATGTTTTCAACTGAATTCTGAATACATGTTCGATGTCAAATTTTTTACAATGTTTTCAATATTGCATTTCGAGAGAAATTTTGAATTTCATTTTTGGGTTATCTAAACAGCAGAATTAAAGACAAACGTCATATCCAAAGTATCGTTAAGATTCAATAACTGATAAGTTTCAAAAGAATGGCCACAGGTCATTATCAGCATCAGAAAAAAAAATTGAACCCACTTTCGATATCAACAGTGCATGTAATTGAATAAGCCGTTGTCCAGAAATAAATATGAGTTTTTGAATATGTGAATGGTGAGAAATCTCGCCACGAATTTCAACAAATGAGATATCAGGCAAAAAAAACAACTACTTTCCTCATGATACGCGTCGAGCATTGAATTTCATCCGATATACTGTATTGTGCAGAGTTCATTCAGAAAAACCCTCAATTTCCCCATGAATGAAAGAGATATTTCTACAACAGCTGGATACTAATCTTTTCATTGGATTTTTCGTTGGTACTTTATGCTTTTTTAATGTTTTCACTTTTTACCTCCGTCGGTGGTTGGGAAAGTTCAAGAATCGAAAGTAGATTATTTCAACTCACATTCAGGTAGTAATTCGTTCAGGATTTTTTCATCGTTTCAATCTACTTTCGTCACGACTACCTCTAAATCATTGATCGTGTTCAACAGAGTCATTAATTTTTTTGAGATACAGCATAACGAAACTGAATAGCATGTTGATGTATCAGTTTTTCCGTTGACACGAATGGCACATTAGAGTTCCGAAGATAATATCGTAGCACATTAACATGCGAGATAGTTCAATAAATCATGAGATTTTATCGGTCGATTTGGATTCAAGATTTGAATATAAAAATGAGTGGAGCACTTAGCCGGATTCTTACTTACTGAATGATAAATTTGTGCAAATATATCTCCGAATCTCAGGTATTAACACAAAGCCGATTATTTTTAGTGCTTCCAAAACTAAAACTGAACAAGAATTTGTATCGGTTTTCTGTTTCGGACAACATTTTGGTCTATATACGTATATATATATATATATATATATATATATATATATATATATATATATATATATATATATATATATATATATATAAATATATATATATATATATATATATATATATATATATATATATATATGTTACAGTGAAGGTTTTCACGGATGCTTGAGTATGCGAAATTGGTCGACGTTTCGCCAACATCTCAGTTGGCATTTTCAAGAATGTTACTGCTCCTACTTGGTGCTAGCAGTCAATACCGACAAATCAACGGATAAACTCCCAGAATACCAATTTCGCATATATATATATATATATATATATATATATATATATATATATATATATATATATATATATGTTAGCATGAAGATTCTCACGGACGAAGTATGATGCGTTGTTTTTTCGGGTTTCATTCCGTGTTCTGTGGTTTTGATCCTCTGAAGGATAATTCTCACAACGTTTCGGCAAAGTCTCATTTGCCATCTTCTAGGTGATGTCTTGAGTTTCGATCTCCGAACTCGACTGAAGAAATGAGACTTTGCCGAAACGTTGTGAGAATTATCCTTCAGAGGATCAAAACCACAGAACACGGAATGAAACCCGAAAAAACAACGCATCATATATATATATATATATATATATATATATATATATATATATATATATATATATATATATATATATATATATATATATATATATATATATATATATATATTATATAATTATAAACGATATCGAAAATTCCAATACCATACAATTCCTTCAATAGAATCGGTTGATATATATATATATATATATATATATATATATATATATATATAATTGATTTTAGAATAATTTGTATAGTAGCGAACATTATGTAACACTTGGTGACTCTTGAAAAATAATTGGTGATTATATTAGCGGTTAATAAAATAATGGTAGAGAGAGTATCCGTGGACCGTTTCTATGTTTGAATGGCATCAAGTTGATAATATAGCTATAGAACAAGTCTTCCGTGACAACTGTGGCCAAATAGTTACCAATCGCAATTATTGCAAATATAACGGGTGCAATAAACAATGTTTGCGCGAGTTACATTCAACATTTTTCACGTTCATGTAAAACCAACAACCAGTTTTTCTGATAGATCTGATAGAATGATATAATTCAATCATTTATTTCGTTTCATGAGAGTCGGAAAATCATAAGTGATTTTTCCACTTCTCAAAATTAATATAAATGAAATGCTCTAGTTCAAAACAGACAGAAAGTCCATGTAATCCAGAAAGATGAATCAGAAAATACAGAAAAATCAGGAATTTACGAAATCAGTTGTCAAGAATGCAACAATAAGTACATTGGCCAGAGCCGACAAGCTATGAGAACCCTTTTCGAAGACCATCATGCTCACATGAAATACGGGACATGCTCTGGGCAACGATCACAAAATAATTGGTGAAAGCAATCTGAAACTGATTGAGAATGATGACTCAAGGCTACTCGAGGCATTCGAAACTCTAGAAATAACAAAATGTATGACGAAGATCAATCAATCAAAATAAGTGGTAGTAACAGTCGAAGTCCATATGGAACCAAAAAACTTGGCAGGTAGTTTTTATACTACCTTTGATAATAAAAGTAGAGTTCATAAATAGCTGGCCCTAGTCTTTAGATTTAGTATGAATTTTCTTCTCCTCAAGATGCCAACCTTGTTGAACACACGCGCGTCTAGTGCAAATTATATCAATTTGATGTTACGGCAATTGATATCTACAAAAGTTTCAACTTGTACACCAAAGATTTCAATCTCATCGTTACTACAAAAACGCATCGCTCAAAGTCATATCTCGTATTTCACTATCAGATCTCGCAGTTCTCAAATGAATAAGTATTCAAAAAACCATGTTTTCTCTCGAAATTGTATTCAGGCAACAAAGGCAAAAACGGTTCATTGCACGAGCCGTCAGTATATAATTGCATACAATATTTTTTCTACATTCATGAATTAGCCGAAACTTCATTGAACAGCGATTAATTAGTGCATTGAAAATGTTCTACTACTATTTCCATTAAATATGGTTCAATGAATATTTTTACCTAGAAAAATACATTTCATCATCTAACATCAGACTATCGCGTATACTTATAAAACCATGTTGTAATCAGGTAAAACAATTCGTGCGATTCAATGTTCACTTATAGCATCATGGTAATTACATATGCGGAAAATCAATTGTGAGTTTTATAGACTTGCAAGCACGCTTAGAATGTACTCAATTTAAAATAACAGTTAACGAACAAAAGTCGCTAATTAAGTCGGGAATTTATGAACCACATGCACATAAACAAAAGATAGAAAGGTGCACAAACGACTCGAAATGCGGGGTAATTCCTAGGACTTTCTCACCGCACGTTCTTGCGGCATTATTTTTCACATATATAGGATAATTCGTGCAATGAGCTTTCACTTGGAAAATTGTTCAATTGCAGTAACTGATTCAATTTTTTGGCATCATGAAACACAATATAGTTTTCGGATCTCGATTTTTGATGTTAACCGTTTCTTACACTTTTTCGAGGATTACCGTAAATACCAATCTTGATTTGCGAATGGCGTTACGAATATTGACTCACTATGCAGTACTCTAGGTTTCCTAGAATTTCCTACACTTGAAATAGTAAGTGCACTGTGTAAGGCAATTAACAACAATAACCATCCTTCACCTGCACATTTTTTTTCACCACAGTGAGAAAATTTTTATTCGTCCAATACATTCAAAGTAGAATAGCAGAAAAAACTCTTACTATTCTCGGTCAGTTTCACTAGCATCTCCATAGAATTTTGATAATGTTATTAGAAAAAAAACGTTTTGTCATTTTGAAAATCTAATTTGAGTTGGTGAGGCTCATGATATCTGAGACAATATAACTCGGTTAACTAACCAGTATGGCAAATATAACTGATGACTTTTTCTGAAAAATCAAAGTTTCATTGAAAAAAGGAAGTCATACAAGGCCCAATTTCATCGACATATCCAGGTCTTAGGAATTCTGTTCCAATTTATTCTCTTTCTCAGCCAATTCCTGTGAAACTGTCTCCTCAGGAAAAAAGCCTCAACCAACCCAGCTCGAGAAAATCTGATACTACCAGGCAACGTATCGTCGGACTGAATGGTTTTTGAATTTTGACAACACCTGTTACATCAATAGTGTTATCCAGTGTCTTTCGAACACTAGATGGTTGCTGGAATACCTGATAACAGACTTTTACAAAAAGGATATAAATACCAGCATATCCAGCATGAAAGGGTCTCTGATTGAAACTTTTGCAGAGGTGAAAAAAGGATTATGGTCGGAAGATTTTTCAGGGAGAGTGGCCAAAACAAGTTTTCTGAAACGTCAGATCCAAAGATTCGCCCCTCGCTTCATCGATTACGCCCAACAAGATGCTCAGGAATTTTCACGATACCTGTTGGATGGTCTACATGAAGATGTAAACCAAATAACAGAAAAACCCAAAACAATCCTGACCGAAATCTTTGAAGGAAAAGCGCAAGAGTCATGGTCGAGGTACACAAGTTTTGATGAATCCAAGATGGTTGAAAACCTTGTGGTTCAACTGAAATCGACCATCAAATGCACGCATTGTGGTCATTGTTTCGTGGCTTTCGAACCATTTTGGTACATTTTTCTAACTATCTCAGAAGGAACTGACTTTCTCCAATTTATCATTGTTTGGATTCATTCACAAATGAAGAAATATTAGATGGTGATTCGCAACCAACGTGCCCCAAATGTAAAGAAAGACGGAAATGTTCGAAATTTTCATCAATACATTAATTTCCGCGGGTAATGGTGATCCATCTTAAGCGCTTTTCTAAGAAAAGTCCAGAGAGAAATAATTATTCCCGTATAAGGTCTTGACATGAATGATAATGCGGCAGCCAATTATCTCCTTGTAGCTATAATCTCTACGCACTCTTGAATCACAACGGGACCGCACAGCTTACTGCCAAAACCCTTATTTTGGAACATGGCACAAGTATAACGATGCCCACGTGTCATCAATTTCCTCAAAATCTTTCATGAGTTACGCGGCGTATGTTCTATTCTATGAACAGGGTGAAACAAAATCTTCCATTCGACACTGTTTCGAATTTCATTCTTTATTATTCATTCATTTATTCTTGTTACAATTCATACCACCGTATATTTCGATAAGAGTAAATACACCCAAATGATCGAAAAAAAAATTTCGATCCGATTCGATTCAAAATTGAAACAGCTACTGACATATTGTACCCAACAACTTAAATTTCAAAAATACGTTAATGGACTCATGAGGCACAGAAGCAGTGGCGGATCCACGGGGGGGGTTCGGGTCCCCCCCCCCCATTGGGAAACTGAGATAATTTTTTTTCAATTTTTATCGGCTCCTTATTTCCAAATTTTGTTAGGGAACGGAAAAATGTCACATGAGCAAGACAAAATAATAAAATAGAATGAATTTTTTTGCTTTAAACTTGAAGAACTTTAATAATTATTATTACATTCCATTGAAAACTAATGAGCAGGCTACATTCAACCATTAGTAAATTTTCATTTCAATCAAATCATTAAATTAAATAACCCTCCAATTCCTAATAAAATAATTCTCAAGAATTAAAAATAGTACAAACAAGATCTGGATTGAATGTTACCCAAACAAACAAATTTCGCTTGAAATTTTTGGACTCACCGATTGTTCTTTCCTTTCTTTTCTGGTTCAGTCAGTTCAGACGCTGGATCAAGCCGAGTAAAATATGAAAATAGAGTCCGTCCTCTTCATGTTGTAGGTTCAAAATAAAATGCTTTTTTTTTCAACTATCAAATTGCAATTTTTCTCGATGACACTTCAAAGAAAATTGACACTTGTCAATCTTATCGAGGAAAAGTTCGAGAAATTTCTGACAGTGCTGCCATTGGATCCTTCTCGGCGCAGTATTTGAAAAATTAGACTTGTTACATTTGTGACGATTATTTCCCTCAATGCGAATAAACGATGAAACAGTTGAAGGCTAGACTGCTTTTACAGAGTTCAACAGCTAATCGCTGTAATGCACTAGACATTTTAACCGATTAAAATGTTCGAAATAAACCGGGCGTTTGGATCACTTTTCAGGTACTATCTCTGGTACTATATTGTTCCTGTGTTTGATTTTGATGTTTTCTGAGTTTACATGTTTTCTGGAAATAATCTAAACATATATCCCTCCTTCACCAAGTTCAATCGACCAAAATGCGTGCATTTCCATGATTTTCAAAATTTTGCTTTCAAGCAAATGCTTTCGTGTATAATATACTATGTATGAGTAGAATATGCTGTTGATTAGGTTAAATCAACTCGATTCGATTTAAAAAGAGTAAAGTTTCGAACCTACTTTACCTCCTGGCTACACCTTCAAATTTTGCTCATGTCAATCTCTTTCACCTTTTATTGGATCTTGACTAGTTGTTGCTATACGGTAGCTCATAATTTTCTGTTATATATATATATATATATATATATATATATATATATATATAACAGAAAATTATGAGCTACCGTATAGCAACAACTAGTATATATATATATATATATATATATATATATATATATATATATATATATATATGCGAAATTGGTATTCTGGGAGTTTATCCGTTGATTTGTCGGTTCTGACTTTCGACGTTTCGCCAACATCTCAGTTGGCATTTTCAAGAATGTTACTGCTCCTACATGGTGCTAGCAACTGTTGTTTGAAAAACTTCTGCCAGTGGCGAAACGTCGAAAGTCAGAACCGACAAATCAACGGATAAACTCCCAGAATACCAATTTCGCATATATATATATATATATATATATATATATATATATATAAATTTTGAGTTAAAGACCCCCCCTTGACCTGATCCTGGATCCGCCACTGCACAGAAGTTATCAATTGTTAAATCGGCAAAATGTTTTTTTTCTTCTTAAGCTAAATTGAATATGAAAGCTTGGCCTAGGTGGGAGAAATTTAATTCTGTCGAACTTTTTGTGCTAGTTTGACAATACTTGAAAAAGACATGAACAAAATACCAACTATCCAATTTAATTTCTTCAGAATTTCATTGATTACAAATCTCCACTTGTGAATAGAAACAATTGATTTTTTCTTGTGATGTTTCTTGGTCCTTAACCTACCACAATTTGAAAAAAATAATTAATATTGGAATGTATAGAAGTGTAGAAGGGAAAATTTTCAACCAACCCCGATAAGTTGCTGCAATAATTGAAAAACAGCTCCCTCTGAATGGAACACGTTTCATCACTCAGCGACTTCTCGTATATATCGAATTCGACTATGAAAAAATACAAGAGATAATACTCATCGAAATACCAATCGTTGACGTTTTGGAAACCAGATTCGTTTCCATTTTCAAAAATCCTTCACAAATATTCTCTTCAAGTTTCGTTTGAAGATTCGTTTTTGTAAATATCAAAAATTTGACATATGTCTCTCAAGAGTGGTAGCCAGGCGCGATCCATATCAACTGAACTGTTTGAGATGCAAGCATCTGCAGACAGCATGATAAAAGCAGATTTCTTCAACTTTCCTCTCCTGTCATACTCTCTCTTGCTTTCATTTGAGTGCCATTTAATTTTACTGTGGGATCTCTCCAATCTGTCTGTTGTCGATGTACATTTTCTGTTCACTCTTTCGCACTTCTAGACGTCTGAACGTTCCACCGATATTTTTGACTGAACGAACAAGGGGTTTCTTCTGCTGATTTCTCTGAAATCTGAGGAAGACTCATTTCAATAAAAGTGTTACTCATTTTTCAGTTGACATTTCCCTTCTTTTACAGAGTGGGTTTCTTCGGAACCACCACATCTCTTCTGGTTCTCATACCGTTTCCCGAACATCACTTTATCTTCAGCTCCGTCCTAATCGAAACATCATAATGTAATATCGAAGATATAATCATATCATTAGTTCGAAAATAACTGTGTAGTTGCCTCCTTTCTCTGAAGAACAATCGTTGATGATAAACAATTTTTTTAATCGATGCTCGAACGGATCATTCGTCGAACGTATTCAGAAAGTCCATCGAAAAAGAAGACAATCCGCTACGTCGGCTCAGGTTCGTTTCTGTGTCATATCGATCTCCAATCTCTTCCGAGAAAGTTAAAAAACTCTTCGCGATCCGTTGGAGCGTGTAAAATACTATAATTTACATCCTCATTGTCTGTTTAATGCGTTCATGCATCTCGATCCTAGAAAGGAGCGTAAGAAAATTTGTTATCAAACAGCGAAAAGCTACCGATTATTCCATAAAAGGTCGCGAACTCGTGTCGCGATTCACCGTCACGATTCGTAAATTGCTCCGCTAAGAAATGACAATCTAGATTACTGCGTTTTCTAATGATCACGAGGTGATTTGGAGTGCACCGATGCTGAATATAATTTTTTTTTCCACTTCCACCATTTTAAACCGTTCATTACGTATTCGACAGATGTTAGGTAAGGGCTCATTCCGGATACACGTGTATTCCAAATTAATAGCGTCCACTTCAGGAATCGCTCTTTGAAATAATGGATATGTAACATTTGACCTGATGAATTTGATCTCATATTACATTTAATCGCCCAAAAACCAAATTCAAGGAATTTTCACTTATAATATCACAAGAGCTCAAACTATTTCTGGAAATTTTCTAGAGGGCAAGATTATTTTGAAAATCATCCCTCGTTTCTTAAAATATTCGTGCCAGAAAGAAAATATCCAGGAATATTTTAAGCTTGCGTGTTATTCGGTAAGAGAATTCCGCACCATAATTTGAAAACGAATTATTGATCCAACCTGACATTTTAAATTAATTTCACTGATTGTCAAGTTGGTTCTGCCAACCGGTTCTGTCAGAAAGTTTAATAATTACTAGTTTGAAAAAATCATATAGGTATATCCAGCATATTTCGTTAAATAAAAAAAAACAATTTTAGTTATACCAAATACCGAAACCGAGATGGGTACCAGCCCAGTATGTCGCCCTTTAATAATTTTAGTTTACTTGTAATCTTCATCCTCTGGAAAAAAAGTAGCACTCTGCTCCCTTGTTATACAAATATCTATTCACAAGTAACACGACGCAATTTCGAAGAAATTCCTAAGTAGGTAAAAAAATTACCAACTTTAGTTTCACAAAATGCTAAAACTCAGATGGGTAGCAGCCCAGTTTATCGCCCTTTGGTAATTTTAGTTAACTAAAGGTGGTAGAAATATATTTTTACAAGTAACATTCTATGTAGGTATATCTACCATATTTTGTTAAATAAAAAAAATTACCAACTTTAGTTACACCAAATGCTAAAACTCAGGTGGGTATTAGTTCAGTCTATCGCCCTTTCATAATTTTAGGTCACCAAAGTTGATAGAAATGTATTTTGCATTATTCACAGATATATCTACATTATTTGAGAGTTGTAGATCATGTTTATTTTTTGAACTGTCACAAAATTTCCATTTAAATATCTAGACGTCTCCAAAAAAATTCGGAAAATTTCTTTAGTTCAATCTGAATTATAATCACTTTTTTCTGAAAATAATTCATTGATCTCAATTACGAATCACATTTTCCAAATCAAAATTCGAAAAGTTATAGTCTAAGCAACGAATTCAGTTTCAAGAATGGCATCTAGGTTCTAAACATTTGGAATTTTATTGTCGAGGTTGTATCAATCGAAAAATATTACATATTGTGCAAGAATATTTTCTCTGACACACCACTCATATTTTTTCAAATCCCAGATATGTTTCACGCGGATTGCTGCAAATGAGCAATAATGGAAATTATAATGAAATATCAGCGACATTTTCTACAATCAAAACGATATCAATGATGTGGCTGATGAATCGGTAATCTTTTATTTCTGGAAGCTGCTGTGGGGTTATACTATTGGAGATAATTGAGAGTTTCAAGGAAGAAACTGAGTACCTTTATATTTTCTGTCCGTTCGGCACTGAGATACTGTGTAATATCGTATCAGGGTAAGCTTTTTTTGTATAGCTACGTTGGGTTGTACACGTTATCAGAGATCTGAACAATCCTGAATAGTGAGGAGAATGAAATTTCGAATGAAAGAATAGGAAGAGATCGGTAAAGTGCCAAGTGGTCGGTAAGGTTCTTTTCCAACCTCTTCTTCTTCTGAGTGAAAAATCGGTCACTTTCTGACTCAGAAGTATTTTAGAAATAAATATATTTTCGAAGGATTGTCAATGAAAGTATTCTCATTGTGCGACCATTATATTTTCATAACCTAGCTCAAGACGCATAAAAACCCTGGTGCGTTGACTGATATGCTTTTGTTGACTCAATTCCTCTCGATCTCAGAAATAGAAGCGAGAGCTTACATCTTTGTAGAGAGGCGACCTTATAGAAAGCAAACTCCTTACAGACAAGTTTGATACTTCAATTTGAATGCGTTTGAAAGTTCCGATAAACTCAATATTCAATTTTATTCCAATTATTTGCATTCGTTTCATTTCATGTTGTACTTTCCACGTTTTTATTGCTACTGTTGGGTGAATATTTCACCTCTGGTTACTTTTATAATAAATCATTTTGCATTATTTGTGGTGTTGATAGTGCCAAATCTAATATTCATCTCCATAATTAATTGAGTAGCTACCGTAGGTAAATTATTTCTTATAATTTTGAAAATCTCAGAATCAAAATTGATGTCAATTTATAATAGAACGCGAGATTCTTCTGACATTGAAGAGAACAAACTTAACCTTACCTGACTTACTGATTGTTTTCCGGAATCTCCCAGTTTAACAGCATGAGTGGCAATAGTTGTTACGTGCCTTGTAAAAAAGGACCCAAAAACGATAAAATCCTGAAAAAAAATTCTTCTAGGTAGGGGTTCTCAAATGCCTATAACCCACAAAACTGCCGTGGGACGTGAAGGAAATTTGACGCTATGTTAACACATAAAGTGTCTCCAGATCACTAAGCCTAAGGATTAAATGGGGAATGGGAAAAAATACCAGCGTGGTTCAAACAGAACTGGCTGGTATCTCAATCGCCATAAAAGAACTGACCAGAAAAGGAATTTCAGCCATTTTTCAGCCAGGAAAAGCGGCTGGACTAAAAATTTTAGGGCCCAGCGACACCCACGGCCTGGTGACTTCGACATTTGCGGAAATAGCCGAAAGTCACACCCATGCTCAATCCCTAAAAAGATGGGATGAAATCAAAGGATGCAGTATTGCCAGGATTATCCTCGGCGACCCTAGGAAGCTGGATCCGAAGAAGTATTTGGCGATGACCAGGAGAAACCTACGTTTAACAGTAGGATTTCTGACAGGTCACGGTCAACTAAGGAATCACCTCCATACTATGGAGCTAGTTGACACACCTCCATGCAGGATGTGTGAACAGGAAGATGAAACTGTCAGGCATGTCTTATGCAAGTGTCCGGAGTTATCGTCAATCAGAGAGTGAGTGTTCGGTGAGTCTTGGCCTACACCGGCCGATATAAAGGAGATGTCTCCTAATGACCTGTCCACCTTCCTTAAAAGGACAGGAGGGACGATGACATAGGAGGACAACTCCTCGGGAGGATGTACAATGGGTCAAATGTGGCCTAAGTGTTGTGTGCCTCGATTGGCAATCTCTCGAATGGATTTCTTCAGTCGAAATTGTTTAAAATCAAGAATGCGAGATATCGAAAATTTGGACTTACGATTTTGCAGATATAAGTCAACGCACCAGGTTTTTTATGCATCTCGACCCAGCTAAAGTAATAATCTCATTCAGCGCAGCAGATGAGTTGCTTCCATTATCCTCCCCACTTCCAATCTTACGCGACCGCCGCTCATATCACGAACTGTTAACATAATGTCGTTCTGGGAACCGATTATCGCATCAAGAATCAACATCTCTTTCATTCATCGCCGATGCAAATCGCAGAGATTTTCCTTTCGACGACGCCAACTACGCGAGTTCGAGTTACCGTTACGTCTTGCATAATCTTTATAACAATAACAACACTTATAAAAATCGTTATTATATCATTGTGTATTGTATTGTTTTATAATGCATCCAAAGTTAGGCGTACCAATTTCAAAATTTCGAGCGAGCCGGTGAAAGTACGCATCGAAACTATCAATTAGGAGCACGAAGTCTTCGTTCGTAGGAATGAGATGGCATAAATGAACTCATGAACGTAGCTTTCGATACAAATGTAGAATAGTACAAAATGGTTAAGGCTTTCGCGGCCGAGGTTATTAGTATAACTACTTTTCTTCGGGCTTGAAGGCCGTCGTTCTAGTCATCAAAAATGAGTAAGCCTCTGAAGAAGATGGCCACTCGCGCTAGCGAAACGTTAGGAAGAAATTCCAAAGAACGACGGCCTTCAAGCCCGAAGAAAAGTAGTTGTACTG
The DNA here is from genome assembly GCA_032362365.1 of Zygogramma bicolorata. Lineage (NCBI taxonomy): Eukaryota > Metazoa > Arthropoda > Insecta > Coleoptera > Chrysomelidae > Zygogramma > Zygogramma bicolorata. Next base: position 1,175,358 of record JAVJAQ010004414.1, on the reverse strand, counting down.
TAGAATAGCAGTTTTGCTAACAAGAGCGGGAAAATCAGATATAGAAATGTTTCCCAATAAAGTCAGATTTCGGTTTTCCAGTGCTTTGTCGGCGACTTGGCAGGAAGAGGTCATTTTGGAAGGCTTTACTTGAATATTCGAATATCAGTATACTCCCCAAAAACTTAAGCGACTCTTCAAACACCAAAGGGAGTCCCAAACAGTGTACTTTTCCGTACACTAGTAGAAAATAGTTGTTAGTAGTAGGAGCACGGAGTGGATGGGCTTCTTCTTTCGTAGGAGTGAGAATGAACTTATGAACGTAGTCGATAAAAATGTGGAAAAGTCCTAACGAGTGAGGAAAGTTTACTTTACGCACGTGTTAGGTACACTATTTTTTTTACTAGCGTGCGGATAAAACTCAACAAACAATATTAAAAATCTTTCATTATTAAATACAGGGGAAAAGTGACTGTTTCAACACGAAAATGAGTGCTAAAAAGTGGACTTTTCCATACGCTAGTAGAAAATAGTAGTTAGAAGTAGGAGCACGAAGTGGGTGGGCTTCTTCTTTCGTGGGAGTGAGAAAGCATGAATGAACTCAAGAACGTAGCTTTCGATAAAAATGTGGAATAGAAGTTTACCTAACGAGTGAGGAAAGGTCACCTTACGCACGTGTTAGGTACACTATTCTTTCCAGTAGCGTGCGGAGAAAACCCGAAAGTTGACTTAAAGAAACTGTTATTATTGAGTACATGTCAAGAAATTAATTATTATAAATATCAATATTGAACGAGCAATGTGTGTCATTCTGCGAATTAATTACAGAGGCTGAAATATTTTCCAATGAAGTCATATTTCGGTTTTCCACTGCTTTGTCAGTAATTTGGCTGGAAGAAATCATTTCGGAAGGCTTTAATTGAATATTAAAATATCAGTGTACTCCTCAAAAACTTCACTTTTCCGCACTGTTGCCGAAAAGTGACTCTTTCAACACCAAAATGAATGCGGAAAAGTGGACTTTTTCGTACACTAGTAGAAAGTAGTAATTTACGTAACGAGTGCAAAAAGTTTTCTTTGGCCGAACTCCGCTAACGCGTCGTTCAACTATCTGCAATCGCATGCGGAAAAGTCACTTTGAGCACGTGTTAAGTATACTATTTTTCTACTAGCGTGCAAAAAACCCAAAAATTAACATAAAAGATTATTTATTATCGAAAACATCAAAAAATTAATTATTATTAATATCAATATTGAACAAGGGAGTGTCTTGGCTGACAGATTCATTTTTTTTTTGTTGCTACCGTAATTCAAAGTGACGAATGAAATTGTCAGATGTTTATTATCAAATATCAGTACAAGTACTCCCCAATCACCAAACAGATTAATTTTTTGCACCAGCGCAGAAAATAGTATATTACATTACTAGTGCGGAAAGTGACAACTCGAAAGAAAAACATATTGGCTTAGTGTTGCTCAACAACGCCATCTACCGAAGTAGATTTAGTTTTGCTGTGTCGGTAAAGCAGTTAGTTGCTCCCAATTAAAAAATAATAGTATTACTAATCGCCAATAGATGCCAGGAAGAGTCATAAAGAGGTATTTACTGATATAATAGTATAACTACTGCTCTTCGGGCTTGAAGGCCGTCGTATTTTGGAATTTCTTCCTGACGTTTCGCTAGCGCGAGTGGCCAGCTTCTTCAGAGGCTTATTCATCTCCGATGACTAAACAGTTCGATTTCTCAAGGCGTATTTATATTGATGCAGGTAGTCTGGAGTGTTAATTACTTCTGTCGGGTTCGGGGAATAATCATCATTATTAGTTGCCGCACTACCTGCTGTGATTTCATTAGTTATTCTTATAGAATAACTAATAAAATAACTAATGAAATCACAGCAGGTAGTGCGGCAACTAATAATGATGATTATTCCCCGAACTCGACAGAAGTAATTAACACTCCAGACTACCTGCATCAATATAAATACGCCTTGAGAAATCGAACTGTTTAGTCATCGGAGATGAATAAGCCTCTGAAGAAGCTGGCCACTCGCGCTAGCGAAACGTCAGGAAGAAATTCCAAAATACGACGGCCTTCAAGCCCGAAGAGCAGTAGTTATACTAATAACCTCGGCCGCGAAAGCCTCAACCATTTTGATATAATAGTATTACTACTCCCCTGTAGATTTCAGGAAGAGTTATAAATACGACTTTTTCTAAAAATGAAACCTAGATAGATCGATTTATCGCCCCCGCAAAACCTTGCATCCGAAATTTCATGGAAATCGTTTGAGCCGTTTCCGAGATTCAGATTTTATATATTCAAGAATTGCTCGTTTGAAGGTATTAGATAGATTAGATAGATAAACCTCGAACCGGCAGTGTGCCCCACTCATGACTCAATGCAGACCTTTAAACTAAGAAAAAATGTCAGTGCCCATTGCGAAACATCGACTGTCTTTCGTTTAGCATGCACCAACTTGAGCGCATAACAATCAACTGCTCCAGATTATTACGATATCAACTTTCCTAACCGACCGCGGTCGCAGCAGGCGGCGGCCCGCTGGAACTTTTGCCGCACTCCTTCGGGCCCGTCGTCGGCCGTCCGCCACGTCTGTCTGTCTGTGAGTCTGTGCCTGTGCTCGCAATCGGGCCGGCGAAGGCGGATTATTTATTAGTAACAATCGAGAGTTCGGCGCGTTTCGCGACTGTTTCTCGTCCTCCCGTGATCCCTGTTGTTCGTTTCTATTGTTTTGTATCGCGCGAGTCGGTATAGCGGCTGGAAGCAAGGCGTTTTTTGGTATTCTGGTATGATTCTTTTAATAGGGTTTCATTCGTGATGAGTGGGATATCAAAATCATGGTGTTGTGACCAATATTGAAGAGTTAATGATTTCAACTAGGGTACAGAAATCTATATTTCTGCTTGGGAAATTCTGCTCTGTTGAAGAAAATCCATGAATTGTGGTAACAGAGTCTTCTTGGGTCCCATCGTGAATATTGGTAGTCAAGAAATGATGTGAATTTATTGGGGTGAAGAATATAAGATGGTTTTTATCACTGTGAATTCAGAATCATTTCGTTTCCATTATTCATTGAATTGAACCAAACTCACGAAATTAATTGAATAATACGATATTATATGATTTTTTGGCGTGAAAATCGCTGACTCGTCCTTAACTCCGAAATTTCAGCCTCTCGGCCTCACTTATCTTGACTATCATGTTTTTCTTAGTTCCAGCAGCATTGCCCCTGCACAAGTTGTTATGGTTTTTTGCTGGGTTTCGGAAATATGGAAATACAGAAATAGTAATGTTTGAAAGTCATTTTTTTATGGTGGATGAATTCTTTCCCAGTTTTTTGGGTTCTCAACTTTCCAAAATCTGAAAAAATAGTATTGAAATCTATATGCCCCTTGAAGTTGCTGCGTTGATCAAAAAACAGTTCCTCCTGGCAGGAACACGTTTTATCAGTTAGCAACTTCTCCTATAACTCAAATACGCCTATCAGCAAAATACAAGACCCGATAATTATCAATTAATACTCATCGTTGTTAACGTTTCGAAATCAAATTTGCTTCCATTTTCGAAACTTCTTCACGATTATTTCTCGTTTCGTTAGTTTTTGAAAATCTGTCGAAGATTTGATATTTGATATATGATTTTGTCTACCAAGAGGGGTAGCCATGCTCGACTTATATCAACAGAACTGGTTGAGATGCAAGCATCCTCAGAGAGCATGATGAAATCAGATTCCTTCAATTTTCGTGTCCTGCCATTGGTTGCTTTCCTTTGCCATTATTCGAGTGTCATTCGATTCCACTGTGTGATCTCCCTCGGCAGTGAAAATGTGTTCTGATTACTTAGAACCACTAATCTGTCTGTTTTTGATGAACATCTTGTGTTCACTCTTTCGCACATCCAAAGGTCTGGATGTTTCACCGATATATTTTTGGCCACACGAACAAGGAATCTGATAAATACAATTCTCTGTATTTTCTGTTATGTCAGTCGGTTCAGTGTGTGTTGGTATTGAGTGTAAAGTATTCGTTGTTTCGAATATTGCACTAACATTATACCTGCTGCCTAACTGCTTTATCTTTTCTACTCAGAAGGAAATGTATTCTGATTAACGCAGCAAATTTCAAAGCAGATTAATATCCAACATCAATTTTTATATTTTCAGATTGTGTTAGGATACGAACTTCAAGAACTAAAAAGAAAGAAATAACCACTTTGTCCCTCATCACAGAATCCCAACTCAATTTAGATGAATTTAAAAACTGTGATATATTAAATATAGATCTTCAGTAAATATTAGACACAATTAATCGTCAAATTCTTTGGAGAGATCTTCTTGAAAAAGTTAAGTAAGAGAGAAAAGTTATACTTCGTGTGAAAATTATTTAAAAAATAAACAGCTATACTTATATATTGAAAATAGTAAAGTCTCTCTCTCGGGATTTTTCTGTCGTATACCACGAGGTTCCATTTCAGGGTCTGTTCTAATATGCATGAATTCAATATCACTTCTCAAATCAATTTCTCAAGTCCACTCCGTAATATTATCCATTCGATAATATGTTTGAAAATGAATCCGCCAAGTCAGACCACTGCCATGGGGCAAAACGCTCACAGTGTGATTCAAAACCCGATCGAAGCTATTTTTTTGATTAGGAAATATTCGAATTGATTGAAGGAAGTAATTGAGTAATTAAACATTACACACATAATACAATTCGAGATTAGTTCATTTCTCGTTTTCCATTAAGTTAGAAGGTCATTAGCAACATAAACTTTATGCTCGAAGAAAAATGCAAAGAAATGCTACACTCCCCATAACATTATAATCTATACAAAGAGATCACGGTCAACGACTAAAAAATGTGGAGTGCAAGTAACACCTGGTCGAGATTTTTATGGTTTTTCACATTATTTAAAGAGTAATGGTGGGCAATAAAAAATCATGGACGTACCACACCTTCCGAACAGAGAATATACAAAAGTAATTTGAATGCTGTATTTTCAGATGGAATTTTTTAGTATTACAAGAAATTGCTATTTATGTACAAGCTACCAACTATTTTGAAAACTCATCGTAATGGGTACCTATATTGTATGCCTACTATCGACCCGCCCCGGTAGCGCACGAAAGATATTTTTTGTGGGTTATCCCTAAGAGATAGACATATACCATAGCGGACTTTTTTGTAGACCTTTTTTAGGTGTGCAATACTGTAGTACATTATTTTGATCTAACTCGTAGGGTTCAGCCAGCGTTTGCAATATAAGCGCAAAAAAAGGGTTCATTCACAACATCACATTAAAAACCTCTGAAATATTCAGTGTTCCTATACTATATTATGCATATATTATACATATAAACCTTCATCTTGAATCACTCTATCTATCGAAAAACCGCATCAATTCTGTCAGCGACTCTGTTTTATACTATGTAGTGATTTTAGTTCGTTTTATAATCCGTTGTACTTGATATAGATGGTTGACGATACAATGATTAAGAAACTAGAAGAAAAATAATCAATATTTTCATATTTTCAATAAACCAGTTACGCTCATGAAACCAACCAATTCACTCATATTTCAGTATTATATTACTTTTATGTATGTCAGCATTCTAATTACAACAATAAATCTAGGTTGAATTGGCAGCCATATCGCCATTTACTTTTACTTGCTCAATTATCATGGTCTGATTGTTGGAAATTGAAAAATCATTCGAAAGCATTGCCTTGAATCATAAACAATTATAAATAACATCCACGAAACAAAACAAAATTACATGACATTTTTTGGTACATCTTGGTATACAGTGAGTCCCAGATAAGGTTGTCCACCATGGGTATATCCGAAACGGCAATAGATACAGTTTTGGTTAAACGGGAAAAAAGTTGCGTAACAGAGGGGTCATCTATATGGAAGTATTAAATTCAAAAAAATATTTTTAATTTTCAAGTTATTTTGGAAAAACTGAATTTTTTAATTTCTTTTTTTATTTTTTTCTGGTATTATCGTCATAGTTATTGGAACGAAATAAAAAACACTTCTTTACAGAAACTTTTCATAAGCTTTCTTGTGATGATATTAGATTTAATTTCCAACGATTCGTTATCGAACTACCATCATCAACTTATTTTTTTTAAATACGGCCCTATTTCGAAAAATACTGTTTTTTAAAGTTTTTTTTTTCTGAATTCGATGATGTATCACATATGAGGATTAAATTACTTTTCAGGTCTTTTTCGACCATCATCACGAATTTCTTAATAAACTTTTGAGTACGGACCTGAATTGAAAAGAATTCACCAAAATTGGGTATCGTAGAAGATCAAGAAAATCAAAAGTTCACGATGACTGTTTGTAATTATTGCTAAAATAAACACACCTAGAGCAACCATAAATTAATTACACACTTACGCTACAATGAGGTATACAAATGCACAATTTTGAGAAAATTATAAACTCAGTTTCAACAAATGTTCCTTAAATATGAATTGGCATCTTCTAATTATTGTTGAATGTAAAACTTCTACCTACCACGTCACACAATTATTTTGAAACGTGCAAAAGAGCTATTCGTAAGTTTCATTTTACAGTTTATGTAGGGTATATTATGTAGTCTGAATCGAAATAGCAGGCTTTGACGAGAGTCAAATTCCACAAACAAAATTTGATAGTTCTCGCAAATGTCATTCAGTACATATTACGACTTCTGATTGTTGAACGCCGGCTTTTCTCTTGTTATAAAATGGATAGTAGTTTTTCACCAGAGGAAAAGTTTGATATGGTGAAGTGTTTTATTTTATGCCACAGTAATGCTGTGGAAGTTGAGCGTTTGTATCTGAATACCTATCCAGAGAGAAGACAACCGACTAGAAAAATTTTTGGACGATTGGTTACAAACCTCAAGCAATATGGGTCGTTTATAAAACCAGTATTAGCCAGAAATAAACGCTGTAATGAAGAAAACGAAGACAATGTAATGTTATCTGTAATTGAAAATCCAGAAATATCACTTCGGGAAATTGAGCGTACCAGTGGAATTCCAAAATCGACTGCTCATTTCATTTTAAGGAAGCATAAATTCCATCCAAACAAATTTAGAGTTTGCCAAAGTCTCAGACCAGGCGATGAGAATAGGCGAAGAACTTCCTGCGAATGGTATACGAGGAAATGCCAAGATGATGAAAACTTTCCCCATAAAATTATTTGGTCGGACGAGAGTATGGTAACCAATAATGGTATTTTCAACCGGCGAAATACTCATTATTGGTCAAAAGAGAACCCCAGGGTTCACCGAATGGGTAGACATCAACACCGTTTTGGCTTCAATTTGTGGACTGGAATTTTTGGCACACGACTGATTGGCCCTTTTTTTTACCAAAACTCACTTACCAAGGAGCGTTATCGCACATTACTTCAACGCGATTTGGAAGAAGCCCTAGATAACTTGCCACTTCCAAAAATTTGTAACTGTTGGTTCCAACAAGATGGTGCGCCTGCACATGAGAGCCAAAATGGATGCTTATCGAGTAGATTTCCGGACAAATGGATAGGTACTCATGCAGCAGTTTCCTGGCCACCACGTTCGCCGGACATCACTCCGCTAGACTTCTTTCTCTGGGGGTATATCAAGAATAACGTTTACCAGCATATTTTTGAAACGGAAGAGGAACTGAGAAGACTAGTTCTTCAAGCTTTCGAAAGCATTACACCCGATATGTTGAATAAAGTTTTAAATTCAACAGTTGAAAGATGTTATCTATGTTTGGAGAATAATGGACATTTGTTTGAACAGTTTTTATAATTCTTGATGATAGCAGGTATTTTTTATTTAGGTAATTGTATAAGTGTGTGACTTATTGTTATTTCATGTTTTTCTTTTGTTTTAACATTAACTAAAACAAGTCAACTTATACTTTTGATTTTCTTGATCTTCTACGATACCCAATTCTGGTGAATTCTTTTCAATTCAGGTCCGTACTCAAAAGTTTATTAAGAAATTCGTGATGATTGTCGAAAAAGACCTAAAACGTAATTTAATCCTCATATGTGATACATCATTGAATTCAGAAAAAAAAACTTTAAAAAACAGTATTTTTCGAAATAGGGCCGTATTTAAAAAAAATAAGTTGATGATGGTAGTTCGATAACGAAACGTTGGAAATTAAATCTAATATCATGACAAGAAAGCTTATGAAAAGTTTCTGTAAAGAAGTGTTTTTTATTTCGTTCCAACTATGACGATAATACCAGAAAAAAATAAAAAAAGAAATTGAAAAATTCGGTTTTTCCAAAATAACTTGAAAATTAAAAATATTTTTTTAAATTTCATACTTCCATATTGATGACCCCTCTGTTACGCAACTTTTTTCCCATTTAACCAAAACTGTATCTATTGCCGTTTCGGATATTCCCATGGTGGACAACCTTATCTTGGACTCACTGTATACACAAGAAAGCTACTAGTAGTAGTATTATCACAGGTGCAAAAAAATGTCTAACATCTTCTATTATGATAATATATAAATATTGAGTCGTATGAATCGTCTCAACCCTTTTGAAAGTTGAGAATGGGATGAATACATGGAATTCGGATGAAAATTTCTTCTGATGGGTTTCCTATAAACCTGGGATATTTCTCAAAAAGATATTTATCGAAAGAAAAAGTGAATGAAATCAATGAGTGACTCCAACCAATATACGATTATTTCTCTGAATCCAACTCAGCCCAACTCATGTTTCCGAAATCGTAGAAAAACGCTTATTGGTCGAACATGATGTACTGATGATTCAAGAGAGTGAGTAACCCCTTGTAGGAATCATACATTTGAAGGCAGGACCTCGTTAATGTTCAGATTGTCAGGCTCATAATATTTGAAAATGAAGAAACCGTTTTCAGGAATGCATTGTATTGATTTTTGATGAGTTATTTTTCGACTCTTTTCCTCTCCGAATCAAAAAATAGAAAATACACCTTCTATGAAAGAAGTGAAATCGAAAAAAAATTACAATCACTGTCTGTTGATAGGTACATGAATATCGTTCAAAGACGTTTGATTCATTCACGAAAAGGAAGAAAAAGTACATCTAAAACAGCTACTTCCCTGTCTTTTTGACGACGACGGGCACTGGGTTACATATAAATCACTTTTTCTTGCTCAATTTATATGCCAAGCAGTGGCGGATCCATTGGGGGGTTTTCGGGTTCAGACCCCCCCCCCATTGGGAAAATAAGAGATTTTTTTTTCAATTTTTATCAGCTCCTCATTTCCAAATTTTGTTAGGGAACGAAAAAATGACACATGAGAAAGAAAAAAAAAATAAAATAGAAAAAATTTTTTTTTGAAGAACTTTAATAATTATTATTACATTCCATTGAAAACTGAAGAGTTCAATATGGGTATGGATATTTAAAGAAGCAAGACCATTCAGTCGTTTCTGTCCCATCGTACTTCTCTGGTTATTTTTGATCCTCCTCAAAGTCGAAAATAATCGTTCTGGAGTTGCTGTAGTTACAGGTAATACTGCCAAGATTCGCATAATATTATCAACATTCTTGAATGACTTGCTATTGATGACCTGAGTCGCTGAGTAAAATATGAAAATAGAGTCCTCTTCATGTTGTAGGTTCTAAATAAAATGCTTTTTTTTTTAACTTAACAAATTGCAATTTTTCTCGATGACACTTTAAAGAAAATTGACACTTGTCAGGCTTATCGAGGAAAAGATCGAGAAATTTCTGACAGTGCTGCCATTGGATCCTTTTTGGCGCAGTACCTTTTTGAAAAATTAGACTTGTTACATTTGTGATGAGTATTGTGTATGCCGGTAACGATTTGAATATACTATGTATGAGTAGAATATGCTGTTGATTGGGTTTAATCAACTCGATTCGATTTGAAAAAAGTGAAGTTTCGAACCCACTTTACCTCCTGGCTACACCTTCAAATTTTGCTCATGTCAATCTCGTTCACCTTTTTTTTGGATCTTGACTAGTTGTTGCTATACGGTAGCTCATAATTTTCTGTTATATATATATATATATATATATATATATATATATATATATATATGATATATATATATATATATATATATATATATATATAAATTTTGAGTTATATACCCCCTCCTTGACCTGATCCTGGATCCGCCACTGATGCCAAGCATTCGAAAATTGAATGAAATAGATAGCAATCATAGAAATATCTACACAAACCAAAATACAGAGCTATTTGCATACAAAATCTCACTCACTAGTATAATATCTCATTCCAACCCATACAATATCTCTTTTCGCTCAGATAGAAATATCTCTTGAGCTCTTCAGTGGGAAACAGGGTAAATTACTGAAAACTTCCACTGAAATATTCGTACATTTCCGAAATATTCATTCCGTGACAAATCTGTCATCAGTTTCAATTGTCATTTCGGCGACATTCATCAATTTTATAGCTGAAAATCAGTCATCGATGTAATGAAATTACAAAAATATTGAATTTGGAATCTTTACATTTCGGGAAGATTGAAAGTTTGCTCCTCGACTCTTTTATGTATTCCAAATCATTACTTTATTTTTCCAGACTTTGGTTGATACAATCAAAAAGCTACAAAAAGGACTAATTTTACTTCTCATTTCGAAAGTGTCCATACAGAGTTGCAGTTATGCTCGATTAATCTTCTACTAAACATCAAACTTGTGATATTATCTTTTTAAAATCTATTGAAAATCAAAATAACTCGTATTTGTCTGAGGAAGACTGTGGGCAATTTGGATAGATTATCACAAAAGTAAAGATATGAATAACCATTTTAATATTCCATTGAACGCTTTTTATGAGCTTCAGGTGAATATTAGAATCAAATTGATTTAATTCAGGAGGAAGAATATCGTGAGAAATCTAGGACTTTATATTTCAATCGAGATGAAGATAATCACATCAACTTCATTTCAGAACGAACATCTGCTGTGTTCTCTCACGATACGGAAATATGTATATCACGATGCTAAAATAATAGTGACCGATATGTTCTACGAGCATTCAGTTGGTAGAAATCAATTATCATTCGGAAGCCTGATAAAGCATTTTCTCGAATATCGAAATGAGATGATTTTTTTTTCTTATGGAGCGGAGAAATTCTTCAAATGAAGGGTTTTCTGAATTGAGGAATGGTCACTGTTTGAACGTCATTATTTCGTGGTGGATCAATATTTGTTTCGTAGTTTTCTGGGTTTGTAACCTACCACAATCTGAAAAATAAGAATTAATATTGTAAATTATACAAGTGTAGAAGGGCAGATTTTCAATCTACCCCGAAAAGTTGCTGCGTCTATCGAAAAAACAGTTCTTTCTGGATAGAACAAGTCCAATCAGTCAGCAACTTCTCGTATAACTCAAATTTTGCCTATCAAAAAATAATAAGAACTAATATATATATACAGTGTCACACATAAAGTTCGCGACATATGGAAGTTTTTTTTATTAATAGATATAATGAAAATTTGGCTTTGCAGTTAGTTTGTGCTTGAAAAATTAGTAAAAAACAGCCTCTTTCCTTTTGTCATGTGATACTCTAGACCTGTCAAATTTGACTTTTTTTTCGAAAATCCTCAAAAAATTATTTTTTTTTTTTGGAAATTTCGAAAAATGCCAAAGAGAAAAAGTGCTCAGCTTCCAATTTTATACCTTTGCTCGAAATTTGGACTCTTTACTGTCACTTCGACTTTTTTCCAATTTTTTTAATTTTTCGAATCTTTCGCTCTATCGATTCGAACGAAACATGATTCAAATTTCATAATTTTGATGAATACGAGACTTCAATGTCATATCTTGCCCAGAAAATACCCGCATTGGCCTATTACCAGAAAAAGAAATGAATACACCTCCAGAAATTCGTCTTTGTTGTTGCAAAGTTCATCTTGTTTTTTCATTTCATTGTTAAACTGATTCGGTTTTTCCATGTATGGACGTTAATATGTCAGTAATCGAATAAACGAATTCCTCTTCATTCTTATTACACTCGTATTTCTTTCTTTAATAGATTTTTATCCAGTTTCATTATTTTTCTGACCAATAATTCAGTTACAAACTAACCCGAAATATCATACTTTTCTGTAAACTAAACATTGACCTACAGTTTCAAAACTATTCAAAAGACTTTGGTTCTAGCGATTTGTACTAAACATGATATAAAATTTCGTGATTTCAAACATTACAAGAGTAATGCAACATGTCGGGAAGAAAATAGTAGGTACTGATCAAATCGAAATAAAATTTTCCCTCGGTAGGCTTTTGAAACAAATTTTTAGTTTTGGTTAATGTCAAATTATTGCTTTCAATAAATCGAGTTGTTTTGTGTACAAAGTCAAATTTTCATTATATCTATTAATAAAGAAAACTTCCATATGTCGCGAACTTTACGTGTGACACTGTATATACAAAGAGAAAGTGTTATTTGCTACGAAGCAAGATGAATCAGGAAACTGATAGACCAGAGAGACCAGAGACTTATATATATATATATATATATATATATATATATATATATATATATATATATATATATATATATATATATATATATATATATATATGAAAATACTTATCGTTAACGTTTCGGAAACTGAATCCGCTTCCTTTCTCAAAACTTCTAGGTAAATTCCTTTTCAAACGCAAATATCGAGGCAAATAACATGTGTAGACAATTTTCGTAATTGACATTTGTCAAATTGTTTCAAATTTGACATAACATTTTGTCCTTCAATATATGAGTTCGCTTAATATGGATCGCGGATGGCTGCCCCTCCTGAAGGACAAAATGTTATGTCAAATTTGAAATAATTTTACAACTGTTAATAACGAAAATTGTCTACAAGAGATGTTTGCCTCGATATTTGCATTTTGAAAAGGAATTTACCTAGAAGTTTTGAAAACGGAAGCGGATTTAGTTTCCGAAATGTTAACGATAAGTATTTTCATATATATCAGTTCTTATTAATTTGTGATCGGCAAAATTTGAGCTATACGAGAAGTTGCTGACTAATTCGACTTGTTCTATCCAGAAAGAACTGTTTTTTCAATAGACGCAGCAACTTCTCGGGGTAGATTGAAAATCTGCCCTTCTACACTTGTATAGATTCCAATATTGATTCTTATATTTTCAGATTGTGGTATGTTACAAACCCAGAAAACTACGGAATAAAAAGAGGAATAGTCCTTTTCTGGGCCTTGGTAATCGGTATTTTCGTTTTTCAATCTCGATAACTTTCTATTGGACATATTGTAGAATCACAATTATTGTTCCCAAGATGTATTATATGAAAGAATAATTTGAATTAATGTAATATCGGCAACATCAAATCCCACATAATATACACTAATCGGAAAACCATATATTTATAATAACGAATACTGAACCCTATAAAATGTGAAAGTTGCATATAATCAGGTCACAACAACGTGTATGAAAATTTTATGTCAACATCTTCGTGACTGTGTTTATTCCCAATGTTGAAATATTCATCGTATGGGCATTTTGTGGAATCTTGATTGATGAATTCGTAATATGTGATATACGTGTACACTTTGTGAAACATTATTTATACCTCGTATGTAATGAGATTTCAGCAAGAAAAATATCATTATTTGCCAGATACATGTTTTGCATACCTAGTTCATTATATACCAAACAAAAATCTCTAATTGCTGATAATTTTAAACTAAAGATAATGAATTAGCTTCTTCTTCACTGGACGTTTTGCAATTTGGAAAGTCGTTAACATCTTGTGAAAATCTCACAAAAAAGTACTATTCAATTACGTTCTAATGGATTCTAGCAGTTATTCAAATTAAATAGTTAACTAAAACATTCGAAATAGCAAACTAGTGGTACTCATCAAGAAATAATTGTCAAAAAACAAAATAACAAATGAACATTGCCTGAGAAAAAAATGCCTTATTTGTAATGGAAAGCAATTTCAATCTTGAAGACAATTGTGGAAGGAGCTAGAGCTGTTAAATAGAAGGTTAATATCGATTCATCATCGAAATCAATATAGAGAATAGATTGTTCCTTTTTGTATATATTTGCCATTCAGTTCTTAAATATATTTTCTTCCAGAGCTTCATTTTCAGATTCACTTTTCTGTTGTCTGTTGTCTAGGCTGTTACCAGCACGATGGAACTACGGAGGAAAGCTTCAGCCTTTTGATACTTCACCTCCGTAACAGAGTCGTATGAATCGTCAATGAATGTTTTATATGCTTCCGAAACACCATCATAACCAACTCCAAATTTGAGGTAGAATCATGTTTTTCTCATCAATAAGTCTCAGTGATCGAGGATCGAGAAAGTGCTTTCGCTAGAATACTCGCTGCTTGTTCTCTGTAGCATTGCATTTCAGCTAGTTTATATGATTTACCATTATCAAACTTGATATTATTGAATTGATTTTGCATTTCTGAAGATCTTTGGTAGCTTCAATTGTCTCGTCGCATGTATTCCTTGTTTCGATATACCCTGATAAAGACGTGGCTTCTTTATTTTGGTGTCATCGACTGGATGTTGCTTGTTTCGCATATCTGAAACATACAAACGTCATCCCAATCGGGATTACTTGTTATGTCACAAACGACTTGAAAGCATTCTTCTATTTGGTGGGGTAGCAAAAGGCAGGAAAAGAGGGGCCGAATATTTCTGCAGATTGGTGGCAGCAACAGGAATACATGTAGGTTTTGGGCTAACTGTTTCAGACCTCTAGCGACCGCAAAGGTCTCTGCTTTCCGTCTTGCCTTATCTGTTGAAAATTGAATCTAGGTGCAGCAGATGATAATTTATGGTGGAAGCCAACTTTGGTATTCATAAATGATGATTAAACATATCCCTATATGAATCATGACATACTTAATGAAGGCAACAGAGAAATTCAGTTTACTAACTACTGACCAGATCGAACCACATCACCTCACATTTCAAACCTTTCTCGTGTTGGCACAAGAATTTAGCATAGAGTACATTATAATCGGGCATAGCATGCGGTTTTTGTTTGAGAATGAACTGTTCTTCATCATTGTCGAGCTCTTCACATATCAAGGATCTTCTTCTTTTGAGAACTAGAAATTATATACTCCTCTGTGTGATAGTCAGATGTTTCTCCTGTTATATTTTGCAAGTCATTGAACATATCATTAGATCAAGGCATCCCACGCATCCGAAAAACCCGGCACTTGTCACGAATGGCTTCATTGAAAAACTCAAACATGCAGAATTTCCTACACTCTTTTCGAAGAGAACCCCTTGAGTCACGACATAATTTTCACGTCAGAATACAGTGTGTTAGAACTATTAGAAATTTGCAGAGCATATTTTCGAAATCAAAATTCATTTTTTGTCTTTGATGAAGATGAGGTCAATGCCCATATACGAAGATAGTTTTCCACGAGTTTAACTTTCCTTCGGTTCGGTCTGCAGAAAGTAATTCTTCAAGAACTTTCAGATTATTCAACCGAATTTTTTGGATTGCCAACAGGACAAAAATATGAGGACATTTTTAAGTTTCTGGTATTCTGCTAGTAGGCCTTCCAATTAGTTTGATGGTGATTCTTCTCAATAGCAAAACGAGTAAGCAATCCAACAATTACCACTTATTTGGATCCATTCAAATTTAAAATGAATTACCGTAACTCAAACTTCTGTTTTGTTTTCCTCGCGAATTTGAAAAATCATATTTCAGAAGAAATGCAATTTTGACCTTGAAATCTCACCCTGGAGATTTTTCACAATTTTTTGTAGCACCCTGTATATGTTCGAATAAAATCTCCAATTTCGGTCGATACGGTCGGAACCTGGTCAGTCAGCCCACTGCCGACGAACCGTAATTGTCTGCGGTGAGCAAAAAAAATTGAAGAACTACACTTTCGAACAATGAACAGAGAGGAGGTCAATGCTTCTTCGATTTTGGGTTCGGAATGCATCCGACACTTATCTGAATCAAATCTTGGCATCTCGAGTCAACATCCTCGAACAGAAAATCGACGCGTTTCTGTTGTTTTGTTTTGTACAAAACCGCGCACTCGGGTGAACATTCTGAATAATTTTATGAGAAATTATAGGTTTGAAGTGTTTGTATACTTCCAGTGGTGGCTTGTGATTCACCTTCTTTGATTTAAGGGGAAAATGAACTAAAAGTTGGCGACAGCTTTAGCAAATGATCAAAACGAACGAGAACCGTTTGGACATTCAACTGCCAGACACGACGTGCGGGTAACTTACTCATTGAAGCCAAATACGAGCGAGTTGTTGAAATCAAAGTGTGATCACAATCACCCAAGGGGGATTGAATTTTGATCTGATGAATATCAGGATGAGTAGCAAGTCCAGTGTATTGGCAAATTGGTTATTCGTATCAGGAATACGAGTGAGTTGATCGTTGAGTTGTTCCAGATCATTAGTAATAGCATATGCCTCTGCCTGTTGTACTCTTTCATCTGTTCTGGCCATGAAGAATTATGTACATTAAAATCACCCAATATGGTGACCTCAGCAGTTGGATGGTTTTCTTTGATGAAGTCGATTTTTTCCAATAGGAATTCGGAAAAACTGTCGAAAGAGTCATTGTGAGGTGATAAATAAAGACAACAGACAAATTTAGTTTGTTAATGATTGATAAGTTTAAACAACATCACGTCAAATTCTTTCGGTTCCAGCCCTTCTTCGCGTTGGCACGATAAATTATTAGAGTATAGACAAACACCACCTTTGAAACGAAAGCGAGAATAGAATTCATAACCTGGACAAAGCATGTGTACACCATTCGTGTATGAATTGACCTGAGTTTCAGTTAGAATAAGAATGTCAGGTTTTTCGGTTTGCAGATGGTGAAGCACATCATTGATATTTTTATTCATACCACGAATATTACAATAATCGATTCTAAATACTCTCTATGAAGGTTCCCCCGAGTACCTCCCACCCGGAAATCTGATTGGGGAGGTGTTCCACTTCTGGAGTTGTTTACTCCGGGAGACATTATTATCATTTTTCAAATTTAATAGTTGGTAAATACCGGTACCGATGGTAAGACCATCTTCCACCGTGTCAATCTAATATTCAGAAAATTACTAGTATCTGGGTTCACAGACTACGTTTATTATGTTGACTTCAACGAAAACACTGGTCAGCACTGTTTTCATCACATGAACTTTGTGCAGTTTTTTGTTTAGGTTGGCGTACCCTCATTATAAATATTTTGATGTCAAAAGAAAACCTGATGTGTCAGTTTCATTGATACATTATTGGTTGGTGGCCCTAGTAGATTAAAAATTCAATATAATTTTCCTTGTGACAAAAACAGTTGAGATTTTGTCGACCAGTAAAATTGATATTATTAAAAAAAAACAAGGTTTTCTAAGCGGGATGGTACAATTCTTGGGTAGAGTTCGCCTTCGATCATGGTGTGATGAGGAGATACGTTTAGGATTGCAAATCTGTGGATACGCAATCTATGGATATCTATGAGTTTGGTTTGAACGTCTAGAGTTCTCTATTACACGTTTCTGCTGCGATTTCAGAGCCATTTTCAGGAAGTTGATGGGACTTCACTCTGAGGTCCCATCCTGCCCACTCCTCAGGCGCAGTTACAGGGGGGAGGAATTGCGACTTGACGCCGGGGCCTCAATCTGCCTACTCCCCAGGTCTCGTCACGAGTTCTCTCTAGGGTCTCAATCTGCCTACTTCTTAGATTGAACTGTTCGCAATGTTTATATACTTCAATTTCTATTTATATTTCACTTTACGTTTGTCGAAGACTCTCAGAAGGTAGTCTTATGATTTTTTGTAGTGCATTCGTTGTTTCAACCGTAGGGAAACCTAGTTTGAGTCTTATAAGTGGGTCCATCTTTATGGACAGAAAGTAGATGTACCGTTGCAAACACCGTTCCTTATTCAAGTTGATGCTGGGCGAATTTTACAATAATATTATCCATTCATGAAGTACCGTGAATAATACAACATCAATATTTAATTCCGATTTCGAACATCTGTTTGAACGAGAGGAATTGCAGCTTTTGAAGTACCGAAAACACCGCTACATCCACAAACATGGCGATACTACATCCATTGAGACATATTAATATTCATTGGTACCTTTTCAGGTTGCTAGTACGCAGTGTTGGTGTGAATTATCTTGTTCTTTGGTGTACACCGCGTGCGTACCTGAACATTAGCGTACGTAGATTATTTCAATGAATTAGTATTAGCAGAAATATATTCAATATCACGAACTCGTTAATGCATTATTCAGTCACCACCCAAATTATCATATTGAGAACTGGTCCATGGAATTAGTAAACGATATGTTATCGCAGGATTAGAACTTTCCAATACTGTCGAATATGTCAGCTAGCACCTATAGTGGCATGATTCAACTGTGAAAGAAAAATAAAAAGTATTAAGTATAAAAACAAAATTGAAAATTGGATTACTAACTCGAAAACCTATAATACAGTTCCAAGAAAGTTAAAAGCGTCAAAAATCTTATCTATAAAGGGACTGAACATAACAGTAATGAAAAAATTTTCAAAACTGGTGACTTGCTCGCTTACGTCTCACATATATCGCAACGATCTATTGAAAAATATGGAGAAATTTTAGCCGTGGCACTAGATATCTCCAAGGCATTCGATCGAGTTTGGCACAAGGGACTCCACGCCAAGCTTCCGTCTTATGGTTTGCCCCCTCAGCTGTGTTCTCTGCTAGCCAGTTTTCTCTCAAACAGGTCTCTTCATGTAGTGGTCGATGGAGTTTCATCTGAGACTCTACCCATAAATGCTGGTGTTCCGCAGGGATCAATCTTAGCACCAACACTATCTCTACTTCACATCAACGATATGTTGGAGGCAACTTCATGCCCAATACACAGCTTCGCGGATGATAGTACCTCCATACCGCTTTCTCTTCCAGGGCTCCTATATCGGCCCGTGAGACCAGAAATGAACGAGGAAGAAATGTTAACAACATAAATATGGACTTGGCAACAGTTCTCGAATGGGGATCCAATAACTTGGTAGAATTCAATCCAAACAAGACACAAGCATGTATTTTCTCTAGAAAGGCCGATTCCACTGTGCCCAACATAGTCTTGTCAGGGGTGACCATAGCATTGAAGCCATCCATTTCCATGCTTGGCATTACTATCAGCAATAACCTTTGTTGGGAGGATCATGTGAGATCCATTGCCAAGAGTGCATCCCAAAAACTGTGTTTTCTATTTCGCGGCAGGAGCTATTTCACTTCTAGTCAGCTGCTTATGATCTATAAGGCACAGATTCGACCTGTCCTGGAGTACTGTTCCCATGTTTGGAGTGCGGCACCTAAACATATCCTTAAACTATTGGACTCTGTACAGAAAAGGGCAATCCGTCTCGTCGGTGATGCCGCGCTAACGAACTCGCTCACTTCTCTGGAACACCGTAAAAAGGCGATCTGTCTCTATTTTATAGATATTTTCATAGGCGATGCTCTCGTGAAATGTCGACAATCCTTCCTCCTTTGGCGGTCTCTTCGAGATTGACCAGTCAGGTTCAGTCTTCACACCCCTTTGTGGTCACCTTGGAGACCTGCAGAACATCTCTTTTCAAAGACTCGTTCATCCAACGAACGGCGAGGCTTTGGAACTCATTGCCTAGGGAGGTGTTCCTCGAGGCATACAACCTTCATAAATTCAAGAAGAACACCAACTCCTACCTTCTTTCCCTTGGTTCTCACAATGTTCTCTGAACATTATAGGATATCCCTTTTCGTGGGAACCAGAACATAAAAAAAACTGGTGTATATAACTGGTGTAATGTTTATTGCTAAATGTGACCACCAGGAGGAACTCCAAAAAAGTTGCAGGGAAACGCATATTTGCGACAAAAATAGTAGTAGTAGTGAAGGTAGTCTTCAGAATGGAAAAAGGCAAGCAAGCAACTTTCGAACACGGTGTGAGAAAAACTGTGCAATTCAACTATATATTCAACTCTCTATATTCTCTTTCTGTATGTAATACTGCTAAACTGTAATTTCACTAACAATGATTGAAACTGACAGATCAAATGAAACTGAAGAAAGCCTTGCAGAAGAAACCATCTGGTCACGAGAATACCAAAGTAAATAATTCATTTTCAGACGAAAGACGAAACACGAAACGTTGGAGTGAAATATTTACAGACGACGGCTAACAA
Source organism: Zygogramma bicolorata (assembly GCA_032362365.1). Taxonomy (NCBI): domain Eukaryota; kingdom Metazoa; phylum Arthropoda; class Insecta; order Coleoptera; family Chrysomelidae; genus Zygogramma; species Zygogramma bicolorata. The sequence goes on along the minus strand of JAVJAQ010004414.1, from coordinate 1,155,136 downwards.
ACCCAGAAGTAGACAGTGAATTCTTGATTTTCAGTTACCCTGATCAGTGAACAATCAACTACTGTGAAATTTAAAGAACGGTTGTTTTTCTCTTGATTTTTGGGTTGCTAACTTTCCACAATCTGGAAAAATGAAAAGAATTATTGGATAATGAACAATAATTTGCCCCGAGAAACTGCTGCGTTAATAGAAAAACAGTTCCTTTGGCAAGAACTGATATTTAAAAAAATACTTCTTTGTTAACATTTCGGAAGCAAAATCGGCTTCCTTTCTCGAAATTAACTCAGAAAATATTTTTCACTTATACTTATTTTTTTCCAAAACAATACATTGTATAGAAAACAAAAAAAATCAATAGTTTGTCCGTTGACGTGAAACTTGTACAAACAAAAAAAATCAATAGTTTGTCCGTTGACGTGAAACTTGTACAAAATAACGAATAAAGGATTCATTTAACGGGTGTTATAAAAATAATTCACAGAAATTCATGAATATATACGAATCAAATGACTTTCGAAATTTTCCTATGATTCCAAATTCTATCAATTTCTTTCGCGAGAAACGATCCCGAAGAATACCCCTGTATAGTCCTTCAAATACAGACTTTGCCTTTTTTATACACATATTAATGCCTTATATTTGCGTACATGAATCATCTTTTACGACGCATGGTGATCTGCATAGTTATGACAATAGAGAGAAGAACAAAATCTGTGTTGATTATCGTCGACTAAAATAAGACACAAACAGATGTGCATCATCTTGCCCCAAAATTTTTCAAAAAAATTATGGCAAAGTACCTAATTAAAAAATGTGACTATTTCAACAACAATTTTTGGTGATATTTCTGACAATCTTGCTTAACATTAACTGAGTTTCATTGATTTTTACGTATTTGTGTATTTATGAATCGTTTAAAATTGTAGTCGATATGTTATCCTGTTCCTGACTTGTGTAAACAAATCTCATAAAACATCAATAAAGTATTTATTTATCTATCTATCCATACAAAATGTATCAGAAAAATAAAATAATCATAAGTTGAACAATCATAGGGCCCACAAGTGAATAAGCTCAAAATATGTATATGAAGGAAAAAATTTTATGAAAAATTCAGGCCCCGTTATGTGGAATGATTTGTTTCTCGTAATCATCTGATGAATGAGTACTACTGAGATCGATTTTTGAATATGGGTCATTCTTAAAAAAATACTCATAAGAGGCTTTCTGCATTCCCAATAGAGGACGGTTGCAGACCAGGCAATAGTAGTCGCCCATCTTACTACTGAAAATGGAATCGCTTGAAACTTGTCACAGTACAACTACTGTCCAACTGCTTTGAACTTATCCTGAACCAGGTTCTATGAGAAAGCAAACAGACCTAAGGAAGAGATGTTCAATCGGTCTGCAGGCTGACAATTAGAAGATGTAAAAAATGATCTACTCCTCGGATAGAAGTGTCAAAATCAGCATGTTGAATGATGTTTCAGAAGATCCTAATTTGGTTAGCGGAATGCGAGTTTATTGCGATTGTTGTCAGTTGTCAACACCAAACTGATATCAATCATGATATAAGTTTGGTATTGGGTTAATTAGGGTAATTAATTAATCGATCTCTTTGAAACGTTTTCACTTTCACATCAAACGTTCCGACCTTATCGATTCATTATTCCTTGTTGAAAGTTTTCATTTATTCAGTTATGTTCAGTACAATTTCATTTTTCATACAGCACTTATAACTTGTAATGAAAATACTGTAATAATGTTATTATATAGTTCACAAAAGAGCAACTAATCATTATGTAAATTTCCTTGACAAAATTTGAATTCCTGAGTGAATATTCAAATTCATACATTTTTATAGTGTACTCAGAACGCTGCCAGATTAAAATGCCATCATGAACAACCAACCATTGTCAAGAAAGTTGCAGCATCAGGAGATCGGCAACGTAGCAATTGCCAAGGGCAAGACTCAATAGCTAGTTAGGTTATACTTGATGGCACCAGCTTATTTTCGAAATTCGAGATACATGGGCCTATGCAGCACAATCTATTTAATTGTATAAATAAGTTGAGTTTGTAGTACCTACACTAGTATCTGAATGTCGGTTACAATAATTCCTCAAACTGGTCCAGCTACTGCTCTGGCTCTGATATCAAAATCCTTCCTGAAACGCCCTGCGCACGAAACGCCTAGGTACTTGTAGAAAATGATCCGAGAATAAAAGTTAAACGGCTCATATGTTATAGAGAAATTATCTTTCAACGGTACTACGAGAGAGGTGTGACCGCTTTCGTGCTAGCTAAAATAACCATCCTCAAGAGATAACAAATTTTCTCGGTTCGATATAATAACACCCCTCGGTATATGTATAAATAATTCATAAGAAGAGATCAAATCGAGAAACGGCTTCAACAAGTTCATCTGAATCAGCGTAGGAGTGCCTTACGGAGTTTGGCGTTTCAACAGGCGAAGAAACAACTGCTATGAAATCATGAAAGAGAGCAACAAGTGTTGAAAAATACACTTTTCAGATTAATGGGAAAGGGTGGTACAAGCGCTGAGTATTGAAATCACTTCACCAAAGACATTTCATACCTCATTTCCCCAAAGATATGCGGAACTAACTCATCTCAGGCTCTTGCAACAGCATGAGTTCATTCAAAATAGTTAACAAAATCGCCACATGTATTTCGCTAGAGAAGAATTTCCTCTTGCAGTATAATCATTTTCGTTCATTTTCTAATGACATTTTTCAGTATCTATGGTGAGCTTACTAATTACTACTGGATATTTTTGCTTATACCTCTAATAATGTCTGAATATTGGCAGCCAAGATTCAAATATGTTGTTGTAGCTATTGATGAAGGCTTTCTTATGTTTTGTTTTTTGGTGATTCACAAAAAATCTCGCTGTGGATCTGGTATCATTTCTTATATATTCCGACTCGAAATGTCTCAGATAGCAGATAGAGATGATTGATCACTCAATCGTTAGAAGTTCTATAATTATTATGATCATTCATATCCTTGTAACGACTTGAGTATATCGGATTTACGAACTCCAATTATAAAGATTTGCAGTGTTTCATATAAATATCAGTACATTGGGTCAATAATAACAGATATTTATTTTTATTCGAGCTCACATATTTTCAATGACATCAGTCGAATACTCAACAAACTCTGTAGTTCAGGAAATGAAGCATTTTGGCTCGCAATTTTTTCGTCTGCCATGGATTTACTTACAATTCTCACAGAAGGTAGGGAATAGCTCAAGTATCATTTTCTATATCATGACGCTGTACGCTAGAGCCATGGGGGTGGCTGCCACCCCATCACGGGGGTGGAAATTTTTAATTACATTTTAACTAAGTATAGGAATATGCAGAAAAAAATGTTCCATACGTTTTTGTCGTAAAAGTGATATTTTTTGAGTTATTTAAAGTTGGAAGTAACAGTTTTTTGAAGAAAAAATGGACTTTTTTAAATGTTTTTTTGCAAATAACTCTAAAACTATGCATTTTATCAAAAAAAAAATGTGGGGAGGCAAATTGTAGCTTTTGAAAAAACAAAAACGATGCTTTCTTTATAATTTTCGTACGACACATACGAACTGAGATACAGCAAATTATTGCTTGGTCAAATGTATAAATTGGAAAATTTAAAGCGAAATAACGGAAAAAATATACATTTTTTGAAGAAAGCTCATATAATCTTTTTAAAGTATTCAATTGTAGCTCTCAAACAAATAAAGAAATGTCTTCCTAGCATGAAAATTGACCGACTTATGACCAAAATAAGATCGGTACCCGCTTTTTTCTACGAAAAAAATCTGTGAAAACAACCTCCAAAGTACCCCCTAAGTAAAATTGATCGCCACCCTTCTGTGATTGTCTTTATATATGTACTATTGATACACCCACGAAGTTCAACCAATTTAAAATAGCTAATTTTAGAAAAATTGTAGTTTAAAGAGAAAACATTTTTTTCAATTTCGTGTTTTTAATCCTTTGCTTATAAATATCTCTCAAAATACTAAAGAAACGAAAAAAACGATACAATACCCAATTGTAGCTTTTTTAATGACGAAAATTTTCCTGTAGGTAGATTTTTTGTGAAGTGAATATTCGGCGAGATATAGCCGTTTAACACCTTCATTTACGTTCGAACATCACCTTAGTCAAGCGCTTTAAACTCTCCCCATTTAAAAAATGAGGGATCTTAAGTAATTTCATTCACATAGTCTTATAGCTCTTGAAAAGCTCTACAAAAATGCTTGAAAAACCGATTAATTTTTTTTTTTTGAAAAATTTGAATTACCCGCTTCGGAGCGTAGTGATCTACATAATCGGTATATTCGGCCGTTATACGTTATATGCTCCACTTTTACCATTCATATTGGAAGACAGCGAAGAAGAATCTGCTCGCGTGTGTGAGTGTATAATCCGTTGATTTCTCACCCGTGTATTCTAAAGTTCGAAGACTTTTTCAATGTTTTCGAGGGTTATAACAAGTGTAGGTTGAAAGATTATGAAATTGTATCCTGAAGCATGAAACAATCATTATTTTACTATTTTTACCCATATTCAGGTTTTCAATGTTATTCTTTAATTTTTGACAATTAGGGGTAGTTTTCACCACTAAAAAACAAAAAGCGTACAACGGCACAATATATAAAATGAACTAGAGAGTGTAATAAGCCTAATCCAAAATTTTTGTACAAGTCGGTGCTGGACGAAAAAATTACGAGGTTTTACCATTTTTATAGCTTCATTTTCTGAACTAGTTTCAAATAAAACTCCCCACTTCACTTTATGTTATTTCCAGAGTTGTGAACTGGCTCTCGGAAAATGCTCTCGTAGTGTTTGTTTTTATGCTTCATTGCGCGATATGAATATTGAAGATGTTTTGTTCTTTTTTGCTCAAAACTATGTCCTTTAGTTCAGTTTTCAGTACATCTTTAGTACACCATTTTACCTTTTGTTTTTCACTTATATGACGAAAGACAATGTCAATAACACATACATTCCATCACCATTGTGAGGAATATCTCTTGTTTTATCTTTCGAATTTCAAATACTTCCAATGAAATAATCAATAAATTATATATATATATATATATATATTCTTTGGAAAATTCGAGAGTTTTTTTTGATGTTCGAACACATATTACTTCTGAAAGTCTTGCGAAGCGTTTTCTCGTGAGGCGTTAATAAATTTTCATACACTCCATTTCTGTACAGAAATGAAAGCAGGATTATCAAATCAAAAAACAAATCTTGTACCGGCATACCTTCTCCTCGCTTTTAATTCGATTTTAATATCAGGTTTTAGTCTACAATAAAACGAGATTCACCTCGCAGATAAGATTTCAAATGCTATCATTCCGTTGCAATAACTTATCATTTACTGCAAACACAACAGTCTCTGCATTTTTTTCGTCAGGAAACGACTTCCTACATCTGAGGCTACGTTTAAGTTCTAAGCCGCAATAAAACCGACTCCATAGGCAGCCATAATGCTAATAGATACGGAGCTTCAGTCTGTGCAGATTCCCGATATATCTGTAATTTAGACTTTTTAACCACCATAGATTGATTTATTGTGACGGTTATGTTTTCTCTGTAGGTATTATTCAGTTGTTCCATTCGTGTTTGAGCTTTCTAGATGGAAATAATTCGGATTCAAGCACAAATTCACTTCTGTTATATTGATTCCTGGTTATTGGATGAAGATTGAGTATTCTTCCACCAATTATCAAGAAAAATATCAAATTCATGTTTTCAGTAAGCATGCCGAAATATTCAACGAATTCAAATCATGAATAATGTTCTTACTTTTGAGAAAAGCTTGTGACAAAGATATTAGATTTTAGTTATTAAAATGAGAAATATTCTCGAAAAATATCCCCTGTAAGCTGAATACAATTTTCAGCAATAGTTTTCATAAAACTTCCTTTTTGAACATTTTGGAATGATTTCCCTTGGAGAGATGGATATAGTCGAACTGCTAGTTCATCATCTTTTTTTTTATATGCAGATCCACATGAAAAGAAAGCCCTGTAATGCTCAAAGAACACTTCTTGAAGGGACAAGAAAAACGAATTAACATTCAGTATCACTACTTTTATTCGGGTTTGAAGGCCGTCGTTTTTTGGAATTTCTTCCTGACGTTTCGCTGGCTCGAGTGGCTAGCTTCTTCAGAGGTTCATTCATCTTGGAATTCACTCCGATGACAGTCATCGGAGTGAATTCCAAGATGAATGAACCTCTGAAGAAGCTAGCCACTCGAGCCAGCGAAACGTCAGGAAGAAATTCCAAAAAACGACGGCCTTCAAACCCGAATAAAAGTAGTGATACTGAAAACCTCGGCCGCGAAAGCCTCAACTATTTTGTCGAATTAACATTCACTTTGAATTTTTGAAGTTTGTAAGCTTCAGGAAAAACCTCTTTCCGAAAGGAGTTCCAAAGCTGAGCTGTTCTATTGGAAAAAAAGATCACTGAGCAAGAGAGGTTATTATTATGATTTTTTTTTGTTCAGTCGTTCAGTTTGGTTCAAATGCCTCCACAGGCTCGTCATTTCAGTTAGCTTTCTGATGATCAGGTTGTTTATATGAAAGAAACGTCCAGGACGGAATTCCAAATGTCACTTGTTATCGCATTTTGAAATCCGCATCAAAAGCATTCAACAATTGCCTCGATAATTTGATTGGTATCGACCTCCCAGTACGTATGTACCATCTAATAACTTCTAGTTCTCTTCAAATGGATAATGAGCTCGAACTACCGTAAGCAATTCACAGAACCCTTTCAGAAGCTTTTATCACATTTCTTGTAATTGTTGCCATCGTATATGTGGCTTTGCCATATTTGCAGATAATGAATGAACCAGTACCTGCGATAAAAAGCATTTCACTTCCATTCGTGTTTCATGTTAACAAATAGAAAAATCGTCGTTTCAAGTACAATACCAAGAGCTTATTGTACATCTCCAGGGCATACGAGTGCCGGCGATTTTTACTATCTTGGTACAAAGTCAATGTCACGAAGTGCCATTCATGAATTATGGCCAATGCAAGACAAGTCACGATTGTTACTGCAGAAAAAACGGAAGGTTGGGATTACTTTGCAGGATTATACATCGAGTGTTTCCCACCTTGAAAGATTATTGTACAGTATAATTTTTTTTCAACGTCTGCGGTTATTTTCGAATGAGAGTTTGTGATTTAATATCTGCACAAAACGTTCATGATCTTTCTCAATTCCATTTTTTCAACCTTTATGGAGAAGATCATAAAACTGATTCAATCAAACAGGTATATGAAATACGATTTTCTATGGTATGTTCACTTGGGAAGAATCGAATCGAATCGTGTTTTCCCCGATAATCGTTATACTCGTTTTCAATCAATTACTCATGATATGTTATCCTTTAATTCCCATAATACGCACGTAGATTTATGATTATTTTTTAAGATGTAATAATATTACTATATCTCCTTAGCACAACGAATGTTGCACATTTTTCTCTTAGGATTTATAAAAATCACTCAATTCATATTTGAGATTGACCTGAGCGATCAATGTTTAATGAGCATCCATATTCAACAAGGAATATAGTACAGTTTGCTGTATGGCTCCTGCTAACAACGGCATAACAAATCGCATCAAGTGTTTAGCTATATGCAATAATTATTATTCTTGTTTGAGGAAGCGATTCTATCTCTAAACACATTGTTGTTGAAGTTCTCGACTGTAGTGAATACAAAGGTATGATAGCGGGTGTTCAGTCAAGCTTGTTTCAAAATAAAACTCTTACTCTGCCGAGCTTTAGACAAACTTCATATCTCCTCTAATAAGATATAATTGAGTGAAAATATAAATGTCTCTAAGGGCTGGCACTTTAAGTCATAGTCTTAACAGTTCGTTAAAATTATCGGTGCTGAGAATATATACCACATACTCTCAATTGGGTTAAGGGACAATCTTAGCACCGATTATTTTAACAGATTATTAATCAGTTCGTAAAGTACCAGCCCTAAAAATATTGAATTATATACTCAACTCACAGGTAAATTCAGTAATGATAATTACTCACTATAATTTGTATATATACGTCCCTCAAATGCATGTCAAGAATTTTGACAATGTTATTGAAGTTGCTGTATTACTCCGGTGGTAAAAAGTTTTGTTTCAGATATTTTTTCAATCAAATATACAGAGTCTTTGAGAAATATAATCGAATGAGTCTCGGTAGTGTAGTGGTTAGCATATCTGCCTATCAAGCGGAAGGCCAGGGTTCGAATCCTCGCCGGGCCACCGTGCTGGGTAATCGCACGTTAAAAGGTAAGGCCTCGTTGATCCATTGCTCGCACAAGTTTCGACTTCTGAGGGTTGACGTTCGTCAGCTGGTTAACGAAAACGAACAATTTTAGAACAACAATTTTTAGAGAAGAAATGAATACATTTTCTATGATTTCCATGACATTTATATTCATTTTCCTCAAGAAACCTCTACATCCTTGAGATAAAATTCAGATGATATTGCAATGTATGTCTAGAGACCGAGTTTTCAATGCCAAATATCTATCAGATAAAAATAACCAACAGTTTTCATCCTTGTCACTGCCAAACATTAGTCACGCGCACCCTCTCATTTTTTTCATCTGTTTGACAGATAACTCACTTATCCTTGTATTGAAAAACGGGCCCTTAGTGTTAGTGGCCTTGGTGTTAGTGTAAGTTCACACATGAATGCCTTGAAATAAATTCAACAATCTTATCTCATAATCTTTTTTATCTCATAGTTAGTGGTAAATTCGATGGTATCATTTGTAATTCTGTAAAAAATCTGTTTTAAATTTTTCTGCAGTGAAGATAATTGAACACTCATCTACAAACCTCAATTGGTAATGTGTTTTGCAAATTATGAAAATTGCAAATAGAATAGATCAAACTGGTATACACAATTTGTTTAGTCGTTATTGTTGATGGTTTCCAAGAACTCAATTATTGTCGTCTGTCATTTTTTGTTGAACATCCTGAATTGAGTTTTCATCAACTCAAAAGAGTAGATAGATTTAGTTGCAATTTATCCGCAAGGGTAGACAAGATAGATCAAGAACTTAATTTTTTTAATTCTTCGGTAAATTACAATTCATATAGTGTAACACTTATTTTCCAAATTTTTTATAGACTACTAACAGCTGATTGTACCGACTTTTTCTTATGGGAGTACTAATCTCATGGGCCATTAAATGTCATTCAACTCACTGCAGCGATTGCACCACTAAGAGATTATTAAACATTTATTTAAAAGTCCCTTTGTTGATGGCCTCATAGGCAAGAGTTAGTGCAATCGGCTGTAAATCACAGAGATAATAGCGATGAACAATCAAACCAAAACTTTTTTGCACTCCTATTCTTCCTCTTTATTGTGTAGACAAATATATATTTTATGATTCGCATTGCCGGAAACGTTACTGGCTACATCGAATTTCTTCACCATCGTATCGAAAGCTTTTTGTGGCGAAGTAGGCGAAAATATTAGTTTGGATGATCAAAAAATCTCATAGTGACCCCATAGCTACCCATAGCAGACCGTATTACTGAAACGATTTAGAAGTTGGCAGAGTATTTTTCAATATTTTCTATAAAACGTCTGTCATCATAGAAAATAAAGAATATTGTAGTCGACGATAAAATGCTTTATTTCCTTGGATATTAATTAAAAAAATTATCATATTATGGAAGTTACTTTCGTTGCTAAGGAAACAATGTAAAACTCAAAGCGTCAAAATGCAGAAAAATTTTGTATCTTTATGGTCTGCGTGGGTTAAATATATCCTAGCGTGTAGTTGAAAACTAAACGATGAAGATACAGTGATGAACTAATATGATATGAAGCGATCATGTAATGATCGCTATTAATACACGAGCATTAACCGCTATACGAAACGAGCCGAAGGTGAGTTCCGTATAGTTTATGCGAGTATAGCAATAACAATTACATGAGAGTTGCATACGCTATTCTTCTACACCCGATAAATTATGAAAAACTATACATATTAAATGTAAATTTTTATTGTGGGTACACTGATCTGGAAGTCAAAGCAATATCAAAATCTATTTCATTATTGCTAGCCTCAATACAGTTCAATATTGTATTAAAAATGCTGATTTTATTCTGAACCGAATTTTCAAAGTATCCTTCCGCAAATATGGATTGGATTTCCAATTAATTGAAAATCTGTATCGTAATGAAAAATCTGTATCACAATGAGCTCATCATGATACATATTTTTCATTGCGATACAGATTTTTCGTAATAGACCTCATTACGAAACAGATAATGGGCCGACAACTGCACTATAAAAATTATAAAAACTCAGCAGCGTGTTCATATCTCCGAGTCTCATTACTATTATTTCGTATATCGCACAAATCCTCCAAATCATGCATCTTGATAAGCTCCGACACGCTTCGCGAAACGTGGGTAGCACGCTTTTAAAAAGACGTCTGAAGCAGTGAAAGTGAAAACTGAAATCCGACGGTGTCTCACGCACGCAATGGTTTTGGCCTTCTAAAACTCAATATTCTCAGTTTGTTGCACATTCAATATTGACTTCTACGATTCTTCTTCAGAAGAAAATTAACATTGGCAACGACCCACCAAGATCGCTCGTGGAGAAATATGAACTTTTCGTCCTCAGCAAAAGGAATAGATTGAAAGCTAGTTATGTAGTCGAGAAGAGTTGGTAGTCTCTACGGCAATTTTATGTTGACTAGCAATGGTGATAATAATTATTGAAACAAGAAATAACTGAGGGGTTTCGGTTCGGACTTTAAATTTTATATTTTTAACTCTATTGAAACCAGTTGCCAAGAATTGAAAAAAAAAAATACAAATCAAATAAGGCAATTCAATCCAAACAAAAGGTTGAAATGGATTTTTGGTCAAAAAGGTTTGATTGGTCAAAGAAAATAATATAAAAAAAAAAATTGAGATATCGAGTATGAAACGGCAGTCAAAAAATTCTTAAATAAAGAAACATATGAAGTAATATGAACCAATATGTTGAATATGTTGAACCAAGTACTCAGCTACCAAGTTAAGTGTACTCACGACGTTTTGATCGCTTCGGATGATGACTAACAACGAGGTATGGTTCTTCAAGAATGTAGGCGACTTCCTTGAATTGTCTCTTGAACCAGTGCTTCTCCCTGTGTATGACCTCAGGTTCAGACCATCTAATGTTGCGATGGTTCGTCCAAACATGCTCCGCTTTTCCCGATTTTCTGGTTTCTACTCGTTGCGTATTTTTCTTGTGTTCGCACATTCTCACTTCCACTGGTCTTCTGCTTTCTCCTATGTGGGATTTGCTGCACTCGTATGGTATACGGTAAACGCAGTAGTTGTTGGTGTCGCTGTTTTTATTCGGTGGTCGAATTTTTGTGAGCTGGCTGCGTATTGTGTTCCGTGATCGAAAACAGACTCTGACCTTGTATTTCCCTCCCATTTCCTTGATCCTTTCTGCAAGTCCTTTCACGTAGGGGATGGAAAGAACTTGTTGTTCCAATGTCTCCTTGGCATTACTTTGGTTCTTCTGGGCCAATGTCTGATCACTAACTTCTTCGAGTAGCCGTTCTTCTGAAGATCCTTCCTTATGTTGTTCAGTTCCTTCTCGAGACTTTCTTAGGTATTGCATAGATTGACTGCCCGATCAATCAGAGACTGGACGATTCCCCGCTTCGTAGATTGATAGTGGTTAGATTGCTCATTCAGGTATTGTCCAGTATGAAATAACTGTTGAGAACATAAGTAGAATGACACTCCTGTTGGGGGATTGTTAATTTCAATTGCCACTTTCCCATTGATTTATTACAAGTTAGTTTGCGTGTATGAAATTCCGAAATATCTTAATATTTTCTCTGTAGTAACTTTGGATTTTTTTAATCTGCCACATTGTCAAGTATCTAAACAACAAGGTATTGGATAGAAATATATTTTTTCTAAACTCGCACTATAATAATACACTTATATGTCCATAATCCGTTTCATAACGATATACATTATGAAACGTATTGAAAATATGTATCGTAATGAAAAATTTGTGTCATAATGAGCTCATTATGATACCGAAAATTCGGCTCAGAATAAAATCAGCATTTCCACTACAATATTGAACTCTATTGATTGAGAGACTAGCGATAATGAAATAAATGTTAATATTCCTTCCACTTCCAGATCAGTGTGACTCACAATACAAATAAAAGTATAATATTTAAAGTTCTTCATTATTTATCGGAAATAAAAAAAAGTGTATGCAACTCTCATGTGATGGTTATTAATACACTCGCATAAACCTTGACAAAACTCACCTTTGGCTCGTTTCGTATCCCGATTAATGGTAGTGAACTAATAACCATCACTACATGATCGTTGCATAATATACTATTATATCAGAGCAATCCTGATTTTTTGTATGGTACGCACTGGACAGTTTATTATCCTTTTCATTATTTTTCAAACTCCTTGACGGCGTCAACTTGGAGTACTATTGGTAATCTCTTCCCACACGAACACTATCTTTCAACTGACAATGTGTCGAGGAAATTGAGACTTGGCAGCATGGCTTGTGTTGTTATGGCCTTGTAGTATATCCCGAACTATCTTGAATTCAACTTTGAGACATCGATATCTTGCAGAAAATTCGGAACTGATAGAAAAACAATAACCTTGTCATATACGCATTTTGGTAGCTTCAAGAGAAACTTAGTTATTGGACGGAGCATAATCTCACCGATACCTTCACGATAATATGTGCTATGAAAAATAGCGAGAAATTTGCATGAGATAGGATATGGTTTATATTACATATTGAGGGACCGTTCGACGTACTGCATGCCTCATTCGCTACGACGGATGCTAGATTCATAATAATAATAACGGATACCGCCTCTCTCATAAAATTAGAAATATCTCATAAAGTACGAATTCTCTTGGTTGTCGTGCCGCCTATAGCATACTGCAGGAATGCAGGCCGAAGACTGGTTTCCCAAAAAGGACATGACTCTAAATTGTTTTAAAAGTATCCTGTTTGTATGGTAATATCAGATATACATCATAATTAAAAAACAAACAGCCATCGTTCTTTTCGGCTGTTCCAGATTGAATAATACACTTCTTTTCATTTTTGGTTGGCGATGAGCGATTATTTATTTTTATTTAATCAGTCTACAGGGTGTCTCAGAATTTCAAATTTCCACAACCAATGGAAATGGAAACTTGTAGACTTTCTCTAAAAAACGCTATCGAAATCGGTGGTGTATACATATCTGTATTACAAATAACTGGAATAAATGAGGCATCACAAAAGTATATGAATTCCTTAATGAATGTAGCAAAAGGCCCCAGGGTTCGAGAAACAAGTGAATAAAATGATACAACAGGCGCATCCACCACCGAAAGTCATTTATGTAAAATATGTAAATATTTTTCATTTTCTCGATTTATAAAAAATAAACACAGGAAGTTTTGAATATATCGTAGTAAGAGAAGTATCGCAGCAAAATAGTATTCAGACGTGAAGCAAACTTTTTCATTTTGTTTTTCTTTAATAAAGTTGGAGTGCTATATTCTAAGGGTCAGTTTTATAGGTTCAGTTCAGGCCACCGTGCTGGGATCGCACGTTAAAAGTTGAGGCCTCGTTAATCCATTGCTCGCATATGTTTCGACTTCTGAAGGTTGACGTTCGTCAGCTGGTTTACGGATCGAACAATTTTAGAACAATTTTTTTTATATAAAAGGGAAAAATACATACACTTATGTATGCAATTGCAATTATTGAATATTGTTCAAGTCGAAGTTCAGTGCGACACGTTTTCAACCGTATTTTATTTCTCATATTCATCTCTTGAAATATTGGATTTATTAGCGAAATTTTTGGACACCCTTTTTATGGATTGCTGTGTAGTAAGTAGTTCACATTTTTTTAAATGAATACCAATGAAGAAGTGTCTTGAAATTATTCATTCATTTTTTGCGATGCGTTAATTGCTGTTCCATATTTTCAGGAATAAGCTTTTGTCAAAATATTTATCGACATCAAGTATTTGTATCAGGTTGGTTTCTTCAGCATGAACTATTTTTCATTATATATTATTTATTTATCATACAATTGGTATACACGAAAAGATTCATTTTCAGATAAATATTACCTCCACAATCACCAACTGTAACAACGAAGCAACGCATTATTATTTATATAAAAAATTCGTAATTATAGAAATCCTTGACAGGGTATAATGATGGATTACAGCGGAAAAGAAAACGCAAGCAAACCATCATTTACTTTCGTTGAGCTTCAATATTAATGCCTTCTTGAATACTTACATTAAAGAGGTTTCCGTTTACATTTCATGTGAGTCTTTGAGAATGTTCCCCGCAAGGTCTTTTTAGTCTGATACCTTCAATAAATGTATTGTCATGATAGAAAAGTTGAGGGCTGAGTATCTCAGGCTGCATGTTACGGCATCAAATTTGTTGTTTCCCTTCTAATTTTGTTTTACTTTCGATTTTTTTCGGAGGAAAATAAGTGTGGAGAAGTGTGGAAGTATCTCCAAGCAGTCTATATAGCCACTTTCAATAAGTACCAATCGGAATTTTGATTTATTATACAAGGATAATTTAAAAAAATAATCTCTCCAAGGTTCAGGGTAAAACGGCAAAACTTCTATTCCTCAACAAAGAATTATCCTGAATTTTCAACAAATTCATTATTTTTTGTCCTGCCCTGTATACTGTATGATGAGAAACCAATTGATATAGAATGAGATGAGTGGATTATATCTTTTTCTCAATCAGAATACACTTTCAAAAATATTTTTTTATGAATATACATATTTTGTCCTTTTCCTTCAGTCGTTTATACCAACACACACAACTCGACTATAATTTATCCTAGATAGATTCAAATTTCGAATAAAAATATGTCTTAAATGCTTTAGGTGATAAATATGGTGATAATCGATTCCAGAATTTGAAATATCGTTTGTTTTGAGTGAAACCCAATGACTTTTTTTCAACAAATCAACTCACCCTCGTATTCTGACTGCGTACATATTGCATTGCATTATTACTTCAAATTGTTGCTTTTCACTTTTACGGTTGATCTACTCAGAAGAATGCTCGTTCACGCTTTGAAATTAAAATTGAAATTCCGTTGGTTTTCTTGAGCAAACACGTTTCTCAATTGTTCTTTGATGGTACGAGTTTTATTCTACATTTGTGGCTTGCTTGAATCAATCTGTAACACGACACGAGAGCGTGAGGTTGAAAGGGAAATTATGACAAGACTTGCAAACGTAAAAGAAATAATTCTAGAAGTACACTACAGGGATGCACAGCCAGCGTTCAGCCATTCGTAAATACAGTAGGACACATTTCTCAATTCATATTTTCCACCAAAAGCATACGAATAGAGTCGAGACATGCACACTTCCAAAATTTTTGTATAGTGTAATACTTTTCAAGAAGTTAAGCATGAAAAAGAGGCTAGATAATTAAAACATCAGTTCATTGATATCCAACTCCAGCCATTCTAGATGAAACAATCCCTTCCAGACCAAGTTTCTACTTCTTTCACTACATTCCTATTCAAGATCAAAGTATTCGCCTCGATCCTTGATATTTCATTTGATGACAAACTGAGACATTTCAATTTCTTCAGTCTTCGGAAGATGAACATCTACTAAGGATGAAAGGTTGTTATGAAATAAATGTATTTCCAACTGCTCAGGATGACTCACAACGTCCTGTATGAAAATCCGATCAATACTGTTATTGTCCAGATTCAAATTCATCAGTTTTGGAAGATTTTCCAGGCTACATCGTCGATGAGTGATATGTTGCTCATCGAAAGTCTGAGAAGAGTCAATCCAGGTAAATTCCTGAATACCCCTCTTGGAATAGTTTTCAAACTGTCCTTCGACAAAAATCAAATTTCAAGTGATGGTAAATTGCTGCCAAGGGATATTTCTTCTTTATCATTGTCGCTGATGACGAAATTTTTCAGTTGCAAGTATTTCAAGGTGGAATGATATTTTCTATCAAAACCTTTCTCAAACCAGTGCCATACCTAAACGCAGATGTTTGATTCATCTAAACTTCTAGTTCGTTATCAACAATTCGGGGAGGTTCTGAAAGTTCTAGAGAGATGTATTCAAGTCGGACAACTTTGTAACTCAACTACAATGCGTAATTAGAGTTTTTGTTACGCACGAAGATTCAACAAAATTATATAGTACGTTCAATTCTGAAACAATGAGTATAATAAACAGATTTCGAACACTCCGACCACCACGATTACATTCAGGACCGGTTTTTCAATGCAAGATATCTATCAGATGAAAATATCCAACAGTTTTCATATTTATCTCTGCCAAACATTACTCCCGCTCACCCTTTCATTTCTTCCATCTATCTGACAGCTCACCTATTTATCCTTGTATTGGAAAACTGGGCCTCATTATCATCAACATAGGAGCTCGGAATACGAATTCGTCAAATTATCTGAATTTTGATCAATTTTGTGTATGCTTGCTCATCTGAGGAGAAGGAATTGAACTCGAATCATGCCGAATCTCGGAAGCATACGCAATATAAAAAATTAATGCAAATGATTAATAAAATCGTTTCCTCACCCTCATCGGATTCGATGTGGAATCAATTGCCAAAAGTTCTTCCCAAAGAAATTTTCATTAGCTGAAGATTGACAATTCAGTCCCAAATTAGTAAGGAAAATATCTAAAACCAGTACTCTTTGAACATTTAAAACCGCATTCAAAGATTCACTGTCAAAATCTGATTTGATTCATTCTTGGTAATTTTCACCACACTTTATGGATTTGATACCAACAAGTGACACATGCCCAAAACATGCATTCATGGGGGACACTGGGGTTATTATTTAAAAAAATGTCACTCAGGCGTTATTACTCTGATATGTATCACCTTGTATGTTCCAAAAACTTCAGTGGAAATTGGGCATGTGATTTTTGTTAATATGGTTTCGGTTGGTTGCTTTTCAAAATGTTTCTTCCATTAACCAGCTGACGAACGTCAACCCTCAGGACTCGATTCACGAGCGAGCAATGGATTAACGAGGCCTTACCTTTCAACGTGTGATTCCCAGCACGGTGGCCCGGCTCAGAATTGAACGGTCTTCCGCTTGATGCTTACCACTATGCTACCGAGAACCACGAATATCATTATTATACTCGAATAACTTATCAGAGACCAATCGCTCAAGGCCTTCTAATAAAATGAATACCAAAAGGAAGGAAAAGAGCAAAAACAACAACAGCATAGCTCTTCAAATAGTTCACAATTACGTTTCGAACAGGCGCCAAGGTCGCAAAGTGCCCATTATCTGCTCACATCAACCTTACAATCTTAAATATGTCTGCAATTAACACAAGGCTGTGATGGTACGTTGCCCACGGTCTTCATCTAGTTCAATGTCTGACATTTTCCTGTCTTTCATATGGCTGCTTCGAAGAAATATTTTCGTCTCGTCTGCTTACATGGTTGTTGAAAACACGTTTAATGCGATTTGGTTCCATTACTTTGTGATCATCCTCAGAACAGCATTATGCATTTTTTTGAAGGAACAACTGTCCCTCGAAACTTTGGGTCATAACTATTTTTTTCATTCTCCTCAGTTTTTCTGGGTTGTTAACCTACCACAATCTGAAAAAAGAAGAATTTATATTAGAATCTATACAAGTGTAGAAGGGCGTTAACAAATAAACGGTACCTTCTGAGTGGAGCACGTTCTAGTAGTCAGCAACTTCTGTTATAACTCTTTACCTATCAAAAAAAAAATACAATAACTGATAATTATCGAATACCGTTTTCAAAAATTCTTCACAAATATTTCTCTTTCAGTTTTTTTTTGTTAATCTGTCAAAAATTTGATATTTGACATATATGTTTGTCTTTCAAGAAAGGTAGCCATATCCGACTTATATCAACAGAACTGTTTGAGATGTAAGTATCCTCAAGCAATATAATGAAAGTAGATTCCTTCAATTTTCGTGTCCTGCTATTGCCTTCCTTTGTCATTTGAGTGAGTTGTTCTGATAATTTAGAGCCACCAATCTGTCTGTTCTTGATGTGGTTTTGTGTTCACTTTTTCGCACTTTCAAAGGTCTAGATGTTCCACCGATTTATTTCTGACAGCACGAACAAGGAATTTGATGAATACATATCTTTGTATTTACTGTTATGTTGGTTTAGTGTGTGGTATTTTTTGTATTTCCTTTTTCATTTTTTATGGCTTCGGCGTTTCAACTGCAATATTTGTTTCTTGATTTTTTTTCTCAATCAACAAAATCATAAGTTACGAAATATCTTGCACCGTTCAGTTTGGTTTGCTATGTCCGTTTGATCCACAGAATTAAAAAACTGTGTGGTTTCACTTCCATTTGAAAGGTCAATAAATCGTATCTTTCCATGTTTGCAAGTATCCACTTTTATTCTACGAGTGAAAATGTCTCTTATTCACGCGAAAATCATGCATTTTCCTGCTGTTCTTTCCTTATTATATATAATAATTATTATTTATTTATTCTTCAAGACGTTAACAAAACGTATACGACATGTCTGTCAAAACAACATCAATAAGATCGTCACAAAAATCGTGCATATAAAGTAAAAAATGTACGTATATGAAAAGGTAAACGTATTTAAGTATATAAAAAGGTTTAAAAGAAGCTCAAGAAAATCATTTATGTGAAATGGAAGAGAACTCCAGATCCCAATCAATCGAAAGTGTCCGAAAAAAATTCATTAACACTGTAATAAGCCTTAGATAGCAATAGAGCTTTAATTTCTCTTTTAAATGTCGAGATGTTCATGGTTCTATAGCGGTTAGGTAGGTGTTTGAAGAATCTTATTCCCATATACCTGGGGGACTGTTCGAATTTCTTAGACCTATGCCTAGGGATACTTAACAATTCAGCATGTCTGGTAGGGTAGCTGTGGTAGAAAGAACTTTTGGTCAATCCATCTATGTTTTCCCGAATATATATCATACATTTGAATATATAGATGCAAGGGAATGTTGGGATTTCATGGGATATGGAAAATTGTTTTCATGAATCCCGCCATGGTATACTGAATAAATTCTTAATATTTTTTTTTGAGAAATGAAGACCCTATTTTTGTTTATAGCATTACCCCAAAGTACCACATTGTAACTTAAGTGACTATATACTAGACTGTAATAAACTTCCAGGAGTGCCTTCAAGGGCATAGAGTTTTTTATTCTAGAAATGGCATAATATGCTTGGTTTATCCTTTTACAAGTGGCGTCAATGTGATCATACCATCTCAAACTGTCATCCACCATAATTCCTAGGAATTTTGTACAATTTGTTGAAACCAGTTGCATTCCGTTGATGTCTAACACGAATGAATGCTTGGGAAGACTATTGATGCAACTGAAATAAATTAATTTTGTTTTGTTCAAATCGACAATAAGATTATTCAATACGCACCAGTCTAAGGAACCTGATGTTAGCCTCTTTGTTGTTGATTCTAATTCTTTCTGCCTCCGTGCTGAGACCGCTAAAGAGGTATCGTCAGCAAAGAGAGTTAGGTTATTGCTATTGATGTTGAAATAATTTGGAAGGTCATTGACAAATAAAAGAAAAATCAGTGGTCCCCGCACAGAACCCTGGGGAACACCCGAATTTATTCTATAATGCTCCGAAACTTCTTCCTTTATCTTGACAAACATTTCACGGTCTGGTAGAAAATTCATGAGCCATTCTAAAAATACACCCCTGAATCCCAAAATTATACAGTTTGTTTTCAATAAAGTCGTAAGTTAGACAATTATTGAAAACAACAGGTTGGTTCAACTCAATTCAGAAGTAATAATTGGAAGCTCGTGTCGTGATAATTTTATCCCTCGAAATCACCAGTATGAGATTGGAAATTTTTTGAAAATAATATTACCTTTCCAAGAGGCGACGATAATTTCAAAAATTTTTTACTCTCAAATATATTGAGTGGTAAATTCATTGCAACACGACGTTAAAAATGTTCCAAATACTAGGTCTGAACTAAAACTGTTCAAGAATATCCGTGGGTAATGAGGACAGAACAGCAGAAACATGCACCAATTTCGCGTTAATGAACCAATTTTACTAATTAATTAGAAGTGAATATTTAAAAGTATTTCATGTGTCTTATATACACATCCAGTTCATCCTAAAACGAAGCTTGAAATTTCACTGTAGACTATGTTTCTGAATACATGGATACCCTCAATGTCATACAATAAATATTATAAGTCACCGATATGCAAAATGTGTTTAATTGAATCCTTGAAATTTTCGGGAGATTCTTCGAATTCGGATATGACACTTTTCGCGAATGTTTCAAAAGCTGAATCATACCCCAGTAATCTGGTCTCGTACAAAGGAGGGGCGAAAAACCACCTTCATTTCAGTGACCTCTCACAGCCGCCAATCCACCATCCATTGTTTCCATCCCGGACCTCTCAACGTCTAGAAATACGTCGTGATTCATGTTTAATCATTATTTCCTGCGTCTTGCGATAATGGTCGAGGTTGTTTACCTGTGTTCTCTCCAATAAATAATAAAGGTGTCGTCAAAATTTATGTTGATAGGTCCGTGCACCACACACATGCACACAACAACGGAGAAGAAAGGAAAAGAAGGCTGCGCACACCTTTGCCGGTACTTAGAAAACCGCCTACGTACGATTTTATGCGTCTGCCTACTTGTCTTGGTCTATTTGCGGTCACATGCATTATTTATGAATGCAAGTGTGAACTGATGAGCAAACCTTCCAGCTAATGTAATAATGGTAGGTAATTTCGTTATTTGTGCGAACCTATGGACGCCTGATGGTGTCTCGTCTAACCCGAATGGCATTCGATGTAAGTCCGAAATAGATTTCGTGGAACTGTTGATCACATAAATGCTTCTCATCAACGGAAATTCATCGAATTTCAGCAAATGTAATTGGTGACGTTTGGAATTCAACTATCTGAAAGTAATTTGGACCATTGAAGTTTGAGAGGACACTCGTGTAACTCGTTAAAGGAATTACGATCGAATCGAATAAAAGTGGCTAGAACTTTCAATGCTAAGAAAACTCAAGTCAAAAAGGGATGTATGGATAATTCTTCAGTTATGGAAACATTCGTGGTTATAGAAGAAATCAACATCTTCAATACTTTCAAATATTGATGAATTATAATACTCATCATGTTTCTCTAGCAGTAATATACTGTTATGTGATAAATAAGTTTTATTGCCACTCTTCAAAAATTATTAATGTTTCATCTGTGTGAACCCAGAACGTACAGGCTAATGAATTCGAGTTCAAATATGAATACTCTCAAAGCAGTTATGTTCATTAGGGGATCTCTTTATGTTGTTTATCTTCATCCAGATGTAAATGAGTGATCTCGTAGGAGAAAATCACCTCAGTAGATCAATTTCTTTCCCTGGAATAAGTCTACATAATAGAACCAAACATGTTCTAGCGATATATATGTGTATACGTCACCCAAACTCAAAATCCAGAACTATACCATGAGGTTCGATATTCTTGAAAGTGAACTCATTTGAATCATGTGGTACCAGAAATCAGAATTTCCATGTTCGAAATGATTGCATTCACGAATCCAATGTCAGACAGCAGTTTCGACCCACCAGGTCTCATCAGTGACACTTGGCCACACCGTGAACACAAACATTTCGAACTATCTACTCCTTGCGAAGTAAATCTATGAAACTGGTGCATATGGTGTAAACCTCCAAGGAGCAACGCCTCATGTGGTACCAGAAAAATTCGGCTCGAAGGACTGAATTTTGGGATATTGAGGAGTTGAACTTGAAGTTTGTCATGAGGTTTCTTGCTTGGTGAAAATCAGCAACATCTTTGTTTGACAACTATATTGTACAGATGTTCTACTATCCAATTTGGAATACCTTATCGTTTTTATGCCATTCTCAATAATAATAATTATTCTACTGATGAGCCTTATTGATTGAATTCAGGTATTTGGTTTTGATGTTGTTTTTCACCTTGATTTCGGAATGCGAGAAGTGCATAAAATGAAGATACCGCTCTCTCGATACCTACCAATCGTTTACGGTTACTTTATTGCAAATCATCACGCAGTGCGGTGCGATATTAATTCCCGAACATCCTGTAATATACAGTCCACTCGTAAACATAATGCAAGGCCATGCACGTACAAGATGGATGCAACCTATGACCGCCGTCTTCTAGCTATGACTAACCAACGAACGTGTGCGGATAGCTGTGCAGGATATATTTATTCAAATGCAGTGCCATCCTCCAAACAATAACAGCAATAATAAAACACTTTCGTCGTCCATTAGCGTAGATGCTGAATATATTGATTTCAATTCTGAAATTATTGGACTAGAATTCGTCATAATCTTGTTTAAAAATGGTTGAAAATATATTTGGAAACATGGTTATTTCTTTGGAACAAACAAAGTTTCGTGAAAATGTTTCTTGCCTTTTTCTTCTACGATTGAAAAAGAATGAAGTCCAAAACTTCCATGAAAGCAGTAACATAAAAAAAATAAGAAATACTCTCCTATGATATACTTACGCGTATATCATTCATGACAATATTCGTGTATTGAAATATCTTTTAATATATTGATATTTTGATCATAATATGATATTCGAAACGATCATTTATAGCACTGGAATAGATGTGTGCAAGGCAGTCAACAGAACAAACAAATACATCCAAAAAAAGCATCTAATTGTGGCAGGAATGGCACTTACAGATTAAACTCAAGAAGAAATACGAATTGGGGATAGTCATGCTAAGTGTATACAGATATAGTGTATGGCTCGTAAGTCTAGTAGAGTTTGGATTGGTGACTTTTTCATTTCATTAAATTCTCTGTTATTTTTTATTCGATTCGGTGAAACACGTCAAATTTTTTGCAAGAATATAAAACACCTCTTCCAGTGCCAGATGAATGGTGATAAGGTACATCATAATTAGATGTCCTATGCCATATGGGTGTGTTACTCCAGAATCCACGAGTACTTTTTTTTAAACTAAATTAAAATTTAAAATTCAAATAATTCCTAAATATAAGGTGCTGGCACTGACAGTAGTCTTCCTGAATGACACCTGAACTAATGTGTAATTTTTTATCAGTAAAACCACCACAGAGAGTAGTACCGTATCCGAAATCGACCCACTATCTCCTTCAGTTCCATTTTCAATGAATAATAATGTTATATTCATCAAAGAACGGAATAATGATACAAATTTTGTATCAAAACTGACAGGAATATTTGCTAGGCGGAGATAATAGAAGCCTCTATAAAAAAATTTTTGACTTGTCTGTTCAAAAAAAACAACAGAATTTGATTTTATAATCATGGAGAAGATTGGTAGTCTGATAACATTCTCGTTGATCCATTGCTCGCACATGTGTTGGCTTCTGAAGGTTGACGTTCGTCAGCTAGTTGACGAGAAAAAAACATTTGACCGTATATATATATATATATATATGATGCGTTGTTTTTTCGGGTTTCATTCCGTGTTCTGTGGTTTTGATCCTCTGAAGGATAATTCTCACAACGTTTCGGCAAAGTCTCATTTGCCATCTTCTAGGTGATGTCTTGAGTTTCGATCTCCGAACTCGACTAATTAATTCGAGTTCTACTTCTCAATATATAGGGGTGATCATTGATGGTATCTTTGATCTGGGCCCCTCCCACTTTCTTCGTTGGTCCGCCTGCATTTGTCATCGTGTCTGGGTAATTACGTGGTAAGGTCCGATATTGTTCCTCTGGTGTAATCGGCTTGTCTTTGTTTAGTGATATAATGGATTTCCACGTTCTAGGTAATCTTTGGGCGTCGTCTCTCTTGTTCATGCTACTCGGTCGTTTCTCAATTTCGATAGCCTCTCTGATTGTTCGAGAGTAGAAGTTTTCATCGCTTGCTAATGTTTTTGTGTTTTTGAAATTGATGGTATGTCCTGTCTCCAATACGTGACATACATTGGAGACAGGACATACCATCAATTTCAAAAACACAAAAACATTAGCAAGCGATGAAAACTTCTACTCTCGAACAATCAGAGAGGCTATCGAAATTGAGAAACGACCGAGTAGCATGAACAAGAGAGACGACGCCCAAAGATTACCTAGAACGTGGAAATCCATTATATCACTAAACAAAGACAAGCCGATTACACCAGAGGAACAATATCGGACCTTACCACGTAATTACCCAGACACGATGACAAATGCAGGCGGACCAACGAAGAAAGTGGGAGGGGCCCAGATCAAAGATACCATCAATGATCACCCCTATATATTGAGAAGTAGAACTCGAATTAATTAGTCGAGTTCGGAGATCGAAACTCAAGACATCACCTAGAAGATGGCAAATGAGACTTTGCCGAAACGTTGTGAGAATTATCCTTCAGAGGATCAAAACCACAGAACACGGAATGAAACCCGAAAAAACAACGCATCATACTTCGTCCGTGAGAATCTTCATGCTAACATATATATATATATATATATATATATATATATATATATATATATATATATATATATATATATATATATATATATATATATATATATATATATATATATATATATATATATATATATATATATATATATATATATATATATATATATATATATATATATATCCTCGAAGAAACTGAAATGTTAAAGTGATTAGTAATACACGACGTGATTTCACAAAATAGTTTCACTGTAATCAATGGACCGTAGTCGCTCTACATATATCACTCTTCACAGTATGCTTAAATAGTAGATCGGTAACCTCCTCATACCGACCCGATTAGTAAGTAATCTATCCCAACATTCTCCGATTAAAAAAATCTTCTTCGTACGTCACTGATTTCTCGCATGCACCGTTGCCAAATGTACGATGATTATCATATTTGTATATCGGAGAAAAAGTCAGATAGGCCTTCCTTTCATAAATTTTATTTTTGTATAATTTTGACTTTTCATCTTGGAATTCCGACTTCAGAGTCGACATTCAGAAATTCAAGTCAGTTCAACTCCTACCTCTATCTCAGAATTCCGACACTGAGTCATATTCAACAGGTCGCACTCAAGCTGTATATGTTGGAGGAGAAGTGAGTAATAGTCTTCAGATTATTAGAGGAGTTCCCAAGGCCCAGTCCTTGGACCTTTTATTTTTCCTGGTATGCATTGATTATCTGTCAGATCACATGAATATTTTGAACGATTATATCGACACTCTGATGTGTATGCAGATGATACATTTATTTCAGATACGCAAAAATGGAATATGAAACATGAAAACTTATCCGTGATTTCAATTTTGAAGCATGTCCAAAACTACCCAGCCAACACATCTGTGACATGACATCCCTGCGATGTCACCATCAAGTAACACTGAGACATTACTTTTGTTAGGTCGCTGCGATGTACACATTTGGCATGTAACTATTCCGATATCGAGTTGATGTGATATTTGTGACATCCAGTAGATATCGCTCTTATGATGTCCAGTAGATGTCGCTCTTATGATGTCCAGTGTATATAATTCTGGTAATATCCATGAAATATCAATGATACAGAATACATGCCTGCCAATATTTCTGGATAGATTTCAGAATATATCCCACATATTAAAGGCAGAAAGTACTTCGCAGATTGATAGCGAAATAAATCGCAGAGTCATCGCACATCTTGTCGCAATTACGTCGCAAAATTGATCTCAATTTTGTCACAAAACTTGTCACAATTTCGTCACAAAACTTGTCGCAATTTCGTCACAAAACTTGTCGCAGTTGTGTCACAGGTGATGTCGCCTAAGTGTGACATCGCGACATGTGAGCGACGTAAATGCAAGTTCCGTGCGACAAGTTTTGGGACGTCACACGCCTCGTCGTGATATCGCAGGGACGTCTCTGCGATGTAACTGTGTTGGCTGGGTAGTTGGACATAATGATCTTGTGTTGAATGATAACAAAACTGTGACTCGTGAATTTTCTCTATCTCCACAGGATAGCATTAAAAAAAATTATGGGTCAGTATTCCGAGATGAAAAGTCGAAATTATGGAAATGTTAAATTTGAAAAAGATATGGCCCTTCTGCGCTTCCGTACATCTTTATATTTGTTTACTTTCAAATAAGTTACACCTTCGTAACTCCGTAATTTGTTACAACACAATGACAACGACAGCCGATGTGGTTACGTTGAACTGTAAATCAACCTTCAATTTCGAAACAATCAAATGATACCATTCTTCTATAAGATTTTTCACTGGGTCCTCTAAAATCGGATCAAATATCGTATAACCAGGAATATCCACTGGACTCTATATCGCTTTGTATGTTCACTTGACTTCTTTAGCCCTTCTCCACAGCCAATAGCACCTCCGATTATTCTAGTCCAGCTTTTCGAATAAGGTACTGATACCGAACAAAATGACATGACCATATGACTGCTTTTTATTTTTGACTTTATCTAGAATAATTTTTCCTACGACCACATAGGAAAGTGACACATATCACCCTCTCTACTCCCTTGAAAAGTCACCTTTATTCTCACTTATGCGGAATGTTACTTTACGCACTAGTGCTAATTATCGTTATTTCTTCATTTTACTATAAAATTTATTGCAAATTCATGTGCACTTCTCATAGAAACAATATTCAAACATAGAGTGACACAGAAAAAAAGCTTGATATTAGTCAGGCAACTCAATAAACTAATTGTGTATTCACAGTTCACACAACAATAATGTCCATTCAACAGTTATATTATAAATTATGAGTATTTATTACATTGAAGCAATTAAATCTATATTCATCAATAGTCAATTGCAAGTACCCCTCTAGGAACTGTCAGCTGTCAGGTTGCTGTTAAGGTGAATTCATATTGGAGCGTATATGACATATACACGATTTGATATTCACCATATATATATTAACTACGAATATTGACCATACGCCATAAGAGACAATGTTAGCAAAGTGAAGCCGACTTTTGTATAAATCACAATATCCTTGGAATAGAAATAGGCAGCGATGATCGAGGGCGCATGCGCGGAATATAGAGCGCGAAATTCAAATTTCTAAATATGTCATTGTCATCGACCTTCAAATTTACTAATTTACAGGTTATGTTTATATAATTTCACAGAGATTTCAATGTAAATTTTGTTATTCAGGAAATCATCCAGTTACACAAAAAATATACTCAGTTTTGAAGGAACGTTTCTTGGTGTGCAAAAGAATGAAGAAATCAAGATTTTGAAAAATGGTGGGATCATAAAATATCCTGATCTTTCCGATATTTTATCAGTTCATTGTGTCCTGATTTCTGGAGTCGTAGTAAATTCATACTACACAGATATGAATAATTCAATGAAGAAAACCCATATAGGCTCAATAATATTAGAAATTCCATCAGAACTATTTACCATACCATCTTGCAGATTAAGAATGTTAATATCATATTTTAATACCATCTGTTAACATTCAGGCGCCTGTCTTGTAGCTACGAGAGAAACATAATGCTGACTCGAAAATGCTTATGAATTACGTGCGATATATAATCTGTTCACTTGAATGTGGTTGGTTTGGAATTCACTCAATATAATTGACTGTTACAAAAAATTCATTGGATGGAAAAACAAAAAGTCGTTGTAACCAATAAATTACGAATACTTAATAAAATTCAAATGCTCGGTGAAGCATTCAAATATTTAAATTTTTGAAAATTAATGAACAGAAGTTAATGGAAAATAATAGATATATTTTATACGTTTCGAGACTTGTTGACATATCAAAGATTGTTGGGCGGAAGAACCTCAGTCAATAGCCAGTTGAGCAAAATTGAATTATGTTTGTTGTTCAGAGATTGGAAACTTTCACGGCCGGTAACAAATGAATCGTTAGATGTTTCCTTTCTTCTAAGCCTTGGTCTGCAGATTTTCGGGCCTGACATTGCCTCATTGCTCTTGAATATTGTCTGCTGCAGATGCAGAAGGTCAGTCCTAAAAACCTAGGAGCCCGGAAACAAAAATCAATTGTATGTTCCAATCCCTATGAATTTAATAATAATAATATTTTTTCACCCCAAGAAACTTTTACAGTTTATGAATAGTAGGGATATTTAATACATAGAAAAGAAATAAAACAAAATGTGTATATGGTGAAAGAATATATGAAAAAAACTCTTGAAATGTTGAATGATCTATAAAACTATAATATATCATTTGGGCACTAAAATATATTTTTTAAGATGGTGTTTGAATTTTTATCTTTAATATTTTTAATTGAATTTGGTGGTTTACTGATGTTTTTGCCCTCAAATTGATTTCTCCCCAAATCTGGTACGTATGAAATGTACAATTAGATGTTGAGCCTGTCTAGTGCTGTGATAATGTGTAGTAATGATTTCATTGAAAAGTATGCAATGTTTCACCTTATGTTTTACACAATAAATAAAAGTATATGTTTTCAACTGGTATATTGAATTGATGTTAAGAAGATTATTTGGTTTGTAAAGATCCACAGTGGGCTTCGTGCAAGGCAATTTATAAATATATTCGACGATTTTATTATGTAAGTACAGCTTGTCCAATCCATTGTGGCACAAACTCTGCTACTTTTCCAGTTGAACACTGGTACTTCAGAACGTGACGAAAAAAAACATCCACTAGGAATAAATTTCAACACAGTGAACACATATAATAGGTGTTTTTTTGATCTTGCTATGCTTCACAGAGATTTCTGGGCATATACCTCATTAGTTCTGTGCCAAGATGGATTGGATAAGCTGTATTTCAGCGGATTCAATACTGAAGCAGTGGCCGTTGCCAATATAGACGTTAAATATTTTAAATTGGAATATACCAAACAAAAAAATATTAATCTCGAATATTCGAAAGAAATTTTGTTTCTTATTCTGAACAGTAATTTTTAAATAAAGTAAGTTGCCCGTTAAAGATTTTGATCTACGTAAAGTCCTATAAGTTTGGTAGTTTTAGAAAATTATATCGTTTTATTTTTAAATTTAAGTGTGTCAGAGTGGTCAATGTTGGAATGTTTACTTGTTAAAAACATATAAGTAGATTTTTCATAATTGTAACTCAATTTGTGATATTTTAACCAAGATGATATTTGTTTCTAGTCATGTGTCATAGATAATTGTTGTTTCAAGTTTTTTCAAAAGAATTTCATGACTGACTGTATCGAAGGCTTTACTATAACTTGCTACAAATGCATTTGATGTATAATGTAGTTAAATTATCAATCTCTTTCATGCATCTTTTCAGCCCTGTTCACTTGTTTGATAAATTATTTTTATTTAGAAAATCTTTCGGAACAGAATATAGACTTGCTTCGGAACTGTGGCTATGCCAAGAATATTTGAATAAAACAATGATGATTTCAATATTATTTATATTACTCAATAGACATAATAAATAATTGAATAAAAGTTCAGGAAGATGCAATACAGTATAAATTTCGGTATAGTTGAGATTAAGTACCTAAGAAAAATGCTTAACATTCTGTTTGTCGCACCTTGGAACTCTCATGATAGATCGCGCATGTATCTCAAAAGAATTTTGGTGAATATTGAACAAAAACTCAAAAATTGCATCATTTTCACATTTTTATATCTTAAACAGAAAGCATATTCCTAGAAAAATATAGAAATACTCAATTTAAGCGAAAATTATATGAAGTTACAGGCATTTTTCACAAAAAAAAAATATATATATATATATATATATACATACATATATATAAAAAGTTCAAAGCATATTTTTCTGACATTTTTGGCAAGTATATTTCGTGAAATGGGACTTTTTAGTTTGTGTATAGTATATCTACTACACCTGTTCCTTCTTTGAGGATATCGTTCGGTTCCATTCTTCATATAAATTTACAATGAGATTGGAAACCTTTAGTGTAAAAGTTGAACCTTTTCCTAGAGATCAATTACTCTAACACCAAAATGAGATTTTTGCACTCGACGCTCTTTTCGCTAACAAAGTTGAGAGCTTCCGCTGAAAAACCGGGATTTCCTTCAATTACACTGTACCATTTCCTTATGGTACTTGTATGTGCAAACAATTTTCCAAATGTTTTCCTCACATAATTGTACGCTCTTGTGGAGTAAAACTGGAGGTTGACTGCAGATTGCCTCAGCTGAATACTTTATATTTCTTCTTGCATTTGACCTTTCGAATAAAAACTTGCAGTTCTCAGGAACATCATCCTGTGAATACAATTCAAATATATTATTTCCAAAACTTTTATGGATTCAATTCAGGATTGCTTGAAAAGAAAAGAAACTTCATTTTTTAACATCATGCATTTCCTCAACAATCACAACAAATTGGGGACGGTTCAAGAAGGTGAAAATATAAAGGTTTTTTCAGCTTAAAAATGTTGAAAACGAGTAAATAAGGGCATGTGTGGTGTTTTGATCAGAAGAACGGCGAATTTTGTTTTTTTCGAGAAAGAAATTTTATGTGAAAAATGGGGTGAAATTTCACAACAAAATGGATATGGATTTTTTTTAGTGGACTTTTTTTTTTAAAAGGTTCATAGCGACCGAAGTTTTACCCAATACAATCATTGGATATAGAAACCTCTGAGAAAATATTTTTCAAAATATTGTACTTTCTTCAAAAATAAAGAATGCAGTTGAAAAACTTTTAGTAACAACTTCAAGTCTTCAAAAAGTTCGAGGATTGTCTCCCAAACAGAAAGCAACTAAGCAAATTAGGCAAATCAGTCTCTGATAAGTTAACAATTCATACAGGTGTAGTTCAAGGGGAGCGTTTTGCAAAAACTCCAAAACGAAGGTATTAGGATTATATTTTGGGATGCAATAGATACACACCAATTATATCTATGTTGAAAATACCGGATTGGAACTATGTTGAAAAAATACTATATTTCATGGCCATGGTCTTCATTTTCAAACTCACAAAATAACTACTACTCATTACTGATTTTCCTAAAACATAATTGGGAAATAAAATAAAATTCTTTGTTGGTGGCCTTTTCATTCCAGAGTAAAAAATCATTAGATTTGGAAAAAAAAATAATCAAATGGGAGATTCATATCATGAATTTGAATACCTATTTGTACCGACATTTAAAAAAAATCATAACCACATTCACCACATATATTTCAAATAATTCTTTCAAAAACGTGAATTGTATGAATTGAATAAATGATTTTTTTCATCACTATTCTGTTCTGCGATTATCAATCATAATAGTATATTATGCAACGATCATATAACAAAGGCGATTAATAGGCATGCATTGGCAATGACATTGCAGTGCACCTCACAAAATTCTTCAATTTATGTCAAAGATCCTCAATATTCCCAGAATAATTCAAGTTAACAAAAATGCTTCCTCTATAAAAAAGGTTCACACAATACTTGCAATAATTTTAGGCCAACTGCTTTTATTCAAATTTTAAGCAAAATATTTGAAAAAGCTCTGAAAATGAGGATGGTGGCTTACTTTGTTTCTCTAAGTTTAATTAAAATATCTCAATATGTATTTAGGAAATCATATTCTACAACAGATGATCTCGATAACTGAAGAAGGCTTCAACAATAAGGAATACATAGGTAGTATATTTTGTGACTTGACAAAGGCTTTTGATTGTGTAAGGCACAAACAGGTGTGCAGTACCTTTCCCCTAAAATGTAAGGCTTATGCGGGTATATATAACCATTACATGAGAGTTGCATACGCTATTTTTCACATTCGATAAATAATAAAGATCTATAAATATTATATTTATATTGTGGATCCCACTGATCTGGAAGTGGAATATCTTATGATATTGTGTATCATAATGAGCCCATTATGATACACAGATTTTTCATTACAATACAGATTTCCAATCCGTTTCATAATGGATCTCATTATGAAACAGATTATGGGCCTATAAGAGTATTGTTATAGTATTGGTGTAGAAAAAACTAATAATATTCCGCTTTATGCTGTATCACTATGCTGTATCACTATGCTGTACCACAACAAAATAACGAAATGGCGGATAAAGGTGACAATAGGGCCTATTGTTGTGAATCAGAAGAATACATTACCATCAAGTGATAATAAGCACCACTTGAAATCAGGTTTTTTTAATTCAAATGCCCCAGAATTGCTTCAAATTATTAATTTTCTTTGTGAACCGCCTATTTTTCTGTTGGAGAATTCGAATCTTCAGTTTCTGCTCGTCAATTTTTTTTTCTCATTTTTTGGATGTTATCTGAAAAAGGAATATAATCAATAGCAAAACACGAAAATATGCCACAAAAGGTGACAAAAAAAACTCCTCAGAATGTTTTTACACGTTTCAAAAAGTCTCATTTTGCGATATATCAATTTAAATTTGTTGAATATTTATCAAATCTAAAAATTCAGCTTGAAAAAATGAACTAATAGAAAATGTGATGAATTGTTGGCCTTTTGGTGATGATAAATGGGTAAGTACTCATGCCAATTATTGATTAAAACTTGAAAAACCATCATTATGTTTTGAGGATAGAACATAATAGAATAGTCATAAATCAGTTTCTCTAGAAGTTATAGTACAGAAAAATTTCAAAGGGAAATTTTTGATAGGCAAAATTTTACAGTTTTTTTGGAATACTTGAAATATCACTCGATTAAAACATCAATGCATTTTTTAATGAAAGATTATTCAGGAGCTCTATTTATCTTTCTGCATGTAACTGTATTTGTGTCTTCCATTTTCATTTCAATTTGCATTTGGTAAATGTGTGTCTCGATTGAATGCAACATTTTTGTACACTACAAATACTTGCCTACTTTTTGTTTCTTCCGACAGATGAGTTCCGATTCAGAATTAACTTCCTCATAACTTCTTTTGCACACTCTATGTGCATTTGGATCTATAAAAATAATGGTTATGTATTACTAACCAAATTTGAAAATAATCTCATTTCATAAGAGATTCAACTTGAACAGTGGATATATGACTAGAGTTCACTATATTCATATTATTCAAAGGGGTCAAATACATATCATTCATTTAGGAATCCTATAAATATGTGTGGAGTTCATGCAAGACAGGTCCTAGAATAGTTTTTCATTATCTCTTCTAGAAAAGACTATTTCTTGAAAAACTACCCAGTATTATTATATCCATAAGGCAGTTTCCAATGTGTATTCAATAATTTTTTATTCCAATACGATGACAACAAAGCAATACCTTTTATCGAATTATCATAGCAATTGTGCGAAATTCCAATGAAATTACAGTCTTTGTGATTTTTTTGACTAGTTCCTTTTTACAACTTGTGATATGAAGTAAAAGGCCCAGTGATTTGAAACAATATTAAGGGTGATAACAAATAATTCAACAAATTAACCAGCAACTTTACATAATCAGTTTTTAGTACTAATGAGAATTGTTTGAATGTGCAATTCTATAATTTGCTGTTGTTGCATAGTAAGTCATTAGTTCTTGGGTTTTCAAACCCTTAAGAATTGATTGGTGGGTACCAAAATATTTGATAAAAATCATAATAATATGACAATGAATAATACATACACAACATTGTTTAATGTCAAACAACCTTTTAAGATATTACCATTAGAATCTCTGGACAGTTCTTTGTTAAATGTGATTGAAATTAAATGAAATCATAAAAAAAAAATCAGTTTCACTTTCATCTACTCACTATTAAAATCATCATTGTGGATTTCTCTATTTGAATTATTTATTTCTTCACCTTGATTGGGTAGTTCTTTGCTCACTGTAAACAAGAAACATAAATGCCATACTGTAATATTTTTTATGAAAATGGTTTCAGGTTTTTTTTCTTGAAGTTACTTGAGACTTTGAGACATGTTTATTTCTAGGTTACAGTACAGCCCCCTTCTTGAACATAAGGCAAGTTCTTGAATCCATCGGTGAGCTCATCAATCTATCAAAATAGTTTTTTTATTATCATCAGTGATAGAACTGATGGAATCAATGGAGTTCACTGTTGAATTTCAGAACTTGTCTGCATTTCATTAATGTTCGACAGAGACAGGACAGGATCAATTTAAAATATGTATATTGTATAGGGAGACTGAAAGAATAGTGCATAACAAATAATTCTTATTCAATATATTTAAAGGATAACAAGGTGTCAAAAGTGGCAGTTTTCAGCTGGTAGGTGTAGTTTTCCCTAATTTGAGTTATGCATTATCCATTAGGTTATGCACTATGTATTAACTAGGCCATCATTATAATTTTTTCAGGCAAAAGTACGAGAGGGGTTGAATACGCAACCCACTTATCTCAATCGAATGAAAGAATTACAAATCTTATCCAATGGAAACATTCGGTTAGGGATTTACCTCCTAGAGGGTGAGAACTTGTATAGGCACCTGAACTAATTTTATATTGAACATAAAATATTTGATATTTCCTCTGTGATAGTTTTACTATATTAGGGCAATGTTTCCCATTATAATTGTATTCTATGATATAGAACTCACCAACAGGAAAAGACTGACTTCATTGGGAATCATCATATCTAGGTAGAAGAAATGAACAATCCACGTTCAGTGAGGGTAGTGTACCAGTTTTCAAAAGAATTCTTCCACTGCTCACAGAATATATATATATGTCCTTGAGAAATGATCAGCACATATTCTCAGTTTATTCACGTCTTCGGCTGCCTGGAGATAACATATTTTCATCCACTGGGATCTTAGCGATGGATTCTTAGGAAAACTGAAATATAAATACGCATATTTTGAACATGAAAGCAACACAGATCCATATGTAATGAATTTCTTACCGATGATATGAACTGGAGCTCTTAGTAACACAGAAAACAAATTTCTTTTTTCGCGGACATAATAGTCTTGAACTTCTAAACAACTATGGACTAACGAAACACAACACTATAATATGGAAACAAAAAACCAATACTGAACAATAACTATAATAAAAACGGTACCGAACAATACCGAGAAATCAGCGAACACAAGAATAATATTAAGTATGAAAAATATTGAAAGAATTTCAAGAAAATTTTGACACTGACAATTTGGTTATGTTTGAATTTGAAACGAAACAAGGAATTTATGGCAAATAGTTATACCCGACATACGATCATTTTCGATTTACCTAGCAGGGAGAAACGTAAGAGAGAAACAACACTAGCGAGTCATTCTTGACTGACATCTTCTACTTTTAAATTTGACGCATGCGCAAATATTCCTTGCGACCAATCGCGCTCTTTTGTTTCCCAAAATCTCGCATCAAATAGCTGCCTTAATTATCAATATTCGTAGTTAATATATATATGATATTCACACATTGTTTAATAAAATAGGTGGTCGTAGGAAAAATAGTGTGAATTACTTGTGCGAAAGTGATTTTTCACCCGAGTGGGAAATGTAATCATAATATTGTTTTGATTGACTTGCACGACGATTGAAGTCCGATAGTCTGGCAACGCTGCTCACGTTCGTCATCTGTTGCAGGTAGTGGACTGCCGGGCCAGAACGGACGCGGAAGGGGGCCTTCACCAGAGCGCCAGGCGGCAGTTGGAGGTGTTCCACAGTCAGATACCCGGCGGGCAGCGGCTGCACGTCGTCAAGACGCACACCGTCGCGACGAGCAAGTGGACCAATAAGGACGCGGCCAGTGGCGGCGGGCTGTTGTTGGCGGGTAACAAGGATTTCGAAAATTTGCAGGTGAGTGCGAGTGTTTCAACCAATCAAATTTACTTACTGGTCGATACCTGAAGAAAATCCAATTTGAAAAATGATTATACAAGATTTTTACTATCTTCTTCGACAGATATTCTTTTGTTGATCTCGAAATCACTAGAAATACAAAAAACAAAATCAAATGGCTTCTGAATGATACCTATTTATAGTTTGGTGAAATTGAGACCAGGAACTGTATGCTTTTTCATTGAATTTCGAATGATTGCAAGATCATTCTGTTAAAGTTTGTTTTGACGGGAGATCCAAACTTGACCCTGAAACCATATCATGTGGGACACACACCACTAATCAAAAATTGGGTTGCAACTACTACTATAATTATCTATTATTATTATTCTTCTTCGAGTAAGATGATCGCTTCTAGGTCAGGTTCGAACCGTTATAGCTGCGACCCTCATGGTAACTCGTGGACAGAAGGGCTGGATACAGTGACATTAGTTTCCATATTAATCCAGAAGAAAATAAACGTAAAACTGTTGCGGAGAATGACCTTATACTGGAAAGGTGTAGAGACAGGTGAATAGCATGAAAAAAATTGAAAACTGATTCAAATTTCATGAGGGTTTGGTCCTTCCACTCGAAGGTTCATCCGAATTTCGTAATTTCGCCGCGGATTTTGTCTTCTTCCTAATCAAAAATATTCTTGGCGAAAATATATCGTCAAATACAAAATGAATTGAAAATATGAAAGAAAAACATTGAAAACATGAAATTTCAATGTACCTACTCATTCAATTGAGTTCGCATTTTTGTGCTAGCACCGAATGTGGCTTCCCAATTGTATAACGAAACACGTTTTGTGGTTTCGAATACTTCTGGTGAAAATCTGACAGAAAATCCTTCATTATATGACTGATAGGAAAATAACACATCAGTGAGAAAGTTTTGATAATCTATCCAAATGCCATCCCATGAGCTCAAGAGATATTTTTCGAGCGAAACGAGCTTTTCTTGGTTTAAGAATGAAATGTCACCCCGATGAATCATAATTTTTCTTGCAAACTAGTCACTATTCGTGTAGAAATATCCTATAAATAGCATCTGTTTGATTCAAGTTCCAGGTGCTTGTAACCCTATTGAAATGATAAAGACGGTCATCATTTAGTATAACAGCTTTTCTTCGGGTTTGAAGGCCGTCGATGGCCTTTTTAACCCGAAGGAAAGTAGTTATACTAAAAACCTCGGCCGCGAAAGCCTTAACCATTTTTTCACGGTTATCATTATCATAAAGCAAGAAAAAGTGTCTAGTGGGCTCAGATTATAGCCAGGGAAATAGCTGTTTCAGATTAGACTATTTATATATATACATATATAATAGTGAAAGAGTTAAGTTACCAATAGGTATGAGGTAAGATACAAGTATCAAAAAATAGTTGAAAGCTCCAATGTTACCCAGTTCGAATGAGATGCAAAGTGTCAACCAACGGACAGCTGTTTCGGCCTTTGGGCCTCATCAGCTTTGGATAGACAATCCATGATCATAAACAATTCGGGAAATCTCAGCGCATTCAAAGTAAATTTTGAATAACTTCTCTGGAGTGTCGCACCTACACCGTTAGGTGGCTTCACATATATTTCGCTTACTCTTCATGAGACTATATATGGGCCAGTTGCACCGCTTCAAACTCAGCAGAGATTCAACTAAGCTTGGCTCAATCGTTAAGGAACAAGGAAGCTGATTGGCAAATCCATAGCAACAAAGCCTGGCTCAGATAAAGCACAACTTAAGAGAAGCGGTGCAACTGGCCGTATCCCTTTGATTGCTTTGAGATTTCCCCAATTGGTTATGATCATGGACTGTGTGCCCAACGTTGATGAGGCCCAAAGGCCGAAACAGCTGTCCGTTGGTTGACACTTTTTGTCACGGAAATAAAAATTGATTGATGAGGATTCGATTTTACTAACTCTCTAACTCTCCAAAACAACATCCAAGTAAACCAGAGACCTTTGTAACTACTTTCTTCATTTTCGGTAGAAGTATCTGAAATGATTGAATAGAGGTTCCAATATAAAACATTTGTGATACAAAATGTCAATTTGATAGCATAGAATATTTTCATGTTAGAAATACTTCAAAATTATTCTGACCTCTTTTGAAGTGTATTACCTTGAAGTGAAGATTGGTGCCTTCAATGACCAAAGCATGGTCATTCGGTGATACCCATCTAAATGATGAACCTTCGAAAATTGGGTATTCGAATACCTCCCTTTCAATAGAAGATCTTGAGTCGAGTTTTGAATCAAATATAAATTATGTTATTCATAATATGAAAGCCCACAAGTCACAAAAAAATACGGAGGATGCTCTCAATGAAGCAGTAGACGATAATAAATTAAAAGCTAAAAAAATTAAGATTTCCTGCTGAACAATGACTGAAAATGATGTGGTGTTCGACAATCAACAGGAAATTATGTAAGAATTCATAATGTTATATGAATCGTATGAATAATCGGACGACATAATTATGTTGTTCAAGAACAGTTCGTCATTATTTACTATAATTCCAATAATTGTCAATAATTCATGTCGTAGTGTACGTTTTCTATATTCCTAAGTACCAATCTTTCCTTGTAAGTCGACATTGACTCACCGATGTGTTATTTTCTCAGCTAGCGCTTTCCGCTACGTGGCTATGGATATTCGTTATGTAATTAATGGGTTGCTTGTTATTGTATTGAAACGATTTGCTTGTTGAACACCGGTCATGTGATCTACCTAATTCCAATTTCCTCATCTACGACAAATGCAGAGAACGTCACATGCACTCGAATAGAACTGATGTATTTCCTGAACTCGTAAGTTCAATTCTACGCTGCAACATTTGCTGAATATCGATGAATAACTTCAGTTTTTTGAGTATTTTCTTGGGAACTGTTCGATAGTTTCAATTTGTTCCTTATCTTTTGGATGGTTGACGCATCTAGCACAAACTTATGGATTACATTTACCTAGGTAAGAGTGGTGATACACAGAAACTTCTGGAGGAATTTTTTTTAGAAAACAGGAAAAATTACAATTGCACTGTGTTCATGTTTCAATATGTGTAGGTCAAGGTGGATTCATGCAGCTTCAATTATCAAGGAAAAATTAACAAGCAGCAAGTAACAATTATCATTGATGAGTTGAACTGCCTAATTTACTGTAGATGATTCATGCAACCAAATTCAACTCTCAATTAACAAGTAACAAGTGAGAGTTGGCCAACTTTTAACTTTCTTACTTAAATTGTGAAATATGTGTCTTTAATATGCAGCTTATGACGGATTATATGATCATAACCAGATTTTTCTTCAAATAATTTGTTTTTCGCAATTGTTTTTCTGTTCGTGGAATGTGAGCGAGTTGAAATTGAAACTGTAGATGCGATTCTGGTAGACTTTCTCAGGAAAACAATGATATTTCATTTTCAATTTCAACCTTCAACTCTCAAAAACGAAGCTAGGGTATATGAAAATGAATAAAAAATGCTAATCAAAAGTTTATGTAAAGCTAATGTTGATCCTCTTCCACAAGCTTTGATCATTGTTAAATTGAGGTGCATGAATGCCTTCTTTTTCATTACTCTCTACTTAATAATTGTTAATTGCTACTTGTTCATTGTTACTTGATAATTGAAGCTGCATGAATCCACCTTCAGTCAAATCTTATTACTACAAAGTTGAGCGAACTCTGGAACTGAATATTCAGGTAACTGTTGAACAATACGTTTTCATGAGTTTTTCACAAACTGGACAATTGTTTACATTTCTGAATGACATTTCGCCCAATTTTGGAAAATAGGTAAAAACCCAGTCGCACTGAGCACCTTTTTTTATTTTTTTGAACGTATGTAGTTCGGTCTCCCCTACCAAAAATCCAAATAACATTTCGGCGGTCTCGTCTAGTTTAGGACATACAGGTCCATTTTCTGATGGAACCTCGCAATTTTTCACATCAGAGATCTGTTGTTTATGACACACAAAGTGTGTCTGTCCTTCTTTTCATTAAAACACCAAACAAACCCTTACTAGTTTTAAACATTTTGGGCAGAAAAAATCGTTATTGTTTGAAATTATGAAATATTTATTTTTCAAAAAGTTCAGATTTTGTTGGGATGTCATAGCCCAATACTGATTCACTTGCGATGTTCCCAGCGCTACCGCCGTTATTGTTATTGTTGAAAACTGCACATATTTATGTTGAACTTGATGAAGGATAAACTATTTCAAACATTAATGGTTTTGTCTGCTTAAAAATGTTACAAACAATTGAATTAAGACTTGTGTGATGTTTTAATAAAAAAAAACCCAATTTTCTGTGTTCAAACAAAAGGTTGATGTGAAAAATTGTGAAGTTTTATAACAAAATGGACCTGTTTCTCCTGAAATAGACGAGATCGCCGAAAACGTTATTTGGATTTCTTGTAGAGGAGTCCGAATTATGTGAGTTCTACCATTTTTTTAAGGTGCTTATAGTGACCGAAGGTTTACCGGAAAATATTATACAAAAAAACTAATTATTAAAAAATTATTTATTATTCATATTTATTTTTTAGGAGGGAAAGAAGTTATTTCTTTTTTTTCCAGTTCAAGTCAATGCAGGAAAAATACAAAACTGTTATGAAACAAGTTATATCAAATGTTTGGCGGACACTCTCTGTTGATATGTGTCCCAATACCTACTCGATTTTGTATAGACTGCCCTTTCTGATTGCCAGGAAATATAATCCAAACCGTATCGACATAATACTTATAGTATTTTTCATTCCGTAGCTTCCTTTGAACTCGCTGGATCTCACTCCACAAAAATCGAAAGCGTCAGTAGGTAGAAGCGTAGCAAGACGACCCCCCACCCGACATCACCTGAAAGAACCTTTCTCACCTATAATCGACTACTCGAGCCCTTTAGCACACGCCCACATCACAGCGGCAACCAATCTGCACCGAGTATCCCGCCTGTGCCATCAAATACACGAGTCAGCCGTCAAGCAGGCCTTCGGAAGACGATCGCCTCGTCCTGCAATTAACGACAGGAAGAACGGAGATGGCAGCGTTGAAATATACGAAATCGAAAGTGTTTCCAGTGAAAATACCAATACTAACGGTCACACTAATCTAGTACGGACTAAAAGCAGCAGCAGTGACGACATTAATCTAATCCCAGAAAAAGATATCGCCAATAATACAACTGCAGAGGATCTAGAAGACCTGGAAGAGCTACAGAGTTGGAGGAGGACCTCCAAAATACGCAGGTCTCTACAGTTTCCCAAACAAATCAGACCCGTTGTTAGTACGAAACCTCCGGATTTGCCCGAAAATAGTGGTAGCGTACGAAAAATACGGGAAGATTTGGAGAAAGGAAGAAGACTGAACACTGCCTTGAGGAACAACAGCGTTGATTTGGAGGCTCTCGATCAGATTCTGCAATCGATTTCGAGTTCCAGTACGAGCAGTGAAAGGAGCCCTGAAGATGAAAACGAAACGCCTCGGAAACAGAAGCGCAGTTCTTTCGTTACTGTAGAATCGCTACAAGAGGTGAGAGGAAGGCTAAGGAGGACCAGTTCACCAACTAGTGACATATATAAGGTAAAGTTACCAGTTTGATGGATTAAGTTTTTTTTAGAGAATAAAAATGTACTTAGATATTTTCAACAACAAGAAT
The DNA here is from genome assembly GCA_032362365.1 of Zygogramma bicolorata. Lineage (NCBI taxonomy): Eukaryota > Metazoa > Arthropoda > Insecta > Coleoptera > Chrysomelidae > Zygogramma > Zygogramma bicolorata. Next base: position 1,113,604 of record JAVJAQ010004414.1, on the reverse strand, counting down.
AATTGAGCTCCCCGAGTCGCCAATATTTCTGAAACACAGGTGTTATAGAAATAATATCCAAGATACTGTTGGCGAACCTCACCTCAGTCAATATAGTATTATTTTGTATCTGGTATTATGAACGATGATCTTCGAACCTTCGCTGTGAGAGTTGAAACGATTCGTAGAGATCAAATTCCCTAATACCAAACTGGTAGCACTTGCACTCAACGCGTTTTTCGCTAACAGAATTCAGGATAAGAAAATTGATACTTAAATTTCTCAATTTGATAGGGGATTTGATCCCTACAAAAGTTCCAATCAGGTAATAATTCGAACAAATTGTAATGGTAATATACTGTATTACTGTTGGGATACCTAGAGAAAACCAGCCTCAACTACCTTTGAATTGTTGTTTAGGGGACTTGACGGCGACGAACAGACTTGTGATGTAAAAAAGGAAGTGGAATGTTTCCTTCTTTAGTATAACTACTTTTCTTCGGGTTTGAAGTCCGTCGTTCTTTGGAATATCCGATGACTGAGTCATCGGAAATGAGTAAGCCTCTGAAGAAGCTGGCCACTCGCGCTAGCGAAACGTTAGGAAGAAATTCCAAAGAACGACAGCCTTCAAACCCGAAGAAAAGTAGTTGTACTGAAAACCTCGGCCGCGAAAGCCTTAACCATTTCGTTTCCTTCTTTATTGAGCTTTTGATAGCTATGACTTACTACTACTAAAGAATGGGGGGCGTTGCGTTTTCAAAACCATCCTTCCAGCAATCTACAGATAGGTATGAGAGAGTTGTGAACACGTACTGCTCATCAGATGTCGGGCGCTTGAGAGGTCGACATGCATATAGTTGGTTTCAAATGGTTTTGCCCGTCAACCAGCTGACGAACGTCAACACCCATAAGTCGAAACTGGTGCGAGCAATGGATAAACGAGCCTCTAATGTGATTTCCATTGCGGTGGTTCGGCTGAGAAAAACCCCAGTCTTCCGCTTGATAGACCTACTTGCTTACCTCTATACTATCGAGGACAACCACCAATCATCACAGTTCGGGTAAATTTACGAGACGTTCGAATCAAACCCACCGCTGCCTCCAGCGAGGTCGGTCCTCCATCTAGACGGGTGGCTGTCGACGAAGCTAACGTCGCGCCGTCTGAACAGATGACTGTCGACGGACCTCTTGACGATGGTCAATTTCGCATCAATAAGGACCATCTATCGTCCTGGCTATTAACGAACAGACAGAAGCTGTTTTTTTAGACACAATGCAGTCAAAAGGTGTGGTCTGTATGGACTATAAGATTCTTCCCTTCTGATAAACGTATTCGATCACCCAATAAATTTCTGTCGGCTGAACGGATAAACAGGAGAGAGCACATTGATAGAGGGCGATAGCTGAAAGTTTATCTGCGCATATCCCCAACATAGGTAGGAACAATCGGCGACTATCTAGTTTGGATTGGTTACTAGGGCAAGAAACAGGCAGCATCGATTCGTTTCCAAGTCATGTGTTTCCTTACATTTCTCTAACGTTAACCTTAATTTTTCTTTCAGGGGGACGAAAAAGAGGAAGACCCCGACGATGGCATCGTGACCGAAGAAACGCCTCCCAGCCAAGACAAAGAGATGCCTCTGCTCGAGCAGTCCCGCGTGCGTTCCTACGTCTACGGCATGGAATCGCTGATGAACAAAAAGCCGGGCATCGGTACCGGCAGCCTGGAATCCAGAGCGAAACTCGTCAACGGTAACGCGACGAACAGAAACGAAGACTGGTACAACCGAAGGAAATCGTACGGTTTCGAGCAGGTGCACAGCCACGCCAACTCTTCGAATTCGATATCGCACAAGAGCAAGAATTTGGTGGAAAGTTCGACGGACAGCGGCATTTGTCGATCGACGGAGATCGTGGTGGCGCCTTCTTCGACGAAGAAGAACGGTTTGGCGAAGAACGAGCGGTATACGTCGGACGAGCACAGCGATACAGATCAAAAGTACGAAGACTTTGAAGCTAAGAACCACGGCGGATCACATTTTGGACAGGTGTGTTGCTCTGTTGTTGTGAATGAAGATGTTTCATTACTTTGAATGGTGTCTGGGAAAATTATTATCATCTGAAGGTCTTAAACAATTCTTAAACAGCTCAAATGATCACGATCATTCAACAAGAAGAGCTTATGATTTTTTATTGGCAAAATTCGAAACAAAATATTTCTATAGAAAATCTATTATATACGAATATGCTATAACAGCTTACCAAAATCACTGAAGGTCATTCAAAATGTATTTTCCAAAAAAAATTGAAAATGTGTTTACGCTCATGATATTCATTTCGTGTTATATCTTTCAGTGCCATTTCATTTTATTTGTAAGTGTGCATTCGTGTTTATGAACGCGCGCCTCATGCAATTGTGTGTTCATTATTTTTGGATACAAATTCTTTTTCACAAACTGATTTCAACTGCTTGAATGAAAGATTGTTCCCTCTCATAAATAATAGTATATTATGCAACGATCGTGTAATGATGGTTATTAATACATGAGCATAAACCGGGATACGAAACGAGCCGAAGGTGAGTTTCGTATGGTTTATGCGAGTGTATTAATAACCATTACATGAGAGTTGCATACGCTATTTTATCTACACCCAATAAATAATGAAGAACTAAAAATATTATAGTATTAGGTATTTATATTGAACACAATGATAGTAGGTAATCAATCGTATTTCTTTGAAAAATTTTACAAAATTATAATCAATGGTATAACCACGGAAAATGCATCAGTGAGAAATTAAAAAAAAAATGAAAAAAAAACTTCTGCCGAGGTCAGGAATTGAACCCGGACGTATTTATTCACACTCGGCGCCTTTGACCACTCGGACACGACACCTCATGTGATTTTGTTGAAAATAAAAGCATATGTGTTGCATTTGTCAAATGAAAAATATAATCCTTTCGATTGTATTTTTTTCTTGTCTAAGACATCTGTGGAGGGTCGCTGGTAATTCTTCTATATCCCTGCGATTAGACATTTTCATGCAATTATCGAAAATTGACTAAATTCCTCAAAAATTCAATACCTACTGATTTTGACTTGACAAACGTCAAAATGCAAAGCTTGCACATCATGCTTGATTGAAAAATAATGGGTTTCTATTGGTTGAAAATCTGTATCGTAATGAAAATCTGTATCGTAATGGATTTCATTATAAAACGGGTTGAGGGCATATAAGCGTATTATTAGAGTACGGGTGTAGATAAATGTTATTATTGTATCAGTACTGGTTTGAATGCTTCAACAAAGGTTTGGTTGTTCGGTATATTAGGTACAAGTTCCTTGAATTTGCTTTTAGACCAGTTCTCTTTTCCATGGATGACCTCAGTTTACGACTCTTGATCTTTGTTGCTTCAGGCTTACTCGACTGTTCAAGGGTTTGTGATCCCCCTAAAAGAATGACTTTTTTGTTCAAATCCTTCTCATATATAATTCTCTCTTGGTATATCCGATGTATGATTTGCCAATCTCACATAGTAGTCACCAATGCTGCCACACAATCAAAAAAAATTATAATCTAATTTCAAAAGTCATCATCATTTCTCCATAACGCAGAAAGATGGAATTTTTCAGCGCTGTCACTACTTTTTGGATACAATGGTAAACTATAATTAATGAATATTGGAAAGCACAATGGATGCAGGAAACACAATTATTCACATAGAAGTTGTATGAATATACTATAACTGAAAATTTGGACCAAAAAGGTGAATTTATAATACAGTAAATGCAGACAGAATATTGATAAAAAGCAAAAAAGAATGAACAAATGTCAGTGATTAGATCTTATATAATTGATAAGAACAGTTTCGAACTCAGTAGTTTCAAAATATTTCATGCATATTCGTAGTGCATTATATTCCTTTGTGCCCTTATGAAATGAAGATTTCATTTAGCGGACCAAATTGTACATGGGTGAGTGAAGTTTCGTTCATTATTTCCTCTAGTTTGATTTTTATGAACTTGAAATATGAAGGAAAAGAATAAATCAAAGAATTCTGAGTACTTCTTCGAGTACCCCAGATTACCTCAATAGCATTTGAATGATTCTGGTCCTCCTCATTTCACGATTGATGATAATTTTTGACATATTTCAAAAGAGTTTATTCAAGGAGGGAGATGTTATACCTATCTGCTTTAGCTTTGGAACTCCTTGCCAAAAGAGGTTTTTCCTGAGGCTTACAAACTTCAGAAATTCAAAGTAAATGATAATTCGCATTTTCTGTCCCTTGATTCACGAGGTGTTCTTTGAACATTACAAGGCTTCCCTTTCGTGTGAATCTGCATATAAAAAAAATTACATAAAAATGTGCTGCACTCAAAGATTATGTGTGCAATGCATAAGGCTCATAAAAATAATCGACGTTTCACAATTTCGTAATCAAATTAAATCGAGCACTATAGATTAATCATTCGATCTGAACATGTCTCAATGAAAATCAAGTCATGTAGTAAAACTCTGTGAGAGCAAAAAACAGCACGGCAATAATCGTGAAAATTTTCCGCAGGTGAAAAAGCTTACAAACACAGAAGACAGGACACTGTACTACAACAAAACATCGACATCTAACGGAAACTGGGCAAAATACTCGAGCGATTGGTCGAACCCAAAACCAGAAATAAAATCAACGACAATTACGATTCCTATAGCGAAAAATAACAATATCGTCGATCTCTCGTGGAACAACGATTCCGACAAGGAAATCAAAAGGCATTCCATAGCCGTGGACGAATCGAAATACGTCACCAACAACATCGAACCCAGTAAATACCAGAGGACAAGTTTGGCTCTGAACGAACAATTTTCGCGACAAGACGACGACGACAATAATACGAAAAAAACGAAGAAAGTCGAGTTCTGCAAAACCGAGGTGCATTTCGCAGCCGAATCTGGGAAAGTCAACATAGTAGCGACGGACGAAAAACCTCCTCCCACCCAGAACTTCAGAAGGAGGCGAAGAAACTCCGGTCCGATTCTAGATGACTTCAACAAGAATGGGCTTCCAGTAAGTATACGTCGATTTTTGAGATCAAAGGTTCTAGGAGGGGATTACTTATTGCAGCTGGAATTACCATTTTTTCTTCAACAAGATTAGGGTCTCAATCGTAAGCAACGTCCTCCAATAGTTGTTTATCTGGAAGATGCGCACCTTATATTTTTTTATTCGTTGGAGTTTTGCTTCTTTATACTCTGATTTACAAATCTCAGTTTTGTATTCTCATGGTAGTTTTTATTCCATCTGGTATAATATTAATGTCTCTCTCATTATCATGTAAATCTGGATTCTCGATATTTATATCATTTTAATATTTGTTTTAAACCACTTCCTTTCCGCTCTGATTCTTAACAATCGCAGTATTTGACATCATGACAATATTCCATTACAGGTTCTTCATTTCGGTGACAGCTCCTACGAAAAAACCATGTTCGGTATATCAGATGACACCGATCTAATGTCCACGGACGAAAACTCGCAACCCAACGCACCCCTAACATTCGGATTAGTAACGGTCAATACTTCAAACGCCATCAACAACGAAATAACAGACGAAGACAAGAAAGAACTGACGGAAAACGAAATCAAAGGTATTCTGAAGAACAAGCCGATCAAACCGAGACCTTACCATCTCGGAGAGACGGTTCCTTTCAACGACTCCAACTCTGACGAAGACAACAAATGGGGAGTGAGGCTCAGGCACGTTGACAAAGCGGAAACTCCTATATGGAAGTCCACCGTTACCGTCCACAATTACAATTACTTCGATAAAGCGCAACAGGAGACCAGCAACGGAGCTGAGCCGGAGTTCCAGAAGCTGTTAAAGAGTCTGCGCCCGATACGGAAGAGCGACTACACCAGCGACAATGATAACAGTTACGTCGACGCCAGAGTCGATAACAGGAGATCGTCTTGGTCGGTGGCCGACGTGAACAAGCCTCCAGAAGACGTCCAAGCTGTTGAAAGCAAAGGATACTCCACCAAGATCAATTTCGAGGAAGGAGAAGCGACTGTGGTGAAAAGCGACAGCTACGATATGGACAGGCACGCTGCTTGGCCTAGGGCGGACAGTTTGGGAAAAGGTGAGTTTATTGTGGTTTTCTGTAGCAGGAAAACGCGCGTTGTTCGCTCTTCTTTGTAGCCTCTGTTAGTGAATTAGTAGTAACGTAGTTTCTTCCTAACGTAGTTTTTCCAGACTTGCTTCGATAGTTATAACATTTTTACTTTTTGATGAAAAAACTTTTATAAACAGGTGAGTTGAATTTTTTGGTACAGAATACGATGAACTACAATAATTGGACCGATGGATTTTTTTCCTCACGTCATTATTAAGAGTATCAGATGTGGAAATAAGTGTCGGTGTAGTTTATTCTACAGAAAATTCGTCACTAAAAAGTCAATAAGCTCTCAATGAACTGGCAAACAATAGTGAGGTCATCGATTATACTCTACATTTGAAAAATTTACGTGTAACAGCTTATTCAATTAATCCAATCTGGCAGAAAAATAATGAAGTATGTGCACATCAATCGTTCTGGAAGTTAGTTCGATAAAAAAACATCTGTTATATTATTCGACTCGAAATTTATTTCTAACGGCTGTTTTTACTTTTGTCATGGTCTGTATACTACCACCTCGCATTTGAAGGAGTTGAGTTATTTCTAGGATGGATTGGATAAGCTGTACTGAGTGGAAGTTATCGTCTAAGCCAGGGGTGCTCAAACGGTCGATCGCGAGTGCTTTTTGAGTCGATTTCGAGAAGAAATTTCCGATATAGAACTATTCACAGATTTTGTTTTAGAAGATAGGTCACAAGAACAAAATGAAATGAATAAACTACCAAAATTTATTCGATCCACAATTAGGCCAGAATAACACCCTCATCACTTTCTCTCATCGTAATAAACCCCTGCTAGGAGGAAAAGGCGTCGGTACTTGTCAAGGAAAAGCCGCGTTTTGGTCAATTCATTTGTGCGAGTCTGCATTTACTGAAATGAAGATAATTAAGTCAAAATATCGCAATCGACTAACTGACGAACATGATTTGCACTCGGTAATTACGTACCCTCTTATGAAAAGTATGCTGAGGACATGCAGTGCCACGCTCCAATATCCAGTCACCCTTTAGTTAAGTTGAGACACCACAACTCTTTTGTTTATAAGAACCAATAAACTCGCAATTTTGAAAAAAATTTTCATTGACATTTTAGAGTAGACCTACATTCAGATCCATCGTAGTCTAACAATATTGGGGTAGATCGCCAACAGTTCAAGTTTGAGCACCCCTGGTCTAAACGATCTGTTCGAAGGCAGACTTTCACATTTCATTCATCGTTTTCACTTGAAGCAGAAAAACTTGCTATATTGAGAGGTATATTTTCTATCTCATCAGATATTGGTGACGCTAGGGAAAAGATCCACCTGCACGACTTTACTTTCTTACAATAATGAAGGTATCCAATAGGGTAGTCCACTCAGTGACACCTTCCATCGTATCAACTGCGGCTAGATACTTTTGAATCAATATTATCTCACTGAGAGAGGGGATAATAATGATTTCTCGAGACACTCTTCTTCGAATGTTACTACATCGAATATTGAATGACTCCCTCAATCGTTAGCTTAACCACATTACCTCATACTCTCAATTAAAAACAAGAGAATCCTAACGTCAATAAAAAGCTTCGTCTCTGAACCTTAGTGATAAGTTCGTGAAGTTTTTCATGTTTCCGAAATATACGGCAATGTACGAAAGCGCTGAACGGACATACAGGAAAAATATTATAATTGATAGTTTAAACTGAAAATTATACATAATTGTCAGTTCAAACTGGCAATTTAGTATAATGGCCAGTTTGAACTGACAATTAGGTATAATCGTCAGTTTTAACTGGCAATTATAATATTTTTCCTGTATGTCCGTTCAGCGCTTTCGTAGCAATGATCTTTTGAAATTACTACAATATAAAATGTTGTAAAAATTAAATAATTCTTCCCAACTATTTTTTGGTTCTACCATTTTTGCTGGTATAGGTAGGTACTATTTTTTACCGTGTGAATGTTTATGGTTTATTGAAACATATTTGATGAAAAAAGTGTACCTTTTCTCTCTTTTGTGCATGATGCGAGTCCTTCCAGTAGTGAATTTTAGATTTTTTTAGTTTAACCTGCTGTAAATTCGCTTTCTTTAAATCTAGGTATTATGATTTCTGCATGAAAACTGTACAGTCTCACGTTTGGTGAATATATTTTTGACAATTCCAGCGAACAATTATTTCCAATGTGCCCAAAAATCATCTGCGTTTCAAAACAATAATTTTATTGCATAATATTCGGGTGATTCCTACGAAAACACTTGGTATATTTCAAAATGAACAGCAAAATCCTTCAAATGATAATGGTATACGGTGACACCACTAAAGTCGACAACATAAGTTTTGTTTCAAATATAATCAAAATGTGCTATTTTCAAGAATCAGGAAAGTTTCAATGATTATTTCCCCTTCGAATTTCTACTGTCAAATCGAATTTTTCAATTGATCTACCTATTCATATAAAACATTAATCGAATTCCGTACCTGATCAATTCGACATCTACATCTACAATATTGCAAAGATCTAGTACTTTTTATGTTAAGTGTAAATGTCTCAGATTCAACCTGAACTTGTACCTAAAGAAAGATGAATTTCTGAAGGAGCGTTTATTTTTTTCTGACAACGCGTCCAAATCGGTATAGCGAAAGTTCGAAAGAATACTAAAAAATTGAAAGAAATCAAAGTAATAGTAGAGACTTCAAATTTGAATCAGATCAGATTGTTGGGGAGCTATTGTGATGCTCCTTGGTTATTAGAACTCATTGTCTTCCTAGTAGCCTCTGGTTTATCCTCCCCGCATCTCGTTAAATTTGGAGGGAAGGTATCAATCAAAAATTGAACAACTTTTTCCTAGTGGATTTTCAAAAATTCGCAAAAAGAACTTGATTTTTTGAAGATTCATTAAAGTTTTTATGGTGCTCATTTTCACTATTGCTTTTAAACAAAATTAACTATAGAATCAAAAATCAAATTCAAGTTATATCTAAGCATTATTGAAGAAATTCTATATTATTATCTTGTTAACAACTTCAGTGGTGTCACTATGCATGCATGAATTTCCCTCCATAACTATCGAACGAATCTAGAAACAAGTTCAACATAATAAGTTTATATCCATTCGATACAAAGTCAGCTAAGTGGCTATGAACAAATTTTTTTTCATTTTACGAACAATAATTTCGTTTGAAGCTTTTTCATCAGAAAATGAGTTTTTTTTTGAAAATTTCATATTTTTAATTTTTGCCACAATAATGAGACTTGTTATTCGAGTTATAATGCTATAAAACATTTTCCCCGTCTCCCAATATAAATATTTGCACGGAGAATGCAGAATAATTAAAAAAAAAGTAGATAACAAAATATCAGTCAAGTCAACACTAAAGATTCCACCAAAAACCTCAACTCTGTATTTTAATTCGAATAATTGGTTTAATAATGAATATAATACGTAAAATTGTGTATTTCAATATTTATACTTATGTACTCAAATGTCAAAAATATATTCTAAACTGTACAGCCCATTCAATTTCGAAAACACCATTCCAGACTCCAAACAACTGCTCAACAAGGGCCTAGTAGTACGAATAGGACGCGAAGATTCGGCCCTGAACCATACCGTGTGCTCGAAAATGACCACCACCCAGGACACTAATAACACGACAACCACCACCAAAATCACTATCGATCTCTCCCCTAGCCCCCCCACTAAAAACGATAGTTGTTTCACTTATGCCAAATATCAAGGATCTCATAGCCACAGCTTCAAGTCTACCTCTCTAATACTAAACACCATCAAAGACAAGAACGAAAAGACTGCCGATAAGGGGAAAGACGAAATACCTCAGCAACTGGAAGCCCTGAAGAAACTGTACGAAGATATCCAGAGCGATAGCGATGCTGACAAAGAAGTGCAGCAATTAATGTCGAACGTTTCGCAGGATGACGAAGCTAAGGCCGAAACTGACAATAGCAGCGAGGTGTCCGGTAGTTGGAGCAAGATGAGGGCATACAAGAATATGAGCGATCACTTCGGAAGGAGTAACGTTAAGGAAGCGACGGCTAGATATGATCTCAAATCGGGCGCAAAAGTGGGAAAAGGTACTATTATAATTTTTCCGGTATTCAACGAATATAGTTCTCAATTTTTTATTGGGCAATTTTGTACGGTGAGATATTCCTTGCAGCTTATTTTCCTTTGAATGTGGTTGGTCTTGTCCCTGTTGAATTTTAGTGGCTAGATAATTCATTGTATATTATTTCAACTATACTGAATCGAACAAAAAATAATAATTAATCGCATACATATTTCAATATAAGTCTGCAGTTTCGAATAACGTATTTTCGTGTTATCCAATTGAATAGCATTTGCACTTTGCACTAAAATGTTTTTCCGCAAATTGATTGGAAATATTGACATTTTTCCACCACAAAATAATGCCATCCAAACACTACTGTACAATTATTTATGTGATGGTGTATAATTCAGTCGATTTCATCACAAAAATGACTGACATACTAATTTTTATCTTGCAATTCTGAACGCTTTGCGAAAAAACTCTATATACACCTCGTTAAGAAAACCTCGTAAGGAAAACCTTATTTCCGGAGCACGTGTTTCTTTTTCCGTTTACGCCTTGACAAGCAACCATCGCCTTCTAGGCAGTAAGTTACGCTTTTCATGACATTTCAGTTTGTCCGTCGATGAATTTTCCATACTAGATGCCCCTGGGAGACTAATATTCTATAAGCAGACTTACAGCATTTCAAAAAAAAAACATATTTTCCACATTGACTTTTTCATAATTACTTGCCATACATGAAATAGGGACCGGCGGTTCTAATGGAGGTACAGGTCAAAAAATTTGATCGATCTTAATGTCATATCTCAAGGCTCGAATATTTCAGTTTCCCATCACAACAATGGCAGATTGCTACTGCGGTTTTAGGGTCAGGTCAGACACTTTCGAAAGTCATTTTCTCTCCAATAATCAGTTTATTCGCAATTGAATGATAATAATAATGATAGATTTTAACTATAGTTGCTAAAATGTATGAGTGAAAAATTTCATGTATCAAAATATAAGTTGACAAATATTTACTACTAATTACCTTGTATTGTGTCAAGAATCTAGTATCGATAAATATACTCAAAACTGGAATGAAGAGAAATATTTGAAATGTAACATGAATAAAAACATTTCATTCAATCCTGATTGTGAGAATCTTGTGAAAAACAAATCCAATAATCATTACAGAAAATACTGAGCTGTTTCTACTTTACACTCATTATTACGATATGATATTTTTTATATCTGACAGTGAAAAATCGAAAATGAATGTTGACGAGTATTGAAAATTTCGTTATGACTTTGATATTATACGGATACCTATATCAGTGCATATCAAATTTCGACTCGTGTATAAAGGTTTGCAATAAGGGGACATACTTTCACTTACTTTAAACCACTTTCGTCCGAATGGAATATAATTATAGAAATATATCTAGAGTGATTTATTGCAGTCAAGATACCGTGTATGCATGTCCGTATAATATTCCTTGATATTAAATTCTAGTATCATTAAATTACATGCGAACTGAATGGGTATTGGAGTAGGAATTTCAAAGGTGCCTGTCACGACCTCAAAACCGTTATTTTCTCATAATTATAACTGAGTCTACTTTACATTATCTGAGCGATGGGCATACTTGTTCCACACCTCACTGACTATATAGATAATGAATGAAAAATATACGATTTGCCACAACATATGAGTATGCCGAACACTAAAAGGTTCTTAGCCTATTAATGAATTTGGACCGACAAATTCAATTTCAGCTGAATCTTCATTCCATTTTCAGAATACACAGAGAAGCTCAAACCGCAAGATAACACATTGCTGACCCCTAATCGTGATAACATAAAACACCCCATAAGCTTGGACAGGCACACTTCCTCTCCTGTGGCTGTGAGAAAAACAGTCGCGCCGACTAGGCCAGACCTGAAACCGACGGAAAAACTTTCTAGTCCATCCATAGTTAATAGAAATAAGAGCGTAGACCCTCTGACCAACGGCAGAACATCGCCAATCAAAGACTTCAAAACCACCGTAGATAAGAAGTTACAAACTAAACATTCCAGTGATAGCATCGTACTGAGACAACCCAAGAAGTCCGAAATGACTTACTTCGGTGTCAACCTTTCCCCGAAACCGGTGAAGAAAATCTCGCAGGCTGTGATACGCAAAGAAAACAAATTATCGAAAAAACCAGACCTAATCGAACACTATAAAGACTCGCTTCCTCGTAGTACGTCGGATCAATCGAAGTCGAGGCTGAAGTCTCCAGAGAAGCCGGCAGATGACCACATTTACGAAAACATCAAAAACAAATACGGCAAAGAGTTTGACAGCAGCATTTTAGATGAACTTACCAAAGCGGCTGATCAAATCCTGCAAGCGGTAAATGAATACACAGACGAAGATATCCAAAACAGGCTAAACAGCGACGACGAAGAACCCAGTAAGAAGCAGTTGGAAACGATCAGCGAGACGAGATCTTGGAAACAAGAGAAAGTCTCCGCTACCAAGACCAAGCCTGTCAACACCAAATCCAAACTCAAGCCGACCTCCTCCACTTCCTCTGTCGAAAGCCTCAGCCGCAGGAAGGCCGCGAGCGACCAGAAAGCTAAGACCGCGACCGAAAGACCGAGAAGGAGAATCGAGAAAACCGATCAAACGTCTACGAAAGCTGCAAACACCAAGGCGCGGAGGTTACAGAGAGCCAGCAGTAGAGAGGCGCTTCTTCATTCTCACGGTTCCTCTTCCGAGGATTTGCCGACCAACGTGGAGTTGCCATTGAGGAAGCCGAGGTTGATTAAGAAAACCAAGGTAACGCAATTGACTATGACCAACGGCGTGGAGCTGAAGAAATCGCCTAGTAACAGCGTCACTAGGAGGAAGGATGATGTGGGGATGAAAGTTGAGGAAAGGTAAGCGATCAGTTCCCTTAATGGATCCATAAAAAATAAAACAAATATATCTTCTAGTTTACGATACCTCTTTTTGCTCATCCTCCCATCAAATCTGTATCAGCCTTCGAATTTTTTATATAGTTTCTAGAGAATTCAAGAAACTTTGAATGACAAATGATTTTAATTCGATATCTTATCGTTTTGGAATTTTCAAGTAAACACCAGTTTTGCACATATTAAGGTTTACTAAACCCTAATATGTGCAAATCTTACAGGCAACTATATTTTCAATAGAATCGCTATCTCGCTTCATATCCATAATTCGGATAACATCGACTCTCAGATATTTTTTGACTGAACATAGTTCGAAAAGTAAGGAAATGTTTTCGTGATATTTTCAATTCGGTTTTCAAGAAAAGAGTGGAACACAAACGGCAGTTCTGGAAGTTGTCGATTTAATTCAAGAAAAACTTGATAAGGGCAATTACGTGGTAGCTATTTTCATGGACCTCAAAAAGGCATTTGATTCAGTTGATCATACCATACTTCTCCAAAACATTCAGTTTATGGGAATGAGAGGAATTGTAAATGATCTTTTGAAATCTTATTTAGTCAAAAGAACAATAAGAACATCTACAAATAATATTGAAACTGGAAAGATTACTCATTAATAAGGGAGTTCCCCAAGGTTTAGTTTGAGGCCCAATTTTATACCTACTGTATATACAAAATATTTCACAAATCAATTTATCTTGTAATTACACCGTATATGCAGATGATACAGTATTTTTGTATGCCGATAAAAACCCTTTAGCTTTACAAGATATTATAAATGAAGACTTGAAAAAATTGAGGACTGGCTTCACGCCAATCTCCTTTCTGTTAACCCCAAAAAGACAAAATTCATGATTTTTCAACAAAAAAATAAACAAAATATTAAGTTAAATATCAAAATAAAGAATGAACTACTTGAACAAAAAACGGAAATGAAGTATCTTGGCATTTGGATCGATGATAGATTGAAATGGAATAAACATATTGACTCCCTCGTTGAAAAAATTTCTCCTATTATTGGAGCATTACGAAGATGTCCTAAATTAAATTATAAAATAGCCAATATGTTTCTTTACTTAAATATTCTCAGTCGGATCAAATATCTCATAAATATATGGGGTTCTTGTTCAAAGAACAACTTCAAAAAAATATATCTGCTTTGTATAGAAAATCTTTGAAAGTACTACATCGTCTCCCATATCATCTTCAACACATGAACTTTATTCAATAACGGGCATATTTTCTTTGGAGGAACATTTCTTGATGGATAGTTTGAGAATTTCTCATTCTATTGTTAAAAAATTAATAAAGTCAAACTTTATATTAACCAGGAATTCAGAAATTCATAACTATCATACTAGGCAACATAACTTGTTTCATCTTGATACTGCTAGCTCTGTAGTTGGACAATAAAGATTTGTTTATGAATCATTATCTGAATATAATAAATTACCCGAGAATTAAAAAAATATTAGTAATATAAATCAATTCAAATTTCGATTGAAAAAATTCATTCTCCTCAAAAGATTCAAATTAAATTGTTGTTTATCTATTTTACAATTCTTTCACTTATCCTTTTCCTTTTAAAATAATTTTCTTGCGTTGATTTGTATATTTTTTCTTTCATTTATTTATTACATTGAAAAAAAAAGTTTTTGATGATTTGTGAGCAATCTCATACCAGTACAAAAATACTGTTTGATTGTTCATGCTATACCAATGAAGTGCTACCAAATATATTGTATCATTGATTGTGTATGATTTGAAATGTAATGGAATGAAATAAATAAAATAAAAAAATAAAAAAAAATAAAAAAAAATTCTCCTATGATTTCAAATATTATGATTATATGTTGTATCTTATGCACATCATTCCCGGTAAATTGAGAAATATTTTGTTTAGGTAGCAGTTTCAATCGATATATCTTTCTGTTTGGACATTGTGAAATTTTTGCTCGTTAGTATGTCTGTCTAGTTTACCAAAATACTACCAAATTGAATACCCCTAATGAACTAATTTTTTTGTTGAGTCGCGGAAAATTATACACGAATAGTAAAATTCCATAAATTGAAAAAAAGCCGACAGACATTTTAAATTTCAGGGTGTATATAAGGTGTATAAAACCACAGAAACAACGGTCTCTTGATATTGATTTTCCTTGAATTGAAGAACTCCCTCGACCTAAGTGTGTATGTCTGAGGAAGTATACTCCGGGACAAAAGCATTAATTGTATTCGTTCTACTGTGTAGAACTTTATTTCTAACAGGTATTACAGATCAATAACTAAACCATATGTTCTTTATTGAATATGAGTTTCATGAGAGATGAAAGTTTATACCTACTTAATTTTGTCACGGAATATATCTTTAGCTGGGTCCACTGCGCATCTATTAGCGGAGGTTAATTCAGGCACACAGCTAGACTAGGAGAGCTGTAGAATATTCCAAAATGATTCCTATTTGCACGTCAATATCTAATAATTTTTTTATTTCAAAGGATCTTAGGAAGCCTACCCGAAATACGTCACAAAACCGCCGTTTCGACAATTAGGAGCACTTCGGAAAAAGCCATGAGAGACAAACCGAGGCATAGATGTGAAGATGTGCGAAAAAAGACACCTGTGAAAAAAGAAACGACTAAAGGTGAGTCAATCTATGACTTTTTCATTGTGTTCACAACATGATGGTGATATACAGTGCCGACGTAAACCCCCCTCTTTAACTTTGAATGGGCTTAGATATCAATGTCGGACAAAGATTACATGAAAAGACATCAATTGCAATACTTTTTGACATTTCACATGACTTGCCGACGAGAAGGCTATCTTTTTTTTTCAAAAAAAGGAGAGGTCTTATGGTATCTCGTTCGATAGGTGTTTCAATCTTTCATCAAGCACTTGTTTATTTTTGAGAATTTGACTAGACATGCCTTCAGTTATCACCCGTTCTGTTCAATTTGAAATAATTTTCGAATAAAAGTGAAGTATATAATTCAAAATTCGCATAATGTATTTTGGTAACCTTCACTTAACTTTGTAAAAGTGTTTTTTGTCTTTTTCTTCTCCAAACCAATTACAAAATATTACAAAACTCCTATGAAACACTCTCTGTTGATATGTGTATATCATTCATAGGCGTTAATTCATTCACAAAAAGAAAGAGTCTATCAAATCGTAAATCAAAATCTGGTTCGATTTTTCCTTCCAGAAGTCGAGACTCTCTCTCGTCGGAAAATGTCGTCACACTTTTTAGTTTCCATTAAAACGTACTGAAATTGTTGAGCTTTCACCTAAACTCTGTCTGGCCATGATTTCTATAGTCCCGTTTGAAAGTTAAAGAGGAAAACTTTTTGAATCCGCGCTGTTAAACTGAGCAAATGGGTCATGAAAATATCAAATATCTTCTGTACGGCTGAACATCATAAATGTTAATTCAGGTCTGATAGTGTATCATTTGGGCCCGTGAGATTATCGCGCTAGAGCTCCAAAGCAACTTGACCTCCAGAGAGTCATTTAATAATCTTCAATAGAATACTTTCCATATTTTACCTAAAATAGAACCATTTGATTGGACATCAACGCCCTAAAACTCCCTCACCTTTCACATTTAGTTCAAATTTTCCAAAGTGGTATAAAAGTTCTTTTTGTTTCAGTTTCGAATCCGCCATCTCGATTAGATACAACAAAAATTAACAGACCGACAACGCATAACAGAGAGACGGTAACACACCGAATTTCGACAGCGTATGTACCTGTTTGTAGAAATAGAAGTCGAAATATGCATGCGAGGCAGCGAGACACAGATTGTCCATGCTTATGTTCATGAAATTTACTATGTTAGGTAGACAACACAATAAGTATCTATATGGATTTTTAGTTGACTGAGCAATAGAGATCTTTACACCAAACTATCGCTTTTTGTTATCTCGATTAAAATATTAAAATTATAAGCGAGGTGGATGAAGCTCTTTATTATCGGTGAAATATTCTTAATTTATATCAATGCTAATTTTGCCTGTAGTAACGTACAACATATTTATGTCTACTAACTAATATTGGGTATTCAGCTACTTAATCTTATATCCTTTGATTTATTCCTGATTCAATCAAAAACATAGCAAATATTCAATAATTACGCAGAATATCAATATTTCTGTGTTATGATTTTTCATATTGTGGACAAATTCAGGTGAGTGCTCAAATATTGGAGTTTTGCACCAAGGCATATATATATATATATATATATATATATATATATATATATATATATATATATATATATATATATATATATATATATATACACATATATATGGAAGCTGTTGGATTTCGTACAGAAAGCAGTTTCTTCCGTGGGTGTTACTTTACTCACAAACACGCATACTTTACTGGAAAACCGAAGAAAAGTAAGCTGATCGCCTCTGTTCTATATTTCCAGACTCTTTTCTCACCTTCCCACCCCTTTGTTGTTAACCTGAAAGCCTATCGAACATTTCCTTTCAAAAGCTTGGTCCTTCAGTTGAAAATATTTCGAGAGTAGGTCGACTCTGAATAATTTCTCAAACACCAAAAATTCACTTGGAAAGAATTTTATCAGAAAAACAACTACATATTGCCGGCCCAATGTGTAAATCTACGAGTATTGCCTATTTCACCAATTTTTGAGGAGACTCAAAAATCAACTTGAAAATACTACATCACCAAAACTCTCAAATCTATTGATATTTTTTTTATGTGCAGATTCACACAAAAGGGAAGCCCTGTAATGTTCAAAGAACACAAGGGACAGGAGATACGAATTAACATTCACTTCGTTTTAATTTTTAATTTTCATATTTATGAAAGAATAGTTATGACTATCATTATGCTGATATAACCCCCAAATCAACGACGACTTCAACATAAAGTATTTTCACCAAAGCAAAGCCAGCTGCATGTACAATAAAATATGATACATGACACCCAACAGAAAAACTAAGTATCATATGAGTGTTATTACAGTTCATTCGCAACGAAGTTCTCGTCTGTATCTCCACATAATTCAAAGCCTCCTCAAATACTACTGTGATATATTCTGTTCCACCACTCCCGATGCAACACTCATTATTCATGATTTTCACAAATTGAAATTCCAGAATTATGATGAATATTTCCCTCGTATATAAAATGTCCCATAAGAGCAATGCAATTATCGAAAACTTACAGCGGTAATTGCATTGTATCAAGTCACCATAATAACACATTTGAAACCGTATCGCTAGACGTCAGTAAACAACACAAATAAATGTCAGATAGACTTCAAAAATAAAAAAACATTTCGCGTTTTGGTGAATGCTCCATACAATCTATAAAGTATAAATGAACAAAAAATAACATTTCCTTGAGAATTTCTTTATTCGTGAAATATTCCAATGAATTACATTCATGCATAAAAATGACCAGATAATTTTGCATTCAAACGTGATATCTCATACAAATTGCATTCGGTTATTTTCATATTTTGTAAAAGAGCCCTCGTCCTTCGGACTCGGGCACTTTCGCCAAAATATGAAAATAAACTCTTGAAAATTTTAGATATCACGCTTTCTTGCAAAATTATCGGTAATTTTTATGCACTCGTGCAATTATAACCGAAAATTTCACACCAACAGTTTTCGACCAAGGAAATGCTTATTTTGTTCAGCAACGTAGGTGTTTTTAAGGATTTCATCGAAAAAATTTCCCCGCATGGTTAACCTACAGCGAATTATAGTGAAAATTTTTCGACATAAGCAGAGCATATTTTGTTTGACATAACAGGTCACTTACCCACTTTGAGCAGAGGTAAACGAATTGGAACGTTCAAATAGGGCACTAGAACTATTTAGCAGACTAATGAAAATACTATAATAATCCACATCTTTATTCACGACCCACTGACACTGTAGTTTCTTGACCTATTCGATTCGTTTTGTTGAAGCTCACAAAATAACCTAAATTAAATGAGACAGAATAAGCCTATTCAATTGTTCAATCTGTGATGTATTCCAAAGCCTATCTTGACGAAGTTTGAAACGCTAAAACATGAATTTCAAATAATTTGTTGAAGTTCAATATGGAATTTTTTCCTTGCTCACGAATATTTTAAGAAAATTAATATAATAATTTTCAAAATATTCGTGAGCTCGAAAAAATTTGAAGCACTAGTTGTATAACAAGTGAAAATTTTCATTTCAAAACCGTTGTTTGTCCACGGCCATAACTCGATGTTCAGTACAATCTCGAGCAACTTACAATATCTCATGCTGGAGGCTCTCGACCTTGTAAATTATTGACCTGATATGTAAGAATATATCTTCATCATGTTCTTAGAACATCGAAGTAAAATATACCTGTTGTGGTGGTGTATGACATTTCATTGGTGGTGCTCGAGTCCAACAAAAATATTGGTGACTTGGTAGATTTACACTTTAGGCCGCGACAATATCAAGTTCTCACTTGGCCATGTGTTTCACAAATACATGCAAATACTCAAGATCTTCTTGATAAAACCCAGAAGACATTTCATGCCTTTGTTACTTCTTGTACTTATTTGGACTAACCAAATTCAAAAATATACAAAAAAACTAATAGAATACTAATTGGGTGCATACCACCGGTAACATTGTTAACGCAAACGTTGAAATTGACTTACTATATAATGAGAAGAAACAAAAAACAGGTCATTTCCTCTCTTGCAATTTTTTTAGTAGAACATAATATGCGAAGTATAGAAGTATCCGAATATTTGATCTATGATAATTAGAAGAGTTTACTCATAAAGGAATAGGTAACGCTCGGTCCAATTCAATAACTTTTCCAAAACTATTAGGTACACTGCTGACTTTATATTCAGTTTATAAGGATGGAATTCATGAATGAAAATGTAAACATGTAGCTTTCGAAGGCAGGATCCGTCAAATAAAATTCATGCAATTCGAAAACAGAAACGAAACTTTTTGTAGAAAAGGATAGCATCTTTGAGCTCCTATCATTCAATTAGTTATACATTGATTGAAATAATGAAGTAGATGTTCACCTTCAATTTTCTCTTTCATAAAGAAATTCAAAGAAAGGCGATACTCATATTTTTTTTTGTTTCTTGCATCTTAATTAATTCATTAACAATGTTTGCTGATATACTTTGTTCAACCATCCTTTGCCGTTACGTCACAACCGGTGACGTATTCTGCTGTTTTACGTTTGTCTTATATTACTTGAATGTTATATTACACTCAACCTCAAAATAATTATTAGAAGCAGAAACATGTCCGGCATGAACTTTGATTTTGTAGTCTTTATCTGTTTCCATTCCACTAGTAGCTAGTTTTTGAACAGTTCTAATAGATATTTCTAGAGCATCAGCAACACGCTATAAAATTCAACGAAATCAAACCAATAAAAACTTACATTTTGCATAACATAGGTAGATACATACGTTGTAGACTGTATTTAACGGTAAAAGCGGCACTCCAGCATCTCTTTGTCTTGAAAAGTAGTCAATCAACTTCAAAATTAAGTTTGGCTTTTTATCATTATACCGGAAAGGCATTTTGACAATGAAAAATCAACTGAAAACGGCGAAAATGACCAAAAATACTGAACAAATCGAACTATGACAACTGAACTGTCAAAAATGACAAATAAAATTCACATCGACATTAAATAATGAGACATACGTTAATGACGTCATAATTCCGTCTCATCCATTTCATGAATGAGAGATAAAGTTGGACAACGTATGACGTAACGGCAAAGGATGGTTGAACAAAGTATATAAACGATTTCGAATCTCTGATAATGACACGAGAGTACCAATGGTGCGCTCTTAATTTGTATCAACCTGTGTATCAATTAACAATACTGACTAAATATTCGTTAAGCTAGTAGATTCATAAAGAGAAAATGCATCCTTTTTGACTGAGATTATTTGATTTGAAACGATTCGTATAGAGTGTGATCATCCCGAAAACTGACGAACGAGATTTCAATATGAAGCGGTTTGCCAAAAAGGATGTGTTTCTAATATAAATTCATTCATAGAAACATGTAGATACTATTGTTGTTGCTACCTAATGTAGAATTTGTCGAAGTAGTTGTTGATAAAGTAACCAAATCCTTAATACTGATGATATTATTACTATTATCATTTTTTTGAAATATTTTGTGTTTTCAGGAATATTAAGAAATGCTACCGCACCGAAGGCGAGACGAGGTACTGATCGTCCCACTTCTTGATTCCGACAGATCTTCCAGTTTAATTTATTTAAATTTAGTATACGAAGTATTCCTGCCGTACTAGAATGTAAGTTCCTAAATTTATATATATGTTGATATTTTTATAGAGTTGGATTTTGATAGTTCGAATGCCAGACGATATAACTCTGTAATATAATGCTTTTTAATGCTTCATGTTGTCCAGTTATGTGTAATTTTTTTGTTTGTGTATTTATTCTTGAACATTTCTCAAATAATTGTGATTATAAACTGCTTTTTGGTTTTGTGATGTTTATACAATAAACTTTTTATTAATTATATTTTTCTATTAAATATTTTCATCCCTTCCCCTCGGAGTTATCGGAACCAGTATTTCTCTACGAGAGTATGTAGGTCTGAGTATGAGTGCATTCAACAAAAAAAAAAAAGCGGAGCCGACACTTATAGCGGCCAAGCGCACTGATGTTGTACTGGTTGTACACAATGGTGGTTAGACCCATGATAACGTATGCATCTTTGGCATGGTGGTCAAAGACAAAACAAATATCTGCTTATGAACTGAGCAAGGTCCAAGGACTTTCCTCTGTCTTGGCATAACAGGCACAATGAAAATAACAACAACAGCAGCTGATAGGGGAAAAGCAAGAATGGGTCATTTCATCAGAGTAGAAGAAATCGGTAAAAAAATGAGGAGGGACAGATACTGAGCTTGAATACCAAAAGAGACAATCTCCCTGAAAACATGACCGGCTCGAGCACCTGATTTACAGATGGATCCAAGACGGAATGTGGTACAGGGACTGGTGTATACTATATGGGGAGGAATCTAGAGTACAGTTACTAGTTACTTGCTCGGACAATACGCATCTACAGTGTGCCCAAGATAAGGATGAACAGCATGGGGATCTCGGTAACCGTAAGAGTTACACGGTAGGTCAAATGGACAAAAAGTTGCGCAATTAAGGGGTCAATAAATAGATGTTGAGAAATCCCAAAAATGTTGTTTACTTCCGGAGATATTCGGGAAAAACCGAAATTTGGCGATTTGGTTTTTATTTTTTTCCGAAGTTATTTGAAAAGTTTCGAAAAAACCAAAGGCACTTTCTCATTGCCACTTTTTTACCTCTACAAAATGGCGCTCACAAAATCTCCGTACAACGTTTCGTTTGGAAGAAATCATCATCAACTTTGTTTTTTATATGGCACGTCCCCATGCTGTTCATCCTTATCTTGGGCACACTGTATATTTCAACCAGAAATGTATGCATCTCTAATGCGCGAGAACTATCAATCTGAGATCCCAACGAAATGGGAGGATTAACATTTCGACGGACAGCCAATAAGTCTCATTAAGGGCACTTATAAAACTCCCAAACATCCATCTAGGCTGGTACTTATGAGAATGCCACGAGGAACTGAAACATATTGTTCGTTTCCGTTAAACAGCTGACGAACGTTAACCCTCAGAAGTCGAAACTTGTGCGAGCAATGGATCAACGAGGCCTTACCTTTCAACGTGCGATTGAAAGGCGAATGTGCCAACCTCTACACTACCGAGAACCAAATATGGCAAACCACATAATAGACTGACTCTACAATGGATCCTAGGTCACCCATAGGTATCACAGGCAATGGAAAAGCCAATGAGCTTGCAAGACAAGGATTATCGGCTCCTTATATTTAGATGTTAGGAGTATTTATTCCTACAAAGTCAAGTATCTCGATGCTAGTGATCAGTGATGGGAAAACCATATGAGATCGATCGCTGAAAGCGATTCCCAGAAGCTTGGATTAAAATTTCGTGCGAAAAAAAACTTCACTTCTCGTCAGCTTCCAGTGATCTACTAGGCACATAGCACATATACAGCCTGTCTTGGAATATATAATTCTCATATGTGGGGCTCGGTACCAACCATCCAAATTTCTTGATTCTATGCATCTTTTGGTGATTGTTTGCTCAAGGACTAGCCCATTTCGTTGGAACATCGTGGAAGGGTCGGAGACTTGTCTCTCTTCTATAGATAATTCCACGGTCGGTGCTCTTCTGAATTGTAGTCAATCGTTCCACCCATGGCAGTATCAACACAAATGACCCGTCGAGTGCAGAATTCCCACCCCTCACTTGTGAGCTTGGAGGCCTGTCGAATCTCTCTTGTTCAGGGATTTTTTTCAATAGAACAGCTGAACTTATGAATTCTTTACCGAGGGAAGTTTTTCCTGAAGCTTACAAACTTCAAAAATTCAAAGTTGATATCAACTTGTATCTCCTTTTCCTCGATTCACGCAGTGTTCTTTTAACATTACGGGGCTTCCCTTTCGTGTAGATCTGTATATAAAAAAAAACATACTGAATTGGATGAGAGAAAAACATAGAGATTATTGGGAAACTCTACCTGAGTAGCGCTCACGGAAGAATTTTCATAAAAGGGCCGTCGAGAAAAGATTATTTTATTATTACCCAGATAAAAGGGCTACTGGCTAGACACAGCTACTCAAAGGACACCTGAATAAAATTGAGCTGTACGACGACCTTGCATTAGCTGCAGACAATGTAACAATAATGGGACAGAGACAGGTCGATATAAGTACTTTGCGAATGTGAGGTTCTGAATCATAAAAGGCAACATATATATGAAAAAGCAATTCTAGATCCGGAAGAATACGACAAACACTCAGCAATCAACCTGCACAAACCCGTGCAGGGAACAATAAGGTTGTTGGAATGGGTGTCATGAAGTATAGGGAAGCAATAAGGCGCGATAAGCCGTAGAGGCTGTGAAGTGCTTCCGTAGAAAAATGACTAGGTGACATATCTACTGATGTTTGATGTTGCTATTTCAACTTGAAATACAGGGAAAACCTACAGTAAAACGGTAAATTTATGAAATCGTCGAAACATTGAATGGGAATGGGAAACGAAAGCCAATAGCTGCGTCTAATAGCATCGGCTTCAAGCGCTGTAAGCTGTTAGACGCAGCCAAGTCTGTCGTCTACATATAACGGTATTTTTGTTGTTCTGTAGTTCTGTGTCACCTGTCATCTCATATCTTGATTTGTTTTGTAAACACTAAATGAATATAAACAAAACTCATAATTTCTTTTGATTAACAACTCTACAAGATTCTTTGGTATTGTCTATGAACAGATTCTTCAGTAGAAACGTATTGGATCATTTTTCCAAACAGAAAAGTGAAATGGCCTCAAAATATTTCAAAAATTGTTATGAGGATTTCTCCGGTAATTCATTACTTGAAGACAATTCAGTGAGTCTTCTATCTTAAGGCTAGATAAAAAACTCATGAATATGTTTCTGTAGTTGAGAAGAGACAGTAGGATATCTTTAGAGCTGGATGGAAAATGGAAGTCAACACTTGATAAACTGAAGTATTTACACCCCAATGATTATTCTGTTTATACAGGAACTTCTGGAATTGCTCTGCTCAAACTAAAAAAGAACTCAGAAGACAAAGAAAATTTGAAAGTTATCTTCATTCAACTTCAACATGTTCGAAATACTGAACTGACTGTTGTAGGAAGTGAGAAATCTTCTGTCACTTTGCGAATTGAAAAACAGAAGACAAACATTTTTATGTGGAGATTCTGGACCTCTAGCAATTGGTATTATTGTTAACCATAAACTGGGAAAGAAGGAACAAGTTGAACAACTAGTGGCAAGGTACCAATTGTTGATCAACAATTACATGTTAATTGTTTCTTCACAGAACCTGATTTGACAACAATTTTTTTAATTTTCCCAGGCTGAAGTCTTTGGACGAAGATGTTATCAACATCCATTCAAATCTTCCAAATGAGTACCTTTATGGAAGAGCTGGATATTTATTTTCCATACTGTTTGTTAACAAAAATGTATCCCCTCCGCCTTTCAATGGGAAATTCATCAGACAGGTAAACCCAAAATCCATGGAAATTTGTGTGTGCACATCAAATCAGTACCAAAAGATTGGAGTTTCAGCTATCATACCAAGAATTCATCAATTACTTCTTGAGTAAATCATTGAGGTTCTTAGTATAGCGAGTTGAACTGCAATTTCATAAAAGAATTGATCTTTGACATAATGTGTTTGGGCAGTTATACAAGTTTTCGTGCATATTTGTCCTTGCCATTATATACTGAGAATCTATATTCACATTGGAGCCTTTTTAGATAATTGAAGCAATACTTCTTTGTGGACAAAATGAGTCGAAATTAGGCAATTTCAAATGCCCCCTAATGTATCAATGGCATGACAGTTATTATTTAGGAGCTGCACATGGTTTGTCTGGAATTCTTTACCTCCTCCTTCAAGCAAAGGAGTATTTGGTGGAAGACGATTTGAATACACTCATCAAACCTACCACTGACTATCTTTTGAAGCAAAGGTAAGTGTGATGTAGAACCTATATACTGTTCCTCAAGCTATTCCTCCACAAACAGTTTGGATCAAATTCAAATCTCTTGTATACTCGAAACAATTCTGATAATAATCTGGAAATCCCCCTAAACATAACTACAGACATACTTTAGTGTTACTGAATGTTTCAAAAACTGAAGCTTCAGACATAGGGTGTTGTTGGCAAAACTGATTTGTGAGGCTAGCGTGGAAATTGATAGAGAACCTTTAGGGAAGTTCCCCAACCATTCAAACCCCAAAACACTTTTTCTTTGGTATATTCTATTTTTTCGAAAGTGCAATTCCTTGGAAAATTAAGTCAATTTTGGAAATTGTCTTTTTCACTGCCTAAGTAGATAAAGTAGCCTCAATGCCGACGGCAGTAAAAGTAGAATAATAACCATGATAATAATGATTAAAATTTTTATTTAGGACTAATACCAAGGGGTGTTTCACTTTCGTGAAATTTGTTCACCAAATCGGGATTTTAGGATTTCTGAAGTTCAACACGGATTTCAACAAGATTGATTTTTTTTTTTGTATTTTGTACCCTAGATTTCCGAAGTGAAACACTCCTTGACTGATATCATACTTTTGGTTTCTGCAGTATAGGTAGTACCATATATCATTCCCTTAGGGATTAATGGCGAGGAAATAATAGTGATAGTCTTCATTCCCTCTTGTAGTTCTATCACAAAATTTCTCGAATTGAATATTACCATGGAAACAATATTACCAATTAACTCCCAAAGTGTCAGAGTCAAACGCGTAGGTAGTGTTTGTTTCTTTGTATTGAGATGAATGGAACTGAAGAATCATTTATTTATGATAAATAAATTAGTCATAAATGAAGTAGAGTATACTACTCGCAATAATGACTGTTATTCTCTCGGAAAGTTCCTCGAGAATAATAGCTATCATTATTGACTCGTGGTATAATCTAATATTATTCCCTCTTGTAGTTCTATCACAAAATTTTTTTAATTGAATATCACTATGGAAACAATATGACCAAATTCAAAAGTGTCATACATAAATGTAAAATATTCATGTGAAATAAAGTTTATTAGTTTGATACGATAATTCCAGATTTCCTAGTGGCAACTATCCATCATCTCTTGGAAGAGAAACTGACAAATATGTTCAATGGTGTCATGGAGCACCAGGATTTCTCTATTTATTCACTACCGCGTATAAGGTTGAAGAAAATATCAATTTTTGTAACACTGAAACCATCATAGATTTTTCAGTTATTTCATGATCCAACCTATCTGAAAACTGCGCTCGAATGTGGAGACGTAATTTGGGAAAGGGGACTATTGAAGAAAGGATACAGTTTGTGCCATGGGGTGTCAGGAAATGCATATTGTTTTTTGGAGTTGTTCCAAACAACGAAAGTAAGTTCTATTTCAACGCTAGTGATACCCCGTGTATTAGTTTCTTCTTGTATGTATTCTTGCAATAACAATTCACTGTTTCAGGATGAAAAACATTTATACAGGGCCGTTAAATTTGCCGAGTGGTGTTTAGATTATTCTAGGGAACATGAACAATGTCCTCCTGACAGGCCTTTGTCACTTTATGAAGGAATTGCTGGTCCAATGTATTTAATGTTGGATATTCAAAGACCCTACGAAGCTAGATTTCCTGGTTTCACACTTTAATTTACTGAATTATTTATTTCCCTCTTCAAATAATAAACATTTAAAAAGATTGCAATACAAAATGGGAATATGCATGTTTTTTTTTATTAATTATTATCTTTATTCAAAAGACATTACTGACAAAAAAAAATCCAAAAGCTTCAGAATAGTAGAAAATGAAAACAGATACAAACATGAACTGTAATTTTTTTAGTTAAGAAAAAATCTCTGATGTAGCGTTTAATTTTAACAGGATCTTTAACTTTTTTCAAATAAGCTAATAGCTGAAGCAATCAAATTAGGTATATAACTCTCAAACAATGAAAATGAATGAGCAGAAGTTAATCCAAAAGGAAAAATGAATGAAGAAATCACGTCAATTAAATGGCCCAAAAGAATTTTAATAAAATGAGGCAAAGAAATCTGAACAACAACAACAAAGAAATCCGAACGAAAAGATTGAAATGGATTTTCGTCAAAGAATGTGAAATTTATTTTTAATCGATCAAAAGGATCGATATGGTGATAAAAAATCTTGATGTTGAATATTAGTAGTATATTAGTTTTATTATCCCAAGAAATATTACATGTTTATAATTACGGAATACTTATAAGCACAAAATCATTATTAGAAGTATAGGAAGCAGAAAAAACAAAATATATATAAAGGAACAAAGAGCAGTCAATAATGCGATTGCTTTCAGCAAAGCTCAATTGAAAAAGAAAAAAGCTGACAGTAAGAAAATGAAAAATTTCAAATATAGCTATTAAATTAGCTGAATAAAAGCTTTTTCAAACTCTGTTTGAATTTCATGGTCGATTGATATTCTTTTATTTCATTTGGAATTGAATTATATCTGATTGATTTTTATTCGTTGTAAACAAATAGTTTTGCCTTATAGAATGATTGTGAGTATGACAAAGTTCGTTGAAAATAGGATTAGATTTTTCAGTATTATTTGTTATAGAAAGGATAAAACGGCTGATTTTGAGTTAAATAAAAGAATTTGGGTCCAATAGTTTGTTTGGGTTGTATAAGTTTGATGTCGATTCTGAATGGGATAATTTGTGAATACATTTGATTGTTTTGATAAGTTTTGAGTAGTTCCATTATAGATTTGCTTGCTTTACCCCAGACGGAACTGAGATAATGTAGTTGTAGATAAATAAGACTAAAATAAATATTCTTCAAAATTCTCAGAGAAAAGAAGTGTCCTATAGTTTGAAAAGAATTCCAATAAGCGGAGATACTTTTTTTCTAGTGTTTTGAACGTGTTAATTAGTGAAATCAAACAAATTTAAATGGAATCAGTTTGAGCAAATGTTGAAACCAAGTTTCAAGTTGGGTGTAGGTACTCACGCGACGATGGCTGATATCCGAATGGGTATGTTCCTTTCTACCCAGTCTCTGAGCATACCCGAATGATGCCTATTGCAAAATCCAGCGAATATTCTGCAATTTTTTATTAACCCAACCTAACCCATCCTAACATATTCATTGTGGGCATATCGACAAGAAGGATGAATTTTGCAAAAATTGAATCATTCGGGTATGTTTGGAGACTGTGGGTGAGATGCTTCCTCCGCAATCATCTTTTCTACATGATGGGGCAAGGGGGTGCTACTAATCATTCCCCATGGTGTGGGAATGGAGTGCTATTGATGAAGCTCGCTTATTGGTTTCAGCGGGAAATGGACTTAACCGATACAGTACATAGTTAAATCCAGAATAATCCTGTTCAGGATTAAACCTCAACTTTCATAATCTTAACTACTTTCCAAGTATTGAAAAAAAATCTATCATTTGAAAATTTTCAAACAACTCTCAGGTAATTACTGATGACTTTTCTAGTCAAAACCGCTCTCCTACAATTTCAAATAATATCAATCCATTTGATCAAAGGCACATTTTTAAATTTCCATTCTCAGACGAAAATCCATTTCCAACTTTCCTTTTGGATCTGAGTGCCCTATTTGATTAATTTTTTTGGGCCATTTATTCGACGAGATTTTTTTATCCTTATTTTTCCTTCTCCATTCTTTTGCTCATTCATTTTCAAAGTTTTAGAGATATATATTTTATTGCTTCACAGTTCATTTCAATTTCATTACTCTTAATTTATTGGTTCAATTACATTGAATGATGTTTATTTCCCAAGAAACTTACAAGTTTATAAAAGGGAAAATCAGAAACAAATGAATAATGAATCGAATAAATAGAGAAAAAAAGAAAAAAAAAGTAAGATGAAATCCGACTTTTCACAGAAATAAAAAAAAATAATAATAATGAAAATAAAATTGTCCTTCACCTATCGCAATAAATGGTTTTTCAACTTAACTTTGAAATTGAATTTTCCAAATTTTTTTATTGCATCAGGTAATCCAATATAACACTATTCCGTTGTAATAATTTGATTGTTGTGCTATGTTTGATCTGAACTTCATTGTTGATAAATTATTTGAACATCTGGTTGAATGGTCATGTTGGTCACTATTAATTTTGAAGAGATTAGAATGTTTTAATTTATTTTTAACCAAATGAATGAACGTGCAGAGTTTTAGCGTATGTATCGAAGATATATCTAACAGTTGATTGGGTTTGTACAAATTTTTTGTCGGTTCTCTATAATCGAATTTATACATACATTTAATTAATTTATTTTGTAAAGCTTCCAGGTCTTAATGAAGTTTTTGTTGCTGATCCCCAAACCGGAATTTGGTATTGAAATCTAGAATATACCAGAGAAAAATAAATTAATTTCAAAGGCAGAAATTTTTTCGCAATTTAAAGAATACTCCTATAATTGGAGAGATATGTTTGTTTTCTCAGAATTTCCAGATGTTCACTCCATGCCAAATGTTCATCTATGTATATGCCCAGAAATCTCACAATAGAAGAATATTTGATGATTTTATTATCTATTTTGATGGGATGGTCAGATTGTGATAAAGTCAATTTTTTAGAGATAAACATAAATGAAGATTTCTCGAAATTCAACGATAGTTTGTGACCTATCAACCAAGATGATATTTTTTGGAGATCTTTCAACATATCAACTTTAATTTCATGTTTATTATTTGCCCCATATATTACTGATGTATCGTCTGCGAACATTTTGATTTTCCCTTTCAAATGACATTTTTTCCATCTTATCAGTAAAAGAATTCAATAGACTTCACTCAAAAATAAAGACGACGGAGTTTAATATTCTCCCTCAAAGCCAATTTAATTAATCGGTGATACAGACCTTTTTTCCTAACAATTTCCGCGTTTGTGCGTGGTACTTAAAAAAACAGCCATGAAATAAAATATCATTTTAATCATAATAAATCAGTTTGTAACTAATACTTATAACATCAAGTAATAATTTTATTTACAAATTTCCCTAACTACAAATGACTACCAACCAAAAATAGCAATAGAAGGGGCGAATATACGACCAGCATATTTCTCCCTGAATACAGAAAGAACTGAATTAAAAAGATGAGGGTGAGCAAAACGTCGGATAGTTCAATATGTAACTCAATTGGACTGTCAAGTTGGAAACTAATATTAGAAATGGTCTTCAAATATTTTATTGAACTGAATGTGGTTAACAATGTTCCCTGCTGAATGGTAATGGTTAAGACTTCCATTGTCTATATTATTAGCTCTATCAAAACCTGCTGCTAAGAACGGAAGACTGAAAATACAAATCAAGTAAGAAAATCAAATCAACACAAAAGGTTGAAATGGATTTTTTTGGTAAATAATAAATAAAAAATAATTGATTGATCAAAGAAAAAAATATTACAAGAAATCGAGATATTGAATATGAAAAATTAGTCAAAGAAAAAAAATTTAAATAAATGAAATAATATTGTGACATGAAAATTGATATATCGAATGTGAAATATTAGTCAAAGAAAAAAAAACTACTGACTAATATTTGACATTCGATATCTCAATTTTTTTGTCAATATTATTTCATTTAAATTTTTTTTGACTAATATTTCATATTAGAAATATCGATTTTTTGTAACAACATTATCAATCAAACTTTAATTTATTGACCAAAAAATCCAATTAAACCTTTCGTTCTGATTCGATTTCCTTACTTGATTTGTATTTTCATCTTTTTGTTCTTAGAAAAAAGTTTAAATAGAGTAATACAGACAATGGAAGTCCCAACCATTACCTATCGGTCTTCAAATGTTTCCCTAATATTTTAAGTAGTTTTTGGATCTCATAATATTAGCTAATTTCTTGATTTAACTAGCTTATGATCCAATAATAGCTAACCACAACCATTTAGACAACATCATTTAGGTGTTTTCACTAATTATTCATTTTGTTTCCCTCAAAGGTGTCAAAGCATCAGAATTATCTAGATATTTCAGTTCAATCATCTTCGAAACCGACAAGCCAACAGATATAAAAAATAAGTAAATTTTCTCAGGATTAATTTAGGAATATAATAGTGACTTTGGCTGTGCAAAAGTAGTTAAGATATCTGATATGTAAAAATACATATACATCACATAAACTTATTTACATTTTTTTGTTAGACCACTGTTTTCTGCATTTTCTGTGGATATCGTAACATCATGGAGAATTCAGAGCAATTGTAATTGAAGATTGCACATAAATGGCACTTAACAACGTTTTTAGGATGTTACGAAATACACTGCATTCTAAATCTAAAAGGCACTCCACAGGTCTTGGACAGGACAAAATACCTCCAAAAATACCAAAAAATGTTCGTCAAATTTGATTATACAAATGTTAAAACTAAAAACTGTATCATATTATTCAACACATATCCTCACCAATATCGAAAAAAAATTGATTCTGAATTCAATCAAATCTCTCCTGGAAGTTTTCTAAAATACTCCTGAAGATATTCCATCCACTATAAATATCTAACTGCAAGATTATGTTTTTTCACACATGCCCTGTATATACATTGGCTTCCCTATAAAATTTACATCACTGTTCACAAGCCTTTTCTCGTCCATATAAATATTAATATTAAATATACAATGATTTGCAAAGTAGAAAACAACTTCAGTTACATATATTTGGTTTTGAATGATTCAAAACCAGAAATAAAACAGTATTCAATGATGCGTTAAAAAAGAATATTGTCTTTTTCTGGTTAAGATCAATACCATATTTTTAAAGCTTGGCATATGAAGATACTTATGATACTCATAAAAATATGGTCAATGATTAAAATGAGAAACAGATCAGCGATAAACCCTTACCCACTTGATGAACTGAAACAATGTGAGCCAAAGGTTGGGAAATATTCGAAAATATAATTTCTTTGGCCATAACAAATCGAAAAAGGTGCGCCAATTTATCAAAATATTGTTTTCAGGTATATGAAAATATTGGGAACATTTGATAATTAAAAGCAAAAGTCATAGACTGGCATATTATAGAATTTTTGTAGTTCTTTATATTAATGGGTAATGTACTAATAAAGACTAGATAGTCATATTCATATTAGGATAAAAGTGATATGCTTCATCACATAAATGACTGAGATTTTCTGCCAATATACATATAATGTTCTTAAAACTATCTATTCTCAAACGACTCGCGTCTCACCAGTAGCTTCTCTTCTTCATTTTCCAGGAACTTTTTAGAGATTCACAAACACTGCTAATCTTGTTTGTTCAGAAGAGGAGCTAACAATGAACAATAGTATTTTTTGATTGGGCTTGGCTAGTAGCTAGAGTGGTAGCCTTGCTGAAACATCATAAATACCAAGCAAAATAACAGATCTATCAATGTAATACCAAATGTTCTCAAGCTTTATCATATTCATCACTTCATTCTCATCTCTTCAATGACAGTTAGTTAATAGTTCCGATATCAAAATGGTCATATTTTGATGAAAACAACTGAATATAGAAACGTTCCCAATATTTTTACCTTTACCTCTAAACAAAGAAAAATCAACAAAGTAGTTTTCGGTCAGTTTTGCATTCTTGTTCTCACGACATCAATATCAGCATTTTTCCACTCAACTGATATTTATAGAAAGAGTAGCTTCATAACTTCCCATTTGATAGCTACTAGTGTTTTCCCACGTCAAAATTCCAACAAAATGCACAAAATATCCCCATACAGATCACCCTACCCTTCTGTAGCCTAACCGATCAGACTCATCTTGACCAGCACTAACATCAAGTAGTCCATCACCATAGTGAAAAAATTGCACAAATTTCATTCAGTTTTCTGTTGACAGTACAGTTCTTTGAGTGATTTCAGCTCATCCATCAGGATTTTGTTTTGGTTTTCCAAAACTGCCACTCGGTTTTCCAAACACTTAATGTATTCCTTCTTTTTTCTTCTGCATTCTCTGGCAGCTTCGCGATTTTTGAGAAGCCTCATCTCTCGCTTTCGTACTTGGTCCTCGCCACCACCTCCAGATATATTTCCGCTTTGAGCAACAACTGCAGATAACAAAAACTACAATTCAACTAACTGGAAAAACGAATGCTCTCATCAATGCCGAGTTTTGAGAAAAATTAACAGTTGATAGCGAGTCAGAAGACCAACAGACTACAAGCACATAGAGTAAATTAAATCCAGTTTCCAGCCCCCCCCCCCTTTTTTTTTAAATCATGTAAATATTTAATTTTAAACCATGTACAGATGTAGCCTGGCTAAGCACACTTTGAAAACGTTTCCGTACGAAACTAAGTAGCATGAATAGATACAAATCAAGCACAAAACATTTGGACCCTCCAAATAGTGTAGGGGCTTGTAGACTAGGTATGAGTATGACGTCCGTGTACTTATAGTTGGGTCGATCGCTTTTTTTTACCTACGTCATCAATACCTGACGAGACATACTTGTGATAGTCATAATTTTCTTCTGCAGATCAAAACAAACAAAAAAGAGTTTATTCATCTTCATTTCAGAGAAAGCTTGTGCTTGTATGATGGCTTGCACTCGGTGCATTCTATTTGGCATATTTTAAGAATAATAATAGTATATTACGTAACGAGTAGGATAAGAAGCTATCACACACGACCGAAAAATTGTGAGCACGAGGTGTTAGCCGAGTGCGGTAATTCGCGAGTGCATGTAATTGGCCTTATTCTCGAGTTGCGTACTATACTTTTTCTACTCCTACCAGGCTTGTGCTGTACTTTTTGGTGGTGTGGCACAAACTTTTTCGTTTTTACCCATTTTCAATGATCGACGAGAGAGCAAGTGATGAAAACTGAAAACAAGTATGTTGAACAATTGCTCGCCGATTCATGGATTTAACTATATTCAGTACCAATCCAAAAACTGTTAAACAATAAATTTGCTAAAAATACGATTTTTAATTCAATTTCACAGAGGATTCAGAGCAAAAATTCGCTGAATCTATCAGGTTGAATGTTACATATCCCATCATTTTACACAAAAAATTCCAGAAGCGGCCGCCATTAATTTAGAACAGATGTATTCTTAATGAACCATTACCTAACAGCTGTCAAATACTCACTATTGTTAATCAGTTCACTGGCGTTATTGGCTTCTTTTTAAAATGTCTGCAGTTTGGGAGTTCTTTACTCTACACACACTTGTTTTCATAACTAATAATCTGCTTGTGTTTCATAGTAAGTACATTTCATACTGTTATTTAGAATTTTTGTCAATTGGGGCCAACTTTTGTTTTGTTCTTGAATTCACTATTCCAAAACTCATTCAGTAATCGACCCAACTGTACGTGTAGTGGCGACTTACAACAATCCCATCTTGTCAAGAAAAATTTATGCATTCGTACAAACAATTAAGGAGCAACTGATAATAATAGACATAAAACGCACCCAGAATGCGCACTAAATCCGTACAAGAATCGTACGTATAAGCGCCACACATATTCGTATCTAAAGTGAGCACATTTATTTTCAATTATTTCGAAAATATGTGACTGCCAAACCTTTTTTTCTGGTTGGAAAATGATCAATCATTACATTCGTTGAAATTCGGCAAAAACGATTAGGGTTGGAAAATTGGAAAAAATGGAAGTTCGCAAAGTTGGCAAGAATGATAGGTGGTGAAGTTGGTGAGAATGGGAATTTGCAAAATGCTAACTTCCGATTACCTTTTTTCAGTCTCTTTGTCTTCTCTCAGGGATTATCGAAAAACATAGCCGAAATATGATTGAGAAATCAATAGCCTCATATTGAACCAATACAAATATGAACAATTTCCAATCTGTATGTAGGCCTTGTTGAGATTTAAATAATAAGAGCGTGCAAGTTTTGACATCTGAGAAAAAACCTTGAAAAGATCTCATTTTCTCATGAAAAACCTTGAGTTAAATCAATAAACTAGAACATTCTCAGCAGTTTGTTAATTTCATCTCCTACTGCCTTTCAAATTTATTTCATTTATTATAAATTTTATTTCATTTCATTATAAATTTTTGTTCTTGCTTCATTTCGGTTGTCAATTTTTCAACTGTGTAAATAATCAAGATTCCACCAACCAAAAAAAATATTTGTGATTGAAAAGCACTAGAGTGTTACCACATAATCTAAAATATGCTACATATGTTTTCAATGGCCTTGCCAAAGTAAGAATTGAATCAAATATAAAGTTATATAAAGAGTAGTTTTATTTCTATATTGTACTTCCATAGCTTAGAGGTTCTTAAAATACCATTCAACCTCTCTAAATAGTGAAATTACTCCAAATCATAACACTAGTAACAAATTTCCACAATACGAAGAGTTACATGAAAAACCAAATTTTCTTTGACATACCACTAGAATCTTGGTGATAAAAGAACCAGATGTTATGACTTGTTATTTGTTGATTTGATATGAAAAAATGATGTATAATGTTTGGTATGTTAGTAAGGCGCTGAGAATGTTGAATTTGTTAATAACACTTGACAAAGTTCTTATAATCTTTGATGATTATTCCTAACAACCAATGGTATGGCAAGCAGTCTACAGTACAGAAACTTCAATAGAATGAGTCATAGTCATTTTGTAAACAACTACTTTGTATAAAAAAGTGTTTAAATTTTCAATTCTGACGTGGATCGTATACCAGATGATTTTTTCATTGACTTGCATAACAATCAGCAAAAAATTGCCCCTTTTCACATCTGAATGAAATTAAAATCAACTAAGCTTGAAAAACAGATATTAAAAGGGGTCGAACAGGCACCTCTGCCTTCCTCACATAAGTCACCACACTTTCCTAGTGTGGTGACTTATGATCTGTGAGTAGCCGTGTTACAACTTTAATGTCTTTTTTATTCAACACCAGAAGCTGTTCAATTTTCTTGGTGAAGGGCTAATCAACTTTTTTGCTTGTTTCTGTCCTGAGCACAAACCTTTAGATTATGCATGTTTGCTTGATAGATGGTTGAAATCCTTCCAAATTCCAAGGACCAAAATCTTGGACCTATTACTCCCACCCCTACTCCTCCATCCATCTTTGAAACATCAGTGCACCAAGTTTAGTGGCTCATCTGGTGCGCATATTTGGCGATAATTTAATTAAGATTACTCCATACTGCACTTTGTGCCTAGTTGTCATAATATTTGAAGGTTTGGGCATGGATTCGAATAAAAGAATGTTCAGCAGATATTGTAGTCACCTAACTGGAAAATCCTGAAGGCATCAACTTTTGCCTCCTTCATTTTTGCAATGGTGGAAGATTCCGCATTGCTGCGGTAGTATATATCAATATGTCCTTAGTGACTGTCGGAAAGGAAGGTCGTTGCAAGTCAACTTAAGCAAATGGTTGTTCCATTTTTAGCCACCTCACTAGTGAAATGTAGATAACCACTGGTTTTATCATCATTAGATAAGAGCAGAAGATAATTTTTGGTTACATAGCTGTGGTTTCATAAAGAATGTTATTAATTTGGCCAAAAAAAGACTGCTGGCTTCATACATATTACCTCAAGCTAAATAATTGGGATACTGGTTAGATTTGTATTGAAATAATGATGATCCACAGCGTATAAACAGTTTTCCAGGTTGAAGTTTCTCTACTGTACAGCCCATTCAAGAAAGCCCCATCCCAAATTCAATCCCATTTTTAAACAGACAAAAACACAAATATAAACTCTTGTCAAAGTACCTGGAGAATAAGGATAAGAATCTGGACTACCAGAGGGACTTTTGAAAGTCACGGGGTATTCAGGATTTTCAGGGATTTCACTTTTAACGTCTGGATAACTATCGATGAAAAGTGAAACATCCTTACCAGGTACGAAAAACTCCTGACCTTGGGCATACTGTACAATGGCACCTCCCGCAGTTGCGTTGGTCATTGTTAGGGTTTGTATGCCTTGACCTCCGTCTCCACTTGTTATTTGTAAGGCTGTTGCAGGCAGTACTGTAACCAAAAAGTGAACTTTTATATTTTGTAGGCGGCAAATTGTGTGAAAAAATGTCTCATGCTTCTCCATACATTCTATGATATTGATTTCATTTGTATCATGTCATGAATTGAAAATCAATATCCTGATTTTTTCAAATTTTGACAGGGTCCTACTACTCCAGAGAAGAAGTACATTTTTTAGTAAAATGAAGAACTAATTCGAGACCACTCAGATCAACTTAAATTTTTTTGGAATTTGTCAAAAAAGGTGTCAAGTATCCGAGTAAACAAGTTTGGTTACTGGGCTAAGCTCCAAAATGTTCATAAAACTTATAAATAGAGGGTCCCCAATGGATTAACTATAAAAATTTTATGTGATTGATGGAAAAAAAAGATATTTTGGCCATAACTTTTTTTTGGCTAATGATAACGAGATGTACCAGGAACCATTTCAAAGCTAAGGTTATCGCCGAAATTTCATGTCATATGCAATATTTGAATTGGATGGGCCGATTTTTTTTTATATCGCCCGACAAAAAAGAGCATTTACCGTTATAAACATAAAATAGGCAATTTTAAACGGACAAATTTGCTTACAGATGAAAAATTATAACAAAAAATTGAAATACAACTATCCTGGAATAAATGCTGAAAAATTTGGCTGTTCAAAATAAATAATGTTCACGTTGCTGGCCAAAAACTGAAAATGTTTTAAAAAATACACGAGTTTATCCAACTTTAGCAGGCCAAAACATAAACAATAATTACCCGATAGGGCCAAAAATGGCTGGACATATTTAGGACGAAGTGTTCTGACTTTTCATCAAAGGATTTTTTCCAAGCACCTTAGCCCATATGGCGCTAAAAAATTGTCTTTGAATAAAAATTATTTTGCCCATAACTTTTTTTCTTATTTTAAACGGTCTGGTTGGTCTCAAAATTTTCCCGATTTTGTCATCTTGCAAAATGTTAGGAATAATTATTTTGTAACAGTTATATTTTTCGAGATATTTACGCCAGAACGATCCGGTTTCTTCATTTTTCGTTAAGCAACCATTTTTGCCATGTCATATCTCCTTTAATATTAATCGTACAAAAATAAAACAAAAACCATTTTATTTGTCAACTAAAATACTTCATATAAGTAATATATAATTTTTTTTGTAATACTAACAGATTTTCAGTAAATTTAAAAAAACTTTTAAATTTTTTTTGCAAAAATCACACTTTTCCTTGCGCTGTTAATCGAAAGGGGTGCATTTTTATGAAAAATTGCAATCAATGTTTTTATGTTGAAAAATGATAATTTATCGAATTGTTTCATAATTCCCCCCCCCCACCCCCCGCGCTTTTTCCCAGTAACGGAAGTTGTTTACTCGGATACTGGGCACCTTTCTTAACAAAATTCAAGTTACTCCAAGTATCTGCAATTGGTCTCCAATTATTCCAGCCAGTTTTCACTTCCTTTACTGGAGTATACTAGAAAATACACTTGTAAGTGGTGTAACAGTAATTTATCTCAAATATCTTCTTGGTGTCAGTTCCATAGATAAATTTGAAAAAAGCTGGGTGATGAATTGAAGAATCAAACATTCCAGAAATAATTTTCAAGGCAGAATGCACAGAATTAATGAAAAATCAGTTCATTACATACGATTTTGAATTATGTATATAGAAGATGAATCAACAAAATTGAATTTGAAAAATGTATTGCTTTTTGTTATTCATGAATTTGCTTGTGCATTTGTCAAGATTTGAAACTACTCGTTTAGTCACTGCCACATTAAATCTCAAATCACCCACCATGGAAGTTAATTCTGTTCCTCAAACGTGCAAGTTAGTATAATAATATAATTAAAAATAGTGCTTGGGCTAATGTAGACAGAATAGAAGAAAAGAGAAAACAATCGAGTTTTTCTCTAATTTCCATCAAAACTAACCTGTGTGGTATGGGATTGAGTGAGAAGACAACTCACTATCAGCCTCTGAAGAAGTATGCTCGACTTTTCCCTCTGTGAACGCCATAAGGTATGAGACATTACTATAATGTTCACATTTTCAAGGACCTATTCGCTAAAAAAAATCTTGGAAATTTTTGAAAAGGTGAAAAACACCTATTATTTGTTGAAGTGAATTCCAACTCTTTTTTAGAGAATAGGGAGATCCATGTAAAGCTGAAATTTTGATAATCCCATTGTTTACAATTTTCTACATCCCATACCACAATAAACTAGCTCCAATATAGTTCCAAAAAGAAAGGTATTGTCAAATAAAAACCATTTTTAGCCCATGCATGCAAAACCGAGTGGAAGTTTGAAAATATCAAATTATGCAAAACAATGGGTTTTTATCAATGTTGACAATGGAAATGTTGAATAAACTTTTCCAAAGCCAAACTTCTAAATAAAGAATCAATCTCATGCACTACGAAAATTGAAATTCACACCATTACATAAACCTATGAAGAGAATTATGTGTAAATTTCAGTAAAAAAATCATGCATAACTCAAATTAAGTAGATAAAAAAAAAACAATACCTCAAAATGTTTGTATTGTCAATACAAAATAAAAAATCCCTAAAAAGTTTTGACAAACTGAATTAACAAAAATTTTTGAAAACATCTAGACCCCTCCCTTAACATGCGAAAAAACATACCAGCAATCTCACCCCCTCCAAGATCATTGAGTATTTTCCTATATGACGGCCTTCTCGTCAACAAATCCCTTCGCTTTTTCGGAGATTCTTCTTCTGAGAAACTGTCATCACTCCCAGCCTCAACGACCTATTAGAAAACAAGAATTTAACATAAAAATATATCCTGAAATATGAATGCAATCGCATTTTCTACCACATGAGTTATGTATAATACTACTACATAAATAATGATCTGTATTTTTGCTTCCATACCATACTGAGGGCATGAAAATAGGAATGTGAATTTTTTTTACTAAACATTCACTAGTGAAGTATGACAGTTTTGGGATAACTTTAAAAATAAGCAATATATGGAATTTCAAAGTTAGAAATCAAACAGAGGTTATATGCCGTCACATGATCCTATTGTCGTGCAGAATCCTGTTTTACGAGAGAGATGCAAAGATGATCTGTCAACTACTAGGTTTTTCAACAGATTTTCATTCAGCTGATTAACATCCATATGGTTATCCATTTCTCACCACAGTCAGAAAAAATATTTCAAACTCTACATCTATAATTATTCATTAAGTTTCGATAGATTTCATGTATTTCATTAATAGTATTCTAATAAGATGATAATAATAGTTTTGATTTCAGAAAATAATACAACAAAATCATATATGAAATTATAATGAAATGACTTTACAAAAACAACAATTTCAATTCCCATGATCAAACATTCAATCTCATATAATAATCATCAACATATACATCAACATATAATAATGATAATGTCACCCTTATTATTTCATAAAACGCAAATTTAATATAATTCATGTACTGGAACCATCAAGTGAAATAAAGGGTGTAGTTCATAGTCCATAAGGCAATGCATTATAGCCTGAGCTGTGTCCTATTATAATCAAAGATTTTCAAGAAATAATGAGTCAGCCTATTGCACCAACTTTTTCTTATAAAAGCATTAGGCTAATGGGCCATTAAAGCGCCCCTTTATTAATGGTCTCATAACAAAAAGTCGGTGCATTCGGCTTTTAGAGACATTTGTTGTATCTATCTCTGGATGTTGGAACTGACTCTTCAGAATATCATGCTACTGACTCAAAAAATTTGCGTGGTATATTATTTTTGTTTAATTGGCGTACAGGTAAAGGTAAGTAGTTGAATCAAATTCACAGCACAAGTTTTTATAAGGCAGTTCAGAAACAATTAATGTGAATTCCACAAATTTTGATATTGGGTGAAATGGAAAAATGGAAGCAAATGCTTTTTTTCTTTAGAAATAGGCAAACGTTTTATGGAGCTATTAGAGACAGGAAGCGAAAGAAAAAGCTATTGCTACTGTTCATGCATACAATCCATTGACTCATCTGATAAGCCTCTAAGGTTACTCACTCGTAAAGTTTGCAAACTTCTTTGTGTTTTACTGATCATTATTAAATTCCCTTTACTGAGCATGGGCTGCAGCTTTTATGAGCCCATTGCGGTTAATAAACCATTAATGTG
This sequence comes from Zygogramma bicolorata, assembly GCA_032362365.1. Taxonomy (NCBI): domain Eukaryota; kingdom Metazoa; phylum Arthropoda; class Insecta; order Coleoptera; family Chrysomelidae; genus Zygogramma; species Zygogramma bicolorata. The sequence goes on along the minus strand of JAVJAQ010004414.1, from coordinate 1,071,674 downwards.
AATTGCACGAATTTTGATATTGGGTGAAATGGAAGCAAATGCTTTCCCATGACTCTTGTGAAATAGGCAAACGTTTTATGGAGATATGAAAGAGATGAAGCGAGAGTAGAAGCTCTTGCTACTGTTCATGCATACAATCCATTGACTAATCCGATAAGCCTCTAATGTTACTCACTCGTAAAGTTTGCAAACTCCCTTGTGTTGTCTGGATAACAGAGCTGGGTTTGCTACTGACCAATATAACATTCCCTTTACTGAGCATGGGCTGTAGATTGGCGGCTGTCTGAATGACGGATTGTTGATTTGGTTGTATGACGCTTTGCACCTGGAATCAAGTATTTGAAAAATCACAATTTTAGAAAAAAATGACATTTTTTCAACATCATTCAGAACAGTATTGGGAAATCAGATTAAGATCGCAGCCCCACTTTGGCGAAACCTTCAACTAATTTGTACCACTTTGACACACTATACCCAATTTGACATTGACATTTTGGAAATTGCTTGAAAATTCATTACCATCAGTATTTGGTCAGCGATTTTTATCGTTTTTGGATATAATTTATTTTAAATAACATTGCAGTGCCACTTTGACATTAATTGAACCTTTTAACCAGAGGGTGTATTGCTTCTTTTGAAATCCCAATACCAAATATTAATTCATTCAGAGAACCATATTCAATGAGTAGTTCTAGGTTGGCTTTTTCAATGGGGTCACCATTACTAAACTGCTCAAAAAAAATATAATATAGAAAAAATTACAAAAATTTTGTTTAATTCAAAAACCAATCAAACGGTGTACTGCAATCGAAGGTTGTAATAAAATGGGAAAAAGGTGTTCACTTTCAGAACATTTCAAGTGTCGATTTGTGTTTCTTGATTTAGTACCTACACCTCCAAAAGGCGATTTGTTGAATGAGCTTCAATTGTTTTCAAATACCTGCTGTTTACTGTGAAATTCTGTAGACATTTCCATTCTGCATGTATCTCACTTGATGAAAATTTAGAAATTCATGTATATATTATGAAAAATCACCATGAAACATATAGTATAAATATTCCTCTTCTATCTATTTAAAGAAAATATAAACACTGAATAAAAACACAAATTGATTACTTTTTCTTTTCTTTTTCTGTAACTTTGAAGTTCTCAAGATTATAATAGTAAGCCAGTATAAATTGAATGTGATGTGGCACTCTTTTCTCCATCCACAAAATGTGAGAATCACAGTGTATGATGAAACTATATCTGAAGACTTGCAGGGCACGTTTAAGGTCAAAATGAGACTGTTCTTCCTCCGTAAACGCTTATGAAGATTGTAAAATGTAAGGAGAGTAAGTTTTGCTTGTTCATTTCAAAAAAAAAAAAAAAAGAAAAACTTTAAACTATATAGATTCAAGAGTGATCCCTCAATCTTTAGAAACGAAATAAAATCAAAAAAGGCTCATTTAAACATCCTAACCTAACCTAATAGCATTTTCGACACAGCAAATCAAGTGAGAAAGTTAAAGAAAATAGAAGGTGTTCTGCAACATTTCAAAATTGAATATATAATGAGTAGAAGGCATTTGTAGAGAACTATCAAATCTTTGCATATTATAGAGGAAGTAACATATTAAAAAGTTACATCAAATGCAAACAGAAGACCACTCGTTTGTTCATAATCACAGAAAGAGATATTGAAGGTTTAGATGTTCTGGAAATTGTGAGATGTACCCTACAACTTTTATAATTTAAGCAAAATAAATGTTTAAAATAATATTTTCTCTACTCCAATATATTTCATGTGGAATGAATAAATTAATATCATTATATTCCATTGGAAAACTACATGCCTAGTTAGACAAAATAATTATTTCAAGTAATTATGAAAAGGCGCGCGTTCGGCAAGTGTCACTTTATAAGTCAAAATTAGAAAAAAATAAAATTTCGTGGCTCAAACTCAAAAGAAATCATGATTCAGAGGTATTGGGTGAAAATTATAAATAATCGAGATCAGATATACAACCTAACAATATTACAGAATGAATGTACATTATAGAAGATATAAACACAGTGGGTCAAAATAGCCCCTACCTGTGCTTGTGTATGAGAAGGTAAGGTGAGCTGAACAATGTTAGTTGCTGTCACCAGATGAGGCTGCGAATTATTGACGCCTACCGATACTATGCCACCCTGGGGATCCTGGGAAGAAGCCAGCGGGTCAACTTGACATTTTTCCTCGACAATAGCCTCCATTGCCTCTTACCTGGAATGCCTGAAAGAATAAAAAAATATTGTCGAAAAACCACCAAAGATACCATACATAATAGCCATTTTTGTTAAAATGATTAGAAAGTGAGATATTCTTCAATAGAGTAAAAACGGTGTTCCAGTAAGTGAACTTTAATTTTTTTAAATCAGCTCTACAATTGATTTTAGTTGTTGGTAGCAAATTGATAAATTCAACAGCTCTGTTATAAATGAATGATAAATACGTCAGAGACATCAAGAAAAATTCTGATAAGAGCAATTTTAGTTTAAACTTCAATGTACCTTGTTGATGTTGTACAAAAGAATGGTTCAGTTGAGCTAAGAAACAATACCCATTTTTGCAATTATTTTCCACCTCATGAAGGTGATTTACTTTTGCATATGGCGTTTATACACTTCACTTTCTTTATGTATATATTTTTCAAGATGATAAAATAAATTGGCCGAATATAATGCCTACCTTATGATAAGCATGCACTGTAATTTTTCACTGAAGTATATGCGTATGGCGTTCATACACTTCAATTTCTATGCTTATATACTTTTCAAGATAATAAAGGAAATTTTCGTAATATACCTACCTTACGGTAAGTATGCACTATACAATACATTTGTAATTTTTCATAAAAGTAACTTGTATCTTTTAATAAAATTCACACGAGAATTTTTCTGCATGTTAACGTTTCAATTTGTAGTCTCTCCAGGAAACGTAGAATATAACGTAACAAGAAACCTTAGGACCAGAAGTCCTTCGCTGTAAGATCATCGCCGCATATGAATCTACTTTATACCCTTGATACGTATATATCTAATATTGACTCTTTGCAGAAAAATGGTTTTTTTTACCGTCCTCATCACGTTAAATTGGCGTCAAAATATCAAGATGTGGGGCATCTGTTTCTCTTCATTTTTCCACATTGGATGACTCCAAAGAGGCAATAAAATTGCAAATTATTGCCCTCTTTATGATTCGAAAAGAATTCCAGGAATTATAAATGTGAAGATTTTGATGATTTATTTCGATTCCTTCATTTCTCAAAAATTATTGATGAACGAAAAAGATACAATGATAATACATAATATCATTTCATAACATGGGTTATTAAATCCCCAAATTGAGCAAACCATCGAAATATAATCCAAGCATAATTTCCATACAGCATAATAAAAAAACATTGAGGTCTTTAAATATTTTGGAATAAGTAGTGCCTTACATTTTGTAATGAACTTGCCTCATAGGGGTCTGAGTTAGATGTTATAGTCTAGGCCTAGAGTTTCTCACCCTTTACCAGGTAATACATATGGCGTTACTGCATAATGAATGTATAAAGGTAAAGAAAGCCGATTATACAAATGCCGTACACAATAAATCAGCTACATATAGTGACGAAAAAAATTCGAAAAACAAAAGGCTGCCGACGTCGGTACCAATATTTTAGTACGAATATCTTTTGAATGGATCTTTCATATTGAAGAGAGCCGTCGAGGAATATTTCATTTTCGATTCCTATTTCGGGATGATAATAATTACAGCTTATCCAATCCATCTTGGCACAGAACTCACACCGTATATGCCCAGCAATCTCTGTGAAGTATAGTAAGATGAAAAAACACCTATTATATGTGTTCACTGTGTTGGAATATATTCCTAGAAGGTGTTTTTTCTTTCGACATGGTCTAAATCACCAGTGTGCAACGGGAAAAGTATCTGAGTTTGTGCCAAGATGGATTGGACAAGCTGTAGATTTTGGTCCGTTTAAAACTGATGATGCTGTGCCAGAAGTTATTGTTTTATATACCAATATCTTTCCCAACATGTTTCATGTTGGGTGATGATCCCTAAAATTCTATTCTATAAGTGAAAATTCAGGCCACAAAAAACTACTTATATAATTCTGCTGACATAATTCTGAAGGCAAATGACATTGGAGCACAATTTCTTATCAGTGGCTCATTTATAGGGAGAAGGGTCAATAAATGCCTGAATCAACATCATGATAATTGATAATCATGACAGGAACAAATTTGAAAAAGCATCACTTTTCGTAATGAAATTAACTGATGAAAAAAGATCTATATAACACAAAATAGTTTCAGGAAACAATAATATAAGGCATGTATATTTAGGCCACCCCAAGTGAATGTATAGAATAAACTGGTTTGAATACCTTAGATTGATTAGTGATCAAAATCTGAAAAGGAATAACCTCATGACCCATTCTTTGACTAACATACATATACTATAGAACAGAGTTGAACAAATTCACTACTTTCGTGAATTTAATTCACAGTCACAATTCACGCAAAAAAAATGAATTGAATTCATGAATTGGGGATTCATCAGAAAAAAATGAATTGAAGCCACAAGCTAGCTTGTGAATTGTTACTCTAATCAATTCACAATTCATTTTGCTTACAACTTTTCATTGTATTTTTTTTCTTAGTTGTGAAATCTATAGAAAATCAGTGATATTACACTCGCATTCATAGAAAATATTGCACAATGATTGCTGTTTTAGTAATTAGAGAAAACACACGGATATTGTACAGGTGATTATTTCAGTCAGTGGTACGGAAAAGAGTTAGATAATCAGTTGACATTTGGGATTTATCATAAGAAATCACAAAAGGCATTCTTGTTCTGGAAGATATATTTTTATTCTAAAAATTCCTAAATATTTTTCATTTGAAAAAATCACGATGGAAATGTCTTGATCAAATATCCCCCTTAAATAAGTTTTTTCTACACTGGAGTTGATCTATTGTTACATAATATATTCAAGTAGCGGTTGAGGGTGGCAACATGAAGCCCAAATCAAAATTAACATTAATATTAATTTGAAAACCGATACATTTGATTGTTTGTAAAATCGATAATGATCAATGACATGACTAGTTTCTCAGTTTAACGGTACCTGATTTCAATTTTTTTTTGCTCCTCTTCAAGAAAGAGGCAATTTGATAATAATTGAAATCAAGAATTTTTCCCTTTTCTACCAAAAATGCTATCGTTATTGGTCTCTTGAGATATAATCATTTAGGCGACTAGTACAGTTTCCCCACCCCTTTATTGTGAACTTGTTAACCGAATCTCTAATTCTGTTCGGAGAATCGTTTATGTATAAATATCAGACAAGCTTGTCTTGAAACCTGCTGAAATTGAAAGTGACAACGGATTCGCATCTCCTTTCTCTGAATATTACAGGTGTTTTTTTTTTCGTGTGAGCTTGAGAATGAAAAAAATGAATATGTTTGACATAGTGACACCTGAATTTTCAGTAAAATCTGAAAAATTTTTTGATTTGTACTGGCTCCAATAAGCCACTATTTATTTCACTTAGGTACTGAAATTTCCTTGTAGAAATAAAAAACTTGTCAACAGAGCTCAATATTAAGACTAGACTAGAAGCACATGTGCTTCAGGGAATGGCTTGTGAATTGTGAATCTGAATTGTGGCTTCAATTCATTTCCGTGAATTGAATTCACGAAAATCAATTAACAAGTCACAATTCACCGGAAAAAAAATATCAACTCACAATTCACAACTCACTTTTTTTTCAATGAATTGAAGTCATTGAATTGAATTCACAGAAAATGAATTCAATTCATTTGAAATGAATTAAATTCACAATTCTGTCCAACTCTGCTATAGAATAAATGTATAATTAAAAGTGGAACCCATGGGTCTCAATTTTCAAAGAGTGGCCTGCAAGGTTTCAAATTACCTGTTCCTATATGATAAACCACTGATAGACAATTACACTTGAAGGCATTATGGAAAAAGAATCCTGACCCACACTCAGAAAATAGATACATCTCTGAATTCTCCGAAATTCAAACATATAGTTCGAATAGTATAAAAAAAATGAAAGAGCACTGTAGCTGTTTCTCAATAATGAAAAAATAAAAATGTAAGTATCTGTTTCCCAATTGACTACCTACTTCGAATTATTTCTCATTTTGTTCGGCCAGTGCTGTATCCATCACTACTCATATTCAAATGATTTGAAACATATTTTCCAAAGTTATAGTTACTGGGGGAGATATAAAAACCAAAAATTATTTGTTTATTTTCATTACGAGAGAATGAGTAATAATCAAGAGTGCAAAGCAGTAGGATCATTTTTTACTGTTGGAAAACAAGGTCATTTGAAAACTGCAAATCATCGAAATATACCTAGATACAGCTAGAGATGGTTCATAGTTATTCATCAATGTTTTTGATATATCAAAATGAAGTGACAATATGACTGGTCAAATGACAGATGTTTTCAGTCAGTTTCAGATAATACGTTATTTTCGAATTCTAAGACAGATGAATCGATGTGTATTCTCTATAGAATCAGTGGTGATGTAATTATTTACATACTGAAAATAATAATGCGCAAATCACAAATGAATTTTGGCAAGATAACCTTCCAACCTGTCATTCCCGATCTAACCTATTTCTCATTTGTTGAATATTAATCATGAAATTAAATAGCAAGTAGCTATAGGAGAAAAAAATAATTATCCTGCGACAATGACTCGGAACAAAATCTAAATATAAAACGGAATGACCACTATGACGCCATATTAAATACCTTATTTTCAATAACCATAAAACACATCATAGGCATTTTAAAAGGCACTAAGCACATCAAATCTCAATCTCTCTGCCTACAGAGGGTGTCTGGTCCATGTCCGATTGTTATTATTCTTCAGCTGGGTACTTACCAGTTACGTATTCCTCGTCACCAACTTTGCTGTGATCGGACTGGATAAACGGGCGATACGTAGTAGCCACGTCAAAATTTTAGGGCGGTCGTCACTGAACGAGTTCCGAACACGAGTGCGCGTCACAATAATGGCGCCCAAAGGCGGGATTCTTGACAATTTCCCTGCCCCTCTGACCCCGAAAAGTTCTAAGATCTAGCAAATCGCCTCTGAAATAATGAATTTGTTTTTGGCATAGCTATAAGTATGTATATTCCATCTACCTTCTAATGGCTTATGTATAGAATGTTTATCTGAGGCAAAGCACGATATAAATTAATTTTTGGTCGTTTTTTTCCTTCAAGCAACCTTCAACGCCTCTTTTTCTTTTTATGTTACCGTAATATGAATTTGTTTCTTGTTTGAACCATAAAGGTACCTAGGTAGACTTTTGGAAAGCAAAGCATAGGAATCAGGTAGGTAGTATTCCTTCATATTAAGTCTGTTCAACACTAATTCCAAGTCCTACCTAGTATTTAACAAATTAATGATCTCTGATCATTCAATTTGATATGTAATACCTAGCTGGGTAGTTCCTGAGAATTTACATCGGCTTCTCCAAAAATTGTGAATACCTACTTTTCAAAGCATCCTCTGAATCAAATATTCCACAAAGAAACCTTAGCGACCTTGTTGCCCTTGATGACGTAATTCCAGAAACGAACAGACTTACGTCAGCCTGAGACCTAATGACGTCATCGTGACTCATCAGTTCCCAATAAACTGTTTTCTCTGATGAGTCTGATTCATAAGATTCATTCACCATTTTGAATAAATAATCGAAAGTAAACATTCATTCTTGGAATTGTTAGATGAAAATGGAGTAATACAAAGAAAATATGTATGTCAATGGGTATTCGCATATTATAATAGTAAGGAGGCTATAGGTATATACCTAGGTATATGAATTTTAGAGAATATATAATGGAGAAGGTATTTGTGGGAATGGATACGATTGATACCATAATGTTTTGCGATTTTCCAAATTAGTAATATAGCCACACAGCTTATCATACAACTAGGACACTCTTAGCTTAGGCGACTTCTTTGATTTAAGATTCAAGGAATTAATTTTTCATCACCTTCCGCCATTAATTCGGGGTGAATTGTCAACACAGTGGCGTCGATATCTAAGGGGAGATCGGGTTCAGAGAAGGCCATTTTGAAAATTATGGTTATTTATTATACACGAGAAAAAAGTATTAGACTTTAGCTCGAGAGCTAAAATATAATATTTTTCCCGTGTATGTTTTTCTGTGACGGGAAAATCTACCATTTAATATTGAAAAAAACAATTTCAGCACAAGAAAATTCGACTGTTTTGCCGTTAAGTTCAAGGTACATATCATATCACATATCATTTGAAATATTGAACTTGGATGCGCTGCCGGTCAAGTGTATATGGTTTGTTACTTGCTAAATTGTACATTTGTGACATCAAATTCAACTATACCGCATTTGAAAACTAATATATATATTTCCGCGGTTAGAGATGTGCATATATATATATTGAAACGCGTCTGGCATTTTGTGTTCGACGTTTCGGCTCCGATTTTGCAGCCATTTTCAAGAAGGTTAATGTGACTTCACATTGGGATCTCAATATGCCTACTCATCAGGGCCTCGAGTCTTGAAAACGAGGGAGTAGAGCAAATGAGAAAAAGTAGGCGTTTCCACGGTCTTCTCACGAAAACCGTATTCTTGAACGAAATAACAGTAGAACAACACTTCCTGGGGAGCAATTAATACATATCTCGTAGGATTTGTGATTGAACGAGGCAGGGAACTTAGGAGATGGATGTTGTTTGAAAATCACAAACCCTAAAATTTTGTAAGCGATTATTACAGTTTTTGGTGTTTCTTCACTTTAACCTTGAATTGTGCTTGATAAATACTAGTTATAATTCCAATCATTTTCCAAGATTTTAAAAAATTATCGCAGCGCCACTGGGTGCGCTGCGTAACACCCACATTTCGTAACACCCACAGTGCATAACACCCAAATGTCATAACACCCAAATGTCGTTATGCCCACACTCTCCGAACATACCCGAATGATGCACTGTTGCGAAATTTACCGGATATTCTGCAATTTCCTGTTAACCCAATCTAACTTAACCTAACTAACCTAACCTAAAAGAAGGATGAATTTGGCAACAGCGCATCATTCGGGTATGTTCGGTGAGTGTGGGCATAACGAAATTTGGGTGTTATGACATTTGGGTGTTACGCACTTTGGGTGTTATGCACTGTGGGTGTTACGAAATGTGGGTAGAACGAGATGCTCCCGCGCCACTTTGACCAAGACCTCAACTAATGAGCACCATTTTGACATTGTTCGAAACTTTTCACCAGAGGGCGTATCGCTTATTTTGAAACCCCAATACAAGCATCGTTCGTTACGAACTGGGCGGACAGCCTTAGTTCCTGAGGCCATTGAAGTGAAAAGAAGAAGAAAAAGAATTGACTGCGCAGTAGCAGTAATGCCTGCGCAAGACTCAAGACAAACACTCCAACTGCCCATTCCGGGCTCTAGAGTGTCTTTTTCTTTTCTGATTGAAAACATTTTTGGACAATCGTATTTTGAGCAGCTGAACACGAATCTGAAGTCAAATCGCGATTCGCGGCGCTCTGCATTCTTTGCGAAACTTTTGCACTTCAAAGGTTAAAAAAGGAATTTTCTTTTTTTCCACCAAAGAACGATCGAAATGTAACCACGACTTTATCCACCACACCATCTTTGCACCATTTTCACTTTTCAACTGAAGAACGTTCAATTGTTTCGTTAATCTCGAAATCGTATGGGAATTTATTTTTTCGAGTCGGCTTGAAATTCGGTTGAAAAGTGATAAAGGTGGAACTAGTTGAAATTGACCCCTGGGAATAAAAATGTGTGCGGCCTATCGTTTTTTATGTAAACAAGAAGATAGAAAATAATGTCTTTTTTGTCGACCTTTGAGATTTGTGTTCAGCGGCTAAAAATACGTGAGAAATTGAAATCATTAAAAGAATTCACCAAAGACGAGAACAATTTATACTTATGTGAATAGCATCAAAAATTACCTGTGGGATACAATCTTGATGATGATGTACCTAAAATGCCTCATTGCCGTATATAATATCAGTATATGTGCTTTTTTTTGAGTTTACTGTGCTGGTGTCACATACCTAATTCTGGTTTGTCAGATTCAACTAATGGGGAATCTAGATCTACTTGTTGCATAATTTAAAAAAGGAGTCATTTTCTACTGCCACTTTTACACCATTTATTTATATTCATGTTATTCAAAGTGTAAAACTGATTTCAAAAAAATTGTAATTTCAATTTGTATATACTTACACTTCTACACCTATATAGAGGTTTGGTATTCGTTCATAAATTACATTTCCGAACCTCGCTTTTTATAAATGTGTTATGACAGATCAGACATTTCATATTTTTACAAATAAGTAACAAACAAATTCTACAATAAAAGTGTTCACATGGAATTTTGTACAGAGTGTCCAACTTCTTGTTACATTCAGCACAAGTTTTAATACAGGTATTCTCGTCACTTGTGAAAGACATAAAACTAGAACTGCGTTTAACTTTTGAGATGGCTTCTTCTAAGGCACTATCCGAACAATTACGTTTCCTCGAATCCACGTTATTGACTATTAAATCATTGCTGCTACCACTAGCCCTACCAAGAGTTCTTCCCAAGTGTATGAATTCTGCCCGATGGTGATTTTGAAGAATAAACATGTCTATCCTACTTTTTAGAGCAACGTTCATTACTGGTTTCAGTTTATCAGTGAATTTGATTCCAGTAAATGGATCACAAGGTTTTCTTCCAAACGAAATTTCACTTTGTACATGTTTATCCAGAGTACTTTGATCTACAGTTTTGCCACTTGGTAATGTCATTGGAACTGACATAATGTCATATGTTAAGTCGTCTTTGAAGTCTTCAGGAATCTTGAAATCGTCAATTGGTGAAGAAAAAGTGGTTGTATTTGGTGTTACTGATCTCATCGCTAGCCGGTTTAAAGTGTCAACAGTGACTTGAGAACAAGATCTTGATGGTATTCCCCACACTTCAATAGATCCAAGGCAAGGTACTGATTTTTCTGTACGAAATATTACTACTTTGATACTGCTAGCATTCAAAAAACATCTGAATGCATCGCTTCTGAAAAAAGCTAACTCAAAATTACTGTTGTATGTGTCTGGAGGATTAGATTTTGAATATTTTCTACTATTGCAAAATACTACTCCCATTTTATCATATATCGATTTACAAATCAAAGTATAATCTTCAACTTCGTTTTTGCCATATATCTCAATGCCTTTACATTTTTGAGATCCCACCACTGTGTTGAGTTTTATGTAGAATATGTTAACTGGGCAAACAAATTCAAATTCTATATCAATCGGTGGTTTTATCGCAGGATATGCTATAAAACCACGAACTTTCGCCGATTGATTATCACTTATTAAATTTTCCACTTCGTAGCCATCCGTTGAAGGAGTTTCACAAACGACCTTTGGATGCAAATTTGAATTCAAAAAATTCAACATTTCAACGGCTGCTTTCAAATGAACCAATCATGGAATAGAAGGCTCTGGCCAACCAGATAAAAAATCCTCATACTAGAGAATATTTGAGATCCTTAAGTTACACCTCTTTTTGAAGTACCAAGGAAATTGGGTTTCGTATAGTTTATCAAAGTGAGTAGGTAACTGAAAAATATTTCAATGAAAAAATTAGGGACACCAATCGGCCCATTTCTCACATACCCATTTGCATTTGCTCATGCGCCATGATACTCAACGAAGAAAACTCGCGTCCAGCTTCGGCATCAGTCGGTTTTAGTGTCGAAAGTTGAAATGTCGTGTGTTCTAGTGTTCTGTTCTGAAAAAAGTGAAAATCGCGATGAAAATGATTAAGATATAAGATCTAATTACATTAATAAGGTGTGTTTGAATTTCAAGCTAGAATAATCTGAAAATGGTTACTTACACTTTTTTTATTCTATAATCCAATTCACCGTAAACAATCAGGAGGAAGCTTTGGCGGTTAAAATCCCCAGTACAGTCACGTAAATACTATTGCCACATCAAAGCGTTGCACCAATTATGGGGTGTGAAATATTTCATAATAAACGATTTCCATGTACTTAATATACATATTTTATACCTGTAGTACTTATCAGACTTATCTTTTCCTTCAGCTTCTATTTAATTACCTAATATGAGGATACCTTACTTCTGAATGTGAACATATTGACATCACTTCTACCTTCTACCTGAACAGTTTAGGGATTTTTGTTTCTTCGATTTTTTGGTTAGCTTTGTCAGGCGTCATATCTGTAGAACATTTTTGAATTCTAGCTTGTAAACAACTTTCAGATTGAACTTGCGAGAAGATTGTGAAGAAAATGGAAAGTAGTTCGGAAAATATGGATTCTAGTGGCGAAGGTTATGGTAGTCTGTTGTTTTTTCGCAAGGATGGTGCATATTCCTTACCGTATCCCTTATCTGAGGGCCAAAATACTGTTGGTTCTTCCTCGGACGCTGATGTTAGGCTGAAAATCAATGACGATTGTTTAGAAAAAATACATTGTGTTGTTGAAGTGAATGAAAACGGAATTGTGAGTACACATTCATATTAAACGTTCCTATCTTTGTTAACTTTCATATGCATTTTCTCAAGTGTGTTAATACTAGATACAGAACTCCCTATAAGAATTTATTTGCATCCCAAATATTGAGAGCATAACATCTATTGAAATTATATGCAGATTGCTGCAAATAACTTTGAGCTCTACCTACTATCTGTTTTCTAGTGATGGGATAATGAATTATCAGTTGTTTGATTATTGCAATAACTGGAGATATCTCGATCTCTTCTTGAATGATCCAAATCATTGAAATATTTTATGGAATGAAATCGAAACAGAAGTGAGTAGAGAGCAAAATAGACAAAATTAATCGAAATTTCGATTACAATTGCAAAGTTTCGAGCATTATTGACAAATTGAAAAAAAAACTATTCTTTGGAAAAATAAACTTTAACAAAAACATTTTGTTTCGAAATCATGAGCGAATCACAGGGAATATAGGTAGTTTCAAATACTAATCAAAAATAAAATTTACCTCTGCTCACATCGCCGGTACTTGATTGTTTAATAAGTGACTGATATAATATCTGAGTGAATCATCATTTGAAGGATAATGTGATGTTGGGGTTCACTCAGGTACTCATCATTCCATTCTAAGAATAATTCAATTATCTCCATCACTGCTGTTCACTCAAATATTTTTGAAAACTGTATGCTCATTTTATTCAATTCTGTCAACTTTACTTATAGTGTATATTTTCCCTATGGTCATACTTTTGATTTTTCAAATGATCCATACTGCTTTCTGTGATACATCATTAAAAGGTGGACTGCATATTTCAAAATAGTAATTCATATCCCTTGCTCTGGTCAATATGAAAACTGGTTGAAGTCTGTTTTCTCCACAACCAAACCTTTCCTTTGTTTGGAAGTTATAGACTCTCAAAGATTGGAAGTACATATTCTACTCTTTTTACACCAAAACATCATCAGAACATAATGGTTGGAAAAAGTAAAAGATGCCAGATTATGCCTTTCTTCCGAACCTTGAAAGGCCATAACTTCCGAATAAAGGGAGAGCGCCGCGTTTTGACTTGTAATTTGTGTTCTATGCATGAAAATATGTGAGTGCCACCTAAAAATTTTCCAAATGGCTTGCGTTGTTATCACATGATTTGTATTATCTGTTGAATTTTTTTTTAATCTAAACTACCGTCCATTTCTCAAAATATTGATAAGAAGTTATCTTTTTACATTCAAAATTTTAGGCAGATAAAATAATTTTTAATATTTTCTCAGAATTACTATTAGACACAGACTAATTTTTCAAAAATATATGTTTTATGAGGTTATCATAGAGGGTTGTATATTATATAACTAAACTCTACCTCAGAGGTGATTGAATTTTAGACAATAATATGCCTGTTGATCATTTTTTAACATTTTTCATATATGTAGATGCTCCATTTGATTGTAAGAATCACCTCATCAAAATAAGTGATCGTTTAGGTTTATTGCCAAATTATATTGCGATGGATATAAAAAAACAAATTACTAAGAACACTTGCAATCTCTTTATAACTATTAATTTTTTTTTCATTATGAAAAAGTTGATTCCAGTATTGATTTATATTTCTGACTGTTTTATAGAAAATTATGCACCTTGGTCTTTCAATCATTTTCAATAGTCAAAACACCAACATAGAATACAATTTGATTACTGAATTTTCGAACGTATAGTAGCTGCTATAAATTTGTAGTGTGTATTTGTCTAAAATTTTCCACATAAAAAAATACATCGAAATTTTCAATGAATTGATGTGAATTTCTGATCATTTCCATTCTCGTCTTTGTAGGCAACCATCGTTAATAAATCTATTAAAGCCCCAGTCAAAGTGAATGGAGTTGTAGTCAGAAAATATAAAGTACTGAACGATAAAGATATTATCGAGATAGTTGGGAAAAAATGTCAGTATGTTAATGAAAATATCTCAATTGAGGTGAGTTCAACCCACCTATAATGTCGATCATTATTTATCATTGCTCCAAAATTTCAGGAATTACAAAAAAATGAGAAATATCTTGCCAAAAAGGTGGTGACACCTTCATCAAACAGAAGGAGAACCGTAGCTACTCTACTTCAAGCAAAAAGTGCTAAGAAATCGCCCAATCTGATGTAAGTATAGCATTAGATATACAACGGGTGTGAAGTTATCCACATCCACAACATACACTGAGAAAAATATATCGAAATTTTTTCAAACTCTTCTAGAAATTTGATATACGCCACGGCAATCAATGTGATGCTTCTTTCGATGAGCTGAGTTGAAAATCCGATGATTATGGGTTATTCAGATTATCTGAATGGGATGTGAATGGGGTAGTAATGGGGTTCGGTAACTTTGAAATCTCTATTTCGAAAAGTTGATATTGTACGCCTTTCATTTTCGGATATGTTATTCCTTGAGGTCAACCGCATAAAAAAAATACCATGTCGGAGTTTTCCAGGCCGTCTAAGGGGGTGGAAATGGGGTTGAAAAACTACGAAAAATTCTATTTCGTAAACTTGACATTGTACGGGTTACATTTTCGGATATGTTATCCCTTGTGGCCGAGTACATAAGAAAAATACCATGTCTGAGTTTTCCAGGCCGTCTAAGGGCGTGGAAATGGGGTTGAAAAACTACAAAAAATTCTATTTCGTGATCTTGACATTGTACGCGTTTCATTTTCGGATATGTCATTCCTTGTGGCCGAGTACATAAGACAAATACTATGTCGGAGTTTTCCAGGCCGTCTAAGGGCGTGGAAATGGGGTTGATAAACTACAAAAAATTCTATTTCGTGAACTTGACATTGTACGCGTTTCATTTTCGGATATGTTATTCCTTGTGGCCGAGTACATAAGAAAAATACCATGTCTGAGTTTTCCAGGCCGTCTAAGGGCGTGGAAATGGGGTTGAAAAACTACAAAAAATTCTATTTCGTGATCTTGACATTGTACGCGTTTCATTTTCGGATATGTTATTCCTTGTGGCCGAGTACATAAGAAAAATACTATGTCGTAGTTTTCCAGGCCGTCTAAGGGCGTGGAAATGGGGTTGAAAAACTACAAAAAATTCTATTTCGTGAACTTGACATTGTACGCGTTTCATTTTCGGATATGTTATTCCTTGTGGCCGAGTACATAGGAAAAATACCATGTCTGCGTTTTCCAGGCCGTCTAAGGGCGTGGAAATGGGGTTGAAAAACTACAAAAAATTCTATTTCGTGATCTTGACATTGTACGCGTTTTATTTTCGGATATGTTATTCCTTGTGGCCGAGTACATAAGAAAAATACTATGTCGGAGTTTTCCAGGCCGTCTAAGGGCGTGGAAATGGGATTGAAAAACTACAAAAAATTCTATTTCGTGATCTTGACATTGTACGCGTTTCATTTTCGGATATGTTATTCCTTGTGGCCGAGTACATAGGAAAAATACCATGTCTGCGTTTTCCAGGCCGTCTAAGGGCGTGGAAATGGGGTTGAAAAACTACAAAAAATTCTATTTCGTGATCTTGACATTGTACGCGTTTCATTTTCGGATATGTTATTCCTTGTGGCCGAGTACATAGGAAAAATACCATGTCTGCGTTTTCCAGGCCGTCTAAGGGCGTGGAAATGGGGTTGAAAAACTACAAAAAATTCTATTTCGTGATCTTGACATTGTACGCGTTTCATTTTCGGATATGTTATTCCTTGTGGCCGAGTACATAAGAAAAATACTATGTCGGAGTTTTCCAGGCCGTCTAAGGGCGTGGAAATAGGGTTGAAAAACTACAAAAAATTCTATTTCGTGATCTTGACATTGTACGCGTTTCATTTTCGGATATGTTATTCCTTGTGGCCGAGTACATAAGAAAAATACCATGTCTGAGTTTTCCAGGCCGTCTAAGGGCGTGGAAATGGGGTTGAAAAACTACAAAAAATTCTATTTCGTGATCTTGACATTGTACGCGTTTCATTTTCGGATATGTTATTCCTTGTGGCCGAGTACATAAGAAAAATACCATGTCTTAGTTTTCCAGGCCGTCTAAGGGCGTGGAAATGGGGTTGAAAAACTACAAAAAATTCTATTTCGTGATCTTGACATTGTACGCGTTTCATTTTCGGATATGTTATTCCTTGTGGCCGAGTACATAAGAAAAATACCATGTCTTAGTTTTCCAGGCCGTCTAAGGGCGTGGAAATAGGGTTGAAAAACTACAAAAAATTCTATTTCGTGATCTTGACATTGTACGCGTTTCATTTTCGGATATGTTATTCCTTGTGGCCGAGTACATAAGAAAAATACCATGTCTTAGTTTTCCAGGCCGTCTAAGGGCGTGGAAATGGGGTTGAAAAACTACAAAAAATTCTATTTCGTGATCTTGACATTGTACGCGTTTCATTTTCGGATATGTTATTCCTTGTGGCCGAGTACATAGGAAAAATACCATGTCTGCGTTTTCCAGGCCGTCTAAGGGCGTGGAAATGGGGTTGAAAAACTACAAAAAATTCTATTTCGTGATCTTGACATTGTACGCGTTTTATTTTCGGATATGTTATTCCTTGTGGCCGAGTACATAAGAAAAATACCATGTCGGAGTTTTTCAGGCCGTCTAAGGGGGTGGAAATGGGGTTGAAAAACTACAAAAAATTCTATTTCGTGAACTTGACATTGTACGCGTTTCATTTTCGGACATATTATTCCTTGTGGCCGAGTACATAAGAAAAATACTATGTCGGAGTTTTCCAGGCCGTCTAAGGGGGTGGAAATGGGGTTGAAAAACTACAAAAAATTCAATTTCGTGATCTTGACATTGTACGCGTTTCATTTTCGGATATGTTATTCCTTGTGGCCGAGTACATAAGAAAAATACTATGTCGGAGTTTTCCAGGCCGTCTAAGGGCGTGGAAATGGGGTTGAAAAACTACAAAAAATTCTATTTCGTGATCTTGACATTGTACGCGTTTCATTTTCGGATATGTTATTCCTTGTGGCCGAGTACATAAGAAAAATACCATGTCTGAGTTTTCCAGGCCGTCTAAGGGCGTGGAAATGGGGTTGAAAAACTACAAAAAATTCTATTTCGTGATCTTGACATTGTACGCGTTTCATTTTCGGATATGTTATTCCTTGTGGCCGAGTACATAAGAAAAATACTATGTCGGAGTTTTCCAGGCCGTCTAAGGGCGTGGAAATGGGGTTGAAAAACTACAAAAAATTCTATTTCGTGATCTTGACATTGTACGCGTTTCATTTTCGGATATGTTATTCCTTGTGGCCGAGTACATAAGAAAAATACTATGTCGGAGTTTTCCAGGCCGTCTAAGGGCGTGGAAATGGGGTTGAAAAATTACAAAAAATTCTATTTCGTGATCTTGACATTGTACGCGTTTCATTTTCGGATATGTTATTCCTTGTGGCCGAGTACATAAGAAAAATACCATGTCTGAGTTTTCCAGGCCGTCTAAGGGCGTGGAAATGGGGTTGAAAAACTACAAAAAATTCTATTTCGTGAACTTGACATTGCACGCGTTTCATTTTCGGATATGTTATTCCTTGTGGCCGAGTACATAAGAAAAATACCATGTCGGAGTTTTCCAGGCCGTCTAAGGGGGTGGAAATGGGGTTGAAAAACTACGAAAAATTCTATTTCGTGAACTTGACATTGTACGTATTTCATTTTCGGATATGTTATTTCTTGTGGCCGTGAAAATAAGAAAAATACCGTGTCGGAGTTTTCCAGGCCGTCTAAAGGGGTGGAAATGGGGTTGAAAAACTACGAAAAAATCTATTTCGTGAACTTGACATTGTGTCCGCGTTTCATTTTCGGATATGTTATTCCTTGTGGCCAAGAAGTTATAAAAAAAAAAACATATCAGAGTTTCTCAACCCGTGTAAGAGGGTGGAGACTGGGTCGAAACGAGAAAAATTCATTTCCGAGTCAAACAATTAATGAATTTCGTTTTTCAAAACACTCGACGATATAAATCGTATTTGTTGAAAATTACTTCCAGATGATGATGAAATATGAGAAATATTTTTTGATCTCACCGAAAAAATTGTAAAGAATATGAATCTGTTATTTGAATAAAAAATCATGTGTCGACGTTTTCTAATGAAATGAAACCTAGCTCTATCGATTTATCACCCCAGAAACCCCCACTATTTTTTATGAAAATCGATGGAGCCGTTTCCGAAATTCAGATCTTCTGAAGTAGCTTCGGTTGCTGTGTGGGTGGAGCAGTTGATTGCTCCCAATTGAAAAATAATACCAGTATCACTGCCCGCTAATAGATATCAGACATAGAATTTTTGCCTGAAAACACTTATAAAACGACGTTTTTTAAAAATGAAACCTAGCTGTCCCAATGTATCGCCCTCGAAACCCCCCACATACTGAATTTCATGGAAATCGTTGCTCGTTTGAATGTATCAGATAGGTATCTTTAATAAACCCTTGTTCATTACACACCCTCCTCCTATAGGTTGCCGCGTCTGTATTACTAGTACGGCAGATATTTATCGAAATGAGCATCAGTAATTTAGATCATGATGAAGTTTGCATTGATGAATCTTTCATATTATTATCATTTTAAAGATCAATGTGGAAAACGTTAACTTATTGCACAGAGGTTCATTTTTCAAAAGAAACCTCTCACAGCAGATTTGTTGGACAACTTGTTCCAGAGGG
This sequence comes from Zygogramma bicolorata, assembly GCA_032362365.1. Taxonomy (NCBI): domain Eukaryota; kingdom Metazoa; phylum Arthropoda; class Insecta; order Coleoptera; family Chrysomelidae; genus Zygogramma; species Zygogramma bicolorata. Next base: position 1,052,338 of record JAVJAQ010004414.1, on the reverse strand, counting down.
TGTCAAATATCTACCCTTAGTGAAAGCTATTGGATACTGGTTGCAATACAGTTTTCCTGCGAAAAGTGAAACTCCATAGTTCAATATTCAAAAATGATAAACAATTCAATCTATAGAGAAATCGAAACTACCAAATTGATTTATTTATCAAAGCTTCAACGTATGGATGTTCTGTTTGATGGTTTTGCTACCTACGCAGAGATGGCACTTCAAATACAGAATGAACCACGTGTTCCACAGGATAACCATTATGCAAGGGGGGACAACGATTTTTCGATTTGTGGTCGTACTCACATTTCGTTACCACGAGTCGACGGCCTGGAAAACTCTGACCTGGTATTTTTCTTATGTATTCGGCCACAAGGAATAACATATCCGAAAATGAAACGCGTACAATGTCAAGTTCACGAAATAGAATTTTTTGTAGTTTTTCAACCCCATTACCACCCCCTTAGACGGCCTGGAAAACTCCGACATGGTATTTTTCTTATGTGCTCGGCCACAAGGAATAACATATCCGAAAATGAAACGCGTACAATGTCAAGTTCACGAAATAGAATTTTTTGTAGTTTTTCAACCCCATTACCACCCCCTTAGACGGCCTGGAAAACTCCGACATGGTATTTTTCTTATGTGCTCGGCCACAAGGAATAACATGTCCGAAAGTGAAACGCGTACAATGTCAAGTTCACGAAATAGAATTTTTTGTAGTTTTTCAACCCCATTTCCACCCCCTCAGACGGCCTTGAAAACTCCGACATGGTATTTTACTTATGTGCTCGGCCACAAGGAATAACATATCTGAAAATGAAACGCGTACAATGTCAGGTTCACGAAATTGAATTTTTTGTAGTTTTTCAACCCCATTTCCACCCCCTTAGACGGCCTGGAAAACTCCGACATGGTATTTTACTTATGTACTCGGCCACAAGGAATAATATGTCCGAAAATGAAACGCGTACAATGTCAAGTTCACGAAATAGAATTTTTTGTAGTTTTTCAACCCCATTTCCACCCCCTTAGACGGCCTGAAAAACTCCGACATGGTATTTTTCTTATGTACTCGGCCACAAGGAATAACATATCCGAAAATGAAACGCGTACAATGTCAAGTTCACGAAATAGAATTTTTTGTAGTTTTTCAATCCCATTTCCACCCCCTTAGACGGCCTGGAAAACTCCGACATGGTATTTTTTTTATGCGGTTGACCTCAAGGAATAACATATCCGAAAATGAAAGGCGTACAATATCAACTTTTCGAAATAGAGATTTCAAAGTTACCGAACCCCATTACTACCCCATTCACATCCCGTTCAGATAATCTGAATAACCCATAATCATCAGATTTTCAACTCAGCTCATAGAAAGAAGCATCACATTGATTTCCGTGGAGTATATCAAATTTCTAGTAGAGTTCGAAAAAATTCGGTTTATTTTTCTCAGTGTATGTTGTGGATGTGGATAACTTCACACCCGTAGATATACAAACGTGTTATTCAAATACACCTCTTTTACAGAACCAAAACTCCAGTCCAAGTTCAAAGGATACCTTTGAAAAGAAAATCTGAAGGGTAATTCATTAACCTTACTTTTTGCTTTCCTAAAATTGATGGGACTTTCTGTTTTCAGAGATGGAATTGTGCTTTCTAACTCGGTCACTCCTGAAAAGAGGCTAGACCAAAGATCTCTTGTTGAGAAATCAAAAACAACGTAAGTAATTGTTTCAGTTTTGAGACCTTGAATTATGATTTTTTACCAGGCTTGGAAATATCACATTTGATAATGTTAAGTGGTAAAAAATATTTTGCTTTTTACCTGTGATGTTGATCTGTTGATTTTTTTTTAAGTTCAGCGATATTGCTGGGAATTATTTCAACTGAATCATACTAAAGAAATTTGAAATAAGGTACTGGGTAGTTTTATTGTATGGAAAGATTTCAACCAAATTGCAAAACTTTTGTGAACTATCAAAGTTTAAAAATTTGATCTAAAATGTTACACAACTTGGTTAGGATATGGAACATATGGAAACTAAGTTCTCTAAACTTTTTGAATAGAAATAAACAAAGGGTTCAGTAAAGCATTCACTGGATACTTATATTTTTTTGGGAAGCGTTTTATCCTACATATTTGCCTCGAAAGAACTCTATATATCTGAAAGAACCTTCTGTAGTTCGCAAAATCAGAACATACCTCTGTCCACACCTTCAACAACGTTAAAACATTCTGTTGTTCGAGAGATTTTTATTGATCATTCTTCTGCACAGATGAAGTATTTAGTAGACGTATGAAAGAACTTTTACTTTCAAAAAACCATAATAAGTTCAGCAGGATTTTCAGTATCAGATACTGAATTAATTTTTTGATTACTTATAGGCTTTTTTGAATTTTTTTAAAGTTAACACCTTCCAAAATATTTTGACTCCTGTATGTATATCATTTTTTTATTATCTTGACCTATTCTTTTTTGTCAAGAAATATTTCTTGGATGATTGATTGGAGTCCTTACTATGCCATATGTGGGACAATGATTGATAACATACAGTACTGAGTGAGCTCTTGAAACTACTCGACTTTTTACAGATTTTCAGTTGTTGATGGACATAGTCTACAAACTGATAGATTATTTTGATCTGTTGAGTCTGTAATTTCAAGTCTGAAGACAGATTTTCAAATTACCACAATTTAAAAAGATTGAGGAACACGCCAAGCACTAATTTCTTTATTGTAACGTCATATTATGTAATCACTTCAATAGGATATGTGACTTGTGTGATATTTCATTTGTATTGGTCTTTTTCCATAATTCCATCTGAAGGTTCGGAGTAACCTGAAAAATCTTGAGAACTTGTAGCTGTCAAGAAATCTGATGATTCGTCAAAAAGTCTTGGAAAACATGGTATTCAACATATTCCCCCTAAAGTCATGGAATTTCTTGTTACTTACTGAAATTTCATGTCTCACCATGTAATTCCAAATAGCTGAAATTAATTTTGTTTGTCGCTATATTTTGCGCATATTTTAACTTCGCCTGCCATTCCAATTATTTTCGCTTTTTTTCTCCTTTTCTCTGTTCTCAAGATCGAGAAAAACAAAATTTCAGGAAGGCGGTATCGGTACAATTCGTGATTTTTCTTGCTTTTTTCTAGTCAAGACACTCTCATAAATACCCGAAGTTCATATAGTTACTTCTACTAATATAAAGCTGAGAATAAAATGAAATATTTAATAATTTTACTGATTAAAATTCATCTGCTGATTAATTTGAAGGATATAAGTTTCAAGAGCAAATAAATTTCTCTAATAAAAAACCATCCCTAATGGAAGAAAAGATTTGGTTTTTGAAAGACTGCATATATTGTTTGGAAGTCGTGGAGTTTTTATATTTTATAGATTGTTTTGGTTTTATTTTCTCAACAGAAACACAGTTGAGTGGAGTAAAGGAGGTTTCTCTGAATAACTCCTGGTGTTCTAGATATTTCAAATCATTCTGTAGATGAAAAAATAACTTTGAGCATTAGTGTCATAAAGATTCGTTTTTAAAATCAGTGTGACTTCTTGTTTTCTCAAATTAGATCTTCAGCAAATTTTCGCATTTTTGGTGCAATATTTTGAAAAAATGCTGAAAGTAGTCTCATTTCACGGAATGAGGTACCTCTTGAAGGAACCATTCTTCAAAAAATTGTAATTAATTTTATTGTTTTAATTTGAATGGACATGTTCCACACCCTGATGAGGGTATGTACTCTTCTTACATATAGAACCCATAACCACTTGTCAATTAAAAAACGTGTGTTTTTTTGTATTGATATCTTTCCTACTATGTATATATTATTATTTCACTACTTTCAGTTCAAAATTAGTTGTCTCCAAGGCGCTGGGAGCCAATACGAATACTACGAGACGTCGACTTTCTCTTGGAAGTGGTCCACGGAAAATGAATAAGAGTTCAGATGCTGGAGTGTCTGTGAGAAATATTAAAATTAACAAGAATACCATAACGTCAATGATCGCAGAAGAAGAGGAAAGGCCTTCACTCTCCATGAAACAAATATCAACTCCAGTTAACAAAAAATTGGAATCTCTCAAATCAAACTTGAGAAGTCCAGTTAGGAAATCTCTGGCATCTGGTTACAATTCTCCTAGGAAGTCAATTTTGAAAAACACTCCCAAAAAGGCTGAACTGACTACAGAGGACGATTCCGGAGATTTATTGACAAAAACTGTATCGTTTTCAAATGTGAAAGCTGCGAATAATGACAAAGAAGATAAAAAATCTCTTGGTGCGAGAAATTCAGTAAATAGGAGAAGTGGCATTTTGAAATCTGACGAAACTGAATATTTGAGGTTGTCTTCTACATCCTCAATCTCGCCTCTCAAGACTGATCCCAGTGAAGATTCACTATTTTCTTATTCTGAAACAGAATCTCCGAAGAACCCGAAGTCTCGCTTATCTTTGAGGAAGAGCATGGAAAATCAGTCAGAAAAACCGTCTTCTAGGAGATCAAGGTTATCTTTGGCAAAAACAAACCTAGCAGAATACCAGAATGATAGCAGACGCGCATCAAAAGCAAGAATATCTTCGAGGAGTTCCATACACACTCCAATGGAAAATACAAAAGTGTCCACTTCTGAGGATGCATCTGCCTTAGATAATGTCAACAAAAGCGACTCCAGTATTGAATCGATGAATTTCGAGTTGTCACCTTCAAACTCACCCAACCGCCTTTCTACTAGGGACATTAAAGAAACTATTGTAACTTCTTCAGTAAAAAAAACAACTACAAGAGAGAGAGGTTCCATATTGGAAACTGTTTCCACTGATAAACTCTCCAGAGTTTCTGGCAGAAGAAGTATTAGGAACAGGGAAAGCTTGGTATCAAACCCTTCGCTTTTGAGAAATTTGGCAATGCAGAGTAGTGACTCTACAGATGAAGATGAATCAGTAAGAGATGATGAAGTATCAGCTAGAAAAAGTTCTTTGGGAAGAAGTGGTACACTGAACAGTTCTGCAGAGGAAAACGTCTCTCTAGCAGAGGAAATGTCTTTGTCTCCCATTCGACCAGTATCAAGACGATCATCTATGCGAAAAAGTGTCAGTCTGAATAACTCTACCAAGGTGAAAAAACAAGATCAGCAATCTTCGCTGAGCCTCAGCTACGAATCTATAGGACAAGATGAAGAGGATGGATTACTTGATACTTCAGGAGAGAATCAGTTCAGCCAGTCAGAACTTGGGTCTTCATTTGAAGAATCGAGGGAGGAGAAGGTATCTTTCACTGCCGAAGAACCACCTCCTTCGACAAGTAGAAGATCCTCGGTTAGAAAGAGTTACACCGTTTATACACTTTCGTCATCCCGACGATCTTCGAGTAAAATTCTGGATAAATCTGCATCAGATGATGACAAAGGAAGAACACCACAGTCGAATCGAAACACATCAACGGTGAATGTTGACCAAATTACTCATAGAGACCAGACTAGCAACAGATCTTTGAGATATAGTAGGAATTCTACTAGTCGGAATCAAAATGACTCGTGTTCTTCGTTAGGTGAAGACTTTGAATGTAAGTCAGATTCATTTTCCGAAGCAAATGGAGATTCCTCTTCAAGAAATTTTGAAGAAAATTTGACTCCAGATTTGAAGAATACTTCACCTCAGCAGAAGGGAAGATCTTCAATAAAACCTAGAGAGTCTTTAGATGATCTACAAGAAAACACGACTTCATCTCGGGAGAATATATATTCTACAAAAAATAGGAAATCTTCACTTCTAGATCCTCAACAAGACTCAAACTTACCATTAGAAGGGACTACATCTGTGCGAAAAAGTAGATCTTCAATAAAAGAAAGAAAGTCTCTAATTGAAAACCTTCCAGAAGATCAAAATTTGTCAGTAGAGCATGTTACCCCTGTTCCAGAGAATGTGATGCCAGAAATAACCCCTCCAATTCCAAGACAACGATCTTCAGTGAGAGGTAGAAAGTCACTGCTTGTTCAAGAGGATTTGACTCTGCCAGTAGAACATCAGTCCCTTGATATAATGGATGAGTCTTCTAAGAAGAGTAGGAAATCCTCCCTCGCCAACTTGGCACAAGACAAAATGTCCCCATTAGATAGTGAGACACCAGTACCAATGAGAAGATCCTCAAAGGGTAGGAAAGCTTCTGTTGGCGATCTTAAAGAAGATTCAACCTTGCCAGTGGATTATGAAATGACAGACTCGAAGGATGTATCGCCCAGAAAATCTGTGTATGACCTTCATGAAAACTCGACCTTGCCTATGCAAATACCTGAATCAAATGGTAAACGTACCAGAAAAAGTGGGAAATCATCCCTCGGTAATCTTCAAGATTCAACTTTACCGTTGGAAGGACAAACGCCAGTACCAAAAATCAGATCATCAGTGAAATCTAGGAAATCTTCCATGTATAATCTTCATGAAGACTCAACTTTACCAATGGAAGACACAATTCCTGATTCAAAGAACGTGTCTCTCAGGAAAACGAGAAAGTCATCAATTGGGTCAGTTTCGCCTTCAAAATCACAAACCCCAGATCTGAAAAATAGATCTTCAGTAAAATCTAGATTGTCGTCTGTGAATCAGTTTCATGAAAACTCAACTTTACCTTTGGAATCCCACCAAGATCATGGTGAACAATCTTCACCGAATTATTCTCATGAGGAATCCACTTTACCGATAGAAGAAAAAACGCAAGAGATTGCAAAGTCTAGAAAGTCTTCAGTGAATGTTCTCCGTGAAACCTCGATCATACCTTTAGAGTCTCAAAAAGACTTGCGTGTAACATTGAACAATGAAACACCTGAGCTTACGAGGTCTTCCGTCAAAATCAGGGATTCATCAATTCGTGAAGGAGCCCTTTGGCCAGCGGAAAGTGGAACTCCTCAGCCAAGCCGTAGATCGTCTCGAACACCTAAACCGAGTCTCAGATATTCTACACAAAGCGCTCACCAGTCTTCAGTGAGCCAAGGTGACAAATTGATTGTTTCTCTGGATAACAGCAGAATTTCAGTGAGTAGTTCGGTTAGCGACAATGACGAGTCGTTGCAAGAAAAAACTCTTGAAAAAAATCTCGTTTCTGCGTCGAATACGACTTCAATAAATGCGAAGACCCCAGTGCCGTATCGAAGATCTGTAAGGAGGAGCAGCAAATTCGGGGAATCCTATACTGTTTCTGTGGCTCATTCCACTTTGAATGAGGATCATTCTTCCCTTATGCAGTACAACGATTCTTCGATCGAGGATAGTAGAGCTGAAACGCCACAACCCAGCCGAAGATCTTCGTTCAGAAGATATAAGTCCGAGGTATCCGTCGATTCCCGTGACCTAGATCTTACTAGAGAGACTACTCCGGATGTGAGTAGGAGATCGTCAAGAAGGGCCGTCAAATCAGAATTATTTAGTGACGAATCTCATTTATCAACGCGATCAGAGACACCCCAGCTGAACCGATCTCATTCAGTTCGAGGAAGTGCTACGAAAGCAGAGGCAATATCGTTGAGCGAAACGTTGGACAGTACCCCTGAGAATAACACTTCGATTGTTTTCATTGATACGCCCCTAGATGAATCTCGAAAACCGGGTCATTCGAGATTATCGAAAACTATCTATTCTAAAATTGAAGAAGTTGATCTGACAACTCCAAAATCAGCCATTAAAAGCCGAAGGTGAGTAGAACTATGTCTGTCTTAGTGGATAATTTGATTCACCCACTAAATTAAAATGTTTTTCTGAAATGACCAAAGTCAAAGTTGAAATAAAGCTTTATTTGTTAAAATAATTATTTTGAAAAGGTTTGTTTTTTTATCAAGTAATATACAATTATGATGTAGCTTTATATATGTATCCTATATTAAACTGTAGTTTATTGAGAATGAACAATTTGTTATTGTATATTTCAAATCCAATTTTTCAAAATCATCTCTTTCATCAGAGGCAAATCTTTGCCATATCGACCAGAGACAGAAGACATTACTCTGGTGTCTCCTATGGAAGAAAATGAAAGTGAATCTGGTTTCAAAACTCCTTTGACTACTCCTGGTTTATTTGAAAATATTCGAAAATCTGTAATCAAATCGAGGAGCCGTATGCAGAAATCTTCAAATAGTTTGAGGGAGGAACTAGAAAAGGCAAAATCGGCCAAAAAATCTTCCAAGCGACCAAGAGAGTCTAATGAAAGCACAATAAGACAACATAAAAGAAGGAAGCTCGTTATCAACGAAAATGATAGTTTCGAGGTGAGATTTTTCAATTCTATATGTATTTATATATAGTGATTTACTGAATGTTTGACTGACGTTGAAATGAGTCTAAAATGGGTGATGATATTCAATTGAATTTTATTTATTTTTTCATATTCCAGTCTTATGATGGTTCTTTTGGGTCGTTCGAATCAGATGAGGCGCTTAGCGACATTTCTGCTTCAATAGTCGCTCAAGACACTCCTAGCCACTTGAGTAATCTCACTGAAAAACCAGTCATCACACATCCCCGCACCAGGTTTTCAACGATAGAGAAAATAACCAAACGCCAGTCCAGTAGAAGATCTTTACCCGCCTCTGCTATGACATTTGAGGCCTCTGGTTCTGAAACAAGTGAAGGGGAAAATCTAGAGGAAAAATTGGACGAATCCAGTGAAGAAGTTGATCAGGCTCAGAAAAGTCCAGAGAACGATCTTACAAATATTACTGGGGTCAGAAGGTTGATGAAAACACCCAGGTTAAGGAGCAGCCCCAAAAACGATTTGAGTGATATCAAAGGAACAAAAAAACTTTTTGCCACACCAAAAGTGACGAAATCACCCAAAAATGATTTGACAAATATTGTCGGAGTGAAAAAGCTTTTAGCTACTCCGAGGGATATGAAATCACCGAAAAATGATTTGAGCAACATTATTGGGGTGAAAAAACTCTTAGCTACTCCCAAAGATGTGAAATCTCCTAGAAACGACTTGACTCAAATTGTAGGAGTGAAGAAACTCCTGGCCACTCCCAAGGAAATGAAATCACCCAAAAATGACCTCACCCACATACCAAACTTACGAAAGATTATGTCTCCGAAATATCAAAATAGTCCTATGAATGATCTCAGTGATTTGAGGGGAGTCAAAAAATTGTTGGGTACTCCCAAAGAATCGAAAGGACCTCTGAATGATCTCAGTGATTTGAGAGGAGTGAAAAAACTATTGGGTACCCCCAGGGAGTCTAAAGAACCTCTGAACGAGTTGAGTGATTTGGAGGGAGTAGCAGAGATATTCAACATTTCGGGTATTCATAGGCTGAGCAATACTAGTGATATTGAGAACAACGAGGATCTGTTTGATAAATTAATGGACAGAAGACCTTTGAGGACCTACAAAGGAAAGAGCCTTTCTCCAAAGAAGACGATTGATTCTTACGGAGATAAAAGAAAAACATTGGGTGATAAGAGCGATACAAGTCCACGAGTAGAAGATTGGGTTAATGAGCAGGCTGTAATTAAACTCAGAAGGTTAGTACTACTGCTAAGCTATGCGGAATTGCCTATGGATATTATCAGAAAAGTCTTCTTTGAAATGGCGTCAGCAAAATTTTTTATAAATTCGATACTTGTCAAAAACCAGTTGATATCTACAATGTATTTTGGAAATTTCTGTTGTTATCTAGCTTATTAATGTAATCATTATTTTCATCTGACTTCCATTAGAACTGAATATATTGATATTTTATTGTTTTTTTGCTATTTATATCTGGTTGATAAGAGGAATATTACAGGATGAATGACTTGACAACTGGTGATAAAGCATCTGCATCTGGTGTCGACGAAGATGCAGAGGAACCACCAACGAAAGGTAAGAAAAAGACGAGGGTAGAAAAAATCAAAGAAGAAAGTGTAGATTCTCCACCAAGGAGAGGTGGGAGGAGAAAAGCTGCTACTGAAGAGAGTCTTTCATCCGATCCTGGAAGAACCAAAAATAAAGTTGAACCTTCAACACCATCACAATCTCCTGTGAGAAAAATTACAAGAGGGAGATCGAAAAAAGCATTGGAAGTCCAGCGAACTGAGCTGGAAGAAATTGACTCCAAGAATTCAGTAGAAAAAACGACAGAATCTAATAGCATAGAAGTAAATGCTGTTGAATCTCCTAGAGCAACAAGGGGTAGAAGGAAGGCTGTTGTCATTGAAGAAAAACCTGTCAGAGGAAGGAGGAAAGCACCCAACCAAACTGAAAATCAAGAAGAAACTGAGGAAGTGGTGAAAGCTGTTGTCGAAGGAAAGAAAATGGATGAAGGTATAGAAAAATCTGAGGACTCGATAGAAGTTTCGAATTATTCTCCGAAAACAACTACAAGAGGCAGGAGAAAAGTTATGATTGATTCTCCGGTTGTAGAAAAAGTTACTAGAAGTAAAAGAAAAATTGTTGAGGAGATATCTGAAGAAAGCGATGCTGGAAATATCTCTGAGAGTACACAAAAAGCTGCCAGAGGAAAAAGGAAAAAGCTTCTTATCGATGTAGAAAAATTCGATGAACCCGCAACTTCAGTCGAATCTCCGTCAACAACTAGCCCTGACAAAAAAGATATTGATAAGGAGTTGCCAGTTATTGAAAAGACTACAAGAGGAAGAAAGAAGGCAGTTGAACGTGAAATACCATTGGTAGAATCAAGTAATAGTGTTGAAACATTGATAGATTTACCCAAGTTACAAACAAGGGGAAGAAGAAATCCAAAAGAGGTGGAAAAGGAAATTCTAGATAAACCTAAAAGAGGTAAGAAGAAAGTAGAAAATACGGAATCTAAACCATCCAGAGATGTCAAGCCTATTAAAGGAAAAGGGAAATTGATTGACGAGAGTTCAGAAGAAGCTGTTGGTGAATCTTTTGAAATCATAGAATTCAAAAAACCAATCTCAAGAAAGAATACCAAGGAATCGGTGAAATCAGAAGATACAGTACTTTCTTCTGAGGCTGAGGAAACAGATACATATGTCCCTAAAAAAACTACAAGAGGCACAAGAAAGGTTCAGAAGTTGGAGGATGTGCCTGTGGAGTCGCCCAAACCAACCAGAGGTAGAAGAAAGATCGTGGAGGTGGTAGAAAGCACAACTGAAGATACAAAAAAAATTGCAACAAAGGGCAAAAAAGGACGAAACGACAAAGTGCTACAATCTGAAGATTCCAAACTGCTCGTTTTGAGCACTATAGTTGAAGATGAAATTTCTTCCGCTCAAGTTGACAGTACCACTGGAGACTTTTCTCCTGTACCGAGTGAAGACTTGGAGGAAGAAACTGTTTTCAAAATACCAAAAGGAAAAAAAACGAAGTTGAATGTGGCGATTGAAGTTGACGAAAAGTTGAATGATGAACCGTCAAAGAGGCCAAGAAGAGGAAGGAAGGTGTCTTCAGATGAAGCTCTGAATGTTATGGAGGCACAAGTTGAAACAAAAGTAGTAGAGGTGAGCATGTGGTGTATAAAAATACATGTTGCGAATTATTAATGACTATAACAACCATAGATACATGAAAAACTGTTAATTTAATAACATTGTACAGACCTCCCTCAACTTCATATATTCTACAATAACCTAAGAATTTTTCTAAACATACCAAAATGATACATTCTTTTTTGGAGACAAACATATTTTGTCAAATTTCAATTTTTTTTATGAATATCTCAACATAATGAGTGAATGTGGCAATGTAGCTTTGTTTCATTCATTAATGGGCATACTACATTCAAAAACAACGAAAAATCTTGCGTAGACCATATTTTCATAAAGAGTGTTCAAAATACAAATTTATTCAGATCTGTGATATACGAATATGAAATTACTGATCAATATCCGATAATTCTCCGGTATAATCTATATCAACTCCTAACAGAAATTCTGATTGTATAAAAACATAATTGTCTATAAACTACTTCAAGAGAAGTTAGAACTTGAAAATTGGACCAAGTTTTATAAACTAAACAATTCCGAGTACTTGGCAGAATACTTGATCAAAAGAATAAATATAATTGTGAATGTACAAAACAGTAAACAACTAAAAGAGGATCCTGATAACGCACTAGTGAAACTAGAATAAACATTCTACTCAGGACGCTATTTGTAATTTAACTAATAATATATATCAACATCTTCATAATCAATATTCGGTTTTGGCTATTTTTCTAGACCTAGCGATAGCTTTCGACACGGTTGACCACAAACATATATTAGTAAAATTGGAGGATATTGGATTTCATGGCAAGTTTCATGATCTCAAAAATTATCAAGAAAAAAGAACTCAATATGTTAAAATTGAAGAAGCTAAAAGTGAACCGAAAATATTTCAATTCGGTATTCCACAGGGAACCGTTTTAGGGCTATTTCTATTTAATATTTATTTCAACGACTTTATTGATATTGATACTGTAGGTGAAATTCATAGTTTTGCAAATGATACTGTAATATTATATGGGAAAAAAACGAGTAAATTACAAATGAAAGCTACCTTAGATTTTGAAAAGATTAGAAATTGGTTTGATTATGACTTACAGTAATTTTGAAAAAACGAAATATATCTCATTGTCGTTTGATAATATTTCCCTACCAGACTTGAGACCACTAATACTTCATGATTAGACTAGCATTGAAAAAACTGATAGTATCATGTACTTAGAGGTTATGATTGAAAGACATCTGAAATGGGACAAACACATAGCATTCCTTTTGAGGAAATTACAAAGTTCATTATCAGAATTCAAGTACAAACATAAATTATTTATGAGCATAAAAACCCTTAACATTCTTTATTTTTCATGATTACGGTCAAAATTGAATTATGGGATTCTGGCTTGGGAAGGAGCCATGAAATCCCACCTCAGAAATCGTGAAGTTCTTCTGAAACGATTTTTGTAAATAATTTTTAATGAGTGTTATTTGTATCCAAGTGAGAATGTAAATACACAAAAAATGGAAATAAGACAATTATTCGGATATAACATCATGATTTATATCCGAATACAAATTGAATATAAATTTCAATAATGATATCTTTATTACAAGGAATAAAATCAATATCACATTAAAATATAGAGTTGAAACAACAATGTCTCAGAAAAATTTTGAATATTCATTGCCATTTTACTATGATTTGGTTCCAAATCATAAAGAAATGATCAAATCATCATTATCTTTTAATCTACAGACTGAAAAATGGATTCAAGAATCTCGTCGAAATTTATTTCATGAATTCTTTCACTTCAGTCGAGTAAATTGGTTTATTTTTCAAATCATTTTGTTGAAATCTACAAATTTAAAAAACATATACATACATGTAACATTCTTATCTCTGATTTTCTCCCAACAAGTTTTTAACTTCGCGATTATAATTGAACCGTTTATTCACCTTCTTACAAATTGATGTATATGCTCTTTTTTATGAATTTTGAATAAACTTCATCATTAATATTTTTATTCTAATTTCAGGCTAAGAAAGTAACTAAAGCTAAATCAAGGAAAGAATTAAATGAAGAGCCCAATAATGAAGAAGAAAATTCTAGGACCACCCGAGGTGGCAGGCAGCAAAAAACCGAAGAAATTTCAAATACCACTACAAGAAAGCAAACCAGAGGAAAGAAACAAAATGAGGGGGAAGAAAATGTTCAACCTGTCAAAGCAACCAGAGGTAGGAGGCCGAGGGAGAGTGAAGATACAGAGGTAGAAACGGGCAGAAAAACGAGAAAAAATAAAAAAGTCGAAGAAGAGGAAGTTCCGGTTGAAAGTACGAAAAAAGCAGGACGTTCGACCAAGAATAAAGCTCTGTCTAAGGTAAATGACGGGGAAATTAATTCACCCACAACGAGAGCAGTTAAAGGAAATTTCAATAAATATGGGTCTTCATTTGAGACTGAGAGTCCTGGAAAGCCAGTTGGGAGAAAAAAGAAAGTTCATTTTGTATAGACAGAATTTGGTCAGCACAGTTTGTTTTATTAAGAAAACATTTTTTTGTTTAAGTGAGTGTTCTGATCAACCAATACTTGCCGATCTGGAATTCTTTCTTAAACCTGACATTGTACAGTTTTTACATTGATTTATTGTCTTGTATATTTAGATTTTATATCTACATCCGTTTTAGAAAGTGTTTAGGTTTGAATCTTGGGAGTAATAAAGTTATAGTTGATTCTGAAAATCGTTCAGATATTCAGAATTATGGACAAGTATCTAGAAGTTGCATGCAAAATACACGGGGAATTACCAAAGGTTTTTTATGCTTGGAATAAAATAGATATTGAAGTATAACTGAAATTTCATTAGTTGAGTATTTTCGAAGAATTTAAATTAAATAACTGAGGAATCTCCAAGAATATTGATTAAACATTTTATGTGAATGTGAAACACATTGAAGAGATTTGGCCGAATTCCTGTCGAATCTCAATTGAATCTCTTGGAACAAAAAGCATGTTTTATTCTCAGTATATCAATTTACATTTATTATTTCATTTCTGTATAATGTCTTTCTTCATTTTTCAAAATCTAAGTCTCTGTACCTATTTGTAGTCGACTAACTTTGTAAATATGAAATTTTATAGTACAATGTAGTATAAGCATATTTACTAGTGAAATAAGGGGGTTTGAGAGGACCTTATTATTCTGTTATGTTTTCTGATATTCTTTGGCGTTATAGCAGAAAATGTGGTTTCTCTTTGATTCACTTTTCTTTCCATCTTTGAGATGAACTGAATTGGCACAATGTGCCCCTATATACATTAATATATTTTTAGTACTACTAGACATGTAAAAAAAATAAAAAAATCATCAAAACATGTATTTCATTTTTTTACAATTGAACGTGAAATCAAACCTTTGAAAACCAAGGCACTCTCTGTCAGTGGCACGTCTCGACTTCAACATATTTTCAAAAATATCACAGTTTCCTTTACGATTCTCACTGACAATCGGTTTACAAAACCGCGACACGTATTTCGCTATACAATAGCTTCCTCAAGCAGGATGAAAGATGTATTCATCGTCAGTGAGAATCATGCTGAAAAGTGACATTTTTATTAATTCCTATGGATTTTCATATTCAATTCAACATCTTTTATTTGTCATGTTTATTTTACGTGAACAATGTGACGAATATAAAACGAGTCAATGTCAAAATGAGCCAGGGACCAAGAGCCAAAGTTGATTAGGTGAATTCCAATAACTTCTTTCCTGTGATGGTTTGATTATGCAAATATTACTTGGAATCACAAATTGGTTGGGACCATGCAGTTGGGTTTCACCAACGATTCGAAATTTATTATCTTTAGGTATGGAAGTGTAATGTTGATTGAAAGTAGAAAGTAACTATAGTTGTGAACATTTATTTGAGTTTGATGAATTATCCTATTGATCTGTCAATCATCAAAAAAAAATTATACATATTCACCATTTGAAAAAAAAATTTGGAGTTGGGGAATGATTAAATGCTGAGGATTTACTTCCTAGTGACAATTTTTGTGATAATAATTGACGACTTCATTCTTGAATCAGCAATCTTTACAATGTGATCGTGAATCATCATATGGTAGGTAAAACGAACGCCATCACTTCCAGTCAAATGAAAACAGTTTCTAAACTCTTCAGGTGTATGGTGATAATTTAAAGAAAGTCCGATATCTATTGTACGCTTCAGAGCCTCTGATGAAGGAATAAACTAAGTTCGTTACATGTACTTGAATGTTCAAACACTGAATTAACTTTATTATTCCATTCTCTGAATAAACTTTGTTGATTACTTATTTCTGCAAGACAAGAAATAATAAAAATACGTTAATTATATTTTATACTGGAGTTTCCCAAATTTAGTGATGGATAAATTTTTTGCCTTTAATTTTCTCTTTCTCAGATACTAAACAAGATACAAAAAACCCAGACAGAAGGTTGTATTTTTTATTCAAATTATGATTTGCACCAGCGGTTTAACCAGGCAAGCTTTTGACACCACTGAAAGTTATTTTGAATCATAAGAAGCTTTATTGTCAGAAAAATGTTATATCTTTTGACAAAGTTTGGATGTATATAAAATACAAATTAGGATTATTAATTACAAACTAATCAAAATCCTAATTATAGATTATCACATCAAAAGAAGCTCCTTAGTGTTACTGCTTTCACACCCTAGCTGGTTTTTGCGAAGTATAAAACTTCTGTCTTGACATCAAATAGAGGAATTCCATAAATTACGGACGTCTCCATTTTTGAATAACCAATTTGCAAATCGAATAATTTTTTCACATATTCATAAATGAATTGTTTCGTGCCATTTTCATCAAAATTTTATTAATCCTTATATATAATCTTGTATCATGTCATTGGTGATTATTAAAGTAATACATTTTATTTATGAAGAGGTGAATTTATATTATTCGGTAAACAAAAAAAATTTGATTATTTAAAATCGTATTTGGATAACTTCGGTATTGTGCGTTATGCAGATTTTGTTTGAAACCTCATCAGTTTCAACCGGTGCAGTTGAGGCTCAATAAAAGAATAGTTCCCTCATATTGAGAAATAACTCTTCTGCACCCTGCAAATATGGCTATGTTTCATGTAAAGGTGACTTTACTTGAATTCTTTAGCGTTGAAAAATAATTGAATGGTGCCATCTCATATTTTTAGTTTGCAGCAACAAATTTACCACAGATCGCTAAGTCGCTGCAACTTATCGCACCAATGAGGATTCATGCAACTTGAAGAACTTAAAAATAATATTGCATAAATTCATGCAATTTTCTGGAATTGCAGCGACCAATTGCATCGTCAAAACAGGCTATAAGACGCCTAAAAACCCTGGAGTTCCAATTGATGCGATATTGTTTAGAATTTTAAGGTGACAGATCAATGTAGCTCCTTGTAGTTATAATCTCTATACGCACTTTTAAAAACACAAAGGGGCTGCACATAGTGGCCACTACACAGCTTACTGCTGGAACATGGCCCAAGTACAACGATACCCACGTGTCACCAATTTCCTCAAAATCTCTCATCAGTGGCGAGGCGTATTGACACTGTTTTATATTTTATTACAACTATATATTCCAATACTTTTATTACCTATCATGTCTTATTCTCAATTTCATCGCTAGACGATTCCAATGGGGAAGATGACCCAAAGCTTTTAGTAGGTTAGGTGGCAGCACGACTGCATGTGCCTAACGAGTGATTTTGCAGGTTATGTTTTATTTTTATTTTAATGAATATTTTCAAAAGATACTTGAGAATCATAAGGATGTTTTCTCCAACCGATAGATATGGATGTTTGTCTGTACCAGAATTGAAAAGTTTGTTGAGGGAACGTGGTGGATCCCTCAAAGAAAAAAAAAGATCCGAGTGAAAGGTAAAAAATTCAAGTGATCATTCAAGGTTTTTTCCCAGATCTATTTAAGAAAGCTGTAGTGATTCCAATATATAAAAAGGGAGATAGTAGTGATATCGATAACTATAGGCAAATCTCACTGTTATGTTCGCTTTCTAAACTTCTTGAGAAAGTCGTGGTGAACAGATTAACAGATTATCTGGAAAGTAATAATTTACTCTGCACAAGTCAGCATGGTTTTAGGAGAAACCGCTCAGTAGAAACAGCATCTCAAAATCTGATCAACTATATATACACAGAAGTCGACTCTAGCCATTTTGTATGCGCGATTTTTTTCGACTTAACCAAGGCTTTTGATATGGTTTCATCTAAATTGCTGTTGGAAAAGTTGACAATGTTCCAACTTCCACAAAACTTAGTCAAGTGGATAGAGTCCTACATGAAAAATCGCAACATGATTGTAAAGTATGATGATGTTCTATCTGAATCCTTCAACGTAAACTCAGGTGTTCCTCAGGGATCAGTACTCGGACCCCTATTGTTTCTTATTTTTATTGATGATTTGCAAGAACACTTATCAAATTGTCAAATGACAATGTTTGCTGATGATACGACTATTGCTGTATCAGGAACAGATCTTAGAATATTGGTAGAACAAATTAATTGTGTGATTGAAAAATTCTCAGAATGGTGTCAACTCAACCACCTCATCTTAAACACTACCAAATCTGTATCTATGAAGTTCTATAACAGAAAGAGCAATATTCCAGATCACATATGCGACTCACTTGATATTGATGTTGTTACTGGTACAAAATTTTTGGGTACAATTTTGGATGAACAACTGACTTGGGATTTGCATATCGATAGTGTATGCTGTAAATTAAACAAAGCATATTTTGCAATAAAACAAATTAAGCAATGTATAAGCAGTTCAAGTCTGCTCAGTGTCTACTATGCAATGGCATATTCACACATTTCTTACAATATAATGTGTTGGGGAAGTGCAAAAAACTTCACCAGGATCTTTGTACTACAGAAGAGACTAGTGAGACTGATATTTAACATGAATTATTCAGAGAGTTGTAAACCAGTATTTATTAGAGAAAGGCTTCTGTCAGCTCCCTGCATATACATATATAAATGTGTGAGCTACGCCAAAAAAAAACGAGTCACTGCTTGAAAAAACCTCATCATGTCATGAATATCCAACGCGTAATGGTAACTTATTGAAGGTGCCTAAATACAAAACCTCCAAATTTAAAGACTCACCACTATATAAAGCAGTTAGTCTTTACAATGCGCTGCCTTCAGCTATTAGGAAAATTAAAACAGAGAAGTTATTCTATAGAAGCATTAAAAATCTCTTACTAGACAAATGTTACTACAGTTGCGAAGAATTTCTGCATGATCGTAACTGTTGAATGTATTGTATTGTGGGTTAGATATATGTATGTTTGTTATGTAATTATTTTACTTTTAACTGTAAATAATCTGATGTCGTATATGATAGATTGTGGGTGTAATACCGTGCTTTATACAATTATTTTAACTGTAAAAATATGACTTGCCATATGTACTATTGTGTACCAAACTGGTCAATAAAGAATTGAATTGAATTGAATTGAATTATAGAGGTGTTTCGTTAAGATGAGGATTGACGAATGACCGTTGGAAATAAATTTTCAGAGTTCCAAAGATCGCCGCCCTTAGCGCAACCAGTCCGTTTGAAGAATTTTTCAAATGGCGAATAATTGTCGGAATCTATATTGGAAGGTTATTCCTCCGTTCACGAGAGGTCGCTGATAGCTGATGGTATACAGACGAGCCAAACAAATAATTAACTATTTCAGAAGCAGTAAACAAACTGCAACGAATAATATAAGGAATACATTGGGTAAAACGTGAAACCCTTGCGTGAACGGTAGAAGGTAGAAGACTAGAAGGCATGATAACAGTGGCTACAATATTAGCTGCTGTGCTGTTTGTCGTGGGTCAAAAATATTATTAGAGTTCTGAAAAATGTATTTTGTATAACTGGTAAAAAAACATCATTTCGTTTCTTTTTTGTTTTTGGATAGGTATAACGTGAACAGTAGGTCGACTGTTAGTCTCTGAACCATATAGAAGGGAACGATAACTCCCGGTCGGTGTCTACGACGTAACAGGAACAGGTATACAAATTATATTTTTTGTTGGTGGTATTAGGGTCTCGGCTGTCCGCTCTCGCGGAGAGTGAATTTGTGTTCACGTTTTCTTTACGGTGGTGTAGGTAATATTCGTGCAGACGGAACAGGCTGATGATAGATGATAGAATTGTACTTTTTCTTTATAGGTATAATAAAATGTTTATTAATTAACTCGCTTATATTAATCAGCTTGACTTTAATTTAAAATGTAATAAAATCTTTGACATCAAGTTTAACCCACTTGTAGACGTCCGAATAATTTGAAATTTGGCAGGTGTTCTTAATTAATTAATTAATGGCGGACGAGTTCAGTAATTATGAACCGATTCTAATCCAAATTGGTATTTGAGTATTTGCTGGGTCGAAGATCATGATTCTTCAGTTAAAATTGAAAAATTCGAATGGCGGTTTTGAGAATGTTGTAAAATTTCTAAAATACATTAAAATCGATTACGAGATATGTCAAGACTAAATTATAGAAAATGAATATTATAAAAAACTTTTTTAAATACGCTTATATTCAAATGTCGTAAACAGGATAGAGCGCGATAACAAGGTTAGCATCTTCAGGAGAAGTAAATTGATACTCGAATCAATTTACCTCTACTGAAGATGCTAACCTTGTTAGCGAAACGCGCGTCGAGTGCAAACAAAATCAGTTTGGTGTAAGGGTAATTGATATCTAAAAATAATATTCTGATCCTGGTTATTAAAAAATGAAGAGCGTAGAGCGCTCATCAATCATTGCGAAAATGTATAGTTTCCTACGGCTTTTACTCATATTCTTCGTATTTGAATAACCAGGAATAACATTATTTTCCCTTTTTAGTGTTTTCAAATATGAGAGTGTTTTTTGAAAAGTTCTGTTTATAATATTTATTTTCTTATTATTTGCACAATATCTGATACATTTTTCCGTTGGAGATGGCGGGCAAGTTTTGTGATTTATGAACCGATGCTATTCAAAATGAGTATATTAATATTTTAGTGGTGAAAAATCCAATTTTTTGTCATAATTCAAGATATGGTGGCTCCTAAGATGGCAAGCGTATTTTATGCGGTGTTTTTTGGGGTCGAGGCTCACAATTTCTCATCCAAAATGATATAATTAAACGAGATGTGTTAGATAGGATCCTATTTGAAGTATACAGTGCGTAACAACGAAAACTTAACAGAGCTGTTGTTGAATATAAAAAGTAAGATTTTGAAAAAAAACCTCGGACACGTCGATTTCTAATTGAAGAGGAACACCTTTAAGACTACTCAGATTTTTTCTAGTACGCACCCCCTCGGAGGGTGCGTCCGACGACTCTTATTTAGATAGGAAAAGTAGGTCGAGTGGCGCCTCGTGTTTTAAAGGTTTTTCGAATACCTTCACAACTCTGTTAACAGAAAATTTTTGTGACGATTTTTTGAAGGTATTTGTTTTGAGTTCAACGTTTTTTAAAATAAGTCAAATTGTTTTCAAGGTACAATTTACATTCAGAACTTCCATAGAAAAATAAATTTTGGCTTTTTATAACAACCTGCCAATACGTGTCCATGTGATTTCGTATTTTTTGTTTATTACAAGGAGATTTTTTCGGGGGATGGGGTTGGTTACCAATCGTTACAAAAAAATTTCTTCTAACAGAATTTTGAAGGTAGGTATTCGAAAGACCTTTAAAACACGAAGTGCCACTCGACCTACTTTTCCTATCTAAATAAGGGTCGTCGGACGCACCCCTCTGAGGGGGTGCGTACTACAAAAAATCTGAGTAGTCTGAAATCATGATAATAACCATCTACTAGCCCTGCTACGTTCTTTTGTAAGTGACTGGAGCATAATCTAGAATGTTCAGGTGCCTGAAAGCTCTTTCTTTTCAGGGCTACTTCTCACTGCTTTTTCAGTTTTGTTTCTTTTGGAAATAAATGCGTACCTACATTTTTACATCCGAATGCACTACATAAGACCATTTTATGTCGATTTCAAATCTTTATATTCTTAATTATTGCAAAGAAGGGACGTTTAATTTTGTGAATTGTTTTCATATGACTTGAGAGGCTGTCAAAGGTACATGCAGTGGTGGCGCTCCTAGTGGTAGAGTTTTACAGCCGTCATCCCCATTGTCACGCACTACTCAGGTCGCCGGATCTAGCAAGCTTCGCTTTCTCAATGTTAAGATGTCTACTCAATGTCAAATGAAATGATTTGATTGTGTATTTGATTCTTTTCTCAAAGATGGGTTTCACTTCTAGCTGAATTCTCTTTTATTGTCCTTCATAGTTTTGGGCTGTTTCGTTATTTATAGTTTACTTCGTTTTTCGTTCAGTTGTGCTTATAGTTGTCTGTTGATTTGAATCTTGTGAGCTATAACACATGCAATATTCCCGCTTTTTCTAAAATTTTTTTAACACGTTGATCACAAACAAAATGTGGCTCATTTTCGAACAAATGACGAATGTATAATCAAATTCAAACCCAATTCTTATACATTGTAGAAAATTCTTATGTGTTACGAACTTAAATGGCGATAATAGAAACTGCCAAGACCCATTGTTTTTCTATGCTGAAGATTTACGATGGGGTGGTGAGGGTGGTGTTAGCCTGGAATCAAGTTGTCTTTCAAAATAGAAACTTGAGTATTTTTGTTGTGACAAGTTTTTCACCTATATATTTTGCATAAAAACACTACTTGCAGGCCATCTATCACTGAAATTCGGTTGAAGGTCCAGATGTATAAACGTTTCCTCAAACCATAGATCAGTCAGACAAATTAATTATAGAAGAGCTGTAATATTGGAACATCATTTTTTCAATAGGTTTATCCACTATTCCAGGACCAATCAGGATTTTTTAAATATCACTCCTAACAACTGATCAACAAGAATACTCTCATAAATATTAAAACTTTTATTTATGTACAGGTTTAGTTTTGTAAAAAACAATCACAACTTCTCGAATAAATAAAATAATACTAAAAAGTGGTGCTCCACTTTTGATAGAGTATACAAGAACAACAAAATGTAAATCTTTCTTCATAAGATTTTTGGGTTCTCAAATTATGAAGAAAGAATCCATCTGACACAAAATAACGACATTCAAACAGTACTTAAAATAGAAACCATACTGTTGCAATAAAATGGATTCTATCCCAGCAGCGTACATGTTTTGAAACATCAAAATGGCAAATGGAGCCTTTGGACTCTGACCCGAGATAAATTAATCATTTATTTATAGCGATCTTATGAAAATCCTTAGTGTTTGGTCGAAAATCTATTCAATGTACAATTTGCTCTGTCATCTTGTCATCTAACAGTGTATCCTTGTATTATGGGCTCAACAGTCAGACTAATCTGAGAACTTCGACAAAATATTACAGTGCTGCCCGTTGGGCCGCACAGTCATAAGTCTCATTTATGTCAATGGTTGAGGTATCACAAATTTGATATTTCCAGGTTGGGGCTAGTTCAATCCTATTCTGGTATCGATGATTGGTGACAGTCCCAGTACATACCCGAGAAAAAGGTTGCTGGTTATAGTTTCATTTCTCTTGAGGCGTCAACTTTCTTGTACAGCCATACCTTAAAAAAGGTTCCCACCAACCTGGAAACATGTAAAAGTCAGGCAATCCAGAAAATGACCCAGTGAATAGATCGTTTTGGTAGATCAATAATGTCATTGATAAGTGTTTCATCACAACATGAATTTTTGATAAAAATTATTTTCATAAAGCATTGCAACAATTTTACAAGATGCTGATCCCATGTAGGATTTTTATTCCAACTTGAAATGAAATAATCAGCATTAGCGGGGATACCTTCCATTTTTTATATTCAATAGTCTTATTGAAGTGCACCACGAAAAATAAATAACTTATTTTCTATTAAACATAAAATCGGCCCTGAAGATAGACATTCTACACAACTTTCTTGCGTTATATATACCCTTTCATGACAATACAAAATATATAATAAAAAAAAAACATTCCTCTCATATATGACTATAAGAATAAAAAGCCAGATTTAAGGTAGAGACAAATATAGTAGTTGATTTACCTCCTTGCTAAATAATTTTTGGTATTTACTTTTACAAAACAACAAAACTCCCAAAAATAATCATTGAATGTTCCTTTATATGGTTATGGGTTGATTGCTGAAAGAATATCCTCTAATTACAGTGGTTTCAAGTATGCAATTGATTCAGTAGGTTTAAATGCTCTTATTGAATCTTGAGTCATTCAAAACAAGTATTATTACTTATCAAGTACTGATTTATTCACAATTGACTTTCACTTTCTACTCGATGTTTTGTTTTGTGAATAAATGTATATTATTATTATTATTCATGTTATACTGGCTTGAGAAAATCTGCCATCAGTACTTTTTATACACAGTCAATACCCATAAAGAAGTTACTTTGAATGGAGTGTTACTTTTATTTTGAATGCAAGTGAACAGTTTAAGTATGACCAAAATTTTCACAGAAAGTGTCACTGATATTGGGGCATTCTCTCTTTACAACTTTTTATTGAAGAAAAAGCCAAAATCCTGAGAAAACCTGAGATATCCATACTTAATCAGATAAATACAACTATTCTTCATCAGGCAATAGTACTTTCGACACTCTTACATGGGTTTCATTTCTATAAAAAACAATGATATCCTAATTCTATATAGTTTTTGATTTGTGACAAGTTATATTATTCAGAAAGAATGTCCAACCTTGCCATTCTTCTATAAACAAATGACTTTCGAGAAGAATATATAATAATTCTTATAATATTGAAAAAACCAACATTTCTATGAATTGAATGATAGTTCATTCATAAACTAGTTTAACAGCTTTCACACGAATCTAATTAGGAGACATACGGTCTGTTATGTGGATTCAAACCTATGCTAATTGAAATTGTAGATGCTGATTGAAATAAAAAAGATGCTAAAATATTGTTTCAACTTACTATTTTTATGACGTAAATTATTGTTCTTTCATCTGATTCTTTGAATCAGGAGTGTTTCTACCATTCAACGAACCTTATATATCAAACTGTTGAGATATTAATTCAGTTTCTAGGAATTTAAAGTATTATGTGTTATTTCATAATTATTTTCAAGAATGAATTTCTAATAAACTTCTAGTTCAGTTCTAAAGTATCTGAGATGACACATTGCCAGTGCCAACACCATTAGTCCATAGCAATAATAAGTTTTCCTGATGCATTGATGAAACAATGAAACTAGAATTGTCAATATTTTTTTGGTAGATCAAAACGAGTGCTGATAATTTATGAATATCAAAAAAAATCATAGAAAGAAGCAATGTCATGAACATAATTCAGTTAACAAAAAAAAATGAGGGAAAATAGATAAAAACCTCTGTTTATAAGAACAGAATGTTGTCCCCTCCTTTCATAGTAACTATTTCCATAATGTAAAAATAACACACACACACATTTAAGATTCATTTGAACTTATCTTCATGTTGTCAGTTGCTACGGGATCCAAAGCTTTAGATTGAATGATGGATTTTGGATTCCTACCACAAAAATTGAAGATCAAGCTTTCAACCAAGAGGATAACCCAAAAATATATTCTCTACGCTTGTACTTGCTGAAGGAATAAAAAATATTTTCCACTAACATATGAAAAAATAATGGCAATATTTGCTTTCAAACCATAAATATATCTAGCTCCACTGGCAAGTGTTTGAAACACAGGCAAACATAATTCTGAAAATTTCTTTACTCAACTGTGAGTTGAGAATTCTTCAAGATACCCTTATTACACACAAAAATAACATCAAAATTGGTTACATAAATATTTCCTTATACCCTCAAAATTTCCAAAGACTTATTATAACAGATTGCAATCCAATCTGGTTGGGTAGCCCCCCACTGAATCTGGTTGACTTCTCCTTCAGCTGCTGTGTATGCCAAGATGGGGTCCTCTATTGCTCTTGGCATTTGTTGAATGTCCCATATCAAAGCCTGGTGATCGTCACCAGCTGTACAGATGTGACAGCTGGAATGAGGAGCCCAGGCTATACCATTCACACACGCCCTATGGTTATTCAGACGTGCTACTGGAGTACATGGAACTCTGACATCTAATATGATCACCTAAAAAATATTGACAATTGAAATTAAGTAAATAATGATTCAAGGTTTTAATTTGCTGTTGAGAAATAATTTTCTCTTCAATAAATCATAAATAACAATATAAGACAAGGTACTCATGATAGTAAGCAACCAACTGAAGAAGAGTAGTTTTGGGTTATTGCCCCTCATCAGTATGGTGTAGCAAATTCTAAGGAACAGCAACACTTTGGAAAAAATCATCAACATAGAAAGTAGGAGCTAAGCACACAATTTTAGTACATATAGTAAATGCTGCACATTTTTATTAAAAACAACATGAAATGTTATACATTTTCATAGAACAATAAAAAAATCATCTATATATTCCAGCAGGTGATGGGGTCAACATTTTGTCCTGATATTTTCAATGACATATTCTGAGATTGTGTTGAAAAAACTTGTGAATGCATTTCTCATATTATGGACCATGAATGGGAAAGCAAATATTCATATTATGTCTGGGAAAAGTACGATTTGGCTTAGCTTTTGAATATTCATTTTCAAATAGGTATTTATTACATATTCATCAAGGCAAATTGGACCTAGGGACGAAGGTCTAGTTGAAAATTATTCTTAATTTTATATGAATAATAATTGTTTAAATAAAAAAATCAATAATGGATACAACCTCATTTGTAAAATACAATGAAATTACACTAGATCAACTGAAATGAAAGTGTTAATGAGAGAAATACCTGTTTACAAAGATGCTTTAGATATGAAATTTCAAGACCAATAAGTTGAAATTGATTTCCTACCATAGCATGCAATGATCACCAAGATAACAATCTCTTAAAGAAATTAGATCTTGAAATATTGGTGGCCAAACCAATTTTTGGATCATTAGGAATAAACATCATGATCTAAGCAGCTTGGTATATAAATATCAAGCATCAATGGCAAATTGTTTGAACTGAATCAGATTGGCTTATTGGAAATCAAGTTACAAATTGCAAAAATTAACTCACTTCACATGCATCCATAGCAATAGTTGCTAAATAGTTTGGGTCCTGTTTATTCCATGCCAACCTCAGCAGAGGTGTATGGGAAGGATCCTCGTAAATAATTGTAGAATGTTCCAAATGTCGCAAGTCAAACATTCTGACAGAACCATCTGCACCAACAGAAGCAAACATGTCCCTTCCTCCTCCCGCTCTGGAGAATGCTATGTCATAAACTTCCTTGTCATGGGCTATTAGTTGAGTTTTGACATGGCCAGTAACAAGATTAACTCTGCCCATAACCTGAAACATATCTTGTGTTCATTGGACGATTCAGTAATGGATTAATATACTGACTTGTCCTGTTTCTAATCCCCAAATGGTACAAGTTGTATCTATGGAGGAAGTACCGACAAGATTGGGATCGACTTCATTCCAGTCAAAGCTCGTTAAAGGTGCACAAAAATCTGAATTTTTGTTGTTGTTGAGTACACATTCCAGTCTCGTATCAGGCTCGCCTGCTCTCCAAATCCTCAAGTAGTCCCCACTATAAAATAATCATATATAAATGGAAATTGATAAAAGGAGTTCAAAAATAATACCTTGTAGCAAGTAAATCCGGAAACATTCCTTTATTGTCGGGTATCCACATGATTTTAGTTGTCGGGTATGGATGGTCAAAAGTACTTTTTGGACTGAATTCACTGCTGTCCTCATCAAGAGAAACTATTTGCACTTTATTGTTATACTCCTCAACAAAGCTGCCCAGAGCTAGACGAAATCTTTTATCTGGTCTTACAGACCAATTCATACTGTATAGAGGCCATGGGGCATTATACTTGTATATTTCTTTTCGTTTCCCAGCAGGGACGACCCCTGAGTGGGCCATATCTACTGAAAATTTGAACATTAATGAGTTCTTAGGCCACTTGTTCTGGTCTACTTACTTGAAATATACGTTACTTATATGCCCCTGGAATTAAAAAAAGAATGAAAAATCCGGTTTGTGTTTACATGGAAATGGCTTCGTTTAACCTTGATCAACACTAACACTTGCTCCTTGCTCAGTTCGCTAACACAAACACAAAACCACACAAAACATCAACATTAGAATTAGACTATCAGTCAGACATCTATACACAGAATAGTAAAAAGTCAGAAGAAAACTTATCTCCAGTCACGCACCTAGTGCGTTCAACATTTCGTCTGAACTTCTTGGCGACCTATTCTTGAACCTCACGTTCGTTCAACGTATACGTTGTTGCTAGGCAGAGACCAATCAGATCTGTCGTATCTCAGCAACAGCGTATACGCAGACCTGCGAGTAATTCAAGGATGATGCCCTTGATTTTGAGCCACACGACTGCTAGTTTAGGTCACTAGTCACGATTAATGTAGTTTAATTTATTATTGGGTTTCCAAATTATGATTGCAGCGCTATATCCAAGAAATCTTCAACTAATCTGCATTACTTTGACAACTATAGTTTTTTTTATGTTTTAAAATCTAATGATATTTGTTCCAGGCCATTTTTTAGTTTTAGTGTATAGTGTAGTGTTAGTGAACCAAAGAGACTTTTATTACATGGATGATGAAATGCGCCATAACTTCGCCTAAAAATAGACAAACAGACACACC
The DNA here is from genome assembly GCA_032362365.1 of Zygogramma bicolorata. Lineage (NCBI taxonomy): Eukaryota > Metazoa > Arthropoda > Insecta > Coleoptera > Chrysomelidae > Zygogramma > Zygogramma bicolorata. Next base: position 1,024,102 of record JAVJAQ010004414.1, on the reverse strand, counting down.
AGGTAAGAAGAAATCATCTCTCTTGAAATGCAAGTAACACACTGAAGCCGCTCTAGGTGGTGATTTATGCAGTTTCAGTTTAATATATTCCAAGCCTTGTACCTATCTATTTTCTCTTTCAATCCACTTTCCGTAATGTTTCCCACCAAAGATGTATTTATCTTTGGAAACGTGTGGAAAGACAACTTTGGATTTTGGTTCCTAGAGTTGCGGCAACTTGGCACCAAACACTTTATACGGCTCACTGAGCGATCTGCATCCATGATTGCTCGTTATTATTAATAAAAAAAAATTACAACTTCAGATGAGATTTCCTGAATCAACACCAAAGAACTCAATAAATTCACACACATAAAATGGAAGCCGTTTGTTTGTGAAATTATAGCAGTGCGTTATATTCCCGCCAGACGTCGCATAAAATTATGAACTTCCCAATTGCTAAGTAATGTTAGGACTTTGACGTTGTTTGAAAATTCCATTTTGTGAGCACCTTTTTTTCCACTTTTTATGTGAACGTCAACCATGAATTGTACTTGGCAACCATTAATAAGGGCCAATTTATACATCTCTTTTTCAGTTCTAAATATTTGAATGACGGTTAGTTTTGCATCCGATTTCATGGAATTGGGTTAGAATTGGGTGTGGTTATTGATCATATGTTGCCTGCTTGATAACATTTTCATGATTGAAGGAAAGACTGATACTGATACAGGCGCAGTTCTTCAAATGTTCCAACATAGACATCTGAAATCAACCTTTGTTTTCAAATAAAATAAGGACTGAAACAGAGATGTAAAAATTGTTACAAGAATAAATAAATACATATAAAGAATAAAATATTGTTTCACCCTGTTCATAGAATAGAACATACGCCTCGTCACTTATGAATTGGCCCCAATGAATTTAATCGTGTTCCAAAATTTCAAAATAGTATCGCAGCACCACACTGACCAAGAATCAAATTAAAAGGCACCACGTTAACATCATTTGAAACCTTTCACCAGAGGGTCTATATCGCTCAATACCTTGAAATCCCAATATGATAAAATGAACTTACCTGTGAAGTCCAATCATAAGTATATGAAGCGGATCTTCTGAATATATCACTATCAATATCAACACAAAGAAAATTCACTCGGGGGGAATTTTTTATCGAATTATCAATAGGAGGATTCCATTCAAGATTTCAGTTGGTTTTCAGGATATGATGGAGGATTTCTAGTGAGATTTTTGGATTTCAATCTCGATTTCAACATGGATTTGCAGGATTTCTAGTGAATGCAGTACACTGGATTCCGGAAGTGAAACACCCCCCGTAATTTTTTAAGAAGAAAATCGATATGGATATTTCTCAGCGAGTATATAATGATATTTATTCACCAGAAACAAAATAAATATAAAATTACTTAGGGTGATCTACATATCAATAAATATTGAAATGGGTGTATTTATTCCGTTAGGTATTTAATATATAAACATACAATTCACATAGGCTCATGGTGCAAAAAAGATATCCTCTGGAAATTTTATTGACAGTGAATATTCTATTCAAACTAATATAACAGAAGGACGGCGTTCGAGAGTATTGACGAAAAGTTCCACTATATATATTTGAACGGTATTGGTGCTTCCAAAGCACAATGCCCATTGTTCTATTCATGTTCAGATCCAATACAGGAACTAACAACTGGAAGTACTCCACAACACAATCCACAATAATTTTTCTAACCTATCTACAGATTGCTTCCATATACAGGCATTTATGAGCAAATTCATATGGACAAAGTAAAATGATGTCTGTAGTAAATTTAGGCTCTTCAAAATAAAGAGAAAAACCTTGATACCCCCAACACAAAGAGCCACAATAAACGACAATAGACGAACCCTACCCAACAAAAACCTTTGAAACAATATCTTCTGATGATGAGCTCGGTCGAGACTTGAATAATATCAAAGATTTCAAAATCAATAGGATGGACATGTACTGTATATTCTCCAGTTTCAGTTTTGAAATCGAATTCCGCTCCAAAATCCGAAGTGTATTACTTCAATAGTGTCCACATTGTCTGGAATGCAATATTTCTGATTGATACTTGAATAAATGAAATTTTATTTCAGTATTGAAATACTCTGAATTCAAAAAATTTCATCGAAATTTGAAATCAGAAAAAGTAAATAATCCATGAGTATCAAAATCGCCACTATGGCTCTAGTAGTTTAATTTGAAATCCCAATTGTTTGTGATTTTCATTGAATTTCAAGAAATAAACTTATAATTGCCAGAGAGCGACATGTTTTGTTCAACTGAAAAATTGCATTTTGGCCAGGTTTTTGAATAAATGGAATACATTCCTGACTATTGTCTCAACCGATGGAAACCAGAGTACGTTTCAAACAGATTAATTAATGAATCCTTCATATGATGGACTGAAAAATATCAGAAAACTCCACCTCTTCTCCATTGATAGCAATTTTAGGGGAAAACATCGCTATTCACCTTGAAATATGACATTTTTGTTGAACAACCTACCTGCGTTATGTAAATAACGCATAGTTTTGGTGGTGTGAGTTCAGAAAATGCCTAATTTTTTTTCAGTAACTGATTCTTACATTATGATTCCTGTAGTCAGTATCAAACGAATAAGGTTGGATTCAAAGAGATCCGAAATCCGATGGTACGACGATCCGACAGCTTCCTGATTGGTCTATATTTAAATTTAAACCAATCATAAAGCTGTCGAATCGTTGTACCATCGTTTTTCGGATCTGTCTGAATTTCTGAATTCAGTCTGAGTGATACAGGTAAGATGCCTGGAAACCCTCTGGTGTGTTCACTTATACCTGTAGAAGTTTGGGATAGAAGTGGCGAAATCTGGATTGCTTGATTTTTGGTGGATAATTGAGCTTTTGGAGGTTTCCGTACAATATGTACAGATGTCGCCAACACGCTCTTGTCAGTCTTGTCTGAAGCTAAATTGGCACTAAGTGAAAATAATGTGCAGTCGGGTTTTTCCACTTTTATTTGATTGGCTAGCGAGAAGAGATCGCAACCTAAAGGATAATGGGTGGACAATGAGATACCAGTAACAACGTTTCGATATTTAAATACAATGAATTCAAAATTCAACAAATAAACACGATAAAACATCGTAAACATCAACATTTCAAACTGACATGACAATATGACAATTAACTTGACACTTGTCATCAAATTTGAAAAATGGGAACATTACGCCCTCTACCGAAAAAATAGGGAAAACCTTCAAAAGCGTCGATTGTTTTTTTCGCCACAAAAATCTAAACAAAATCTAATCAGTTGAATCACCAGGACTTCTAGGCATCTTAGATACAGGCCATCGAAGTCGGTCACCCATTCGAAAGCCAGCCACCAGAAAGTGGATTTTGACCCTAGATATATAATTCGCAGGAGCCCAGCATGCAAAAAGTTCAGGACCTTTCATAATTAATGACATGGATAACTTGATTTACCCACTCCCACACAAAAATTAGAATCGGGACATCTCGTGCATTAACTTCATAGAGTACCTGGGGTACTCTTTGGTTTGGATTTAATTGTAGTTTATCTTAACTGGGTTTTGTTGCTATGAATTTGCCAATCGGATTCCTTGTTCCTTAGTGATAGAGTGGTGCAAATTGCCCTTGAGGCCAGTTTTATGGATTCAGTTTGAATGTGCTATGGTTTAAACTGCGGATGCAAATTTGACAGAAAATACATGCGAATTCTGCCAAATTCTTCTTGAGCACCACCTGGAGCTTTAACCAAACCTATAAAACTGGCCCTTACTGATTTGGAGTTCTTTATGAGTTTTTTTGTAGCGAATTTCAATGGAGTTAGTTATTTAGAGATAAGAGAATGGAAGTCCAGACCAATATACCACTCAGCACATTTGTCAATCACATTCTAGCAAATTATTATTCTGTGATTCAGGATTCAGACCTTTTCATCTTTGGCAACATCGCGAAATCCTGTTGGAGTTCATTGATTTTATTTTCATGAACTGACAATAATTATCCGTTTTGGACATACATTGATATTTTGATTGAATAGCATATAACATACTAAACTGGGCTGGACTATTTAAATCCTTCCATCCTATATAGAAAAAAGGAAATAAATTAGCCGAGCGGCAAACCTTTTGTAACAGTAACAGCAGTGTATAATGAAGAAAGTAGCAACCACCAACCACACAGTGGTTTCCATAAAATGTGCATTCGAATATGTATGTGTCTGCGAAAATATAGCTCAGAAGCCAAAACTATAAAATTATTCACAACTCCAATTTATTATGTGAATGCAAGTAAGTTTTGAATCGTTTTGTTTACCATTGATAACATTCATTGGCCGGTGTCTTGGTAACCTTTTTGACGAATTTGGGAGTGATGAATTGATTCAGTGCTTCGTTCCTCAAAAATATTGAGTGCATATTTTATTTCCATACCTGTGCTACATTAATTTCATACTATGCACCTTATTGAAGGATCTAAATAAACAATATTGAGTTTCAAACAAGACATCTTTTGGGTTTCAATAACCTTAAAATCAGTTGCAAGGTGTTACCGCTAGAGTACAGTTTCACGTTCACGCAGTGTGTTTTGTTAGCTTTGTAATTGTAGACAGGTCCGGCCTTGGTTCAACGCTTGAATTGAAAGTGAAGAATTTGATGTGAGAGTTCCAATAGATGAATTCATTGAACATTTTCTTCTTTTGTTATATTGTTTTCATATTTCGATTGGGTGAATGATTTGAAATTCGGTATACATATAAATAAAATATTTATTCATGCCATTATACATTAAAATGTTCAGAACATTGTATGTATATATTGTTTGAGATGGAACAAATTCAAGGAGGAATTTAGAGCTCTGAGAAGTATAATCGAATGACAACCTCAAATTTTAAAATATCAAATGGCATAAACAATTGAAATCAGGATGTACCTGAAAAAAGGAAATTACTTTGAAACCCGCATGGTTTTGTCTCGGACTATGACAAAGTTGATAAGCATTTCAGCACGTCCTGGGCATTTTTTGGCTGATAGTTCAGCTATTAACTACTAAATGAATATTATGCTATGCTTGAGTATTATAAAGGTACGTGTCGACTAGCAAGTTATTTGCGACAGTTCTTGCGAGAGCAGCTCTCTGGACTAGTGTAAACACGCCGGAGAGTTGATAGGCAAGCTCGATATACTCGCGATAGTGACTATCAGCAAGTTTTTGCAGCAACAGGTGTATACGCTTGGTAGTATAGTGTCCGAGAGGAAGTTCAACTTTCGGAAGCGTTTCGAAATTTGTTGAGAGTACCGATAGTTTACAAAAATGGCGGAAAAAAAGTGTTGGACGAGGTCAGAAACATTTGAACTAATTTCACGTTGGGAATTGTGTCCCGAAATTTGGGATATACAAAGTAAAGATTACAGAAACAGAATAAAAAAACAAAGTGTAATTCATGATTTAGCATGGGGCTGACAAATTCCAAGAGATAATTAAAATCTTCAATATTCATACGAAGGAAATTTGTAAGCGCTTTAGGATCTTCATCTCTTTATTCATTCAGCAATGTTCCACAAACACCTAGAGTGCATCGTCTTAAGATCCAATTTCGTACCCACACTTTTCTTTTTCTTTGTTTTTTCTTTTTTTGGGACACCATTATTAGAGTAACAGTAGCACACCTAGTTGCAGCCGACATTTTCAATAAACATTTTCGCTTGCAGAAGAATATTTCACATTTCTAATGTATACATACCTGATAGTTATTGCGACAGAACATGAGAGATTTCTCTCGCAGATACTTGCAGAGAGTAACTTGCCTCAATATATGCGTTCATGTGGACACCCTTGTAGAAAGCACTTTCGCAAGAACTGTCGCAAATAATTTGCTAGTCAACACGTACCTTAATAAATGAAATTCGAAATGAAAAAGTCACTGAACGACACTAATCGTTAATTTTTGTGCTAAGACTAGAGTGACGGAACTGCCTTCTTAAAATAATGAACAAAAAGTTATTACAAATTTCAATTTGCAATCCAAGTTTGAAGGAAATAAAATGAAATGAAACCTGGTGTACAATATTGAAAATATCAGTTCGAATAACTAAGATTGCTAAAGACTGTTACAACATCTATAATAATAATATATTGCTTTGCATTGGTGGATTATAGGCTAAAAAATATGAACGGCGTATATGAGATCGTTCATTTGGAACTCGCATTTTTTTATTCTAAGGCTGGATCCGATATACAAGTTTTTCTGATTGACAGAAATATAAATTTCCAACCTAAAAGCTTATATTTGCACCAATAAGAAATCTTTCGGATGAGATTCCATCCTAGGTAAAAACCATAATCCGAAAAAAAGGCAGTTTCAATGTTCGTGATATTTACCTAATATATTGAAACTTGAATTGCTAACTCATTTTATAGAGAAATAGGATTTTTAGTCAGTGCATGTGAAAAAAGCCTTTGAAACATTTTGTGACGCCATATATGTCGATATTTCCGTTTACATGACAATGTATTACAAAATTTCCTTTTCTTAAGGACAATGCTGAAAGGTAAAGTGGGTGAGAATTTCTGTTCATTACTTTGACTGATATTTTCGTATGGTTGGCTAATGATCATATATCTCTATAAATATGGTGTTACTTATTCAATTTTTGGAGAACTTTTTATCAATAGAGGCTTCATGTAACTTTTGATAATCTCACAATGGTCGCCAATGATTGTAAACTTGCTAAATTTCTAACTGAGCACCAGTTCAGATGGCATTTTTTCTCCTCTCAAAGCTGCTACTATGTTATTAGCAGTAAGAATTCCCATTTCATTCCTGGTTTCTATAGCGGCACTTCCAATATGGGGCAGTATAACACAGTTCGTCAGTTTGAATAGGGGATGATCTAAAGGTAGAGGTTCAGGAGTCATAACATCAATTCCAGCAGCCCATATGGATTTGTTCTCGAGTGCTCTAACCAAGGCATCCTGATCGACTAGCCCGCCTCTGCTGGTATTGATAAAAACTGCCGTTGGCTTCATTTTGTTAAACGCTGCCTCATCAAACATGTTTTTAGTTTCGGGTGTCAAAGCTGCACTAAGGCTTACAAAATCACTTTCTGTCAGTAACTTATCAAATGATACTCTCTCAGCTCCTATTTCCTTAGCTGCCTCTGGTTTCTCGGATCTGTTGTAATAAAGAATCCTTTTAGGGTTGAATGATTTTAGTTTTCTCGCAATCTCTTGTCCGATTCTTCCGAATCCTACTATTCCTACAGTAGCTCCTTTGATGCCTGGACCACACATCCAAAATGGCGACCACGCTTTCCAACCTCCTGTCCTCGCTTCTTGGTTTGCTTCTAGTAATCTTCTGCTGGTTGCTAGAAGCAGGGCCACAGCCAACTCAGCAGTGGCCTCGGTTAAGGCATCAGGAGTATAGCCGATTTTGATATTTCGTTTTTGTATTTCCTGGACGTCCAAGTGATCAAAGCCTACCGACATTGTTGCAATAACCTTCAAATTATCACCTGCTTTGTCTAAGACTGCAGCGTCTATTCGATCTGATAACATACAGAAGAGGGCGTTTTTGTTTTCGATGTTTCTTAACAACTCGTCTCTTGGAACAGGGCCCGGTCCTGTCCATGTTGATACTTCACAGCTGAAAGGTAGGTTACGGTCATTACAATATTCGAATAATTATTCAATCATTTGTTTTGATATATCGAAAGTACTCACTTTTCGTTAAGGATATCCAGTGCTTCCTTGTTCACGGTTCTTGTGACGTATACAGAGGGTTTTACCATTTTTGATGAATATCTCACGTGTGGGCAGATATAAATCGCTCTCTTTTGTAGAAGGTTACTGCTCAGTTTACTGACAGAAGCAGCGAAAGTCAAAAGACTGGACGCTGATATGCGAGTCGCCATGCTTTGATGGAAAAACCGATTCCGTTATTTCAGTCACGTGCCACGTGCTGTGCTGTTCGTATTACTTCATATCTCAATTTTTATCAGTGCCCAACAATTACTCGATTATAAACCGCTTGGTTTTGAGTAGGAAATGTAACGAGCCGATTCAATTATCAAAAAGTGTTCGATCTTTTTCAAATGTTTATTTTCGATCAATAAAATGTTGTGTCTATGACTTTCTCAATTTTTTTCATGATACATAAGGTAGAGGTGAGTTTTGAAATAAACTATAGTGTCTATATTCATATATGATATCAAAAGAATGAAATGGACACAAAATGGTGACTGATGCAATGAACAGAAATTATTTTTATATGAAAGCGATATGTTCTCCATCGGTGAGCAAGCCTTAATTACGATAGGAAGTTTTCATTTTCTTGTTCAGATATAGCAATAGCAATAATAATATTGCTACCATTTAAAGTTTTCTAGATTTTGTGCTACGGAACCACCATCGAAAAAATAGACAATGTACTGACATATTACCTACAAACTATCTAGGTATCGAAAAAATTCCAACACCAAAAGGAATAAGTAGTAAGTACAGAGAAGAGGCAAGATGATCTGTGATAGTTTTCGAAAATAAGTGAAATCCTAGGTATATAAAGGGTCTTTGGGGCATGTCCTTATAAATTATTCAAATTAGCTTTGTTATATACCCAGTTCTTTTGAAACACCAGTAAATATCTTGCTTCAGCCACCAAAGTGGATATAGTCTTCAGTGAAATTCCTCATTTTTAATTACATTTCCAAGAAAATTTACTCCACTGATTTCATGAAATGACGTGTATCATGCCTCATGCCATTTTTTCCTGAGAACTTCCGAGTAGAAAAAAAATTAAGTTCACCCCCAGGAAAACAAATTATATTCCATTATGAAACAATATATATATGGTAACTATAACCACCAACGAAATAATGGATGTGACTGAACACTTCAATTGTGAAAACCTACAAAGTGTTGTACGAATATACTACAAACCCCCAGTCATGTATCGAACTGATCGTTTTGAGTTATGTCTATTTCTCAACTCGTAATGATTCTGATTTGCTATCTTCACTACTGCACATCCGACTGAACAACTTCCCACTTCTTTCTCATTTGAAGTAACACCTGAGTACCGTAGATTTATTTCAGAGAGCGACGAAGAGCTCGGCAGACAAAATACTTGGTAAATCTGTATAAACGTTTTGATTATCCGTGAAATTAATAATTTGATCTCAATGTTTGAAAATCTCATCGATGTACTTAATAGTCCATGTTTCAAAATTTGGGTTCCTATACAGGGCGTAACATGAGTACGTTAAAATATACAAGTGACGTATTCCTGAGACAATTAAAAAAAAAGGATATATGAACTTGTGTCCGAAAATTCTTCGTTTCGGAGATACAGGATGTTGGAATTGAATTTTTTTGTTCGCTTTTTGGAAATAACTCTTGCAAAAAAGTTATTTGCACGGTACCCGGTTTTTTTTTGACGTGGGAAATCATAATTTCGTATTAATTTTCATGTAACATCTAGAGGGTGCTGCGTTCGATGTCATTCTTTATTTCAAATTGCCCTAACTTTTTGAACAGTGAACTTTTGCAACTTTTCATGAAAAAACCTAATTCCCACACATTTTCAAAGTAAAAAAGGTACACCTCCTTAACAACGCTGAAGGTGTTCGTTTTCGAGATATTTACAATTTTCTATATCGATGCATATTACTAAGATGCCTGAAAACCCTGGTGTGTTTACTTATACCTCTAGAAGTTTGGGATAAAAGTGTCGAAATCTGGATTGCTTGATTTCTGGTGGATAATTGAACTTTTGGAGGTTTCCGAACAATATGTACAGATGTCGCCAACGCGCTCTTGTCAGTCTTGTCTGAAGCTAAATTTGCACTTAGTGAAAATGTGCAGTCGGGTTTTTCCACTTTTATTTGATTGGCTAGTGAGAAGAGATCGCAAACCTTAAGGATAATGGGTGGACAATGAGATACCAGTAACCACGTTTCGATATTCAAAAGCAATGAAATCAACAAATAAACACGATAAAAACATTGTACACATCAAAATTTCAAAGTGACATGACAATATGACAATTAACTTGACACTTGTCATCAAATTTGAAAAATGGGAACATAACGCCCTCTACCGAAAAAATAGGGGAAACCTTCAAAAGCGTCGATTGTTTTTTTCGCCATAAAAATCAAAACAAAATCTAATCAGTTGAATCACCAGGATTTCTAGGCATCTCACATATTACTTTATAGCCAAATTTGAATTCAATAATTTTTGTCACTTTCCGCTTGCAAATTTAGTTAATTAAATTGAGTAGGCTATGGAAGTTTGATCATAAAAATAGAAGTTCGCTGTCACATTTCCAACTATTAATTGACAAATTCACAGTTCGGAGTTTATAAAGTGATTTTTTGGTACCATGCTCGACTTTACGAATGCTGAGATTGCTGATATGGTTTTTGCATACGGCTTGGTTGACGGAAAGTCTAGCGATACCAGACGCATCTATCAGGAAAGGTATCCCCAACGCGTGACTCCTTGCGCAGCGACATTTGCGTATATTTTCCGACGACTTTTCGAATCTGGAACCTTTGAAACAATTTGGAGTAGGACGGCCACGGACTACAAGAACTGTAGAAATGGAGGAGGCGGTTCTCGAAGAAATTAGTGAACATCCACAGACAAGTACAAAAAAAATTTGTCAAACTTTAAATGTGAGTCACATGACAGTTTGCAGAATTTTAAAGGAACAGCAATCATATCCTTATCATATTCAGCGTGTCCAGGCACTTACGCTACGTGATTTCCAACCACGTATCGAATTTGAAGAAAAGTCTAACAACATCCGCAAATTTTATCGAAAATCCTCTTCACAGATGAGGCTAATTTTTCAAGAAATGTTATCACGAACTTCCATAACAACCACATCTGGGCGGAAGATAACCCATATGCGATAACGCAAACTCATTTCCAAGACAATAATTGGGGATTATTCAATTAGGCCTTATTTTCTTCCCTTACGTTTGAATGGAGATGCTTACCTACATTGGAACACGAGCTTCCCCAACTTATGGAAGATGTTCCCATTGGTCTCCGAAATCACTCTTGGTTTATGCACGATGGAGCTCCTGCTCATTTTAGTGTGATAGCAAGAAATTTTTTAGACGTAGCATATTCCCAACGATGGATAGGAAGAGGAGACACTGAGCATTGGCTCCCGAGGTCACCGCCCTTCAATCCCGACGATTTTTTCTTTTGGAGACACCTAAAATCACTAGTTTATGCTAGCCCCATTGAAAACGAGGAAATGTTGAGGAATCCCATCATAGCTCGCTGTGAAACGATAAGAAACACCCCGGGCATTTTTCAACGAGTGCGGAATTCTCTGATGAGGAGAGCAGAAGCTTGTATTACTGTTGGGGGTGGTCACTTTGAACAGTTGTGGTAATAGTTGTTTCGTTCAATTTTTATATGTTTGTTTTCCTAATGAATAACATATTACTTCTCCGAATTGTTTTTTTTACAAACTCCGAAATGTAGCACTTCCTAACTGAATAATTGAACCTGACAATTTTTTTTTATTTGGATCGAATGAGCAGTTCGATAATGCTCAGTTTAGAAGAAGTCTGTACGGGTTTACTGCATATAAAGTTTGATGAAAATAACTAAAATTGCAAAAAAATTATGACGAAAACCTTCCATGTTTTGAAAAATTTCAACAATCTGTATTTCGAAAACGAATCATTTTTCGAAAAAAAATTTAATAGGAAAAACCTGTTTATTTCAACGAGATCCACCACATACTTAGTTTTTGTAATATTCTCAGCAACTTCACTTAGCGTCCCAGAAGCTAAGTAATATGCATCAATATAAAATATAAATATCTCGGAAACGATCACCTCCAGAGTTGTCGAGGAGGTGTACCTTTTATACTAGGAAAAGGTGTGGGAATTAGGTTTTTTCATGAAAAGTACCAAAAGTTTACTGTTAAAAAAGTTAGGGCAATTTGAAATAAATAATGACATCGAACGCAGCACCCTCTAGATGTCAAAAATGTCAAAAAAAACCCAGGTACCGAGTTTCGTGCAGATAACTTATTTTTTGCAAGAGCTATTTTCAAAAAGCGAACAAAAAAAATTCAATTTCTACACCCTGTATCTTCGAAACGGAGAATTTTCGGACACAAGTTCATATAGACTTTTTTTCTTAAAATAAGTCAGTTATTATTGAATATTTTAACGTACTTATGTTAAACCCTGTATAATCCCGGCAAAATGCTATCTCACCAACAGAAAATCTCAGATTCCGTTTCCCACTGAGATTTCTGTTTGGATCGCTACTTTTATCGAATTTTGGGTTCACTTTTGAAAATAAATCATTCCCGAAGGAATCATACCTGTAGAACTATGAACTGAATTTCCGTAACTGATTAAATACCTATTCATCAAGGTTTCAAAAGTTTCCTGATGAAAAATTCGTTTTACTGTTTTATCATATTCTAGTTTGACCTGACAAACCTAAGTCCAAGTTTCTCAATATATATTCTAAAATTTGACTAATAAATTCAAGATTGCTATCCTTGACAGTATGACCATTCTTGAAATATCTTTCTCTTCCAAATCACAACGTTTTGTTTCATCACTTAAAGATATTTCTTTATTTTATCAGATGGAACAATTATATTACCATCATAATTCTCAATAATTAATTATACTCTGGGTACTGGTGAGATTAAATTCCTTTAATAACTCTTCATGAAGGTTCAATGTTATGCAATTATGTTTTAAGTCCAGTCCTAATAGTTTGCCATTCACGAAAGATTCAACAAAAACGGGATTCGTTTAGAAATCACGAGGATTATAAATGGTAAACATGTCAAATACATTATCATAATTAGTATCAACGTTTTCAGAAAATACGAAAAGATTTTTATTTGATTTGCAAGCTGAAGCTGTATGTACTTTACGCCAACAACATTCACAAAAATTAATTTTTCTACTCCCACCTGTATATTCACACCTGTCGGGACGATTGAACGATACGTCCTTTCTTGGGGGTAAATAGCTCAGATACTCTTTGTGATAACCAGAATCAAATCAGTTGGTGAAAACGATAAATACAATCTTCATTAAATTACACATTTACTCAAAACGACAATCATTCATTGAAACCTATACTTACAAAAATAAACAACAATAGTGAACTTACATGCCCGAGGGCAGAATGGCTTTACTGAGTACATTCTCGTTATTCTGGCAATTTCTTACCCGTAAAGGCTTATTTGTTCAATTCACGAATCAGAATCACGACACTTCTTATATAACATCGATTTGCTGGATATGATGTTTGCCAAAACAATTAAACGTGCATCAACTCATGGCAATGAATGTATATATGTGTGTCAATGTTGCGACCTGATCAAGAAGATAGTTTTTCATTAAGGCCTTTCATACGACAAAATGCTCATTTCTAGTTCACTAAACGAATAAATAGCGATTCCTGTCAATTGAATCGTTATGATTTCCTATCCACAAAAGGTAGGATATGAATTCCGCCAATTCCATTGCTCGCACAAGTTTCGACTTCTGGGGGTTGACGTTCGTTCGTGAGCTGGTTAACGGAACGAACAATTTAAGAACATCAATTTTTTTCAGAACAATAACACAGAACAATATCTTTGGTTATCAGGAACAACCTTGTAGAAACGTCACACGTCTGATCTGTCTTCCTACAAACACTAAATCCAAGATGTTTCATTCGAGGATGAATATATGTAAATATACCTGAAATATTTTCAAGTTTATTGAGTCGAATTTGAATGGTCACTCACAATTGATGTCTTTTTTCGTGGAATTTGAATACTTACATCTACTCTTTACACCAATGATAATTAACGAAAATTGTATGGTCCAAGGCCTAGTTGGTTAAGGCGTATTCCCTCTGACAGTTCACTCAACAGTCGTTGGTTCTAGTCACACCGAAACAGATTTTTTTTGTACTCTTTTCAATTTGACATCAGTAATTTCATTACAACTATTACGTATATTTTGACATGTATCGTTCGATATTGAAGTTAATAAAGGTTCTTCCCTTTGAGTTTTTAATGAATTTTGAAAAAATACACTATATCTAAACTCGATTATCAATATGATACTTGAAAGAGATTTCTGAAATATTTATCTGGTCGAAGAAAAAATTAGCTGAATGAATCAAATGTATATTGGCCATTCGTCTTCGTGCGATATGACCACAATATCCACTTTTGTTGTACGAGCTACTATTTGAATTTACATGTGGCAACGTTATGGTTTCCTTCATTGCCAGCGAAAACCTAATTTTTTTCTTTTTCTCCTTTCTTGAATCCTGAATTATCCCAATTTTCCGATCACTTCTTCCAAACTCTCTGCACGTTATTGTTTTCCACCTTGCTGCACATCTGACCCGAAGAAGACTTTCTTGCTGTGGCTATATCTATGAGATCTTTCAACGGCCAAGTTTAAAATGGACGAACTTGTTTTTCACATTGTCATACCGTTCGTTGGAATTCTCGACTGTCTGTTTCAAATTATAGAATAGAATTCGTCGACGATATACGCTAATTCTTTCTCTGAACTGATCTCCGAAAATACTCATTATTTCCTCGAAAGACTTAAAATGTTCTTCCAAACTTCGTCGTCGATTAAAGGTAACAAAACTGCAGTCCTTCCTTTCCTTTAAGATTTGTCTCAAAATACTGGTCTAGTCTTTCTAAAAAATATCGCAGTCACCACCAGGTAAAAAACAGCAATATTGCATATGGCCCAAGATGCATATATTTATGTCCGCATTGACTACAGTGACTTTATCACCAATCGTGGATAAAATTGCTTCAATGCCTCGTCGTCAAAATATGTTATATCCGAAGGAAAATCCAATAAAGAATCAATATACTCCCTGGAACAAAAGTATGACAATCATCGTATTATGACTTGACAGTGCAATTGTGAAAACCTACTTAGAGTGTTCTACTACACTGTGGGTGAAACAAACCTATCAAATCAAAACAAATTCGTATAATATTGAAGTTGGATTTGAAATGAAAATGTTGGATAAATATGGTGGGTGAACCATCAAAGAGGAGTTGAAGATTCAACAAAACAATCAATTGATACATTTTGAGCTTTCCAGAATACTTGCCATTAGGTAATAATAATAATGTTTTATCCATGCATGATTTTGAGCGGCTTAAAAAATCAGTTAGAACCCTCTGTTGGAGAAATTTTCACTATCAATATATTTTGGGTGACTGAAAAACAGACCTACTTGAACATGGTAAACGTATATTTTTTTCTTGAGCTTAAAGGACCCGGACCCTTTTGCCAGGGTATGGGAATAACATAATATGTTGAAGCGTTATCTCAACTGTGAGATTATTTGAAAATCAAGAACTATATTGAGTGTTCAAACTGCGCATGATTTTTTTTTAATTAAGATTGTAATAACCTATATAAATTTCACCGATTTTTATTACATTTGAACTGAAAATAGGAGTGGATGCTTCCCTATCAAATATTCAAATCAACTCGACGTTCCTGAACTCCAGAAACACCTGTAACGTCATTTGAAGGATTTATTCTTAATCTTAACGGGTAGCGCCATCAATCACGACCAGGAATTACTTCACACCAATGTTTCAGAGAGGAGATCAATAAATTCCTTGTCAAGAATACGATTTCTTTTTACAGATCCTCACATCGGCCATTTATATAGTTCTGTAATTGCGGACGCCGCTCAGAGATGGCAGCAGGTGTATCGAAAAGGGGTGCATGTGAAATTTTCAACAGGCACCGATGAACATGGGTCAAAAATTCAACAAGCTGCCCTCAAAAATAACACGTCTCCACAGGATTATTGCCAGAAAATTTCCTCGCAGTTTAAAAGATTGGCAGACGAATTCGACGTTGGTTACACGGATTTTATAAGAACAAGCTGTGAAGAGCATAAGAGCACTGTGGAGTTGTTTTGGGTGAGATAATATGCATATGTGGGATCGAAAATTTTCACATTCCATTGCAAAAAATTATTCCTAAAATAATAATCCAATGAAGTTGAAATAGGATTGGCTTATAAAAATTAATCAATTATAATAATAATAATAATAAGAGACTACATCGTCATTCCGGTTTTAAGATTTGTAACGTGGTCAGGCATTCTTGTGGCCTGAGGCAGACAATTTTCTGGCTGGGCTCTTTGCGATGGGCATAAGTTGATTGTCGAGATCAATCCTAGCAGGCCTGTTTATGGAATACATCAATCGTCTGTGAGTTTTCCGGGTTTCCCTACATTTCAAGTAGAAAATGCACCAACGACAAATTAGTTAATTGCTTCTGAGCGCTACTAATTCAAGAAGAACTATAAGAACTACCCTATCACTTCCGCCCAATAGTGGGTAGGTGCTCAACATTATCTATATAACCATCCTCATAGGTTTTTGTGCTGTGACATATTTCAGTTACGCCCCCTACAGTGCCAAACTGAAACCAAATTGGAATTCCTCCCATTGAAAATTCCCCATATACCAATTTTTGTCTAAATATCGACATTATTTCAAAATTTATTCACGAAAAACCAAAATAAAAATGAATTTTCAACAGCCTGTACCTCAAAAATGAGGGCCTTGCGGACCCAAGCTTATATGAACTCTTTACCGTATAAATAACTGAAGAATTATCTTGTCAAATATCAGACACTTATTTCATACCACCCTGTATATTTCAGTAACACAATACCTTATAGACTTCTATGAATTTCTATTCGAATTGTCATAGCTATAATCCTATATTAATTAAAGTATAATAACTGAAAGTTCCTGTTCATTCCAGAAAACCATTGCTAGGAGAGGCCATTTATATCTTTCTGGTTACGAAGGGTGGTATTCTGTCCAAGACGAATGTTTTTTGACCGAATCTCAGCTCAAAGAAACATCACAAAGCAATGGCGAGAAATATTTCGTATCTGCCGAAAGTGGACACCCTGTGGAGTGGACTACAGAGCAGAACTACATGTTCAAACTAAGCAAGCTCAGAAATGATCTCGAATATTGGATAAACAGAAATGGTAGGGTATATTTGTTTTTTTTATGTTAAATACCAACTATTATGTATATTTTGACATGTAGGTATATTTGTGTTCTACTGAAATTTGTTTCTAGTAGCTGTTTTTGTTGGTTTGTACCACCGGAAAAGGAGTTTAGCTTCTGTCAGGATAACTGAGTTGTTTGTACTGATTATTTTTTTCACTTGTCAAAATGTCACGTTTTTGGCATTTCAACCAATAGTAGCGGGTTATTCCATGGTCATTCTGGCCAATCATTCGATATTATACTCATAAAACTGCCTGGTCCTTTTGACTAAACGTTGTTTACCTTTGAACTGTCAAAACTATAAGGTTCACCGCGTCGATTCCATTGAACTGGCTCATATTTATATAAATGAAGAGTTACCTTATTATTAATAGTTATTCACTTTTCACTTTTTCAGCATAATAATAACATAACACATTTCAATGAACACTCAAACTTAAACTTTATGACAGATATAGCGGACGACCGATTCAAATATTTAATGTTTCCTTAACTCAAATGAAGATGGCGTACAATTAGTTTTTATTAAATACGATTCATTTTTTGTTGTATGAGAAGAAACCGTTGTATGAAGATTTTGATACGACATAACGAATGATTTTATGTTCCTTCTGGCGCGATTTTCATTTCATAAGAAATTTTCAATTACCAACCTTGTACAATGAGAGGTGTGACGCCATCTCTTGGTATCGTCGGCAAGCATTATCATATTCACTGCGTGAGCATCATATCTCTTTTGGATCATAGAGAGCATCATACATCGTTGTTTGACATTTCAAATTTGTAAAATTTTCACCTATTCTCCTTTCCTTCTTATGTAAATGAAATACTGATCAAGTAAATTGTTCTTCCTTCTATTCGTTCAAAAAATAATCTTTCCAAATACAACTCGTTCTTCAAATTCAATAAAATAAATTTTCATTTTCGAAACACTCAAACTTTTTTATTTTGAGGCAAAAGCATTCAAACAAACCGAATTGGATAAAATCACTCGTCCTACGGACTCGTGATTTTTTCAATCGGTTTGTTTTCATACTTTTGCCAAATAAAAAAGTTTTTGTGGAAAATGAAAATTTATCGATTAAATTTGAAGGACTCGGTAATACCTTTGATAATATGTGTCATGTCAAGAAATAAATAGCAGAAATTTGGTCCAATAAAAATTTCAATGAATTTCCATTATTTCACTGATAGCTTGCTAGAAAAAGAATGAGAAAAGTATAAATTGAGTTATTTTACCGGGTTTGCTGCCCCCTCCTTGGGTCAGCTGATGTTAGAACCACTCTCAGATTGGTAACATGATAAATTGACAAGTGTATTACATTGCTGTATTTTCGATTGCCATCTTCAAACTACTGGTGATCCAGCGTTCATATTTGAATTTACCCAATAATATTTTTCCTGTGCTTATTAGAGTCAGACTCGCTGAATATGAAAAATTACATTTATTTTGTTCCGATGCTGTCATTTTTTTATCTGAAGACAATGCGAATTGAGAGGAGGCATCTTGTTGCGAAATATTATATGATTCCCACTTTGAAGCTTGTCATCGATATTGTTACGATTTTACTGGGTTCATTTACTAAAATAATACTACGAACATCACCAGACAACTTTTATTAACTCCTTATAGCATTACAACTACTGCACTGGTTTCAACTCACTTGAACTGCTCAGGTGACTAATGCTTTGTTTATAGACCAAACTTTTACTTTTACTTTAAGGAAGTTCTCACGATGCTAAACAATGGAATCATTCATACGCGACACTTTTACTTTAACATTTTGTGTATGAATGCCTTCATTTAACGGCATTTTGAGAACTTTCTTTGAGTAAAAGTAAAATATAAAGTAAAAGAAAAATTGTGGTCTAACAACCAAGCATAAGACATCAAACGCTCTTTACTAAAACTCTGTCGTTGCCGTTGTCGCACATGACTCTCATCCTTATTTATAGTCTGTTTGACGAGACTGATCCTTATAGTCCAAGATCCCAGGGCCCCCAGACGTTACTTATTTTCGAAGAAACGAATTTTACGGTATAGACACTCTTATATGTGTTTGAGAGTGTATGCATACTCGCTAGCTTGTCTAGGCGGCCCTTTCACAGGTAGCAGGAAGAAAAGGTAGACCAAAACATAACTTACTTTTGTTAAATTCGAAGTGCTGATTTTTATATATGTCACATAGAATATTATTATAAATAAATATTTCATATTGACAGACCGTTTCTGTGGGCGGTAATTCCTCCCAGACGCTTGAAACCTCATAAAAAAATTATAATATAACTTTTGTTATATTCGAAGTCTTCTGCTTTATATATGATGTTTGGGGGGCTATTTTAATTCCTTTTGTGTACAGCCAGACCAATCCGAGGGGCCAAACATTCTCCCAGACACAATCAAAGTTCCGCTGTAAGTGCGAGTGTAGGGGCATTATGCAAGCGCTTGAGCGTGAGCGAGAGCAATATATTATGTTTTCAGAATTACTCTATAGTGTAGCCGCTGAAAAGATAGAATGATCACGTGAACGGCACGCACTCTTTGAATGTTCCTCTCCCTAAAGTTACAAGTCCGATTTACACCACTCAACAAAAACGTCGCCGCGTCGTCCTCCCATCAACTCTTGGGATGCTTTTTTATAAGTGTTCATTATTACACCTTTTTCCTCTACAGTTAAATGTCTTTTTTTTTATTTTTTTCTTGGAGGTGAAAGAGTGTTTCCATCCATATTATTCAATTAACGTAACATACGTAAATACAAAGCACAAATGAGTACAGTACACTGTAAACAGTTCTTCATTTATTTCAGTTTAGAAGGCGTGGCTATGCAGGCATTTACTGTTCACGCGTCCTTGAATTCTATCTTTTGAACAGCCCGACTATAGTAGTTATGAAGTGTTTAGTGTGTAGTTGTTCAGTGTGTATTGTGCTTCTGTCGTTATTGCGTTTTTCAACTAAAGTGAGTGGAATAGAAGTATTTGCAGTGCTTTATTTTTAATAAATACAATGGCAGAATCATTGAACTGTGTTTTGTGTAATTATTCTGGGGATAAATTGATATTGTTCACTGAAGACACATTAAAAAAGTGTCAAACTATCTCAAAACTCAGAAAAGAACATAACCTAAAATTTAAAGACGTTGTTTTACCAGTGGAATTGTATGAAAGTGGTTATCATAGACAATGTTATAAATCATTTACTGGGTTAATGAAAAAATATTATGTAAAAAAATCGTCCAATGTTACAGAAGATTCAAGTTCAGCGTGTTCTTCAAGATCTCCTTCTACACAAGGTATAGAGCCCCAACCATTGATATCACAGCCTTCAAATCCAGCAGCTACTCTTTTACCTGACCCCTCTACTATATCTCAGTCAACAGTTTTATATGACTTAACTGAACCAGCTCCATGTACTTCCCAAGATAATAATGAACAGTTAGAAAATGTTGATTCAACTTCTGAAATTAATATTCCAGTTGAAGATGAAGAATCTATTAATTCGAAAGATGTATGTTGTATTTTTTGTGACCAAAAAACAAAAAAACATAAATCGAAAAGACTGCCTTTGTTTTCATCCGAAAAGAAAAATTTTCTATCACAATTTCAGCTTGAAGATGAAAATACTATCGAGTTGATTAATAAAATCACAAATTATGCTCATCCGAAAATCTATTATCATCATACCTGTGAAGTAAACTTTTCTTATAAAATTACACAAAATAAAAATACATTAAAAAGTCATTGGCATGATCTTCGTGAGCATCATCAAGGCGTATTTGATGAAATGTGTACGTTTATTAAAGAAAATATAATTGAAAAAGGAAGGATTTATTTTTTGACTTATCTTCACAGATATTACATGGATTTGTTTGAGGAAAGTGCAGCAGAAAATTGTGAAGAAATTTCAGGAAATTTCACACCGCATAATTTAGAGGTTAAAATAATGAAGACATTCAGTAAAGATATTAAATTTTTTTCCATTGGTAATAAAAAAATATTAGCTTCAAAGCACATAAGTAGTATCGACGACCAATCATTTCAAAATTTAAAAGACGAAGATATTTTAAACTCAGCTGCTTTGCTTTTAAGAAAATCTGTTTTGAATATCAAAACTGATAAACTGCCGCAAAATATTTCTGTCGAACATCTAAAAAAAGGAGAGGCGCTGATCTCAAGATTTATTAGATTTTTTTTACTATGATTGCTGGTGGTAGTCGAAAGCGAAAACAAAATCGAAAATGCATTCGCCAAGTAAACTCTATTAATTAATTAATTTACCACCCTGTAAAAGTGAACTATTCCAACATTTCTGTCGAGCAAACTACATCGCAAGTATATGGAATAATGCACATATACAAAATTTACCTGATTTCAGTCCAGAGAATAATGGGTGGACATTGGATAAGAACCAATATCAATTTTACTGGTTCGATGGCGATCAGTTACCAAGTCTTGTCAGTGAATTACTCGAAAATGAATCAGGTATGTTAAGTTCACATCAAATTCATTTTTTATTTGCACAGCAATTCATACCTTCAATAATGTTTTTTGTATTTTCAGAAGATTCGAACAAAGATAATAACGATGATGACGACTTGAATATTGAAATCCAGGATTGGTTCGAGGATGAAAGTCGAAACTCATATGAAGCTAACTATGAAGATTAAGACTCAATTAAATAATAATGGAAGAAGATCATATTTTTACTGCATTTCTATATTTTTGTATCAATATTAAAAAATTAATTGTTTCGGGGAGCTTAATGAAAATTTTAATTGTGTCTGGGAGAATGTTTGGCCCTTCGGATTGGTCTGGCTGTACACAAAAGGTATTAAAATAGCCCCCCAAACATCATATATAAAGCAGAAGACTTCGAATATAACAAAAGTTTGGTAATTTTTTTATGAAGTTTCAAGCGTCTGGGAGGAATTACCGCCCACAGAAACGGTCTGTCAATATGAAATATTTATTTATAATAATATTCTATGTGACACATATATAAAAATCAGCACTTCGAATTTAACAAAAGTGAGTTATGTTTTTGTCTACCTTTTCTACCTGCTACCTGTGAACGGGCCGCCTAGTCAAACTAGTTAGTACACACACACTCTTAAACACATAGAAGAGTGTCTATACCGTAAAATTCGTTACTTCAAAAATAAGTAACGTCTGGGGGCCCTGGGATCTTACTCTATCAGAGGCTAGTCCAGCCGTGCCTCGATGCAACGACAACAGGTGTTTTATGACCTTTTTTATTCATCATGCCCAGCAGCGGGATTTCTAATAGACATTTTTTAACTCTGTGATTATATTGTATTATAAATTAAAGTTATTTCTTTTTTTTTCTCAAGTATTATTGTGTTCGCATTCATTCAGGTAACAATTCTGAATGCCAAAGAAATAAAAGACTGTTGAGAGTTTATTTAGTTACATAATTTGCTGCTCGATGAACGATTTTTGTATTTTATCAGACAGGCATGTTAATTTTTCCTATTATTGCATTGCTATAGTGACACTGAGAGGTGAAAGCACAGGAAATTCGTGAAAATAGTAGAATGCTGCAATAATACACGAGTTCCTGTAGAAAATGATGATAGAGATTTCAAATTAATGGATCAAAGAGCTCATTTTTGTAATATTCATACCTCATTCATTAAATACATTTACATTTTTTCAAATAACTGTACAATTGTCCAAGAACGCAAATCATATTTTTTCAGATAACGTTATTCGTCCAAAAAAATTCCAGAAGATCCTTCTCGATCTCCTGAACCAGGAAGGTGGTCTTCAAGATCTCTCTGTATCTCGGCCTTCTTCCAGAGTACAGTGGGGAATTCCCGTTCCTGGAGATGCCTCGCAAACCGTGTACGTTTGGCTGGATGCATTAGTAAATTACCTCACTGTAGCGAGGTATGGCAGGAATGAGGAGTTCGAAAAATGTTGGCCTCCTGAACTACACGTCATCGGAAAAGACATACTCAAGTAAGTGTTTGGTCATACTATTTTTTTCAATGATGATTGAAATTTTTCATTTTATTCACAGTCAATTCGAAACATTCTATCTTTTTTCGCATTGGAAAATCAATTATTCACCAAGAAAAAGACATCGAAGAACTTTTTTCTGATATACATAATAATTGTCCAAGAGCGAGACTAGCTATTTGTATAACAGGGGAGGAAGAGACACTTTACCTCCACGTTATACATATGATTTTTTCGCCTTCCTTGAATAACAAGTAACTTTCAGATAATTTATTTATGAAACTAACAAACAAAATATATTAAAGAACCAAAACTAAGAAGTAGGTACAGTAGAGCATGCAAAATTTATTAAAAAACTAAGGGGTACAGCTCGTGAAGTTCTGAAAATGGGGAGAAAAAATTATAAAAAAAGAAAAAAGCTGTCGTCGCCAGGACTCAAACCAACACCTACATTGCCTCCAGATCTATCATGATCAATGAACATAGCATTGCATAGCGTATCGCTGAAACTATAACTATAGATTATAATATTTGACGTTTGAAATTTATTTTTTTAATATATTTACGTCATGAAAATATCTTCTACTGATTTCTACCATTTTGGAAAATGCTATGTACGGTGTTCTATTAATGAACGGAAAAATTTATATTATAGTTTAGGTCGTCAATGTGTGTTATTTAATTGATGTGATGACGTACCCTAACGCCGTGTTTACTTTCTCTCTCTAGGAAACAAAAGTACAGTACGACTTTGCTCCCTACAATGAGGCCAGGAAATTTATCAAACTACCGTTTAAATTCAGCTAATTCAGATATTACGTCTTCAAAATATATCTCATTGAAAAATGATTCATCACAATTATTTGCAGATAAATTTGGTGGAGGAACTGATAGAGAATCGAAGTATTTACCTGATCTCTCACAAATTTCAACCCGCCCATGGAGAGTAGGTATTTATTAGTAAATATCAGGAATAGTTACCGAGAGATTTTGTGTCCTTTTTTGTCGAGGTTCTTTCGATATCGGGTATCAACAAACTCAAAAACTTTCATCATTCTTTGTGAATAACTGCGAAAGTTGAATTGATAATAACTGCAAACAGAGCGATTGGTGTTGACTTTTGTGGTTCGATATTAATCTAAGTGATGTGGATTATTGGTTTTTAAATATAAAAGGTATGTTTCGCACCATTTTTGTAATGAATGGTTGAATGATAGGGATCTCGACTGATGTTAATTTTGCTGAATTAAATTATAAACTATAACAAACGTTCAACTACTTCAACTGAAACCGGAATGAAAATCAGTTGTAAAACCTAGGAGTTAATAACATCTTGAAGTTTATTACTTCTTGTGTCTATCTGATAAACGAATTTTGTCGGGAGAGAAGAACGTGTAACGTCACTCGCAAAGGAACTACAGGGTACCTAGGAATGAATGAAAAACATTAAATCTTTGTACGAAAACCATAGAAAAACCGGTAATACTTCGGTCGTTATGAGCACCTTTTTTTGAATTTTTTTTGTGGAACTTACGTAATTCGGTCTCCTCTACAAAAAACTCTAATGAAAAATCCGGCGGTCTCTTATAGTTTCGGAGATACAGGTCCTTTTTGGTGTAAAACTTCACAATTTTCCACATCAAATTTCTGTTGTTTGAACACACAAAACTCCTCCTTCTTCTGATCAAACACCACACACTCTCTTATTTACTCGTTTTTAACATTTTCAAGCAGAAAAAAAAACATAATTTTTTCAAAAAATCCAACTTTCTCCGAAAGTCAACATCAATGCATTCAGTTCTCAACAATAACAATGAGAGCGGCAACACTGCAAATACATAACTTTCGACTGTCATTGCACTATGACATCACAAATAATTGGTTATGGTTTGAAAATAATTGCATTTTTTGGAAAACTAATGGTTTTTTCTGCTTGAAAATGTGAAAAACGAGTAAATAAGAGAGTGTGTGGTGTTTGATCAGAAGAAGGAGGAATTTTGTGTGTTCAAACAACAGAAATTTGATGTGGAAAATTGTGAAGTTTTACACCAAAAAGGACCTGTATCTCCGAAACTATAAGAGACCGCCGGATTATTCATTAGAGTTTTTTGTAGAGGTGACCGAATTACGTAAGTTCCACAAAAAAAAAAATAAAAAAAAGGTGCTCATAGCGACCGAAGTATTACCGAAAAACCTTATTTCAATGAAGATTCATGATTGAAGAGTACCAGAAAAATCCGAATACTGGTACTTACCATTATATTTATGAAATCATACCTACATAAAGTATTCTTCAACTACTATATTTTGATTCCCTCCATACCATTGCATATGAATAATCACATTCATCACCTAAATTTTAACACAAGTCTTAGTTACTATCTACCATTCTATTTGACAGCTCGATAAAATCAAGTGGTGCGAAGGTGCATAAAAATCATCTTCTATTTAATCTTCGAATGGTACAGAGGTGGGAGTCATGGAAACTTGTGCGAGCATTGGATTAACGAGGCCTTACCCTTTAACGTGCGGTTACCCAGCACAGTGGTCCGGTAGGGAATCGAACCCCGGTCTTCCGCTTGAAAGGCGAACGTGCTAACCTCTACACTACCGAAAACTCATTCCATCATCTTCAACACTTTTTTTTTGTTCCTCATAAAACTCGAATATAAATTCTGACAACGTCGCTTTACATGCGTAATCAATTGTTATGCTGTCATGGAGGGTTGAATTAAGGAAACATTGTGATATTATGGATATTTGGGTTTTATACAGTATCATTCCCAAACAATGCACCACATGGAAAACTTATTCATTGAGGGTTTTTCAAAAGAAGTTACTCTTGATAAAAATTTGTGCATCCACTGAAACTGAATATGGTTCAACGAAATTCGTCCATCAACCAGGGGTTTGAACCTGACACCAAATGCAATAGAAATCATTTCTGGTACACGGGTAGTTTTTGAACGGTTCTTTGGGAAAAAAAATCCGCACGCGAACACCTTTGGAAAGTACGGAAAATTCCCAGGAAAACTCGGAAAATCTGTATTGCATCACTAACTTGGAAAGGTTGAAAATTTCGATATAATATATGGGAGCAAACTCATAGAGCGTGAAAATTATCACAAGAAAAGTGTTCGGATGTTTCTTCGAAAATATCTTCCTATAGAGCTCTAATTGAAATTTTCAGGTTTCCGCGCGATCAATTCGAAATTTCTAAACGGTTAGAAAATGAATTTGATATTTGGAGAATATATGATGAATAAACAATGCAAATACACAATTTTTTTACATTTTCCTATCAAATTAGCTGGGAAATTCCGTAGGTCAAATTTGTCCAAATCAGATATAATAATTCATCCTTCATTTCTCTTGTTCCTAACAATAATTTTTCTGTGCACTTTGTTTTTTAGTTGGCTGAGTTTTCAAGAATTATGTCATTGAAGCTGGCGTGAAAACATCAAAGTGAAACATACTCATCATTATTACTGATACACTCTTTTTTATAATATGTATCTAAAAACTTTGGATAACAAAGTTTTCATTCATCATTTCCATTATCAATATTTTTCAGAAATTTCTCAAAATGCATCAACATTTTTCTCACAAGTCTCTCGACATTATTTCATAGACTAAAGCTTTATGAATGTGAAAATTTATAGTTGAGAATCTGCTCCTTCTCGCAGTGACTCTTATTTTTTGGCTGGATTTCTCAGTCAGACCGGTTTTATTCTGACACTCCAAATGGGAATTTCTCACCGTTCACAACACGCCTTGCGGATCAGGCATCATCTGATCGAGTAGACTGTTGCGCGTACATTTGGACCGACTCGGTCCTAGGGGTGAGAATTAATGGAGGAATTTCCATTAAAATACCGTTTAGTTTATGCATTTTCAACCAAAAACAAGGGAGATACCGAGATTTTAGTCGAGCGTCCGGATAAATCTTATATTTCAACCCCTTTCAAGTTATTGATGCAACACAGATTTTCCGAGATTTGCCGGAAATTTTCCCTTCTTTCCAAAGGGTTTCGTGTGGAGAACAATTTTTTTCTTGAAGTACTCTTCAAGTATCATCCGTGTACCAAAAATCATTTCAATTGGATTTACTGCCAGGTTTTAATAGCATTTTGACTACAGCTCCTGCATTATTAGTAGATTATACCACGAGTCAATAATGATAGCTATTATTCTCGAGGAGTTTTTACGAACCGAGCCGCGTCAGCAGCGAGGGAGTTATATTTTGAGACAAGTGTAAAGTACACCTTTCTAGAAAATCATCTTGAAATCTTATTTGGAAAAGTTGTCCACCATCTAGAATTGAAATCATGGCCATCCAAGTCAAATTTTGGTTTCTCACCCATTTTTCAGAAATGGAGAATACAAAAAAAATATTACTAAAACGATAAATAGACAACATCTTGTATATGACGGATAATTTATAAAGCCTGTGATATTACAAACTACTTACACTATTGTGTTAATCACGGTCAATTTTTTGTAGAGTGAAATACTTTCCAAAATTTTTGGTTCAAAGTTCTTTTTATTTTTTGTTAACACCGACAATTGCTCAAAGTTATGAAGAATTGTAACAATATTCAATAATATCAAATCACAAAATATCATAATAAAATAAGTATTTTGGCACAAACTGAGAAATATTTTGGACAAGGAAATCTCCACAGAATATAAATTTTACTGAGTTTGTACCGAAATACTATCTATTTGATCTTTTGTGATTTGGCATCATTGAATATCAAGTTCTTGTTACAATACTTAAAATTTTGGCCAATTTTTGGTGTAACAGAAAATAAATATATTTTTGCATCAAACAGTTTGGAAATAATTTTACTCTTCAAAAAATTGTTTAATACAATATTTGTGTAATTTGTGATATCACAAGCTTCTCAAATAAACCGTCATGTACAGAATGTTGCCTATTTAACGTTTTAGCAAATGTTTTGAAGCCTCAATTTTTTTAAAAATGGTAGAAAAATCAAACACCACTTAGATGACCATGAGTTCAAATCAAGATGTATTTTCCGAATAACGGTTTCCGAGATTTTCCAAAAGAAGAGTACCTTACTCTTGTCTTGAAATCAATATTTTCTTGGTGCATATATAGTTCCAGTGGATGCACAAAGTTATATCAGGAATATCTTCTCATCGAAATCCCGTAATACATAGGTTACCTATATGGTGCATACTTTGAGAATGACACTGTACCTGCCCAATTTTGTTGTCCTCATTCAAAAATAGTGTGTGCAGTTACATGTTGCATATCAGCAAATTTTGTGAGGAAACTGACTGCATAATGGGCATTTCTCGATTTTGGAATTACTAGTTTCTTTGGCTATATTTCAGTTCATCATGGTTCTCCCGCAAAATTTTTTTTCGAAGTTTTGAACCATCTCGAGCAGTTTCCAGATAAATTGGGGACACGTTCTGTATATCTTATTTAATTTTGAAGTTATCCCAACTGACTTCACTGTCGTGCATACTTCAATATTCAACATCCCTATCGTCATTGTTTTGACACCTATTTTCACTTTCCACAACATTCTGAATATACGAGCGACGAGCGATGCTAATGATCTCCCTGTTTTAATTCCATTTTGTTTTCAAGACTAATCAGCCCTAACTCATTTCAACCGTTTCAGAAATTGGTATAATTTTCCGTCGTTGGAAACTCATTTCATTCATTTGCACGACCAATTATCAATACTGAAAATGAGCTTCTGTCACGATCGTCGTACCATCTTCATAATGTGAGTTTTGATACCATTTATTGTCATTTCAATTCTTCGAATGCATGGCGGAAATGAATACTATATCTCTTGCACAACTGGAAATCAAATGCGCCATCAAAGGAGTTCCTAAATCTTATTCGAAATATTTTACAGGCAGTAAATTGTTTCGGTTACCGATTCCGAATCAGTTCAAAGTTGTCGCCAAGCCATGTATTGATGACCGGTTTGCTGATGATTGTTTCAACCAACGGAACATTTCTAAATCGTAATACTGAAACTAGCTCGAACTGTTCTGGGACCGCTCTTAGTGGGAATCAAAATGAACATACCACATAATTAGTACTCTTTACATTGACCAACATAGTTTTGTTGTGGCCAAAGTATAGCTCGATATGCTCGAGAAAGAAATAAAATGGCAGATAGTTCTTCAGAGTTTCTACTAGAGAGAACTTTGGTATTGCTAATGTTACGAATCTCTCAGCTCTCTCCTAGCGCCGGCCCTGACGAGATCGTGAACATAGGGGTCGAACAGCGACGTCATTTTTCCAAGAACCCGTAATTCGCTTGGTGAATTCGAGACACCTCATCGAGGCTTCTCTCGAGGATTCTCCATGGCTGTACGCAGATATATAAGCAGCGGTACATCGCGGCCGAGACGAGTTTTTATTCAGAAAGTTAGTTATTCAGACAGACAGTTTTAGTCAGAGCTAAGTGGCGAGAGTTATTGGGAGCTAAGTGGAGAGAGCTTTTATTCGCTAAGTGCGGGAGTTGAAGTAAAGAATTTGTATAACAGAGAGTTTGTATTAGAGAGAGTTTATCAGAGTGTTGAGTATAGAGCCTTGGAAAATTAGCGGAGCAATTTAAGCGAGTGTATTTTATTGTGTTGTGATAGAAAGTTGTGATAAAAGTGGTGAAGTGTTGTTTGGTGTTTTAATCAACGAACCCCAAAGATAAATCGTAACACTAAGTACAGACGTCAAACTGTAGAGTGAGTTTATCAGAGTTTCTAGCTAAGTGGAGAGTCAGAGTTCTTCAGAATTCATCAGAGAGTGTTAGTACAGAGCGTTGGATAGTTTAGTTGAGCAATTTGAGTGATTCTTTTGTATTGCATTGTGATAAAGAGTTGCAATGTAAGTAGTTTAGTGTTGTTTGGAGTTTTGATAAAAGAACCCAAGGAAATATCGTAACAATATCTTTACTTCATGACATTCCCTGCAACGTGATTCAAAATTTTTCAATTTTGTTCGCGGAAGTGTATTCAATTCAATGACTTAATGAAATCTCATTGACCGTCTCTCTTAACTATTTATGTATGTTTCTTATCAAATAGCGTTCAGAGTTTTCGTGAGTTACGGTGGTTTCACAGGATTTGCCTTGAACAACAAAAAGTTCAAGAACAAAATCATTCCTTATTTTTTCATTTGATAATTAATGTGTCATGAAAACTCATGATTTGACACACTGTGAGATCAGTAATGTCATGCATTGAAATATTTCTTTAAAATAGATGACGCTCACAAATGAATCACAATTCTATCCAAGAAATGAAAAAATAAAAATGGGAATTTTGTCATCAAACTCGGTATATGGAATTGAGTTGATATTCTGAACAACCTTTTCTAATTTTTTTCCAATTTTTATAACGCGAAGCAAAATCTTGAGACTAGACCCTGTTTGTAAGTTCATAGTAGCCAGGATTGGGGTTCATATTTCAGTTGAGTGACTCAACAAGTGTGCCACATCAAAATGTATATTTCTGCAGGAATTGAAAACTATGTTCCTTCGAATAGCTAAAATATAGTGCATCTTTAATGCATTGTATAAACATCCTGTTTCTTATTATCGAAGGAGAAAGGTCCAGAAATGATAAGGAACTACTGCCTCAATTGAATACGTCATAACTCATGTTTGGCCTTATAATGTATTGTTACGAAATCTCCTAGCGCCGCCGCCGGCCCTATCGCTCGTAAACGCAAAATACTATGAGGGGTCGAAGGTAGAACCAGGAACTCTTGATTCACGTGATGAATTCGATTCACATCATTGAGACCTCTCTGGAAGATTCCCCATAGGCGTACGCAACTATAAAAGGGAGACACTTCATCGCGGAAGAGAGTTTTACAGTTCCTAGTAGAGAGAGCTTCGGTATTGCTAAGTGTAGAAGTCGAAGTAGAGTTTTTATTAGAGGGAGAGTAATTCAGAATGTACAGAGCATTGGATAGTCTGGTTGAGCATTTTGAGTGATTGTATTGTGTTGTAATGAAGAGTTGTAATAAAAGTAGTTTAGGGTTGTTTGGAGTTTTAATAAACGAACCCAAGGAAATATCGTAACAGTACCTCGATGACTGATGAATCGCTTTTTTTTTGAAATTAGATTCAGATACGAATCACATACTGATGAAAACGAAGCATATTTTTTGATCTTACCGACATAAAAAATATGTACTGGGTATTAAAATGAAAAATCACAAGTGCGACGGTTCCTGAAAATGAAATCTGCATACTAAATTTCATTCAACTCGTTACTTCTTTTGGGAGATTTTTTCCTGTGTATTCGTACATTTTCATCTCTTTTGAAATCTCCAATAGTTTAATGGAACCCATTAAATCATTCATTAATCGAAATTCAATATCTCAAATGAGAAGCAAAATTGAGAAACGTACGGAATACCTTGAACACGCCTACGGAACATAAATCACGACTTGTCAAAGAAAACGTTATTTTTTCGCCTTGGCTTGTGCATTAGTTTGATTAACGATCTCTTTGGCGAATTCTCTTTGGTTCGGAAATGATGCAGTTTGCTTTCTGTAGTAAGTCTTATCGTCCATTGAGTAACTTTAGTGATTGCAGTGACTGAATAATATATATGATTTTTTTCTACAACCACACTCCAGAACACAGACTACACTCCAAGTCGCTGACATTCAATTCCGTTTAATAGTATAGTATTATTTTTAGCAAAAAGTGTGCTGTAGAAATAGTATACTGTGAAACACGAGCAGAAATGTAATTTCTCACTCGTTTGAATTGCAGCACTCGCTTGCGCTCGTGCCGTAACTTTTTCAAACTCGTGAGAAATTAGCACTTTTCTGCATATGTTGCACAATATTCTATTGTTTTAACAATACTCGAATTACATTGTAACCATTTTTCATTTTGGCCGATGATACTGAAATTTCCTTCATGAAGTTTAGCAAGAAGCAGAATTTGTGTGGGTAAAGTACGACTATTAGCATTCATTATTTCAGCTGTAAAAAAACCAGAACACCTACAGAACAACTCGGACAGCCAGTAGTCATAACGACATTATAATTTTCAGAATTTGATTACTACTCTCAGAGCAATACGTAAGTGAATGAAATTCCCTCTTGAATGAAAATTTGAAAAACTTACTCAGGATTTGAACTCATGGTTCGTAAGCTTGCATATTTGATCATGGTACTATTAACCCACATGGAACCGCCTTAAATAGATGTGGGAAAGATTTGCTGGTGCGGGAGCAATCGATCAGCTTCAAATACTACTACCCTATTTTCATTCATTCCGCCATTGATTAATCGTAAATGAGTCATGACCTCGACCATGGGTGGATGGCGCAATGACTTCGTGTTGTTCGCATCAGCTTTGTTCGGGGCTTGATACTATGAAAGTTTTTGATGTTGAATCAATCAATCAATTCCTTCATTTGTATCGCCAAAAGCAAATGCAGGATTTTTTTTCTGTGAATAAACCTGCACTGGAACCGGTCGGATACAATTCAATGCCCTTCGTGGTTTTAGCCAGGGAAGTAGTTGTTTTCTGACAGTTGTCAGCCAAAACCTACTGTGTAGGTAGATTTGAGACTGGCCTGAACGAATTGTTCGAAAGGTGATTTGAATTAAATAGTAATCTGCAAAATAATTATGAGCTGCGGAGTACTCCATGCATAACCTGGAATTTGCGTTTGCTAAGTTCAACAATAACATTGACGGAAGACATTTCACAGGTCTTGTAATACATAAGGAAACCTCGCTTAAATTATATTAGATAATCAAAAAAAACTGAAAAACATGCTTTTGTGAAAAAATGAACTAAAAAGAAAAAAATGATTTTCAAGAATTTCAATTAAAAATAGTATAAATAAAAAACATTTATTGCAATGTTAAAAAGAGTAAGGTGCATGGTGTCAATAGATTATTTGAAGAACTAAATTTTTTATTCACACTACTTTTGATTCAAATTAAAAAAATAGTTTTTACTCTTCAGTTAATTTTTTCTCATTTTTAGTTGGATTTTTTCCAGAAGCACATTTTTAATTTTTCCAAATATAATTTTTTTTTACTTTTCGCTTAGATTCTCATAAGAGCGTGTTTTTTTAGTTTCCTCGAACTATTATTTTCTGAAGATTATGATGCTTTTATAGATTATTATTATGACCATCAGCACCAAAATTCGCAAAACGGAGAACGTCTTGTAGTCAGTCGCAGAAGTCGCAAATCTTCCTGTGGATTGTAAATATTTGAATTCAATTGAAGAATGGGGTCTTACCTAGAAATGCCAAGTGGCTCCTTCGCCAAAAAATAGTTTTATTCAAGGTCGCTAGAAACGCAAATCGTTTATTCCGAAGGTAAAAGTAAGGATATTAGGGCGATTTTTTTATATTATTGCCTTGCCATCGGTCCTCGATAAGTATGAAAAAATTCAAATCAATACGATGTTTCAAAGTTGGTCACAACCGCATTCAAATTTTCCGCTACAAACATAGATACCAAGCTAATAGAGTGTTTAAACGTTTGCTTGAAAGTAGTTGACAATGTTCAAGCTAATAGAGTGTTTAAACGTTTGCTTGAAAGTGGTTGACAATGTTCCTTGCTGAATGGTTATGGTTCGGACTTCCATTGTCTATATTTTTAACTTTATCGAAACCTGTTGCTAAGAACGAAAGGATAAAAACACAAATCAAGTGAGAAAATCAAATCAAAATAAAATTTTTGTTCGATAATGAAATTAGGGATTGATTGATCAAAGAAAATACTGTTGTTACAGAAATCGAGATATCGGATATGAAATATGAGTAAAAAAAAATTCAAATAACGAAATAAATGAAATAATATTGTGACAAGAAAATTGGGGTACGAATATGAAATACTAGTCAAAAAATGTAAATGAAGAAATTGAATTAAATATTATGAAGAAATGTTGAAACCAAGTTTAAAGTTGAGTGTACTCACGACGTTTCGACTGCTGGTATCCGCAATCGTCTTCGGGTGATGACGTTCTTAGCAACAGGTTTCAATAGATTTAATAATTTAGACAATGGAAGTGCGAACCATTACCATTCAGAGTGTTTGAAATTATGAAATTCCAACGATACAAGGTAACTTATACTTGCATGTATGTTTTGCGAGAAAAAATAATAGAAAAGAACTGTTACAGCATGCCTTTCAGAACTCCATATATCGTAATATCGAAGAAAATTCTTCGGAAATATACAAGGTGTTCAAAATGCATATTTTGGGTTTCACATGAAATACCTGCACCGTGTAATTTTTTTGCAGGCTATGATTGGTTTATTTTCAGTTTCAAGTGTTTCATATATCAGGAAAACTATGAAAAATTGGTCTGAAAAATCTGTCACTGCCGCCCGATCAAATGCAGCGGAAAAGAAATATTTCCATTCGTCAATTGAGAAAGTTCGATATTTGAACACAATAATAACAGTTTTCGACATGTCGGCCATATCTGAATGATTTTTTTCTCTGATTTCGTTTCCACGATGTTTCCTGAATATAACAGAACGTTTCTTATGGAATCAATCACTCTTATACAAAAATTCATTCAAATGATAATGATAATAATAAAAAATGGCGTTCATTTTTCTTCGCGGAGTTTATAGCTATTTTTTCACTGAACCAATAATGCTCATCTTGCCTTATTTCATTCCATTTATTCATGAGAATTTTCAATTATAGGTCCATTTTTTTTCATGTGGATCCAGATATTGAATTCAATTCATGAAAGTAGTGAATTTGTTATATCAGGGTTGCTCCAATGTGATAGTTTTGTGGTTCGTATGTTTTCGAATCTATCAATCTGAATCATGCATGAAAATTTCATACTAAAGCCAAGAGAGGCAAAAAAGGTTATAGGGGTGAACCAGGATCAGCTTACTTTCGACATGTTTGAAATATTGATTACGTTCAACAATGTTGTTCTGACTATGAAAAATTATTACCTACCACGCTTCTTGGATGAACCGAAAAGATAACTCCTTTTGCTCATGCACATGCTCATTAATTTTCGAAATGAACCCCAGTCACGAACCTATCCAAAATGACGGAGTGCCTAAAACGTCTACATAATTTGCGTTTCGCTTCCGTTCATCATACTTTCAATATGTTTACCAAGATATTAGGAACCGTCTTCCATGCGCGAGCTGAAACTAATGATCATTTTCTGAAAAGTGGAGAGTTACATGTTACATGCATTTCGAAATATCAAGGGAGGGAATACGTAGTATTCGCTAGCGCCAGCTTCTTGAGGGAAGGAAAGATATGGGATATGGGAATTTCCTATCTTTATATTTTGAATGGTTCATTGAAGTGCTCCGAATAGAGCGAGTGTTTCAAAAGATCAGTTATCCACGAATACATTACCCTATTTTTGTAGATACCCTTTGAAGTAATAATGTATTGCTATTCCTATGGAAAGGAAATAAAAAAAATATTAATGTGAAATGGTTGAATTCATATTATATCAGTAACATGCCTAGAACCCTGGTGATTCCACTAATCACATTTTTTGTGGCGAAAAAATCAATCAACGTTTTTTTCGGTAGAGTTAATTGTTACATTGTCATGTCACTTTAAAATTTTGATGTGTACAATGTTTTATCGTGTTTATTCAATGATTTCGTTACTTTTAAATATTGAAACTCTTTTACTGGTTTTCTACTGGTATTTGGGTGATCACTCATTATCCTTTATGTTGCGATCCCCTCCAAATGAAATGGAAATAACCGACTGCACATTTTCACTTAGTGCAAATTTAGCTTCAAGCAAGGCTGACAAGAAGGTGTGGCGACATCTGTACGTTTTGTACGGAAACCTTCAGAAGCTCAATTATCCAACAAAAATCAAGCAATCCGGAATTCGCCACTTTTATTCCAAACATTCACAGGTATAAGTAAACACAGCAGGGTTTCAAAGCATCTTAGACACCGGTATTTCTTTTTTTGTCAAGGAAATGAGGGAAACGAAAAGTTGATTTCCAATTTGTCTTACAGCACATAATAATTAAACTACTATACAGAAGCGAATCCAATGACGTATTTGGTGAAAGCATATGGTGAAAGCCACGCCTTTTCAAAGTGCAGCAATGCCAGAGTACTAAAATTTTCTATTGCTTTTGCTTCAGTGAAGACAGCTTGTTAATTTGACGCAGGTCACTTGAATTTTCTCAGTGAAGTTTGTATTGTTGATACATCTCAGATTTCTCAGTGTTGATGAAGGTGCCAAAGTTCCTTCAAGGACAAATATTTTTGGGACAATTGTTTAGGTTACCGATTCGATTCTGTATAGTAGTTGAATTATTCTGTGCTAACAGACTGTTTCGACTATGCAATTTCTGGCGGCAACTTGTTGCTGCGAGAAATGTTAATGATCTGTCAGTTTACATTCCCAACATTAAAAAATAGCACTGAACATAACCAAGATGAACGCCTTCAATATCAAAACTTATATATTATTCTATTCATTTCTAATAATTGTAATTGTGATTAATTCTGCCCATTACTTTACTTGAATTGTTCAGTGTTGAAAAATAATTGAAATATTCAAAACTACCATTCCTCACATTGATGCCACATTGATTTGTAGTTGGCGGCAAAAAAATTTGCCACAGATATCACTAAGTAGCTGCAACTTATCGCACCAAAAAAAGATTCATGCAACTGGAAAAAATTGCGTGACTAAATAGAATTTTCTGGAGTTACAGCGACAAACCTCATCGTCAAAACAGGGTATTATATTTCACGATTCTCGGGTTGTTGATGTTGCCTTGGTAACTTTAAAACATGCACATCGCTGAAAGATTTCTCACAGCCGGCCGGTTCAATCTGCGGTCACGGCAGAATTTTATTCCGGCTGACCCGATGCGACAGGAAATTCTGGTAGTTGGGATCTCTTTATCAAATACACCAACTGACTCGGTAGCACTGTGGGTTTTTCTGGGTTTCCCTACATTTGAAATAGCAAATGCCCTACCGTAAAATCAGAAAGACACCCAAAGGCTTCGGCACCCAATTAACTAGTCTATTTATTGTCGCACAAGGGAAGAATATAAAATAAAAAAAAAAAAATCTGTCAAAGTGTTCGAAATGAACACGTTTATTATTGTCGTGAAGGAATTTTGCATAATGTCAAGAAATCAAAACTGTTCATGCTTTGGAATTAACACATTTGCCGAGCAATTTGAATCTTGTCCCAATTTTACTTTCCATTTTGAGAACTGTCAGTTTCAATTTGGGTAATTCACTGGATCCATTTTTGATAATTCCATTTTTTTCAGATTTCATGGGATCTACTGGCCTGCGTTCTTGATAGCTGCCGGTCTTGAACCGCCAAAATCCATATTATGTCATTCTCATTGGACGGTCGATAGTGAAAAGATGTCGAAATCGAAAGGAAATGTCGTGTGTCCATTTAATAGAGCGGAAACGTATACGACAGATGGCCTGCGATACTTTTTATTGCGGGAAGGAGTTGCACATAGTGACGGAAGTGAGTATTGGATACGGAAAGTAAGCACCTAGCTCTTCTCCTCTATTTGGAATTTGAAGAAAAAGGCTCTCTCAAAGGGGACACTTTTTACACATATTTTTTAATATCTGCCTTCGAATCCCTAGCGAAGAGGTGTCACAAGCCTGAAATTTAAAATGGAGGTGGGGTCGAGTGATATATCATGTGAAAAAGTACAAAATTATATAT
The DNA here is from genome assembly GCA_032362365.1 of Zygogramma bicolorata. Classification (NCBI taxonomy): domain Eukaryota; kingdom Metazoa; phylum Arthropoda; class Insecta; order Coleoptera; family Chrysomelidae; genus Zygogramma; species Zygogramma bicolorata. The sequence goes on along the minus strand of JAVJAQ010004414.1, from coordinate 986,293 downwards.
TCAGTGATACCAAGATGTATATATTCCTGGTGCGATCTCCGATTCGATATTGTTTTGTCAAAAACTCTAGACACGATCAATCATATCGACGGAGTTTACTGCGATTTCCAGTAGATGGTACAAGAATCGAATTCTGTCATCTTTTGACATTGTTTTGACATTAGTATTCGAATTGAACCCGGTTTTCCATAATTTCACAGTTCTTTTCAACCAGCTATTTGCTATTTGTCGTTTGCAGTTTAATTCTCTACCGTAGTTTTCTTAGTTATTTGTCGTTTATCTACCGTTGCTTTCAATTATTAGTTGTTTTCCGTTTGTTTACCATTAAAATTAAGTGTTGTTTTGAAAAGTGTTTCATAATGGATATTAAAAGCTTTTGTATTATTTGTGGACAAAATAATCAACCATCTATTCATTTATATCAAGTTCCGACGGTTAGTGCAAAACATTCAATACGTGTATTTATAGCTCATCCAATTCATTTTGGCACAGAACTAATAACGTATATGCCCAGCAATCTCTGTGAAGTATACTGAGATAATAAGACACCTATCACCTATTATATGTGTTCACTGTGTTGAAATTTATTCCTAGGTGTTTTTTCTTTCGTTATAGTCTAGACTACTAGTGTACAACTGGAAACGTATATGAGTTTGTGCCAAGATGGATTTGATAAGCTATAAGCGAGTCCAAGTGGTCAATAAAAAGCGAGATTATTCTGACGCTGATTAAAACAAAGTTCATCTTTCTCAGTGTTCACTTCGGAAGAAGTTATATTTGTGTTATTTGCTGATTGCTTGGCAGAATTTTCCAGTTTAACATATTCCAAATTCCAGCATCAGTGAAAATGGTTATTACATACCCAGTAGGTACTTCCTTCCATCTCTGTGGTCCAACTCCACTACCTCTCACGTCGATACCGATATTTCAAAGACTCTCATCAAATCTAAAAACTTTCAGTACCGGATAGGAAGAATTTCTATGAATTTTGGTATTAATTCCTCATAACTATAACATATATATCAAAAATATGAAGCAAATGCAGCTATCTGTATTTACTTCTAAACGAAAACAAGAAAAGGAAGAAATGGGCAAATTAAACATCGAAGATATAGCGAATTCTTATGTAGCAACTCGTGCAATTTTAGAACTCGTGTATCTTCATCCTTTATTTTGTATAGTGTTGAAAAAAGAAAGTAATAAACTGATTCTGCAATGAATCGCCAATAGAAAATTCGTCAGAATCAACAATGTCATGTGTCTAGAGTTGCTGCTTGGCACCATCTGTAAACAAATTTCAGGAATGTAAACTTCTCCCGATATCATTATCAAGTGAGCCGTAGGTCTAGCGTTTTTGACGAAAACATCAACATTGTACTGGTATAGAAGTCATTTCACCAGGAATATATATACATCTTGAGTGATACCTTATTCTTTGGAAATCACCCATTCATTCGATGTGAAATCAGCGTTAAGAACATCAACCTAATAATTTTGTTACTGATGAAAAATACAAATGAGTTCTAGGATTTAAGAATCAGAATAAATAAAAATATTTACTAATTACTTCATTTCAACGCAAGCAAGATTATAATATTAAAATTTTTCATTGCAATTAGATTTCCCATTTATCGTATGATTTTGTTGTTGGAAAAAACTGCTGATAAGTGTAGGAAAATAATTTAAAGGTACGCGTCCATAGGTACGCATCGTACGTATCGTACGGATCGTATGAAACGGATTTTAGAATTATTAGTATAGTAAGTTATACATATGCGTCCACTGACCGGCAGCGGACGGATCGCACGTATCGGTCCGTCGGTAATGCCGATGAAATTGATCGAAGGGGCAACTTTTCCGACTGGTGCGGATGACGTCATGCGGATTGCCGATAAGTGGACGCATGTCACAATAGGTAGTCACTGATCGCCTCACAGATCATTTGAATTTTGTTACATTTCGACACTAAGTACACACACGTGCTTCAATTATAATTGTTATTACGCATATCATGGAGCAAATCAGTGAATAGTGTATGATATTCTTCAAATTGTGATCTTTTTTTGAATATGTCATGTATCCACATTCTATGTCTTCTCTTATTTCCCCTCCTTTCTTCTTCATCTAATAACAAAGCAATAATGATAAGTTCTTCATCACTTTCCATGATCGGAAACATTACACACTGTAATGTTTCCGATCGTCCACTCACAACGAAAATGCGAATGTTACTTAAAAGCCGACCGTCGCATCGGCAATCCGATCGCTACGGATACAGTGGACGCACTACCACAAATCGATCCGTTTTATACGATCCGTACGATACGTACGATGCGTACCTATGGACGCGTACCTTAAGGCAACGTTCAAAGTCTTGTCATTGATTCGGTTTGGTTTCTCTGAAAATTATTTCAACTTCACCATAAAACATGGTTTATTACATTCCGGAACGAATTGAAATTGTTAACTTTTATTTTCGAAGAAATAGACTTATTGTACGCTTGCTTGAGGATTCATTCCGATAAAATGATTCTTCAAGGACAAATATTTTTGGGACAATTATGTTAGGTTACCAATTTGCTTCTGTATAGTAGTTGAATTATTTTGTGCTTACAGCATGTTTCGACTATGCAATTTCTCTCTGCAATTTCTCCCGGCAACTTGTCTCTGCGAGAAATGTTAAAAATGTGTCAGTTCACGTTGCCAGCATTAAACAATAGCACTGAATGTTTCCAAGATGAACGCATTCATTATCAAAACTGATATATGATTCTTCTCATTTCTAAGAATTGTAATTGTGAATAATTCTGATTATTACTCAACTTGAAGCCAAGTCAGTAAGTTTGTCGATACCTGATTCGTATGTAATGTGAAACACCAACCGCAGAACCCCATCGGTACAACATTTTAGAAATGAATTTCAACATAATCTATATTATTGTATGGAAGCAAATTGATCACATTTTCAACTCTTGTTGACGTAACTTTTCAATAAATCAATTCAACAACTTTTTTCCAAAGTACCGTCACAAATAACAAACAATGACACCAAGCACTAAATGAAAATGTTTTGATTTCTGATAACCGAAACTCATCGAAAGATATACTGTATATATTACCGCGCCATCTAACAGTTCATGATTTTTTCCTACAGATGATAACCGCTTTAGTTTCAACACTGATCACTGAACATCTGATATTACAACATTATATTTTGAGAATCACTTTATTATTTCAAGAAAGAATATTGTAGAGGCAATAATCTCTTAAAGATCGTGTTTGTAATCAGCAATATTATATTGATATATTTCTTTATTTTCAGATTACAGCGATACAAAAATAATGCGTATTTTGAACTCTGAGTTAGCAGACACTTTGGGTAACTTGTTGAGTAGATGTTGTGGGACAGCACTGAATCCCAAACAAACATTTCCTGAAATCGATTCTGCAGCCTTCGATACAGTTTGTTCCGTTGATGTGACGAAAAAATTGATAGAGAATGTGACGGAATTGCCAGGTGAGCACACTGAAAGAAATAATATTTTAGTCTGAAATAATCGATATTCAATGAAACCCGAATTTGTTTAATCATTTGAATAACTTTGAATGTATGAAATAACGGATATGAGTTATGTGGCCAAACGTCCAGTTTCTCTAAGATGGAGAATTGGATGTTGTCGGAAATGTTTTTGGACATGGCCGACCTAAAATGCTATATTTCAAGGAATTGTCATACGTGGAATTATCTGTTTTGGTGAGTGACTCTTTGACTTATCTGTGTTTTTTTATATTGATTTTAAAATGGAACAGTCAGAAGATGTTCCTCAGTTGACATATCCAAATATGCCATCCACACGTGAATCGAATTGAAGCATGTGAATTAATTTTTTCGTTTAGTTTGTCTTTCGAATTTTGAAATATTTTTTTGAGGTCCCAAATACAAATGTGCAATCGGTGCAATTTTTTAAATTTGATAAATTTTTCTAAACAAATAACATCGATAACACGATAACTTCAACTATGCAAATAAAGTAATAAGTAGAATGACACGCATTCATATGTTCCGAAAACAATTACAAATCGGAAGTTTCGAGAGTTGTAAAAAACAAGAATTTAGGGTTTTTTATTCGAGAAATCCGAGGAGAAACATCTGAACTATCGTACATGTCACAACAATATAACACATACAATTGTTTATTAGACTAGTCACCAGATTATGTGTTCAGGAATCCTTATGTAATCAGTACTATATGTACAGATATTATTTTCATAGCATTTTTCTATTTGTAATGGTTCCATAGAAGGGAAAAAACGTATACTTGTAAACGACTTCGACATTCATGAGTTTGAAAATTCATCTGTGGAGTTGAATGCTTTCCTCTTTCCTGGGGCCTGTTTCATGAACGTACAAGTCTTGTAGCTACAAGAGAAGCACCAAGAAAGACGATAATGAATAATTGTTTTACTCGTTTTTAACCTGTACCTGCATTGTATTTCTCTTGTAGCTACAAGACTTGTACTTTTATGAAACAGGCCCCTGGGTAACAGAGCTTTGCTCGCTATTTTTTTTGGTAACTCGTGTTTTTTAAAACTTATGTCTAGATACGAATTACATACTGATGAAATATGAATAATATTTTTTGATCTTACCTACATAATAATATTAAAAAATATATATATGAACTGGTTATTTAGATAAAAAATCACGAGTGCGACGTTTTCTGTGAATGAAGATAGGCTAAATCGATTTATCGCCTCCGAAAACCTCTGCATACTGAATTTCATGAAAATTGTTGGTTGTGTTTTCAAGATTCTCTGTTTCAATCAATCAAGATTTCCGTTAGTTTTCTACAATAACCTTGATATTTTTCTTTAACGCTGTTGATCTATCGGCAATTGGATAAATAGCAGTTACATCCTGACATTTAATGTCTCTTTTCAGTAGAGTCCAGAGGGGTTGAAGCTTGGATTGCAATTGCTGTCAATGTATTGATGTGGAACTTTCTGGATAATTTTGTAACGAAATATTGCATGATAAATACCTACTTCATCTTCAACAAAAGATTCTACAAACAGATAGAAGGAGTCTTCATGGGCTCTTCTCTATCTTCAGTTGTAGCAAACCTGTTTATGTTGAACTTCGAAGAAAAAAATACTACGGAATACTCAATAGAATCCGACGCTAAGAAAGAGATACGTAAACGATATATTCATCATCTGTCCCCATGGAGAAGAAGGGTTGATTCTCTTCGTGACATATCTGAATAATCCCGCATCCAGTTCACTACGGAATTAGAGGAATATAGACAATTACATTTCCTGGGCCCATCTTTAACCAGAAAGGCAAACGACACTCGTATACACAGTATACCGGAAGCCCACTCACAAAAACAGATACCCACACGCCGAATCCCATCACCACCCCACACAACTACAATCCGTAGTCAAAACACTGGTGACCCGATGTTTCCGTCTAATAGAAACAACAAACAGACAAGCAGAACTAACAGAGACGTCCAAAGCACTTCTAAAAATGACTATTGAACACATTCAATCAGAAGGGCAATCCACGCACAAAACCAACAAAGACAAACTAGGACAGAACACCCTCAGGAACCTGAAAAGTCTGTGACACTACCTTTCATCAAAGGAGTCACTGACAAAATCGGATAATGAGAGAACAAAACATACGAACCATTTTCAAACCCCAAAGGACCATTTCGTCTTTCTCAGCGAGAACAAAGGACAAGATTCCCTTCGAAAAACTAGGAGTATATAGCATCACATGCACAGACTGTGATCAGCAATATATAGACCAGACGAGTAGGAATGTATATCAAGTTAGCGAGGCACTTTTCGAAATATGGAAAACTAATGATTCCATATTTTGTTGCTAATTAGTTGCGGAAGAAAAAAAATTCCCGCTCCTTTTTTTAAAAAATTACACGATTTTCATAATTTCAACTAGACCATCAGATTCCTCTAATTATTTGCTAATTAGTTGCGGAGGGAAATCTATCACTTTATTTTTGTTTGAAAAAATATATGATGTCTTGCTAACTTGACGTCGAGTTAGCAATACAACTCTTTTATTGAGTTTTTCATAATTTTGACAAGACCATCAGATTCCTCTAATTATTCGCTAATTAGTTGCGGAGGAAAATCTATCACTTTATTTTTGTTTGAAAAAATATATGATGTCTCGCTAACTTGACGTGAAGTTAGCAATACAACTTTTTTATCATTGAGTTTTTCATAATTTTGACTAGACCATCAGATTCCTCTAATTATTCGCTAATTAGTTGCGTAGAAAAACCTTTCATTTTATTTTTGTTTGAAAAAATATATGATGTCTTGCTAACTTGGTATCAGATCAGCAATAAAACTTTTTTATCCTCGATTTTTTCATAATTTTGACTAGACCATAAGATTCCTCTAATTATTCTGAAGTAACAATTTCAAACAATTGCTACTTGTGCTTGGTATAGCCAGGTAGGTGTTTCTTTTGAATATATCTCGGAATATATAAAATATGAAATGAAAGTATGAAATGAAATATTAAAATTACTCCTCATAGAACTCTTAGATACCATGTATGTTTTAGAACAGAAAAAAAGAAAATAATATATAATTGCAGGAATAATTGCAGGAATCTAATGATATACCTACTTCGTCAAAATTATGAAAAACTCAATAATATAAAAGTTGTATTTCTAAGTTGACGTGTAAGTTAGCGAGACATCATATATTTTTTTTGAAAGAAAATAAAATGAAAGATTTTCCTCCGCAACTAATTAGCGAAGAATTAGAGGAATCTAATGGTTTAGTCAAAATTATGGAAAACTCGAGGATAAAAAAGTTGTATTGCTAACTTGATATCAAGTTAGCGAGACAGCATATATTTTTCCAAACAAAAATAAAATGATAGATTTTCCTCCTCATCTAATTAGCAAATAATTGGAGGAATCTGATAGTCTAGTCAAGATTATGAAATACTCAATAATAAGAGAATTGTACTGCTAACTTGACGTCGAGTTAGCGAGACATCGTGTATTTAAAAAAAAAGAGTGGAAAAATTTCTTCTTCCACAACTAATTAGCGAATAATTAAAGGAATCTAATGGTCTAGTTAAAATTATGAAAATCTCGATAATAAAAGAGTTGTATTGCTAACTCGACGTCAAGTTAGCGAGACATCATGTGTCAAGTTAGCGAGACATCATGTAATTTTTTAAAAAAAGGAGCGGAAAATTTTTTTCTTCCGCAACTAATTAGCAACAAAATAGCACCAAATTATGGAATCATTAGTTTTCCATATTTCGAAAAGTGCCTCGCTAACTTGATATACATCGAGTAGGACGATGACGGCTAGAGGGCAGGAACACAGAAATAGCACAAAATAAATATTAACACATTCCGCTCTTTGGAAAGTGGTCTTTTGATGGATGAAGGACGTCCCAAACCAAACGTACCATCATTTTCTGAACAGCCAATAGCTATCGGAGCCCTCTTCACTATAATTTACGCATGATAACCTAATTGAGGACTGACAGAAGTTCTTCGAACGACATCTTCTAGCACCCAGTGGAAGCAGTAACATTGCAAATGACAACTGAGATGTTGGCGAAACTTCGAAACCTGATTACGACAAATTAAAGGATAAACTCCCAGAACAACATCTTCGCATACATAATTTTTTCTGGTGGTTCTTATTTTTATTCTTTGAGGGTTTTCTGTTATTGAACTTCGAATATTTCATATAAAAAGTCTTCATGAAGGCAAAATTCCTTTTAATTTGAATTATTCACGCAATTTTCGATGATCAAAATGCGTTCCTCCGGGGTTATCACGAATGATTCATTTCCCCCCCCCAAAAAAGTGAAAAACCTCCTTGACAAAATGAATAACAAGAGCGACCAAAATAAATTTTAAATTTGCAGTAATTTGTGTGTGAAACGTGCTCCAGAAGTTTCAACATTAATACATCCACAGTAATTGGATTCTGAGGAATTCGTGTAATAATAGTATATTATGAAACGATCGTGTAATAACCATTACATGAGAGTTGCATACGCTACATCCAATAAATAATGAAGAACTAAAAATATTATATTATTAGGTATTTATATTGAACACAATAATAGTAGGTAATCAATCGTATTCCTTTGAAAAATTCTACAAAATTATAATTAATGGTATAACCACGGAAAATACAACAATGAGAAATGAAAAGAAAAAAAAAATGAAAAAAATCTCTGCCGAAGTCGGGATTTGAACCTGGACGTTCTTGATCGCAGCCCTCGCCAATGACCACTAGGCCATTAGAGCTAATTTCATTTGGTCGAAAATAAAACTCATGTGTTGCATTTGTCAAATGAAAAATATAATCCTTTCTATTGTATTTTTTTCTTGTCTAAGACATCTGTGGAGGAGTTGCTGGTAATTCTTCTATATCACCACTCTAAGACATTTTCATTCTATTATCGAAAATTGACTAAATTCTTCGAAAATTCTATACCTACTGATTTTGACTTGACAAACGTCGAAATGCAAAGCTTGCACATCATGCTTGATTGAAAAAAATGGGTTTCTATTGGTTGAAAATCTGTATCGTAATGAAAATCTGTATCGTAATGTATTTCATTATAGAACGGGTTGTGGGCATATAAGTGTATTATTAGAGTACGGGTGTAGATAATAGTTATTTATGATATAAGTGTTGAAAGTACATTTTTAAGGCACGCATGTGAAGGTTTGCAGAATGAGCGAAGCGAATTCTGCAATTCACATGAGTGCCTTAAAAGGTACTTTTAACACGTATATTATACAATATTTTCCTACAAACGTTCAAATAAAGTAATTATACAGTTTGAATTAAATTTTAACGGTGCAGCGAACATTACCAACAACATCAATCCGACAACAAACATCCGAAGAAATTGTGGCCTCAACTTCGACTGGAAATTCAATTATTTCTACGCATCATTCTTCCTTAGCCATGGAAAATGGTAAAACAGCAGTGCAAGAAATCAATTTGTCAAATTGCACAAATTGTACTATTAATATTAATGTTAATAAATAAAATCTAAATATTTTGACGTTTGCTAAAAATGGCATTTTTGACACGTTTGTAGAAAAAAGCTCATACAGACGTGGAAAATTATTATGAGTTCATGTAAAAACAATGCATTGTGAATGAGGCAAAAGTTGACCAGATTATAATCAGAGGATTTGGCCGCGACAGAGAACAGCTGAGAAAATATGATCGTTCAGTTGGATAATTGATAGTCCATCGCGAACAATTCGATGATTGTAAGCTTGGACGTCCCATGAACGGATATACGTTTTCCACATCTGTATATATCCACTATCGACACAGTGCGGTTTTGGGACAAAAAGGCAAATACACAAAAACCATACGTCGAATGAGAGCTGCAACTTTTTCATTCAGATGTGGTCAGTTAGCTAGCTCGATCGTATTTCCCTTTCTTTCTTCTCTCCAGCATTTCATTACCCAACCTTAATGAAATTCCAGGTGAATTTTTTCTGCGTTATGTCATTAAAACAGACAAAAAATCTTATTAAGAGAGTCGGTCGCCGCCTTGGATGGGTCGATCTCGAGCTTGTCTTGAATGTTTTGGCGTACAGCCGTTTGGGACGTCAAATTTAATTTGTCGGTAGAACTAAGTAGGCATTCTTTGGGCGACAATCTCATAATGAACTTGCAAGTTTGGAGGGATTGTCGCTTCAAGCAGTAGCCCGCTCCAGATTTAAAGTCTTTCGAACCAAGGAAATTGTCACTTTGAGGAGTGACATGTTGCATATGGAGTGCTCAATGAACTAGCTATCGGCGTAGGCGGGTAAATAATTTGAAGCGAAAGCTTTCACTGTAGATGCATCTCATGGAAAATTCTGCAGTGGGTGATTCTGGAGTAGGCTCTTCCAGATGGAATATCATGCAAAAAAACAATTCAAATTGTTTTTCCGAATTTGGGAGTAAAATGGATAGTACTTATCTGGTGATAACTTCAAGAATCTAGCAAAATTGAACTATTAGGTGCTTTCGGGTTTCTGAGATATGGCTTATGGGTCTTAGAGCCTGACGTTTTGAGGCTTTACTTGTATGTGGTTCAACTATCAATTCTGATTGAACGATGTTTTTAGTACCTAATTTTCGAGGATTTCAGATATCACTCAGGAAAAACGAGGTTGAGGAAACAAAAAAGAAATTGTCGCGGGTCACGATATTGACTATGAGTTATTACCCATGGCTGTATAGGAAGGCCATCGGAGTTTATTGGTATAGAAACAACTCAAATCGTGAAAAAGAGAGTTTTTATATCTATAAAGATTGGATCGCAGTAGTTCATAATATACGGACTCTTCAAATTATAGGTCCGAAAAGTCAATAAGGGGTGATAATTGACGGTCCGAGTCATTCAATGAATACAGAATTATCACTTGAACCACGAACCACATTCAATCGGAGCTTCGTAGCAGGAAATGACACTTTGACCAATGCCGCATAAAAAATGTCTGGCGCAGATGCAGACGAAATGCCAGGCTCAAAAACCTGCAGAAAACTGAAAAAACTGCTGGGAAAGGAATTATCCACCACGAAATATGACTTTTGAACAGTACTACTCTAATGAATACTAATAATTTGAATATGACCGAATCACTTCAGGCGAAATGTATGTAGATAATGTACATTTCACTTTTTTGTAGACCCCCTACTAATTTTTGATAAACCAAACTGAGAAAAAGCAAATAGAGCCCTCGGAGAAATTTCATCTTAGTTTTTATTTTCGAATGAATCAAAAACTCAATACGTGTGATTCTAAACAGGTCACGGAAATAGCGATAATTTGATAATTATTACTGTCGAAAAGCCACTCAATTCCATAATATCACGTCAGAATTATTTTGCAATGGACAGCAGCTCGAATCGGAAATCCCATTGTGATCTCTTGGGATCCAATCTCTACCCAGGAATTTATGTGATATGTTATTTTATTGAATTCCCCATGTAATATTGAGATATAGGATATAAAACTTAGATTGTGTTTTTCTGTTTGACGACTACTATACAGAGTAGTATTCTGTTTTCATGGAGAATAAACGACTGAAAAAATACCATTATAGCTTATTCTCAATTCAAAACCTCATCTTAAACACCCCATTATATCTGCAGAAATACTATGAATACCTACTTCAAACCTTCTCTACTCGTTTCTTCAAACGATCTTCACATGATTTGAACTTGACTTGCAAAACTGTCCCTGAAAGCAACGATGGGTTATCCTGGGATATTAAAAAAAACGATTACAGTATTCTTGAAAAATTGTGGTAGGTTAAGAACTCAAGACGCAAAGAAAAGAAAGAGAGGTCTCGATGTTTTTTTCGCGTTTTCTTCTTTCCTTCTGACATTATTCGCCTGAAGCCGAGTACTGCATAGAACAGTCTTTCTCTCATGATCTACGAGACAGGTGCCTTATTTATAGCAATAATACCATACGAGTGTCTGATACTAAATGAAGGTGGTACAACTTATCCAATCCATCTCGGCACAAACTCAGATACTTTTCCAGTAACACACTGGTGATGCAGATCATGAAGAAAGAAAAACCCCTTCTAGGGATATATTTCAACACAGTGAACACATATCATAGGTGTTTTTATGTAAGTATACCTCACAGAGATTGCTAGGTATATACGTATTTGTTCTGTTCCAAGATGAATTGGATGAGCTGTGGAAGCTTATATGCTGGACATGATGATAGTATGATCTCGGTCCAGCTCTGCATCTAGTGTCCTAATCATGTGGATTGGATGGTCCATACAAGATCTTCATCTTTTCAACCCAATCTCAAACGTTTCGTATTGTTACGATAGTTCAGAGTTAGTTTTTCCTTAGAAACCCGAACAACGCTGAACTATTTCTGTTAACTTCAGACTGATCCACTGACTTCAGTAAGATATTCAACACTCTTCACTAAAAACTCTTCACTTCACTCTCTAATAGACTTCTGCAAATTCTCCCCCTCGATGAAACGCTGTAACACTTTATTTCACTATTTGAAGTGTTCACTAGATCAAAAAAAATGATATTTATAGTATGGAAAGTTTTATGTTACACACAAATGCGAACGGCTACTCAGTTTGTTGAAGGGAGCCGAAGGTCGTGAATCTAGTTGAAAATGAATATATTAGTTATTATACCTCTGGGCGCCAATCAGTTTAAAAAATGAATTGAGAACATAGCACACCAACTGATAAATAAAGCTAAAAAAAATGATGGTAATAGAAGCAAAAAAAAACACAGCAAACACAAACACGCAAAACATTTATTGAATAGTTTGATTTTCCAGGTTAAATAAATCTAATGATATTACCAGATTTCACAGTTATTTCTTTCAAGTAGCGGGAGTATACGTATTCCTTTGCTTTCACAGTGAATATTCAAAAATTGTTTCTCATATTCGTAAAAGGTATTGGTTGAGTTAACAGCGCAAAAAAAATATACTGAACCATATGATAAAAAAACGGTAATAGATATATCTTATCTTGATTATCTTCCAGAAACTCTTCCTGTGCAGGTACTATCCAACGTACTATCCAAAAGTTGATCGTCTTAGTGAAAAGTTCATACGTTTTTATGACGAATTTTCGTGAGGAAACAGTAGGATCGTCAATAGATTTTTAAGGGCAGAGCGACCTCCGAAATTTCATGTAACGGTTCATGAGAATACGGGTGCATAAGAGGCCTGAAAATGAATGAGGAACTTGTCACGGACACCGAAAATGAAAATGAGTTTTTCAACCTTACCGTTGATGGAGTGTGGCCTCAATTTGGGAAGTGTAAAAAAATTGATTTTGGATCGAGATATTTCACTTAACAAGACTTGTTTTCAGTGGTTATTGAAGATCCATATAATATGCTACCACCACAAAAACGTAATAATTCTTGGGTGATCTCGAACTCGCAATCGCATTGAAAGTAGATAAACTAGTTTCTCAACACTTCAATTTTCGAAACGGTAATGCCACCAGCCGTAAAATATTCTCCAAATTTTCCGTGAGAGAGCAGCACCTGATGGGCTAGTATGAAATCTGAAATATTTGATCAGGGACTCTCAAAATGTTCACTTTGCAGTAGGACTATTTGTTCGATTATTTATCACTTAATCGTTTTCAAATTCATTATTCGGACAGATTAACGATTCAAAAACGTTTTAGAATAGAACAGGATAGGTTTTGGTGTACGATAGATACGTTGACCCATTTCGATATAAACACGAATTTAAAACATTTTGGTAGTCACTGGTAATGGGAAAAGTTCTGAAAACATTCAGTTTTTTTTTATGAGCAGTTATTTCTTTACGATGCTTTTGGTATACAGGGAAATACATAAGTTTAGATTCATTAATGGATTATATTGAAAAGTAGCTGTTGAAACGCTACAACGCCTTACATATATATTATTGGTATTATTGAAACAGAGGAGACCTTTCCAGAGAGTCAATTCTCGCCTAGAACGTGCAAGAATCGCCCTTCGAAAACGTCCAAGTCGAAAATTCGCGCGACTCAGTGGTGGCGTAAGGGGATTTCGACAATTATATTACATCAGGATCAATTTCGTCTTTCATATCCAACCAAATTATAATCCTCCATTATTCTATATAATAAGGCTTGCTTCCATTTCGTCAGAAAAGAACTCGAACCGCCTAATAAAGCATTTACAATGCCTTGCCGACTAGAATAACATTACCACGGCTTTCGATCCAAATAACATCAATGATTCTCTGTGGAAACTCCCATAATATCCTATAAAAGCGCCTCGGTCCGGCGGTTGTCTAGATAAATCACTCGCGATATACGGCACACCTACGTTACATATTTTTCTAAAATAAAGAATTTTACGTGTTATTGAGTGCGGCAGCAAAGAACTTTTATTACGGTTTCATTTTTCAATACTGCCGACAATGCCAAGATTGGTTCCCGCGCGATGTGGATTTTTCTCCATTTTGCGGAAAGTTTTATTAAATTTTACTGCTGGAAATCGGAAGAGCCCGTCCATCGAGCGAAATTGAAAAGAGAACCGACGACGGAAGAACAATCTGAAAGGGATTTGCCGACTTTTTGCCTCCGGCGAAACATGATTGGGAATACATGGGAATACAACTACTATCGTTATTGGAAATTATTTCTCTGTGCTCACTTTCATTCGCCAATAGTCAAAGAGTCTAGACAATATGCGAGAAAAAGCTTTGATAGTGTTCAAAGAAGACTTATTTGTGAAAAAAGGTTGGTTAGGTTGGTATGCATGTTTGTAACGGAAAATTTGCACGCGCTTTTTAGTAATGTTGAAATTTCGGATCGATTTCAATTTTTGCATACTTATCAAGGACCGATGACAATATGAAAAAATAGTTCCGATATCCTTAGTAAGAGAATTAACGCTCTGTTTTTCTACGTTGAATAGAACGTAATTTTTGGCGAAGGAGCCAGTGTACATTTCTAGGTATGACCCCACTCATCATCAATTATACTTAAATACTAGCTGACCCGTGCCCACTTCGTTGGGGGTTAATCATTTTTGTGATGCTATTATACTGTGTAGTTCTTAGTACTTAGGGCCTGTTTATCAATGCCGGGATAAATGAGTTATCTGATAGATAGAGACAGAAAGTGAGATGATGTGCTCGACTATTTTTCCATAGTGACAAGGATAGAACTGTCAGGTAATTTTATCTCTGCATCGATAAATGCGCCCTTAGTGTCATTGGGTTCATAACAGCTCTGAGTTCTGGGCGCACTCGAAAGAGCTTTTGAAAGAAGTCGAAAATGTTGAATCCTTTTTTATCCGATAGACAATGAATTTCAATAGAATATAAAAAATGTCTTCCATCAAATCTGTTGAAGAATATTTTTGCAAACTTTGGACTAAATTGAAGTACTTGTCCCATACAAACTATGATCCCGTTTTTCTTCCACTTAGGCTTGGATTTCGGAAAAACTTTCCATATCGGATGCCTACATCATATATAAAGGATACACTCTCTAAGTTTCAGACCTCTACGATCAGAAGTATAGGCCGTGCGTTGATCAACCCCTTAAATAACTTTTTACCCCGTTAGGCGATTTATTTCAATAAAATACGAAACACGACTTCCATCTTTTCTGTTGAAGAATTTTTAAGTGAAATTTGAAATAGATTGGACCTATGAATCACGTTGTCCCATATAAACTTTGAACCCGTATTTCACCCTCTTAGAACTGGAATTTCTGGAAAATATTTCTTATCGGATACCTACGTCACATAAAGAAGACATCCTCCAAGTTTCAGAACTATACAATCAGTAGTTTGGGCTGTGCCTTGATTAACACCTTAAAAAAAATTCTACTCCTTTTCAACTCCGTGTTAGACGATTAATTTCAATAAAATACGAAACATGTCTTCCATCAATTCTGTGAGAGAATTTCAATGTAAAATTTGAAGTATATTAGACCAAGGCATCACGTTGTTCACCAGTAAAGGCACGGCAAATTTTAAGGACCTAAGATTGGTAACACTAAGCATATATCAGGATTAAACTTCAATAATGAAAATAAATGTTTATTTCCTTAAAAAAAAATTTAGATTTTCAATCGAAGTACAGTTAAAAAGACTATAATTGATTAGTTATCGAGCGGGATGAAAATTGATTAAATTACTAAAATGGCCATAAAAAAATAGGAGTTGGTGATAAAAAAGGAAAAATTAAGGGGTTGTATGTATTTTTTAATGCCACATTATATAAAAATAAAAACGAAAAATTTCGTCGAGAAATAAAAAAAAAATGTGGTGAACAACTCCTTATCACTTAGGGGTATGGAAAAAAGATAGTAGCTGATTCTCAGACCTACTGAATACGCATATAAAGTTTGGTAAAAATCAGTAAAGCCGTTTCGGAGGAGTACGGTAACTAACATTGTTACATGGAAATTTTATATATTGGAATTTGAAGCACAAAGATTTGCAGTTCTCAATAATATTATATGCTTCCGTAAAATTTCTGTGACTTCAATACGCCTTCCATATTGGGCATTTTGGTGCTGTTGGCCATAATAATAATCTATAAGAGCATCATGATTTTGAAAAAAATATAGTTTGAAAGAATTGGACCAACACGCTTTTATAAAAAATTCAACTGAAAAATGATCAATAATAATATATAAAACTGAAAACACGCTTTTGGAAAATGATTTTCTTGTTGGTGGTTCTTCGCTCACGGACTCGCTCACTTCTTCGAAGCATCGTCGAATGGAGCGAGACTTCTCTCTCTTCTATAGATATTTTCACGTCGATGCTTTTTTGAATTGTCATCAACCGTTCAGCCTCTGGCGGTGTCAACACGGATGACCCGATGGGTCCGGAATTTCCACCCCTTTGTTGTGAGCTTGGAGACCATTCTATCCTCTCTTGCTCAGGGGTCTCATTTCAGTAGAACTGCTGGACTTTGGTAGAACTTGACCAAGTTGATCGAGCTCAGTGATGGTGATATCAGTGGAAGGTTACAGTTAACATTATACATGATCGCATTTCAAATTTCAAAGTAATTTTCTCTGGTACCTTGACCTATTTTATTTTTGATCTACGGTTTTCAACCATCGATTCACATGGAGATTATATGCAAAGTTATTGCTTCAGTTACCCTTCGAAAGTTCAAATTATTTTTGGCAAATCCATTGATTTATGTATTACAAACTGATAGAATATGATCGTATGCTATCATACAATGAATAATATAGCCTTTTAGAGGATCTTGCGAAAAATCAAAAAGAGCAGAAAAAAAACTAAGTATCATCATGTCGAACTTCGTACTTCACATAACACACTCAAAATACTCCGTTCTTGGTTGAAACCCTTGATAGTCATCCCACCCTTATTTTTTCAAATGGAGTCCCCCATTTTTTCTCGAAAATATAATCATTACATCATTGTTCATATGGCGACAAACTTATTCTGGACATTCATAACTGGCTTGGTGTTTTTTTAAACCTGCTTCATCATCGCACTTCTCGGTTGTATACCAGAAGGTTTTCAGAAGACGTCTTATGAATACTTCCTGTATAAATGGTATCACAGCAAAATCAATTTTCTTCCATTCAGCACCGGTGCCACGAAAGCTTGGCTTTCAACTTCCGCCAGGATAATAGGCGTGATATGAGAAATGGGGTAAGGGGTACATTCTTGATGATTACAATGAGAAAATATTTCTGAAAACATTCGATTATACAAACGAAAAGTGCAATGATGAAGACATTTTTTGAAAAACTAACAGCAAGCTAGCTATGAATGTACAAAATAAGTTTGTCGATAGATAAACAATGATGAAGTTATTTCATTTAACTTGGTTGACAACTGATAACTCATATTGAAAAAGTTAGAATAGGGTAGGGTTTTTGGACGTTGTTGCTACGTCTCACCTAGGGTCGATATACGTAGCCTTTACTCAAGATACCATCAATAATAAAAGAGAAAAATTGATCTGCCATTGTTGAGCGAATTGACATCGAACCATATTCACCAATCATGCACGAGTCTTCAAAATCAGCTCAAAGTAAAAGCAATGAAAAAATTGTTTCAGTTCAGTTGCTTTTCATAGTAAAATGAAATGCATATTGTCTCAGAGTGGCAAACTAAACTTGGTTTGTAAACTTTTTGAAAGTAGATATGATGCTTCTATGGATCTTGTTGCATTTCGTTAGTTCATAGAAAAACCAATATACTATCTCATACACATTCGATAGTTTTTGATTGTATTTTGTTTTGAATTATAGAAAATGGTTCCTCAGATTTCTAAGGGGGATTTATTCACTAATCAACCACAGAAAACACTCCATAAACAGATAATTCGAAGTAAACCGTACACCTTTAACTATAAGTGAGAAAAATTCATTGCCAGAATTAATTTTGATGAAATTATAACTTTTCGAGGGCTGTAATTGATTCGTGGTCATAATTCATTCTTCGAAGTTGTTTTTGGTAACCACCAATTATGCACGAACCCCGCACCAAAATTAGTTAACAATCTGACGAAAGTTTTGCCGTAATTAGCGACCGAGCCACGGAATTTCGGGAATTTTTCCGACCCATGATTAAATGAAGTTTTAATTAGATACGTCAGACCTGTACCTTCCATTCAGGCGTTTCTTTAATGACGTGGAATTTTCTCATCAGATATTTTCAGGAATGTAATCGAAGGACTGTCGATCTGATACGGACCATTTGTTTTGGAATGGTCAAAATTCTGTTTACTTCTTATTGTTATACTTATAGAAATTTGGTTTCCAGATACTGAAGAATATTCGTTCAATCTCAAATAATACACTCATTTTTATATATAGATTATTAAAAACAATATGAATTCTGCAAAATTATTGTCACTATTACCAATTAATGTACCTTTCAGACCTACTCGAGCTGTTTATGTTCAAGACTCCGTTCGCGACTGTTACTTCTACATCCCCCCTCTTAATAATGTTCCGTCTGGCAAACTACATCAATTTTTTGCAAGATATCGATTGGAATATGTCACTCGCAAAATTCAGATCACTGGTCCGTAGTAAGATTGAGCAGTTATCAGTTTAGCACTCAGTTTTTTAGTTGATTTTTATTCTATTTTTGTTGTTGAGAGTTGTATCGCCCGTTATTGGATAATAATTGATCCCCATATTACATTATATTATATAACATATTAGTTCAAGTGCTTGTATAATAACGTATATTTATGATAAGTCATCCTTGTAATGAGGCCACCAGGCCTGTTAGGGTGAAATAAATGAGTTAGGAGAAGAGAAATCACTATTTATCCAACGATTATCATGAAATTAACACAGGGCGTACCTCACAAGTGGGAAAAATAAATGATCACTCGTACCCAATAATATTTCAATTGATGTTCAATGTTTTCATTCATCATTTAGACCAGTCATTATAGTAAGTTCACCTCGGATATCGAGATACCCAGTTTTGAGACACCCTAAAAGTTGTCTCAAAACCTACATATGGTAGGGTTTAAGCAACTATTAAATTTCGAGGTCAAAGGTCACAAAAATCGTTTTTTTGCGCTTTTTTTTCGAAATATCTCATTTCCTATGGGTTTTTTGTTATTTGTATTCATTATCAATATTGTAGAATACAAAATTCTCTACAAATTTTGTTTGAAAATTTTTTTTATACGATGAACCGTTTTCGAGATAGAGGGCGGAGAGCGCGCGGTCACAGCATCACTTCAGGTCAACCGGTGCCTTCGGTCGAAAACGCGCCATATATAGTTGATGAACTATTGATAAATCAATGATAATGAATATTATATTATATTTCATCATTTTTTTCCTGACCTATCCACTTTTTATTCAGTATTAATTTATTTAACAACACTTACCTGCCCATGTGATTGCAGAATTGTTAATGAAAATATAGGAATTATATTTGAATTTTAATCTAATTAATATTAATAACTTCTTACATGATGAAAAAAAAATTATGAATTAATCTTTTCATTAAAAAATATTATTCAATACATTTATTTTCATTGAAAGTAAAAAAATGGAATAAAGGGTACAAAAACTACAATTCCTAATTTTAATCTTCTTCCTCTTCATCGTCGTCTTCTAGCTGCTGGTAAATTTCAAACTGATCTTCATTATCGCCTTTAACGACATTTGTCTCAAGTTCTTCCATGATTTCGGGGTCGAAGGTTCCATCTTCGTTAATGTCGCTCTGATATGGTAGAGCATTGAGACAAGCTTGCCCATTACATTGGCCACAAGCTAAAGAGCATTGCAAGCCCGCTTTCCTGCATCCGCATCGCGAATCACAACCACTCTTGCAGTTGCAGAAAATTGTATGTAGCTAATCTTCTGGAGCAGGTGGTAAAATTGTCATGATAGGCTCCAGAAAATCGTTTCGCATTGCCCAACCCCATACTTGGGGTTCCAAATCATGTCCTAACCAAGTTTGAACTCTTGATAATATACACGGTTGAAATGTTGATGAGCAGCTGCACTTGTTGGTGGAATATTTGAAAGCTGCTCAGGCTTATTAAGTTTTGTAGACTTGACGTAATGCATATAACGAAGATGATCGAGACTTTTCACAGATTTGGGAGCATTATAGATTGCCAATAAGGTTTGAGTTCCACTCTCTAATAATCTCTTGGCCCGAACAATTTTCTTCCTCAAAGGCTGCAGCTAGATCATCCAAATTTGTCAGTTCCTCAAAAACTTTTAAAAATGATTTTTTTCCCTTTTTAAAAAGCGCAGGAGTTGTGTCACAGCCTATTAATGCGCGCAGAAATAAAATATGTGTTTTGGAATGAGGATAATTGTCATAACTTTCAATCGAGTATATCTCCGTTTTTACATTTCCTTTCCCAACTTCTTTAAAGAAAATTTCTTGTTCGTGAGACAGTGTACGCCCAATTGAAATGACAAGTAAATCAATATCTTGTCCTATTATAACTGCAGTTTTTTCAGACTTTGATTCTCCAATTGCAGTTTCAACAATAAGAACATCCACATCATCTCTGGCTTGTTTAGTAGTTATATTTGCAGCTTGCAATTTTTCAATTAACGTATTAATGAGCTTATCTTTGTTATTTCGATTTGATAAGAATTTTTCTTGAATAACTGGTACAATCATTGTTTCATCGAAACAGACTTCATACGTTTTTGAAAGTGTAGCAGTTCTTCTCTGCTGCTCCATAGCTTTAACGTTCCTACTTTAGTCTGATTATTCGTCAAATATACACAAATACAGACTTACAGCTGGGTATCTCGAATTCCGAATTCACATCTACGTAAGCCATAATCACTCTTGAGCCCAGATCAACTGATGCTATAAACTAACTCCTTGCTTCTTTAGACAAGATTATCAAATTATTGCAACTGCTAATTCTGGGTATTTACACGCAGCTTGTAGAATTAGGATTGTGGATTCCTATTTGCTTGTCAGGCAAGGTGCATCGGACTGCAACGTTCATTTATCAACCAAGAATATAGGTATTTATTTCGACCTCATTATTATAAGTATGTCATACTGGCTCATAAAAGTGTTTTCATTGCTTAGTTATCAACTACATAACAAACTTCAGCGTACTATGAGATTAGCGAGGAATCCAATCAACACGTAATACCCGTGCAGGAACAACATTTTTAATCATGGAAATCCAACGACTTCCAGTTGATGTAGGAAGTACCTTGCACTGACAAGAGACGAATTAGCCCGTAACCAGTCTGCAAGTGTGTCCTCCCAATAGTTGTATAACCAAAAAGCATAAGGGGAATTTTTTTCTGTGAAGAACCGTTCATAGTTCCAAGTCTCACACTGTTTCATATCATGGATGCAATAACTAACTAGTTTGACATAACACTTTGCATACATCCCCTTAGGCAAAATGTCCTCGGCTTGGAAATATCTTAATCCGCAGGGCATATGCATCTACTTATACCAGTGGTGTATTCAAGCTTTTATATCCACAAGGATTGTTATTATTACAATCAGGCGGAGCGATGCCAACTAAAGTAATTTGACCCCAGTAGAAACCAGGGGTGAATGTTTACCAGGCAATATATTCAATAACAATAATTCAATATTATCAAAATCACTTCAATATATATAAATTGCCATACTTTATTTTACAGATTTAAATTTTGTTTAGCTCATTCTCGTACAGTAGTTGAGATGTTTTCGTTATATTTTCTCACACATCAGTGTTAGTTGTCAGGCAATGGAAAAATGAATAGTCACAAGTACTGTCGAAAAAACTAACAGGAAGCAAGAGTTTGAATCGATATCTCCCTGTCTCCATAAAACGCATCCAGAAAATTGGAGGTTTTCACCATACGTAAACACTCGGAATCATTTTATTAATTTGGCATGAGGCATTCTTATATTTACATTTCCTCAAACACTCCATGAATACGCTCAGAAGGCAAAGCCTTGTGCGGACAAGAGACGGTAAAGTTCTTGAGTAGTAACGTTATGGTACGGACGTTCTAGCACCTTCGCCATATAATAGAAATAGCATTCACCAAATATTGTACGGTACGTTGTTTGTATTTTTAGGCTGAATGTTTGGTTCAATTTTTATACAGACCGGTCTAAATCGATACTATTGCTAAGTCGGAAATGGTAGAACGTTCAAGATTGGTTGATTTAGACAGTGGTTGTCTAGTTGAGGTATCAGATGAATATACTTTTGAGACTCGTTTGTATTTTTTGTGATATTAGTAATAAATTATAATGGGTTTTTGTTTTTTTTCATCTTCAGTTTCGGACCTGTATTCTTGTTAAATTTGAATTGCCATTATTATCACACATTCGATCACGTTTTCATAAAAAAATCTTCATGATCCGGTAATTATAAAATATTTTTACAAATGAAAACAATCTGTGTGAAAAACAACATAAAAATAAAATTAGTCGTACTATTTCATTCAACCATTGACATTGTTCACGAAATATCAACAAATATTCAACTAGTTATCCATTTTTTCCCATACGAACATTTACTCTCGAAATAGAATTGCTTCTGCCACTTTTCCAAAATTTCTGATGTACAAACTATGCAAGTTTTACATGTTGAATATTTTCATTCTCAATCTCCACAATATTGGAAATAATGATGGAATCCATTTTTGAGGTTTTGACTGAAGTACACCCTTACTATTGCATCATATTAAAATATGATCAAAACGATCTGAGCAATCACCATCAAGTATCGTGTAAATATTTGGAGGCGGGTAACATAATAATTGTATCACAATCAGCTGATGTTGAACAAAAATTTAATGTACTCTTATTCGCCAAACACTTCTGAAGAACGGCATTGATTTTTTCCGGGAAGTATTGTGCTTTCAATCTTTTCAAATGTCATAGAAAAGGGACGTTGGTATTTCACCTTTTTTCTCTTCGCACAATAAAGTATCGAAACGCAATGTTTTTCATTACTGTAATATCTTATTACAATATTCCAGTTCCCTTAATACTTTGTTATGTCGGATGTACTTCTAGATTCTAGACCCAAATAACCATTGTTATACATTTCTGCCAAGGGATGGGCAATCGCAATATAACCAAAACATTTGAAATGATATATGGATTATAAAACACTTGCAATTTTTTGTCACGAGCTTCTTGATTACAGGAGAAGAACATTACAGGATTTTTAATTTTTAGAAATGAAAAAATTTTTTCGAAAATCTATCCTTTTTTTTTGTTTCAGAAATCTGTCGCATCCACTACGACAACTTGAATTTCTACAAAGTAGCTGATGCAGTAATGGAAACGTTACATGCTGCTAATCTTTTTTTCGAAACGATGAAACCTTGGTTATTGAAGAAGAATCCAGAAACCCAAAAAGACTTGGATGTTGTTCTCCACATCACCATGGACACGTTGAGAGTTGCAGGAATACTTCTTCAGCCGTTAGTACCGAATATTTCTAAAAGCTTGCTCGACAAAATCAACGTGAAGGAAGGAGCGAGGTATTTCACTGATTTGAGTAGTTTTTCTTGGACTCTGAACAATTTCAGGGAAGTCCCTCTGGGGGATCAGAAAGTGGTTTTATTCAAGAGGATTTTACAGGAGGATGAAACTAAGAAGGCCAGAAAGTTGTAAGGTTTATATAACAGAAATATATTCAGGTACCGAATTGTTCTTTCATGGCAACAATTTTTGTGTTGGTTCGAACCGAAATATCTACAGAAAGAAAGGATGTCCCATGATATTTGACTCAATCGACTATTTTCAATTTGGCTCATAAAATAGAATTTAGATTCTATATAATTATTCAAAGATCAGTATTTACTTGCCCCCAGTTTCAAAAACATTTTGATTGCCCTCCGTGAAAACGAATTGAAAACTATAATCTACACCTGTAATTGAAATGTTCAATACAAATTGGTTTTCATTACTACCACAGGTCAGACCATCGTTCAATTTTTCATCAAGTCGATTTTCTATAAATGATCCCGTTTTCCTGGCTGAAAAATTGACATTTTATCCCAATGTGACATTGAATATATGGAATCCTGGGAATCAGAGGATATTTCAAATGATGATCTCCAATTGTTTTTACATGAATAAACCATACTACAATAATGTTAATACCTCTTTCAATATCAGATATTTCATCTATAGAATATGATAGCCAATCTCCGGTCATATTGAGTAGGGAATTCATTCAATGAATTATGTAACGGCTGCAAGTGATTGTGAATAGAAATTTGTGATGGCGCCCTTGATTTTAGTCTTATTTGTAACTTAGAAAAGAGAAATAATGCAATTAATAAAATAATGCAATTTTGAAATAAGTTGGTAATAGAATATAAGTGATCTTGACGAATAACTGAGTGTTATAAGGATCTGCAGGTGATTAATATTTCAGTTTATCCAATGCATCCTGGCAAAGAAATAAAGACATATGTCCGCAGCCATCACTGTGAAGTGTTCGAGACCAAAAACATCTGTAATATACCATGTTCACTTTATTTTTCATTCATTCCTTTTATCGTCTTTTAGATATATGATATTAGACATGTCAAAAAATAAATGTGAAATCATTGGGAATGTATATACATGTGTGCGAAAATATATTATTGACATGATAGCATGATTTAGTCTTGTCAAGAATATCATACAGGGTAGAGAAAATTTCAATTTTGATTGCGCACTATTACTGTATCGGTAACGCTGAAAGATACAATGTTGGTTAAATCGAAAAAAATTGCATTTTTTGAAAATAGAATTAATTCATATCGCGAAGTCCAGACTTTCGTGGGACATTCTTGAAATAATAAAAAAATTTATATCGTTGATTTTAGTTTTATGCTCTTGTATCTCTATTATACAAAATATAAAAAAAAAATGGAGTTTGATCGAACTTCATGAAGGCTACAACATGCACTGATTATATTTTCAATTCGACGTTTCGTTTGCTGAGGACCACCCTCAGTTATTTTTCTTTCAAATACAGACCTGTATTTTTCAATACAAATCCTAATGCTTCTTTCACTTATGCACTGATTGTACTAATGAATATCTTTAATTGCAAAGAAGAGGAATCAAATTACCATTGTATCAGTATACTGGCTACAATTCTGCGAATTCCAAGAGTTCTGCCGAGATGATACTTTCATCAGAGTTTCATTGAATTTCTCAGAAATCTAGTCAGTATACTGATGGAATGATAATTTGATTCCTCTTCTTTGCAATTAGTGATATTCAAGTAGAAAAACGTCCAGAGAAAATTGAAGTGTTATGAATTGACGAACGCAGAATTGAAAGAAGCAATAGAATTCACACTGAAAAATATAAAACCGTATGTGAAAAAAACAAAAGCTGAGGATGGCCTTAAGCAAACGAATTGTTGTATTGAAAAAATAGTCAGTGCATGTTGTGACTTCATGAAGTTCGATCAAACACCTCTTCACACTTTTTTCATATTTTGTATATCTAGTGGATACCAGAGCATAAAACTCAAAATCAACCATTTCAATTCATTTAGAATAATGCAACGAATAACGTACTCTATACAAAAATTCCCTCGAAATATTCACGTCTAGAAATATATAAAATTACTAAGGTAGAATTTCATGTCAGTTTGCAACATTCATATTCACCATTATTTATGAAAAGAACATCATAGCAAAGGGAACCAGATATAAAACGAGCGTTTCATTTTAGAAGCTAACTCCATGTTTCCTTAACTACGGATAATAATGTATTGTGCGGCACGGCACCCCTTCCCTTAATTTTCATTGTAAGGGGGATATTTTTTCTTCAAGAGGAAACCATTTACAGGGGTGAGAAATGAAATATTCCTGTTTCGAAAAAGATTGTCCACCCTACTGTACATCTAAATCGAATCAAATTCAAATTTATTCAAATCCATAATCCTATTGTACAATAGATTAGACGCGTCAAGGTACTTGTATAGTTAGTGACAATACAATGACATATAAAAAACATCAATAATTTACAACAATAATTAACGAACTTTCACATACAGAAACAATTACAAAAGAATAAAAAGCATTGCATATAATAAACAATCATAACACCCAACTTCTATATTGGACAGATATGTGTTAAACTCTTCCAAAGTGTAAAAACATTCTTTCCAAAGTCATTTCTTCAATTTACTCTTAAAACTGTCATGTTTAGCGTTATTCTTAATGTAACTTGGTGATCTGTTATAGTACCAAACGCCGGCAAAAAGTGGTGATTTTTTGTGAAATGAATGGCGGACTTTTCGCGTGACTAAGTCATTTTTATTTTTCGTATTGTGATCATGTAAATCACTTTTCTTTTCATAATCGTTTTTATTTTTGTGAATATAATTCAAAAGTTTCAAGAGATAAATAGACATAACAGTTAAAAAAAATTTCTCTGAATGTATCGCGACATGAAGTCTAATAGGGAAGGTCAAAGATAAGCCTTAAAATTCTTTTTTGTAGGATGAAAACTCTCTGTGAGTTTTGACCCCATAAAATAATGCTGTAAAAGATCGTAGGATACGCATAGGAATAGTATACATTCAGTAAAGTTTTCCTATCTAACATAGATTTTAGAACAGTTAGTAAGTAGTAGCAACGATTGATCTTTTTACAAGTATTATTTATCTTCAACTCCTATGAAAGGTTGCTGTCAAACACAGTTCCAAGAAATTTGGCCGATTTGGACACTGTAATATTTGTATTATTTAGTGATAATGAACAGTGCTCATTCCCATATTCTCAAAGGAATTCGTAATTCAGAAGGAAATCGGTCGTTTTTGTCCTTCGAAATCTGAGATATCGTGCATATCAAATTGATATACGAGATTTATCAATCAGATATTTCTCCACGTATGTGCTTGCACTTCACGGCATTCACATCATGTTGCCGTTTCTCTAGTGGAAAATGCAATGATCCATCCGTGCGTGCGCTATTCATTCCTTTCAGATGTCGAAACGTCGCGTCTCTCGTAGTTCTGCGATGTTCACATTCTCTATTCAAACATACAAGAGACTGCTCTCGCTGAGGGAAGACATTCGCTCGATTTGGAAGGAAATGCTAGCAGCGTTTCATGTTTCGTGTCGTTGCATTTCCACGTTTCGACAAATTCGAAACGGACGTGAGAGCAAGTCGTGGGAAATTCCATCAATTTGAACGGATCGTGTCAGGGAGAAATCACATGTTTACTGTGAATGGTATTTACTTCTGGTACTATTCATTTGCCCCAATTATGGATGCGTGTCGTTAGAAACTTCTGAACTTCCCCGAAAATATTTTGAACCATCTTCAATTAACACAGTAGTTAAAGTTTAACCGGTCTGATATCTACTATATCGTTAATTTCTGAATATAAAGAGTGTTCCTCTTCGAAATTGTTGAGGATTCCAAGATGAATTCTCCTCACTACTAGGAAAGGTACTACTCAATGAATGAAGAATGTTAATAGTATTTTGTACTCCCACCCGTAAATATGCCAATTCCTTTATAGTTCACTAAAAGGAGGAGTAGGCGATTACAATGAACTGAATCGTTATGATTTCATATCCACACAAGGTAGGATCTGAATTCTACCAGTCACAGAGAACAAAATACCTGGTTACCAGGGACAACCTTGTAGAAACGTCACAATTCTGATCTGTCTACCTTCAAACACGAAATCCAAGCTGTTTCATTTAATATAAATGAATACACTTATAATTGAATTATTCACTGTTTTATTGAGTCAAGTTTGAATTATCACAATTGATTTTTTTTGTGGAATTGAAGGACTACATCAACTATTACTTTTCACATCTACCAACAAGCAACTGGAATTATACAGTCCATGTGGCCTAGAGATCAAAATGCTCGCCCTCTGACAGAAACTACTTTATTGCCGTGGGTTCGAGTCTCACCCAAAATCGCCTTTCTCTGTGGCCTCTTTTTGATTTGACATTACTGATTTAATGTGTATTGTTCAATATTGATATATATATATATATATATATATATATATATATATATATATATATATATGACATGATATATATTTCAATTCTAAATGAAATAAAAGAATATCGATCGGCAATAAAATTCAAGCAGAGTTTGAAAGAATTTTTATTCAGCTAATAACTATTAAAAAAAAATTTACTACACTTTTTTTTTTCTTTTAATTTTTCTTTATTTATTCTTTTTTCTTCTTCGCTTAAATGACCTTTGCGTACAGAAATTTCATTTTGACTGTATGTTCGTTTATACATATGTATGTTTTTTTTCTCAAAACTTATCATGATTTTGTGCTTATAGTTATTCCCTAATTATAAACATGTAATGTTTCTTGGGATAATAAATAATTTACTATATCTAAAATTGATTATCAATATGAAACTTGAAAGAGAGTTCTGAAATATTTACCTGGTCGAAGAAAAAATCAACCGTACAACTCAAATGGATATTGGCCATCGAATGTTTGAGTACTCGCCTACGTCATTGTACCCAAAATTCGTCCTTGTGCGACATGGCCACAATATCCACTCTTCTTGTACAAACTACTATTGCAAAATCCCTTGAAACGATGTCACAGTAGAGTCTATAGGTATACAAATATACTAGTTTTTGTTTCATTCAGAAATACCAAATATTTGGAATTTTGCATTTATCTAAAATTCTAGAAAACATTCAATTCCCGCGCGCACGCTTAGCCTCTGTGTTACGTCATAGGTCAACACTCTCTCCGCCCGCTTACTAGGTAACCTATCCGTCTGCAATTGAAACTACGTGTTTTGTGATAGTGGATTCATTATTGGAAATTGTATTTTGTTTTTTTCCGAATTTGCATTATACCACTGTTACTTTTATATTGTATATTCAATACCATGGATGAGGGATTTGAAAAATGGGAATCAGATAATCTACCTAAAATAAAAGCACTTATGGTTTCTCACTATTCTTAAAAAAATAGTGATTTTGTTGCCACCGAAATGCGAGGAGTAAAAATGAAAAGGTGGGAGTTGAGCTACCTGTTTGCCGCCCAACAACCTTTTTGGAAATCGAATGTGATTGAACTCGATTATTTTCCATACAAAATACTCACCTACGTACCTCAACGTCGCAGCGCATGCTTACAAAATCTCTTGTTATGTTCGATGATGTGATGTTTGCATTACCCGTCCACTCTTCTTAATAAATATTAATGGAAAAAATGACTTATTGCAAATAGACTGAGTTGGAGCTTTCAGCTCTAAATTGATCTAACCTCTTCATAGCTTTTATCCATTTCTTTCGCATTCTGACATCCATTGAAACTACAAGAAACAACTTTTTCGGAGCATTGGTAGTTGTGCTTTTACATTTTGGCACAACACATGGCTTTCTCGTGTTTGGATTAGACAATAAAAAAACAATCTCGTAGCGAACCATAAGAGAGCGCGAAACGTACGTAGTGTTGACTTATGACGTCATTTACAGCGAGCGCCGGCCAGAGGAAACTCGCGTCGTGCCCCTATGTTTACAATTCCATATCTCGGAAACTAATTGACGTATTGAAATAATTTTTGCACGCGATTTTTTTATTTACCATAGAGAATAAGAAAAGTTTATCATCAGAGTAACTGAACATTCTTCATTAGCTACACCTTTTAGGGCAAATTTATATATTTCTCCGATACGTTACTGAAATGTTATAAAGTGACTTTAACAGACTACTTTGTCAGTTACGTATCGTATCGTATCGCAGTGTCAAAATTTGACACTGGCTTCACTGATTCAAAAACCATATCAAGTGTTGTTTTGACACAACCTCCTTCGAATTAACACTTGATATAGTCAGTGGGCATACTTGAAGACTGGCGTTAAATCAAATCTTCTTTCGAACAATCTGTTCAGGCCAGTCCCAAATTACCTACACAGTAGGTTTCGGCTGGCACCCGTCAGAAAACAACTACTCCCCTGGCTAATACCACGAAGGGCATTGAATTATATCCGACCAGGTGCCAGTGCAGGTTTCTTCACAGAAGTAAATCCTGCATTTGCTTTCGTCGATAAAAAATTGTTCGAAAGAAGATTTGATTTAACGCCAGTCTTCAAGTATGCCCACTGACTATGTCAAGTGTTTTTACATTTTCCTCGCAGGAGGAATGGGCATATTCGGTTTGCTTTTGGAATACCTCGTCCAGTGGTAGATGGCGTAACAACTTCGTTGTTCGCATCAGCTTTGGCCGGGGCTTGATACTCGTGTAGGAGTTTGATTTTTAATTATGGGAAATCATCGACTTTATGTTGATGATGGCACTGCCTTGCACTGACGAGTGGCCAAATAGCCCGAAACCGGTCTGCAAGTGTGTCCGTCCCTTTAATTGAAAATCAATTCCTTCATTTGTATCGACGAAAGCAAATGCAGGATTTACTTCTGTGAAGAAACCTGCACTGGCACCTGGTCGGATATAATTCAATGCCCTTCGTGGTATTAGCCAGGGGAGTAGTTGTTTTCTGACGGGTGCCAGCCGAAACCTACTGTGTAGGTAATTTGAGACTGGCCTGAACAGATTGTTCGAAAGAAGATTTGATCCTTCGAATTAGATTTTCCTAGTTCAACCCTTTTCACAGAGATCTATACTCAATGAACAAGTAGCAATCTATTTATTTCCGCAAGTAGCCTCTTTGGGTTTCCTTTTTGTTTCATTCTATTCTGTCATAAGTAAATTGATATTATTCCATCCAACCATGTGTGTACTGTGTACTATTTTTTATGTGTTGAGCTAATTTGGAGTCATCTATTTCT
Organism: Zygogramma bicolorata; assembly: GCA_032362365.1. NCBI lineage: Eukaryota > Metazoa > Arthropoda > Insecta > Coleoptera > Chrysomelidae > Zygogramma > Zygogramma bicolorata. The sequence continues at coordinate 955,485 of JAVJAQ010004414.1, read as the reverse complement.
TGTCTTCTCGAGTTATTTTTATGCCAGCTGTTCTTTTTCTTAATGGTCTTAATGTTTCAACAGTATAAACACTGCCTCAAAAAACATGCAAACAATATTTGAGAACAAAAGCACATTTGGTTTCCGAAACGTTAACAAATGCAAGCATTTTCATATCTTTGATAGTCAATTTTGAGTTTTCCAACAGAAAGCTGGGTGATAGGACGTGCTCCTTTCAAATGGATTCAGAAGTCTGCCCTTCTACACTTCATATTCCATTATTGATTTCAAATTTGTCCAGATTGTGGTAGGTTAACAACCCAAAAAATAATGAAGATGAAAATCCATCCATCACAAAATAATGACTTTCAAACAGTACTTATGAACTAGCTATTTGTGTAACCAGTTAGAAAAAAGTCTATTCAAGTAACGAGCGAAATTTTTGTTTGACGAGAGTAGCGATATTCCGCAAAGTAACTTCAGTCACCCAACTTGAAATTTCCTACTTCCTGCACACAAGATTACCTCAAATTTCCATTGAGGATGTTGCTCCGTTTGATGTCCATGATACATTCTATCAGTATCTATCAACAGAGGGTGAAACTTTTTAATTTTTCTACGTCCAGAGAGTTTCTATTTTTTCTTTCTTGATTCGGAGAAGCCAGGGAATTCTCAAACAATACACATGATGTCAACGAATGATTGTATTTCGTACAACCGGTCGCAAAACAAGCATTTTTCAGCGGCAACAGAGGCCGTAAAATAATATTTTGCGGTCTTTACCCAGGGTGACGGCTGGCAATTTTTTTACGGCCATTCGCGTTGCCCAGAGTAACTGCCGACAAACTGAACGTCTCTTTAGCGAACGTCAACTTGATTCGTATTACTTAATACATAGACATTATAACTAATGGACTGGCCCTGAGAGAGGAGACTGCAGATTGAGCAAGAAAGAATACTTCGAGTTCAACCTTTTAGCGAATCTCTTCCTCAATGTAGCAAATAAAGAAAGATTAAAAAGGATAGAGTAATTCAAGTATAGAATTATCATTCTGCCCTTCACAATATCACTTCAATGTGCATATTCTTTCTCTATCTAATGTATTCCTCATCGTGTTATATGGAAAACTTTCATGAAGACCAATCCATTAGTTGTAATGTCTATGGCTAAATATTTCATTTCCATAGAAACACTGTGATATTGAGGCCATCAGTTTACTTTTCTGCCATCTAGTTGGTAACACCGGAATGGCTGGTAAATTAATTTCCCCACAACACGATATGTATCTTTATCTACATCCGTACTCTAATAATACACTTATATGCCCACAACCCGTTTTATAATGAAATCCATTACGATACAGATTTTCATTACGATACAGATTTTCAACCAATAGAGACCCATTATTTTCCAATCAAGCATGATGTGCAAGCTTTGCATTTTGACGTTTGTCATGTCAAAATCAGTAGGTATTGAATTTTTGAAGAATTTAGTCAATTTCCGTTAATCGAATGAAAATGTCTTTTAGCAGTGATATAGAAGAATTACCAGCGACTCTTCCACAGATGTCTTAGACAAGAAAAAGATACAATCGCAAGGATTATATTTTTCATTTGACATATGCAAGATATATGTTTTTATTTTCGATCAAGTCGAATGAGCTATCATGGCCGAGTGGTCAATGGCGAGAGCACTGATCAGAAACGTCCCGGTTCAAATCCTGATGTCGGCAGAGATTTTTTTTCATTTTTATCTTCTTTTCATTTCTCATTGTTGTATTTTCCGTGGTTATACCAATAACTATAATTTTGTAGAATTTTTCAAAGAAATACGATTGATTACCTACTATTATTGTGTTCAATATAAATACCTAATAATATAAGATTTTTAGTTCTTCATTATTTATTGGGTGTAGATAAAATAGCGTATGCAACTCTCATGTAATGGTTATTAATACACTCGCATAAACCATACGAAACTCACCTTCGGCTCGTTTCGTATACCGGTTTATGCTCATGTATTAATAACCATCATTACACGATCGTTGCATAATATACTATTATATATAACTTCATCAAACAATTGCAATTTGCATAATTGAGGTTTACGTTGTGACTGAGGTTGATGTCCTTTTCGATTCTCGGAAAATCTGCTGATGAGGGGGAAACTGGTATTACAAAATTACAACAGAGGAGTTCATAGCAATTTATTTCAGATTCACTATTTACATGAAGTTGGTACACATTCGATAAAGGGTACAAAACATTCATTTTTACACTAGATTCAATAAAAATGAAGCATAGGACTAACATGTAGTCGATATTTACAAAAATTCGGAAGATCCTATCAAACTTATTACAGATATGTTGATTTGCTCTTTCAGGAAAATATCAGATAATGTTCGTAAACATTCGGAAACCCTGTATGAGTAAGTCTATTTATGAGAAAAATGCCTATTAGTGAGAACGGTGAACAATAATTATAGCTGTTATATGTAGGCCGATATAAAAAACGATCTACTAGTAACAAATATGAATTTTCTATATCCTACCTTACTGATAATCTGGAGAGAGGTCATTGATTAACTGTTATTGAGTCCATTTTCGATATTGATACACGCTTTATTTTTTCAAATTCCCGTTACAACATATTGAATATAATCTGAACTGAACTGGTGAGTACATAAAATCAGTCTTGCCTTTGAGAATATACATTTTCTGCAATATTCTCCCTCTACTGGTACTGAAGAAAAATCACAACCTGAAAAAGTATTGCTAAAATTCTAATACCACAAAATATACAAAAAAATCAACAATGATATGACTAGATATTTCACAAATGTACAATCACAAGACGGGGCAAATTTTCAAGATTGGAAAAAATGAATAATTTCATTTGTGCAATAATTGAATTCCGAGATGTTTCTTGGAATTGAATCGATCTGAATTCATTGACATCTTAGTGATGATATAAAACAAGTGAATACTATTCATATCCATCAGTTTCGAAAATTAAATTGAAATTTTCCGAATATTTTTTTGGAAGAAATATGAAAAATTGATATTGGGTGCAGGTAACATTGATTATTTCCGAGGGAAATCTGGAATCTCTATTTCAAATATTCCTGGGGAAACATCAGTCATTATTCTATTTTTTGATGATTTCTATTCTGGAATATCAACCTTGAATTCGGGAATGCCTCAAGATTCCATTCAGATATCTTTATACAATTGTTTCGTATACTGGAAACAGATCTAGTTTTACTATCGTTTTTCTACAACCTTTTTGGCACTATTGCCTGTAAACCAAATCAAATTATCGAACATATTGATCCCAGATCGTTATAATTATTTTCTATTCTTGACACCACCTTTCATAATACGATCAGAATCATTCAAGAAAATATCACAAAATGAACGAGTTGTAAGATTAAGACCGTTTCAATACATGAGGGGCCAATTTATACATCTTTTTTTCAATCTCAATCCTTATTTCATTCCACAACAAAGTTGATTGTTCTATGTAGAAGCAATCGAAGAACTACGTCTGTTTCAGTCTTCCCTTCGATTTCAAAAATATTATTCAGGGAGTATATGGTCAATAACTACCTAATTCTTTGAAATAGAATGTGGAACTAACTGTCATTCAAGGGTTTACCTGAAACAGAGATGTATAAATTGACTCTTAGTGTTTTAAGTAAGCATTGAACATAAACGAATTTCATGACGCCCATACAAATTCAATATTGTCATTCTTTGTGAATGTCCTTTTCCTACTAGAAGCTAAAATGTTTCACGTTTATCATCTTCAGTATCAATAAATGCGATTGGCATACCAATCCTATCATGAATTTTCATTATGCTTGACGAAGGTTGCTGCAAACAAGCAACGCTTGGATTACTTACTGAAATATTAAGGGTATTTTGGACTGGCCTTGAGCTAAAGAGCTCCGATTCCCGTACATGAAAAATGGGTAATGAAACGATGATGTGCTATTTTTGAAAACTGTTGTGTTGGTTATCAAATAAGTTTGTCGTTTTTAAAAAAAACTGGGAACCTATATTTTTCCTGTCCATTTCTTACTGGGATGTGTAAGAACTGTGATATCGTGTCAGAAATAGCTAGTTTTATAGAATTGAAGTGGTGTACACTTTAGCGGGTACACTCAAGGGGTCAACAAAGTGTTTAGCCGATTTCTTCTCCTAAAACATTCGACACAGTCAGAAGATGATTTGACTTCGTCTTCTTCGTAGTAAACAATAATTGGTCACTACCAAGGACTGTATATAACATAGGATAGCCAGATATTTATACCAGCAACGTTGTCGTGCGTGAACCGCGTCCCCACCACTTTATAACATCACCGCGGACCCGTAGCCCTTGGAATATCGCGGTGTGTGACTGTGAACGCGATGAGACACGTTGTTAAGTGACGGTTTTTGTGTTTATACTTCTTCGTGCATCTAATAAATGAAAGAATTTTTTTACAATAAACATGCCAGGACGTCGTTGCGCTGTTTTTTGGTTGTAACAACTGCCGTGTGTCCACAAAACTTACCGGAAAAGACATTGTTTACCACAACTTTCCTAAAGCAAATGATTTCGTATCGGGTACTGTACGAAAAGAATGGATAAGACGCTGCAAAAGAGCGGATAAATGGAATCCTGATACCAGTCAAATTTGTTCCGTTCATTTAATAGCAATGATTACGAAAGAGACCTGAGAAACGAATAATTGGGATTGCCTGTGAGGAAACTGCATAAAAAAAGTGCTGTACCTAGTTTAAATCTGCCCCAAACCTGTACAACATATGTACCAGAAAATTCATCGCGAGAGGCAAGGTATTTAAAAAAGGAAAAGGTGACACGTCACAAAGAAGAAATGGATAAGATTTTCGAAAAGGAGCCAGAAGCTACTTCAGTCGACCTGAACCTTACCATTTCAAGTGAACCATCCTCATTAGCAGGTTCATCTCACATCATCAGCAACGCTTTGATTGCATCAGAAAATAATATATCCATTCAGTGTGAAAAGCTCCGCGAAAATTACTCTGAATTATGCAAAAAAATGGAAAGTATGAAGCGAAGATGGAATTAAAAAAACAGCTTGTTTATTATAAAATGAAAAGTAAGAAAAAAAATCTCCTCAGAAAGAAGAGGCCCTGAATGCATTGAAAAAACTTTTGACAGATAATCAAATTGCCATTCTTCTGAACGAAAAGAAACGCGTGAATTGGACCACAGAAGAGATTGCTGTTGCTTTAACTCTTCGTTATCTTAGCAGAAAATGTTATGTATTTTTGCGAACTAAATTTTCCTTCACCAGCATTGTCCACTTTAAGGAGTTGGGCATCAAAAATTACTATAAAGCATAGTAATAGGTATGTAAATGTAGTTAACTTCTTTATTACAATTTATTTTTCAATAACAAAGAACGTATGTTGAAGTAAGCACCCATTAAGAATTTTATTTAATTGTTTTTTCTAATGTAGTTGTTCTATTTTCGTGAATAAAGTTTGTACTTTCTTTTAAAAACTTTACTACATTAATTTCTCAATTTGTATTGATTAAATGAACGAAAAATGTCCGAAAAGTGAAACAAAAACTATAAAATGTAATATTCGCTCCGTATGTGTAATGGAGAACGCTTCGAGATCGGTCCGCGGTGACGTCACCGAGCGCTACTCGACTGGCGAAAATCTGTAGTCATCCAGCTATCCTATCTTATATACAGTCCTTGGGTCACTACCCAACGTAGAAGGTTAAAAACGAGCACATTTTAAATGATTGTGAATAAAATATGTTTTTATTTCTAACATATCGCTTCTGTCATCAATATCAACCCGATGAACTTGACAAAAGAGAAAATAAAACTTACAATCACTCCACTCTCAATTCCACTGTATGGATATTCGATCAATAGATTCATATTCCGATAACCAACCAATTTTTATTCAGTCAATTCCGCAAGTTTATCCCGTCTTGCTGTTCTGTTCAAGGAATACACTTTAGTGCAATCCATCCATCTCTTTCGAATCTCGAACCGTTGCTTTTCACCTTGCTATACATACATATTCGAAATATTGGTATTAATACAGGTAATAGAGGATTTTGTTTTGCAAAATTAGGCAGGAGTTATTTTATTGCATGGATAGCTGCATTCTGACGTACTTAACCTAAAAACACAAAATACTTACAAAAATGGCGAACGGAAGTGCCGCCATTTTGTGTAAAACCGTTTGGGCCTGTATCCCCGTAACCGTGCACTTTAGGCCCACAATTATCAGGACCTTTTTTTATAGATAATTGAATTACCTATCTTTTTCATTCGATAAATTTTTTTATAGCAATTACCGTTCACGACTTATATTATTATTACTTTTTCTTTATTATCTTTTTTACCGATTTCTCTTTGAATAATTGTTAAAACAATACATTGTTTATGATAAAACTTTTGAATCGATTAATTTTCTACAACTTCTATTCGAAACTTTTTTCTCTTAAGTTAATATGTTTGAAGTTACAACGCGTTCAATGTTGTACTACCGAGTACAAGGTTATTTAGAACGAAGTATGCATAGCGTAATGATGTAGCGAATCCAATACATAATAAAAAAAATATGAATTTTTTTATTTTTTTTTATTTAATGAATAATTAATAATTCAAGTTCTTACCTGCAGGAAATAGCGAATACCCATTGAAATTTTTTCTTTGTATTTTCTCTTATACAATCAAATATAACTATAAATAATTTAAAAACTACTGCCATAATTAAACACGCAAATGAAAAAATGGAATATTTATTGAAGAATATATGTGAAATTTATTTTTACAAATGTACACCAAAATAAATCATATGTCTTCTCTGACTCTTTGGCGTTTCGATGGTGGTGAATTTTCGATGTTGGTTACATTCTCCTCTTCCTCTTCGTTATCTTCGTCAGTGGCATATAGAGATTGTAACGCCTCTATTAATTTGTAGTTAGAATCATCACCAATATCTTCATCGATGTTGCAAAATTCTGTATTGTTGGCGATTACTTTCAGCTGATTAGTGCACGTTTCCTCTGTGAAGTTCTCACAGATTACCGTACAGTCCAATCCTGCTTTTCGGCACCCACAGGTTCTGCCACAGCCAGTTCTGCATTTGCATGAAATGCACTCTAGTTGATCTCCCAGATACAAGACGATTGAAATTAACGCGTTGTTACTTCGAAAATATCAACTTTAGAGAAAAAAGTTTTGAATGAAAGTTGTAGGAAATTTATAGATTTGAAAGTTTTATTGAACACAATTTATTGTTTGAACAATTATTTAAAGAGATATCGGTAAAAAAGTGAATAAACAAAAAGTAATAATAATATAAGTCGTGAACGGTGAGTGCTACGAAAAAAATTATCGAATAAAATAGATAGGAAATTTAATTATCTATCAAAAAGGTCCTCATAATTGTGGGCCTAAAGTGCACGGTTACAGAGATACAGGCCCAAACGGTTTTTTACAAAATGGCGGCACTTCCGTTCGCCATTTTTGTAAGTATTTTGTGTTTTTAGGTTAAGTACGTCAGACTGCAACTATCTATGAAATGAAATAACTCCTGCCTAATTATGCATTATGGACACGAGTAGCTGGCTCCCTATTACCTGTACTATATAAATATAATAAATTATGACGGTGACCAAAACCTTGTTCGACTTGTTTATAGGAAAATACGTTGTGTAATGGCGTGCAATTCCAAGATAAGAATACAGGTCGCGAAAGCAGGATGTTATAGTATGGTAACGAATCATGCAGAACATTTCTCTGCTGAAAGATATATATGCAGAACCTTATGTTTCTCTAGGGAATTTGATTTTATATTGGAAATTCTTTCACGAATTGTTTCCCTATTACGATACATCAGATGTACCATATATCAGATGTATTTTTCAAAATCAGGTAGAACGTATTTTGCTGACTGATATACTGAACCTTATGTTCCACCAGCGACTTTTATTCCACATTAATTTTTTTTCACAGATTGTACCCCTATAATCTAGTCTATACATTAGACGTCTTTTTCAAAATCAGGTAGAACGTTTTTTGCTGACTGATAAGCTGAACCTTATGTTTCACTAGCGATTTCGATTCCACATTTGAAATCATTTCACATTACGGTACACCAGATAGATGTCTTGTTTCAAAATCAGATAGAACGCTTTTTTGTTGACAGATTTACTGAATCTCATGCTTCACTAGCGACTGCCATTCCATATTCGAAATTCTTTAACGGATTGTACCCCTATTACGATACTTCAGATGTCTAGTTTCAAAATCAGGTACATTGTTTTTCGCTGACAGATATGTTGAACCCTATTTTTCACTAGCGACTTCGAATCCAATTTAAAAGTCTTCCACATATTGTACCCCTATAACGATTAGTCAGATGTCTTGTTTCAGAATAAGGTGGACACTTTTTGCTGACAGATAATGCTTAACATTATGTTCCACCAGCCACTATTCCATATTTGGATTTTTTTTCACAGATTGCACCCCTATTACGATACATCCAGATATCTCATTCCAAAATCAGTTAGAACGGTTTTTGCTGACAGATATGCTGAAGAAAGAATGTAGGCTTTCACGGCCGATGTTGATACATCGTAAGTATTTCGGGCTTGAGGGCCGTGTCTGCTGCTGAAGATGCAGCCGAAAGCTCCAGAACTCAAAATTCCAGGACACGGCCCCAAGCCCGAAAAAATTGCGAGAGAATTGGCCGAACTGTACATTCCAATTTTTAATAGAATATTCTTCACTGTTATGTTCGATGGCTTATTGGAGAACGTATTGCCAAAAAAGTTCGATATTCGAATTATATTCGGCCTGTTTCTACTAAAAATTTTTGTCATGATCAATTATTGGAATTTCAAAATCTGAAGCAATGGATTGCCTTTCAAAATTCCCAATCACAGAACACAGAAAGAAAGCGCTTGCTTATTTTGTTCCAGTTAGGAGTGAATATACTGAATCGTTGACTTCTTATGATGGTGTCAATTGACTTTGACGTTTATTCGACACGTAATGCATAACTTTCAAATTTACCTCGAAGAAATAATTTTTTGGGAGTTATGAGCTGTTTTGTATTTAAAGAATAACCCAGTGATTTTCTATACTTGGATCGAGTGAGTCAAACCGACAAACTATAGAAATCACTTCGGAATCAAATTCTCAACCCATATTTTGTATTTAAAGTACAGTTTACTTCAGAATTCATGCTGCCACCATTGGAAGAAGACTCACATAATGCTCTGATTTTTCTAGAAATTCCAGGTGAGTTACAGAAAATAATGTTCTCTTTTCAACTGCCCCATATAATGTGAGTCGTCTAAGGGTATGTGACGCCATGTATTCTGGAGAAAACTGCTTTCCACACAAGAGATATGTTGTAATGAGTAGCGAGATAAGTTTTTATTATTGGTTGGTCGATAATACAGTATTCTGTAGTTTCTACAGTTTTCTCCAATCCATTCAATTCTATTGAATATTTTGAGTCAACAACCGCCGTCGGAATGTGAGGCAATACTTTTGAGTTTCTACAAGTATGCTGTTGCCTATCTAAACTTGTTTCTGTAATCTGTGTTCCAAATTCAACTTCAAAATGTATCTACCTAATCCTTCTACCACACCCCGATTTTTTCATTCGGAAGTCCCTTTATTTCTATTGCCCATTCACTGGTTCGAACGCACGGCCATTATAACGTGTCTAAAGAATTCAGAGGAAAAGAAGTATTCTTGGAATTTTTCCATAACAGGAAATATGAGTCGTGAGATAAAACACGACAATTGAATTCGGAAGCGTGCATTCACCAGCATGTTCTTCTGAACAGATAGTTGGGTTTTATTTTCGTTACTTTGAATTGAGGCATTCATCTCATACACCTCTTTATGTAAGGATAAGTTTAACTTTCAGCGAGATTTTTGCAGGACGATCTTATTAAATTGTGAGGGATCGAAAATGACTGATATCATTCCCAAATGAAGAGAAATCAACCCATTTTTTGAGACCATTCAGACTTTCCGTTTGACGCAAAACTTCATTATTGAAATATTTATATGATTATTTTGCAAGAAGAATATTCTTGGAACCGAATACCTAGGATTCTACTGAAACACTCTTTAGTCATGTTTGCCCCCTTTCCATAATTTCAAAATGGGACATTTTTGACAGAAACTCTCAATATTCGTTTTACTTGAATATATCATCGGAAGGATTTCTGAATAGTCTGAAACCAACATAACAAGCGATGATTTTATCAAGGACGAGAAAAACATATGTGAATATCAGTTCGTTATATATTCGCTTGTATTGAAATTTCCTCGATAATTCTCGTTCAACTTTGGAATGTCAATATAACAATATATACCAGAATAGATGTTTATCTCGTATATGTTCACCTATTATATTATCAGCCTTTAATAAAATCAGATTTCAAACCAGCAGAGTGAAGAGTAGCATTTCTTAATCAGACATCAAATATTAAATTCATATTGTTGAATCATTTTAGTGAAAATTTCGCTAAAATTACAAACTGTCTCAAACGAATAAGGAGGTACTTACACAAAATCTAAGAAAGAAAGCTGGAGAAAGATATGAAAGATTATGGATCTTTCCATTCAGCTTCGTATTTGCTTCTTTTTTACAGAAACGAAACACGTGTCAATTCTGTGTTTTGACACGGAATTTGAATTTTCCTGCAATTGGAATGATCTGTTGATGTTGAGAACAAGATAATGTTCAGATGAAGGGTCAGATTATCGTTAACTGAACTTCGAATAGTCCTATCTTAGGATATTCCACCCTTTCATATAATATATTACCGGAAGTTTCAGTAATCACTACATCGCATATCGATTTGCCAAATCTCCCGTGAATAACTTAATGACGTCACGAAATGGATTAGTAATCCGGCACAAAGCACCGTGTAACACCCTTTGAAATTGATGTACGTCAATTACCAGACAGGCTTGATTATTTCAATATTATAACATATTCAACAGATCTCTACCCGAAAATGGAAATTGCACTCACGTGCTTCAATGAGATGTGTTTCAAAGACCGGTGTGGTAACAGTGGGCTTTCAGAGTGATCCAAAGTGGTATTTTGGAAAGTATCAAAGCTGAAATATTCGGATATCTAGTAATTCTTTGGAATGGATTCCATTCTGGCCGGGAGTTGGTTATTATGCTTCAGTGACTAAAGGACGCGATTATATTTCAAACTAGGTAAATGAGAATGAGATTTAGGAAATAGGAAAGTGTGTCGAACCTCGTAAGCCTATGTTAGGGACTTTACATTAGAATCAGTGCTCAGTACAGCCCTGTACACTATCTGTTATTATATAAGGATGATACACATCTTTCTTTAGGTTGAGGATATTTTAGGTGAGTCAGTCTTAAACTGGCATTGTTCTGGAGTGGATCAATAAATATTGTGTTAAGTGTGAAGTGCAGTGTTTAATATTGTGGCTAGCCAGTGGGGCCTTCCTAACATCTCAGAAGTGGGATACACATCGGTTTTTTTTGTCTCTTTCGCTCCACACTCAACGTTTGAACATGGCAGGACGGCGATCAAAAAAACGCCGTAAAAGGTCGAGTTCCTCAGAATCTTCATCAAGTTCTGAAGTTCTTTCTAGTAGCAGTGAACCTGAACGACGAGCACATAAAAAAAAAATTGGGCAACCGTAAAGGTCGAAGGCCCAGGGTAAGGAGCACCTATTTTGATTTTTGTGAACGAGGTGAGCCGAAAAATGTTTCTACAATTCCGGAGTTTGACCCAAAGTCTGATTCGGGTAGAGATTGGTTAAACATTGTGGATCAACATGCAACATGTTTTAAATGGGACGATAATACAACAAAAACTATTGCTTCGAGTAAACTTAGGAATACTGTATCACAATTGTTTCAAACGTATATTCAAACGGAAATCGGTTGGGCGAATTATTCATGGGTTAAATGGAAAAGAATTCTTTCTACCACATTTCAGTCAGTTAGGAATACTCATAATTTTTTTTATGGAAGTTGCGAATCACAAGTCATTAGAGGGGGAATCATTGTACAGTTTTCATTTTGATCACTTAGCTAAAATAGAAGCATTAAAAGCGAATTTTTCCGACGCTGACAAAGTTTCTCTCATCTTCGGCGCAATCGCAGATGACACGGTTGCGTCGGCTGTGAGAGCAGCTAATATTACGGATCTCAATCATCTAGCAAGTTATTTGAGGGACAGAACATATGCTGAGGCAGGACCCAGTCACAATCGAATAGGTAACAATACTTCAAATACCAAACTAGAACATTCAACCTGCTGAGAAGCATGATAAGTATTTAAAAATACAAAACAATCAAATTAAATGTTTTTATTGCAATAAACGGGAACACGAATGAAGTGAGTGTAGAAGTTATAATAATAAGAAATGCAATTATTGCCATAGAAAAGGTCAAATCGAAGCAAATTGTTACTCACAAAAAAGACAGACCGAGGTAAAATTAGAGAAGTTCAGAGAAAAACCGCAAAAAAATTAATGTCATTGAGAGCTCTACTGAAGATAAATTCTATAGAAACATTAAGATCAATGACCCTTCCCTTTTGGCATTTCTTGATTTTGATAGTGACTGTGTAGCCTCTTCTCTCAAATAACTTGAAGGTATTAAAGATTTCTTGATGAAAATTCAACTATGCCACTCTAAAGTTATTGCACGTACAGGTTGGCACAAAGTTAAAAACCAATAGTCAGAAAGTTGGTGTCTGAATTGTTAGCAGCAGGAATAATTCGCGAAAGCAGTTCTCCGTTTGCCAGCCCAATTCTATTAGTTGATAAGAAAAACAATGAAAAACGTTTGTGTGTCGACTATAGAGAGCTTAACAAAATCAATGACAAAGAAAAATCTCCACTTGCTTGTGTAGAAGATCTAATAAATGGACTAAATGAATGCCGATTTTTCAGAAGGCAGAAAACATTGAAACGTTACAAAAAGTCCTCCAAATCTTAAGGGAAAATCGTTTAACGTAAAATTCAGACAAATGTTCATTTCTACAAAGCAGTATACTGTTTCTAGGCTATGAGGTTGGTGAATCAGGGATTCGTCCCGGTAACAATAAAATAAGAGCTGTACAAAATTTTCCTATTCCACAAAACATTCATCAGTTACGACAGTTCTTGGGTTTGGTGAGTTACTTAAAAAAAATTCATCAATAAATTTGCACAAACAAGCGAGAGCGAGAAAAGATTCCATTCATTCGAGTTAGAGTTGTTGGCAATAGTGTCTGTACTGCAAAAGTTTCGACATTATTTATTGGGTATCGAATTTATTATTAGAACTGACTGTAATGCAGTTCGGGGAACAATTGAAAAAAAATATATAAATCCACGCATTGGCAGATGGGTCCCCTCATTACAAGAATATAATTTTCAAATTATTCACAAATCAGGAAATCAAATGAGTCACGTGGATGCTTTGAGTGGTAACCCATGCGTAAGCAGTGAAAATATACAACCAGATAGCATTATGAAAATATCTGAAGGTGATTGGTTGACGGCTGTTCAAGCCAAAGACCCTGAAATTGTGAAAATTAAAGAAAATTTGAAATCAGGTGATGTGGGTAGAGATATCATTTATAATTATGATTTAAGGGCAGAGCGAGTTTTTTTAAGCTCACTGAGTATGGTCGGCGCTGGCTTGTTCCGAAAAACTGTCGTTGACAGATAGTAAAAGCCAACCACGATGATTTGGGACATTTCTCGGTAGAAAAAACTCTTCATAGATTGCAAGAACGATATTGGTTTCCTCAGATGCGGCATTTTGTAAAAAAGTATATTAAATCATGCCTATATTGCCAATATCATAAAGTGCCCGCAGGGAAAAAGCCGGGATTTTTATTTTCCAATCGTAAATGCCCTCGTCCTTGTCATACTATCCATGTTGATCATGTTGGTCCATTTATTGAGAGAAGAAATGGCAACAAATACATATTTGTTATGGTTGACTCGTTCACAAGATTCACAATTGTGAGTGCCCTTCCCAATACCAAGACTTCACCGGTTCTGAATGAATTGCGTAAGTTGGTCGCTATTTTTGAAGTGCCACGCACATGATATCGGACGCAGGCAAAGCGTTTTCATCCAACAAATTAAAAAAAAAAATGCGAAGAACAAGGTATTCGCCATTATCAGGGTTCTATAGCGGTGCCTCGCGCAAATGGTCAGGTGGAACGATACAGCAGGACTATTGTGGACGCTGCCGCAACAGTAGGTTCAGGTCTGAAGGAAGAAGATTGGGACAAAGATGTGTCCAAAATTCAGTTGGCAATCGATAGTACATTTGATAGGACAGTACAAGCTGCTCCGGGTGAAGTTTCAATCGGATTTCGGTTGAACTTGGGGAGTGACCGATATGTGGCTCATGTCCGCGAGCCCCCAACGATTGACGTAGCCAAACTGAGGCAGGATGTTGCAAAAAGATTGGAGGAAAATCGAGAAAGGCAGAATAAAGCTTTCAATATGAGACGAAAAGTAGCTCCGATTTATAAAATAGGCGATTTGGTGCTCGTAAAAGTAACTAGTTTCAAAACTGACGGAAACAGTAAGAAATTAGTCGAAAAATACAAAGGACCTTTCGAAATGGAGGAAAATTCAGGAAATGATAGATATAAGGTACGAGAAGAATTAGGGTCGGAAAGATGCCTGAACGCAAACCTCTATGGGGAAGTTATTGGTGTGGAAAATCTCAAACCGTTCACAGTGAGAGACGACAATTAGTAAGTGGAAATCCAGTCATAATTCAGGGATTAAACTGAATTTATGATTAGGAGCGAAAGTTGGGGATTAAACCAACCGAAAGAATAACTTAGGGATTAAACTAAGTTATGAAAAGTAATCCATCATAATTTAGGGATTAAACTAAATTTATAATTAGGAGTGAAAGTTGGGGATTTAACCAACCGAAAAGAATAACTTAGGGATTAAACTTAGTTATGAAAAGTAACCCATCATAATTTAGGTATCAAACTAAATTTATGATCAGGAGTGAAAGTTGGGGATTAAATCAACCGAAAATAATAACTTAGGGATCAAACTGAGTTATGAAAAAAAAAAAAAATACATAGTTTAGGGATCGAACTAAATTCATGATTGTAAGTTGAAGTTAGCTAGGTACCTAGGACTTGTCCTTGACCGAAAGCTGTTATGGAGAGAAAATATAGAGGAAAGGTTGAAAAAGGCGACAGTTGCGCTATACACCTGCAAAAGAACCATTGGCAACCAATGGGGGTTGAGACCCAACATTGTCCACTGGTTATATACGGCGGTCGTAAGACCCACACTCATGTATGGATCACTAGTATGGGGGCCAGCCTTATGTAAAGAGGTCAACCGAAAAAGGGTGGGAAAGGTACAGCGATTAGCTGCCACTCTTACGACGGGGTGTCTTAGGACAACTCTTACTAAAGCCCTGGAAATGATCCTACATGACTGACTCCATTAGACCTATATGGAAAGGAGTGCGCTGCTAGCATTGCTCTCAGACTCAATGCAATCTCACCATGGCCTAAGGAACTCCATTGGAAACGCGATTGCGGCCATCACTGGACACTGGCTTGGAGGATGCCATGCCGCACGTGTGGGAATCCTACAACGGAATGACTTCTGTAGAAGCTGTCAAGACGAGGAGGAGGAAGAGACGATGATCCACTTACTCTGTCACTGCCCTGCCCTATCCAGGAAAAGATTTTCTGTTCTGGGTCAGCCCTACTTTGAAAACCTATCCGATCTCCAGTCGATTGGTATCAAAAACCTTATGCTGTTTATCAACAGCAGCTACTGGTTCCCACGGTAGTGGAGGGGGTGGTAACCACCCCTAACGGCATCACAACGGGCTTTTGGCCTATGTGGGTTCCATCCCGGACCACCGTGCTAACCTAACCTAACCTAGTTGAAGTTGGGGATCAAACCAACGGACACAAATAACTAAGGGATCAAACTGAGTTATGGCACATTCACACATATACAAAATATCGTACACATAGGTGTTCATCGAAATGTTCTGTTTCAGAATATCCTGATGGGTGTTTGCATCCATTTGAGGTCAAATGGAGTAACAGGATGGCCGAATGTTAGGGACTTTACATTAGAATCAGTGCTCAGTACAGCCCTGTACACTATCTGTTATTATATAAGGATGATACACATCTTTCTTTAGGTTGAGGATATTTTAGGTGAGTCAGTCTTAAACTGACATTGTTCTGGAGTGGATCAATAAATATTGTGTTGAGTGTGAAGTGCAGTGTTTAATATTGTGGCTAGCCAGTGGAGCCTTCTTAACACCTAGGACTGTATGAAATCTGTGAGCCTTGTGTGCATATGATAATGGTAACTTGATTCATTAGGAGCACGTTTTAGCGACGAGATTGATGTTTTTTTGAACTAATAATATACTCCGATGAATCTGACGATCGGTTAGTCGTGCAAGCTGAGTCTTACTCACTGCCGATTCACGGTTCATTGAGCCTCTGAATTGTACCCAAGGAAGAAGAGTTTCGGGCCCGTCTGGAGAGCTATAGGTTGCTACTAAGATGCCTAGGAAACCCTGGTGTATCTAGTGATTCGATATTGTTTAGAATTTCTCGGCGAAAAACAATCGACGATTACAAAAGCTTTCTAATTTTTGTATAGGGGGCGTTATATGAGCATTTTCGAAAATCTGTCAAATGTCGGTTTTGTCAGATTGACGCAACTTTGAGGTTTATTGTTGTCAATGAAAACTGAAATTATTTTTTCGCACTCAACAGTGTTTAAAAGTCTATGTAAGTTGAATAAGTTTTGAAGTTACTACAAGTTCTTTTTCACGATGTGTAGAAGATTTCGTATTTTGTGTGGTCAGTCTAAATCTGGGGATCCAAATATTCTTCCTTAGTACCTAAGGTAAGTACAAAACAAATCGCCCCAAAATAATAAAATGAATGTGAAGTTGTAGCTGATTTTATTCGTTTCAGCTTGAGCGAAAGTCTTATATCGAGGAGGAAATATCTGTAGCTCTTATCAATGAGATATTTGAAAACAAAGTTTTGTTTAAATAAAGGAAATATCGATGTGATACGTATTTTGAACCGTTGCATAACTGATGTGTGCATCCCCAATTCCAAGACAGTCTATCATTTTCAATACACTAGCATGAACTTTGTCGTACATTCTCAGGTGAATGGGCAAAGTAAATTTTCTCGGAATCAAAGTCTAGTTTTACAAACTGATATAAAAACAATAAAAACTTGTAGAGGTAGCAAGTGACAGTATTGACAGGTTGTTAACGGTAGGTTTCCATGTTACATGCACGTTTTCTGAAACGCATTTGATTGGCTGTCAAAATCTCAGAAGGCAAATAATAAACAGTGGTAGAATATTCGGTTTCACATTTCTCTCTACTGAAAATTAAGCTTCATATGGTATATGACTGATCACCATCTACAATAGCGATCTGAAGCTTTTGCGATCTCAGAAATCAAGCAATCGGTTTCCGCCAAGTTTATCCCAAAATTATTCAGGTATAAGTAGATACACCAGGGTTTCCTAGGCATCTTAGTTGCTACAATATACCTGATAAGCTATCAAGTGAACATGTTATGTTCGTTGCCTAGATATCAATCTAATCAGATGTCTTGTTTATATCGGTTACATCAACAGACTCCCTTGTATTGTAGGCTGATTGGGTTCCTTTGCAGATGAAATGGCAAGTTGATAACCAAATATCAGTAAGTTGCCCCGGCGTACAGTTCATTCTCGTGTTGAATTCCGAACTCATTGTAGCAAACTATTTGATTTTTCGTGTGATTTCGAGACGAGGAAAGTGAAGGAATAACCTTTATATCCTCATTTGATTATTCGATTTTGCAAAAATGTTACATGATAAGATATCAAGCGAACATGTTATCTTCGTTGCCTACATACCAATCTATTGAGATGATGACTTCGAGTAATATCGGTTACACACAACATACTCCTTCTGTTGTAGGCTTATTGGGTTCCTCTACAGATGAAATGGCAAGTTTGCTACCAACATATCATGAAGTTGTTCCGAAGTACAGTTTATTATCGTGTTAAATCTCATGGTAACAAATTATTAGATTTTTCGTGTGATTACAAGACTGGAACTTCAAAGGAATAATCTTGTATATTCTTATTCAGCTTCTCGATTTTCAAAAATGGTACATTAAGTCGTACCAGGACAAATCGAATATTTTTCAATTTTCAACCGACGACAGAGGTAAGCGATTATAAAAATGGTAGTAGTTCTTTTAACAGGTCCTGATCATTCATATTATTTATATGGTTGTATAGATAATTGGAAAATCTTTCCATGTATCGCGTAATTCAAATTTCTCATTCAATTTGTATGATTCAAATTCATTATTCAGTGAAGATTATATTCTCAACAACGAGGTATTCAGTCACTCCAGCGTAGAAATCCGGAGTGTATGTAAACGACGCATCTAAAAGAGCAACCAGCTTCGAGTCGACGAACAAGAACCTTGTGCCAATACATCCATTTCCAGCTGAAACCTATCAGCGCGCCATATTAGTAGCATCTCCTGCCCCCACAATGAGGGATTTGGGTCTTTATTACCGACCCCCCGAGATGTTGTAATTCAATCGGAAATTTTATCACTATTGCTTTCCTGAAATATTATCAGCCGTCTTTTCTTTGGCATTTCCATCACAATTTGTTGATCCGACTGAAGTAAAGTTTTCCCACCCCTTTTTTGTGATGTTAGAAACTCAGTGTCAGAGCTTTATTGCGCGTAAACTGCGTTCAGTTTGGTGTTTGAGTGATTTGATCTATATATTAAAAAGTTTCACTTGTATCCCGGAGGTTATACTTTATTCTGCTATAGATTTGTATTAAGTCACCGCGTATTTTTGTAAAGTTGTTGAAAATATATTCATAGTTCTTCGAAACCCAATGAAATATTTGATAGTATATTAAACACCGAGGTGGGAAGTGATTCATTCCTGTCGTGAGATCAGTTAGTTAACCGAGACGCAAAGCGTCGAGGTTGGCTATGATCTCGAGACAGGAATGAAACTTCCTACCAAGGTTTGTATACTATTTTATTTACAACCATCATATTTCGATTAATATTAATGAATCTCTGTTTCATTTTTAACATATTTTAAATATTACCTTCAACGACAAATTACCAAAAACGCGGTTTTCTCAGAATAATCAAGTAGATATATTGTTACCGTGACTACGGGGTCACCAATATAAATAAATGTATGATAAAGTCTAGAATAGATGAAATGAGGGCGGGAAGTAGAGGTGTGTAATGTGACACTTCCCAACCTTCAATGACCTTAGTAATGACAGCATTACATATATGGTTGCAAATGAAACACAATTTATACTTTTTCATTAACACGTGCTCGCTAACGATAGGAAAGAATCATTAATTGAAAATATATGTAAACAACAACTTGATATAATGTTACTGGCCTGTTTAGGGAGTACAAAGAGAACGAAAAACGACTGCGCTATAGGTAATGACTTGTGAATTGTGATTCTGAATTGTGGCTTCAATTCATTTTTGTAAATTGAATTCACTAAAATAATTCAGAAGTCACAATTCACTGAAAAAAAGAGCAACTCTCAATTCGCAATTCAATTCTCTCAAAATGAATTGAAGTCAATTAATTCATTGAAAATTCATTTGAAACGGATTGATCTCACAATTCTTCCCAACTCTGCTGATTAGATTGGTATTAAGATGGGGATTGACGAATGACCGTTGGAAATAAATTTTGGAGTTCCAAAGATCGCCACCCTCAGCGCGACCAGTCCGTTTGACGAATTTTTCAAATGGCGAGTAATTGTCGGAATCTATATTAGAAAGTAATTCCTCCGTTCACGAGAGGTCGCTGATAGCTGATCATATACATACGGCCCAAATAAACTCGATTTCAGAAGCAGTAAACAACAAAAAATCGAAGTAATAATTTTGTGTGAAACGTGAATCCCTTGCGTGAACGGTAGAAGGCATGATAAACAGTATTACAACAATATTAGCTTCTGTGCTGTTTGTCGTGGGTAAAAAATATTATTAGAGTTCTGAAAAATTTATTTTGTATAGCTGATAAAAAATCATTTATCATTTCGTTTCTTTTTTGTTTTCGGATATAACGTGAACTGTAGATCGACTGTTAGTATATGAACCGTATAGAAGGGAACGATAACTTCCGGACTTCCGGTCGGCGTCTTTGACGTAACAAGTACAAATTATATTTTTTGCTAGCGTGTAGGGTGTCGGCTGACTATTCTGCTATCACTCGGCTCTCGCGGAGAATCAATTTGTGTTCACGTTTTCTTTACGGTGGTAAAGGTAATATTCGTGCAGGCTGATGATAGATGATAACATTGTACCTTTTTCTTCATAGATATAATAAAATTTTTATTAATTAACTCGCTTATATTAATTAGCTTGACTTGAACTAACAATGTAATAAAATCTTTGACATCTAATTTGAAATAATTTGACAATCCTGAAAACTATCTTTACCAGGTGTTTGCACTTGAAAAAGAATTCGCCTAGAAATTTTGAGAACGGAAACAGATTTAGTTTCCGATACGTTAACAGATAAGTATTTTCATATATATCAGTTCTTATTATTTTTTTGATAGGCAAAGTTTGAGTTATACGAAAAGTTGCTGACTAATTGGACTTGTTCTATCCAGAAAGAACTGTTTTTCAATAGCCGCAGCAACTTTTCGGGGTAGATTGAAAATCTGCAATATTACATGATCGCTTCAACTATAGGAAAGCATACAAATCCATAGTGCTACCGGTATGATTGGTGTATTCTATCAAAAGATCTCAGCTACCATTATTGGCGTGAAGGCAACTAACAAAAGCATATTGCAGTCAACCAAAAAATTTCTGCCGAGGATCAAACCGGCAGTAATTGAAAATTTCGATCATGGATGTAGTCATGTTATGTCATTATCTTTGTATGTACAATTTCCATGGCATATTTTGTAAGCAGTAACTGATGAAGCACGAACAAAGATTCTCCAAACTATATTTCGTTAAGAATTTCAATCTATTCGCAGACCTCATCGATGCAAGTTCCAACTAAAAAGAACCGAAACAGAAGAAAAAACAATGTTGATTTCAGCTTACAAAAAGGCAGGGATAGGCAACATTCCCCTACTCAAGTTGTGCCTGACTGTTCAGCACCCTAAGACTTTTGCAAACGGCGGCGTTTTGAACAAACCCCTGGCAAATGTTCATGGCACCCCTCAGTTATTTTTTTGTGCAATTTGAAAGTAGAGTTGCTGTCCGAATGAATATTTGTTCTGTCCCAAGGTATTTGCAGAGTTCGTGATATATAATATTCTATGGAAGATGATTCAAAAGTATTATTAGTGATAGAACAGAATTTACATTTTGTATCGGTCGCGTGAATTGCTTTATTTTCTCTGTCACTTGACTTTCACTGTAGTTGCTAATATATATTCGAGATAATTTTCTGTATATCCAACGGGTCCACCGATCAACTCCAGCAATTTCCTCTGATTACTCTCTAACTCAATATCTTCTCACATATACCGGATGACGCGAAACCAATTCATCTTGTATCTTTGTTGTTATTTTGAGGTTATTTTTCAAATTCGGTAATTTTATTTGATGTCATAATTGCACAATTTAAGTATCAATAGAATGATCCACAATGATATTTCACAATTATACTCTCAATTCACAATCTGCTGTTGTACCTAGTTGATATCTTATTCAATTCAATTTTATTATCCCAAGAAACAATACGTTTATGAATAGGGACTAAAACACACATTAAATTAAATTTTCAAAAGTATAAAAGGAAAAAAAATCCATACTTCAACGAAATTAAATATTTGTGTGCAGTCAAAATGAAATGGCTTTCAAAACTGATGAATACCAATGAAGGTAAAAAAAACATATAACTGTTGACTACATGCAAAATATATTATTCATTAGCTGATTAAAATTGTTTGAATTTCTGCTTAAATTTCATTGTTGAGCAAAATGCTTTGTTTCTGGAATTGAGTTATACATTATGATGTCATCATGGTAAATTGACTCTTTCCCGAAATCTGATTGTGTTTTATTTGTTGCTAGTAATTTTGTTTGTTTTGTGGAGTAATTATGGATATCAGCAATTTGAGTAAAAATAATATTTGACTTCTTACTATTATTCTTGATAGAATGGATGAAACAGCTAATTTTGAGTTTATGGAGAGTTTCAAAGTCATAAATTGTGCGGTTTGTATAAATTTATTGTTGATTTTAGATAAGGTAATTTATAAATACATTTAATTGTTTTGTTTTGTGAAGTTTTCAAAGGTTTGATAATAGATTTATTCGCTGTCCCCCAAATGGAGATGAGATAATGCAATTGTGAATAGATTGGGCTGAAATATATATTTTTCAATAATGTGAGAGATATGTAGTTTCTGATTCTGTAGAAAATTCCAATGAGAGGAGATATTTTCATTCTAATTCTTTCAAAATGTTTTCGCTATGACATGAACATCACTTTTTGTATTCCCCTGCTAACGAAACATCTTTATGAAAGTTGCTACTGAAAATTGAATAATAGTAAGTAACGATAATTCATGGCCAAACTTTTCACACAATAGTTTTAGATCAGATGTAGATCAGATATTTTCAAAATTCAATTCTTCTTCATTTTTCAACACAAGTCTATCATCTGTTATATGTTAAAGAATTTTTCAATTTGGTGAGAAACTTATATACATATTGTAATACAAAACATGGATTGTATTGGAGTTCATAACCAACTTGAAAAATCCCTATGTTAGCATTTGAGAAATGATAGATTTGATGTTGAAAACTGCAGAAAAATTCAATTTTAAAAATAGCTCATCGGCATAAAAAATATTGTGTGAAAAGTGTTGACAGGAATTATTGTTACTCACATGATGTTGTTCAATATTCCATAGCATACTTTCAAGAATATGTTCCGTTACCAGGAGAATAAAAGAAGTGATTTTTCATAAAACCTCAATTATACCAGCAGATTGTGAATTGGAAGTATATGATATATCATTGGCAACGTAATTCTGGACCGAATCGTAATTGAAAAAAGTATATTCTTGATGAATGTAATACTGGCTCAATTGTACACTCATGGCTTTAAATCCAAGTAACGAATATGAGATAACCATACAAAATAACAACGTAGATACAGGGGGGGGGGGGTAAATTTCTTCCGGGTCACCCGGTCTAACTACCCTTAGAGCAACGTTCAACACTTTCAATTCTCTCCAACTCTGCGCCTTGTTCCGACTCGACCCTACCTCCGTCACAATCCCATCGTCGACCTATTGTTCTACACCATGGTGTCCTGAAAGTGATCACAGTCCTGTCAAATAGCACTGATGTCTTCCAGGATGTCCTTTTCCGAGTCGACCCTCGTCTGCCTTATCGATTCGCAGCTGAGGTGTTCGCTGGAGAACTCGCCGAAGGAACCGTTCCTCCTGGCGTTCACCACCAGCGTCTTCGTGCCGTAATCCGTGATGAACTTGTCGTTATTGAGAGAGACCGACTGGTAGCCGCACTTGCACCACGCCGGATAGTGCGCCGTCAAAATTCGTTTGAACGCCTCCCTGAACTCGGTGTTGAAGATGGAGTAGATGATGGGATTGAAGGCGGAGTTCGAGTAGCCCAGCCAGGTGAGGATTTTGAAGGTTATGTCGGGGATGCAGGTTTTGCAGAAGGCTGCTACGATGTTGATGCAGAAGAAGGGCACCCAGCAGATCAGAAATACACCCATTATAATACCTGGAAGGAGGAATTGCCGGTAAGATTATGGGAGATTAGTGTGTTCGGCAGATTTTATTAATTTCAGGAAAAAGAGCTCATGTTTTTTCACGAATTGACTGATGTCAACTGTGGGACGTTCGACTACAAAACGAATATACTTATGCTCCTGATGGTTTCAATTTTTTTCACGATGGAAAGAGGATATCTCCAAAACAACAATTAAAAACTTTCTGTTTCTGTTTTTTACTAAGGAAAAATGCATTATATACTGGTAACAGAACCATACACTTCGTCGTACCCAAGATTTTTCATTCATTAGCTCGAAAAACCAATAGAAACTTGACGACTATCTCTATTGTGTAAATCATTTTCCGTTGGTTGATCAACATTCAAAACGAACAACAAAGCTTTTTCAAACACGAATCATTCCAAAATACTCGATCGTACACATTGAAATCACTACCAATTGAAGGGATGAAATGTAATATTCAAAATAGAATAAATATTGAATGATTTGATTTCTCTTTCAATGGAACAGAGAAAGAGATGTTGCCAAGGATAGAGTAACCCAATCTATTCTCAAGGTCTACCGATTGGCCGATTATTTTTGTGGAGAAGTTTGAAGGAGTATTTTTGGCTTCCTCTTCTCCGAATGAAAAACTGAACTTTTGTTAAAGAAGTTACATCAAAACATGTTACAAACATTTTCTGTTGATAGGAACCATTCAAAGACGTTTGATTCATTCAGGGAAGGAGTGTATCTTGAATATTGAGGTGAAAATTGTATCGGGTCCTTTATAATTTAATAAATTATTTTATTTACGACTCATATATAATGTAAGTATTATACTTATGGTTTCTGGAGTATAATGCCATATATTATTCCCTCAAGGAATAATGGCGAGGGATTAATAGTAATAGTCTTTGTTCCCTGTCGGGGTCTCATCATAAAATTTCTCGAATTGAATATTACCATGGAAACAATATAACCAAACTCCAAAGTGTCAGTGTCAAACTCGTAGGAAGTGTTTGTGTATTTGCATTGAGATGAATGAAACTGAAGAATCATTTATTCATGGTAAACAAAAATTAGTCGTAAATAAAGTAGAGTATACTACTCGCAATAATGAATATTATTCTCTCGGAATATTACTCTCTTGACGCTGACGCCTCTCGGTTCGTGAAAATTCCTCGAGAATAATAGCTATCATTATTGACTCGTGGTATAATCTACTATCATATCAGGGAACAAGGAATAATGTTTTCGAATTATTCAGTGAACGGCAATGATCTGATATTTCCTCAAATAGTAAAAATATCAGAACTTTCCACAGATTGTATATTAGTTCTTATGATTTTTTTCATAATCAAATTTGAGTTAATACGAGGAGTTGCTGACTGAATGGACTTGTTCTATCCAAAAGGAACTGTTTTTCAAGCAACGCAGAAACTTTTCGGTGTAGATTGAAAATCTATCCTGTCCTGTTTTGTCAGGAGTGTTCCTCGTCATTATCAAGATTCGATCTCTCACAACATTTTTGCAAATATTTCAGGTAAGAGAGTTAGATCATAGGCAACACTCATGATATTTGTATATAGTTATTGTCTAAATTTATGCTACTTGATTTATCGAAACTTGAAATCAGAGTATGTACTCACCAACAGTAATGGCAGCCTTGTGATCACTAACGTGGTACGGACTACTCTGATGGTTGTGAAGGTGTATGTGAAGTGCCTTGTTCTTCTGTTTCAAGCTCTTTTTCTTAGTGGTGGCGTCTGGTAGATCTATTGGTCTGGTTATTGCTCTGATATTTTTGACGTGTTTTTGAGCGTAGCAATACAGTCGACAGTAAATACCTGTGAACAAGTAGAAATAAAGTTTTTAATGTTGAAAAAAAGTACATCGGAATATATTTTTGTCTTGTGTCATTAGTAAAGTGTTTGTGCAATATGTGCATAATCCATTCTATTGGCAATAAATATTCTTCAATATATTTTCGGGATATTGTTGATTTTATCCAGAAAATATTTAGCTCACAAGATCGCCAGAAATCATTTCAAAATTACTCAAACTTCTGAATAAAATAATATCCTTCAGAACTTACATAATTTTCAATAATTATGTCGTAAATCGCCGAGAAAGAAATCAAGGACGTTCTGTTAAATAAAAAAATTGTTAATTCAGAGCAACTCGCTTTCGTGTTGATAACTATCGCGGATCCCTCTTTGAAATTTCATGTTTCATTTATTGGCCACCCGGGAAATGAATGTTAAAGCACTCGACGTGAGCTTGCAATAAAATCTCCAATTTGACGAACTGAATTATTGAAATCATTCAGAATCTGCCTGAAAAAGTCTCATATCTGAAAACGGTGTCACAACTCCGGATACTTTTGACGCAGCATTTCACTCAAGTTCCACAAACCAAATTGTTGTTTTTATCTATTGGGGGTATGAAAAGACAATTATTGTATTATTGAAAAACACACCACACCACAACATATGTTGTGGAGATGACTTCGTGTTTCCTTTTTCAATAAAATTGGTCTTCCACTTTGAGTACGGAGTACTACCTTCGTAATTATTGTATTTTTTGAGATTGAATCATATTGAATCATGAAATGGAATATACCGTATCAAAAACAATTGAAATATGAATATTTATGAACACTTACTTCTGAAAGCAGAGGTGTTCCTGGCCCCCAGATATTCAAAATGTCGTCTCTGATTCAAATAACTTCGTTGTTCGCATCAGCTTTGGCCGGGGCTTGATACTCGTGAAGGAGTTTGATTTTTAATTATGGGAAATCATCGACTTTGTTGATGATGGCACTGCCTTGCACTGATGAGTGGCCAAATAGCACGAAACCGGTCTGCAAGTGTGTCCGTCCCTATAATTCAAAATCAATTCTTTCATTTGTATGGACGAAAGCAAATGCAGGATTTACTTCTGTGAAGAAACCTGCACTGGCACCTGGTCGGATATAATTCAATGCCCTTCGTGGTATTAGCCAGGGGAGTAGTTGTTTTCTGACAGGTGCCAGCCGAAACCTACTGTGTAGGTAATTTGATACTGGCCTGAACAGATTGTTCGAAAGATGATTTGATTTAGCGCCAGTCTTCAAGTATGCCCACTGACTATGTCAAGTGTTTTTACATTTTCCTCGCAGGAGGAATGGGCGAATTCGGTTTGCTTTTGGAACACCCTGTCCATTGGTAGATGGCGTAATAACTTCGTTGTTCGCATCAGCTTTGGCCGGGGCTTGATACTCGTGAAGGAGTTTGATTTTTAATTATGGGAAATCATCGACTTTATGTTGATGATGGCACTGCCTTGCACTGACGAGTGGCCAAATAGCCCGAAACCGGTCTGCAAGTGTGTCCGTCCCTATAATTGAAAATCAATTCCTTCATTTGTATCGACGAAAGCAAATGCAGGATTTACTTCTGTGAAGAAACCTGCACTGGCACCTGGTCGGATATAATTCAATGCCCTTCGTGGTATTAGCCAGGGGAGTAGTTGTTTTCTGACAGGTGCCAGCCGAAACCTACTGTGTAGGTAATTTGATACTGGCCTGAACAGATTGTTCGAAAGATGATTTGATTTAACGCCAGTCTTCAAGTATGCCCACTGACTATGTCAAGTGTTTTTACATTTTCCTCGCAGGAGGAATGGGCGAATTCGGTTTGCTTTTGGAATACCCTGTCCATTGGTAGATGGCGTAATAACTTCGTTGTTCGCATCAGCTTTGGCCGGGGCTTGATACTCGTGAAGGAGTTTGATTTTTAATTATGGGAAATCATCGACTTTATGTTGATGATGGCACTGCCTTGCACTGACGAGTGGCCAAATAGCCCGAAACCGGTCTGCAAGTGTGTCCGTCCCTATAATTGAAAATCAATTCCTTCATTTGTATCGACGAAAGCAAATGCAGGATTTACTTCTGTGAAGAAACCTGCACTGGCACCTGGTCGGATATAATTCAATGCCCTTCGTGGTATTAGCCAGGGGAGTAGTTGTTTTCTGACAGGTGCCAGCCGAAACCTACTGTGTAGGTAATTTGAGACTGGCCTGAACAGATTGTTCGAAAGATGATTTAACAATTGTTCATTTTGTTTCATATTTCTTCTTTTGTTCAATTTTACTATATCATATTTTTTTTTCTCACTATAATTTTTTGGTCATTAGAATTATTACAATTTTTCCCTTCGACCAAAATCCATTTCAATTTTCCTGTTTCTTTTATTCATTTTCAAAGTTTGTCATTTGATTGTTTCACCGTAAATCAATTCCATTGTTTGCAATTTCTGGTTTTAATTTGAATTCTCTCGATCAACAGGTTGATTATATGTACAATGGAAATCCGAAACAATACCATTCAGCAAGAAACATTGTCAATCACATTCAACAAAACAAATCTGGAAAAAAAAATAATTTTCGTCCTACGAACTCTCAATGTCCTAGGTAAGTATTTCTACCATAACCATATCTGAAATAACAGTAAAAATCATGATTTGTCAAAATTTTATCACTGAAGGCACTAATCATTTAGCTCTTTCAAATTTTTTTCAAGTTTGTTAGTGGTTTTTGTAAGTTTCTGTTCTCTCGGACGCGACGGTAGAAACCAGTCCAAGGACTGTAATTCGCCTGAGGATGAAATATTCATTCCTATGGAACCCTATTATTCGGATTAGCCATAAATTGAAGTTTAAAATGGGAGTATATAAGTTATCGCCCTTGTTCCAAAAGATATGAATTTCATAGTTGGTTGGAGACGAAGTTACTAATCTCTCCAGACAATGGGGACAAAACCGGAGTATATTTTACGAAGATCAGCGGGAGCCAAAGATGAAATGCACGAGACTAGTGCATTATAGAACCGGAAGATGTCCCTGATGATTTAAATTTAAATGAATGTTGGTTCGAAATTTCAGCATATGGGTAATGGCATTATAGATATAACGATTATGAATGAAAATGGAAATCAGAGTGCAATACTCTCTTATTGGTTAATTTCGATTCCCAATGAATTAATCCTATAATGTAATGGTACCTCATAAGGGTTATCAACTTCGGAATGAAAATCTATCTGGAAATGTATCACAGTTATCCCGTTCGGTTGAAAAAATACACCTGAGAAGATTCGAAAAATTTTCAAGATAAAAAAACTACTTAAGATAGAATGATGTGATGTATCAGATTAGTAACAGTTATAAATGCTTATATACAAATCATTCATTTTCATGAGAGGTATGACTAAGATGTTCTGTATACGTCAATCGAAAAAAAAAGTGATGTAAGGTAGAAAACAGTCCCTTTTTCTTCGTATGAGCTATTTGAAAGGGCGGTAATCAATTGAATACAGATACCCAAAAGGGATGTTCTTCTGAATTGAAAATATGTTTCAACGTCTGCTGGACATATCGTTTTTTTTTCAAGCAGCAAAGAAGTTATTTTGCTTGAATTCATTCTTTTTTCTATCTTTGAGTTACACGAAAGTAGAATCCTTCGATGTACATGAAAAATATGGCAGATGATTCAGATAGGCTGATGTTAGTAGTAAATACCGTTTATTTCCAAGAAGTGAAATGCAACGAAAATCAGAAAAAAAACAATATTTTGAAATCCTGTAAAAACTGATGAGAGAGAGGTAGGTAGGAACTAGGATATTTTTGTTGAGAGAATGACATCTAGAGAATTAGTTTTTGGCTTTCTTCTTCTCAGAGTAAAAAAGAATTCTCAAGGGAGGTAGGAACTCGTGAAACACCAATTATTTTCGCAAAGTGAATTGATGTCTATGATTGAGTATCTTGGTTGCCTTCCTATATCTGGGTTTTCCTCAAAGAAAAGTCCTTCGTTCAGAGAAATGAAGAATACTCAAAAATAAAGACAGAAATAAAAAATCACTCGAAAACTTAGGTAAGGGGGACGTATTGGTTTTGAATTTCCAGTTGAACCAATATTCCGCAGCTAGCTATTCCTATAAAGTTTTCTGGGAATAAACGAATCATTGAAAACTTGCATCCTATTTGAAGGATCAACCTTTTTTTATAAAATTGGTACTTTTGTAGATTTGCTTTATGATATTGGTGGTTCGGTGAATACTTTGTGGACTCATAGTTACAGTTCCTTTGATATACTGTGTGTTGCCCCCAGTGAGAAGTCCCCATTGAAAACTCAACAGTAAATAAATAGAGAAAACGAAGGACAATTTCTTGAAGTAGTTTCAAGAAGGTGAGCGGTAAGCTGTGCCCTCAAAAGACATTGTATTGGCTATTGAGGACTTAGCATATAGCTAACACAGTACATTGAAAATCTCAATTCGAGAGAATTTGGCATATAGTTAAATGAAGCCTAGGATTTATACCTTTTGTTATTCTACCTATATGGTGTGGATTTTTTATTGAAAGATGATTTCAATTGCCAAACACTCTTACTGGTGTACCCAGAAGGCAGAGCCTTGTGCGGGGTCTGCTAATTATCTTTGGTGCCGAAGTGTTCTGGGGCTCCTTACTGATTTTCACGGTAAAGCATGTGCTATTTCAACCGAAGGAAAACCCAGAAAAATCCACGGAGCTACTGGTCGGTTGGTGTATTCAATCAATATATCCATATCGTACCTACCAGGATTGGCATATAGGCAGCAAACCTGTCGCACCGGATCAGTTAGAAATTTTCTGCCTTGACCGCCATTGGAACTAGCAAAATCGTATATAAACCGTAGACCACTCAACCACCACTGATAAATAAATAAATAATCATACAGAAATGACCAAATTTCCTTCTTCAGGAATTGTTGGAATACACTCTCATATTCAATAAAGGAATTGAAAATGGAAAATTGAGTCGATTATATGGAATGGGATTTCATTTTTGCCGTTTAATAAACTGAAGCCAAGATATTTTTATTGAATATTTGCTTCTTATGCTATTCCATTGGGGATGTTTTTTCACCTTTTTCCATTATTGGAAACAAAGTTTTTCCTACGCCCTCTGGCGAGATTTTTTTGGTGGAGTATTTTTGGAACCGGAGAAAGATATGTGTGATGACTGTATAACAAATAATGATCTTCGTATTGATTTTCATTCAATTCTAACACGTTTGAATCTCACTAGTTTGGAACATCGCAGAAATTGTGCTTCAATCATTTTCCTATACAAACTATTGAATAATAGTATCGATACTATAGATAATCCAGAAATTCTTCAGCGAATTGACATCTATGTTCCTCAATTGCTTGCGAGATCCTAACCTACTTTCAAAATCTTCAAGACTAGAACGAATATAATGATGAAATCTCCACTATATGTCTTGTGTCGAAACTTCAATAAAACTTATTCTCATTGTGATATATTCTGCACGAATTCATATAACCTCATTAGAGTCGCTAATCCATATAGGAACCAACTAATAGGTGCATTTATTTCAATAGCACTTATTTTCTGTTGATAGGATGCATTCAACGTAATGTGATTATACTGTTATGATATAATGTATTGTCCTGTAAAAGGATGACTCTTGGACAATAAAGTTCTCATTTATTCATTCAATATTATTGCTCGAACGATGAAACATTTGTATGTACCAATAACGATCACTATGGTTCTTACTGAAATGTATTTCTTCTGTATTTTGTGTTGATATTAGTACCTGATGAGGTAAGGTAGGGTACGTTAAAATGTCTCCTGTGAATTACGAAGAATCGGATAAAGTGAATGAGGTGTATTTGGATACCATTTGATGCAAGGACCCTGATTCTTTTTTTTTGTCAAGGTTTGGACCACCCTGTACCTTGCCATCTGCAGCAAAAGTATGCACAAGAAGCCGTTCGTCAATCTGAACTTACAAAATACCATTTTCTTACAAAAATAACTAACTCTTTCTTCATTCCTCATCCCCGTTTACTTTTCGAAGAATAGTCACAGTGAAGATTTCAATAATAAGAGAATGAATATTATATGTGGTAACAAAAATGGAATAAAGGCCACAATACTATCGAAGCATGCATATTTTTCCATCCAGCACAGAAATCTTTTCAGTGGTAAGTATTACACGTTATCACGTTCACGGGATAAATATTTTACAACATGAATTTATCGCACGTGATGAACAACCTGGGTTGCTGCTTTCAGCGGTGAACAAACTATATTTATCATACGGTGTTTTCTCAAGGATTTCTGGATTTGATCACACCCAGGGCTTGCAAAATCTTTCAATATTATTTGAACAAATTCTGATTGAAAGGTGTTCGGTGTGATATTTATATCAGCAGAGGTCAATGAAGTGGAACTAGCGTGATGTGGAGGAGTTTCAGGAAATCACCATCTCCGGAAGCCTTAATAAGCACTGGATATCGGGAATAGTAATTTCCCTAACAAGTGCGGAAAGTGATTCTTTCCCGCACGCGACTGCCGTTAAGCGAAGCGGAGTTCGGGTAAGCAGTCGAGTGCGGGAAAGACACTTTCCGCATGAGTTAGGAACAATACTTTTTCTACAAGCGTAGGAAACATATTCATTTTTTCAATTATTTATTCATGCAAATGAAAACAACTAACAAGAGTAACATTTTCTATCCACTAGTTATTCCTAATATTTATTGTAAATGTACAATTTGATGCATTATGTAAATTTATAGCGGAAGCCAGCATATTGTTTGAAGATGGCTGATTTCCTGAAGAAGAAGGTAACTCGGGCGATCCATTATCGAAAGAAATCGAATGTGCAGGCACAGGCATCAAATCGCCGCCGATCGATATAGACGTGGATGGTTCTAAAATGCACCCGGAAGACGATGTAGTGTTCAAATTGAGAATTTTGTTGGACATTTCTTTTTTTTGATTGGTGGTCTTCTAAATACCCCTTGCAACTGAAGTCGATTTCCATCCTCCTAGGCATTTGATATTAGTTATACCCACACCACAGTCAGCAAGTAAAGTGGCTGAGGAACGCCTGAAGCTGTGACCAGTGTAAAGCTCTGGATTTTGAAGGCGCAGATATACTGCTATTTCGGAGGGTATTTTTCCTATGGTATTGATTCCTACATATTGCACAGTACATTTTCCACTTTTGTAATACAAGAATAAACGACGGTGAGGAGTCTCTTTTGGACGTGAATGTACATAATTTCTGTATATGTTCAAAAAATAACCATCATTTGTTTCTTCAGATATCTCGAAGGATCTAGAAGAATTATTTTTGGAATCCTTGATATTAACAATTATCAGGTTTTCTTTGTCGTCTATGTCGTCAATGGTGAGTTTTGTCAGCTCTTCTCGTCTGCAAGCACCAGCTAATCCAAAAATTGCTACTAACTTAATCATGAGGTAGGTAATTATCTGTTAAGCGGGCTCCATCGTGAAATTAAAGAATTTTTGGTGGAACTTACGTATTTCGGCCTCCTGAACAAAAAATTCCTATAAAGTTTTTGGGGCTCGCAACTAGTTTCGGAGATATGGCCCCCCAAAGACAGGAAAACAGGGTTTTCAGGGTTGACATTTATGTTTGTTTATTCAGCCAATTCCGCTCGAAATTCCTCATCCTTCTTTCTATCAGCACAATATACACATTCTAAACCACCTTCTTCATCACTTTCCAACAGAATTATAAGTATTTTTTCATTTTTCACTACAAAACTCTAAAAGGTAAATCGTCATTTCACGATGGAGCCCGCTTAACGGATAATTACCATGAGGTATATGTCATCGGGTGCTTCAGTCATAAATTTTGAAATGTCTTCTTGAGTGAAGATTTTGGCCTTTTTCGGTCGAAAACCGACATTCTGTCTTTTAATAAATGGAATTATTTTGTAAAATTTGCTAGTATCCAAATTTTGATTTACTTTGAAAACACTCTTCAACATTGAATATCTTGCCCATAAAGTGTTCGGCTTCCATATTTTAGACATTTCTAGAAAATAAGCCAAGAATACTTCTTCTTTATTTGGTGTTTTCACTCTTATTATTGCACCATTCAATAAAACTCGTGTATTGCTTCTCATACCTTTGTTTAGATTTCGTTGGCAATAACTCTAAGTTCGCATCTGTAGCTGCTTGCACGATTTCTTGTGGAAGTTCTTCATCAGATGAATAATCCATTGTGGCAATTTCACTGAATCGAAAATTTTATATAAGTAACGCTTTGTCTGTCACTCTGACAATTACAAACAAATTTGTGTATTGATCGGCATGACAACATCAATTGTTACCTACTCGTTATCAGATCAATCAAAGCCCATATATAGGGTGATTTTCATAACAATACATTTTCATTTATCAATATTTGTTCATTTTTTTAATAAATGGTGTAAAATGATGTATGATTTTGAACAAACTCACTTAGTATTGCAACAAAAAAGCTTGAACTTTCATATTTTGTCACCCACCACTTATATTTTACGAGGATATCATATAAATGTTTTTCCCGCACTAGTGTGGGAAAATGACACTTTCCAAACTGAATTGCGTGCGGGTAGAGGGTGAATCACGCACGCTTGTAGAAAAAGTCTCTATCCGTCCTCACGTTTATCGAGGCTGGAAAACCGCTTCTCGATTTTGGTTGCCTTGCGAATTATCCGAGCTTGTAGTGTTTTTGCTGTGGCGATGATGATGCTTGGACAGGGCTGAAGATGGGTCTGACTTTCGGACAGCAAGTTGGCATTCATATACTCTAGTAGTCGCTCGTCTTTTGGTCTGGCCTACATACGTTCTATGGCAATCGGAACATGAATTTTCATATATACCCTTGAAATCATTAACATTTTTTTTTGTGGAGAGAAGAATGAATGTGAAAAGTTGACAGCCAGACCAACAGTCGGGTGACCCGTTGAGTATATGAACATCAACTTGATTTCCCGAAATCAGACCCCTCCTCAGCCCTCAGTCAAGTATTATCAAGGGACAGGATTCAATATAGATTTTGCAGCCCCTAAAAATACTACAAGCTCTGATAATTGGCGAAGCCATCTGAATCGAAAAGCGACTTTCCTGCCTGAATCATCGTGACGACGGCCAGATACTTCCATCTTCCTGGAAACCTCTAATTTCCCTATGTCCAGTGCCCATTAAATAATAATACCGGTGTTGGTATTAACCTGAAACCTCTCCACACCCCAATCAGTTCCACTTTAGTGAATTCCGTTGATATAAATATCACCGATCGACCTTCGATCCCTCAGTTCAATCGGAGGAGTAGGCAGGTTCAGACCTGAATAAATGAAAATAAGCTTTCAACACATAAAGTCTATCCAGGGATCTAATATTGTATTTCTGTAGTGTTTTCAGTAGCGCTTAATAACTTTCAAAACTTGAGCTCCAGATGATAATT
Organism: Zygogramma bicolorata; assembly: GCA_032362365.1. NCBI lineage: Eukaryota > Metazoa > Arthropoda > Insecta > Coleoptera > Chrysomelidae > Zygogramma > Zygogramma bicolorata. The sequence continues at coordinate 920,332 of JAVJAQ010004414.1, read as the reverse complement.
AGGTATTTCAAATGTGAATGAGTTTAGGAGGAGTAAACTGACCTCAATATTCCCACAATTTTATTACGTACGCAATCAACGTGCTTTTGCCATGAGAACTTTTTGTCACTGATCAGTCGAAGGAATTGAATTCACGTGAAATGAGAAAATTGTACAAAATATCAACTTCGACTAATTATCTATTTTTACTGAATTGGCTACTACGTAGATGATTCGTGAGTCTTAGTCGTCACTTTGAGTATAATATGTCGTTTTCAGTGTATATTAGTTATTTCCACATTTGCTCAATGTGTACAGATTGCAGACTCCAGATCCACTCTACTCTAATGATGAGAAAATATAGAAACGAGACATACCATTTGAAGCATGAAATTATACTTATGACACGAACGAAAAGTAACCCACTCATATTCACTTTCCCGAGCTGGCTGATTAAATCTTGTTGAAAGACACAATTTGACCATGTCGCTTACTCGTCTAGATATAATCAATAATCAAGTGACACTCGTCAAAAATTCTAGCCAACGTGATAAATTGATCATATGCATTCATCTCTGGTTATTCTATTTCCAAATCAAATTCATACCTATCTGATCAAAAATATGTTGCAAAGTTTTTTTAGTGAACTACTTTTTGTGGGAGTCTTGAGGCCAAGTATTTGAATCATTAAAGATCTACCGAAATGGAATGGGAGTAGCACCTGATGAAGTGTATCCAAACGTTGATGATGCATAAAAATGATTTAACATCATCAGATGGTCTGTAAATCCCAAATTGCATTATTTCGACGCCACACCATGAATGTGTAATTATTTTCATGATGCCCTAATCATACAGAAGTGAAAGTTAGTTACCCCTGAAATGGAAACTGATCAAGTTATGTAAGGAAGGTTTCCATTAGAAACTATCAGAGCCAGCGAATGTTCAGGTTTTCTTCATTACCATATATCTGTTTGTGCGATTAAAAAAAAACAATATATCATATTTTTATAACGCATTTTCATAACAACCAGGAAAAATTGTGGATTACGAAACAACCCATTACTCTGAACGAATGCTGGAAAACATTTTTTATTCGAAATTTACATTATTACCCCAGTTCCAAAAATAACACGTTCTTCATTTGAGAGTTGCAGCATTTTCAGTCATTAGAGTAACAGAATTCCCTTTCAATAGTTATGAAACTCCACGCATCATTTCGATTGAAGAGTTCGTGAAACGAGCACGTGGATAATTCAACAGCTTCCATAAACGGGTACTCGCACAATTTTTATCATCGTGTATGAGTAGGATGATCAAAGGAAATTATTGTGCACGTCAAAAAAATCGGAACGGGTTCGTTCTGAAATTTTTAACAACAAAGCACTCACTTGAATGCATATTTTGTCTTGACGAGAGGAGTTTATAATTATTGTTTTTGAAAAATTCACGAATGTATGCAAAAAATCAGGTTATGTATGCAAAAAAAATTAGGTTAACAGTTTCTCATGCTAGCAACGACTTTCAAGATGATACGGGTGTGGTAATAGGAAACCCCGATGGGTTCTTCACTACTTGGACATACTCAAAGAAAAAACGCCCTATCGCCGAAAATCATCAAGATTATTCTATTCTTAATTCTTCCTAACATGTGATGACGTATTGTCAACAAACACCTACTAATTCGATTCGTCAAAACAATTCCATATATCGAAAATATATTTGAAGCTTTTACTATTTTTCAATTGAAAACTGTTCCTTTGAAAACTTGTTTTTTTGTAAACTTGAAATAAAGGATCATTTGACAGTTTCCGCATACCTTTGCGTACGTGAAATGGGATGATTGTTGGAATATTTATATGTATTAGTACGTAAACTTGATTGAAACAAATAATAATATAATTTTAATAGTAATAGCCTTAGAGATCGGAGCCAAAAAATTATCTGAATGGCAGAAGTTTTTTTTGTCCATTGCGGTACTCTTGTACATGCATATACCCTGGTCCATAGAGAATTTTTTCGGGCAGGTACCCCTGGTGTCGAACATGTCGAGATTAAGACAGAAGAGAGAAGAGTAGATGTTATAGATGTCGAAAGTTTCAGTAAAAGTTACCTATTGCATATAACAGTTGTTACCTTAGGGCCACTTGTACATACTCACAAACCACATTTATCTGGGGTATGTAGTCCAAGAACCAGGTACTTTTCTTCTGCAATCTTCTACAGAATTGATATTCTTGTTGGAAAATGTTCGGGGGTGTCCCCTGAATGTAAATTCAAGTTGGCGGGACGGGGGGGGGGTTGAGCTTCAGCCGCCATCTTGGAAAACACGTTTTATCGAATATCTCGTGAACCGTGCATCGTATGATAAAAACAGTAAGGGTCGTTTTTGTAGATAATGAAAGTCTCTGCAACTTTCATTTGAAACTTTTTTTTGTATAAAGCATAGGTTTTCATTTATGGCGCGCCAAACTTTTTTCAACATGGTTATTGCTAAATATATAGTTAACGGTTGATTAAACATTAAAAATGGTAATAACCAAATTGTAGAACATAAAATTTTCAATAAACATTATTCCAAACTTTTTTTCGTAAAATTTATAGTTTAAGAGCTATAGCTTGGTAAACGTTGTACCACGTGAATTATCAGTGGAAATGTTGCTCGTAGTACACGGAAAACATTCCATAACCCATAGAACGGCAAAATTGTTCAGAACAATGACAATACTATGTAGTGAATTTATTAAAATTATAAATAGTGTGAAAAACTAATTATATATATATATATATATATATATATATAAATATATATATATATATATATCTTTCTTACTTGCATGGGTAGAACGTCTTATCATAAAAAATTGTCAATGTAGCAAGATCCAATTGTTTGTACATCACGTTACATCATACAAATTTCAATTTAAACTCGGATTTTTTTAAGTACCATACTTCGTAAAATAGCTGCAAATTGAAACTTGCAAATTGTTTCCTCAAGATTTTGCACGATGCTCGAAGTCCGCTGTATAAGGAACTATCTTTTTTAATTTTGATTTCTTCATAAAGGAAGCTTAGAGCATCGTGCAGAAATCTTAAGGAAGCAATTTGCAAGTTTTAAGTTTCGGCTTTTTTAATTTCAAATAATAAACATTTTTTTTCGGTAATTCCGTCAAAATTAATCATTTCAAAATTTCATAAAATCTGAACCACTCGAACGATTTGCTCCGAATTTGACGATAACATTATTTTTTAAATACTCAATTCATATTATAAAATTCTCTCCAACTTTTCGAAATTTGGACAAATTTTAGCAATTCGATGGTCTTTCCGAAATAAAAAAAAAATCTGTAGGATCCGAACCGTTTGATCGATTCTCTCCAAATTTTATACCAACATCACTTTTATAATACTCTATTAAAAAAAAATCAGCACGATGTTTTGAAATTTGCAAAAATTGGAGCGATTTTACAATCTTGCGAAAAATAAAAATTTTGTATAGATTAACGCTTGTGCGAAACGCGAACGCTGTAGCCCAAACCGTTCTCGAGTTACAAACGTTTCAATTTTACAGTGCCAGGCACACACACACACGCACACATCCGGACAGTTTTTCTAAATTAAAAAATTTCTACCGAAACTATCAGTACTACACAGTACAGGGTGTGTAAAATACAGTTTGAATATCTTCTTTGCATATTACCTTATGCTTTTTAAGCCTGTGAGCAGGAGCTCATGCTGTTTCTCTTCTCTTCTAATGCTCGCTAATAACAGAGTGTGCAGACCTCTTTCTTTCACTGTCACTACAGTTCCTTCACTCAAAGATTTCTCGCATATAAAACAAGCATTCATTTTCAACGATTTTAGATAAAATAACTTTATAAAAAATACAATCTGTACACAACGCACGCAAGTATTCACTCTAAGCGGTAGCACAAGACTGACGCGTCTACAGCGTTATAGCTCCTAAAGTATCAATTTTATGGAAAAAAACTTAAAATAAAGTTTATTGGAAATTTTATGTTCTACAAATTTTGTTATTATCATTTATACTGTTTCATCAACCGTTAACTATATATTCAGCAATAACCATGCTGGGAACAGTTTGGCGCGCTATAAATGAAAACATATGCACTATACGGAAAAAAGTTTCGAATAAAAGTTGAAGAGAATTTTATTATCTACGAAAATGATCCCCACTGTTTTTGTCGTACGATGCACGGTTCACGAGATATTTGATAAAACGTGTTTTCCAAGATGGCGGCTGAAGCTCAACCCCCCCCTGTCCCGCCAACTTGAATTTATATTCAGGGGACACCCCCAAACATTTTCCAACAAGAAAATCAATTCTGTAGAAGATTGCATTATGAACCTACTTTTTTTGCTCTGGCTCTTGGCGTAATGTGCAACTGGCACTTGGTCGGTCACAGAATCGAATAAAGTCTTTGAGGTTCTTGATGCAATATCCAACGTGGAAAAGAAGTAGACAGAAGTAGTTGAGATAGGATGATGATTTGTCACACAGTTTATTCAAATATTTGGCGAATGCACCCTCCGCTGAAGATTAGTACAATTGGCGCATGATTCCGACTGCAAATACTGAAATTTTCGATAAGGTTGCTCATTGGAAAATCAGATGATTTCACGTGGCCATCTAAACCCCAAAAAAACTACCAGAGAAGTTATTGGGATATTGTGCGAACCAAGCTACGAAATCGCAAGGAAGGTCGGAGATAATTAAGTGTTTTAATCAAAATTAACAATGCGATACATAAAATGGATCTCATTCCATTCAACGCGTCACTGTCTGAATCTAATAATTTAATATATTTGCTTCATCTGCGGTCACTCTCGTGACACAAATTACCCCCCCCCCCCCTTCCCATGGAACAAAAGTGTACGCGCGTGACTTGGAAACGATCTCTCCATCGCCATATATCCGTAGTTTCCATCCGTTTATATCTCCATATGGTCACATAATAATTAAACTACTATATAGAAGCGAATCCAATGACATATTCGGTCAAATATTTTTGGACAATTGTGTTAGGTTACTGATTCGCTTGTGTATAGTAGTTGAATTATTCTGTGGTATGGTTGGAGAGTTGTGTTTTTTCTCTATAAACAATGGTGACATTCAACTATTAAAATAATGGCCTGTCAACAACATTTGAAACAAGGAAACTGAAATAAGTGAGGCAAATAAATGTAAGCAAGAGAAATGAAATGTATTTTGATCATAGAATAAAATTTAATACGAAATGAATTAAAGAGGACATATAAAAAAAAATTTTGAAATCAAGTTTCAAGTTCAAGTTGACACGACGTTCCGATATTTGGTATCCGCAAGCGTCATCACCCAAAGACTTGGTTACTTGGTATGCACATTCCACGCACTCTAGTGTGCGTGGAATGTGGAAACGTTTTTCACCTGTCGTGTGCGGCACAAAAAAACTTGAAATATGTACGAATATGTGACACCAGAATTAAGTGTTGCGGTTTCAAATCTAATGATCCAGGTGAGGAATTATTCTCCACAAGTGATCACTTGAAAACGGAAAATGACCTTCTCAGAAAACTACTTTGTGAAAAAGACTCCAAATATAACCTCCTACTTGAAAACAATAATTTGTTGAAAATGAACATTGCATTGCTGGAAGATAAGCTTGCTCAAGCAAAAAATGAACCAAATAAAAAAGTGCCGGAAAAACTGCCTACCAAACCATCTTTCAATGAGGTGATAAAAACGAAGGTGAAACTGCAAAGTATCCCCAAGTTAAACTCCAGTGGCGCATCAAAAACAGATCCCACTGCTAGCCTAGATGAAAATCCTAGCACCAGTACTCCCCACGTAACACATGAAATAAAAGGACAAATAAACAAAATGAACGAGATTATCAATCTTAATCATGACACTGATACAAATCAAGGATTTCAGATCGTCAAACACAGGAGAAAAAATAAAAACCACAACAAACTTAATGTTGGTGAAAACGAAGAGGCAGATGATTTTGGGGTTGAGAAGAAAATCTGGCTCTATCTCTACAGAGTCAAACGCCACATAACGGCTGAGAAAATAGAAAAATTCATTCTAGACCAAGAAGCTTTTAGGCAAGCAGACCTTACTATAAAAGAACTCCCAACAGATGAATCACAGAGCAAGTGTTTTATGTTTGGAATGAATTATCACATTAAGGAAAAAATCTACCACCCAACAAGTTGGCCCAGAAGTGTGGCTTACAAAAGGTTTGATTTTCGAAAGTACTACACCTATCAGCGGAGGGGTGAGGATTTTTGAAAAATTCATCTAGATTGGAGAAACCTTCAAATACAGAATCAGAAGTTACTATGAAGAACAAGGTCCATCTTCAAGCTTCACAGACACCAGATAAAGCAAACATCAATATATTCTATCAGAATGTCCAGTCAATTCGAAATAAAACTTGGGAACTGGAGAGTTTTTTAGAAGACTACAAGAAAGAAACCTCATTTGACATTTTGTGTCTCAGTGAAACGTGGCTGAATGAATTGGAAGTTGAGTGTTTTCGCATAAATGGCTACACTCTGGGATCCCACTATTGTAGAAATAATCATATTCATGGTGGTACTGCAATACTGGTGAGAAATGATCTAACCATTCTTAACCGTAACGATCTATGTTCTCTATCATGTGAGCTCACTTGTGAAATATCCGCTATTGAAATAATAGGAAAAAATCTAATTATTGTTACTATCTATAGATCTCCCAATGGAAATTTTTCTGATTTTCTCCATATCTTCAGCGATCTTTTACTGAAATGCACAAATAATGACCTTATAATAAATGGTGACTTCAATATAAAGTTTAATGACGCAGAACAAATTCCTAACGAGTTCCGTGATATCCTTCTGATGAATGACATGAACATCGTCATAACCGAGAACACAAGATCAAGAAACTGTTTGGATAATGTTTTAACAAACCTGAAAGTAGAATATAAGGCATCAGTAGTTGAAACACATCTATCTGATCATAGGGCTATTTTTTTCGAGTATAGCATAAAAACCGAAAAAGAACAAATGGAATCGAAAGTTTTCAGGCCGATTACAAAAAATGGACTAAATATTTTTTTCCATATCATCGAGTCAACAAAGTGGCATTTTGTTACAGACAATTCTTTGTCGCTTGATGAAAAATTTGAAATATTAGTTGAAATACTGCAAAAAGCTATGCATATCTCTTTTCCCGAAAAAAAAGACAACAAATCATAAAACACAACAAAATCCTTGGTTCAATGATGAATTGCATCACATGAGAGAGAACCTGAATATTCTGAAAGAAATTTCTGATTACAGTCAAAATAACGAGGATTATAATCTATATAAAGAAATGAAAATTGTATATCGCACAAAAATCAAGAACTCGAAACTAAGCTTCAATAACCATCTTATTGAAAGTTCAAGTAATATTTCGAAGACTTCGTGGAATATAATTAATGCAAATTCAAAAAGATCGAAATGCAACGAAAAAATCACAAACCCATACATATCAGCATCCTCCTTCAATGAATATTTTGTGAATATCCCTAAATCTATCATATCAAATTTGCCTCTCAGTGATGAAGATTGTAACACATATTTGAACAAAGAGTATACGAATAAAGTCGGTAAGTTGATCATACCAGGAGTAACCTATAATGATATTAGAGATGCCATAAATGATATGAAAACCAACAAAAGCAGGGATATTTACGATTTAAGTGTTGACATTATAATATCAGTAAAAAACTTGATAATACCTACACTGACTAAACTTTTCAATGAGAGTATCAGACTGGGTCTTTATCCACACTGTTTAAAGATATCAAAAGTTATACCTGTCCTGAAGAAAGGTGATCCTAACGAGATGGCAAATCACAGGCCTATTTCGTTACCACCTATCTTATCAAAAATATATGAGAAAATACTGAAACTGAAAATCAATAATCATTTTGAAGAAAATAATCTTTTCACAAATGCCCAGTTCGGTTTTCGTAATGGAAAATCTACAACTTTAGCATTAAGTAAACTGATGAATATAGTGAATTCAGGTCTTGAAAACAAGGAATTTGTTGGATGCTTGCTCTGTGACCTCTCAAAGGCATTTGACTGTGTCTCTCATACCATTCTCCTAAGTAAATTGAAATATTACAATCTTGATGAAAATATAATCCGACTCATAACATCTTATCTGAGTGAGCGAAGGCAAGTGACTTACTTCAAAGAAAATTACTCTGAGATATCGTTGGTTGAATATGGAGTCCCTCAGGGCTCGGTTCTTGGTCCACTATTATTTCTAATTTACATCAATGATCTACCAGAGGCTATACCGAGCACTGAGCTGGTTCTTTTCGCCGATGATACAACATTAATCGAAAAAAAATCTTCTCCTAATGATCTTAGCATGAGTATCGAAGAGGCACAGTCGAGAGCTAACGAATGGTTCAACTGCAACAAGCTATGTCTCAACAATTCCAAAACTGACTACGTTATATTCTCCCTAAGAAGTCATGACAATGTCATCAACACAAATGTAAAATTTTTGGGCGTTATTTTGGATTCCACTCTAACCTGGAAACCTCATGTAGACTATTTATCAAAAAAGCCTTGTAATATAACATATCTTTTGAAAAATCTCAGTAATGTTGTCAGTGTTGACGTGTTGCTGAAGGCATATTACGCATTGTTCCAGTCCTTATTCAGTTATGCAATTCTCTGCTGGGGCCACTCAGCACATGCAAATAGGATTTTTAGCATTCAGAGGCGAGCTGTTCGGTACATGTTAAGCTTGAAATATAGAGAGGACGTCAGGGGTGAGTTCACTAAACTGGGTATATTAACAGTACCATCACAGTATATTTACGAATGCCTGAAATTTGTCAAGACAAATCAGGAAAAGTATGACCGCACATCTGACATACATTCATTCCATACACGACATAGAGATGATCTGAATATACAGTACCAGAGGTTGAAAAGAACCAGAAATTACGAGAACTACTACGGTCCAGTTTTGTTCAACAAAATTCCAATATCTTTGAGACTTTGTTCTACAACAAATTTCTTGAGAAAAATTAAACAATTACTAGTTGTCAGAGCTTACTACAGTTTTGACGAATTTATATCTGATGACTTATATTGCTTACCAGTATTGCAGTGACCAAAAATTCATATTTTCAAGAATAGCTCTGTAAAAAATATGTTTTATTTATATGTGACTTGGTTTTAAATGTTTATGTTTCATCAGTAGTTTATGTATTTTATGTAATTTATTTATGTGTAAATTTGTTATTTTCACATTTTATCTTGTAATTTGACTTGTGTAAGCACGATTGTGTAAGACATCAATAAATTCATTCATTCATTCATTCATTCATTCATTCATTCATTCATTCATTCATATGAATACAACTCTTTTTAAGGGTTTTGACAGTTGTGCTTTGACACATATGGACGATACAGTACTGGTAGACGTAAATAGGGTAGGCGCAAATAATCGCATTAATTTACAAATGTACAGAGCGGCATCTCATCAATATATATCGAGTGAAATGATTCCGAACCAAATCGAAATACCCTTCTCCCCAGTGAACCCAACAAAGTTGAATACACTGGGCAGCTGTCTGTCAGAAAACATATACTTTCCTGGGTAATACATCTGACAGGCTTCTGTGCAAGTATCTCGAAGACTAAACGCTTACAACTGATTCCCTTGATCGAACAACAGTTCCAGCTTGGCACAGACGGGGAAACCACCTGCATACCGGTTTCGGAGGGTTTGCTCATTAACAACAACCGTAAGGTCATCGGTTCCCGATCTGCGTCGACCCAAATGCTATCATACGTTACCCATGCCTGGGATATATGATAGTATTTACTGTATTTGCCCGTCACCAAAGCTGAAGCGAGTGATATAAGCAGATGTCTACTGCTATGGTTGAATACAAACACGCAGCAAGCGTGGTGTTATTATTATTGTACTACGGCCATGCAAATAAGCGAAACTAATGTGTAGGCTCCACTAGTTCCACTTGAAGTTGAACTAGACTGAAGAGGCATAAAACGAAATAATCGATAATCCGATTAGTCTGATACAAGCAGTAGAAGGGATACCTTTGATGTAGAGAGGCCTCGTAGTTTTTTCCGAATTTTAAGTAATAGAGAATGAAATCCACAACAGAAGTGATTTGATAATTATCCAAATGATCAGTTTTCTCTATTCAATTCATCTTCCTAGGGCTAGAAAATTTGTTTCGAAGGAAAATTAGGGAGCACGTGCCTCCATGGAGGTTAGCCAAAAAAAAAAGGTTTCAGGTATTTTATTCTTGCAAGACCTTGAAATATCTCTTATTTCTAGAAGAGATAACACTGCTTTAGCATATTTCAATTGTACCACCTTCGCAATCCCTCTTGTCCTGTCCTTTTCAACAGGATTAGTCCCAATGTAGCACCTTAACCTCAAAGGTAAAGAACTATTTTAATAAATATTCATCGAAATATATAACACAGAAAGTTATTCCAGATGACCTGATCGAAGAAATGAGAGCTTTCACAAGAATTGGAGCTATGACACAGGTTTTGTGAAGGATGTCGATATACTTTCCGAAACTTCAACGAACATCCAAGAAATACGGTAGTCCGAACTATTTTAATTACACACCAATCCTCAGAAGTCTCTGACCAGAGTGAGAAGGCTGATGGGTGAGTATCATAATGAAATATATAGGGAATTTATGACTTAATGATTTCATTTCAGGTATAACCATTGGTGGATAAGAGACTAATTTTCTCTGGACAATGTGCAACTTGATGGTCGAACTTCGATAAAAAAGAGTCAATTTATGATCTGTTTTTTTTCTTTTCTTCGAATTTTTTAATACAATAATATGACCCGTAACACATTTGCAAGCCTCTATGAATTTGGATTTACTGGAGACGAAGGGCATTTCCACTTGGTTCAGAATCATTCCACTCAGCTTGTCCATCTATCGGCAATTCAGCGACCTAGTTTCGTTTTCAATAATCTATACTACAATATATTGAAAAATACTTCATCCAATGCGCAGTTTATTCTCACCTATCATGACGAGGCAGGGTACGTAGAAGGAGATGCAGCTGGAGACGACGGCGTAGGTGGGGGTGAGATCGAGGGCGCACGTCGGGTAATTCTGGCCGCCGGCGTTGTAGATTAACGGTTGCGGTGGCCGATGCAACCCCAATGATATCGGCACGAAGCTTATGAGGGCGGCCAGCAGCCAAATCGTGGCGATCGTCGCCAGAGCTATCCGTCTAGTCACCCATCTGCCGTATCTGAAAGCGAACGGAAACTATTCAGGAGAGGTTACCTTCACGGAAAGGGGGAAATGAAACAAATAATAATAATGATATGAATTTGCTGTTATTCATTTATTTTGGAGTACGTACACCTCTTGGTTTGTTCAAATTGAGCTCCGTTACAGATCTGTAGTCGGGCATTGTTACTCGTCGCTATGATCTGAATGAGTGGTTGAATACTGAATACCTGTGTTGGAATGCACACATTGAGGAGTGGTACCTTGTCATTTCTCAACTGTCATTCGACTTAAAGGTGTGTTGGCGCTCTTGGATAAACTTCAGCTGTTTAAGATGGAAACTCATACTTGGCTTGCAGCCAATCAGTATTCTGTCTGTGTATACTGGCATTAGGTATGGAAACTTGTACAAAATGCACTAGGGCGTGAACTAATATCAATTGGAACTATTAATACAAAAGAGATTTAAAAATATATCATATAACTAATATACCGGCTGAATCTGATTCAAACTCGCCTCTATAATTTTTTTCTACCTGAATCAATGTTACATTTTATCGATTTACGTGTTATAACGTTAATAAATAATTGAGTAAGAAATTGATTTTCCAATTTAATAGAAAATAACCTCAACTTTGAAATTACGAGTGGAACACCTTGTTAACTGGTATTGATTCGAACTTCCATTGTCTATATCAGGGGTGCTCAAACTGGAACTGTTGGCGATCTACCTCAATATTGTTAGACTACGATCGATCGACTCTGGGGGTCTACTCTGAAATGTCAATGAAATCATTATTCAAAATTGCGAGTTTATTGGTTCTTAAAAACAAACGAGTTGTAGTGTCTAAACCTTACTAAAGGGTGACTTTGGATATTGGAGCGTGACACTGCATGTCCTCAGCATACTTTTCATAAGAAGGTACGTAATTACCGAGTGCAAATCATGTTCGTCAGTTAGTCGATTGCGATATTTTGACTTAATTATCTTCATATCAGAAAATGTTGACTCGCACAATTGAATTGACCCAAACGCGGCTTTTCTTTGACAGGTAACGCTACCTTTTCCTGCTAGCAGGGGTTTATTACGATGAGAGAAAGTGGTGAGGGTGTTATTCTGACCTAATTGTGGATCGAGTAAATTTTGGTAGTTTATTCATTTCATTTTGTTATAGCAACCTATCTTCTAAAACAAAATCTGTGAATAGTTCTCTATCGGAAATTTCTTCTCAAGATCGACTCAAAAAGCACTCGCGATCGACCGTTTGAGCACCCCTGGTCTATATCATCAACTCTATTGTAACCTGTTGCTGAGAAAAAATTTAAAAGGGGAAAAACGTCTGAAATTACAAATCGAATAATAAGGCGATAAAATCCTAACAAAAAACTTAGTAATTGATTTTTGGTCGAACAATAAAATCAAAGGTATGATTAATAAAAAAATAGTTTTTACAAAAAACTGTGATATCGAATATGATCGAGTCACAACCTTTCTGAAATAACGAAATATGAAGTAACGTAAACAAATGTTGGCACCAAGTTTTAAGTTGAGTGTACTCACGTCGTTTCGATCGCTGGCATCCACAATCGTCTTTGGTTGATGACTGACAACAATTTGAGGTGTGGTCGGTTATAAATACCCGAATTCCCCATAATGGGGAAAGGGGGCGGTGCTGACAATGAGGCACGGGGGTGCTACTAAAAGGGCGCTCTGATCGGGTTTTCAGCTGGCAGAGGATGTATTGGCGCGAGTTTCTCGTTTATCGACCACAGAATACATATACTTATGCTATTTTTTTACATGTGAATGAAAATTATGTCATTATTGTAAGTCAATTTTTGAGTATTCTATGTATCCATTTTTTTTTCGAAAACGATTGCCAATTTCATATATCTCTTCGAAAAAGAATCGAATAATTGTTTCAAAATATTGAGGAAGATTTCAGAATCGAGGTGCACGAAGACTATCAGAAAAATATTGGCTATGATATAAAGATTTTTTGCTCGTGTAGAATTCGTGAAGCTCTTTCATGAAATGGAGTAAAACTCTGGCAGGTGAATTATTTATCATTAGTTTTAATACGGATCTTTCTCCATTGGTGCAATACAATATGCCATTGAAAGACATTCACAATCACACGTTATTCATATCCAACGAAAAATTCTCAGTCGCAGCCGTCCTGATGAAATTTCCATGGAATTTGATTTATGGCATTACATTCGAAGAAGGAATTTTATCGAAAAATTCTGCATCTGATGCACGAATTTCAAAGCTCACCATGCAGTGAGAACAATGGCGTACGGTTGTATTGGATAAGACGAATGTATTCTCAAGGCTTCTGTTCGATTCGTATTAATTAGCGGTCCTCTGAATACGCCTAATCTGCTCCAGCTCTACGTGCTTAGATTACAACGTATCATTGGTGTAGGTTATCTCCTAATGTCTATGTCTATGAATATTCATGACTGTTCTAACGAGTTTTGTATTTTATATTATGAAAGGAATTGTTCGGGGGCCTGATTTATAGGTTGACTTCAGATATGGCGTGGAGTTTGAACACCGTATCTGACAGAGAATGCATGCAAATTCTGTGAAATTTTTCTTGTTCATCGCCACCGCGAGTTCAAAAATCTCAACATGTAAAACTGGCCCTGAAGCGAAACGAAAGGGACTCAACGAAATCTATAATCATTGTTAATATGATTGTTTCAATGTATTCTATTATGTTATATTTCTTCAACCTGAATGAAATGGATCATGATCTATATTGTTGCGATGAGTTGTAGCGTCCTAAATGAGTAATACGATAAATATATTGCTTAAAAAAAGGTAAAATGAATGACATCAGCTCTCAGTTGAGATATTGCGTGCGTTTATTTTGGAAACATTGAATGCCATTTTTGAATGTTGGCAATTAAAAAGTCTCTGAATTCAGCAACTGACAAATTGATCACACTTCTCACAGCGACTTGGCGCCGCGCCGCGAGAAATTGCAGCAACAAATTGCAATTTGGAATTCAGGAGTTCAGATTTCGCAAATAAGAACTTGTGCGTGCAAGGGAGAGCCAATGTTCTCAAGTGCAGTGGGGCTCTGGGACGACTTATAGGTTTCTTCGGTAGCACATTTACTATTTCAACTGAAGGGATACCCAGAAAATCCACGATGCTAACAGGTCGGTTGGTTTATTCAATCAAGATATTTCAGTAAAAAAAAAATCTGACACGGACGCGAACCCATAGCGAATATGCAGGAAAGAAAGTTAATCAAACCCAAGCGAGAGCATTGAATTGATAGACTTGTGAAGGATTTCGTAAACCATTCGGGCCATATAAAATACTTTTTGTCAGACTCATTTCTCATTTAAATGTGAGAAATCGGAATCCTTCGAATGCAGGTAGTGAAAGAGAAAAGCGTTATCGAAGGAAAAGTTCGGTACCTCTAGTCTTAATATTGGAAAAACGAGCATATAGTTCAATAATCGGATTGTATTCTCAAATCTATGAAGTATATTCCACATGTTGGTTTCTATACATATCGTTTCTTTTATATTCTCAATTCAATGGTAACTATATATACCTTCGAACGAGAATGTGGATATTTCTTTCTGAGCAAGGGAACTTGTAAGTACCTGAATGAAATTAATTATTTACAAATGAAAATACCCTTGAGTAGAGAATATTCTGGAAAAACTATATACTACTAATGTTCTTCACGAAAACGATACCCTTTCCGAAATCTAGTAACAAATCGTGAATATAAATGACAAATTTCCAGTTTCTGGGTGCATTTACACTGTTATCGCTTGGTGACAGTTATAATCATTCGTATATGCAGCTTATCCCATCCAACTTGTCACGCACGGTAATTGGTTCCAGATTCGGTTGCGCACCAAACTTACAGTATAGTTCAAATGGCTGCTTGTTCCGTACTGTGCAATTAGGATCTGGAGATGAGTGATACGCCCTCTGGGGAAAGGTTTCGTTCAATGTCAACGTATTAATATTTGGTTTACTTTCTTCTTGAGATCTCCCCCATTCAGACAATTCAATAATTATTAATAGTATAATTGGGTCGATGGATCTTTTCCTGTACGTCTTCAACTAGTACTTCGTACGATATGAGTCCAAAAATTGATTGTGGAATGCCAACAGACTATTATAACTGGATGAAATTGGCCGATACTTGATAGGAGATAACAATGTACATTCCAACTGAGAGAGAGGAAGACTGCAGAATGAGCAAGATAGAATACTTTCAATGTAACAAAGAAAGAGGGGTTATGATTGATAGAGTTATTTAAGTATAAATTGTCTTTATGTCCTTCACAATGTATTCCGCATCATGCAATGTAAAAAACTGTTATGATGGTCAGTCCATCAGTTTTAATGTATATGGTAATAACGTAATTCTGTGATTTTCACTGGCCAGCAACACGTGTTTCACTATACATTAGTTTCTGCAGGCGTGTTTTGTTCGTAAACAAGTTTGTTTTTTTGGTAAATGTTCGTGGCATTACTGTAGAGTGCGAAATAGGGAAATGGAAAAATTTCAATAATGGATGAAAGTATTTAATATATTCCAGAGATATTCCAGGGAGAATTGGTTAGCCTTCTGTTCTCTTTTCTATGAGCCCTGCGTTCTAGGAATTTCTCAATCGGAAAGGGTCGAGCGACTGCTAGCAGTTCGATCAAAAAGGAATTGGAATATTGTTATTATCCAGGACGAATAGTTCCTTATAAATATTCATCAAACGGCTGAAATAATATTCATAATTTCAATAGGAAAAATACGGAATCATAGTGATGAAATTGAAGAAGGCACTTGTAGATCGGATCATTAAAATATTGCGGTGAATCATGCGGATAATTTTCCTCAATACAGAGTTTTACAGTGATTTTAACCGATTGAATTGATCAGCATAAATCGAGCGTTTGGTTTTTTTCACACGAAAGGGGATCCCTGCAATGTTTAAAGTACACCGCGTTTGTAAGCCTCAGGAAAAACTTCCTTAGGCAAGGAGTTCCAAAGCTCAGCTGTTCTATTGAAAAATGATCCCTGAGCAAGAGAGGTTTGACAGGCCTCCGAATTCACAACAAAGGGGTGGGAATTCTGTACTCTTCCAGTCATCCGTGTAGACATTTCCGAGGTTGGAACGATTGATAACAATTCAAAAGAACACCGACCGTGAAAAAATTTATAGAAAAGAGACAAGTCTCCGACCCTTCTACGATGTTCCAATAAAGTGAGCGAGTCTGTGAGCGAAGAATCACCAACAAGGCGAATTGCCTTTCTCTGAATAGAATCGAGAAGCCTCAATGAATGTTTTGGTGCCGAACTCCACACATGAGAACCATATTCCAAGACAGGTCGTATCTGAGCCTTGTAGATCATTATTGACGAATGTATTCTCAAGGCTTCTGTTCGATCCGTATTAATTAGCGGTCCTCTGAATACGCCTAATCTGCTCAAGCTCTACGTGCTTAGATTACAACGCATCGTTGGCGTAGGTTATCTCCTAATGTCTATGTCTATGAATATTCATGACTGTTCTAACGAGTTTTGTATTTTATATTATGAAAGGAATTGTTCGGGGGCCTGATTTATAGGTTGACTTCAGATATGGCGTGGAGTTTGAACACCGTATCTGACAGAGAATGCATGCAAATTCTGTGAAATTTTTCTTGTTCATCGCCACCGCGAGTTCAAAAATCTCAACATGTAAAACTGGCCCTGAAGCGAAACGAAAGGGACTCAACGAAATCTATAATCATTGTTAATATGATTGTTTCAATGTATTCTATTATGTTATATTTATGTTATCTCCTAGAAATCCAAGTTTTTGGGAAGCACCTTTAACGATCGATCTCACATCCGATTGGGGGGATATTTAACTTCCGGAGTTTTTTACTCTGGGAGATATCATCATCCTTGTTCATATTCAATAGTTGGGAAAAACCAGAAATATCAACCACACACTGAAACGTGAATTAACACCTCCTACCACATACAGTTGGTGGTATCTCACCGGGCGATGTAAAATCACACAATAAAGTGTTTTTTAATAGAATATCAGCTGTGAAAACAGTCATTTGTGTAATATGGATTGAAATGATAAGCAATAGTTAAAAGCCATTTATTCTACTTCGCCTGACATTCATACAGCTATTTATTCTGGATGAACTGAGCGCAGGCATCCAAACAAAAGCTGCCTCGGTTTCAACATGAACTAACTGTTTCGTATTTCATTTTCAATTGAATGAAAATATGCGCAGAGAGATGATTATTTTTGTGGAGCCAAATAAATGTTTAGGAACTATTTCAAGAAAATAACCTTTATCTCGTTGTTTCATCTCTTCATGCACTGATGACGCATGCTTTGCCTCCTGGGTGAGAGTGTTTGACCAGAGAAATTGAAAACATTAAAGAATATTGTCTTCTACTATCGGTTGGTAATGAGAGGAATTATTCAGTCCTACGCCCGTGTTCCACACTACGCTAAGCCATAATAATGTACTCATTGTCAGGTTGGGTCCTGCACTGCAATCAGTCATATTGAGAAGTAATTCGATAATGTTACAAGCCTGAACCAGACCTCCCTTTGTGACATGTTCGGAACTGATGTATTGTGTGCTTTGGTTACTGGGGTGGTTTGATTATGTGATTTATGCATATTCTACGAATTGTTTAGGGCAGGAAAGACCAACCGGTCGATCGCGATCGACTGGTCAATCGCAACTATTAGTCCAGTCGATGGTGGCATAAAAAAAATATAAATGAAATGAAAAATGCTACATAAATGTCTACTGAAGTATGCCGTTACATTTTAGCTTTCAAGAAATATGTTATTGGTAGATCGCAAGGGGTGCTGAATCACATGAAAATTACTTTTTGTTGCACCATTTGTATACCAGGCAATGGAGCAGCTGTTTTAGATAGAGTCTTCCTCATTTTTTGTGACTGATCATAACGTCTATGAATGTTTAGCCAATATTGGATGTTACTGCTTTTATAGAAGTTTTGTTTCTGTTTCGCATTGACTAAGAGAATAAAAGCCAACAAAAACTTTCCCAGAACTTCGTTCTCTCCACACAAATAATCCTATTACTGATATCAAGTGGTTTTCGCATATTCTATGAATTGTTCAATGTCAGCTTTCCAATTATTCATAGTTGGTTGATCAGTTCAATTTTCATAACCAGTTTCTTGAAATCGAATCATAATGGACCTTATTTCCTAGTTTCAACTCATTAATGAAGGCAATATAATGGGTTTGTATTTGTGGTATTGGTTCGGACTTCCATTGTAATTATTATTCGATCGAAACCTGTAGCAGAGAAAAAAAATTGCAGAGTAGAAAAATTTAATGAAGAAATATAAAGTATTATGAACAAATGCGAAAACTATGTGGGGAAACCACCTATCCAAACGATGGACCAACTTCGGTTCGAAGAACGAGAATATTTCGCCAATACACCCATTTCCCCTGAACCGATCAGCGCGCCCTATCAGTAGCACCGATGCACCTCATAGTTAGTACTCTCTTACCCCCCATAGGGAATTCGGGTCTTCATACCTCAAAATGTTGTCAGTCATCACCCGAAAACGAATGCAGACGCCAGCGATCGGAACATCGTGAGTATACTCAATTTGAAACTTGGTTTCAACATTTGTTTATATCACTGCATATTTCTTCCTTTATTTTTTTTTTTTCACTTTGCTACTTCATACTCACTATGTCGATTATTTGGTCACAATATTATTTTCTTCGATCAATCAAACTTCTAATTTTATTTGTTACGGTTTTATTAAGACTGTAAAAGATAAAAAAGGTATACCTAACTATTCAAATTTGAGATGAACCTCAATCTAACTCAGGGAGAGGGGAGTGGATTCAATTAACGAATTCAGACGTTCGTAACTCTGTTCAATGGTGGTTGTATACCAAAAGGGGTAATGAGATCTGACAAATTAGCAATACCTGCCTTCATGAACAAAACAGTTCTTTCACCCTATAGTATATACTTTAAGGTTCACACCACTGGCCAAGTCGTAATAATTCCGTATTAATCAATTAGTTGTTATCAAAGCTATGATCTCAGGCATAAAAGCTGAACTGAATCTACTAGCAACTAAATTAAGCACTGCTTATAAACTATATATACACATATAATAATATTATCAGTCTAACTCAATAGTTCTACGAGAGGTTAACCTATGATTTGGTAAATCATATAATGAATCGAGAGACGGGGAATTCTAAGCTAAGCAGGAATATGGTGATCGTCACGCCAAAGCAGGTTGGTAATTGGACAGGTCTTACTTGATGTCCTGTAGAACTATATTCTACCCTTCCTTCGTCACTTCCTTTCCAGCCAGATGCAGGGGGTATTTGTATGTACGTTAGGCTACTACTAGCGAGTGGAAACAAATAGGTACCTTCACCAGGGTGTCATGAAAGAGGGAGTTATCTCTCGAGCCTCCAAAGTGGAATCTAATACTCATACAATTAAATTATTACGCAACCAAGAGGAGGAGACCTTCGTTGGAGGGTGACCTCGAAGAGTGTATGAGATGGTTGAAAAATTGAATCCAATAAATGTCAGGATCATCCGTCGATGATTTAATTACAGCAATTTTCAACCCAATATTTTTTTTCTGGTTAAATATCCGCAATTTGAGCGATTAACAGAAAGCACATGCTTCAGCCATAATTACCAAAAAAAAAGAAAGTAATTACCTTGAGTGAGACAGAAAGCGGGGGTTATGAGCATAGATCGTGATTTTCTAGTAAAAACCGATGTTGGGAATACTGGAATTCATTCGCAGATTACAGTTTGTAGAATCAGCTGATTGAAATTGACAGGAGATTAAAGAGGTTATTAGATGTGAACAATAGTATTCGATCATCCAGAAGGAAAATATAGAAAACATACTACTCATTATCCTGATGTATGAGCCGTGAAAATATGTAAATGAGAGTCTCGTTTTCTCGTTAAAAGGTGAGTGAAGTAGGAGCAATAGGACTGCCGTTTAGGGGAACTAGAGTGTAGATAATTCGGGTATGCTTTGATGAGAGATTATCGAAGGTGGCACTTTTCTACTGCTAGTACAGGCCCGTATTTTATTTTTAATCAGCGACTCCGATCGTCATAACAACTATTTATTTCGGCTGGAAAATTGCAACCGTTACATATTCTTTGACCAAACAATGCATTTTAATATTTTTGTTTGGATTCGGATGCCATAGTCGATTTGAAACCCTTAACAGTTTTTTGTTCGCAACAGGTTTCAATAGATTATGTGGTATCAATACTACTCAGCAGTGAACTTTGTCAACCACATTCGAGAAAACGTGTTTATTCTTTATCGTGACTTCATATGTTATTTTACCGAAAGTTTTCCATTCATATAGTGAACTCTAGCAGATAAATGATCCAATTATGAAAGCACCCACCAACCCAACCATCAGAATCGAGTTATTACCAGACATTAAAGCCAATCAAAAGAACAACACAGGAAAGCTTGCGAAAATAATGAACTGCCCACTACATATGCGAGTGGTTCTGCAAATTATGCCGCATTATCCGACATATCGATCAGCAATCACCGTGATTTTTTCAAATTCTGCTGCTACTACCACTATAAAAAGCAATGTCTGACTATGTTCGAAATGTGAAAATGTTAGCCTATATCAGTCAAGAATTTTGTCATGG
Organism: Zygogramma bicolorata; assembly: GCA_032362365.1. Lineage (NCBI taxonomy): Eukaryota > Metazoa > Arthropoda > Insecta > Coleoptera > Chrysomelidae > Zygogramma > Zygogramma bicolorata. Next base: position 899,332 of record JAVJAQ010004414.1, on the reverse strand, counting down.
GAGAAAAGAACAGGAGTGATTGGCCCAATGGTCTCGTTACGTGAGTCGGAGTTGGTACATTTGTCGAACGAATTGCTGTTGCTCATTATTTCTGCACGCTTTCTTGAATTCCCCTCTAGACCAATGTTTTTCCGTGTGCTTATTCAGAAAAAAATTCAAGGAATATATGTATACATACTAGAGGACGCATTCAGCCAACTAAGCCTGAAAATAGAATTTTTCTGTTTTTTTTTTTCGGGGGTTATATCCCGAGTGCACCAAGTTCAATCGGTTAAAATGTGTGCTGCACTTCCATGATTTTCAAAATTTTGCTTAGCAAATGACTTGAGAGTATGAAAATCATGGAATTGCACGCATTTTGGTCGATTGAGCTTGGTGAAGGAGGGATATATATGTTGAGATCGTTTCCAGAAAAACTGTAGACATCAACTGACAACATCAAAATCGAACACAGGAACAATATAGTACCCGAGATAGTACCTGAAAAAAGAGTGGAACTCATTCCATCGATAATCCATTTCCCTCACAGTTCCTCTGTGTTGTTACAAGAATAATGTTCGTGATGAATGAATATCTCACCAGCTCAGATACGAGCTGTCTTGGGATACAGTTCTCACGTGTAGATCTCTTCTATAGATACTTTCACGGTCGATGCTCTTCCGAATTGTTATCAATCGTTCCCCTCTTGGCAATATCTACACGGATGACTCGACGAGTACAGAATTCCCACCCTTTTGTTGCGAATTTAGAGACTTGTTGAACCTCTCTTGCTCAGGGATCTTTCTTCAATAGAACAGCTGAGCTCTGGAACTCCTTGCCAGAAGAAGTTTTTCCTGAGGTTTACAAACTTCGAAAATTCAAAGTGAATGTTAATTCGTATCTCCTGTCTCTTGATTCACGCGGTGTTCTCTGAACATAACAGGGCTTCCCTTTCGTGTGAATCTGCATATATGAAAAAAAGCCAAACACCCGATTTATGTTGACCGATTTAATCGGTTAAAATCACTGTAAAACTCTGTAAAGAGGGAAATGATCTGCATGATTCACCGCAATATTTCATTGATCTAAAATTGTTCTAAAATTGTTCGTTTTCGTTAACCAGCTGACGAACGTCAACCCTCAAAAATCGAAACTTGTACGAGCAATGGATCAACGAGGCCTTACCTTTTAACGTGCGATTACCCAGCACGGTGGCCCGGCGAGGATTCGAACCCCGGCCTTCCGCTTGACAGGCAGATATGCTAACCACTATACTACCGAGACCACTACAAGTGCCTTCTTCAATTTCATTACTCCGATTCCGTATTTTTCCTATTAAAACCATGAATACTATTCCAGCCGTTTGATGAATAATAATAAGGAACTATTCGTCCTGGATAATACAAATATTCCAATTCCTTTTCGATCGAACTGCTAGCAGTCGCTTGACCCTTTCCGGTTGAGAAATTCCTAGAACGCAAGACTCATAGAAAAGAGAACAGAATGCTAACCAAATCTCCCCGAAATAACTCTGAAATATATTAAATACTTTCATCCATTATTGAAATTTTTCCGTTTCCCCATGTCGCACCCCATAGAAATGCCACGAGCATTTACCAAAAAACAAACGTGTTTACGAACAAAACCGGCTTGTTTACAAATGAAACAACATGAACTGCCGGTTTCAATTTAGGGCCGTAGCTAACATTAACCGAGCTTCAACAAATTCTCAGCCAAGACAGATTATGCCAAGCAGAAACGAGACATTTTCTTCACTCTTCATGCCTGTTTCGCACACATTTGTAATCCCTTTGGCAAATATTAACGTTCTGTTTGCGATCAGCCACCTGGGACTAGTTCGTACAGGCGCTATTAGAGTAATTCATTATGGAGAGATTTTGCTTTTACCTGAAGTGGTATTTCATTTTGTGAATCCATTGCAGTACTTTCATTCCTAGGTCAGGAGAGAAAGAGTTTCATGGAGGAAAATGCGACGAAATCATAAGCCACTGCACTGAATGACTTAAAGAGAGTGGAATATACACTGAGTGCCGCTCATCACAAATCCGCCATCATAACTTGATTCAGCCAGAAGTAGTGGTGGAATGTGTTATTTTCTTTTGGTTCCACCTATCCTTCCATTCCATGAGCATTTGAGTAGAAATGGCCCGATCTAAACACTGCTTGACCGTTTCATTGCTCTGATTTTCGAAACATCTCATATATTCATGATGCATTGAGAATCAACTCTAATACGCTACATGAAGCTCAATGATCGGACTTCATTTTGTTGTACCTGGGCGAGAGGTAGCATCCTAATTTTCGAAAATATAGTTGGGTTTGCCTGCCCGAATTTCTCCATACACTGTATACATTGTATTTCCAAGTAAACCGAAAAAAATTAATAAATGTCTTTCTTGTCAAATGAAAGTCTTCGAGAAGAATTGAAGTCGAAGTCTTTTCCCCCCCAAAAAGTTACGCTTTTTCATCGAAACATAACAATAGTCCTAAGGGTCTAGCACCTTTTAATTAATTTATATTTATGGAATCACTTTCAATGCGTACGATGCCTCCAAACCATTTCAGAAGGGTTTTTGCCTTGAAGTATCACGATAGATGGGAGTACGGTGATCGAAGTTATCGTGTTATCTGAAAAAGACAGAGGGTTGAATATGAAGTCACTGGTGAATGGCTGATTTGATGTGGATTCAACGATCGCCAAACTAACAGTTCTGATGAGGGTACAGAATAATAGAACATTTCATGCACTGTTGGTTGTGAAAACACGAATGTTATTTACATTATCTGGCTATTCTCTCGTATTTGACCGTAGTTCCAAACCTAAAAATAATGAAGAAATTATTCAGACACAATACTGCAAAATATACATGAGCTTCACTTATACAATTGAACTAGATATATCGTGAAGCTATAACAAACATTTGAGAGAAGTCCAATAAGAATCGAACACTTGAAAAACGAATGAAAAATATAATGGAAAACCAAGAGACATGTATTCCTATTTTTTCTGTTTCGATACAATTGCAATCAATTTCAGCATGCTTTCTATTAATATCAAGAATTATTGATCTTTTAATGTGTAGGCTCCATTCTGATTTGAAAATCAATTTTATCACGATTTATCTGAATGTATATGTATTTCATAGAACAATTATAGTCGAATATCCACTTACCTACTACTACTACTCTAATGACTCAGCGTGGCTTTCCTTTGGTACTTTCGGATCGCAGTCTTCGATCCACGGTCTATTTATTGAGAGATTTCTGTCCCTAATCCATCGAACATTGGGACCCATATTCCTGTTGACAACAAAAAAGGTTCAGAAGATACACATCTAAAAGTATCAGAATAACCCAAACAACAGTGAGCAAAAGGAAGAATAATTGTATAGGCGATGGGTTGAAATAAACAATCATGCATGATACAAATATGGTATCACAAAAAAATGGGTGTACTTCATACATTCACATTGGGTCTAGTATTGCTGATGGGTGGGAAAATTGCAAGACATTGGACTAGGTCTTAGCTGACATGTACGTTCTCAGCTCTACAAATTGGATACAACCGTAATTGTTGGTGGATAACAATGCATTATCTTCATTACGGAATACTGAAGTTTCCTGTGGAATCTCACTAACAAAGGATTCACAAAACTGCCATACGCATTTCGCTATACAAGCAGGATAAAATTGGATTCTGCTTATCGCGTGCGTCGCCGTTTTGTAAACCCATTGTCAGAATCGCATAAGACACTGTATGATTTTGTGTTGAATATGGATTCTCAACAAGTATCGGCCAGTTCAATTCAATGTATACGGGAAAACAAAAACTGGTAAATACTTAAATTTTTAAATTTCTTCTAGAATGAGCAAAAGTATTGAATACATTGAAATACAATTCCGCATCAACTTGAAAGCGAAAATAATATCTGCAACCTTATAAAAATAATAAAGAAAAGTTATTTCAGTCAGTTGAGTGCTCTAGTCCATTAGGGAAAAGATTCATTCAGCATTTCTAATAATCAACTGAAATACAAAACATGCGAGCATTGCTGGTGATGAAAAGATTTCCATTATCTGAACATAACATTCAATAACACTTACTTCGACATCTACTCCGTTGTACTTTTGATTTGTATTATACTTGGTGCTGAGTAATCGACTTCAAAACACTTCTCGATCCTTCAGTGAGTAAATGAAATCATCAATCTTCACAGAAGTTTCTTCTTTATGTCTTTATTGTACCGTATTAACCGCTTTTTTATCATTGACTGATTCGTAGCTCAAACTTTCTTTAAGTTGTTTCCGTAATAATTGACACTAGTCGACTCGACTTCGTAACTTATGAACTATCTCAGAAACGATCTGCAAGTTTATAGTTACCAGGACAGGGGATAGAGCAGAAAAAACGACCTAGAACAAATGAAAATCCACACCTTCAAACAAAGTACGGAACTCCGTCAACAGGAACCGCTTTTCTGCCCTACCTGAAGGGCACCACCGATCGCATTGGAAGAAGCACGGTGTCAAAACGATTTAAAGACCGAAGATGAAGATACAGAAACACCTGAGGTCTGCTGAAGATCCAAGAGACCCCCTATTCAATGCTGGGGTATACAGGATTCCGTGCTCATGTTTGGGCTACCAAACGTAGCTCCAAGACATGAATCAGTGAGCCCCTCTTGACAATCACAATATTCAATGTGATAAGACCTCAATTCTCTCGACGACCACACATAATTCCACTTAGTTCATACCGAGAAGCAAATGAGATCATAAGCACGAGGATAACTTCAACTGAAAGGAAGAATAACTGAAGTTCTGAAGACATTAATGACAAAGCCGGACAGAACCAGAGAGTGCAACGCTCGACAACATGGTTCGACCACAAGATGAGAACAGGTAAGCACCTCCAGATTTGCCATAAGTCATAGTAGACTCAGAGAGAGGAGTTGAACTACGACCATACCAATGAATAGATGGCTGCCGAAGATGTAGCTGAAAGCTCCCGTACTCAAAATTCCAAAACACGGCCATCAATCCCGAAAAACTTGCCATGTAATAGTTTATAATATTTATTATAAGTTGTTGATGATGGAGTCATCCTAAATCTTAGGAACGAAAATCTTTGAGAAGACTCTAACTTTTGTAATCCGTCAGAAGTTTCTGTTTCTTCAATTAGTATTTCTGTAAGGTTGCCTTACAAGTCTGTTTCTCCGTGAACGATGTTCTGTTACGTTTTTCTTATATTCACTGAATAATGAATAACATAGAGCATGGACTACTATCGCTGAGTACTGTTTGAAAATCATAATCTTGTGCTGGATAAATCTTTCATTCGTAGATATTTGGGTTTATAACCTATAACAATCTGAAAAAATAATAATAAACAACTCTTGCCGCTCAAAACTGCCTATTTATCGCTTGGCAACACTGTACCACTTTCTTCGCTATCGAACGCTGTCTAACTGTACCTAACCTCCAAACACCGCTGTTTCGAAGTGTTTATAATGTATTTCGAAAATGTTTCAACATCCTTTTGGTTCCTTTGCAATAACTCCAGATAAGTTAACCACTAATGCTTTCCAGATATCACCAAAATGATCCAAGTTCGTGAACAAGGTAGGTTTATTTATTTATTTTATTTCTGGAACATCACAAGAAAAGATCTCATTTTCAATATCTTCAAATATCTATGTAGTTGATTAACAACCCAATAAAATAATATAATTTTTTTGTTGTCGGTGCATTATAAACTGATTCTGAATGTTTTTGATGTGCTTATTTCAAAAATGTCTAGCACTTTCTCGTAGCAGCTCTAGTTCTTTACATACAGGCCAATCAATTTTCGTTGTGATAAGAGTTAAAAATGATGAAATGATGATATCTTTGCAGGTCAAAACCAAAATTTCTTACCTGAAATTGGCATGTAATTACCCCATTTTAGGTACTTGTTATTGCCCATGATTGTTAAAACCGACTTTACTATGAAAAAGTTAAGTATGAAGAACATCAGTGGATGATGTGTCGATTTAAAAATGATTGACTTTCTCCTTGGACAGCAAAGTGGGTGTACAAAATATCCTTGTTTCTATGTCTTTGGGATAGCAGAGCATAAAATCAGCACTGAGTTTAGAGAAATTGGCCTTTGAGAAATGTAATTAACGAACCTTTGGTTGCGAGAAAATCATAATGCCACCCCTGCATATCGAGTTGGGCCTTATGAAGCAATTTGTATAGCCTTTAGATCACGATGGATTTTGTTTTAATTACTTGTCGCGTGAGTTTCCTGGAATAAGCACACAAAAACTGAAAGCCGGAATATTTGATGGACCACACATAAGGCAGCTTATTGAAGATCCACAAATTTCAACATCAATGAACGAGATTGAATCCAATACTTGGTGTTCATTTGTTGTACAAAATTTTCATACAATCAGTGAAAAATATGCTTCCCAACTTCAAAACTCTTGGTTGTTACATGAGCATAAAAATTCACTACCTCCACAGCCACTTAGATCGGTTTCCAGAAAACCTAGGTGATTTAAGTGAAGAACAGGGAGAAAGATTTTATCAGGACATAAAAACTATGGGAAGTCATTATCAAGGAAGATGGGATTGCCACAAGATGGCCGACTACTGTTGGAGTCTTCAGCGAGATTGTTCTGGTGATCGGCATGCTAGAAAGCCGTATAAAAGAAAATTCTCAAGTGATAGGTGATGAATGTTAGGTGATGAATGTTATGTTAGTTCGGAGGTCGAAACTCAATCATCACTTAGAAGATGCCAAATGAGACTTTGCCGAAACGTTGTGACAATTATCCTTCAGAGGATCGAAACCACAGAACACGGTATGAAACCCGAAAACACAATTCCTCATATATATATATATATATATATATATATATATATATAAATATATATATATATATATATATATATATATATATATATATATATATATATATATATATATATATATATGGATATAAACATATATAGAAAATAAGATTAGAGTATTCAAAAATGCGGCAATATTACGTATCTCAGAAACTATATCTGATATACGAAATATGATAGGTATTTTGGATTCTGCGCTCAAAAACTACCTAAAAACAACTAGAAAATTGCAGACACCAAATTGGCTATTGGGTTGTGAATTATGCGCAGTTGAAAATATCCGAATCTGATTCACCTTAATTCAACTGTTATGTTATGGAAATCGATTGAAAGTTCAGTCGACACCACGTGCCTTGATTTTTGTTTCACCTCCGGTCACAATCAGATAAACAAATGAACAACTGAAACTGGAGACATAGATATTCTCTATCGAAATATGATCATTCCTTTCAAGGAGAAACTTTTTCAATTATAGCTGATATCACTTACATTCTTCTCGCAGAAATATTATGTCATCACACAGTACACACGACACGACAGTCCTTTTTAATAGAAAGCCGTCTTTAATCACAGCCATTTCGTCCCATTTGCTGAAATGGGCTTCATTAAAAAACCAACCCCGAGTTCGTGTACATTCGAAAGAAATAATAATGATTTATCAACTAATTTAATTACATACAGAAAGAATGGACCCCGTTAAATCCATTATGACCGAAAATTTCATGACGCGTAGAAACGGGTAGCTGCAACAGCAGGCAGCAAAGCAGACTCGCTTATAATAATTATAACCGGCAAAATTGAAACAACTTGGGAAAGAATGGAATGAGATTCATTTCATGCTTGATATGGCCTACAATGAAAAATATTCAAAATGATTGTCATCTGGTCATTAGAACTGAATGTGTAAACGACATAAAACTCCCATTTTACTCTTGAAAAGGGTTTCTTCTTTATTTTCTGGAATTATGAGAAAACTTATGGAGTCGAACAAATATTTATTGATTCGAATAATGGCCCCTCAATATTCCAGAAAAATCGTGAAGTCCAAAGGACGAAGAATAAGTGAAATATTGGATTGATATAAATTTTTGTGTCTGTTTCTGTATCTGTAATTTCGAACATATACCGGACATATTACTTTCATTGCGATTCAAATTCATACTGGAATAAGTGTCAGATTTCGTTCGAAAAACGAATCATCATCGTCATCGAATTGAGATACTGCTAGCTCGGGAGTGAATATTTTGCCTTTAAATCACGGTTTGTATTTTCCTTCATTTCTGAAAAGCACAATATTATATTCTATACAACTCGTAGAAAAAACAGAAAAAAAAGAAGTTTTTACTTGACTTTATTTCATCATGTCTGTAAACAAAAGTATATTATGCAACGATCATTATATGAGAGTTGCATACGCTATTTCATCTACACCCGATAAATAGTTAAGAACTACAAATATTATATTTATATTTGTATTGCTCACAATAATACTAATTAAACGCATTTCTTTGAAAAATTCTACAAAATTGTAATTGATGGTATTACTTCGAGAACTAAAACGATGAGAAATGAAGTGAAGATCGAAAATTGAAAAAAAAAAAGGTTACTTGAGACCCGTATCGAACCCATGTCTCTTCCAGCTAGTTAATAAAATCTCAGCGCCTCAGACCGCTCGCCTACGGGGGGATCACAAAATTTGATTGAAAAAATAATAACTAAATCATGCATTTGTCAAATAAAAAATTTAATCATTCTACCTTCATTTCTGCCGGTGAAGGTGATTCTCCCATATCGCTGGTATCAGTCATTTTGTTTTTATTATCGAAGTTTGATATTCTTCAAAAATTCAATACCTATACCGATTTTGACTTGACAAATGTCAAATGCAGAGCATGCACATCATGCTTGATAGAAAAACAGTGGGTTTCTATTGGTTGAAAACCTGTATCGTAATGAAAATCTGTATCGTAATGGATTTCATAATAAAACGGGTTGTGAGCATATAAGTGTATTATTAGAGTACGGGTGTAGATAAATAATGTTTATGTTTGGCATTATCGTAGGTACTTGAGAAGTTTCACATTTATTTCAAACCTAATTGCATAAAAAATATTCATTTTGACAAGCGAAATGACATACCGATCTCGTAAATTAAAATTTACCGCCAAAACATGACATTTCACACCCCGAGCACAAAAATTTGACATTGAAGTGTCTCTACTGTATGACATGGTATACTGTGACTGAACTATCACTTTTGGGTACAGTTGTGTCACGTATGCCACAAAGTGATGAATCATATATGATTTGGACATTCGTAGTCATCACATAATTCTGATACTGTTCGTTCTCGAAACAATGCCAAGTTGTTCCAGCGAATTATCTCGAAAAGTGAGGCTGTAGACCTGCCAATCAATCATTCCATATACTGCCAGCCGTGTCAATAAGACATATTGGGGCCTTCATGAAATATTGGTAACATTTGGGGTAGGATATCTTGAATGAAACTACTGAATTCCTGTTTTTTCAGACAGCAGCTTTCGAAACTTTTGATATGTAACTGGTTACTTTCAATACATAGCCATACATTCATGACAGACACCTATGAGCTCTGGCGCTGAAGGTGACGGTTTCAGAACTAATAATGATAATGTTTATTTACCAATTTCAAAGGTTATAAAACAGAGGGAGAGTGTACAGTAAATGAACAATGCTTCCCACAGCTACAACTTTCTCGACAATCTTCTTATTTCATAGCAGAATTCTGTGGCAAGACTTTATCGAACAGAACTTTCACATTCATAATCACCTCATTCCAACAATGTTCTGATAGCACATCAACAATTAATTTATCAACACAGTCAATCTGACTCAACACTTCCAATTCACTCGTGCTCAAATACTCAAATGGCTATTGTTGCCGAAATCACCCAGTGAATTACGTATAACATGGTATTTATTACCGCTGGCCGGGTTAATTACCGTTGATTTATAATCTTGTTTTATAGACCAAACATTAGCAACAAAAGCTCGCCTGCCAGTTATGTCCCACTACTGCGTAATTACATAAAACACACATTAAATGAAAGGTCGCAAAGAATGATATTTGTTGTAATTTGCCGATGGAGTTGAATTATTGAGTAACACGTTTGGATAGTATTGTATCGATAGGGACAGTAAAGCATAGGTAGTGGCTATTGTATGAGATGAATTTTATGTCATACTATATCATTATATTTGTTGTTATTGCTCAGTTACCAACCACATCATAGTATACTTTATGCCCGAGAAGTCGTTGAGTTCACTTTATGGCTCACACCATGAAGTCGCCCTTGAAGCATGAACCTCTGAATTCTGTTATTTTCTTCTTACTTTTGAATGAATTCCATGAGTGGAGTGGTGTAAGGTGTAGATATTTTAAAATTTCGGAATCCAGAGCCGGTCGATGAAACTCCATAAAAACTGATGGACTGCATTGTTGAAAGCTCAGATAAAAGAGTTAAAAAACAAAAAATGTGCGATCTTGATTTCAACAAATTTAAACAACACTCTACTGAAATAATGAGACGGACCAGAAAAAAATGGTTGAAGCAAAGAATTATGTAATAAATAATTCATTCACATTTCGCCAAAAAACGAGTAACAGCAAAAAAGCTTTATTATAAACTATATGCAGTGGCTTTCTTTAATATTCTACCCCTTTTTATTTTTTGAACGGATCAACTCAAAAATCCGAAAGTTGAGATAATGAAAGTGATGCATGAATACTATACCTAGGAGTGGAATTGACATATGAAAATTTCAAAAGAGCGTCTGTGCGTTATCTGAGGAAAAAACTAATTGAAAGAGGAGTCTTGTAACACATCCTTCTGAAGCTAACCGACGAACACTGTACAACCCCAAAATATTGAGTCAATATCTTCAACTACTAGAAATTGACTTCAATAATTGCCTAAATATATCGTCAACTTCATGATTTGAGGAAATGAGCTGAGTTCAATTCAGAAGATGCTCGAAATGGTTGCTTCGAAATTCTTGAAATAAAACAGCCTATTCGATATTTCACGCCGTTCATTTTCGAACACAGGAACGTCGATATTTTTAATGGTCGATATATTCAGGCAAATGTAGCGCTATTTTGTAGATGGTGAAGAAATTATTTATTGACTCAATTGAAAAATAATTTTTCGACTCAATATTCTAGGGTTGTACAGTATTCGTCAGTAGGTTCAAAATGATGTGTCACTAGCTCCCCCTTCCATTAATTTTTTCCCCAGATGACGCACAGTCGCCATCTTGAAATTTTCATCTGTCAATTTCGCTCCCGAAAATAATATTCATGCATCAATTTCATTGTCCCAACTTTCCAATTTTTTAGTTATTTTTCGAAATATGAATGATTCAACATTGAATTTGCTATGAAAATATTATTTATAAGGTATAAATCTTTGCTTCAAGCATTAATTCCCTTGTTCAGTTTCAGTAAACTGTTGTTGAAATTTTTTGTAATCAAGATCGCACATTTTTCATTCTTCACTCTTGCGAGTGCGTGTATTGATGTTGTATTCTATCAAGATATCCCACCTACCTATATTCAAGAATCACAACATGACATATGTTAACATCGAAGAGATCAGAGAAAAACAATACGATTTTTGCGAAAAATCGAATAATAAACCCTCATATCATCGACAGTGATTGAGCTGGCTGAACTAGATACTGGTTGTTTTGACGTTCTAATTGACGGAGCGCATTGTAGAATATCAAAGGTGTACTTATGCAATAGTAATCATGGCTTCAATTGTCACTTCCACATTAGGTTCAACTGTGTGATATTCACTAGGGAATTTTTGGTATTTAATGCAGTACTGTCTTCAGAAATCACCCATGTGCATTAATCATGAATATAACTGAAAAAAAGGGGATGTTTCAAAATTGAAATGAAACAAAAAAAATCAATGATATATTGAAATAACAATAGTGTGATTATTGTGATCTTAGTGATAGTCCTGTTGAACTTTTCAGTTCAAAATGAGGTTATTTCTATTGAAACAGGGTTTCGACCGAATTATATTTGATGTTGGTGCTGTTTTACCTACATCAACCAAGAAGAAAGCCTGTCGCTGAAAATAGCCACAGAGTGGGTACCTAAATCGTTTCTGTTCGTTGGTACTGAAATATTGTGTAATAACTGAGGAGGGGTTGATTTAAAAGCACAAAAGCAGACATGCCTACAACAGACATGTCTGCTTTTGCATGAACCTTCCTCGACTGTGATATTGTTTTGTAAAGCTGCTTTGATGCGTTCACGTTAGTGGGGATCTAACCACTTCAGGATGATGTTTCGAATGAAAGAAGAAGACAAGGCCTGGGAAGTGCTTTTTCGGTCGATGATTGTGAAGAGAACGTATTTCAAATCGCAAAAATGATTCGTTCATGAAAGCTATCACTTTGAATTGTTTTCAAAATATATGAACACATACGTGATAAATGTCAATTTTGTCTGAAAATACCAGGAGAATAAATGTAATCCGCTTTTCCACTTGATTTCGTTAATATAACTGGGACGGCACATTTTCTTGAGGCATATTCCTTCTTCGTCGCGCAGTTCAAACATTTTTGTTTCTCCTCTACCCATTTAGGATAAGGGGCAAGAAGTAGTTTTCCCATTTTGTGACAATTTGAATATTCCACTCGATAACCCACCGAGCTATATTTTTACTCAGTGAGTTATGTCTATTATCAAAAACTCCGTCAACTGTGTTATATTCAATTTCAGGGTCTTACCCTCTTTGATATGTTTGTAAATGTTGAAATCATTTTATTTGACCATCATTCATAATGTTAATTTGCTGTTGTCAATAATGTTTGTGCAAGCGCTGCGAAACATTCCGTATGCAAAAACCGATGACCACATTCTGATCGATGATTTGAGTTAAGAAAGACTTAATAAATGATATTGTGGAGGTTGCCGGACGAAATAATGGTTCAGTTTTTTTTCAGCCCTATAATAGTTTCCGATTCCATCGCTGTAGCTGCGAAAAAAAAATTGTTATTGACTATTGACACCTGGTTTAGGTGAGGTATGGAAAAAACGGCATGATCTGATTCAATACAAATTTAATAAAAAAAGTGGTTTACCTATTAATAAGTAGTGAAAAATTCATTCAGGTATGTTTTGACAATAATTGCCGATGCATTTACAACGGGAAATACAATTGATATCGCTTTTTCTACAAGTGCAGGCATTCAGCATTCTGATCAAAGAATTTGGCATAGGTGGTTTTGCCATTTGCACCGGGTATAACTTTCCATCTCGTCTTTCATAACCGAATTGGAGTAAGTTCGGAGGCCCATGTATTGCAGCCCTTAAGCAATGTAAATACAAAACATCAAAAGTTCTAATAATTTCAGATACATTTGAATTGACTCCCAGCTTAAAAGAGTTTTTTTGTCCGATCCTCCAAACCAAATCCCTCAACAACTACTATTCGATAGTTTATGCTAAAAGTGGATGTTGAGTACGAAAACATGGGAATCTGCACAATTTATAAAAACTTGTTCAATTCTTCCACGAACAGCAACAAAAATATGGCTGAAAATCCTTAAATCTGCTTATAGGTGATTGGACTTCAAGTCTAGCAATTCAGAAGACCTATTACCTTGGAGCTTGAAGATTTTTTGGAGTCTTCGAATCCACCGGTGATAAAAAGTTCTGTTTCAACATTGATTTTTGAAAAGTTGGAGAATACTTGCAGATGAATTAAACGAGCTGCAGTTTATTTTTCAAACAAGAAGAAAAATCTTTTTCAGCCAGCTGGGATTTTGGTTGAACGACTTGGTATAAATATTTTCAGTCCGTTTCAGTTAGTTTCGGTTTAGCAGTGTGTGAGGTGTTGTTTTTTTAAATGATTTATTCAACGTCGGCCTGTTTTCCCTACCATTGCCAATCATCGACGCCGGTGACCACATTTCCCCCAACCGGAAATTTTGCCGAACACTCTGGTATTCCAACCAGAGGTAGGGATCTTTTACGAGTACAACAACCATGGACTCAGGACCGCCGGCTTTACGTCTCCTCCGAAGGACAGCAGTTTTATGAGCTTCCGACGCGGTCTTTCCCTGCTGCTTAGCTTGAGGTATCGAATGACTAGTCAACCTGAAGAGCTAGGCCATGCCCGTGAGGTATTCTTCTCATCATTCTTTTGTTGATTAACTAGCATGATTGTAACGTGCATAGAATCTTCGCCACTTAATGTTCCCTTGAAAGTCATTGTCACAGTGTCTAATATTGTTAAAGAGTGTAGAATATGTTTCTATTTAGTTAGGTAGGTGGTGAATGAATTCGGCTAGAGCTGTATGTTCCGGTGTCTTTCTGTTCGTTACACTGATATATATCACTAAACACCGCTTATGCTTCATGGAGTGTATTGCCTGACAACTTTAGATTTTGACTGCTAAATGAGGCTTGTATGAGAGTCTTCCATTTCGGCGTAAATGTGCATTTCTTCGCGGCATCTTCTATAAGAATTTCATTACAAAACTTGTCCTTTGGTGTAAGTTCAGTAGTGGATAGTTTTTTCCGTAATTCTTTAGCACACATGACGATTCTGCTACAGTCTAGCAGACGTACACATTCAGCTATTTCCTTAATGAACTTCCTGCCATGAAAACCAAAGAAGATTGCTTCCTCTCAGTAAGATATGAGAATAAAACCTTGTCACCAAATTTATCGATCAGCATCACTTTGAGATCACGATTAGAACTACATCCTCTACTTCAGCGAGTACAGTCATGCGTTGAGCCAAGTATGTCAATTCAAAAGTGGTCGTCGAAACACCGTCTTTTATATCCGTCATTGATTTGTCAAAAGCAGCCAGTAACTGTTTTTGTGATGTTTGTTGTTGGTCGACCTCTTTCGTTACTAGAAGATTTTGGTTACGAAACGTAATTTCTGTAACACGATGTATGATATTGGAAGTTTCTGCGAACAAATCTTCCGGTGTTTCGTATTACAGATTTTTGTGAAAATTTCATAGTATTTTCGACGCGAAGTATTGAAAAACAGCAAAGCTGCTGAAATTTCGGTTAAAAGATTACTTTTATTATTGTGGTTTTTGTCGTATCACCACAAATGGAACAGCATGAGTCACTCGACGAATCGTTGTTGCTTCTTTTTGATTTGCGGGTCAGTTGATGGGCCAGCTACGCTCTATGTTGATGATGAAGCTCTTTCTTCCAGCACTCTCATGCAGTGACGACAAGGAATTTTTTCTTCGCCTATATAGCTGGCCATGCAACTTTTATACCACGAGAAGTGTTCTTCATCAGCATTCGGATCAAACAACTTCTCGAATTTGTCTGAAATTTCGTCTTTGCGTCGACTTGCTGCATTTGAATAGTTTCTTTCGGTTCATTCGCCACTTCACCATAATTTTTCGTTCGCCTTTTTTTTAATTTAATAATTATAGCGATATTTATTCACTTTGAAAAAAGTTATCACAAAATTTTAAGCACTGCTATTTTATAATTATGGAAAAAGTATCTGTTATAATAATGGATGAAGTTCAGCTATAACTGAAGTCACAAAAACTGTTGAGAAAAGCGCGGCCCGCTCCAAAACTCGAGAGAAGGTATGTGACGCTGGGAAGGAGATTTATAATTAAACTAACAACGGGCTATTCTGGCAACTTTCAGTTCCAGGTTTGAAAGTATCTTGCAAAAACATTCCAGTCGAGAAATAGCGGTCAATGGTTTTTGCATTCTATACAACATATTTTTTCACAATTACAGCGATGGAATCGAAAACTCCTATTATAGGGCCGAAAAAAAAACTGGACCATAATTCCGCCCGGCAACCTCCAAAATATTATTCATCAAGTCTTCCTGAACTCAAATCATCAATCAGATATAGAGCGGGCGCTGCGCAACATTCCGTTTGAAACAACCGATGACCTCATTCTGATTGATGATTTCAGTTAAGAAAGACTTAATTAATGATATTGTGGAGGTTGCCGGACGGAATTATGGTCCAGTTTTTTTTTTCGGCCCTATGATAGGAGTTTTCGATTTCATCGCTGTAGTTGTTGAAAAAAAATGTTGCATAGAATGCAAAAACCATTGACCGCTATTTCTCGACTGGAATGCTTCTGCAAGATCCTTCCAAACCTGGAACTGAAAGTCGCCAGAAAAGCCCGTTGTCAGTTTTATTATAAATCTCCTTCCCAGCGTCACATACCTTCTCTCGAGTTTTGGAGCGGGCCGCGCTTTTCTCAACAGTTTTTGTGACTTCAGTTATAGCTGAACTTCATCCATTATTATAACAGATACATTTTCCAATATTTAAAATAGCAGTGCTTCGAATTTTGGGACAACTTTCTTTAAAATGAATAAATATCGCTACAATTATTAGATTAAAAAAAAGGCAAACGAAAAATCATGCTTAACTGGTGAATGAACCGAAAAAAACTATTCAAATGCAGCAAGACGACGCAAAGACGAAATTTCAGACAAATTTGAGAAGTTGTTCGATCCGAATGCTGATGAAGAACACTTCTCGTGGTATAAAAGTTGCATGGCCAGCTATATCAGCGAAGAAAAAATTCGTCGTCGTCACTACATAGGAAGCTGGAAGAAAGAGCTTCATCAACAACACAGCCCGTAGCTGGATCATCAACTGACCTGCAAATCAAAAAGAAGCAACAGCGATTCGTCGAGTGACTCATGATGTTTCATTTGTGGTATACGACGAAAACCAAAATGAAAAAAAGTCATCTTTTAACTTTGTGGTATACGACGAAAACCAAAATGAAAAAAAGTCATCTTTTAACTGAAATTTCAGCAGCTTTGCTGTTTTTCAATGCGTTGATAATACTATGAAATTTTCACAAAAATTTGTTATACGAAACACCGGAAGATTTGTTCGCAGAAACTTCCAATATCATACGTCGTGTTAAAGAAATTACGTTTCATTACCAATATCTTCTAGTAACGAATGAGGTCGACCAACAACAAATATCACAAATACAGTTACTGGCTGCTTTTGACAAATTAATGGCAGATATAAAAGACGGTGTTTCGACGACCGCTTTTGAATTGACATTCTTGGCTCAGCGCATGACTGTACTCGCTGAAGTAGAGGATGTAGTTCTAATCGTGATCACAAAGTGATCCTGATCGATAAATTTGGTGACAAGGTTTTATTCTCATATCTTACTGAGAGGAAGCAATCTTCTTTGTTTTTCATGTCAGGAAGTTCATTAAGGAAATAGCTGAACGTGTACGTCGGCTAGACTGTAGCAAAATCGTCATGTGTGCTAAGGAATTACGGAAGGAACTATCCACTACTGAACTTATACCAGAGGAAAAGTTGTGTGATGAAATTCTTATAGAAGTGCCGCGAAGAAATGCACATTCACGCCGAAATGGAAGACTTTCATACAAGCCTCATTGAGCAGTCAAAATCTAAAATTGTCAGGTAATACACTCCATGAAGCATTAGTGTAACGAACAGAAAGACACCGCAACATACAGCTCTAGCCGAATTCATTCACCACCTACCTAACTAAATGGAAATATATGTTTGTTGAAAAATCTTAGACACTGTGACAATGATTTTCAAGGGGACATTAAGTGGCGAAGATTCTATGACCGTTACAATCATGATAGTTAATCAACAAAAGAATAATGAAAAGAATACCTCACGGGCATGGCCTAGCTCTCCATATTGACTAGTCATTCGATATCTGAAGCTAAGCAGCAGGGAAAGACCGCGTCGAAAGCTCATAAAACTGCAGCAAAGTATTATATCATAGATCGCAGGCAATATATCACTGAACACAAGATATATTGAGGAATTGCTGTCCTTCGGAGGAGACGTAAAGCCGGCGGTCCTGAGTCCATGGTTGTTGGACTCGTAAAGGATCCCTACCTCTGGTTGGAATACCAGAGTGTTCGGCAAAATTTCCGGTTGGGGGAAATGTGGTCACCGGAGTCGATGATTGGCCTTGGTAGGGAAAACAGGCCGACGTTGAATAAATCATTTAAAAAAAGAACACCTCAGACACTGCTAAACGGAAACTAACTGAAACTGACTACAAATATTTATATCAAGTCCTTCAACCAAAATCCCAGCTGGCCATTACAGGTGGATATGAAGACTCCAAATAATCTTCAAGCTTCAAGGTAATAGGTCTTCTGAATTGTTAGATTCATATCATTCTGCGTTTACGAGCGACAAGGCCGGCGCTAGAAAATTTCGTATGATTATCAATGAACTATTACATTGATAATTAAAAAGAAAATGGAACCTTTTTCCGTCGAAATATGTTCATTCATCTCTCCAGAAGCAGATTGAAGAATTTTCAGCCATATTTTTGTTGCTGTTCGTGAAGGAATTGAACAAGTTTTCATAAATTGTGCAGATTCCGATGTTTTCGTACTCAACATCCATTTTTAGCATAACCTATCGAATAGTAGTTTTTGAGGGATTTGGTTTGAAGGATCAGCCAAAAAATATCTTTTAAGCTGGGATTCAATTCAAATGTATCTGAAATTATTAGAACTTTTGATGTTTTGTAATCACATTGCTTAAGATGGAAAGTTGTACCCGGTGCAAATGGCAAAACCACCTATGACAAATTCTTTGATCAGGCTTTGCAAATATAATGCTGAAGCCTGACAATGTTTTGCAATTTTAGAAAAAGCGAAATCAATTGTATTTTCCTTTGCAAATGCATTGGCAATAATTGTCAAAACTTACCTGAATGAATTTTTCACTATTTATTAATAGCTAAACCACTTTTTTTATTAAATTTGTTTTGAATTAGATCATGCCGTTTTTCTCCATACCTTACCTAAACCAGGTGTCAATAGTCAATAACAATTTTTTTTTCGCAGCTACAGCGATGGAAGCGAAAACTATTATAGGACCGAAAAAAAAACTGGACCATAATTCCGTCCGGCAACCTCCACAATATCATTAATTAAGTCTTTCTTAACTCAAATCATCAATCAGAATGAGGTCATCGGTTTTTTCAAACGGAATGTTTCGCAGCGCTTGCACTAATAGAGGTCATCGGTTTTTTCATACGGAATGTTTCGCAGCGCCCGCTCTAAATTAGAAGCGGTTGATTTAGTACCATTCGTTGACACAACAGACTTTCTCCCTATTACAATAACCTAGAAGAATCCAAGAATACGAAATTCGAATATGCAAAATTGCAAACTAAAATTTGAACAAAATTAGAAAGATACTTAATAACCACCACTAGGCAAAATTCAGTTTCATTGATATATCAGTTTTCTGTTAGAGCTGATTGGAATTCTATTGACAGTTAAACTAATATCAACTACCTAGATTGGCTTCCGTATTTTGTATAGTGCTGACATATGAGCCATATTTTCTTGGTAAAGTATTCGAAATACTTTGAAATCATTTTATTTTTGCGTTGAAATAATTGCCTATACAATAACGTTACATCTGTCAAATATTGAAAGTATTTCAAAATCATGGTTGAAATAATTTCGAAATCATCAACCGAGAAAATATAGCTATGATGAATGGACTAAATCATATAAATCAAAATCACGCAGATTTTGCTGTTGAAACTATTCATTGGCGAAGAAATTATCTTGCACGATCCCGTATTTGAAGACCTCGCATTCGAAACCGTTAAATTTGATTGAGATCATCCGATCGAAGGCTCTATTAGCTTCAAATTGAAATTCGTTCATTTCGCGGAAATTGCTGTATATATTATTTCCGGAATATTGGCTCAAATAATTACATCAAATTTGAACATAATCGAGTCAACGGATTTTGCATTAGTTACTTTGAAGTTATCATGGAATAGAAGCATATCGGGCGCAAAAAATTCGTATCTGCCTGTGAGGGCTGTGAGACACTGGCGGTCGATCAGAATTTAGAACCGATGAGTTCTATATACAAATGGATCGACATTTGTTGTTATTGAATTGTTATTGAATTGAATTCCTTGGTTTGGTTCCTTCAGTCTCCATTAGGACATCGCGAAAACTTTATGGAGAAGTCAATTGAAAGAATACTCACTCATCGATGAACGTTTCACTATATAACTTTCTCACCCTGCCGAATATTATTCAGAATACCAAATGCATGGAGATTAGTTCAGTTTCGTGAGACAAGGACTCCTCTTCAAACGTCCTCTAGCAGTCAGTGCTGAAAAGTCGGACCCAACTCTCTTTCACTCTGAATGACTGACCCTCTATAGTCTATTGAGTACAATCGAATCCATAGAACACTCATGAAATCAGGAATACTGGGAGTTGAATGCACTTTTTGGATGATTCTAGTATAAATAGTATAGGCGAGCCAGTTAGCGCTGGTGATTCTGTTCATTGTTCATGATAGAGAGTTCCTGAATTCAATCCCCCAACGGGTCAGATATTTTTCTCTCAAGAATTTATCTCAGTTAGATTAGGGAAATGACTCTCCAACGCTTCATTTTTGACTGGTTCAGAAATAACAAAGTACCTCGAACCCTTTCAGAATGGTCCTCAGCCGAAACCAAATCGAACCTATTCACTGATAATCAAACAGAAAAAAAAAAATACCACAAGATGTATATTTCGCGAAAGTTGCATGAGAAGACTCTGCAGAAGCTTGGGAGAGCGTTCGAAATTCGAACTTACCAAGAGAAGACGAAACACTATGGCTTCATAAGATCTCGTGTATTCCAAATGTGGCGAACTACTTCCTGTTCTATTTCATGGAAGGAAGTACGGACAGGCTTCAATATATTAGAATATACTTATATGATATACCGTAGCAAATAACTTGCTCTAAGAAGCCATCGTATAGCGAAACACGTGTCGCGGTTTATTCCAGTGAAAATCTCACATGAAACTATCAAGGAAGTATTTTTCTAACAGGGATTCTCATCAAGTATCTACCTATTCCATTCAAGTTCATATCATAGGACATTTCTCGGGTTCACCCCCTGGGAAAACAGTACCCCTAATTTCATTTATTATCCATTCGAGGCATTGCCTATTGTTTTCAAATGATTAACAAATTCACATATTTCTACTATAACAGTGATCTATAACTATCAGCTAGGAGAAAGGAAAAATATGAGCGAAAAGGGAAGTTAAAATGAGTTGATTGATTACAATTTTTGACAGTCTTTTTAAATGATTCAAAGTGGGAATTATTAAAATTTCTCATTTAAATTCCATTGCGAGTATCGGGATTTCACCTATAGATTCATTCTGGCCATGGTCGGTGAGATAAAAGGGAACTCAGAAGATTTCCGTATTTCTTGTTCTCCTCGCATTTACACACATTTCACATTTAAAGTAATAAGTTCAACAAGACCCGGGGAATTAACGCCACTATTGATTATTCTGTGAATGAGTGCAAGATCTGATTATAACCTTCTATCAGCCATTATAGCAGAGTACCTTCAGAACATATGTTGGTATATTTGCGATATGGGGTTTGATTTTGTTTGTTAATTTCAGTTTTGATTGCTTGATTTGATATGGACAATTGATGGCATTTTTGGTTCGGAAAGAAATTTTATGACATTTGTCGAAATTCAGTTGAAGTTTATATCTCATCAGCAAACCGAATAAAATACATCGTACTGCAATAATTCAGTATCAGACGAGTCATGGATACCCTCAAGAATATTCAGTTCACCAGCAAACAGAAGAAATTCACTATAGAGAATAATCAAATTCAAGTCATTCTCAAATAAAATGTTTCTCTAAATAAATGCCACAACAAATTGTGGTTTCTTCGGTCGAATGCGTTTGAGAAATCTGTGTAAATAGAATCCAACTGGTGTCTATATTGACATCGATGATGAATGAGCAGATTTGTACAGGTAGATCTACCACGTCTGAATCTAATTTGCTGATTTATGGTTATATGTATTCAATCCCATGATAGCTGTTCTGTTGTTAGCAATTTGGATAATTCAGATTGATTGCAGACTACTCGATAATATTCAATCTCATTATATAATCCACTTTTATAAATGTTGAAAATCATGTGAATGTGTTTAGCCAGGGTAAAATGCATTTTTTAATTAGGAATAGCGGACTTCCATCGGGAGCTGTAGAAAACTTCCAGGCTGAATATCAACGCAATAGCTATATATATTTACTGATTTACTGAATTTATACCCTGAGATTCGGTTAACCATTTAATCACTATAGACAGATGGGAAATAGTGTGCAAAAAGATTTACAATATCATCACCATTTTCGCTAACAAGGTCATTATAATACATTTCAAATGGTGGGGATGATTTTTTGTTATCAATATGATTCCAGGAACTTCTAGGATTATTGTTGATGTTATTCTTTATTCTATTTGTATATGATTGGTCGCAAGTGTTTCTCAAAGCTTTGCACTTTTCTCTCAGATAAGAAAAATCTTCATATTTATGAAAGTTCCCATTTTTGTATTCTCTGTAAAATAATTCTTTCCTGAAAAATAATTTCTCGATCCCAGAATTGAACCATACTGGAAGAGTTGAGCTTTTATAGTTTTTTCAAGGAGACATAGTAACCCAGAGCTGTATAGAGAATATTGAGAAAGTAAGTAACTGATATTAAAATCCTTTAGGTGGTGGCCCAATGTTTACCTTAAAAATTGGTTCTCGAGTGAGTCAAGTTGCTATCAGAACCGTGTTATGATCTCGTCACCACTGTAACTACTTCATTAACATGTCATAGTCTGAATCACCCCATCATTTTTCAAACATATGCTTTTATTAATGATAATATTGGCTCATCTACAAACGCTCTCTATCCGTTCTCAAAGTAAATTGTTGGAAGGTTATGGTGCGTTACATGCAAATAAGCCTCATTTTCCATGACATACACAGTTTCATACCATTTTAAGTTTATCCCAGTCATATATTCGACTCGAGCTCACTCTAATGGTAAAAAGTTACGACCCAATGGAAGTTGAAGGAGTTCTCCCTGAAAGTTTTCCTTTTCGTTTGATGAAATGAGCAAAGAGCTGACAGGTTATTTCGTTGTTAATACGTGTATTATAATTGTCAGGGACTTCCTAATTTTGCTCAGAATCTTGATATATTTCTATGGATGATGAAGGAATGCTAAGAAAAATCAAAATAGTAAATAGTTTTTTCTACTAGCGTATGGAAAAGTCCACTTTTCCGCAATAGTTCTTTTTTTTTGTTGAAAAGTGAATCTGTTAGCTTTTTCTAACTATTGAAATATATATTTGATGGTTGTAGTTCACAGATTGGCTGGAAAATGAAGAAATTTATCAGAATTCGTTATGATTTTTGATAAAAAGAAAAGTATGTTTCAATAATTTTTCAATTGCCCCGTTATAAGCCTCGTTAAATGGATCTCAAATGATACTAAACATTTTTTTTCGCCGCTAGTAGCAAAAATAGTGCATAAAGTGATTTTTCTGCACGAGATTGCTGGTCGAACTTCGATAAGTATTACTTTCCGCACTCGTAGGTAAACTACTATTTGATTTTTGTATTCAAATAAAAAATCATCGAAATATTCACAAAGGAAACTGAAAAGTAAAGCACCCTTCAAAAAGTGGGCATTTTTGTGTCAATTTACCCTGTGAAATTTGTTCAGTTTTTAAAAAGAAGGGACGATTCATAGACTGGAAATACATTTTCCGGGTAGAAAGTCGATAAGAAATAAAAAAACAACTATGTCGTTGAGGTACAAGCAATTAATAAACTCTATCAGCCGGAGACATATACGAAAACTTCACACCCTAAGGACTTTCTGCCTTTCGAGTAATATAATATTAATAATAATATTTCAACTTTTCTCAGAAAAAAAAAGGCAGAGTTTCAGCAACTGCTGTTTTCCATGCAAACAGAATTGGAAAACATCGATAAGATTTTCAGGGGCATGTTACCTATGCAATTTTCATTATGATAATATTATAAAATTCGTCTTGATTTTTTTTTCGGAATTCCAACTACACTCAAATATTCATCGTTTTACTTTATCAATATGGCGTTATGTTGAAATATCTCAGATCATACTAAGTCCACTGACTTGAATGAGACAAATTGGATTGAACAACACACATTGAGATTATTGATACAGAGTTTCCTTATCTCTTAGCGATACTTTGAATAATATACCAGGTGATCTAATATTTGGTAATAGTGATTGTAATAAACACATAACATGCTATTGAAACATTGAATTCACTGAGAAATTACTGAACAGCCATCTAAAAATCACAAGTGCATGATGCACGAATACGAGAGCGTTGATTGGAGAATAGATTTCTTCTAGTGCTAGTTAATAGCAACGCTGATGATAGTTCATCACTTTCATGAAATGTTGTAGACTGGACACGATATGACCAAGTAGAGATATGCTATACGATATTGTAATTTTGTTTTTCGTTGGTACTTCATCACTATAACTTTTCTCACACGAGAAACAGCTTCATATTTAACATTCGAGATTTTGTGAGGAATGATTTGAGAAATGTTGACTCACCTCAGAGGGTCCTTGATATGTATATATCTATCTAGGGATATTGCGCAAAGGTTGAGGATACTAGCAGTCGAGCACATCACGTCGAAGGCCACCCACGTGTCACAGAATTGAGCTCCAAATATCCAGTAGCCTGGGAAAATAAAAGGACCGATGAACATTTTCATCAGTGTTTGAAAAATTCAGGATAACTCTTGCCCTCAGTCTTATACTGTTTCCTTCACATCACCCTCAAATAAATGTGGAGAATGTTTTTTTTCAACAATTCCTATGCGCATAT
Source organism: Zygogramma bicolorata (assembly GCA_032362365.1). Taxonomy (NCBI): domain Eukaryota; kingdom Metazoa; phylum Arthropoda; class Insecta; order Coleoptera; family Chrysomelidae; genus Zygogramma; species Zygogramma bicolorata. The sequence continues at coordinate 874,644 of JAVJAQ010004414.1, read as the reverse complement.
GCGTTCTCTACTGTGAGAAGATTTTGTATCGTCTTAACCAAGGTAATGTTGAGATATGACATTTTACTTGTTTTCTGAATGTTTTGAAGTGGCAAGAACCAATTGAACAATCTGTATTTGATAGAAAAACTTGTTTTGTTTGGATATTTTATACTTGTTTATGTATATTAACTCGTCAATATAAATGCCAGAAAAAAATTATAATTTCGCAATAACTGATAAGTTTACTGACTGAAAAATACAAATTCCACTACCAATTTCATCCCGAAAATAAAACTATTCACTCATTGCTAATGGAACCCGTAGTGGACCATTGCAAATGGTAATGATTTATGTGTCTATCTTCGAGATGTGACTCCATAATAAATGATTGATAGTTTATATATGAATTTATCAGTTTTACCCATTCAGTTTTGAGGTGAATGAAGGAGTTTGATATTCCTGAAAAAGTATTTTATAAACAATATGGAAAATATTTTTTGGTGAGAAATTTAAAATCTTATGAAGTTTTTAATTTTTTAATTCAAATAATCTCGGACAACATGTTGCCTAATGAACATTGCTTCTGATGCATTATTTTTCATTCATTTGTATAAATCTCGAACTGCCTTCAGAAGTTTTCATTCTATGAGTATTCAATAGCGTCCCACATAATCATATATATGTTTTTCAATAGGTTTGAATAGGGTAAATTGGAAGCCGATGTAAGTCAATTCACTACCATTCATATCCACGTCAATTTTGAATTTTGGCCATCGCAATTTTATTTTCCTTTGATCATTTTGAGTAAAATAAATCCTTGATTACTATCAAAATTCAATATTGTATCAAATGAGTGAAAGATATACCATTCTATAGCAGATCAGAAAGGTTGAAGTATAAATTATTTATTTATTCAAATTCATCGTCGAATTGGGTGGATTGCAATGGTTTGCAGTTGGTTTAATATTCTCCTGAATTTTCCGAACATGAACAGATTTCATAATCTGTGGACTGAATCTTGAGAATCATGGTTGGGAGAGAAAGAAAGAATAATAGAAAGAAACAACCATTATTTTCAAATCCTACATACAGTACAATTATCTGACTAACTCTCCTTTCAACTGATCATCATAATTGAGTCATCGTGAAATAGACTCATTCTTACCTAAAATGTCATTGACTCCAGCGAAAGTCATCACCAGAGAGGCCACGAAGAGGTCAGCAATTGCTAAGGATGCCAGGAAGAGGTTTCCTATTCGACGTAGGCCCCTATCTGTGTATATTGCAACGCATACCAGGATGTTACCAGCCACTGACAGAAATATGAGCAGGAAGAGGAACACTCCTGAAAAAAGATGAATAGTAAAGAAATATTATTACAATTTGCGGCACTACTGTTTTGCTCTGATGTGAAATTCCTATCAACGACAGTGAGACTCTTGATGTTTTCTTCGTTATATTGTCGAATGATTGTGAACAGAATATATTAGTACTGATACCTTTCGTATTGAGTACTAGTTATATGCAGCTATACAGATCGTTCCAACAAAAGACTTGACCTCCCGAAACTCAACCCCTTGCGGTCAGCAGCTACCCCTCATATTTTTCTAAAGGCATGGGGGTCGAGTGATACATCATTTGAAAGGACATTTATAACCCTATATTCCCTGATTTTTTTTATTCGTTCTTCATCGAGGCATCAAATGTTGATTGTTTCAATCAAGGAAAAAAAAAACAGAAAATTTGCTGTCTTTTCATGTTTTGAGTAGGTCAACAACTGAGAGGTTCGATGGAAACGAAATCGATGAATACATTTCTCAAAATTTCAAAATGACCTACACCTAGTTTTATACAACAATTCAGTCGACTTTTGAAAGCCTTGCCTATACTATTCAAGATGTACGTGGTAGGTCAGCAATCACTCCAACAAATCTTTGTCGTAGTTCTTCTAGTTTGTTAGGATTTACTTGATAAGTGGTCGCCCTGTTACGGTTTTTATATGGAGCTAGTTGTCCCAGAATAAAAAGAAGATAGTTGGCCACTCTCAATTTGTCACGAACTATAATTTATTCACCTCAGTTCACTGTGTTCCACCCATATACATTACAACTAATGGATTGGCCGTCATAACAATTTTTACATAGCATTATGCAGAATTCATTACAGGGAGAAAGGATATGCACATTGTACAGCCTATTCAACCCATCTTGGCAAGGAACTAATGACGAAAATGCCCAGCAAACTCTGTGAAGTATTGTAAGATGAAAAACATCTTTTATATGTGCTCACTGTGCTGAAATTTATTTCCGGTAGGTGTTTTTTCTTTCGTCATAGTCTGCACTACCAATGTGCTAGTGGAAAAGTAGCTAGGTTTGTGACAGGTTGGTTTGCATAAGCTATATAGGTTTTGTGAGAGATATAATGACAATTGATTACTCAAAATTACTCTATCGTTCATGATCTCTTTTCTATCTTTCTCAATCCGCAGTCTTCTACAGAAAAAATAGATATGCTTCTCGTCTCACAACATACAAGAAATAGCCTTCCGAATACAACCTCAAGAATCACACTGAATTTTATATAGAATCAGTTATTTACTTTGAAGTTGTTTTGTGAATCTCTCATATTTTTACTGATCAATAAAATGAAAAATTGTATAATGAATAACTGTGCAGCCCAAGTATTACTTTTGTTCGTTTCCGTTAACCAGCTGACAAACGTCAACCCTCAGAAGTCGAAACTTGTGCGAGCAATGGATCAACGAGGCCTTACCTTTTTTCGTGCGATTACCCAGCACGGTATGAACTTCTTCATACTTGTATGAAATAATTTTCCTACATTTGAACAATTGTTTTTAGAGCATTTTTGTTTTTTCTATGGCTATGGGATTTGACCATTTGAACTAGTTTGAGCTTCTAGAGTTCATATCAGGGGTGCGGCCAGATATATTTTTTTTTATAAAAATGTTCGAATACCTTGAGAACCATAAGAGATAGAGGAAAGCCGCTTCCACTGTGTATTATAGACTCGACGTGCATCTCTGTACGCAATTCCGAGGAAATTTGATTTTCATTTCAGACCCGAAAAAATGCAAAGGGGTTAACTTGTGTTCTTTTCGCGACCGAAAAGTCCTCTTTCTCCTAAAGCAACCAAACTTAGTGTGAAGCTTCTCTAGAGCTTTCCCTATGCTGAAACAGCATCTGTTTTTATAGTAATGTTCGAATATCTTGCCTCTTTGTGGCCCTTGCCTGCTAAAAGGTTGCCGACCGCTGATCTAGACCAAAACGTGATCCATCAATATGTTGAACAGTTAATGGATTCAGGAAGTGATTCGTCCTATCAGAAATGAAGTAGTTGAAGTAGTTTCAGAGAATATTCAAATGAATAACCAACAGTCTACCAGAAAAGTATCTCGAGCGTCTGGTGTACCAGCCACTAGTATTTTTTGGAATTTCAAAGCCCATAAATTTAATCTTTTCAAAATGAGGCAGGAAGTAAACGAAAATGATCCTGATCGTCGACTTCGCTTCTGTGACGGGTTCAGTGAGAAATTGATCAATAACCCGAACCTATTATGAAATCTAGATTGTGTCTCTCAATGATATGCGTATATTCAAGGGTGTAAATCAACATGAAAAAACAATGATAGGTTGATATATAAACTATAGTGCGAAATTGTTCCTTCACGAGAATACGAGGTGTAACAGTTTCAAGAAATATCATAAAATACCTGAATCATTCGGAAAATGTCAATGTTATTTGCAGTGGCATGAGTAAGGAAATTGAATTTAGAAAGGAAAAATGATACGCTTATGGTTTTTTCTCAAATGAAGTCAATTTTTAAGTTCCTCGTCCAGTTGCGGATGAAAACCTCTTTTTTTCTATGATATGTCTATTGAGAGTGAAAAAATAAAAACTTTTCTATGGTCCCAGAAATAATAGAAAAATTTCATTGAATTGGTTTCGATCTCACTTCTGTAGGCACAGACACTAAATCTGCATATTTTTCGATACAGAAATAATTCACCGAATCAACAGTGCCATGCGTTCGGCTATCAACTTCGATATTTTCACATTTTTTTTTCCTATTTTCGTAACGGAGCATTTTTTAAACATAGTTCATAACAACATATCATTCCTCCATGTAGATTCAACCTCTTGAACATTCACATATCATTAAGGAAAATGATGTATGTTTTTCAGATGAAAGTAGTTTCGTGTTGACTGGTGAAGTAAATAGACATAATTGTCGTTACTGGAACGATGTGCATCTTCATTGGGTGATGGAAGCTCATGCATAAACTTCGCAAAAATAGAATATTTGGGCCGGAATTCTTTGTACTCATATTGCAACATTCTTTATTGATGGAAACAAAACCTATCTATTACAATAATATGCCGATCCTAAGATCACACACATTTTAGAAAATGGTGACAATTCCTTAGATAATGATATAACATATCAGCAAGATGGTACACCACCACATTTCGATGTTCGAGTGAGACAGTTTTTGAACGAATGTTTTTCAATACGTTTTGTCGGTAAGAGGGGTCCAGTGGAGTGGCAAGCTATTCACCTGAACTCACACCGTTGGATTTTTTTCTGTAGGAACACCTGAAATCTAAAGTTTACTGAGCCAACAAATCTAAAAGAGCTGCGACAAATACTTGTTGGAGAATGTCGATTGCTGGCGTCAGGTATTTTGAAGAATGTAAGAAAAGCTTTCGAAAATAGCCTATATTATCTTATGGAACTAGGTAGAGGGCATTTTGAGCCATTTTTTGTTTCATTTAATATTGATTGTTGCTCATTTCCTCAATAAAGAGAACGTCAGCGTATTTAATAGAGGAGGATAGATGAAAAAATATCTGTCAAGTGATGTATTACTTGACTCCTTATGCCATGAAAAAATCTATCGGTGGTAGCAGCTGTCCACAAAGGATTGAAGTTTCGGGTATGATTTCCATATTGAAATTGATCCCCCTAGAAAAAAAACTTGGAGTGTATTAGAAATTCATATCACACACGTCCGTTTCTAAATCACAGGGAGGGTCAATTCTCGTGTCGTTCTCGAATCGTGTTATGTTACGGTTTTATTCATAAGCCTGCCTTTCATATTCCAAATTAAGTATGGTCGTCGTTACAGATTCAGGACAACAAAATCGTTCAACTCATTGCCATGGTCCTTCTCTTTCAACTTAACTTGCCTCTGAAGTCAATATTTTATTGAAACCAAATTTGGTGCTCAAACAAGAACAACTTTTCATCTAAAATCAATGACCTCGTCTCTATGCGAATTCCTTCATCCGCTATTGTTTCGTGAATCAAAGAACGGAATTTGACCTAGTGACCTCGAAATTGTTACCACTAAAACCATAATATGAAGTTATTCAGGAATCCTCTCTCGAGTGGCTTGAAAGTTATTTTCGTAGAACTCTGATTTGTTACTTTCATCATCGGAGGAATTCATCTTTTGGAAAAAGTTTTTTTTTTTTCAGTTTATTTCAATTTCAAAGATCATACATTTTTAAATAGTCGGATTATTTCAGCCGTTCGAGGAAAAATGAACCGCAAAATAAGCGCTTGTGGCTTGTGTTATGCTTTTCATTTTCCTCTTCACGGTAACACATTCAGTAATAATTATTGTTACAGTACGACATGTGGATTATTTCATTATGGATGTGAAAACAGATACAAGAGCGAAAGATCAACTACTAGTTAAAAAAAATTGATTGACAAAACAATAAACGATAAAAGCAGAGAAAGTCGGTGAAATATATTTGTGGTGTTTTGATTTGTAGGTTATTTTATTAAGATGGATTCGTAATGCGAACAAAAAATATAATAGGAAAATGATGGAGCCAAGATACGTACTTAGTAACATACAGTATTAAAATTTCTTATAAATTTTAGATTCGAGAATTAAAGATGTTTCCTATAGGGATGCGTTTTTCAGTAGAGTCAAAATGAGTGTATTATTTGTAGCGATAAATTCTTTAATATTTGTTTTGTAGATTTTGAAATTTGAAATATTCCTTGTTTCTATTGGTAGTATATTATACAATTTTGGTGCAAAATAATGTATTGTTCTTTGTGTATGGCATTTCTTGAAACGGGGTATAGACAAATTTTGGGCGTATCTGGTATTTTTTGATCTTGCCGGGCAATAATTTGATTTATTAGAAAATATCCAAACGAGACAATGATATGCATACAGGCTTTTAATGTCAAATAATTTAGTTTCATTATATAACTGTTTCGTATCAAACCGTCTAGATTTTTTGAAGATAATTTTAATCAAAGAATTTTGAAGAATTTGAATATTGTGCAGAATATTCTCGAATGCTCCCCCCCATACCGTGATACAGTATCTAATGACTGATTCAACCAGTGAATTATATATTATTAATAAGTTTTGTTTTGTTAATATACATCTCAGATTATACATTTTATATGTTAATTGCCTAAGTCTTTTAATCATATGCGAAACGTGTTCATCCCATCTCATGTGCTGGTCCAAAATCAGTCCAAGATACTTAATTTTTTTAACCTTTTCAATACTTGGGCAGCTACATAGTGTTTTTGGGCAAGTAGGTTTATGTATGTGAATCATTTGCAAATCAGGTTGCTGGTTACTCTGTAGAGAAAATGCTATGAATTTTGATTTTGAAACATTGAGATTGAGTAGATTGTCATTTAGCCACATTTGTATTTTCTCTAAACTTTCTTCCGCATCGTTGTATACTTGTCGCCATGTCTCTGCTTTATAAACAATGGCCGTGTCATCAGCATATGAGATGAGATGGCCTTTGATGTTTCTAATGTCAGCTATACTGTTGATATACACTAAAAATAGTATGGGTCCCAAAACTGTGCCCTGGGGTACCCCAATAGGGATTTCACGAGGAGAGCTGGTGCTGTTTCCAATTTTGACAGTTTGTTTTCTGTGTGACAGGTAATTTTTGAAGATTTCAATTGCCGGGCCTCGAACTCCATAAGTATACAGTTTATTTATTAATTTTTCGTGTGCAACCGTGTCGAAGGCCTTGGCCAAGTCTAAAAAAACGGCAAGGCATTTATTGGAATTATCCAGGGCCTCTGTTGTCTGAGAAATTAAATCTAATATAGCGGATTCTGTGTTACTTTTATTAATGAAGCCAAATTGTCTCTCTGTTATGATTTTGTTTTTGTTGAAGAAATCTATTAGTCGTGATTTCAGGGCATGTTCTAGAACCTTCGCGAAGTTTCCTATCACAGATATTGGACGGTAGTTGCTCATTTCTGATTTGTCACCGGATTTATAAATGGGAGTAACCTTAGACTCTTTCAATTGTGATGGTATTTTTCCTGTTTTGAAGGTAAGGTTGACTATATGTGCAAGTGGTTTGATCAGATGAAGATGACATGTTTTTATTAATTCTGTCTTGATTCCGTCAGGCCCGGGAGCACAATTGTTTTTTAATTTTGAAATTATTTCTATAATCTGCATAATTAAAAATGATGCATCCAAGTAACACTCATCTCTAAGAAAGGTACGGTGTTATTTATCTCTTAACAGTGAGCTGTTAAGTGGAATCAAATTGGTTAAATATATTTTTGGTTCAGGTATACTCAATATTATTGGGAAGTTTATAACTTTATGGGACGTCTGGCGGAAATATAACGCACTGCTATAATTTGACAAATAAACAGCTTCCATTTTATGTGTGTGAAATTATTGAGTTCTTTGGTGTTGATTTGGGTCATTTCATCTGAAGTTGTAGTTTTTTTCATTAATAACAACAGACAATCATGGATGCGGATCGCTCAGTGAGTCGTATAAAGTGTTTGGTGCCAAGTTGCCGAAACTCTAGGAACCGAAATCCAAAGTTGTCGTTCCACACGTTTCCAAAGAGAAATACATCTTTGGTGGGAAAAATTACGGAGAGTGGATTGAAAGAAAAAATAGATAGGCACAAGGCTTGAAAAATTAAACTGAACCTGCATAAATCACCACCTAGAGCGGCTTCAGTGTGTTCCTTGCATTTCAAGAGAGATGATTTCTTGTTACCTGGTGAGTCTGTTTGTCTATTTTCAGGCGAAGTTATGGCGCATTTCATCATCCATGTAATAAAAGCCTCTTTGGTTCAATAACACTACACTAGAACTGAAAAATGTCCTGGAATAAATATCATTATAGATTTTGGAACACAATGCATCTATGTTCACCTCCAAGGAATAGTATTGTGCGGCTATCCAAAGCACCATGAACACAGTTATATTAACCTTCACGAGAAAAATTTCGAACAATGAAAATATAGCAAAAAAAAAACGCCAAAATCTTGTCTAGCGAGGGCAACTGATTTGGCGCGTTATTTCACCAATGTGAACAAGGTAATTATTTCAAAATGGTGGATATATTTTAACCATCGGTCGCTATTCTTCCCTATTATATAACTTTTGGGAAAAAATTCAGAATTCATTTTCGTTGGACTTGTAATGAGTTAATCCATCACATCACTAGATATAATGGGACTGATACTTCATTCAATTTGTGTTTCGAATGTTTGCATTTATTGAATTGACTGTTTAAAATCAAGTATGTCGAGTGGAAAACAAAGTTCAAAAGTTCAAATCAAATTCACAATATGTCTGTATATTTTTCAAATTTCTTGAAATAGTATTAATAGAATAGCATTCAACGAATGCTATCATTCAGGACATGAAGTTTACTCAAATCACCGAGAGAATAATAGCCATTATGTGCGAGTAAAATACTATAGTTCATCAACGACTAATAAAAAAAATGTTGAAGTTTTTTTGTTGGAAAATTTTGTTACATTTTATGAGTACATATTTTTAGGAAACATTATCATTTCATTCCAACAAATATTTCATACTATACTGTTGACAGGTTTGAGTCAAATTTGTTCGGATTCAAGAGCTATTTCGATATGACACGCACATTCATAGTCGCTGATAGTTCAGAGTACATGATCTTTGCCTTCTTTTTATATGTAGGTAAAGAACTCAATCGAGAATATTTGGTGGTTTACACGATGAAATTTACGATTATTTCTAGCAAAACCATATAAAATGATAGCTAAATCGACAGTATTTGACAGCCGTGAATAATGACTCATTATTCACTGGTGAATAATGAGCATCATTAAAGTCGAGCATACAGACGTATAATGAGTCCATTATACAATAGTCGTGAATAAACAGTTTTTTTCTCATTTTTAATGGTTGATCTGAACAACGAAACGACGTCCAAACTGATTGACATAGTATCCCCTAATATCTTGTTATCTGATAAATGAACTAATAACACCAAGTTTAACAAAAAATAATTTCGAAATACCAGCTTTCAAACGCTGTGTTGATGATATAAATTATACCTGAAACAGAAATAGAAAATAGTCTCAACAATTTTAACCAATTTGATTCTAATTTACAGTTCACTGTAAAGCTTTCGGAAGTGTTTATTGCTTTCATCAAAACGATATGAAGGTGTAGAAAATAACAATTTTGGGGCGGAACAATATTGAAAAATTAAAAGTCGTGGGTACTTATAACTTGAGATTGTGGAAAAAGTCCGCAACGATACATCATACCTTAAGAGCAATTCTTCATTTAACGTCATTATAATGAAATGGAAAAACTTCGCGAAAATATTCACGAACATTTTGCATATATATTACATTGAGTACTGTGAAAACTTGAAATATCTTAGTTCTTGAAAATGCGATTTCTATTAACTTCAGAGAGTTGTAAGGTATGCAAAGTTCTTCAATTTGACTAATGGAAATAACTTGTTTGCACATTGATGAATATTTTTACAGGAGGTGACATTGCCCAATACTCAGAAGTGTATTTGTTGTCGATCAAAAGAAAAAGTTATCTGAATTGAATTATTGGAATTCACTATAGTAGAGGTTTTCGTATCCAGAAATTGGAACCCAATTGGGACATTCTAAAAACAAATCGATTCAATCAATCACGTGTGTTGTCAAAAGTTATTCATGTCTTTCTTGTCTATCCTTGACGAGAGTGGCAATTCGTGAAGTAGAATGAAGATATTACATTTAAAAATGTTATCTTATAACTTTCTTAATTGGAAAACAAGATACTCAACTTCTCCTACTCAACCTGTTCTCGATATTTCTTCAAGAAGTTGTGGGAAAAGGAGTTTTTGAGGAATGCTGAATCCGCATATGAAAAAAACATTTCATTTATATTGAAATTTCAACAACCCAAATCATAATGGTGACGTAATATTTATCGCGCATGTAGACTGATTAAAAATATTTTTACATTCAATAAAATCAAAATATACGTTGCTGTATACTAATAACTAGTATTTTATATGTTTTGGAAATATTTAGGGTTCACTTCGAGAAGAAAAAATGATGATTTTGTTTTGTTTTGTCTGTTTCGAAAATATATTTCTGTTGATGAGAATATTCCAACAATTTGTTTTCCTTTGTAAAGTTCAGGCGTTGCGGAGATTGTGCGTGGGTATACTTACAAATCGTTACGTCTCGAGGGTTATTGATATTTTCTTCGGTTTCAGATATATTTCCGGAGGAAAATTCATGTGAGAAACATTGTATGCAGATTCGGAACTGTGCTGTTGTGGTTATTCACTGAACTTTGTTGAAACGTTGTGCTGGAGATTATTTTATTACAATGATTCCTTTTGGATACCACATATTTCTGCCGCGGGTAGAAAAATTCACAATGGGTGATTGACTGAAGGACGTAAATGATAAAAATTGAGAAGAAATTGAAGATAAATCAACGGGTATATATTTTTCGAATATGTATTTGTCAAACGAGGTACCGATAAACAAATGGATGCAGGTGCAAAATAGCAATGGATTTTGAATGAACATATTTTTCTATGGTGTTGTGTGCACATCTGTTATGTTTTATATGCCACCAAACTGATTTCTCTTATCATGTAGCATTTAAATTACTTTCAGACTGGTACTGAGTAATTTCATCAAACTTATTGGAACTAGAATCTTGGTGGAGTTGTCAGTGAGAAAATCATTATTACTGTTATCTACAGTTGATTCGTTACATTTGGAAATGTTCAGATATCTAAAAATCAGCCATGAATTGGTAATAGTCAGCTACGTTGAAAATGATGGCTTTCATCCTTCATGTGAGGATTGTGGAAGGTAACTGACTTCAATTCACTCTTTTGAACGCCGCAGCCTATCACAAATTTATGTCTGCTCACCAAAATATTAGTAATTTTCTTCATCATGGGAAAATCATTACACTAACTTTCTCTCATTGTTATGTCCACTCATATTTTAGCAACTGACGCTTGGATTCCCTAATAGCTGTGATGGATCTTCCATTTCACAATGAAAAAAGTCGGTTGCTATCACCCACAAAATTGCAACACTATATTTGTGAAAGATTTCAACTCACCGGGTCAATCTTGAAGAAAACGGAGAAGCATTGTAATGCATCGCTGGTAAAAATATTCAAATTTGCTGTCCGTGGGATGACTGCATATCACTACCCAAGAACTTCCGAGAATCATATGTCTTTTGGTTCATTTCTATGGACGTTGTGCCAACATTGAGTTCATATACGAATGTAAAACGTAGAACCAAATTCGATATTTTCATTATACAGTTCACTTGCTAGTAAACACGACTCTCCTTGCAAAATAATTTTATTCCATTTTGAACGAAACAAATTTTGGAAACATTCTTATAAAAAGCAATATCGGTACTGTTCCAAAAAGTAAAATACCAACCGCAATCGTTGTTCTATCAAAGATAAATTTATCAATCCTCCATTGTTTTCATATTAAGAATATCCTTATTAATTCAGAACATACTTCTGAAACGTCATACTTTCATGAAACAATTTGATGGACTTCTCTTTTTGTGGAAATGCAACATGTTGATTCTTCGAAGGTTGTTTGAAAGTATATATGTATTGGAAATCGATGACCTAATCCGAATAAGTGGCAATTCTGCGTGAATGAGAGAAAAATTGTTTTTCACGAGAGTTTTGAAGTTATAAATTACATCTAATCACGCAAACTTTCTAGTTCTCTGCGTTTGTATTTGTTGAATATTGAGAGTGTGATATACCACAGAGTCTACTCTGCAGTTAGCTCCTCGAATCGATAGGGTATCTTCACAAGGGATCATTGATAATAATTAGTACAAAAAAAAATTTATGATATTTGGGTATCAAAACATCAAAAGAAAATTGTTTTTTCTGGATAAAAAAATTGATATTTGAGAACATGATTATTTCAGTGCAGGGAAAGAATAAGATTTGAGAAAGTAACCACATATATTATTTTGCAAACTACCCTCTATTCATGAAGGTATATCCCTTCAATGATATCCATTTGTTTCGAGTGCTCGATGTACAAATTGTGCAAGGCAAAGTGACTTAATGTTTTCTTTTTTTTAGCACTGACAAATCGCTCTCTCCAAAAAATAAAATATTTTCCACAATAAAATGTTTATAGTTGTAGTATGAATTGAAACTAATAGAACCAATCCGATATTTTACTCGGTGCATATTTGAAGCGCATCTTCATGTATCTACAAGGCATCTCTTTGGATTAGGAAGGAATCGTCTTCGTATATTATCAGTTGATTGGTGATATTTCGTATTTTTCCATTCTTTGACACTGAAAATGACGATATTTCCATTCGATTTATTCGGCTCGTCTGCTTGCTAAAAATACTTATTGTTTCAAGGTATTTCTCAACAGACCAAATCTGTAGGCTATTGATAGATAAATGTGGTTAGATGAATACCTTCATTTCATTCCCCCACCTGATAAAACAATTGACTTCATCGTGTTGTCAAGTCCCCCATTTAATTGTACTCATAGAACTGAAATTTTGAACAACATTAAATTTGAAGTTCATATTATTTGATAAATCATTTCCTCATTATCTGATATATCGGTGAACCATATTTACTGTTCTGAGAAGAAAATTGCATTGAAGTGGTGTCACTATTTCGACCGTTGATGGATCATCTGATGATGACACAATCAAAAACTTCTTTTCAATTACCGAGTGTTTCGAAAACAGCGTGAATCAGCATTTCAGCTCTCATGTATCTAAAAATTGAGCAAATCGTAAACTTCGTTATCGTTTGTATTGTTTGCAGTGATATCTGGGTTCGGTGGTTTTATTCTTGGAATATCCGCAATTTCATACTTGGAAACTTCACCTCCACCAAAAGTTGAAATCCACATTTTCACCAAGATCCTACCCAATATATTTTGATCAAGTGCTTGAGAATTGAAAAGGAACTAGGAAGATAGTCATTGAAGGTTGAATTGTGAAAATAATACACTTATTGATATTTTGAAAGGACTTTGCCCAACTGGACGTTGCTGTTTCAATCGTGTGGCCTTATATTGTCGTAATGGAATTAACGCATGTAGCTTTGTTGAATTTTTGATGTACTATACTCTCATTAAATCAAATGTAAGTTTTTACAATGTATTTTTTAGTAATCACGTTGATTTGTCGAGTTCTATCTATCCTGCGACTATTTCAACCCTGAATCGCATGCAGGTTGTTGAATCTATGGAATATACAATTCATTCAATTGTTCGAAATCACTTGTTTGATTCACTACAGAATACAAAACACAAAAATTTCTTCAAAAGTTCATGCTATCGTCAAACATATTCCCAGAACTCCCCCGCTCATTCCATCGATTAGTTTCATTAAATGTCGTTAAACTAGAAAGTATATCGACCAAAAGACGAAATAATTAAAAATTTTGTGTTTAAACAGGCAATCTATATGGAAATTGTTTCCTGGCGGCACTCGCTCTATATAAACAAGCGGCATGGCAGCACGAATATTTGTTGATGGGAAAGTTGTAAAAAACGAATTGATGAGTTGAAAGTCAGTATCATCGAGTTTAACCGCACAATTGCTCAGATGTAACAGAAGCGCGTAGAGGGTAAAATTATATCCCGATTCTTTTCATAGACTGAAAACAGTTTATTCAACTGGAAACGAATAGTTTTAATATTTCACACAAACGTGTATTACATTCATGAATATCATCAACAGAAATTTATGAGAACTTTTGGTAGCAAACAAGATGCATAAAAACCTTGTGCTTTGACTGATATGCTTTCATTTAGTCAATTTCTCCCGATCTGAGACATAGAAGAGAGAGCTTACATTTTTTGAAGGTGGGTGATGATGTAAATTCGAGTTTTCAATGCTACAATTCCAATCAAGCGACAGCTCACGAGCGAAAAACGATACCGACGGTCTCATTGGCTGAACTCTGGCGGTGAACTCTCGTTCACCAACAGAATCATTAGTAGAAGTGTAGACAAGCCACCTTGAAGAAAGCCAACTCGTTACAGACAAGTTTGACAGTTTGATACTTCTATTCAAGGTATTTGAAATCTGAATGCCTTTGGGAGTTCCGAAAAACTCAATATTCTATTCTATTTTGAGTGTTTCATTCCTCGTTGTACTCCACACATTTTCATCGTTACTATTGCTATTGTTGAGTGAATTGTTCAACTAATTTTAGAAAATATATGATAGTTCCAACACATATTCGGGAAATATAAGATAGTTTTGACAATCCCAGAATCAAAATTGGTCTCAATTTCTGATAGAACGCGATATTTTTATGACGATGAAGAAAACAAACTTCGAATGCACTTTTTTTACTTACTAATTATATTCGTCTGATTTCAGACTGTTTTCTGGAATCTCCCAGTTTAACATTTTTTCCAGTATCAGTGACAATGGTTGCTACGTGCCTAGTAAAAAAGGACCTGAAAATGATAATTCGAAATCATGGAATACAATTTTTTCAGGCGAGTGTTCTCAAACGCCTTTGACTTACAAATACAAAACTGTCGAAGGACGAGCAGGAAATTCCACGTTACGTTACCAGATTCAATTGTGCGCCTTTATCGGCCGTCTCTCGAACGAATTTCTTAACATGAAATTGTTCAAAATCAAGAATGCGAGTTATCCATGATTTGGGCTTACGATTATTCAGATGAGTCAACACACAAGGGTTTTTATGCACCTCGGAAGCAAATTCTTCACTCACAGATTACAGAAACAAGGTCAAGTAGGAAACAATGTTTGTATATACCTAAAGCTATTGTGCTACATTTCTGTGGCGGTTGTTGACACTAATCATTGTTTGGAGAGTAATACAATTGTTAGCTAATGCCTGTAAAAAAACCTTCGAGGCTTTTTTGTGACGCCATTCACACTATAATATCGATAATTCCGTTCACTTTACGTCTAAGTTTTATTGCATGGGCAGATTTCTGTGTGTCAGTTTGACTGGAATGCTGACAGGAAGCTAATGAAGCTTCAAAATAGTGTTGACAATAGTAGTTCATGAAGAAAATGAAATTGGAAGCCTTGGAATGATCATCAGACTCGAAACAAATTTCACTTCTGTTTCTGCATTGAATCCTTCTTTTGTCGAAATATATAAGTTATCCAGAAAAGGTCAACGACAAACTCAATTAACACCTTCAAAGATGTCTTTGTGTTTTAGTAACTTCACTGTCATTCAGTCTGAACGAGCGCCATCAGCGCCTTCGATGATTGTTAATGGAAGCTTCAAACTTCTGCCATACTGTCATGTGCACTCGAATGAAGTATAGAAGAAATACGTCCATCATACCTACATGAGTTTTACTATCTAGTATTCTTTCACTCACCTATAATCAAAATAGACATCATCGTCACCGTATCTTGCTCTTCTGCCATTCCAATATCATTTTCCAAGAACGTGTCATTGTTGATGAACTGAAACAAAAAATGCCTATGAACTCAATTTTCCATTTTAACACCGAACTGATATATTATTTGCACTCGGCACGCGTTTCGCTAACAAAGTTAGCATCTTCAGAAGAGAATTGAAACTATTTCTGAAGATTACAATTCAGACAGTACAGAAACCATCAGCAAAGTTTTCTGGTCCGATTTGTACTTCGTCTGTTACTACTAATTAGTCTGATTTATTTTTTGTCATTCATGATATGTTCATATTTCTAGATTTGTTGGATATTTGTGAAGTGGTTATGAAAATAACACATAAAAATTCTCATAAACTACAACAGCTGCTTGGTAATCCGAAAGATAAATCAGAAAACAGAGAATTCGGGAATTTACGAAATCAGTTATCGATTTGCCACAATGAATACATTGGCCGGAGCCGACGAGCTATTAAACTCCTTTCAAAGAGAATTTTGCACACATGAGTTACGAAAGGGTAGAAAAGTCCAGTATCCTGACTGTAAGTGTGATGAGACCTTACTTTTTTGTGAAGGATGAATTTAACATAACAGTAGTTTTGTGTATGATGCGTTTTGTGAAATATCCAGAAGTAATTCCAATACCTACTTCGAAGACCACAATCGTTTTGTGGATATCCTATGACTGAAGTGGTCAACAGGAAGGTAAATATGGAAATATCTCCCTTCTGAAGTTATATTCCAGATTCTAAAAGGTATATACTGAATGAAGTCTTTGAATTCAACGAGAATGAATGTAAAGCTTGGAAGGGATTCGCATCACAATTTACCGTCCAATTTCATATAGAATGTGGATGAAATGATATTCCGTGGATTATTTCTCACGTGATAATAACGAGAACGTGTGGATATAGCTCAATTTTCTTCTCAACTGGTTTCATCTTGAACGTTTGATTTCAGATTGGCTTGAGCCAGATATTTATTGTCAGATCGAAAATGTCTTTTCCAAGCATGGCAGTGAAAAATTTGTGATTGGTGAATCCTGAAAATTTGGATTTCATAGTATTCGTTGAATAATGGGGTGATTTCAGTGGTGTTCAAAGTGGAAATGAAAATAACAAATAGTCAATTGAAACCGTTGAATTATAAGATGAACGAAGGTACACCTCTTCGGTGAAGCAATATAAAGAATGATATGTTGAGAAGGGATACTTTTTCATCCTCTCTGATCCACTTCAATGAGGTTTGAAGAACTGCGGCATGTGTTTCGCTATGAATACCTTCATCTTCTGGAAATATACTGGATACAATAACAAGATAGAGGCAATATCAACAAATTCAACCATTACCTAGATCATAAATGATTATTTCAACTAAAATACATAAAATGATTGTAATTCAGATAATATAACTGAAAATATTTTTGAATTTCGAAAATACAGCTACTAGATAGCCCGGGGGTTTTAACCTTTCAGACTTTATTTTTCCTAATCAGATAATCGCTGTGACTTTCCACATATATAGTCTATACGAAGTCACTTGAGACAGCATAAAAACTGAAAGTTCATTTACAGTCGGTGCATCTTTGATGAAACACTGACGGTGGATTATTACTAATCCTATGAGCTGTCATAGAAATCTGTGCTGTGTCAACTAAGTTCACAAAATCCAAATTTTTATGATTGTAACTATTGTTTTGATGAACCTTTTCACTATTATCAGAGATAAATTTATTTTTCATTGCAAGATGTATGAACTGTTCGTGCTAACCAATAATTCGTTAGATGTGACAATGCCGTTTACAGCATTCCACTATCCGTTAATGTTCTCTTTCAGAACTGAGTAAAAAACAAAACGATCACATAACTACCACTTCAGTTTCACTGACAATTTCGAAAAACGATATGTTCTGTTGGACCATTGCGCACACGTACCTCCCAGAAGGATAATTGCGAAATAACCCCTATTTCACGACTCATTAAACTCTAAAAACCCGAAACACAAGCCCTGTAATTTCTTCCACTAGTTTAGACTCCATCCTCCCCTTTGGGATAGGCGATAAAAGGTTTTCAGACAACAAAAAATATTATCTGTTTCGGAGGATTAGGCTTTAGTCTCTAGAGCCGCCGAGGCTGGAATTGAATAAAAACGAATAATCTGTCTGGTTTAGGGGGATTTGTCACGAATTTCAACATGATTTGTTCGTTTCGGATGTGAAAAATAATAGTATAGAACATAGATTAAAGTCTAAGTATTTTATATCACTCCACTCAGGTACTCTAAATGAATTGCACCTCCAATATAATAATTTGAAAGGAAGGCGCTGCAATCGTATGAAAAATGGAAATCGGGCTCCCAAAAAATTCCAGGCATTTTTTCAAGTCATACGCCTTTGTCGTTGTTGAGTTGATAATCTTTTACTAGATCTGATTGCAAATATTCAAAATTCTTTCACTATTGGCATTATTATAACGAATATTTCCCTCATATATAAAATGTCCCATAAGAGCAATGCAATTATAGAAAACTTATAGCGGTAATTGCATTGTATCGAAAACTTACAGCGGTAATTGCATTGTATGAAGTCACCATAACAACACATTTGAAACCGTATCGCTAGACGTCAGTAAACAACACAAATAAATGCCAGATAGACTTTAAAAATAGAAAAACATTTCGCGTTTAGGTGAGTGCTCCATACAATCTATAGAGGAAAGTATAAATGAACAAAAAATAACATTCCCTTGAGAATTTCTTTATTCGTGAAATATCCCAATGAATAACATTCGTGCATAAAAATGACCAGATAATTTTGCATTCAAGCGTGATATCTCATACAAATTGCATTCGGTTATTATCATAATTTGTAAAAGAGCTCTTGTCCTTCGGACTCGGGTACTTTCGCCAAAATATGAAAATAAACTTGCAATTTTCAGATATCACGCTTTCTTGCAAAATTATCGGAAATTTTTATGACTCGTGCAATTATAACCGATAGCTCATGTTTACTTTGCAGCATTATGTCTGATAGAGTAGTTTTTACGGTGTTCTGGGACCATCGAAATACAAAAACAATGTAGAATTGGCCACATGGGGACATACAAAAAGGTAACGTTTCACAAACCTCGTATTATCTTGAATGATTGGGAATAAAATTTCGATTAATCTTGTTAATATCCAACTAGTTTTTCTATTGATTTCACACGAAATTTTCGGAAATTAAATTGGACGGACAACAATGAAGTAATACATTGGATGATGAATTATTTTTCGGCTAGAAACTTTCATGGAAGGGGTAGAGTAAGAAATAATTACGGATATTCTGTTGATAGATACGTGTATATCATTCAAAGACGCTTGATTCATTCAAAAAAAGGAAGAAAGAGTCCATCTAAAACAGCTACTCCCCTGCTTATATTGAACGACAGGGAATGGGTTACGTAGAAATTACTTTCTCTAGTCCAATTTGTTTCACAAGCATATGAAACTTGAGTCAAATAGATAATGTAGATATTTCCAATATATGCTAGATTATATTCTATTCAATTTCTGAATTTCTGAAAGATGGAAGCAGTGGTATATTATTCAACGAGTGTATTACAATAATACCCATTATTCATGATGTATTTGGATGTATTCCACCAATAAGATAACGATATGGTGACCTGATGTTTGATAACCGATTTGTATTGGCTTATGTTTTGATGATATTTACTTTGAAATATGCATAAATTTGACCGATATTAACAGAAAAATCTTGGAAAGCACAACATCATCGAATTTCGGATGTATAACCACCGTATATTTGCAATCGTAGGAGTGAAAGAATAGTTTTTTTGTTTTTTCATGTAGTATGGGATTGAGCCATGTTTTAGTATCTATTATACAAGCATCTCACTTGGTTATCCATGAACGATCCAATATTTACATTAAGATGCCTAAAACCCTGGAGATTCCACTGATTAGATTTTGTTAAGATTTTTGTGGTGAAAAAAACAATCGACGCTTTTGAAGGTTTCCCCTATTTTTTCGGTAGATGGCGTTATGTTCTCATTTATCAAATTTGATGACAAGTGTCAAGTTGATTGTCATATTGTCATGTCACTTTGAAATTTTGATGTGTATGATGTTTTTATCGTGTTTATTTGTTGATTTCATTGCTTTCAAATATCGAAACGTTGTTACTGGTACCTCATTGTCCACCCATTATCCTTTAGGTTGCGATCTCTTCTCACTAGCCAATCAAATAAAAGTGGAAAAACCCGACTGCACATTTTCACTCTGTGCAAATTTAGCTTCAGACGAGACTGACAAGAGCGTGTTGGCGACATCTGTACGTATTGTAGGAAACCTCCAAAAGCTCAATTATCGACTCGAAATCAAGCAATCCAGATTTCGCCATTTTTATTCCAAACTTTCACAGGTATAATTAAGCACACCAGGGTTTTCTAGGCATCTTAATTCACATCAATATGGTCATGATTTATGAATTCCTAAACCAAAAGTTCAAGGAATCTGCTTTTATCATGCTGTCTGGGGATACCTGCATCTGCACAAGTTTAGCTGATATAAGTCGGGCATGGCTACCCCTCGAAAGACATGGTAATATGCCAAATATCAAATCTTTGAAATATTTCTGAAAACGACCTAGAAGAGTAATATATGTAAAGAAGAAAACGAGGCAGATCTGATATCGAAACTTCAACAACGATAAATATTTGGTAATCATTGGTTATTGTATTTTTTTGATAGTAAAATTTGAGCTTTACGAAAAGTGGCCGACTAATAGATCGTGTTCCACTCAGACGAACTGTGTTTCAATTAACGCAAAAACTTCTCGGGGGAGTTTGAAAATCTGCTCTCCTACACTTGTATATATTCCAATGTTTATTCTCATTTTTTCAGATTGTGGTAGGTTAGGAACCCAAAAAAACTAAGAAGGAAGAATTCATCCACCACAAAACAATACAATTTTCATATGCAGAGTTTTTCATTTTTTTTTACTTTGATTTTGAGAAGAGAACAACCCAAAAACAGTCTTTGGTTTCGCCATAATTTTTAGATGAATAAAACCCAAAACTATACTGAAAACTGACGATTTTCAAGTATCATAACACAGTATAAACAATAAAATGAAAGCTTTATAAATTAACTGTTATGATAAAAAAAATTTATCCGTCTAAATAGTTTTCACTCACACTGTAACACTTTCTAAGTTGGCAATATTGCGTTGTAAATCAACACAGCGGCAGTGATTCAGCCCTTGAGAGCTCTAACTCTGCAGGAGACATATTTTTTCACGAGTAATGTCCATGGACCAGACTATAAGGCCCTTGGGGTGTCCTTCGGATTTCTGGGTAGATTTTCTCTTCTAATTGGTCGTTTACCTCCTGCCTCTACGAGAGAGGAGATAAATTGTGTTGCCGATATCGGTTATGGGATGTCATCAGGTGCAAGTATATTGGGAAATATTGCTTCCCAGAATATACTCTCGTGTTGAGATTATCGATTGTCTTCTGATGTTCCCAAGAATCGGAACACATCGGTTAGTGATTCTTAGAATGATCACACAAATACTCCAGAGATATTTGATCAGGATGAGTTGAACTCTTATTCCTTTTTATAGAATATGTTGTTTCGAAACCAAATAGAGTCGTCAGAAGTTGACAAATCAAAAATATATTGGTAGTTGGTCTGAAAATATGATTTCGAGCCCGGTAGATTCATAATGATGCCTAGAAAAATTTGAGAAAAATTACATCCTCCCGCGAAGAACAGAAAGTCTCAACCACCCAAACTCCATCTCCAAGATGTGACATAACTGTTTTCTTCTACCAAATATCAATTTGAAAATTTGGAAAAACTCATGAAGTCATCTAGACACTCGAAGGAATAATGAACCGTTGAAAAAAATGTCAATCGATTATTCATAGCATAAAAAAATTAATAATAACGGCACATATGAATTCCGGAACATCAAAATCTCCTGAGATGTATTTGCAATCCAGCAGATGTTTGTGTTTTTCTGAAATAATTTGAATGTTTTTGAGGAGGTAGAGAGGACCGGAAATCGTTTTTTTGTTTTTTTCTCCCCTGGGAAAGAAAACTATTTGAATTCTTTAGCAGATGTTTGTGTTTTTCTGAAATAATTTGAATGTTTTTGAGGAGGTAGAGAGGACCGGAAATCGTTTTTTTTGTTTTTTTCTCCCCTGGGAAAGAAAACGCTTTGAATTCTTTAAACATCTGGTTTTATGGCGAATCAGTATATTTTTCCCTATACGTAACCTGCAATATTATAAAGTAGCAAAATTTAATGACTTTTTTGTCAGTGACGTATCGATTTTTTTTATGAATTTGAAGAGTCAGTTGAAAAATATATTAAAAATTGGATATACATTTCGACTCTACCCACTGAAAATCCGATTACGGTACAAATTTTCTATAAAACTTGATGAATGAGGCATACTGGCTTCAGAAACGTTGCCAAGGAATAGTATACGCATTGTTCAAATTATTTTTCAATTTAATCTCCAGATTGATAGAAAAGTTCAATACGTTACTAAAACAATAGTCAGTCAGTTTTGCAGTTACCTATCGGGGCAAACATACCAATCTGCCCTGAAACAGACTCTTAAGAATTCAAAGCTTTTTTCTTCTTCAGGGGACCAAAAACCCAAAAAATTGATTTCAGGTGATGAGATGAATATGTACCTAATAGTTCATCAGCTTAGGGGGTGTTTTGTATTTCCTTCCAAGAAATAGGATACTTAGTGTTCTATAAGAGAGTATTGCTGATTCCTAATTTCGAGCGTCGAGATGATTGATATCATTGGTTACGTCCGACAAAATTTTTCAAACCTTGTGAAGTTCACATTGCTACGTACACATTCCGTCCTTCTTGGATTCTGGTTCACTATTGGATATGACACCTATATATATATATATATATATATATATATATATATATATATATATATATATATATATATATAAATATATATTTGATCGGCTAGGCTTCCGCGGTTAGAAATGTGCTGGCTGGAACTTCCGGTTGATCCGCGTCTGGAATGATTTACTTGTCTACGTTTCGGCTCCCATTTCGGAGCCATTTTCAAGACTTAGTGACCTTGCGTCTAGGTCTGAGTTTTCTTACTAGCTGGCTATTATCACTGGAGATCGAGGATTGAAGATTGGTGGGATTTAAGGGTTCATTAGTAATTATGGCAGGATCAGGGATCGGACGGTCGATGGGAGGTTCGAACGGATTAGTTCCCAAGTCGGAGTAAATAGAAGTATGTCGGACCAAGAGTGGTTTCCAGGTATTGGGGAGTCTTTGAGAATCGTCGCGTTTATTGAGGCAGTTGGGACGTTTTTCGATTTCAATGGCTTCACGGGTAACTCTGGTTTGGAGGTTTTTGGCTGTGGCAATGGTTTTGGTGTTCTTGAAATCTATTTTGTGGTCGATCTCCAGTGATGATAGCCAGCTAGTAAGAAAACTCAGACCTAGACGCAAGGTCACTAAGTCTTGAAAATGGCTCCGAAATGGGAGCCGAAACGTAGACAAGTAAATCATTCCAGACGCGGATCAACCGGAAGTTCCAGCCAGCATATATATATATATATATATATATATATATATTTGTCTTTATTCGGTTTGAAAACAAATTCATTCACAATAGTTAATACATTTTCACATCATAAATAAAATTGAGTCAACATGAGAAAATACCAACAGTCTGATTAAACATACATAGGCACAAATAAAAAGTTAAATAAAAAAATCGTACATAATAATATACTTAATTTACATTATGTAATCCTTCAGTCGTCTTTTGAATATATTTATCGAACCTCTATCTTTAATTTATTGTGGGAGGTCATTGAAAAAATATACTCCTTCATAAAATAAAGAATTATGTGTACTATTTTTTTGTATTTCTTCAACTTGTGTTCTATTTTTTATATTTCACAACTTCTATATTGTTTCTGTTCCTTGTATTATACTCATGTATCCAATAATAATAATATTCTTTATTCAGTAAAACACAGTATTACAATAAAAATAAGATCTAACATATACGCTACTTCGATATCTCCTATGTACTGAAAAGGCGGAGTTCATCTTGAGCACCTGAAGTGCACAGAGAGGGTCTTCCACTCAACCTTTGGACAAACAGAACAAAAGAACGGCAAACAACACTGATCAAAAAATCACATTGAATATAGATACATGTATACTTAATCAAGGTAACCCGTTTCTAGGTATTAGAGGATTTCATGAATTCAAACAGATGTTTTCGAAAGGAGGAAAGTTTCATATTCTTGAAATCATGTGGAATAGCATTGTAAACAGAAGATATATTATGTGTGAAGTTTCTCTCAAACAATGAGGTTTTGTGGATTGGTGGTGTTAAAGTACCTTTCGATCTAATATTAAGAGTGTGAACATCAGTGCGGAACACAATCTTTCTGTTGAGGTAGGATGGGGTTTCCAATGTAATTATTTTATGATATAGTATAGAGCAATGAAGTTCACGACGAGATTTCATATTCAGCCACCCGGCATCTTGAAGCTTATGACTGATAGGTTAACGTCTACGGATACCATAGACGAAGCGGAGACAATAGTTTTAGATTTTCTGAATTTTTTGTGTATAAGTTGCCGTAAGACAAGAGCTATAGACCGTATCGCAATGAGTAAAGGTGGAGAGAACCAGAGACTCGCAAAGTATTTTTTAAGCTTCAAATTCAAAGTAGCACGAGACCCATATAAGATTTTCAGTTTCTACATACAGCCACATATATTAATTCATTCTGTAAATATTTTAGTGAATACCAATTTCGATTTTATAAGATGACCAAAAATGATTTCAAACATAATACAAAGAAACCAGTAGTCCTGTGTTTCTGGAAACACAATTTTCATTCTGGAAATTACATGAGGAGATACGTACTATTTGAGAATGTGATTATTTTTATGGAGCGTATGAGCTTTCGGAACTATTTTGTGTTATGAAAGAAGTAAATAACAAATTCGGTTGCCATGGGAATAACTGCCACTGAAATGTCAATCAATTAACGGCCTACTAGTCATAAACTCATTTTTTTCAAATATTGGATGTATCTAGTGAAAATGTTCCATAATTTGTCCTTCTCACTGTGGAGCTGAATAGATAATTTTCTCAGACCAAAACAGAATCTTGGTTAAGCTTGAATGAATGAGTATTATCCTTATGAGTGAGATTCTTCTAGAATTTCCCCTCTATTTTCGCTTTATTATGTAGAAATTTCTAGTGAATTCCATCTATTCGATTCGAGTTCCTTATGCTTGGTATATGAATCGAGTGCGAAAAAGTGCCTTCTACGTTATTCAGTACTCGTGTTGCCATATTGGAAGGAGTGTAACTGTTTTATATATACTCTCTTTTCCCTTTCATTTCAGATTTAAAGTTTGAATCTTCTTTTCTTTTTCATTCGGAGAGGAAAAGGCCAAGGAATAGTTTTTGTCATATCTGATATGTTCACAGACCGTCAGGGTAAGCAAGGGAGTGGTATGTTTGAAAAACTTCTCCTGACAAACTTGACCGTTCAGTTGGCAAACATTGAAATGAAAGAATGAAATTTTTGAACCGGATCCACTGATATTCGAAATTGAAATCTACCTACACGGAAATTTGTTAAATATTCATCTATTTCAATATTTATATAAATTTCGAATATCAGATCAATATTATATTGGTAGTAGCAGCTATTGGAAAGTGAAACAAATCAGAATTCCCATTAAAAGGTGAACTGGAAAAGCGTCATTGTTCATTCTCATCTACTACGAGTTTTGTTATTTTTCATTCTACTCTAATATTCAATCGAAATTGGTAACGGTCGCATTCCCAATTACCAATGAAATACGTTATCATTTATGATACTCATTGTTTTTAGCTGATGCATAACGCTGTATTGAAAATGATTTACAGAAAATACATTTGTAAAATCCGCCTTTCTCTGTTTGCACAAATTGAACACTATATATTATTTGCATGTTACATTCATAGGGCTTCTGATGGATCCAATGGGTGCATATAAAAATGGTACCTTTTGTCGTGGAGAGGTAGTTAACATACCAACGACCAGGAGACCACTCATACCCAATCAAACAATAGTCAAACTAGTATCTATATTCACAAAATTCGAGTATGAAATAATCTTCTTTCGACTCAAGTCTTCTTAGGTAAACGAACCTTTTCGAACTTACACTCGACTTAACGAGTTGTATGGATCCTAAAACAATATTTTCTGACTAATTCATCGTAATTCATTGACCTAAGATCATTGTTAGATAATCTGTTTATCATCTCCAAATGGGTTTCGAGCTCTTTGATTTTCAATCGAACAAATATCTCAGCCGTTTCACTGAATCTTCCGAGTATATAAAGAAACAAGTAATAAAACAAACAACACTTCTCAATTTGCTCTCGAATTGAAATGCAATTACATATACATCCAGTAGTTCTGTCATCGATAGAAGTGGTTAAATTTCTGCACCTCTTTCATGATGGCATTGATCTGATAATAACATATAAAAAAATCGGGGGTCTCCTGTCCGAGATAACTGAACACCGAGTTTCCATCGGAGACTTCAGAAATGAGCCTGGATACAAAATGAAGGAAGTAGCATGCCTAGATTTGTTGATTTTCACCACTTTTAACTTGGCCTATCAGATATTACATTTCGAAAACTACTAATTATACGGGTTCATACTTAGGGACACTTGTTGTTAATTTAATGGTGAATGTATTTGAACTCCAGTAAATGTGGCAAATTCCCGATATATTCGGGGATCGGGCACGAAAAGTGAAAAATTCCACCTTCTTGCGAAAATTTATTGATGATGTCATAGGAAATGGTGAGCACAAATCAGGATTTCCGAAATGCTCATCAGAATGAACATTTTCAGCCAAAAATGCACTTATATTTATAAATATATGCTTCCGCGGTCGGATATGTGCTGTCTGGAACTTCCGGATGAACCGCATCTGGAATTTTTCTTCTTTCAACGTTTCGGCCCCCACTTTGGAGCCATTCTCAAGATTTCTTGACTAAATGACGAGGCCTAAGTCTCCTTAACCCCAGCACTCATCTTGACAGAGTGAAGATTGTGGTTTTGTGGATAGAGGGGTGGTATTTATAGCTGTAGAAGATTCCGACGTTGTTGAAACTGTCGGACCGTATACAGGTCTGGTTTGAAAAATATCAATTAATGGATTTGTTCGAAGGGATAATAATGGTTTCCAGGAATTGGGGAGCCTTTGTGGGTCGTCTCGCTTGTTGAAGCATTGAGGGCGTCTTTTAATTTCTATTTATTCGCGAATGATTCTGCAGTGGAGTGTTTTTGCTGTGGCAATGGTCTTCGTGTTGTTGAAGACTCTCTTTAAACACCACCACGAAACCGGACACAAAATTGACTTCAACAACACGAAGACCATTGCAGCAAAAACAATCCACTGCAGAATCATTCGCGAAGAAAGAGAAATTGAAAAAACGCCCTAAATGCTTCAACAAGCGAGACGACTCATAAAGGCTCCCCGATTCCTGGAGACCATTATTATCCCTTCGAACAAATCCATTAATTAATCCTTTTCAAACCAGGCCTGTATATGGTCCAACAGTTTCAACAACGTCGGATTCTCATACAGCTATAAATACCATCCCTCTATCCACAAAACCACGATCTTCACTCTGTCAAGATGAGTGCTGGGGGTTGAGGAGACTCAGGTCTCGCCACCAAGTCAAGAAGTCTTGAGAATGGCTCCAAAGTGGGAGCCGAAACGTCGAAAGAAGAAAAATTCCAGACGCGGTTGGTAGTACATGGTAGTACATTTGCTATTTAAATTGTTGGGAAACCCAGAAAAACCTATAGTGCTACCGGGTCGGTTGGTGTATTCAATAGGCAACTATCAATTGCCTATCGCACCGACCCGGTCAGGAAAATCTGCCCCGACCGCGGTTCGAACCAGCAGTCAAATAGCCAAATTGAATATAAGGACCGCGCCTTAGACCACTTGGCCACAGCGACCGACATAACCAGTTCATATTTTTTCATTGAGTCGGTGAGATTGAAAAATTTTTATTCATATTTGTTTTTTACTATTTTCATGAATTATATAACATATTCTTGTACCTCCCCAAGCAAAGTGATAGTGTATGCAGATGACACAAATAGCTGATAGCTGAAAATAACTCTGAATGCGAATTTCTTGGTATAATTGTACATCAGAAATTAAAATGGGAAGCACATATTGGAAATATTATCGCTGAATTGAGTAACACATGCTTTGTTATTTGACAACTTCGAGGTAATGTGTCACTAAATGTCCTTGAACTTGCCTATCATGGACTAGTACAATCCATTTTGACCTATGGATTGATCTTCTGGGGAAATTCATGTCATATATACAAAGTCATGTCGATGAAGTATTTTGCATGTAGAAGAGAATAATAAAATGTATGACAGGAGTACTACCGCGTGAGAGTTGTCTAATTTTCATCCAACTATCACTTCTTACTCTTCCTTCTTTGTACATATTTTTAGTAACAATGAATATAAAAAAGAATGAAGTATATTTTGAGAGGAATAATATGATTCATAACCATACAACGAGAGCAAGATATGATTTTTACGCTTGCCATTTTCACGCCTTGGAGTATCACAAAATTCGCATTTATACCAGGGCATTGTTTGCTATAACCGTGCAACAGATATTCTCGGAGATGTCAACAGTTTCAATCTTTTCAAAAAACGATTATTCGACTATTTGATTTCAAATGCTTTTTATTCTGTGAGTGAATTTTTAGAACATGACTAATTTTTAATTGATGGTAGTTTAAAATTTTGTCATTCATTGACTTTATTCTCATGATTTTTATATATGTTTTATCTGTTTTATTCCATGTACATTGTAACATAACTTCAAGAACTCATACTTGTTCACTTGTTGACTAGTCTGATAAGTTTTGTATTACCTTCATATAAAATTTTAATGATGAATAAAGCTCTCTCTATGCTATCGATTAGGATATGAGTATATTGCGAATCGAATACAAAATATTCGAAAAAAATTAACTGAATTTTGAATTATGGATGTTTACTCCATTCATTGGAATAGTTTATTTATTTGTGTGGTCTCGGTAGTGTAGTGGTTAGCATATCTGCCTATCAAGCGGAAGGCCGGGGTTCGAATCCTCGCCGGGCCACCGTGCTGGGTAATCGCACGTTAAAAGGTAAGGCCTCGTTGATCCATTGCTCGCACAAGTTTCGACTTTTGAGGGTTGACGTTCGTCAGCTGGTTAACGGAACGAACAATTTTAGAACAATTTTAGAACAATTTATTCATTTATTTATTTAGCGAAATGGGACACAAACAGAGATAGAGATCCCTCCAGAAACAGCATCCACTAATTACAATATGATTTCAGCGGATTGACAAATTTGGTGTTATATAAAGTTGAGTGTAGGCAAATTGACAGTTCTACGCAACTGGGTGTAGTGCAGTGAAAGGAAAAAAAAGAAGAATAAACTGAGAGAGTGAGTTTCCATGGAAAATTAATTTGAACAAATCAATTCGCTAACATATTTTCTTTCAATTTACGCTTAGCAGCCAACAAAGATGAGTTGAAAATATCGAAAGTTGCAGTATATTTATTATAATTTTCTACCATTCGAGTTATTGGAAGGTTTTTGGCAAGGTTTGTGCGGTAGAAAGCTACTTCAAAATCATTTTTTTGTCTCAGTTGCCTTTTTGGTACATGTATATTGATGTAGGAAAGAATATCAGGGCAGTCGATGAGGTTATTGATTATTTTTTACAAGTAAAGAGTATCAGTTATGTTTCTTCTGTCGTGAAGATAAATAATTTTGTGTGTGAAGTGTCTACGAAGACCAGCGTACTTATTGTTTGGAAGCGGCGCGCTGAATTTCGTTGCTAGGAATTTCAAGAATTTATTTTGAATATTTTCTAAGCGAGATCTGTAACATGAATTGTATGGATTCCATATGATAGACGCAAAATTGAGCTTGCTGTAGACAAAAGAATAATACACATTTAATATAGTGGTCAGACTATTGAATAATTTGCAATTCCTTATCACAAAGCCAAGTGTACGATTCGATTTATTTATGAGGTTTCAATGAGTTGCTGAAAAGACCATTTTCTGTCCAAAATCACCTCGAGATCTCTGATTTCTTCAACTCCCTGGATAATACCGTTGTTTATTGAGAAATCGAAAGTTATCAAGTTTTTATTTTTAGTGAAAGAGATGGTATGACACTTCTTTGGGTTTATAACAATTTTGTTTTTGACACAAAAAGAGTATAGACGATCGATGTCCTCTTGCATCTCAAAACAATCATCAAGTGTGCGGACTCGTTGAAATAATTTTAGGTCAGCGGCGTATAACAAATACTCACAGGTTTTGAAACAGGAACCAATATTATTCATAAATATATATCGATCTTCTTGCTATTGCATCGAAACAGTAACGAACCGTTTATTTCTTTCAGAACCAACACTCTGCACTGTATATCATTCATCAACTATTGTCGAAACATTCTCTCTCTAGCAGTCATTTTTCAAGTGATCCGTTCGCCACTGATTTAATTTTGTGTCAAAGCCGATTCATCAAACTTCCGTCCATAGTCTTCCATAGTGTCGAATCAAATTGCATGGTTCGAAGAGCAAATATCATTTATCTCCGAGTTTGAAGCGTTACCGCAAACGAATCTCAGATAATAATTGTATTCTATGTATGAGTCTGTGGGGGAAATAATTGGTAATTACTGTCAAAGATAATAATTGATCGCTGAATTGGTATCAAACGAACGTAATTCCGACTTTGACGTATCACTAATGAATCAGAATATTGAAAGCAGATTGCGGGCGAGACTATATAGCATGAAATTTGAATTTGGCGAGCCCTATCTCGAATATGATTCTCCCCACTACTCATTCGATAGTTCGATATTATTCTTGCTCTACTTTGGTGGCGATAATTTATTGGTAATTTTGGTTTGTTTTTGGAATACCTCTTCCATGGGTGGATGGCGCAATGGATTCGTGTTGTTCGCGTCAGCTATGGTCGAAACCGGTTCTGCGTGTCCGTCCCCATAATTGAAAATCAATTCCTTCGTTTGTATCGCCGAAAGCAAATGCAGGATTTCCTTTTATGAAGAAACCTGCACTGGCACCGGTCGGATATAATTCAATGCCATTCGTGGTATTAGCCAGGGGAGTGGTTGTTTTCTGACAGGTGCCAGCCAAAACCCACGGTGTGGGTAGATTTGAGACTGGCCTACACGAATGGTTGGGAAGATGATTTCACACTATTTCATTCATTTCTTAATTTGAAATTTTGCACTAATATTTCACAATCGATATCTCAATTTCCTTGTCACAATATTGTTGCAATCATTTCTTCATTTCCATTTTTCCGACTGATATTTCATATTTGATATCTCAATCTCTTTGCCATAAAATTATTTTCTTTGATCAATCGAACCTCTGATTTCACCTTTGACCAGAAAATCCATATCAATCTTTTGTTTGGATTTGATTCCCTTTTTTGATTTGTATTTTTATCCTTTCGTTCTTAGCAACAGATTTCTATAGAGTTAATAATATAGACAATGAAAGTCCGAACCAATACCATTGAGCAACGAACATTGTCAACCACATTCAAGCAAACGTGACTTTTATCTA
Source organism: Zygogramma bicolorata (assembly GCA_032362365.1). Taxonomy (NCBI): domain Eukaryota; kingdom Metazoa; phylum Arthropoda; class Insecta; order Coleoptera; family Chrysomelidae; genus Zygogramma; species Zygogramma bicolorata. Next base: position 843,163 of record JAVJAQ010004414.1, on the reverse strand, counting down.
TTTGTTAATAGTATATTATGCAACGATCGTGTAATGATGGTTATTAATATATGAGCATAAACCGGGATACGAAACGAGCCGAAGGTGAGTTTCATATGGTTTATGCGAGTGTATTATTAACCATTACATGAGAGTTGCATACGCTATTTTATCTACACCCGATAAATAGTGATGAACTACAAATATTATATTAATAATTGTATTGCACAAAATAATACTAATTTAACGAATTTCTTTGAAAAATTCTACAGAATTGTAATAAATAGTATTACTTCGAGAAATAAAACGATGAGATATGAAAAGAAGATCAAAAATCAAAGAAAAAAAAGTTTCATTGACACCGGATTCGAACCAACGTCTCCTCCATCTAGAATAATCAATGTCAGCGCCACAGACGGCTGGGCTACGGAGAGCTCACAAAATTAGATGAAAAAATAAGTATTAAATCATGCATTTGTCAAATGGAAAATTTAATCATTCTAACTGTATTTCTGTGGAAGAAGGTGTCGAAGGTGATTCTGCCATATCGCTGGTATCAGACATTTCGTTATGATTATCGAGGTTTGTCTGTATTCTTCAAAAACTCAATACCTTTACCGATTTTAACTTGACAAACGTCAAATGCAGAGCATGCACATCATGCTTGATTGAAAAATAATGGGTTCCTATCGGTTAAAAATCTGTATCGTAATGAAAATCTGTATCGTAATGGATTTCATTATAAAACGGGTTGTGGGCATATAAGTGTATTATTAGAGTACGGGTGTAGATAAATAGGTTTGTCTGTATTCTTCAAAAACTCAATACCTTTACCGATTTTGACTTGACAAACGTCAAATGCAGAGCATGCACATCATGCTTGATTGAAAAATAATGGGTTCCTATCGGTTAAAAATCTGTATCGTAATGAAAATCTGTATCGTAATGGATTTCATTATAAAACGGGTTGTGGGCATATAAGTGTATTATTAGAGTACGGGTGTAGATAAATAACTTTATCTACACCCGTACTCTAATAATACACTTATATGCCAACAACCCGTTTTATAATGAAATCCATTACGATACAGATTTTCAACCAATAGAAACCCATTATTTTTCAATCAAGCATGATGTGCAAGTTTTGTATTTTGACGTTTGTCAAGTCAAAATCAGTAGGTATTGAATTTTTGAAGAATTTAGTCAATTTTCGATAATCGAATGAAAATGTCTTATAGCAGTGATATAGAAGAATTACCAGCGATTTCTCCACCGGTGTCTTAAACAAGAAAAAAATTTAATCGAAAGGATTATATTTTTCTTTTATCAAATGCAACAGATATGTTTTTATTTTCCATCAATTCAAATGAGCTGTCATGGCCGAGAGGTCATTGGCGTCGGCAGTGCCTAGAAACGTCCGGGTTCAATTCCTGACCTCGGCAAAGATTTTTAAATTTTTTTTCTTTTCATTCCTCATTGTTCTATTTTCCGTGGTTATACCATTGATTATAATTTCGGAGAATTTTTCAAAGAAATACGATTACCTTCTATTACTGTGTTCAATATAAATATCCAAAAATATAATATTTTTAGTTCTTCATTATTTATTGGGTATAGATAAAATAGCATATGCAACTCTCATGTAATGGCTATTAATACACTCACATAAACCATACGAAATTCACCTTCGGCTCGTTTCGTATCACAGTTTATGCTCATGTATTGATAACCATTATTACACGATCGTTGCATAATATACAATTTCGCTATACTCTCAGAGACGTTTCCGCCTACCTTTAACCAAATTGAACATTTCCTGGACTAATTATTGTAGGGAACAAAGTCGTAGTTTTCCTTCCTAGGGAAAAAAATAATTTCTCTAGGGAAAATCATCATTGACGACCTAAACTATATGATGGTAGTAGAAATTTCATCATTCATTTATAGATCACCCTGTATTCTGCAGAATGGTAAAAATTAGTAAAGAAGGTAAGAAATTCTCAAGAGGTAAATATATTGAGAAAATAAATGTTAAACGGCAAATATTATATTAGAGCAAAGCGCTGTGCTCATGATTATGCAGAAGTTGCCTGTGAGTCCCGGTAGCGCAACGAGTTGGTGCACCGCTTACTGCACATGATAGGCGTGTGGGTGTCGGTTCGAATTCCGACATCGACAGTTTTTTTCGTTCTTTTTCAGTTATTTTGTTTTGTTTTGTAGGTTCTACTCAATTTCGCAATTTCAGGAGCATACTATAGTGCACCTACTGCTTACTTTAAATTCTTTGATAAGTTTTGTTCGTTAATATCATAAATAAATTATTTCAAAATGATATGTTATTTGAGGGAAGCGGGAAAATCAACTGTTTAATATGGGTGTAAAGTGCCTTTTCCTTCCTTGACTGACTTCATCCTCAGGAGGAAAATTAGTACTTTTCTCCCTTGTTATAGAAATAGAGATATTGACAAACATAATCAATTGGTGTATCCAACATATTATATCATAAAGACGTCGGTAGCTGAAATATTTTGACAACAGATACGAAGCAATCAAGAAAGCTGAAACGTGCACATATAAACCCATCAATATATGGGACGAATACGCAGTACTATTCGTTTATACCTAGGTTATGTAATTCACCTTCTTTCATAAATTGAGTCCCTTGAGAAATAAGTGTATTGCACTACCAACAATTGGGTTTTTTGCAGTGACGACTGGGGATATATCCACTAATATTCCTAACTAAAAGATGCCCCAATTCATTATTTTCCAGCTAGAACTGTTTACCTGTCAGCCCAAGTCTTGCGTTTCCGTAATACATAACATCCACTTCCACATTGAACTCTGCAATTCCTCTGAGTAACATTTCCCATTCCAACTGGGACAAAACTGATACGACAAGCTAGGAGGATTAAACTCGCATTTTCATGATAAAATGTTCTGAAGGATTTGCTTATAAATCTGCTAGCCAAGTAGAAACAAAAACTGAAGTTGTAATCACTTCGTAACAGATCCATGATCCTCTGTTTTATTTCAGAAATAGAGAAAAAGCATGTGTTTCTTAAACCTTCAGGGCAGAAGTTTCCAAGCTTTTTTTACATAGACCACTTTCAAAATTCTGTTGGTTCCAGTGGACCCCTCTGCAGCTATATTTCTACCATATTCCTAAAATCCAACAATAAATGTAAAGATTAGACTTAAATATGGAAATTTGCGTTACGTCTGCATTATAACCACGAATTAACAGCTTTCGAAAAAGTAAAATGGGAATTGATTGGTTAATTAATCAAATTAATTGTGTTGTGAGTGGATATCAAAAAAGTAGTTGATCACTTTTTCCTACACTGGCAGACACTAACATCGATTCACTTTACTTTTCTTCTCGAAATTTCGGACACAAATGAGTAACATTTGTCCTTGGTATTCGTATTAATATTGGAAAAGAATCAAACAAGTTCATGAAAGATTGCAAGCACATACACGAGTTGTAATTCGTTCCCTTTGCACGTCTGAACAAGCGTTGCGGACGGCAGCGGCGGCGCTTTGCAAGTCTCGACACGTTGTACTGAATATAGAGTATGCAATTCAACCTTGCACAAACTCAGATACTTCTCCAGTTGCACACTGGTAGAGCAGACCATGACGAAAGGAAAAACACCTACTAGGAATACATTTCAACACAGTGAACACATATAACAGTGTTTTACGTCATTAGTTCTTTGCTAAGATGGATTGGATAAGCTGTAACAATCGCTGGGCTTCTCCAAAAATGATCTGACTACATTGATAGGTGAAGTCAAGCCAACATTTCAGTTCATCACTATCGTAACCAGATAAACTTTCGTGGACCCAAACTTGCGAATTGTGAACCCCCATTAATTGGTCACGCCAATGTATACTCTCGTAGAATCTCCCGTGGACCCCTGGGGGTCCACCTGGATAGTGCTCTAGTGACTGGACACGCACGTACCCCTATGATCGAAAGTGATTTCATGAATCCACATCCAGTATCTCAGTTGAAAATGTGATTTTGACCAACTTTAGAGAGTTTATAGGCTCGACAATGACAATGGACATGACCAGAAAGTTAGTTTAGGCTAATATTTTGGATAGATGTCATACTTCCACCCCTCATCATTGAGAGTGTTAGGAATCATATGTTGAAAGGTGAGAACGGAAATGAGAGTAGATAGAGCTGACGTTGCACATGATCCTTATTGTAATATTTGTGTTTCGTTTTTCATTCATACTTTTCCTTTATCAAACAATTCTTCGAGTGCGCCCAGAAGACAGATCCTTAAATTGTGCTGGCAAGTGTCGTCTAATTGTCTTGGGTGCCAGAGCGCTCTGGGGCATCTTATTGATTTTCATGGAAGCGCATTTGCTATTCCAACTGTAGGGACACCCAGAAAAACCCATAGAGCTACTGGGTCGGTTCGCCCTTCGACTGCTGCAACGAATAACTACACAATGGAAGATAACTCAACATCCTTAAAAATTATGACTCTACCTTGCATTAATATTTATCAATCCTTATTGGAAATACATAATAAGAAAAACGATTACGCAGTAAATGCTGACTTTCACAGATTCAGCACTCGAAGCTGTCAATTAATTAGACCACGCAAATTTAAACTCCAAACGTCAAAGAACAATGCAATCGATGTTGATCTTTATAACTTGCTACCTTCCTGGGTCAAAGAGCTAAATTCACACAAATTCAAAAAAACATGAGAAGTTATTCAACTGCTAACATTTTTTATCCTATGAAGGAATACATGGATCAATTGCCTGCCCTGTTACCTGAGGTATGAGAGACCAGTTCTGCATTTAGATCACATACACCTTTTATTGTCGCAAATTTCCTACTCTTCTGGAAATGTTTCCTTTTCTGTGTTTTGATGCTTTTATTCAAATTTTAATTGGACACTGTCATTGTTTTATTATTGTGTTTTATAACATAAATTTCATTACCTGTATTGTTTCTTAACATACTATTTTTTATACCATGTGACGAAATTCACGAATCTTATTTGTGCTTTCTAAATGAATGATGATTGTACACCTAAAAGATTAATAAATTATCTATCTATCATTTGATGTGAAATTTGTACAAATAGTAGAAGAATACCCTGTGTCATACGACTATACTGTAGAAGGTTATTCGCATAGATAAGTGAAGGACAAAACATGGAACGAGGTTGGAAAAGAAATAAATGAAACCTATTGTAATAAATATTCACTCCTCCAGTATCGGATTTTTTGATGAAAAGTGTCACTCTATCCAGAAGTATAGTGAATGTCTCTTGAGACATTCTACAATATAATTTAAATTTTATTGTATCTTCCATCATTTCTCCACCAGTACAGCTTCCAAATATACTACGATAAAAATTATCTCTACTATACGAATGAATCCAATATTTTCGAATTGTTTTCATGTTTCTTCTTTGCCATACTACTAGCGACAATATTCCTGCATCTTCATCCGACGACATATTGTACTGATATGCGAAGTACAACGTTTTGTTTTGTACATTTGGATGAAGCGACGTGTCCGACACATGTCGCAGTCATGTCGAAAACAAATTTAGCATAAGTATGCGACTGGGCTTAGTATATTCAATGAAGATATCTCACCTACTAGGATTGGAATCTAGGCAACTAACAATTGCCTATCGCACCGAGCCGGCCAGAAAAATTCTGCCCGATCTCGGTTCGAACTGTGATATAGCCAAATTGAATACAAGGACCGCGCCTTGGACCCCTTGGCCACACCGACCGAAAGAGAAGAATCTGTCTGCCCCTATGTATGCTTAGACCTTTAAAACTACGCAACGGACTTTGATGCTTTTTTTTTGATCGATAGAGTGATTCAAGAGAAAGGTTTATATGTATAATAAATGCTTTATGTACTAAAGCCACTGATAATTTTGGAGGTTTCTAATGTGTTGTCGTGAATAAACACATCTTTTTGTGCTTATATTGCAAACGATGAACCCTATGAGATAGATCAAAATAATAATGAACTAAAGTATTGTACACCTAACTGAAAGTAATAATATTATTTTGCATCCTGTTTTGCTGCTGCGAAATTCTTGTTTTGTGTACGGCTGCACGAGAAGAATTGTACATACCAGAAGACCTCAAGAAAACTCTGCCCGAACTGTCAATAAAACTATACTGATGAGATACTCCAAGATATTGATAAATGTTGAAATAAAGTGTCTTTTGTATCTAAACGCTCATTCGGCCCTGAGGGTGATTGTCGTCATAACAAATCATATAGATAATAGCAACCAATTAAAATAATAGAGTGAACTTTAAGATAATCTCTAGGCCACCATCTGCTCATGCAATTCTTGAACTTCAACTTTAAAGAGCTCGAATAATTTTTGACGTTGAATAACTGTTGCAGTCATTCGATTAGATGAATCCTGTCACAAAACGAGGCGCATTCAATTATCTCCGTAGAAAAGCGTAACGAAGTACTTTGTAATTATAGGGAAAGAGCTACAATTCACTACAATCTCGACCGGAATCAAACCGAACAGACCTGCTGATAAATGGCTGTTCACGAAAGTGTGCGTGAGTCCTCCGGTAACATGCATTTCCTGTCCTGGAATTTATATTTATTTTTCATTTCGTAATTGAGATTCCTTTCGACGAAGTGGTAGTTACGGGCTACAGGTCATTTACCATACGCAGTGTCGCAGATTACTCGTTCTGAAAACAGTGGTCATGAATCATAAAATATTATTGGAGAGTTATGGCAAATTTGTAGAATGTATACCGTATACGTTATACCTTGGTTCTTCTATATCGATGTAAGGTGACGTTTGACATGCTAATAGTGGGATGCTTAGTGGGATGTCATGTCAAGTGTCAAAAAATTTGGTATTTTGGCTCGAGATGGTGGTTGAAAGTATTTTTTATCAAAATTATGGAAGAACTTTTGAATATAATTCTTAAAGAAGGACATTAATATGAAAATATTGAGGAAGCCATATTATTTCACCTTATGTCTTCTTGGCAGAAAGTCCTAGGTTACCATAGCTGTAATTAGAACAACAATGAGGAATGTCGTATCGGATAAACTGAATTTCTCCCAATAAAGGTGATAAATCGTTTTGAGCAGATCTAACTGATTCAATATTTCCCATAATGAATTTTGAATATTCTCATTTTCAATTTCAAGGAACTTGGAACATTTCACAACTGAATTATTTATCACAAAGCACGTTCTGTTTCTGAATTTCTGTATTATTCATTATCACGAAACAATCATACCAATCATGGAATTTCAAATATATACAGTGCGCGGCTGAATTATGGAACAAATTCGATATTTCGCAAGCACTGTGCTTCTGACAAAAATCCTGAAAGAGGTCGATTTTTGTTTTTAAATTCCGATTTCTCTATGTTTTTTAAAGAGGTTATGTCACTGGTTGTGACATGGTGACGTAATCGGTATTTTTTTTAATGGAAATATATGTGCTGTGATACTTCATCTGAAAGGTCTCTCAATACTGCATTAAATAATAATAAATAATTTGATTTATTTGTACAGGGTGAACAGAAATTAAAATTTTATTTCAGTAAGAGAATAACTTTATATCCAACGAAATATAACATTCAAATGAGATGTTCCAAATGCAATCCACCAGTCTCTTGACAATGAGCAAGTCTACTGACACATTCCTTTTGCACATTGCGAATAACTTCTGGAGTTATTCTGCTGATTTCGAGTTCAATTCGATTTTCCAACTCCTGTAGATTTTGCGGCCTATCTACATAGACTTTCGATCTCAAATAACCCCACAAGAAAAAATCCAGGAGTGTAAGGTCTGGAGATCTTGGGGGCCACTCTATCGGTCCGCGTCTACCAATCCACCTCCTAGGAAAATAGTTATTCAAAAACTCGCGAACATCACGTGCATAGTGCGGGAGTGCACCATCTTGTTGCAACCATATACTTGGTAAGTTAGGATTGTTGGCGTTTGGAAAAATATCGGCAAGGATAGGTATAATTTCATTTCTTAAAAATTCCAAGTAACGCTCCCCTGTGAGATTTCTTTCGAAAAAATAAGGCCCAATAATTCTGTCCTTCATTATCCCTGCCCAAACATTGAGTTTCTGAGGGTATTGAGTATGCCCGTCCATCATCCAGTGAGGATTATCCCTACTCCAATATCTGCAATTTTGACGATTCACTGAACCATTCAGGCAGAACGTAGCCTCATTGGAAAACATAATTTGTTCAATAAAACGGGTATTGCGGTTTCATAAATCCTGCATAATTTCACAGAACTCCATACGGCGATCAGGATCATCTTCATTGAGTTGTTGATGTAGCTGTACTTTGTATGGATGATACTTTTCTGCTTTCAGAATACGTCATTCAGAGCGTTGGGATACGCCAAGGTCTGCTGCAATTTGTCGTGAAGTACTGTGAGGATTATTCTCTACACTCAATAGAACATCAAGTGTCACGTTTTTTTCTACTCTAGGACGTCTGGCATTCGGAATGTGCTTGACATGACCAGTTTCTCTAATTTTTTTCTAAATCTTACTCACTGTTGAACGACTGATAGGTCTATTTGGACACTTCGCATTGAACAAGTCGCATACCTCTTGCTGAGTTCTGGTTCTATCTCCGCATCCAACAAGAATAAAAATTTCTATACGTTGGTTTCACTTGAAGTAGCCATAGTTCACTTTCAGAACCTTTTCGCTTAAAATATGTGGTGAATATTTCTCAAAACGTCTTAAGTTAAGAAAGATATTTCAACTGACATTTACTTGACACTCACTTGACTTTTATGACATTAATTTACGATTGTCTTTTTTATATATCAAGGACCGACGACAATACAAGAATTTCATAATATTAATGTGATAATAATGATAATGATAATAATTTTTTATTTCAATTTTCACTCAAATCAAATCCTCCGAATAATCTAAAATTTAGCACGCATATCAAGTACCGACGAATCTTAAAATTGAATAATAAATTATAGTTTTGAAAAAACTGAAGACACACGCTTTTAAAGTACTATGAAATGAAAAGTAAAGAATAATATTCAAAAATTAACTTTTATGTTAACAAAGCGGACGCGGATCGATAGAGTGGCCCCCAAGATCTCCAGATCTTACACCCCTGGATTTTTTCTTGTGATGGATGGCATTTTGAACATCTCATTTGAATGTTATATTTTGTTGGATATAAAGTTATTCTCTTACTGAAATGAAATATCAATTTTTGTTCACCCTGTACAAAATTATTTATTATCATTGAATGCAGTATTGAAAGACTTTTCAGATGAAGTATCACAACACATATATTTACATTAAAAAAAAATGCCGATTACGTTACCACGTCAAAACCAGTGACATAACCTCTTTGCAAAACACAAACAGAAATCGTAATTTAAAAACAAAAATCGACCTCTTTCAGGATTTTTGTCAAAAGCACAATGCTTGCGAAATATCGAATTTGTTCCATAATTTAGCCACGCACTGTATAAACAGGTTGTCCCAGAATTTCCTGAACAAGCAATTTTGCTTATTTGGTCGAACATCGACTTGCTTTCCATACAACGCACTCAAAATGATCTGTTCATGTTCATACCCCGAAAATTTACCTTCACCCCCATTTTATCTTATAGCACCATACATTTTTTTTGCAGAAATATAATCATCATATCATTGTTCATCTGGAAACAAACTTATTTTGACCATTTATTACTCGCTTATTGTTCTTTTGAAATCGGTATTGGTTGGTAGTTGTTTGGTTTCGTTTGTAGGAAAAAATGGTTGTCGGAAGACGAAGTTTGAAAATTGTTCTTATTGATATTCCATATGATTCACTCAACATACATTTTTCTTTTTTTTTAAATAGCAGTTATTCTAAAACCAAACTGATACTGTGTCAGTATCAGTTTTTCTTTTCCTGAAGATGCCAACCTTGTAGCAAAATGCGCGTCCACTGCAAATAATATCAGTTTGGTGTTAGTATAATTGATCTTCCCAAAAAGTGAAAGATTATGCGTCTTCTGAAGGTCAAGTTTACGGCTAAAATATCTTACCTTCTTTACTGGTGGGACCATTTTGCAAAATACAAGGTGTTCTATGAATGATCGGTAAAATTTATACTTCATAATGGAATATAGTTTAGGTCGCCAATGCCGTTTAAGTTATTTCATTGATGACATATCAAACGCCACTTTTACTCTTCCTCCCTAGGATGGAAAAGTAAGACTCCTTACAATAAGGCCAGGGAATGTATACTTTGGGTAGAGGGAGGCGGAAAAATATATTTTGAATTGTCAGTTTAAAACAGCAGGACAATGACCGGCTCGCTCGGGACAGTGGGACGGACTGCCTGAAAGCGGGACGTATGGTCACGTTAGGTATCAATGAAGCCAAAATGAATTCCGTTTTGGTTGGTTCCCAAATGGGTATTTGTATATGAATTTTCAGAATGCTCACGTCTCACGAAACAAATTTTCATTATGTATTTGAAAACGCCATTTATGCTCTTTCCTGTTGAAGACATGTTAACGATGGCTGAACCTTCTTTTTGATATCCTGATAGAAAGACCGGCAGGTAGATAGTTACAGCCAATTATAATATACGTAATGGATAATTCAACCCAATGCATTCTATGTGGTTATCCACCAAAACAATGTCAATGAAAGTAAATTCGTGATTGAATATTATATGAAGTTTGGTAAAAGAGAATAACAGATCACAAACTTCAGCAAACATTCACTAATCAAGCACGTTCAATTGAAATTACGATTAATTCACATGTTTAATTTGCAATCAGTTCCCAATGGAGCAAATCTGATTTAATTATCGTTAATAATGTGTTGATGCTCGGTAATTACCAGATAATGCCATAGAGATATACGGTGTGATTCAGAGATTTGGTTCTACCAGAAAGATTAAAGTGGAAATAGATCGAATGAATCAATGGCAGAAAAATAGTAGTACATCATACAGCTTGGGCGAGGCGCGAAGCTTTTACTGACACTGAAATATACACATCTTTTATAATTTCAGGATTTTATTTTCACTGAAGAAGCAATCTCATTCACTGAATATAGCCCTCTAATTTCGATATATCGAGTATCCTCTCTGCTGTCTAAAATAGACCCTCATTGAAAATTCTGATGAAATTGTAAATGATCACTGAAAATGAGTGAAAATTCAACCGATAGAGATTTTTATATGGAAACATGTACCCCACCTTGAGTTAGGAAGGCAGCAATCGATGAAAGCAGCGGTTTGTCGCCATCTAAATCGAAGCGACTACGGTATCGACATTGATATAAAATTTTTCTATTATTATGTACCTAGATCACAGGGAAATCCTTGAATGATAGTGCTTTCTCAGGTTATTGATGCTAGTAGCACCCCTGTGCCTGTGTCAGCACCTCCTCCCCTCCCTACCCCCAGTCCCAGATCACCTATTATGCGCGTTTAGCATTCGATTAAGGTGGCAAATCTGAAGGGGCGGCAAACCTTCCCAATATGTCGTAGTAAACTCACATAGAGGAGTTCAACTGAGACCACGCCGCTGAAGATGGCTGCCGCAGATGTAGCCGAAAGTTCTGGAAGTCAAAATTCCACCACACGGCCCTCAAGCCCGAAAAACCAGAGATGTATTAACACCGGCCGTGAAAGCCTACATTCTTTCATGATGATTATAGATAGTGAAAACCATTTTAAAACTGTTGCACGTCATCGTTGACGACATGCAATGAACGCAGTGGTACCAATCCATTGATGGATATTCATTGGAACGTTTACCTAGCATTTCAAATTTGGCGCCTATTATTCTTCGACATTTGGTTGGCAACACTCTTGATGTTGTCACATTTGTGTGAATTCTGTTATTTACCAATTGAAAATTGGCATTCAAAAGTGACAGTTCTGAGTTCTGTGTTCACGTCTCTTTGGTACTTCAAATAAATTCATGTAAAAGACAGAAGAGTTGAAAACTATCGCTGCAAAGAGTTGGTGACATCTTCGATTAGTTATTTCGAAAGACAGCGAGATTAGAATGTCCCTTCGATTCCCTTAACGGCTGTTTGAGAGCTGAACAGAGTAGAACATAGTTAATAATATTTATAATCTACAGTCAGATATTCACTTTTATCGTGTTGCAGCAGATTTGAAGTCAGGTATGTATACTGTGCGATTTCTCAGAAGATAGAAGATAACAAGGCTCACAAACCACTGTTGTTGAGTTCGGGTTGAACCGCGTCTGGAGTTTTTTTTCTTGACGTTTCGGCTACGATTTTGGAGCCATTTTCAAGAGGTAAATGTGACTTCACGCTGAGGTCTCAATCTCCCTACTCCTCAGGTGTTGTCACAGGAGGCAAGGGTTTGTGACTTGACGCCGGGGCCTCAATCTGCCTACTCCCCAGGTCTCGTCACGAGTTCTTTCTAAGGTCTCAATCTGCTTACTCCTTTGGTCGAACTGAAGTATCGAGGGATGTTGGGTGGTATTTATAGCAGCGGGTGCTGCTAAAGCACCGTCGGATGTCTTGGTGGGGACTGGGCATCTGGAAATTAGGGGTTTCCATGCAGTTGGAAGTCTCTGACCGTCGTCACGTTTATTTAAGCAGGAAGGTCGCTTCTCGTTTTCGATGGCCTCACGAATTATACGAGCTTCTAGTGTTTTTGCTGTGGCGATGGTCTTAGTGTTCTAAAAGTCTATATTGTCCTGTCTCTTGATGATGTTTGGACAGAGCTGAAGATGGGTCTGATTTTCGGACAGCAAGTTGAAGTACGTATACTGTACTTGTCACTCGTCTGTTGGTCTGGCCTACATATGTTCTATGGCATTCAGAACATGGTAATTTATATATACCCTGTGATTCGTTGACAATTTTGTCCTTGGGGGAGCGGAGGAATGTGGAGATTTTATTGTTGGCTGTAATCCTGATAACGAATAAGATACATATTAATGTTTGCTTTCGACATCAAAGTACTCAATGAGATATTCATCATGCACATTTTAGAACTGAAAATGAATCACATCCGATAGCAACATATGCTCCGTGCTGCTGATATTGAATCTCATAACATACAAGATGGAAATTGCTAGTTTTCGATCAGATCGCTTGTAACATCAATTACAACGGATCGAAGGTAATGTCACCAGCATCGAATTCGTACTCGCTATTGAGTTATGGGTTTGATTCGCGTCTCGATCGACAGTTCGCTCAGAAATTAATCAGAATCGCAATAATCGCTACTCTCACGTAACGAAGCATGGGTCAAAGTATGCGGAGGTCATATCGATATGTTCATCTGTTTTGTTGTTGACATTTTCAATGCAGGTTGGATAACTGAAACTATTGCATCGGAAACATTTGTTTGTCGTGGTTTCATCAGGGCCGTTTTTCCATCGGGTGTCGTTTATATCTCGTATGAAGGGATTCCAATGATAACTGCCGTCTCAAATCAGACATTTTGGAAATTATGTCTGTTGAAACAGTATGATATTCTCGACGTATAATATTGTCCAGATCCAAGCAGACTCGAATGAATTGAATCGTTTAATACAGTGTCGCATATAAGAAGAAGACAGAATAATCTTTCTGCTGTTCGGAGGATAACATATTTGAATTTTTGCAGAAATGAACAGATTTTTTTGTGGTACATTTGTTAATACGCTGGGAATTTCAAACGTGGCTTACCACATATTTACTTCGTGTTAGAGATATCAGAAAGAAGAATCAGAAACAGCTTCTCAGGATATTATATCAACTCCATATACCGAGTTCGATGACAAAATTTCCATTTTCAGTATTCGAATATTTTTGTCTGTTCACGAAATTATCAAATACATTTTTTCATTTGATAATTAGTGTGCTATGAAAAGCCACAATTGGACGACACATTGTCAATTCAGTGGTTCCATACATTGATATATTCCAGTGAAATAGCATCCTCAAAGAAAGAACAATTATTTTCGAAATTATGAAAAAATCGAAATGCGAATTCCATCATCAAACTCGATATATAGGGTTGACACAATATCAACTATTCCTAATAATCTCGATATATGTAAGGCTTAGCAATATATACAGATCTGACCTTATTTTCTTCTATATTGAATTCACATTTTAGCTGAAAGTATAAACCAATGTGCCAGAGGGTTACAAACTTCAAAAATTCAAAGTGAATGTTAATTCGTATCTCCTATCCCTTGATTCACGCGGTTTCCTTTGAACATTACAGGGCTTCTTTTTCGTATGAATCTGCATAAAAAAAAATCGAATACAAATTGATCAGACCATAGGCGAGTTCTTCAATAATTCTGAATGTGAGATCCCTGAAAATTTCAACCAAATCTATCTAATAAACCTTTTTTGACTATTAATATATTTGTGCTATTATATTTGTGGAAATGAAAAACGAATGAAGAATTAAATCGAGAGGAAATAGTTAGGAAAATTACTGAATTGAATGATTCATCGGAAATTTTAGGATCACTAATATATTATATCGTCTATTGAGGATATATCCACAATGGAAATCGTGTATCCCAGAATGTAAACAATTATCTGGATACTCTCCTATTTTCGTTATTCTTTGAGTTCTATTCACTGAATTAATCAAGAAGTGTTACTGCGAATTTCTCATGAACCGACAAAAGGAACAAACTCATATCTTGATGAACAGGGCGAAATCACTGAACAGAACCAAATCTAGTGACTCTAGTGGCACAATAAACTTTCACCTCTTAATAGCCAACTTCTAGTCACGGTGGAACTTAAACTTAACAATCTGTAAAGAACCCACCCTGAATAATTACTCTCCAAGATGTAATCTGAGCCCAGCGAATTAATTCCAATCGTATACGAATATTCCACGGAAAATTGTTTCGAATTAGCTAAGTGAAAAGTCTGGTAGCCAATAGGCAACTTGCTTGGAATTAGTTTCATGGTTCAAGAGTTTTGGATCACATTAATAACTGTGATTTATTACTCTTCATTTCGGAAATTACAATGAAGAGAATTGATGTAATTTCCATTCATAATTTTTTCAGATTGATTCAGGTTACAAATCCAGATAACCATAAATCTGAGATTACATTCGTCACAGATTGATGTCATTCATTTGACATCATTCACATTTGACATCAACTACCCAGACTTTTATGCTCAAAAGTAGCCACTGTTTCTTATTTTCGAAAACCTGAAATATAATGTTTCTCTTTCATAATAACAACTCAGTTCCTTGGCCTACCTATTTCTCCAGAAGTTGAGGCAGATTAGTCCAGCAGCCACCGCCTGATTTTTCGAGTGATTAATAACAGGCTGAATTTCCGTGAGTAGGTTCGGTTCGACGAGACGCCCAAGTTTTCCCTCTGTGAAAATTCTCGTTAGAGGTAGCTACCGTGTTACCGTGGTATCGACAACTTCCAAGCGTAGGACTAGGAAAACGTGCCACTAAATTTGTAGGACTATGTGGCCATTTCATTATACAAGTATTTACTAAGCTGCATAAAAAAAAACAGCTGGTTGTTGATAATTTTTATGACCTCGTTTTTTCGATATATTCGGAGTGGAGGACGCTCCAGTCAAACCATCCATTTTGTAGGACAATTGTTTTTCCGAGTGTATTATCCAATTATCTCAATATGTGAATAAAATAATCACTATCAGTCCGACAATTTCGATACCCCGCCGAATCGACATGTTTCACACCTGTGCACTACGTTAGCTACCTCTAACGAGAATTTTCACAGAGGAAAAACTTGGGTGTCTCGTCAAACCGAACCTACTCACGGAGATTCAGCTTGTTATTAATCACTCGAAAAATCAGGCGGTGGCTGCTGGACTAGATTCTTGGTCAGTGGCAGTATTGTACCGAGTATCAACATCGAATGAATAGCAAGCTAAGATAGTAGACGCGTATTGGACACATTCATTTTTGAGTGAACACGTCTGGTAGTTCTAGGTCATCGCATTGAAATGAATGAGACATTTGACATTGAGACTCTAGACATAATGACGATCCATATACTTGAACCAGACACTTTAGGGATTTGTTTCGTAGGATGCAGAAACAAATCTCTATTGAATTACAAACAAATATACATTACCAATTTACGATCCTCTAGGTCTAGGTGTTCTCGCTTCATCTGAGACGAACGTTATGACTGATTACGCTCGACATGAATATTTATCACAACAATCCATTTTCACGTTGGAACGCTGAGTTCTCCTAATACAATGCATGGTAATTGGAGATGGAGATGGGGCTCTTCTCCTCCGAGTTATTACCCGTGTAATTAGAATTATTCTATGCTGACCTAATTTCTCGACGGATCTTTGTTTTGCGTTTTGAAGTTCAGAAGCTCGAGATATTAATGGTGTTCGTGTCATTGCTATTATGCAAGATGCCGGTGCAGGAAAATTGATCGCTCTCGTGCTAATTTTAGAAAGTGGGTGCGAAATCATAAGGATCACAGGAAGTAATAGATCCACAGTTCAAATGCCATACTGATGTATTGAAATCCTAATGAATTTCAAATGAAAATAACCAAAAGTTTGAAAAAGGCTCGTACAGAGCAAACACCAAATTCCAACAAGTTCCTCAGATGAAAATTATCATTCCTTATATCAATGGTTTATCAGAACACATCAAACGTATAGGTAATAAATTCAATATATGAATAACACAAAACAGAGAACACTATCAGATCCTTTTTGAGTCGAAAAAAAACCATTGAACACAGAAGATAATGAAAAAAATGAGTTTATAGTATTCCATGTGTATAGGGTAGTGTTCATAGTGACGAAACATCAAGACCATTAAGAATGAGAATAGCTGAAAATAAAAACTACTTGAGAAGACGAGAAATAGATAAGTCGGAATTAGATGGCAGGATGGAACAAAAAAGGAACTCAAATTGGCAACTTGTATATTATTAAACGGAAATGAGAAAATTGCTACTTGCTCATTGAATATAGTTCAATGTTGGAGGCCTCTTTCAAAGAGGAAAGTTGAACTGGCCGGTTTGAGTTCGAAGCAGGTTGTGTCAAAATCAACACTCGGTAGAAATTTTGATGAGTTACTCTCGCAAGTGTAACATTCTTACACAACACACAAAAATTTCTGAAAGATTTTGCGGAAGCAAAGTAGTTTCCGAAAAATCGCGTCACCAAGGGGCAGGATAAAATATTTTTTACATTTTTTCTCAAATTTATTCTCCAAATCCACAAAGAATTCGATATGTAACTGACAGTTATGATATTGCAATTACGTATCGGAGCATATATACAATGTTGCCACATACAGACATAACCTTCAAACCTTATTATAAGAACCTAAAGCTTTTTTATTCTTAGGGGAGAGAAAATCCAAAAAAATTATTATAATTCTTAATAATCTCCTCGAATCAGATCCAAACAAGAGTGCAGATGTGTTTTGAAAAAGAGATATGCACCATTCATTTTGTATTTGGGAATTCAGTAACGTTATAACGTGATATATCGTACAAAAGCCACATTCCGAACTCCCTGTTGCTTCTTGAGTTCGCTCGGAAATGTAAAAGCATTTGTGCAACATCTAGCATGCGCCAACGGAGTAAAATGTTCAGTTATTGTTTTCAAATTACTTTTGCCTCAGCCGATTGTTATCTGTATTCCTTGCTCTACTTCACCTTTATACTTCATTTCGTTTAATCATGCACTAAGACCAAGTGAATAACATTTCCTAAGAGAACATAAGTTACATTTTGTATAACGGATGCGCGTTCTTCGGGATGAGCGAAGCGACATCCTGCAAAGTAGCGTGATGAAATTGTCTATCGTGTATAAAAGTGTATAAAAGATTTGTTCTAATTCTGATTGAAAATATTTTTTCATCAGTTTCAAAGAGTGAAGTTTTCTGCTCAACAAACTTTTTCGAGTGTCAAGTTTGTTTGTTATATTTCTTGTGTCAGTTTGACGACTTCCATAATTATGTGAAATACGACTAGAATTGCAAGTTAGCTGAGGAAAGAAATCAAAACAGTGATTGGAGGAGTCAGGGTTACTGAATGATACGGAAAAGACGACAGGAAACACGGTACATTATTTATCTATTCGAAGAGTTCATAAAAATCTAAAATAAACGCTTCAGAAACTGAGAAAAGCGACGAGAATAAAATATTCTTGTCTTATTCAAAAGGAAAGGTGTATGAAATTTTTTCAGAAACAAAGCACCTAATAACAATTCTTGAAGGCGTTTCGGAGGATAACAAACAAGTCACTATAGCTCACGAGGTTTTAAAACTGTAAATTTGAAATTTTAATATTTTCAGGATGCAATTATCATGTGGAGTGCTAGTAGAGAGGCAGGAATGAACCTCGTTCACATCAAGATATCATAGAGGAAGATATTATAGAGGTACTGTGCCATATACTAAATATATAATCATCATGATAACTAGGATATTGAAGGTTCAGGTTCTGTTGATATTATGAGGTTGGTATCAGAAAACTCATTCTTCACTTCAACGAGCATTTGAGTTTCAATATGTGATTTCATTTTATGAGTGAATGCTTTTATTTTACGTTTCGTAACTGAGTGATATAAAGTAATCCATTATATAACTGATTAATTTTAGAAATATCCGCCAATTTTGAAAAATGCCACTTTCTATGTCATAATTAGAATTTCTTTTATTTTCTATTAGTTACTACTAAGTTCAGAAAATGAAGCTGAAAAAATAGTAAAACCTTGCAAACTTTTTCGTCCAGCACCGATTTGTACAAAAATTTGGTATAAGGATTATTACACCCTCTAGTCCATTTTCTATATTGTGCCGTTGTACGCTTTTTGTTTTTTAGGGGTGAAAACTACCCTTAATTGTCGAAAATTATAAAATAACATCAAAAACCTGAATATGGGTAAAAATAGTTGAATAATGATTGTTTCATGCTTAAGGATACAATTTCATAATCTTTCAAACTCCCCTTGTTATAAACTATTCTTGAAAACATAGAAATTTTTATAATATGTCTTCGAACTTGGTGAGAAATCAACAAAATATACACTCACATACGCGAGCAGATTTTTCTTCTCCTCTGTCTTCCAATATAAATGGAAAAAGTGGAACATATATAACGTATAACGGCCGAATATACCGGTTATGTAGATTACTACGCTCCAAAGCGGGTAATTCAAATTAAAAAAAAAGTTGATATTTTTGGTTATAGAAACTTTTTTTCAAAAAAGGATTTTGTAGAGCTTTTCAAGAGCTATGAGATCATGTGGATAAAATTACTTAAGATCCCTCAATTTTTAAATGGGGAGAGTTTAAAGCGCTTGACTAAGGTGATGTTCAATCGTAAATGTAGGTGTTAAACGGCTATATCTCGCCGAATATTCACTTTACAAAAAATCTACACACTGGGAAATTTTTGTCATTAAAACAGCTACAAGTTAGTACTGTATCGTTTTTTTCGTATCTTTAGTATTTTGAGAGATATAAGAAAAGGGTTAAAAACACGAAATTTAAAAAAATCGTTTTCTCTTTAAACTCCAATTTTCCTAAAATTAGGCATTTCCAATTGGTTAAACTCCGTGGGTGTATTAATAGTACATATATGAAGGGAATCACAGAAGGGTGGCGATCAATTTTGGTGAGGGAGTACTCTGGAGGTTGTTTTCACAGATTTTTTTCGTAGAAAAAAGCGGGTACCGATTTTATTTTGATCATGAGTCAGTCAATTTTCACGCTAGGAAGACATTCTTTCATTTGTTTGAAAGCTCTTAGTGAATACTTTGAAAAAGATTCCATGAGCTTTCTTCGAAAAATGCAAATTTTTCTCGTTATTTCGCTTTGAATCTTTCAATTTATACATTTGACGTAAAAGGCTGAGCATTAATTTGTTGTATCCCAGTTCATATATGTTGTAGGAAAATTATGAAGAAAGCATTGTTTTTGTATTTCCAAGAGCTACAATTTGCACTTCCGCACTTTCTTCGATAAAATGTATAGTTTTAGAGTTATTTGCAAAAAAACATTTGAAAAAGTCTATTTTTTCGTCAAAAAACTGTAACTTTCAACTTCGAATAACTCAAAAAATATTACTTTTACGAAAAAAACGTATGGAACATTTTTTTTCTTAGAATTACTCCTTCCGTCGATTCCTACACTTAAAATGTAATAAAAAATATCCACCCTTGTGATGGGGTGGCAACCACCCCCAAGGCTCTAGCGTACAGCGACATGATATAGAAAATGATCCTTGAACTATTCCTTACCGTTTGTGAGAATTCCAGATAAATCCATGGTGGTCAAAAAATTGCGAGCCAAAATGCTTCATTTCCTGAACTAACTCATTGTCTGACAACAGCCAAACTCATGAAAATATTTGTCTTCCCTTTCGAATATATTGTCATACTTAGGAAGTTAGAGCAAACATGCCATTCCCTATGGATAGTATCATCTACTCAACTATCTACTTCTCACACCAAACTGAACGGTGTTTATTCGAAATGAACCTGTTTGAAAATGTTTTCGATCGATAATAATTTCCCAAGAGAGTCACCAATTCACGAAACTTTCAAAGGAATATTTAATATGTGAATAACTCAGTTTTTTGTTGCATATGCGATGGAACGACGAAAAATTTCTACAATTTCTTCATCAACATGATATGATTGATATCATTTCGCAATTGAAGGACTGTATTAAACGTTCCATCTTCATCATTAAAGCCTTCATTCATATCCTCTAAGTCTTGCCGTTTGGTCTTTACAATTATCTTCTTATTTACAAGAATGAAATTTTCTATAATTTGAGTTTTCCCCGATGTACAAACACATCAAACGAATTGAAACTGAACATATAACCAGATAATGTGCTAAGATTTGATAAGTGGACATTATTTCAGGCTATTGCCTGTTCTATCCCGGTTCGTGGTTTAAAAATTTTTTCGAGTAGAAAATATTCGTCCAACCGAATGAATATCATTAGACATTTGGCAGAAAACAACTACTCCATTGGCTAGACCACGCAGTAGTGCCATAGCCGTGCCAGACGACCCAATTTTGAAACCTGGATTTTCAAAAGTTCGATAGTTGCCACCCAGTCACGGATCCAAAGTGTTTCAGATTCCAACGTAATTTCATGAAGGTCCCGGGTATCTCTTGCTCGCACAAGCTCCTGGATGAGTTTTTGAGGGGTTTCTTAGAAACCTGGGATATTTGCTGAAGAAAATCACGAAATTTCAGAGATATGCTTAATAACATCTGAAAGTTCGCGGTGCAAGAAACTTCAAAAAAGATACGCTTACAAGTGCTACTTCTGATCGAACAGCTATGACCACCTCAAACGGAGGACTACCTTTATCTATACATCTATATTTGTACATTTGTCTTTAAAATGGCACCCATGTACGAGATTTCACTTTCTGATGGGTTAGCCTCAATATTTATTCAATTTTCATTGTTTAATTTGTGCAATGTATTTATTCATCGTGTATGGTGTATGAATGTTATTATTTTAATTATAATACCGTTTTCGAGGGCAGTGTACCTTACTAGTTCAGAGTGGGCCTACACCGACAAGACAAAGTTCATCTTTGTCGATCCTGCCGGCGCGGCGCTTTACAATGTCCTCTTATATCACTCATTTCTGTGAGTTTTAGAATCTTGAAATAATGCAACATTATGAAGTGTCTATGATGTTGAAAAATATATTCGGAGAATGTTTCAACTCACATTGTCTACCACAATCTACGGTGAGTGATAATAAATAGGTATAACCAATACGTTATAGAACATTCCCAATATGTACTTATGAAAAGTACAATAAATGGGCCAATAAGTATCGAATTGAATTTATTTTTTTTCTTCGTAGTTTTTTTGGGTAAGTTACCTACAGCAATCTGAAAAAATCAGGAATTGATATTGAAATCTGAAACCATAAAGAAAAGGGTCATCTACCACAACATTATAACTTTCCAACAGTTCTTAAAATGCGAATGTTATTATTTTTATGTAATGAAGAAATGCTTACTTTACTACTCGTAATACTCGAATGTTTTATCAAATTCTGGAAGTTCATTTCTATTTGTCCTCCTAACGACTGATTTTTTTCCCAACTATGAACTACAATTCAATATTCATTTCACAACTATAATATATTATCAACTTTTATGCTGCATGACAGTGCATTTTTCATTTTCGAATTCAAACCCACATTCATCTACTCGGTGAACTGATTTAGACTGAATAATGATAAATTCGATCGCATATTCCAATGGATTAAATCCAATTTGCTGTAATTCTATTTGGTTCACATAATGTCAAACACTTTTACACAAAACACATATTATGATAATAAAATGCAACCAAATAGCTGCTGGATACTATTGGAATTCGCGCCAATGGAATTTTCGAATTTGATTTCAATAAACTTCACATGATATGGATCACTCAGAGGTGAGAGTTAGGAAAAAATCATCGAATATTGCGGTGTTATATTAACTGAAATTGAAAATCATCATGTTGAATTGAAATATCATCCACTATGACTCTGAATTATTCGAATGAAGTTTTTTGAAACCAACTACAACTCCTAATAACTAAACAATAGAAGGCTGGCCAAATCAAAAGTAAATTAGTAGTGGATGAAAAATCTAAGCACCTTTCCAAGATGAGGGGTCACAACATCTCCTTGTGACCCCATATGCACAACGGATGACTTAGGATAAATAAAAACTATTGAAAATAATTCTCATGTCAACCTATTTGAATCTCGTCCAAATGTGAAGGGGAGTAAGAAATTTCACGACTTGGTCATACAAGACACCAAAGTCGATATATTTTAGGAAAATAATTCTGTGTGTTCGTCGGCCCATAATCAAACTTTGGAGTATTTCAATTCAATCAAGTATGACATTTTTTAGTGATTCCTCACCAATAAACTTGCTCACTTTTCTGAAACAGAAAAAGTGGGGATTCATTGGTATTCTATAAATTTTTCTCATTAGTTTGCTTTTCAAATATATCATCAATTCCTACCATTGTCTTTGATATAAAAAATATTGTCCTACAACCCGTTTAGTCTAGTCATCTAGACACGATGATCATTGAAAATATTTTAAATCTGGTGAACTTGAAGATGAAAATAATGTGAAACAATATGGATGGGTACCTGATAAGTATCTATTATTTATTTAGTTTTACGTGGTTCAGAATGTACCAAGGAGAAAAATAACAACGGACTGAACCAAGTCACGTCATCTGATTGCAATTCTGAATCATAATTTTTGGGACGTGTGGTAATAATGAATATTTACTGGTATTTGGTCTACGAGGGAAATTATATTACGTACATACATAAAAATGTCATTTTTTCATGTGTTCTTTCTGTGAAGCACGTGGACCTCTGATAAACTCTTTCACACATTTCAGAAAAAATGCTACCACATTTACAGAAATTGATATCATTCTAAGAATTGTTGAAATATTCAGAAATTTATATGGTATAACAAATAAAATAGTGCTCGTTACATTCTGTGTAAATAGTCAAATATTTTTTTGATCAGTTCTCGAAACCATATGTTCGAGAAAAGTATCGTTCAGAATAACGTAGAGTGGTATAAAATCTGTGTGCTGAACTTCGATGGAGCATCACCAGCCGATCTAAGGCTGATAGTACTGTTTTCCAAGAAAATACCTTATATTTATGACCCATAGATTTCCAAACTTATTTGAGAATGGGATATTCCTGTCTGAATACGATCGAAATCGACAATGTTCAGTCAGTTTGAAGATGCTTCCAGGGGAACAACTTTTTAAATATTCGATATACTTTTTTTTTACTTTTTCAAAGCCCTGTAAATTTCCTATTTAGTTCCTACAGTTTTTCCAGTTCGCAAATGATGTCTTTGTCGGTGTAACAACTTTCCAACTCATGAGCTGAGGAGCTGAAAACAGCGATAAGTGTCACTTACCAAACTTTTATCTTTAGTAAGTTATGCGAGAAAAAATGACTACAATACCGAGAGCGGTGAAAATCCTTAATAGGTGTTCTTTAATTTGAAAAGTTCACCGTACTCTGGAACTGAGATGCTTTGTGAACGGAATGGGGGATTTTCCTTCAGAAATATGGCAGAAAAATTTGCATAGTCGGATGTCTGACTGAGAGTAGAACAATTGAAGAGAAAATGCTCTCGTATCAGGATTTGCCTGGAAATAATTCATGTGTTATTCAAGCCCGCGAGATGCGAGTGGGAAAACACAGAAAATTCCAATTTATTTCTAAGAAAAGTTACTCAACCTGTTCACATAAGAATTGCCGTAGGTCTGTGGAAAGTATTCGGTCTTGAAGTCACAATCTGAATCTTGTTCACTTTGTGAGGAGTATGTGATATATGAATAAAAAGGATAGAATTCAAATAACGAAAAGAATGAAATAATATTGTGAGGAGAAAATTGAGATATCGAATATGAAATACTAGTCAAAAAATGTAAATAAAGAAATCGAATGAAATATTATGATGAAATGTTGAAACAAAGTTTCACGTTGAGTGTACTCACGACGTTTCGATTGCTGGTATTCGCAATCGTCTTCAGGTGATGAAGGTTATTTCATTAATTTCGTTATTTGAATTCTTATTTTTTGACTCTTATTTCATATTCGATATCTCAATTTTTGCACCAACAGTACTTTATTTCATCAATCAATCCCTAATTTCATTATTGACCAAAAATTTGAATTCGATTTGATTTTCTCACTTGATTTGTATTTTTAATCCTTCCGTTCTTAGCAACAGGTTTCAATAGAGTTCAAAATATAGACAATGGAAGTCCGAACCATTACCATTCATGAAATGTGTAGGTACTTACCCCGACTCTGGTAGGTTAAGTGGTACGTGGCAGGTTCAAAAATGAACGAATTTCAAAAATTATTCAGTAAAGCTGCTATTTGTATATTTCGTTTACATGATTATTTTGATCAAAAATTCAAAATGGCCAGCGGTTATGGCGGTTGCACCATCACGGCAGGCACTTTTCAAAATTGGAAAAAATATTTTTTTTTCCAAAAATATTTCAGTAAGGCTGAAATTCATATATGTTAACTATTTTTATTGTATGTATTAAAAGGCAGGCGTTTTCTCTGGTTGAAAATACCCAGCAGGCAAAAACACTTGATATAGAATCTGAGTAACGTTGTTGTAATGTCCTTTGGTGATTGTCATTGAGTATATTAAGGTATGGAGGACTCAACATAGAAAGATCAGGTAATTATGAGGAAAATAGTTATACATGTCTGGGTTCGGAATTATAATGAAATCTAGAAAAGTGTCATTTTTATATATGTTTTTTTATTCGACAAATTGGAATTCCATCTTCCATTCTGTATCAACACTTTCCTCGTCGTTGCGTAGGTGTTCGTCGTCAACAGGATTGATGTCATGAACATAAAATTCATACTTGTGAATCGTATCAAATATAATCAGAACAATATTACCTGGAGAATTTTCCACCAAATCAGTCACAAGATTTGGATTATGGTCTACCCCAAGCCCTTTGAAATTGTAGAAACTTCCTTCTTCAATCCAGGGCTCAGTGTGGTAGGCTCTCTTTTACGAGCACTTTTCCAAACGCTGATAATAAAACGAGCTCCTAGCCCTAGTCAGTCGCAATGTTGCAATCGCCATAACCGCTTGCCATTTTCGAATTATGATCAAAACAATTATATGAACAAGATATACAAACGGCAGCTTTACTGAATTGTTTCTGAAATTCGTTCATTTTTAGTCTTTTCCCCCCACGCATTACTCGACCTAAAGGAGTCGGGGTTAGTTAGTCCCCATTCCACAATCAGTAAACATAAGAGAGAGTTATTGGGAAAAATTTGGAGTTTATTGAAATAAATCATGCCTGCCGTCCACTTGCTCCCAAACTGAAAGATGCATGTATTCATGCGATATTCTAGAATTGGAAGAAATAGAGCATGTTCTATGTTGGTGTGAGAGACTTAATTCTGTGGAAAATATGTTTTCGCAATATTAAAATATCTGTGGTACCATCGTTGGAAAGGTCAATTTTGTATATATTAAATTACTTTTTGAAATCGAAGGAATTCAAAAGAGTATTATCGTAATATTCAGTGTTATCTCTCAATGACAGAAAATTCTCCAAATGCAGCAACTGACAGATTGATGGCACTGCACTAGCAAACCGAGCCATTGGTTATGATATAAAACGCTATGGTTTATTCGTATTTAGAACCGATATTCATGAATCTATGGACCGCGGGCATGTGACGTCAAATGATAATTGTCAATCAGCCTGCTGGACAAACAAATCGTATTTCCATAAACAACAATGGTAATTTGATGGGATCATAATTACAATTCTGAGGAGATACAAAATGTTTTGAACATACCGTTACCCATTTCAACTTATCAATACTTAAATCTGCTCTTCTAGTTGCCTGAATCCACAATTCACGTCTCTTTCATTACTTTTTTCCATTGTCGAAAATAGAAGGGTATCAACGGAGTGAAACCCTATATCTGCCGCTTCTACTTCCACATTTCACAATCGCTCAAAATTGAGGCATTATTTATTTATTTATTCAGTAGAAACAAACAGGCAGAGCCCAATTACATGTTTCTTAATAATTCTAAGTGCTTAGGTATACTGAACGCAACATGCAATAAGTAATAATAGTAATGATAATACCAATAATAATACTAATGATAGTGATAATGTTAATACAAATGTAATAATCAAAAATTATAATGCTAACAGTGTATAGGTTCATTTTGATTGGAGAGGACTGTCAATAAAAGTTGAAACAAAATGGGAAGGACTTCGTACCAGACGCCATCAATTCCATGAACTCATAATATTCTTCAAAAGGACCTTGAGTCTATGAGTCGAGATATCGAAAATGCCATACCCTATCGTATGTGAGTATTTATTATATAAACTGCATATTCGATTGATAGGGGTAATATTTTTATCAATATGAAAGGATACCTGTCGTGGTCTAATTCCTGGAGGCGGTACATAAAGAGATACTTTACTAAGTAAAAATCTACTGTCTATTTGACTGTTCAATAGTTTGCCCAAGAATATCAAGCTGATAAGGATTCTTCGGCGCTCGAGGGTTTCCAAGCTGAATTCCTCTCTGATCGAACTATATGATGCAAATTCTGGTGATACTTTGTATTTTTTGTAATAAAGATATTTCAGGAATTTATTTTGTATAGTTTCTATCATTTGGATCATGTTTTTTTGTCTAGGATCCCATATCAAACTTGCATATTCTATTTTGCTGCGCACCATTGTAACAAACAGGTGTTGTATGGTACTTATATCTGAGAATGATTGTATACTGCGTTTCAAAAATCCTACCAGCTTGTTGGTTTCCTTAATATTATTCTGAATGTGCCTAGTGAACTTCAAGTCACTTTGAAATATAACCCCAAGATCATATATTTCTTCGATTCGTTCAAGAAAAGTGTTTTGCATTATGTAAATGAAATTATGTCTATTTTTATTTCTACTATAAGTGATAACTTTACATTTAGATAAGTTGAAAGCAAGTTTATTTTCCACGGACCATGCCAATATGTTATCGATGTCATTTTGGAGTTCTAAATAATCATTGAGGTCTTCAATTTTTTTGTACATTTTGAAATCATCTGCATATAATAAACAATCCGATGACACCACTTTTGGCAGATCATTGATGAAAATTGTGAAAAGTAATGGTCCCAGGTTCGAGCCTTTTGGTACACCCGAGCCTGCCAAGAAAGGTTGACTTCTGTCCTTTAGGTATGATATAAAAAACTGTATTAAGTGATCACTTAATCCGTAGTATTTCAGTTTAGCTAGCAATATGTCATGATTGACTTTGTCAAATGCTTTAGCAAAATCTGTGTAAATGCAATATACTTGTGATTTAGAATCAATGCTTTCAGAAATTTCAGTACTAAACGTTAATAAATTAGTCTCTATAGATCTCTTCTTCGTGAACCCATGTTGCTCAGCTGCCACATACAATTTAACGAAATCATGTAGTTTCTCATGAATGATAAACTCAAAAAATTTCGCGATACAATTGAGTACAGCAATCGGACGATAGTTATATCTCGCCTTTCTTGAATATCGGCGTTATTCGAGTTTGTTTAAATTGTTTTGGGAATATACAATTTTTTAATGATTTGTTATATATAATCAAAAGTAGATATAGTAATAGATCTTTGCATGCTTTGAAAATATAACATGGAATGTTGTCCGGACTGGATGCTCTTTTTGGTTTCAATTTTTGAAATGCTTGCTCGAGATCGCCACAGGAGATTGTATCGAAATGTGCAGTTTGAGAAATATCGATATGCCATTGATTAGTTATTTTATTAATTTCATCCAAATTGTAAGTGGAATCGTTCTCGTAGACAGAGCAGAAATAGTCTGCAAATCCCGCCGAGATAATTTTGCTATCTGTTATTTCTTGATCATTGATTATGAACTCATTTTCGTTGTTACTCATTTGCTGTATATTCTTTATGTAAGTCCAGAGAAGTGTACTATCGTTTTTAACGTTGGTTTGAATATTATCGAGAAAAAATATTTTTAAATATGGCACAAATGCACATTAAGCATTTGTAGATCCGTTTGTTTGTCCAGCAGGTTGAATTCAAAACTGTCATTTACTGTCGTCTGTCAGATATGTTCGCGGTCTATACACAAATGTTCAGCCCTACATCGTCGGTCAAACCGTTCGCTAGCCAACTAATCCCATTGATTCAATAATTACGTGTCCCGAACTGCTCCGAGTTATATACATGGGAAACGGAACAACGCAAGAGTAAATCTTCAAAGTTGTAAGCTCTGGCAACCGCTGCCGGGAGAATACACCTACACCAAACTATTCAGGCGAAACTAACGAGTTAATTCAAACTGTGGGTATTACCATAACGCTCGTCCGCTAAAAACACGCATTATCCCATGAAAGCGAAGTGTGGTTCGGATTATAATCTTCTGTATGCATGATCGAGACCGACAATATTGCAAACTTCATAGGTAACTAACCAAAATATTGATGCTATTAATATTAACAATCTCGATGGAGCGGTTGTGATACCAGCTGGTCTGGTCGTTGTTTGTATCGGAATGTTCTGGGCATTCCGGAACAATATCTGCTGGCGTTCTGCGGAGTGTTAGAATATGCAGAGCGCATTCATATTCTGAATAATTGTAAGACGCATCCCAACGTAATCCTCTTATATGTATTCTGCTGGCCTATTCGGGGATTCGAGTGCTAGGGGACTTTTTTCGAGTCTACGCGAGTTTCTACAACGGTAACCACTCAGAGATTTTTGCTGCTTTGCATTTTCTGGTGCTTCGTTCATTATATTTCGCATGTATGAAAATAGCTATGGACAGATTATGGAAATATAGCCCACCATCCAAACTTAATAGGATTTGAAAAGCCCACCGAATTAATGAATGCAGAAAAATGTTTTCGGGCAATTGAGATAAAACTTTCTGTTTGATGATTTCACTATCAACTAAAAGATTCACACTCACTGTGTATCTAAAATACTTTCAATGTCCTCTACAGGTCATCGATATAAACACAAAAAAGAATATTTATCCGAAATACATACATGAAGCAGATAGTTGATAGTTTGATATTTCTGAGAAACATATTTTCGAGCGAAACATAATAATTTTGCCAAAGTTCGTGTGACTGTGAATAGTCCATTAAAATACAATAATATCTAACGTATTGTGGAGGTGAAGCATATAAAATTCCAAGGAAATAGGTGCGAAGGAAAACATCGGACATGTCTATCTTCCAATTTGATTTGTAGTATCGAAAATACTCCACTCACTGTTCAGGGCGATGCATATCAGAGAAAGGAATTGAGTGGTAATGTATTTCTTCTGCACAAATCAAAGAATCCATTGCCAATTATTCTTTAGATGCAGTTGAAATTGACCAGAAGAGTGATGATTTAAGATATGTTTCACAGATAGGTGCTAAATTAGCACAGAGAAATAGAAATTACCAGCAAAGGTTGTGAGAGGTTATCAATGAATCTTACTCTTATGATATTTCAATAAAATTAAACATGTTCCATCTGCATTTGGAACATCGTGAAGTTTCTTTATGAAATCAGTTGACAAATATAATCCGAAAAACAAACCAATGATTGTGACCTTTGTCCCGAATGTCTTCGTTTGGTAGATGCGGAGTAAGATCTCCAGACCTCACCTAGTTGGATTATTTTAATGGGAGTAAAGACCGAAGTTTACTACGATAAACTAACTAATATGCTCAAACGTTATACGGGATTTTCGATATCGTATTGGGTTTCGTCAAGCAGAGGTTAACAGAAAATTTTATCAATCAGTTCGAGTATCCAATGATTAATGCAATGGATGTTTATAGATATACATGATATATGCTCGATATTAGCATTCCTGAGGGGTTCATACTAGTTTTAGTTGATAATACAAATGGATTTTTTTTGTTATGAACTTTATTCGTTACGCTGTATGAGAAATCACTTTTTCTGCCATATCTCCATAAATTTTGAGGAACTATTAGTCATTGCAGTCAGCTGAGAAGTAATTTATGTCATTCTTTGTATATTTCCTACATCCTTTCAGCTCCTATTCATTTATAAGGCCCACATGACTAGAAGTTATTCCAAATATGTACGCGGCCTTTCTACTCAAATGGAAGTTAATCTGAATGATTTGAGAATAGGTCCTAAAAATATGTAATGTTGTGTTGGTCTTTTCACATATGGTTTCTCATTGTTGTGGATTTTTCTTGTGATCACCCTTTCAACGGTTTCAGGTTTCTCCCATATGAGACTTACTTCACTCATGGTTTTTTATGTGGTGATTTGGTAGTTGTGGGGAGACTGCGAATTGTGTTGACTGTCAACGGAAAACTGACTTCATCTACGTTTCAAATTTTCTGAAATCCCTCCACTAGCATGGATGATCATTGAAGAAATGGTACTTCAGTCAATAATAATATTCATTTTAAATACCTAGTTAAATGATCGTTCGATGTTGATTTTAATAAAAGTATTAGTAAACTCAGAGACAGTATCCAAAAGGGGTACGATAGCATTTTTCAACCATACCTTTGGTGAACAATTTTTCTAAAATATAATTTCAGGTTAGTGCAAACAGCAAAATGAGAATAAAAACAAGACTGGAACTGACGTCAAATCAACAACTGGGGGAATAAAGTCATTAAACTCATGAATAATTGTTCATTTTGCACGCGGGTTCTATTTCGGTTTCCTAACAATCTAGTTATTATGGCAGTGATTCCATCAACATGAAACTGCTTAACCTCGTTTCGACTAATCATTTGAATTGTGGGAATTTCACCATAATGCTCTCCTGAGATAGTATAACTATTATGATTATTCATTTACATGTAACGTATGTTACGAACGCGTCGCAAGCATTGAGATAAGATTCGAAGGGGCGCTCTATCACGAACAGTACTATAATAATATCTCTCATCCAAAGTTGTCTTATATCTACTACATACAGGAGGCAGCGTTAGAAATTCTGCCCCATCTTAGGAATGATTAGTATTCGTTCAGCACGATGCTTGTGGAAAGTGAAAATAATTTTTTTGTATGCAGATTCACACGAAAGGGAAGCCCTGTAATGTTCAATGAACATCGCGTGAATAAAGGGGACAGGAGATACGAATCAACATCGGAATAGTATATACCAATAATCGAAGAGAAGAAATAAGGCACCAGAAAAATTATCTATAAGATAAATCAATAAATTGCAAGTTTTGTCTTTTTATCAATTATATCGGTCTTGTTGTGATATTCATCAAGTTCTGCAAAAAACACGTAGGACTGAAAATTTTGATTTTCTACAAAAGTTTCAAATCATGCATACTCCTGAAAATTTTTTGTCCCCCCTCATGAACTGGATGAGTATTCAACAAAAAATATAGCTACTTAATTGAGTTTAAAACCACTTCAAAAAATTTAAAGTTTTTTTAGTTTCGTCCATTTTATCACTCACATTCGACGCACGTGTTGACTGTTAAAGTTGTTATCGTCGAGTGTTAGTGATATTAGTTTCGTTTCAGGCGAATTGGTCTTTGTTAGAGGCTCTTACTTTTATACCAAAGGCTCGAAGTTTACTGACTAATTTATCACCTCATTGAAAATGAATATTCCACAACAGTCTTGTTAGCATTTGGAATATGAAAAGTCGTTCATATCACCTTGTGGATATTTCACGTAAATATCTCTGGAAACTACCTTGATTATCGATAATATATGCAAATTGGACAGCAAAAAATTGTAGGTAAATGGTGGCACGAATATATAAATGTCACTTTTTATCATTCAGTTATTAGGCGTGGAATAATTTATTTGAATCTAAGAAAAACTTAAGGATAGTGCAAAATACGCTGTCATGATCACGAACTTTGAGCCCTACCGATTCCAGACAATAATAGAAGTCGTCGTAACGCTCCTTCACCAATCACTTGTATCGAATTAATAAAATGTACTCGATGTTCTTGATATTAGTACCAGTTGTAAAAACTCCAGTGAACTGTGGTTCCAGTGAACCTAGATCAGCTGCCAAGCAACAATAGAATACCGGTTAATGATAAGAAGTAGAAGTATTTATTTCACTACAATATACAATGTAATGGTAGAACGTCAAGAACAAAATAGATAAAATGTAAAACACAGAGTAAATGATTATAGACAAAATAGTAACTGATTAGGAATGAACATTCAGGTGTGAAGTGTCCATCACATAGATTCAAATTCACTCTTGTTTAAAACAAGATACTCATTGACACTATAAAAACAATGTTTCAACAGAATTTTTTTCATTCCTACTTCAAATTGAATGAAAGCCAAACTTTTCATTCTAGAAGGTAGTCTGTTATATAGGTGTATGTTCAGAGAATGCTTTTGCGATATCTTGAGTCTGTGCAATGGAGTCGAAATTAAATAAGCATGTCGAGTGGTGTAATGATGGACTTCGAATTGAGACGAGTATTTATGCTTAGTTTCATGAATTTCTTATAAACACGAGAAAATATATAAAGTAGGAAGCGGCATGATTTGAAAATTGATGGAAAGAGGGCGGCAATGTTCACGATGATGAACTCCTGCCATTATTCTGATTACTCTCTTTTGGAGAATAAATGCTTTACTAGAGTGACACGAATCACCCCAAAGAAGAAATTGAATCGAGCTTACTTGATTCGAAAATGGACCGAGTAAGTACGACTGGGCCTCAATATACTTTTTCTACTACTACTATTTTGAAACGATCAAGTATTTGACAGCTGTTAGATTTAGAATACACGTGTATTCTAAATTAATGGCAGCCGCTTCCGGAACTGTTTGAAACGATGGGATATGTAACATTTGACTTGATAAATTTGATCTCATGACTACATTCAATGGCCCAAAAACCAAATTCAGCGAATTTTCGTTTCCAATTCATTGTGAAATTGAGTTGATAATGATATTTTCAAGAAATTTATTGTCAAACACTTTGTGGATTGGCATTGTATCTAGTTATATCCATGGAGCGAGCAATTGTTTTATCTACCTGCTGTCATCCAGTGCCTCAACGATTATTGAAAATGAGAGATACCGAAGAAAATCTTGCTACAGAAATCACCGCACAAGCAATGCGGGAGTAGAAGAAGTACAGGACGCAACTCGAGGATAAAGCTAGTACGTGCACTCTCAAGTCTCGCTACTCCTCGTGCTGACAGATTTCGCTCGTGTGTAATAGGCTACTTATCCTCCTCGTAACGTAATCTACTATTATCTACACCCGTACTCTAATAATACCCTTATATGCCCACAACCCGTTTTATAATGAAATCCATTACGATACAGATTTTCATTACGATACAGATTTTCAACCAATAGAAACCCATTATTTTTCAATCAAGCATGATGTGCAAGCTTTGCATTTTGACGTTTGTCAAGTCAAAATCAGTAAGTATTGAATTTTTGAAGAATTCAGTCAATTTTCGATAATCGAATGAAAATGTCTTATAGCAGGGATATAGAAGAATTACCAGCGACCCTCCACGGATGTCTTAGACAAGAAAAAAATACAATCGAAAGGAGTATATTTTTCATTTGACAAATGCAACACATATGTTGTTATTTTCGTCCAAATTCAATGTTCTTTCATGGCCAAGTGGTCAGCGGCGCGGGCAGTGATCACAAACGTCCCGGGTTCACTCCCAGACCTAGGCAAAGACTTTTTTAATTTTTTTTCTTCTCATTGTTGTATTTTCCGTGGTTATACCATTAATTATAATTCTGTAGAATTTTTCAAAGAAATACGATTGATTACCTACTATTATTGTGTTCAATATAAATACCTAATATTATAATATTTTTAGTTCTTCATTATTTATTGGGTGTAGATAAAATAGCGTATGCAACTCTCATGTAATGGTTATTAATACACTCGCATAAACCATACGAAACTCACCTACGGCTCGTTTCGTATCCCTGTTTATGCTCATATATTAATAACCATCATTACACGATCGTTGCATAATATACTATTATAGATCAGTGAAGTGTCTTGGAGCGGAACTGCATTTT
This sequence comes from Zygogramma bicolorata, assembly GCA_032362365.1. NCBI lineage: Eukaryota > Metazoa > Arthropoda > Insecta > Coleoptera > Chrysomelidae > Zygogramma > Zygogramma bicolorata. Next base: position 808,525 of record JAVJAQ010004414.1, on the reverse strand, counting down.
GTGACCTCGATATCCTTTCAGAAATTGAAAATTCGTGTTTTGTTGAGAAAATCGATTTCTGCCGAATATTCCTGTTCCTGTGCGTTTTAGAAATAATATTCAACCATAAAAGAATAAAGGGGATAACACTCTCCACAGTTTATGTTCCATTTATTTCTTTTGTTAAGTTGATTATGTCGGCTCTGTAAATGTACCTATGAGTACCTACTTTTCATCACATCCGCACACATTTTTGATTCACGCGTTTCCGTGGAGCCGAGCACAAGCCGGTTGTACAAATTTGTATTTAATATCTCATTATATTGTAGCTTAAATTGCGAACCACCCACCAAGGTACTATCGAGTAGAAACTAGCATTTTTATTCGAATATCGAGTTTAAACAAGGAAAGGCAAAATTCATCAGAAGAATAAGCACTACCTGGAGCTGTCGTTGAAGCAAGGCAGCGTTAACTTGAACTTTCACCGTAACCGCTTATTGCCATCAATAACTGAAAGCAGTACCAATCTCACATTCTTACCACCGACCGAAACAACAGGGCGTCAGCATTCTTTCAGAACTTGAGTGCAACTTTGTCGTCGAATGAAAAACCACTTACAAACTGGGGATGGAAAATGAATGACAGTGAATCACTTGTTTCAGTTACGGCTCTGCAGGACCCCACGCCAGAAAATTGCTGGAATACATTCGTGTAAATGCAAAAAAAAACTGTAGATCGGCCAGCAGCTGCAGAAAAACTGGATTGAAATGCAGTGACATATGGGGATGCATGAAAGATGACTCCTGCTATAATGCGCAAGACTTGCTTCTTGATAATGATGATAATGATACAGCTCCGATAACTATCACGGGCCAAACAATAGAAGAATTGGATGACGACCAAGATTCTGAATCTAATGAGGTGAGAAGTGACGGACGAATTAGAACCTGAAGATCTTGAAAAACCAGGACCATCGAGAAAGACAAAGCGAAGAAAACTCGACTAGATTCACTTCGTGGATAAGGCCTTTTGGGAAAACCACAGAAAAAAACAAATTTGTGCAGTTGCGAAGGAAGGTACTCAAATTCACAGACCCGCTGCATCGAAACTATAAACTTTACAGCAAAAAATAATGGGACCTAATCAAATATAATTTTTATACGGGTGCATATTTTTCATGAAACGCACGAGAACTGAAATATTTGGCAAAAATAATTTTATTCAAGGAAACCCGTTTTTTTTTTCATCTTCACAGGGATTTAGAGGTCGCGAAATGAATATGTTATTTTGAGACTTGACCTCACACCATACACAAGAAATAAAAACTCCCTGTATTATACTAATTGCTTTCATTGCTCTGAGACTGGGCTATTATCATTATGTTAATTTGGTGACTCTAATACTCTACTTAGAATATTTTTCCAGTTCTCAACAAGTGATGATAATCACATTCCTTTGGAGATACTGCAATATAACTTCATTAAGATTTAAAAAAATTGAGCATAATGTCCCTTTGTGAATTTGAATACAGAAGGACTTGATCTCTCTTTGTTCTCAGTTGCATATTGTCTCTTTTTTAATTGTGATGCTGAAGACGACAAGCTCAACGATAATGCACTTTTGGTCGTCTCCTCTTTATATAATCGAATAACTTTCCGAACTGGACTTTGAGCGAGCATTAGAGACATATTCGTGGGAATGGAAATAAACTCATTTGTAGAGCTCTCTCGGTTGAATCTTGGAAACTTGTGGCGGAGTACAGACGGAATGGGCAAACCGAAAAGACTAGTGACCTTATTAAGGAGATTAACTTTCGTCAAAGGACTTTTTGTTTCGGAACTTTTTGTTCGAAGCGGGAAACAATTCGATAACAGAGCTTAGAAACCTATTCGGGTAGAATTATAGTTAGATAATACTTCAAGAACGGAACAAATGATGAGTCATTGGATATTAGTCGGGTAGAGATGAAATACCAGTTGTGTGGAAGTGTTTTTTGAGTTTTTCTCCTATGGTGATATTTATAAATCTGAAGCTTAAAAGATTTTTTTACATAATAATTCGATAGTATATGTAGATCTCATTGAGAAAGTTGAACGATTAAACATAGTTATCTATTATGTTCCTGTATGAATGAGAAATTATAAAAATGGTGTAAAATTTTCAGACATTCACGCATTCATACAATAATCATTTATACACATACTTATATACACAATAGTATGGTACGTAATGATGGGTATAAGTGCCGGTTACGCACAAGCGAAATATTGTGAGTACAAGGCGTTAGCCAAGTGCAGTAATTCGCGAGTGCACGAAGGCCTTATTCCCGAGTCGCGTAATGTACTTTTTCTACTCCCACTATTCTGACAGCTGTAACGTTACAATACACGTGTATTGTCAATTAATGGCGGCCGCCGGTGGAAGTTAAAAAATATACGAGAACATACGTAATTATATACCAATAAGGCGAAAAATTAAAAATCAAGCGAATGCTGGTGCTGGATCAACTGGTAGGTAGAACTATAATGTTGGTCACTGTCATTCATAATCTGTCATCATGATGTTTTTGCAATGAACTGCTTTTCTCAGAAGCAAATTACGAACAGACTAATTTTTTTGCATTTTTTCCCCCTGATAGATTGATCTTGAGGGGTTCTAACTGCAAATGAATCATGGGGATTTATTCACCTCGTTTCTGCAACACAAAGACCTGGTTCGAAAGTTTTTGGCTACAGAAGCCATAGTATGCTATCCTAAAGCAGATGTGAGACTCCACCAGTGCACAATACGTTGACCTTGATGCTGAAATATCGAGCGATCATTTGTTGTATGGTCTATACAGCAAATGATCCTGAAACAAGTTTTTAACACAAGTTTGTAACATGTTCATCTAACTACAGTTCATTCTCTATGTACAGACATGAAAATTCAGAACTTTGTGCTTCCAATATCAATAATCATAATGAATTTAAAATTGATAATTTTGGTTTTATCCACATTGAAATAGAAAAAATTTGTATTGAACCATGATGCAACTATTTTCAGATCACGAAAAACAGAATTTCATTGTTTTTTTCATGTCATAGAAGTGAATCATCTGCAAATATTGTTAACGATCCCTCAATCTCAACAGTTACTGAGTCTCTCAGATACAATGAAAACAGAACAGGCCATAGGGTTATTCTTGTGGAACATCGTGGCTTATGTAGGAAATGTTTGGTAATTCATTAACAACTTTCACTCTCTGTTTTTTTTTCTGCGAGATGTCATTCAAACCAGTTGAAACATACACTTCTGCAGCAGTATCCTATGATAGACCAAATCGAATGTCTTCGTATAATCAGCGAATCACCTTCATTTAAATGTATATATCTGGAAACGAGAAGATGCCCTCATTAGTACTTCTTACCCTTGAGAGCCAAAATGCCATGTATGTTATCGAAAACATTATGTTCTTCATGCAACCAATGCTGAATCATTGAATCAATTTCTAAATATAGGAAATTAAATGAGACACTGCAGCAACACTCATATCAGAGTATGATTTCGAACTGACTGTTTTGAAGTCACGATTATCATAAGCAAAGTTCCATGTCGTAATTCATAATTCCTATCAGGAGATCGAATATACCACTTTCCACTTCGGAACTTGCATCAGTTCCAACGAAACATACCACATCTCGCTAACCAATTATTTATGATTCACTATTGACGATTCCAGACCTCAAATTGGGTAGGGTATTAACGAACCAACTCTGAGATCAGACTGGGACTATTGATCCTAGAAAATGGAGCTTCAGGCGAAGTTTACACCGCTACTTGTTGCTCGGAAAGTTAGAAATGGATGGGTTACACAAGGGGTTATCCAAGTTGTATACTTGTTTCAGACAAATGTCCCTCCAACAAAAATGATACATGGAGAATTTATGATCGTCACGATGATAGTAAATGCGGGTTTCATAGGGCACTGAACGGAATTCTCAGATTATTCATATGGAATGTATATATATAGTTTTCTTCAAGTGAATATTTATCAAGGATTCCGAGTTCGTAATATTCATTAGTCAATTTGTTTTCGTCTTAGGACGTACTATAAAAAATTGGATCAAAAACACCCAATTTCCAAAGATCGTTTGCACTTTTATTCGTAGCTTACATGATATGCTTGATAGACCGTTATGTAGACGAGCGGTCTAAAGCGCCGAGTTTATCCTAGCTAGGTGGCAGAGACATGGGTTCGATTCCCTCCACGAGTAATCTTTTTTCTTCAATTTTTGATCTTCCCTTCATTTCCCATCGTTTTATTTCTCGAAGTAATACCATCAGTTACAATTTTGGAGAATTTTTCAAAGGAATGCGTTTAATAAGTATTATTGTGTGCAATACAAATATAATATTTGTAGTTCTTCACTATTTATCGGGTGTAGATAAAATAGCGTATGCAACTCTCATGTATGATCGTTGCATACCAGATGACAATAATAATAATAATAAACTGTTTATTGTTTGCTAATAAAGTAATTACAGAACTGTGTAACTTAACCTAAAAACAATAGCAAAACAAAAGGTGAAGTGTTAGGTCAATCGACCGATTCTTCCACACTCCCCTAAAAAAAAAAGAAGCAAGTATTGGTGTATCATTCCTTAAATCTACTAAGTAACTAAGTACTCTCATAGATAATTACTACTATAATATTAGTAAATAAACATAAACCATAAATGATCATTTTATTCACTGGTGAGTTTTATTGGTTTGTCAGCAAGTATTGCTTTTGCTTCTTTTTAAACGAATTCAAAGACAATGAGAAATTGGGAATATCCAGTAAAGAGGCAGCTCCAGCAATCTGATAAGAGAAGGATGATTTGTAAATTTCTTTATGATGCTTTGGAATATCAATGAGATGCTTTCTTCTCAAATTGAGGTTATGAATATCTGTCCTGTAGGTCACTCTCCTGCACAGATATTATGGTTTATTATTTTTTAGAATATTGTAAAAGAAACAACGTGAATGTAGTAATCGACGATTAGACATACTCAACCAACCCATTTCTTTAAGCTTGTGTGAAATCTTATTCCTTCTTTTGAGATTGTGAATCATACGAATGTCATTTATGCGATGGTAGGTATCCATTCCAAAGATGGCAGCATCTCATTTTCCCAATTAAATACTGAATTTGAAGAAAACCTCTTCAGGTGGGTAGTTCCCATATTTATATGTATCGTCAAGTACACTTGCAAACAATGACTGCAGTACAAATAAGTTGGGTTGTTTTCATGAAGTTAGTTGTATTAGAATTTGGTCATTGAATTAACAAATCAATCCATAGAGCAGTTTTTTCGACCTTTTTGAAAGGGTGCTGCATATCTGTTATGAATTCCATTGTATAATATTATCTGAAATTTGTTTAGGTACACATTCAAAGAAAAGAATACGATATAAAGGAACTTACTGAGTTGAAGGTAGTTGTTTTAGTAATAGGATATTTGCACTGAGCGTATACCATCAACTGTAAATTCAGAATCTGATTTAACCAAAGTGCATGTAACTCAATCGTGATGGAACCAAATACGAATACAAATGGATGAGGATTAGTTCATTAGTTCATGTCCTAGTTATCGCCGAAAATCGAACACTATTTTGAATGAACGACTAAGTGCTCCAAGGCGATTGATAACGTATTGATCTCCATGATGATGTGACTTTCCATTAATAGTTCAGCAGTGAACACACATTGTTTGTTCATGATATTATACAGAGGGCTTTACAATAAACTTCTATTAGAACTTTATAGCTATCGATCAGCGTTTCAAAGTTATGTTTTCCGAATTGTGCAACGCATATCGTGTTCCATATTTCTCCTGGATGAGACGTTTATGGGGATTCTATGAGTATATACCAAGGGATTCAGAAGTTACTTTCGAAAGAATGTTGGAGAGTCCAAGTTGTCATGACGAATATTTGAAAATTTAGTATTCAGTTAATAAAGTGTTTTTTATTCATGTATGGATTAAGCTCGAGAAAACCTTTGAACAAATAAAATGTTATTTGGGTATATACCAAGCAGTTTCATAGTTATACCAAAAGTAATGCAAAAAAACACAAACTCCTTAATGAAAACCTCAATTGACATTTCTTGAAAAAAATCAAGAATCAATATTGGAACCCATATAAATGTATAAAAATAGACTTCCGATCTATCCCAAAAAGTTGAATAAGAAACAGTTCTTTTTGGATAGATTACGTCCAATTAGTCAGCAAGTTCTCGTATTACACCAATTTGCCTATCAAAAAAATACTAGAAGTGATATATAAAAATAGTTATCGTTTTCAACGTTTCGAAAACCGGATTCATTTCCGTTCTCAAAACTTATTCACAATCTCCCTTTAATATTCGCACTTCCAAAGGTCTTGACGGTCTACCCATATATTTTGGACCGCAATAACAAGGAATTTGATGAATACAATGTTTTGTGTGTTCTGTTGTGTTATTTGCTTTTGCATGTGTCAGTATTGAACGTAAAGTATTTGTTGTTTTGAATGTTGTTCTAACATAACACCTCTTGCCAATCCGTTTCATCTTTTAAGACAATCGAGGGAGAGAAGTGTAATGTTACAGGTTGAGTATTTTGTGTTTTTTGTATGTAATTGGCTCAATATCCCTTTTCTTTGAATACTGATTCAATCAAATTATTCTCTTCATCGATTTTTGTTTTGACTTTTGAATGAACGGTATCTTCATTCAACAATTCGTCCCAACTCACCTTCACGAAGGGTTGATGGACAAACACTTGTAAGACAACAACAACTCTCCTCGCTGATACCAGGAAGGTCTTCGAACAATGTTCAAAAGGTACCAGTGAAAAAAATCATTGAGTATATAATATGTATATTCATTATCATAGATCTCATGCACTCTCCTCCGCTACTGCACATCGCGAGTTGTATCTGCGGCTAACAATATCGCACTTGTCACAACTCAAAAGTACAATGAACGATAAGAGAACTTAAATTGAGCTGGAAATGGAACATACCTTTCAGGAAAAAATTTAATTAACATCAAATCATTCGACGTTGTTTGTAATGGTTGGCGATTGGCGACAACGAGCAATGAAATTGAGAAACATATCCGTAAGAGTTTCGCTGTCAAAATCAAAACAGTATCACATCAATTGAAACACCAGAGTTTTGAGAAATCTAAGTGTCCCCATTTGAAGAATTGGGCCCATTCGGATACGCTTTTAGTTGCCTTGTCTATTAGCAGATGGCGTGATGGCGGCTTATCTTCCTCGTCGTTAGCTTCAGCCTTTTTCGAAATGAGATAGATACCCCTGAAGACAAATGATTTTTGATTTTGGGAAATGATTGACTTGTGGGTTGTGGGAATTACTAGTCTGCAATTGTACCCGTTCCATGAATTGAAAACCAATTTCAGCATTTGTATCGCTGGAACCATATGCAGAAATTTCCTCTTTAAACAATCCTGTATTGAGATCCGATAAAATTCAATGCGCTTCGTGGTATTATCTTTGAGAATGATTGTTTTCAGACAAGTGTTTGGCCATCGACAAATTGTAAGTTGAGATTGGTCTGGCCTTTCATTTATTTTATAACAAGCCTTGAAGTGTGCTCACCGACTATAACAAATAATGGTATCTCATAAGTTAGGGGGAATGCATATATACACACTCGAAAGAACAATTCCATTTCGATTTGGAGCATACATACTTTGAATGAGAATATGTATGATGTACTGCATCAAAAGAAGTAGCCTATTTGATACATCTATAGGGAGTCAATTTCCGAGTCGATGACAAGGGGATGGGATTCATCAAATAGAAGTCAGATGGTGAAAATAGATAACAATATTTCTGCCCCTTTGATAATGTCGTCTGGAGTTCCACAGGGCTCTATTCTGGGCCCCCTCCTTTTCTCATTATATACTTTCGATTTCGAGAAATGTGCTGAATACTGTAAAATGAGCTTTTATGCTGATGATACGCAGCTATACTTTTCATTCAAGCCCACACAGTTACAGGATGCCTTGCAAAAAATCAGTATGGATATATCTGAATTATTAAAAAAGGCTCATACACTAAGCATAAATGCTTCGAAAACTTCTGTGTTGTTATTCGGTTCCCAGATGAACAGAAATTCATTGATGAATGACATACTAATTCAAGTAGATGATCAGCAAATCAAGCATACCAAAAAAGCTAAAAATCTGGGACTTATGTTTGATGATGACCTTAAGTTTAAATCTCACCTGAATAATGTTACACGAACTGCATTCTGTAATTTGAAGCTCATTTATCAGTCAAGGCAATTTCTTAGTCGGAGGGTGAAAGCATCTTGTATTGTCAAGATTTAATTATGGTGATGTTATATACGGTCCATGTATAGATGCCGATGACAAGATGAGATTGCAGGTTATGCAGAATTCATGCCTTCGCCTGATTTTTGGTGTTGGGAGAAGACAGGGAATCTCGCATAAACTAAACGAGCTCAACTGGTTGAACATGATGCGCAGAAGACTTCTTCACTCAGCGTCTCTTTTCCATAATATTATTATTAATAAATCACCAGTATACCTATGGAGAAGAATTTGCTTCCGTGACGATGTCCACAATCTTAACATACACTTCAAAGGTACCCTCACACCTCCCAACCATAAGACGGAAACTTTCAAACGGGCCTTTTCTTATCAGATTACGCATATTTACAACGGAATCTCCCAGAATCTCAAAAACAAATCCCTACAGGCGTTTAAAATACACTATAAAAAACAACTATTGAATGAACAGCAGGCCATGTAAGGCGGAGCACGAAGAATGGTGTAGTCCTTTTCTTGTTCTTTATATAAGATTATATGATTTTTTTTGTTTGTGTTGTTATGCTTAAGGATAATAACAGGGACCCAGTCACTCTGTGGAGGGGTCATCTGATCTTCGGCATTTTCCCTAATATTTTCACGAATAGATATGTATAAATAATATTGATGTATATGTTTGTGATATCATTGGTATTGAGGGAAATAAAGACCTATATTATTATTATTATTATTATTATTATTATTATTATCATTATTATTATTATTATTATTATTATTATACTAGTCCAGCCGTCCTGGATAAAACTGATGATGGTCAAACTTTCGGAGACATTCACACGAGCAACGATCATGATCCTACATTTATATGCAAAATACGAAACGGAAATGGGCCTTTTTTTCGTAGTTTTTCGTTTTTTAACACACTACAATCTGAAAAAAATACGAAATGATATTTGAATGTATACGAGTGTGGAAGGGCAGACAAAATAATATATTGCAATCAGTACTATGGTAATGGTGTCTTGCGACTATGAAGTGAAACTTTGATAACTCGTCAAAATGTTGTTTTATTGCTATCGGATACTGCTGTACCCCAAAATATCTGCAAATATCCACAAACAAGTTTATTGCTATTCAAAAAAAAGATATTTATAGATACCACTATTGCTAAAATTTTCGAAAATTGTTGTTTTTCGTATACAACTTCAACTGATACGTATTCACTTTGATTTCATTGCTAATTCATTTCGCCCGTTTGAATGAGAATGTCTCAATCTGATTGAATTCAAAAATGATTCATCAATATCGGAAGTTCATTGTACTGGAATCATACTAATATCATACCTACCAAAACTCTGTAAGAAGATATTTGGGTTGAAACCTGACACATACTAATATCTTCTACCCTAATCCCAATCACCTTTTGAAACGAGATGATCTGAAAGATTCTGAAACAACCCATATGAAGTGGAAAACAAGATGTACTTGAAGCATTCCACTTTCCACAGGATACAAAATGTACTGACAAAGAATCTATTCGATGACAAAAACCCAAGGCATTCGTTTCGTATTCCATGGAGGTGGGAAAATAATAGAAGAAATTAATTCTCCAAGCACACCCCTATTTCAACTCCACCTCCTCAATTATTCACGACAGAGCTCCGAACGAAACTCATTATATTCCTGAGTCGGTTTTATGTAAGTGTAGATTCTTGTTCCAGTTTTTATTCGCCAGTATTTATTCTTTCCAGGAGAACGACGGACAACTTACCAGCATTGCATTTGATTTACGTCGCTTTTAGTTCAGCTTGAATGTTGAAGCTGAGGAATATTCCACGCCCGAGAAGCGTTGGAATTATTTCCGCCCCTACTAGTGACCGGAAAAAATAAAACAATGGAAAACAACTACCTTTGATACTGAAATATTTCGGAACTGGCCAGAATTGTTAGATATTCTATTATACAAATGGATCCGCCCCATTGGAAATGAGAACTGTAGTTTGTATAGGAAAAAGAGAGTTGTTCACTGAATCAATTTCAGATACCTATGTTTTGCTATCTTCGGAAAGGCACGATAGGCAATATTCTGTAATATACAGATAATAATCATAAGAGATTGATGGGAGGTATTGAGATTCAATGCTTCTGAGACAGTTTAGTCATTTGCTCAGTGAATTATTCGTGATCCAAAGATTCGTTCAACAACATGTTATAGATTTCATGGAGTCTCCAAGAGTGGACCAATAGAAGTATATGTGATATGTTCAAGAAATGTTTTTTTACGTTAACTGATTCCTGAAATATATCATCTCAATGATTTGTCACTGAATAACTTGTTTTTGTTTTGGCGACCATCATAACTGCATTGAGCAACTATACAAAGAAGTATTAGGAGCAGATGCCTAGTCCTGGACGTAACAATCTCAGAAAGTTGATGGCCTCTGGCCCCGAAGGCACGTCCAATAAGTACACCAGTATATACAGTGCGGTCCATGGGTATGGAATAAATTCATTGTTAGCGTCAGTATATATTTCATCAAGAAATCCTAAAACAGGTCAATTTTTATAGTCAATTTGCCATTGTACCGTATGACAATATTACCCCCTTCTTGCACCCCCCTCTTAATTATGACACCTCCTCAAAAATTTGAAATGAGAAGGAGGGTTGAGTGGCATCTTGTTCGAAAGGGAGTTTCATTATCTGTTCAGCAATACTAAGTTTTTCAATACTGTTTGAACGTCATTATTTTGTGGTGGAACAATATTTGTTACGTAGTTTTCTAGGTGCGTAACCTACCACAATCTGAAAAAATAAGAATTAACATTAGAATCTATACAAGTGTAGAAGGGCAGATTTTCAATCTACCTCGATAAGTTGCTGCTTCTATTGAAAAACAGTTCTTTCTGGCAAGAAGGGGGTAATATTGTCATACGAAGATTTGTAACGAATAATCGTTACATCATTTATAAATAAGTAAATTTATCATTCATATGAGCCCATCATCTATCGTTCGAAAGCGGAAACTTCACATTTTCGTAAATCAATAACAGCGATTTCATGCATATACTAGAGCATCTAGCGGAGAATGACTGAATCATCAGAATTTTTGTTCAGCAACAAAAACGCCATGTTATCTTTGGGCCATTAATCGCGCATGATCGAATTGAAATCTGTCGAAAATTGTCGAGAAGGGAGAAGCTCATCAAGCTCTCTTCTGATTAGGCTATCATCGAGGCAACATTGTTTTTGAGATTTGATCGTAAAATTTGTTTTCACGTTATCTTAATATCTTTACATTATCTTCCTTTTTCCACAAAAAGTTTTCATCGAGTGTTTGTTGTCTTGAATGGAATATCAGGTATGTGAAAAGAGTTCCCATGATTTCTTATCTTCTGTTCAACAATTTTAGCCAATGGTGGCAAGCATACCTTCACGTAATCTTTATCTTGATTTATCTTTGTAATCCTTCAACATTCAAGTGATTATCGATTCCATTTATTGATATTTTCGGGTTATTATCGCCAGAGGCGTATCAATTTAGTTTTCACAATTTCGTGAAACGAAAATTTCTGATTTTTAAGAATTTGACTGCGTTTTTATTTTCACAGCATTTGGCCGAATGACGAATGAAATTCTGAAAGGAACTCAATCAATTTGTTCGGAATAGAGGCTGAAAGTTGATTCCTGTTTGGAAAAATATATTGAAAACGCAGTAACCCACATGGTATCCTGTACATCCAGGCTGGAGATGATTCTAGGTGAGTATTGATTCACACAGTTTTTTCTTTTCCATAAAATCAGTAATTGTGTGTTTTAACTCACCTCGAGTCATTTTCTTTTAAGCCATAGGGTCCAGTGGGCATATTTTCTTGAAAGTCGAAAATTTTGTCGTTCCTTAAGTCAGAAATATTGTTCCTGATTTAAGTATTTACCGTTCCCTTATCTTTCCTTTATCTCTTTGAAAATATCTATTTTGAGTCGGTCCTATTTGTTGCACTCAAAGTTTATCGCACTTGAAGCTTGGATTACGAAAGATTTTGTGAAGTAGTATTTGAATATCTTTTTCTCGGAACTTCTTTATCACATTATCAGATATTTTGATTCCAAACAACAGAAAGTTAAAATTCTCTGAATATCTTTACTATCTCAATATCTTTTCTATCTCTACATTTTTTTTTCATAATCATTTACTTGTAGATATCAATAATCGTAATAATTCATATATCGTTAGCAGACATTCTTCATTTATATCTTGAACACATGTGTAACTAGCTCTAACTGTTCATAAATTCAGTAATGAATCATAGTCTCAACACGTGTTGAAATATCATTTTAGAGCTTCAATTTAAGATCATAGTTGTAAGGATATCTTATATTTCACTGTTTTACACAAATATCTTTGAATTATATAATTGCTGAGAGACACTAGCTAGTTACGTCAGTCATCCAAGGTTCAAGTCTGGTATACAACTATCTGGTTCGTTTATAACTCTGCAATATCATTTTCATGATACAACAACTACGGTGAGTCCAAGCCCAGCTACTGAACTGCAAGTCCAAACCCGAGAGTCTCCCAGAAATACTAGGGTGAATATAGTAGCCCGACTTCTCCCAGGAACATCAGGGTGAATATAGTAGCCCTACGTCTTCCAGAAACATCAGGGTGAATATAGTAGCCCGAGACTAGGAAACCTGATCCAGCCACCATAAAGCAGAGAAGATCGAGTAGGCCACCACCGCAACCCATATAACCAGAGTTCACGAACTACATACCAGACAAGGTATATCAATAACTGAACCATCATACAAAATACATACAAATTGTTTAATTCATGTTACATGTTGTTGTTCATTATACACCATACATAGTTGCTTGGTGTTTCATTGTTTTGTTTAACATAGAAGGAAATTATCTTAAAAAATTATCTTTATCTATATTAGGGAAGTTTGAATTTTTATCCTTTTAAATAAACAAAAAATTTCTGGCGTCCAGCCAAAATTAATTTCGAAATCCTTGCTTGACACCAACCTAAATTCGATACTGGCAAGTCAGTCCAAAGAATACCACGCCAATCTCCACTGAATTAGTCTGGCAAATCTGCAGTAACAGTTACCTTATGTAACTACGTTACAGATTGCTAACGAGAGATATTTGCATTTGAACAGAAATTTGCGAATGAGTTTCGAGAACGGAAGCGGATTTAGTTTCCGAAACTAATATACAGAATTTATTCCATACCTATGGACCGCACTGTACATTTGTAACCAGGTAATGAGAACACAAAAAACCGACATGACTTGAAATGATAATTTTTTCATCTGAGGCTCATAATACTTTGGAAAAAAAATACTGTTATATCTTGAAGAATTATCTCACCCAAAATCATGGAAAGAAAGTTATTTTTTTCACATAATCGTTTTTTTTTTTATTCTTTATTTAACGTCGGCCCATTTCCGCTACCAAGGCCAATCACCGACGCCGGTGAGCACACTTCCCCCAACCGGAAATTTTGCCGAACCCTCTGGTATTCCAACCAGAGGTAGGGATCTTTAACGAGCCCAACATCCATGGACTCGGGACCGACGGCTTTACGTCCCCTCCGAAGGACGGCATATCCTCAATATATCTTGTGCTCATTGATAGATTGTCTGCGAGGTATGATATGCTATTCCTCTGCAGCAGTACGGGCTTTCGACACGGTTTTTCCCTGTATATGGTCACCCATCCAAGTACTAACCGCGTTCGGCGTTGCTTAACTTCAGATATCGAATGACTGTCAGTCAACCTGAAGAGCTGGGCCATGTCCCCACATAATCGTTCAACAGCAAGTTATTGAAATTAATCCCCTAAAAAGCCACATCATTTAGTTCATGTTTCATACATAAATATCGACATATATCCAGAAATGGAAATTCTCTCGAATATAAAGTAAACCAAATAGCGACATAAATATTTTATGTATGATGTGAATTCGAACAAACCATCACATCAAACGTATTTGGAGTTCATATGTTTTCTGAATATTCCGTTACTCATGACACTCATAAAATTTCGAAATGGGCATTTTGTTTCAGATTTTCGAAGTTTATTGCTGTATTTTACATTCATATTTGTGACGTGTTCACCACGTCAGGTATATTATTCATGGAGATGTTTTACGATCCAAAATGGGTCGAGTAGTATATCCCAGTAATATTACCTACTCAACGTATGAAATATAAACACTTCGATACCACCATTTTATTGCTGCATATACAATGGATCTCGAATTATTTTCTATAAATGGGAAACTTTTCATTAGCGATCAGTCAATTTGTTCTATGAAGAATGTCGAAAAGTGTGACAGATTTCATAAGAATTTTCATATAATACACACGGAAAGATCTAGGAAATTAAAAGTGGATTTAACGTTTGAAAAGAATGGTGTTATACCGTATTATGAACAGCCATTCTATACAGGGCAAAAACTTGTTCTTGTGCCTGGAATATCATTTGGTTTTTTAGTTCGTGTCTGCAAGGGTCATTTGCACAGCTGATGCTTGGGCAAAAATGAAACTGATGCTAGTATCAAGTGAGCTCAGAGATAGGGTATAGCCAGTTTAGCTGGACCTCAAGTTCATTCAAAGCCGATTTTGCGATAATGTGAGTGAATGTGTACTTGGTCGAGATTATCATCAACTAGTTGATATTTCATTGAAAAAGGAAACACGAAGTCATCTCCACAACATTATCAATTCCTACAGGAATTCAATAAAATTGGTCTTCCACTTTGAGTATGGACTACTACCTTCGTATGGTTGATATTTATTTTTTCAAACTAACTTTGAGGCTACCATATTTGATCAATGACGGTGTGTTTGTCATATATGCTTTCATTTCAAGGACTATAGAGTAAATCTGTAGTCGGAAACAGTTAACAGTGTTGAAATGAATTTTTTTCACGAAATATAGAAAATAATCCTTTCGTGTATTTATCCATGTGAAGTCGAAGTCATTGTCTTGTGATTTGGCTGATCAATCCGCAGGGGAGTTGATTGGTTAGATTAATAGAGATATTATGTTTGCAATTTCTTGATAATGACTCCAGCAGCATGAGTGTCGAAGTGTCAAACAGCTCAGTATTTTGCACACGGCTCAATACTCGAAAAGACTACTTTCTAAATATGTACGATTATTCCCTCGATTGATTTGAGAAGAGAAAAACGATTTTCTTTTGTGGATTTACGAAAAAAGGTATGCTATAAGAAAATCTGAACGGTTCCATACAAATATTTTTGGAAATCGCTCCTCTTGAAATTATAGCTTCCCAATTCATGAGATAGCACCTTAAACTAAACCACATGAAAAATCAACTCTACCTGATTCACACCAGGAAATGATCCATTCAGTCCAATCACCTAAGGGTTTGGTACAAAATGAAATCGTTGTTCTCGACGGATCTGTATTTTAGGGTGCTAAATCCACGGCAGCCATCGGCTTCATAAAACCGCCTAAAAAGCGGTAATTGTCGGTTTTTCACATGTGTGTGAAGTTAGCAACGAAAAGTTAGCAACGTTTCTGTGAAATTCGTTGCCAGCCACGATTCCGTAGGGCGGATTTTATGCAATGAAATTGAAACGTATTGACCAAAATCCAAGTTTTACTTAGCATGAATCGTAATCATAAGCATGGAGGATGACTGAAAAAACTTGAGAAAATAGAAAACATCACTTGTAGACTTTTGAATAGTACGGAAAACGTTAAAATTGAAAATGTCATTTTTGATGTTCGGAAAATATTTGAATTATATAATTAACCATTAGTCGGAAACACGAACGGCTAACACTTGAAGCATGAAAATGATGACTGAAGAGTTCTCAAATGATGATTCCGAAAAAAAATAGCACATAATTTTCAGATCGGACGGAAAGCCTGAAAAAATTAAAAATCAATATGCATGGTGTCATTTTGATCAGATTTTCGCTCATAAGTCGAAAACTAGAGAGGGTGCCACTTAGAAATTTCCAGAGAATACGTGAAATGACATGATGATTCCGAAAAAAAATAGCACAGAATTTTGAGATCGGACGGAAAGCCTGAAAAAATTAAAAATCAATATGCATGGTGTCATTTTGATCAGATTTTCGCTCATAAGTCGAAAACTAGAGAGGGTGCCACCTGAGAATTTTCGGAGGATACGTGAAATGACATGATGATTCCGAAAAAAAATAGCACAGAATTTTCAGATCGGACGGAAAGCCTAAAAAAATTAAAAATCAATATATGCATGGTGTCATTTTGATCAGATTTTCGCTCATAAGTCGAAAACTAGAGAGGGTGCCACCTAGAAATTTTCAGAGAATACGTGAAATGACATGATGATTCCGAAAAAAAATAGCACAGAATTTTCAGATCGGACGGAAAGCCTGAAAAAATTAAAAATCAATATGCATGGTGTCATTTTGATCAGATTTTCGCTCATAAGTCGAAAACTAGAGAGGGTGCCACCTAGAAATTTCCAGAGAATACGTGAAATGACATGATGATTCCGAAAAAAAATAGCACATATTTTTCAGATCGGACGGAAAGACTAAAAAAATCAAAAATCAATATGCATGGTGTCATTTTGATCAGATTTTCGCTCATAAGTCGAAAACTAGAGGGGGTGCCACCTGAGAATTTTCAGAGGATACGTGAAATGACATGATGATTCCGAAAAAAAATAGCACAGAATTTTCAGATAGGACGGAAAGCCTAAAAAAATTAAAACTCAATATGCATGGTGTCATTTTGATCAGATTTTCGCTCATAAGTCGAAAACTAGAGAGGGTGCCACCTAGAAATTTTCAGAGAATACGTGAAATGACATGATGATTCCGAAAAAAGATAGCACGGAATCATCAGATCGGACGGAAACCCTGGAAAAATTGAAAATAAATATGGATGGTGTCACTTTGATCAGATATTGGCTCATAAATCGAAAACTAGAGAGGGTGCCACCTAGAAATTTTCATAGAATACGTTAAATGACATGATTATTCGAAGCAGAATAGTAAGGCATTTTCAGATTGGACGGAATGCCTGAAAAAATTAAAAATCAATATGCATGGTGTCATTTTGATCAGATTTTCGCTCATAAGTCGAAAACTAGAGAGAATGCCACCTAGAAATCTTCAGAGAATACGTGAAATGACATGATTATTCCGAAGAAAAATAGCACGGCATTTTCAGATCGGACGAAAAGCCTGAAAAAATTGAAAATCTTTATTGATGGTGTCAGTTTAATTAGATAATGGCTCATAAGTCGAAAACTAGAGAGGGTGCCCATGACTGGAATTTTTTGGATCCACCTGCACATCCAATGCAACGAGACACTTTCAATTGTGGTGTTTTTATTTCGATGTTCGTAGAACAGATAATTAAAGGAAACAAAATTGAGAAAGGAACTGACCTGAATGAATTTCGTCAATATCTGAAGAGAGTATTGATTCAAAATGCGACCAAGGTCCAGAACCCGCCACAAAACCATGCCATTAAACATGATTTGACGGATCCCATCAATTCAGCCCAAATATAGTTTTATTCCCGAGCAATTCCCTATGGACATTTTTCAATATCACTACTATCTACTATATTAGTACGAAGAATATATCTTGAATAGCTCGAATGTGATTTACAATGTTCCTTGTTGAGTGTTATTAGTTCAGACTTCCATTGTCTATAGTATTAACTCAAATCGAAAAAGAAAGTTGAAATGGATTTTAGGTGAAAAAATGAAATTAAAGTTTTTATTGATCAAGAGAAAATTGTGTTGTGACAAAAAATTTGAGATGTCGAATATGAAATAGCAAAACGTCGTGAGTACATTCAACTCGAAACTAAGTTTCAACATCCGTTCATATCACTTCATATATTTCTTCATTAAATTTTTTTGACCAAAAATCCATTTAAACTTTCTGTTTGGATTTGATTAGCTTATTCAATCTGTAATTTTTTCTTTCTTCTTAGCAACAGGTTTCAATAGCATTAACAATATAGACAATGGTGGTCCGAACAAATACCACTCAAGAATATAGCTTTTTCCATTAAAAATAAAAGTAGAACTCATGATATATTGCATATTTGAAACACAGAGGAAATATTTTTGATCTATGTTTACAGTAATATTTAAAGCATATTTCCGTTCTCCATGATATACGTGACTAAACCATTGCAAAAATTATTCAGTTTCTATAGATATTCGCATGGAAAATATCAATTTGAACAAAAAGAAAGCTATCAAACGATCCAAACCCAATTCATAAAGCGTGAACTGAAGCGACAAAATGTTTATCTGGATTAAAGTTCACTATGAGTTAATGATTTCTTTCTCGTTCTCTTGTTCTGAATTCCAGTAATTATTCCAAAAAATATCCTACTTCTGAAATATTGAGAAAAAATAAATGGATGTGAGTAGTAGTAGTAGTAGTAGTTCTGACTTCCATTATCAATTTTGAAACCTGTTAGGAATAATCGAGGGAAAAAGTAAATAGTGAATAAAACTACAATATATAAATTGAAATTGTGAAATCGATTATATATGAAGAAATTCATATGATTTTGAAAATACACCCAGTTTAATAAAATCAATGAGTAGAAAAAAAAATGTAAATGAAAAATTTTTAGAATATTTATAGAAAAACGGGAAAACGCTTATGAGGGAACCTCAAAAACGAGTACCATTCATATTAATGATTCAAATAAGAATACTGAATATCAAATATGAATTTAAATTACTGGAAGTTGAACCCCAAAATCAACAAAAGAACTATAAATAATTCCCAAAATCTGGTGCAGATGAAGTAAACAAGGGAATCTCGAAGACGAAACGCTATCTGCTGATTTTGGACTGAGGTGGCCTTTACTTGATGGAAATCCATAGTTATTACGCTATAAGGTAGACACGATTAAATTTCCACAAAATTTATTGTCTTCGCGACATATTTCGGTATACTGTACCTTTATCAAGCGAATGTATTTAAACACTAAATTATTCTTCGCTAAAAGCTCCTTAAATATATCAGGGCCTACTCTAATTATCTATGATTCCTAGAATAATACCACTGACAATGATGATGATTCCTAACTGATGCTGATAACTGATACTGATTCCTAATAATAATTATGATATCGGACCATAGTTACTACTTATTGATTGAATAAGTTCAACAAAGGGGAACTATTGAGATCCAATTGATCATTTAGCAAACAATTTGAATTTTTTTATTTATTGATTTCCAAAAATTCTAAATAATTAAGTCTAATGCCCTTATTTTCAACATGCAGAATTTCGAAATTTTTATCGAAGTCATGGCCTTCCTCCAAAATATGATTGGCATATGATGAATGAGTTGTTTTCTTTTCATAATTCATACATACATTCCTCTTTCTGTGGACAACTTCAACAAAGAATTAAATATCATAAAACAAATAGCAGTTAACAATGGATATCAAGTCAAATTAATAGAAAATATTCTTGCTAAAAAACTACATAGAAAAGCTATCCAAGAAGTGTACCCCACTTTGAGGACCCATGACAATAATTATAGAATCTTAACTTATTCAAGACCTGCTACGGAAAAAGTAGCTTCATTTTTGCATAAACAAAATTTAAAAGTAGCATATAAAACAGATAACACGTTGGGAAGGTTTATCAAGAATAACAAAGATAAAACAATAAAAGATGAAAAATCAGGAGTTTATAAATTGAATTGTGGATCTTGCTCCAAAGTATATATTGGCCAGACAGGTAGACCATTCAAAAACCGCATACGTGAACATCGTATGAATTATGAAAAGAAAACAACTCATTCATCATATGCCAATCATATTTTGGAGGAAGGCCATGACTTCGATAAAAATTTCGAAATTCTGCATGTTGAAAATAAGGGCATTAGACTTAATTATTTAGAATTTTTGGAAATCAATAAATTGAAAAATTCAAATTGTTTGCTAAATGATCAATTGGATCTCAATAGTTCCCCTTTGTTGAACTTATTCAATCAATAAGTAGTAACTATGGTCCGATATCATAATTATTATTAGGAATCAGTATCAGTTATCAGCATCAGTTAGGAATCATCATCATTGTCAGTGGCATTATTCTAGGAATCATAGATAATTAGAGTAGGCCCTGATATATTTAAGGAGCTTTTAGCGAAGAATAATTTAGTGTTTAAATACATTCGCTTGATAAAGGTACAGTGTACCGAAACATGTCGCGAAGACAATAAATTTTGTTGAAATTTAATCGTGTCTACCTTATAGCGTAACGCTATCTGCTGGATGACCAAAGACTCCAACAACTATTACACCAAGGTGAGAAGACCCAAGACGATTTCCGTTAGCTACGAATCGCGACGTGCTCGCCATTAGAGTTCTCCTTTATATGGTGTAACAGAAGCTTGGGTCTTTGGTCATCTAGGAGATGGCATTTCGCCTCAAAGGTTTACACCATCTACAACAGATTCAGACTTTTATAAATATATAATGTTGCTGACAGAAATGAGAGTCAGATTTACTACATCAAAGAATAACATGTGACATGCTCATGTCAATCAACAAAATTCATTGAATTGAGTGGTGAAAACTATTACTATTGTCAATATCATTATCAAGGAAGTATTTTTAATAGTTAGAATAAGCACATCAACTATGAGTGATTTAATTGAAGGCGGGTTTGGCAATTAAATGAATACAATTTACTAGATGATGCACAACTCATAATTCAGTAGATATCTCTAAATTACAAAGCATAAAAAAATGTGGTTCACTCATATAATGCATAATTCTTCTTCTTCCCCTTCATGAAATAGTGTATGGTCATTGTCTGTTTACTGTCTTTATACGTGACAAAGACATAAACAGAAACAGTTTTATATTTCCAATGCTGAGAATGCGCATTTTCAATTTGTGTGCATTTTATAATGCATAAGAAAAGTTGATAATTCAACGTTATCAATTTTGAAAAATACATTATGAGTTAGTACGAGTAAATCAAAAAATTGAATACGAATGTATTCAACTTTCATGAATTGTTCATCAAAGTTATGAATTATTCACTAAATTGGGCTCATTCGTTCATTAAACCCGCCACAATACTAAATAATCTATTAGGTTGTTTCTTTTTTTTAATTGATCAAGGGAAATATTTGTCTGGGAATTACCAAAGAATCACGTATTTCTTGGACGAATCCACAATTTTTATGTAACGATGTAGTCAGATTCAATTAACTGTGGAACCAATGATATGAGCATATCATATATTTGGAATCTCTCATGTAGTTCCAGCAGAAGAATTATTATTTTCTGTACATGTATTGATATAAGAATATTCACATTTATGAATTTTATATTAGGATACTGGGAAGCGTTGCTTAGTTTTAGATGCATAATTATAGAAAAGAATGTTTTTATCAAAAATATTTTTACAATAATCACAATCAGATAATAGAGTTATTATAACAATTCAGTACCGTCTATTCGTCTGTCCAATGAATTAATTGAACATAACTTAGATCCGACCATGTTGTACTGCTTTCCTGACCTGAAATTAATGTGATAAATTGTGATTTGATAGAAAATGTACAAGATGGTGGTTACTTATAGGATTTAATGTTAATGTTTCGAAGATATTTATAATTACGTATATTCATATTGATTTAAAATATTTTTGGCTCCTCTAGGTTTCATGTGTATAACTGTGATATTGAACCAAACAATATTGGTGTAGAAATATAATTAGTTTGAACATGTAAACACTCAAACATTGATAGAAATATTCATCAGATCAATAATTGAATTGAACATAGCTCAGATTATGTTGAATAAGCTATCTGTGATGTAGGGCCACTTGTACAGGTTTCACCTGAACTTGAGGTTCACCTCGAATTCGAGCTATCCTGAAGCTCTATTTGAAGCTCATTCCAGCCTAAAATTGCACACACCTCGCAAGTACAAGTTGCCCTCAGTGCTGTATCGACCCGAAATTACTGTGATTAATATTCAGACATATTAAGAGTTGATGATAATGCAGATAGTATAGGTACTGCTCATTCCGAGTGATCATATAACGAGGCACTGATTATTAAGTGACTCATTCGTGATGAAGATACTCTCGGTAGCGAATAAATTTCAATTTGTTCATATTTTGTTTTAATTTACAATTTTGAATATTTTTGTATATATTTTGTGATATTAAACTGAATAACTTCAATGTAGGAATAAAATTAGTTTTAATATGAGTTATTTTTCTGTGATATATTTGTGATGTTATCACATATTATTTTTTTCCTGATATTGGTTTATAGTTATAAGTATTATTATGTGACAAATGTTAGAACCCAACTTTGGTATTACCCATCGACCAGTCCAACACGATGACATCTGTTTTTATGCCAGATCTACTGTGGCCCCATCCTGCTCGGCTACTGGTGAGAAGAGTTATAATCATCACATGAAGGTGGTGAGATATGATAAGTAGGATTGTATGGATCTTATCATCGAATGATAAAACAAAGAGTGACGAAACAAATAAAAAATCGAGACAGATCAACATTCAGCTGTGAAAAATATGTCGTTTTCCACAAGTTATGGTGAATTCTAGCAGCCAATTCTCCACACATCTTGAGACGTGAAAACGAAAGTGGAAATGAAGAACGTTGTATATATATTCTATTATTGAACTACACTTCAGTTACTACTGTTCTGATACTTAATCTGCAGTGCAAGGAAAAATAAATTATAAGGAAATAATTTTTGAAGGTGAACGATACATTTTTAACCTTCCTTATATGGTTTGATAACCACGACGAAAAAATACTTTTAAAATTAAAAATATTTATTTTACCTTCTTATCAGACTCCTCTTTATGCAATAATGCTTTCGGGGAAATATTTTTGAGCATAATTTACCCACCAGACTTGTGATATTAATGGGTATATCAATCAATGAAATGATTATCAGCCATTAACTAATTGAAGTGACACCATCAATAATAATTTTTAATTTTTCCAGGCTTTCCGTCCGATCTGAAAATTCCGTGCTATTTTTTGTCGAAATCACCATGTCATTTCACGTATTCTCTGAACATTTCTAGGTGGCACCCTCTCTAGTTTTCGACTTAGGAGCCATTATCTAATTAGAGTGACACCATCATTAAAGATTTTCAATTTTTTCAGGCTTTCCGTCCCATCTGAAAATTCCGTGGTATTTTTTTGAGGAATGAGCATGTCATTTTACGTATTCTCTGAAAATTTCTGAGTGGCACCCTCTCTAGTTCTCGACTTATGAGCCAATATCTGATCGAAGTGTCACCATCCATATTGATTTTTAATTTTTCATGGCTTCCCGTCCGATCTGAAAATTCCGTGCTATTTTTTGTCGAAATCACCAAGTCATTTCACGTCTTCTCTGGAAATTTCTAGGTGGCACCCTCTCTAGTTTTCGACTTAGGAGCCATTATCTAATTAGAGTGACATTAAAGATTTTCAATTTTTTCAGGCTTTCCGTCCGATCTGAAAATTCCGTGCTATTTTTTTTCGGAATAAGCATGTAATTTTACGTATTCTGTGAAAATCTCTAGGTGGCACCCTCTCTAGTTTTCGACTTATGAGCGAAAATCTGATCAGAGTGACACCATCCATATTAATTTTTAATTTTTCCAGGCTTTCCGTCCGATCTGAAAATTCCGTGGTATTTTTTTTAGGAATAAGCATGTCATTTTACGTATTCTCTGAAAATTTCTAGGTGGCACCCTCTCTAGTTTTCGACTTAGGAGCCATTATCTAATTAGAGTGACACCATCATTAAAGATTTTCAATTTTTTCAGGCTTTCCGTCCGATCTGAAAATTCCGTGGTATTTTTTTTAGGAATGAGCATGTCATTTTACGTATTCTCTGGAAATTTCTAAGTGGCACCCTCTCTAGTTTTCGACTTAGGAGCCATTATCTAATTAGAGTGACACCATCATTAAAGATTTTCAATTTTTTCAGGCTTTTCGTCCGATCTGAAAATTCCGTGCTATTTTTTTTCGGAATGAGCATGTCATTTTACGTATTCTGTGGAAATTTCTAGGTGGCACCCTCTCTAGTTTTCGACTTATGAGCGAAAATCTGATCAGAGTGACACCATCCATATTGATTTTTAATTTTTCCAGGCTTTCCGTCCGATCTGAAAATTCCGTGGAATCTTTTTTAGGAATGAGCATGTCATTTTACGTATCCTCTGAAAATTTCTAGCTGGCACCCTCTCTAGTTTTCGACTTAGGAGCCATTATCTAATTAGAGTGACACCATCATTAAAGATTTTCAATTTTTTCAGGCTTTCCGTCCGATCTGAAAATTCCGTGGTATTTTTTTTAGGAATAAGCATGTCATTTTACGTATTCTCTGAAAATTTCTGAGTGGCACCCTCTCTAATTCTCGACTTATGAGCCAATATCTGATCAAAGTGTCACCATCCATATTGATTTTTAATTTTTCATGGCTTCCCGTCCGATCTGAAAATTCCGTGCTATTTTTTGTCGAAATCACCATGTCATTTCACGTATTCTCTGAAAATTTCTAGGTGGCACCCTCTCTAGTTTTCGACTTAGGAGCCATTATCTAATTAGAGTGACACCATCATTAAAGATTTTCAATTTTTTCAGGCTTTCCGTCCGATCTGAAAATTCCGTGCTATTTTTTTTCGGAATAAGCATGTAATTTTACATATTCTGTGAAAATTTCTAGGTGGCACCCTCTCTAGTTTTCGACTTATGAGCGAAAATCTGATCAGAGTGACACCATCCATATTAATTTTTAATTTTTCCAGGCTTTCCGTCCGATCTGAAAATTCCGTGGTATTTTTTTTAGGAATGAGCATGTCATTTTACGTATTCTCTGAAAATTTCTAGCTGGCACCCTCTCTAGTTTTCGACTTAGGAGCCATTATCTAATTAGAGTGACACCATCATTAAAGATTTTCAATTTTTTCAGGCTTTCCGTCCGATCTGAAAATTCCGTGGTATTTTTTTTAGGAATAAGCATGTCATTTTACGTATTCTTTGGAAATTTCTAAGTGGCACCCTCTCTAGTTCTCGACTTATGAGCCAATATCTGATCAAAGTGTCACCATCCATATTGATTTTTAATTTTTCATGTCTTTCCGTCCGATCTGAAAATTCCGTGGTATTTTTTTTAGGAATGAGCATGTCATTTTACGTATTCTCTGAAAATTTCTAGGTGGCACCCTCTCTAGTTTTCGACTCAGGAGCCATTATCTAATTAGAGTGACACCATCATTAAAGATTTTCAATTTTTTCAGGCTTTCCGTCCGATCTGAAAATTCTGTGATATATTTTTTTCGGAATAAGCATGTCATTTTACATATTCTGTGAAAATTTCTAGGTGGCACCCTCTCTAGTTTTCGACTTATGAGCGAAAATCTGATCAAAGTGACACCATCCATATTGATTTTTAATTTTTCCAGGCTTTCCGTCCGATCTGAAAATTCCGTGGTATTTTTTTTAGGAATAAGCATGTCATTTCACTTATTCTCTGGAAATTTCTAGGTGGCACCCTCTCTAGTTTTCGACTTATGAGCGAAAATCTGATCAAATTGACACCATGCATATTGATTTTTAATTTTTTTAGGCTTTCCGTCCGATCTGAAAATGCCTTACTATTTTTCTTCGAAATAATCATGTCATTTAACGTATTCTCTAAAAATTTCTAAGTGGCACCCTCTTTAGTTCTCGACTTATGAGCCAATATCTGATCAAAGTGTCACCATCCATATTGATTTTTAATTTTTCATGGCTTTCCGTCCGATCTGAAAATTCTGTGCTATTTTTTGTCGGAATCACCATGTCATTTCACGTATTCTCTAAAAATTACTAGGTGGCACCCTCTCTAGTTTTCGACTTATGAGCCATTATCTAATTAGAGTGACACCATCAATAAAGATTTTCAATTTTTTCAGGCTTTCCGTCCGATCTGGAAATTCTGTGCTATTTTTTTTTCGGAATCAATATGTCATTTTACGCATTCTATGAAAATTTCTAGGTGGCACCCTCTCTAGTTTTTGACTTATGAGCCATTAACTAATCGAAGTGAAACCATCAATAATGATTTTCATTTTTCCCAGGCTTTCCGTCCGATCTGAAAATTCCGTGCTACTTTTTGTCGGAATAAGCATGTCATTTTACGTATTCTCTGAAAATTTCTAAGTGGCACCCTCTCTAGTTTTCGACTTATGAGCCATTATATAATTAAACTGACACCATCAATAAAGATATTCGAATTTTCCAGGCTTTCGCTCCGATTTGAGAACTCTTCAGTCATGATTTCCATGCTTCAAGTGTTAGCCGTTCGTGTTTCCGACTAATGGTTAATTATATAATTCAAATATTTTCCGAACATCAAAAATGACATTTTCAATTTTACAGTCATCCTCCATGCTCATGATCACGATTCATGCTAAGTAAAACTTGGATTTTGGTCAATACGTTTCAATTTCATTGCATGAAATCCGCCCTATGGAATCGTGGCTGGCAACGAATTTTACAGAAACGTTGCTAACTTTTCGTTGCTAACTTCACACACATGTTTTTCACCTATAACACGATAACGAAGCGTTTTTGATGAGAGTCACTCTAAATTGGAACTCAAACCACCAATTTCTCTAAAACGAAAAAACAAATTTGGAATCCTGCCAGTTCTTGCGGAGTTATGATCTTTCTAAAAATAGCGATACATGGGTGATATAAAATGAAAGTCAGCTTTCCCCTCTTGGTTACTCAGGAAATGCATATTGCTGGGTGTTGGGACAGGTTTCATATATATATATATATATATAAAACATATTATTATACAATATGTTATACCCGCATTATTATATACATGTAAATACATATGATAATTGATTATAGGGGTAAAAGAAGGGCGCCAGCAGACATTTTGGATGTGTTTTTCGCATTTATAGCCAACTTCGCTTCCCATCAGAATTTTTCGAACACAGCTCTGCCAAAAATGGTCAATCACCGTCGTTTTGGCCGGTTTTTCGCAATTTTTCATAATAGATGTTATGTGTCAGTAATTCTCGAAAATTATGTAACATACAGGTGTTATATGAGGATAATCATAATGGACTACGCATTCGCCACCCAAGTTGTTCGAACACTTATTCCAATATTTACAGAATTGTATTCTTGTGATTTCACAAGATCTCAATTTCATCGATTGTTTTCTGGGCTCGTTCGACATCCATATAATTCTGAAACAACTTAGAACTGCTCGCTAAGATTGAACAGGTTCACACTTTCTCAAAGTGAACCATATATATCGTTAACATAATGGGAAACGTTTTTTTGACAAGTAGCTTACTTACATATCCAGTACTTACTGATATCAGTACATAATGATGAAACTATGATACACATTCCCTCCAATCCTATTTCAACCTGGAACTTTCAACGAAATGTCAAACTACGTTTCGTCGAGAAGATAGTATATTGATTCACCACCTGTTGTCAAAAACTTCGGCTGAAAACGATTCTCTTGATAACCCTCTCGGAATACCTAAATATCAGCAGCATTTTCCCTTCAGGAAGTAAACAGTTGGTAATGGCGGACATAAAAATGCTAGTTGATAAGATGTAACGGGGTTATGAACTGCTGTAATAACGTATAACGTGCTGAGTTATAATTTTATTAGAGTACATGCACATTATCGAGCTCACACTATGAAATTTCACGGAGACTTTTACATTTTGTGTTTCATAACGAGCTCACCTGATAGCGTGCTGCTTGAAACAACTTTTTATCAGATCTCGTGAAATATCGATCCGGAATTTGTCAGAATCAGAAGTCCACAGTTCTGTCGCATACCTATAGGGTGTTACTAATTTATCTGTAAACCTTCGGTGTGATGAAAATTCATTCAACTCTCGAAAAAGGCATAGAGAAGAGTTAGATTTATATCTCGGAATCCAAGACAGGTTAATGGATCTTCATAAAAACTATTGGACTGCATTGTTCAAAGCCCAAATGAAAAAGAAAATTAAATAAAAACGAAAAAATGTGCGATCTTGATTACAACAATTTCAAACAACAATTCACTGAAAAATGACAAGAAAAAAATGTTCAAAACAAAAATTTATGCCTGATAAATGATATTTGCATAGTAAATTCAATCTTTATTCATTTATATTGGGCGAAAAATGAGGTGCTGCAAAAAAATGATTATCATTAACTGAATACAGTGGATATCGACGTTACTGTGTTCGGAAATCCACGGCGTGAAATATCGAATAGGCTGTTCTTTTGTCGAAATGTTCAAGCAAGTATTCAGGCAATTGATTCCCATTTGATTTTTTTCCAGATGACTCGCTATCTTGGAATTTTCATTTGTCAATTTCACTCCAAAATATAGTATTCATGTATCAATTTCATTATATGAATTGTCAAATTTTCGAGTTGTAAATAAAAAAGTAATATTTTTGCTGTTACTCGTTTTTTTTGCAAAAATTGTTCTAAAAAATTGAATGATTAAATCTTAAAATGACCACAAATATTATTCATTAAATATAATTCTCCTCTTTCTCCATGTACTTCTCATTTTTTAATGAGTGGTTGATGAAATTTGTTGTAATCAAGATCGCACAGTTTTCGTTTTTCAACTTTTTTGTTTGAGCTTTCAACAATGCAGTCCAACAGTTTTTTTGAAGATTTATTGACTTGCCCTGGATTCCAAGATTTTTCAATTATCACGCCCTACGGCACTCCACTAGCAGGAAAATTCAAAGAATAAATTCTATACATCACATGACTTTGGAACTGGCTATGACTATCGATAAAAAAAAAATGTCTGGCTTCGCTGAAAACTAATACCCTGACAAATAACCTCGAAAATCTTTGTAGTGACAAATATACGAGTGGGAAGATTTACAGAAGTATTTTTTTTGTTTTTTCGTAATCAAACAGGTAGACAATTTTTGGCATTCGAAAATATTTTGTTGACATTCTGATCTGCTAAATGCTGCAAATGCTGAATTTTAACGTTATTCGACTGACATCTTCTAATGGGTATGTGTGTCACTTTCAATTTCATAATTGATTTCTTTGATTTCATCCAGGTACCAAAAATTTTCTATAATGAGTCATTCAATATTTTCTTTCATTATTCATCTGTTAACATATCATGTTATGGTCATATACGAAGGCAATTCTCCGAACTTTCTAGAATCCCGAATACTTCTTTTGTTCTCGTTATTTTCTTGTCTTCTCCTCTCATATCGAGTCTAGACTGAGGAATATATTGATGGAAAGAGTTAATATTATCTGCTGGTTGCACATATATGTTATAGATATAGTAACTAACATATTTTATATACCATTTTCCCATTTACTGCTTTTTCATATTTTTGTGAAAGATTCATTCTAAACTTTATTGATATTGCAAATTTGATGTCACAACTTTTTCTGTGTTTCGGAATCGATTGAACGCTAATTATGAAGCAAGTTGATATTTGAGCCTGAGCCAATCAATCACCCATCTGCAAGAATTGTTCTAGAATTGTTCGTTTCCGCTAACCATCTGACGAAAGTCAACCCTCAGAACTCAAAACTTGTGCGAGCAATGGATCAACGAGGCTTTACCTTTTAACGTGTGATTACCCAGCACGGTAGCCCGGCGAGAATCAAACACCGGTCTTCCGCTTGAAAAGCGAATGTGCTAACCTCTACACTACCGAGAACCACTCAACTATATAAATGTGGTAGTTCAATTTCAAAGGCATCAGGTTAGAAAACACTTCTTTCTGTGTTTCGGTATCGGTTCAATGCTGATTACTACATAACTTGATATTGGGAAAGCCTAAGCCAATCAATCTCTCATTCGCAAGAGTTGACCTCACTTATGAACTTATGGATGGAACTGGTGTAGATGGTTTGAACCTCAAAGGCAAAACGCACGCTATTGGATGATCAAAAACTCGAACTCCCAATACACTAACAACAGGAGATCTCGAAGAACGGGCACATCGTAACAAACGAACCCTCGTGAACGATACTCGTCTCTACTCTACTTTCGAAGAAAACAGCAACTCCGTCAGAAATTAGAATTTCCATCCTCTGAATGATGGCATTCATACGAATCCAATTGTTGGTGGTTTGTCATGCCATAAATCTCATCAGTAACATTCGGCTAGACTTGCGAACACAAAACCTTTCGAACTGTCTGCTCCTTACAAATCAAATTGTGATACTGGTGTAGATGGTGAAAGCTTCGAAGACGAATCGCATTCACTGGATCAAGGCAGATGAGAACTCCTTGTTAACTGATTTCATACAGCAGAATAATCATACTGTCGTAGATGGAGAATAGAATGTTATATTTTCTGAAATCTGAAACATGTTCAGCTCATCCAATCCTTCTTGGCACAAACTCAGCTAGTTTTTCAGTTGTTTACTAGTACTGAAGACCATAACGAAAAAAAAAAACACCTACTAGGAGTAAAATTCAGAACAGTAAACACATATATGGTAGGTATTTTTTTATCTTACTATATTTCACAGAGATCGCTGGGAATATACGTCATTAGTTCTTCGCCAAGATGGATTGGATAAGCTGTAATTTTCAATTTGAATTTCTTCTTCCAGAATTGATCAAATAATAACAGCCTCATTATGAGACATCCTTTTTTTTTAATCTTTATTTCCACAAGGACAATATAAAATTTTATAGGAATTGTCAATTCAGAAGTAAAAAGCGTATGACTAACCTAACCTAACTTAAACTACTATGAGTCATTGAAATATTCTGACAGTGTGTAATAACATTTGTCCAATAGTAATGCTTTCAATTCTTTTTTAAACTTATAAAACTGTTCCAAAGCCTTCAGATACTCCGGAAGACAATTGAAAATTTTCAAGCCTATGCATTCCGGTGCAGTGTAGGCAACTTTAAGTTTTGCAAATGGTATATGAAATTGATTTTTAATTCTTGTATCGTGTTAATGAACATTATTGTTCAGCATAAAATTCGATTTATTTTTAAAAACATATACACAGAGTTCGAATATGTATACGGATACTAAAGTTAAAATTTTGTACATATCAAAATAATTTCTACAAGATTGTCTCGCCGGAATACCCGCCATGCTCCGAAGTATTCGCTTTTGTGCAATGAATACACCTTGCGCGGAGGTTGACCCACCCCAGAAACAAATACCATACCTAATTCTAGAATCTACCTGTGCATAGTAGATGTTGAGTAACTGACCTCTTTTCAAGATCGTTTTTAAATTCATAAAAAGAAACCTCAAAGAATTGAGTTTAGATATTAAGTGCTGGCAATGACTTTTCCAATTCATGCATTCATCAAGATATATCCCCAAGAACCTTACGTTGTCTTTTTTACTTTTCAACGAAATTTTATCCATATCTAATTGAAGTGTTTCTATTTTATTCTGACGGTTATGGATATGGATTACCTCCGTTTTATCCGTATTGAAAAAAGATCATGTTTATTAAAAAATTCTGAAACTCGTTTGATAGTATTCAAGCACTTTTCCCTCAATTCTCCCAAACTTGGTGCTGACACAGTCAATGAAAAATCGTCCGCATAAGCAGTGTAATGACTTCCGGTAATAGTAGATCCAATGTTATTCACATAAAGAACAAATAAAATCTGGCCCAACACGGAACCCTGTGGGACACCCATTCCCAATTTGAATTGATCTTGAATGTTTTATCATTCTTGACCATCAGAAGTGACACAAATTGTTCTCGGTTTTGGAGAAGAGAGTTTATCCACTCGAGGGAAACACCTCTCACACCACAATATTCCAGTTTTGATTTTAATATTTGATGATTGACACAGTCAAATGCACGGCTCAAATCGCAC
The DNA here is from genome assembly GCA_032362365.1 of Zygogramma bicolorata. Classification (NCBI taxonomy): domain Eukaryota; kingdom Metazoa; phylum Arthropoda; class Insecta; order Coleoptera; family Chrysomelidae; genus Zygogramma; species Zygogramma bicolorata. The sequence continues at coordinate 776,308 of JAVJAQ010004414.1, read as the reverse complement.
AGCAATACTGCAGGACATTCACCTGCTTCAATGTATTTGATTACTTGGTTCATTAAGAAAAACATTGCCGTATTTGTCTATTTTTTCGAACAAAATCCATGCTGCCTTGGAGTTATAATGGAGTATTGATTCAAAAATGATTGTAGTCGATTCAAAAATGCATATTCGAAGAGTTTTGAAAGCCCGTATGGTACTGTTATGGGACGATAATTTTCCATTGAGGTCATATCTCGTTTTTTGAAGATAGGGATGACTTTTCCAGTTTTAAGAACCTGTGGAAAAATACCAGTTGAGAACGACATATTGATCAAGTGTGTTAATGGTTGTATTAGTAAGGGAAGCACCCTTTTCAATATAAACATTGGAATCTCATCTGGGCCCGACGATTTTTTAGTTCACTATTCAATAATGTGAATAATTCTTCTTCAGAAAATGGATTCAAAAACAGGGTAGCAGTATTGAAATCATTCTCTGTGTAGGAAAAGTTTTTGTTCGAAGATAACTGCTTCACCAAATCTATGGGAGCCTGAATAAAACATTCATTAATCTCGTTCTAATAAGTAGCTTTAGTCGATATGTATATTCGGGAATCCGCAGTAGATGAATTCATGTCATTATCTTTGGATTGAGTTAGTGGATAATCAGTTTCCGTAGCCGCATGAATGGGATTCCGAGATAAGATTTTATCGGGGTGGTGCTCAGGCCTAATCACTTCGGAAATATCATGAGATAAATCCCTAATCTGAAATTCCTTGAGTTTATATCTGGGCATGAAAATGTTCCTTTAATTGGTCCCTTACGAAACATACTATATAATTCAGTCATAATGAAATGTTTATTTCAATTACAATATAGTGTATTCATCACAAATGCAGTGTTAATAAACAACATGAATGTTTTTTGGGGAGGTGGATCTACCCATGAAATTCGATATTTTTGGTTCTCTCCCTACTGAAAATCAACAAACTTTAATATTAATCAACATCAACCAGTATATCTAGTGATATTTCATTTTTCATCCCGAAAGCAAAAGAGTTATGAGATAAAAGAATTTAATGGACATGGATCGAATCAAACAACTAACGTGAAATGTGAATGTTAAAATTACCACAGGGGAAATGCCTATGTCTCCGGAGATGAATCATTTTTTCAAGAATTCTGAATAATTTATACGGAAGATCTCCAAACAGAATGTACTCAACATCTCCTGAAGGAAGAAATATGGAAAGGATAATCGTGGAAAACGTAGAAAACTGAAAAAAGTACGGATATCCGTGATATCCCAAACAATAATTGAATACAAAAACATTTTCAAGTGAAATGGTTGTCATTGCTACCGAATTGAATTTGTTTGCGCTTGGAACAAATGAAATTTTTTGAAATGTAAGTGAATAAGCCATTTCACTCTAATTACTGTACCGAAACAATACAAATTACGACAATTCCACCAAGAAAGATTCTCGTGAATATAAATTACTCCGTATGATAATTACTATTTTTCTAAATTCCGAAATTTTCAGTGATAGTTCATAGCCGAGAGTGGCGAGGCTAGAAATTCAGCTAAGGCATTGAATCTACTTCGCTGTCGAGTTGACATATCATTTTTTCTCCGATTATTCATAGTGTATATAATGTAAAATATTGTATTTGCGAATCATTACAATTCTCTGAATCTCTCTATTTTTTTCTAAAGTGATGAATTAATAAATATTTCCATAGAAATCGCAAGTGTGGGAATGGTTGGTAGATATGGAAATGTATATGTTCATGGTAAGTATAGTTTTAGAACATTATGGACAGTGGTAGCGACATACAAGTACTTACTCCTCCAGACACATATCAATTAGCAAAGTATTATTTTTGCTGCCCAGACAGTAAAAGCAATACTTTCGCTGATTGATATGTGTCTGTGAAATTAATTTTTGTTGTCAATCGGGGAAAAAATATTTTTATGAGCGCTTTGTGAGAACCATACATTTTGGTGAAGGAGCCGAATGTAACACGTGCAATAGTTATTTCTTCAACTAGTGAAAAAATGCATGTTTTCGGAACAAGTTCACGTCGTCCGGCAATCTTACGAGTCCCAAAACCACGTTGAAAACAATTTTCTTCCTACCGCTAATTTTGCTGAAAAATCAATTTGACAGAAGATATTTCTGCTAGACTTCAAATTGAAATCAATATTCATTACACTTGTTGATTTGAATGAATGAAATTTTCATGATGTCAAATTACCGGCGTGGATAACCTGACAGTTACGGAATATTAAGGTATGAATGAATCAAGTTCAATTCGATAGTGAGAATTTCAAGATAGTATGAATGGACTCTTTGTTAATATTTCAAATTAGAATTAATATGACTTCTAGGAAAGAGTCGTAACAGATATCAAAGATTGCCGGTAAGCAGATATTCTCTCCCAGTACCGTGTCAAGTATTTTTTTATTTGTCACACATACAACTTTTCTTACTACCGCCCTTAGGATAGTCGATGCAGTCACTTCTAGTAATGAATCGGCTCTAATAGAAATATTTCAAAACTGTCAAGCTTGAAGCTGGTTATTTACTTCTTGTCATTGTTACCTAGATATGTTCAATAAAAGTTGCATTGGTGTAAAAACTAAAGCAGATTGGTGAAGGACGATATCCCTCCAGATCTTATATTGTCCAATAGAGTAAGGGTTTCAATTGAGGATTGTTTCTCATTGTACGACTTCATTTGAAAACAGATATGAATAGTACAGAGGGATTATGTGAGATCATTTCCCTCCGAAATTAAGTTTAACAGTATACAATTTACAAAATATTGCAATAGATGAGACCAAATCATTCGAAAAATATCCATTCCTTACAAATAATCGATGGTATTATCGAGTGTGAGTGGAATGGATATTGCTACTGGAGGAAAAATATAGTTATGTCTTCTCATCTGTAAATCAGAATACTGAGAGTCTTGAATGGAAGCGGCCTGTACTTAAAAATCTATATTTAACAAATCATATACAGTTGCCCATAAGATATTCTCATATTTGGGTTTACTAAACCGCGACACGTGTTTCGCTATACAATAGCATCCTCAAGCAGGAACTCTTAACTTTTTGAGAACAACTGCTGTACAAATTTTCATAAGAAGAGTACCATCTAATTTGCTTACAACATGAATATAATGAATCGATGATAATTTTATCTTTTTTTAGTCTATTGGTATTTGGTATATGTTGTCTCTGAGCTGAAAAATTGGATATGTGATTAAAGCGTGGAACTGACAAATTATATAGCATCATATACTATATGTACTTATACGTAACGACATGGATGTATCTGCTTATGGTGCATCATCAATCATGAAAATGTCCGCAAAATGAAAATGAGTTTTACCGTTATATCCACTGGGAATTGTTATGCTTGTTGATGAGACAAATCGACAAAAAACTGACACTTTATTGATGATGGGGTATTTATATTTACATTTCCTTTAACTCATTTCACAAAAGCGCTTTCATTATATTACAGGGTTATACCTAGGCCCTGTATTAACGTATCACCTATGAACTTCCATGATCATTAATCATGTTCCCATTCAAGATGAATTTGAAAAAAAGGGCAGAATGCGTCGGATATTTCGTCATAGATGGCAACAAAAACGTTGTATTTCCATCAAATATATCGCATTAGTTATATCATCTCATCAACGGAATATTCCTGCATCGTCATTGAACAATGTTGAGAATCGCAAAAATTTCGGAGAATTATCTTCAATGCAGAATACAGCCCTTAGTGGAATTATATATATATACATACATATATATATATATATATATATATATATATATATATATATATATGTATATATATATAAAGTCTCATTTGCCATCTTCTAGGTGATGTCTAGAGTTTCGATCTCCGAACTCGACTGACCATATTGGACCAAAAATAGAAAACAATTTTTTTGTAGGCTGTGTTTTCATCCATGGTTTTGACTATCTGTTTTACGATTGGAATGTGCAAAAAAACTTGAAAATTTTGAAAACCTACCTGCTGATGTAACCTGAAACCAGACCATGGAATCAGTCCAATATAGGCAACTGGTATCTCAATTTGGACCGTATGATTCCTAAATTGGACCTTACAAGAAATACATGGAATAATCGTTTAACAAATGTAATACTGGCTTGTTGACGTTTTGTTTGACCGTGTTTCTGTGGAATTGGTAGTTTCATCTTCACGTCACAATCATCAACTACAGAAATATCAGGTACAGCCGGAAAGAAAAATGCCGTGTGAATTTTACTAGACTTTCGCAAAAAAGAAACTTCAATTGCACCTTTTGATGATTTTTCCTGCACAATTTTTCCAGCATAGTAAACATCATTCTTTTTCTCGTCTTGCAAACACACGATGACGTAGTCATCAACTTCCAATTCATTCAAAATCCTTGAAATCATAGGTTTCAATCAAATCATCTTCGAAACCTTCACCACCAGACGATGATCCACTTGCTTCAAATTCCTCAGATGTGTCATCGCTCTCCGATTTTTTTTATTTTTCTGGGGTCTTTTCATACTGTTATCTAAAAACACTTTCCGTTTAAATTTCTCTGCCGCCTCTTCTTCTATTTCCTGTTGTTTCACTTCCGCTTCTCTTTTATTGTTTTCCAATTTGGATTTTTTCTTTGGCTTCTCCTGGTTACTGTTATCAGCAAACACATTTGTTTTCAATTTTGCCTGTGCCCTCACATGTGTTTTATTCTTCTGCAGCTCCAACTTTTCTTTGTGAGGGGTACTTGTTAGAATTTCGGCATCTTTTTGTTTTCTATGCTTCGAGGTACCAGCAATTGCCTGCGGCAGTGGAGAAACAATGTTCAACGACTCTGTGAAACTTTCGGCTGGTGTAAGTAGAACATCATCACATGTTGGAGTTGGTGCAGAATTCCCCTCAGATTCATCTTCAAGCGCTTCTGAACCAGCAAAATGGTGATCTTTGAATACATTCCGATTGACAGGCCAGATGCCAGAAGCTTTGAAGGCATTTTCAGCAATGCCGACGGTTGCTGCTCTACCGTAAGCTTCTGCAAGTAATGCAACTACGTCGTATTGAGTTATTTGTTTTCCTACATGTTGCCTCAGATATGTTTCTTGTGCCTGGACATAGTAAATTCCGAGAGGCCGGAAAAAGGCAACATCAAGTGGTTGCATACGGTGTGTTGTATGGCTAGGCAATTGCAACATAATAATGCCATTATCCCTTGCAAATAACAATGCTTCCAAATTTTGGCTATGGGTGGAATGGCCATCCAGTAAAATAACTGGATTTTCTTTCGAACATATCACATTTTTTTTGAAATGGCGAAGCCATTGTGCAAATAGTTCACTAGTGATGTAACCCGAATCAGAAATAGCCACTTCGCTTCCTATTGGGGCATCCTTCGTCAATTCTGGAGCTAATCGTTTCCACTTGAAAATAAAAGTAGGTGGGATAAACGAGCCTAAAGCGCTTACACAACATACAATAGTGGTACAATAGTGGTATTCACTCCCCGCTCACCTCTGCTTGCTGCTCCAATCTGATGTTTGCCTTTCAGGCCAACTATCTTTTGTGTTTTTTTCTGGACAGTGGTGGAGCCACTTTCGTCTACATTATAAATTTTTGTGCCAGTGATTCTGTGCTTATCTACTAGTTCCTCTAACAGGTTGAAAAATGCGTCCACCCTCTCTTTACTGAAATCTCTGATTCTGGCAAGAGATGTCGCTTCTGGCTGTCTCAGTGATAATTTGGAATTGCTTTTCATAAACTTATTGAACCATTTTTTTCCTGCTAATCCATTTTCAACATTGAAACAATGTGGAATTCCGTACATTTTTGCAACATCAAAGGCGAGTTTCCTAACATTTTTTATAGTAAGACCGAAAAATCTTTCTTCAAATTGAAGTATATGTGCTACTAACTCTTTTTCCATCTCTTGGGTGAATACAGGTCGCCGCCCGGAACGTTTAGTGACTATGGGGCCTTCTTCTTGGATCTTGAGATATCGTTTCAGTGTGGTTTGTGGTACACCATATCTTTGAGCGGCTTTGTTCACTCCAATATTTTCTTGGCGAACTGCATTGACAGCTAAAACCAAATCTTCTTCAGACCACTCACTGTATTTGCGTCTATTTGACATACTGATATCTGAAAAAAGACCTGCCTTGACATACGTACGGAAATGATAAGGAAAAATAATTAAATTGCAATCGTCTCTCAAATTGGACCGGTCCAACATCGGAATTTTTAATAGCTCTTTCAAAGGATGCGCTAAGGGTTGTATTTCAAAATGTACCTTTGTCGTAACGTTTCATCAAAAACGTAATTTGAACTATACATATAAGAATTGGGTCATAACGAGTGTCGCCCAGAATTCTGATCCAATTCTGTTAGAGGTATTATTACTCAATATCAAGAAGTCGACGATATACTATCATTTTTATAGTCAATAAAATAGAGACTTCTTGAACAGGCGTAAAAATTTTATATTCTATATAAATATAGTTATTGGGTCTGAAAATCCTGGAATATTTTGTTGGATAGCTATAAACAGAGCATCAAATGTGTAATATACCGAAAAAGCAATTATTGAAGTAACATAATTCATAACATTCTCCCCTTTTCACTGAATATTGCATGTAGCCTATAGTCTCATCGTATATATTTCCCGCCATTACTGATGGGCAGCGTGGTCATACGCAGACCTGTCAATCAAGAGATGTAGCAGAATCATTTCTCAATTAGAGAAAAATCTCGACAGTATTATATGTGACGCATTGGTGAAAACTAAGAACCTTCCGATTATGAGTTAGAAACCCGACTACTGTGGTAACTCCGTTGAAATTCATACGTAAAAACTAGAGACATCTGATCTTATAATATCAGATACGATTACCTACTGAGTACTTTCAGATATAGACCGAATGAATTATCAATTAATTCCATAAATCCAATATCATTGAATGAACTAAAATATTGTTCTAAAATTGTTCGTTCCGTTAACCAGCTGACGAACGTCAACCCACAGAAGTCGAAACTTGTGCGAGGGATAGATTAACGAGGCCTTGCGTTTTAACTTGTGATTACCCAGCACGGTGGGCTGGCAGAGATTCAAACCCCGGTCTTCCGCTTGAAAGAAGGACGTGCTAACCTCTACACTACCGAGACTACGAAACTGCCAGGAAGAATCCTATTGACTTCTGAAAATACTCAAAATTTTTGTATTATTTTTTACCACTATAAGCTTCACACAACAGATGTGCGTGTTTCGATATTTATGCTTTTCATGTCCTAGATAAAAAATAAATCCTATCGTCTGCGTGCATCTACTGTTTTATTGATCCGAGTTGTGTCCAGTTAATAACTCGATTGATCGACACCTGTAGTAAATAACAGACAATATACAAAATCTGATAATTGCAGACTTCAGTGTTGCTTCTACAACGAATAACAAGTTCAAAACTCATATTGAAAACGGAGAACACAAAAGTTTAGTGTCATATGGTTGAGGAGTTTATGAATTGTTGTGTGGATAATGCCCTTTGTTTAATATAGGTCAAACTAGAAACATATTAACAAGCATAATTAAACAGGAATAGTATCCAGAAGGAAAAAACAATCTCCAGGTACGCAACACATCGTATTACAAACGGGCATGAGTCACATCATGAATTGGAAATGATTCACTCACAAGATAAAGGATTGTATACTATTTGTGCTCATTCTTATTTCTTGAGAATATTTCTGCAGTCAAACTGCACTTATTTCTCATCCTTTCTTTCTATATTCAGAATGATAACCACCTCGTATTAAATATTTACAATAATGTGCGGTAGGTATGTCAAAAAAAAGCACTCAGACTTCTGTATGAGGTAACTACTGATAAAATATCTGGATTCTCCGTTTATATTTTATACAGGTAGTAATCGTCGAAAAAGCTTCTTTCAGATATTACCTCTACATGACCAGAATATTTACCATTTGAAGCCATGAAATTTTAAGGTGGCAGTAAGGGATGCCCAATAAGAAAAGCAAGTGATAATTCAACATGGTGTCTATATCCAAAGTACGTACTAATAATTTTTCATATACCTAGTGAAAATGACATACTAAAATGAACTTTATCAATTAATCGCTTGATGAAATGAATTTTGCAACAAGAACAATATATCAATGTATCAAAAAAAGTATCTCATGCGAATGGAAAAAAGAAACGTGAATGAAAAAAAGTTGAGGCTTTCGCGGCCGAGGTTTTTAGTATCACCACTTTTCTTCGTTCTTTGGAATTTCTTCCTGACGTTTCGCTAGCGCGAGTGGCTAGCTAGCTTCTTCAGAGGCTCGCTCCTCTTGAGTCATCGGAATAATAGTCAAGATGAGAGAGCCTCTGAAGAAGCTGGCCACTCGTGCTAGCAAAACATCAGGAAGAAATCCCCAAAAACGACGGCCTTTAAACCCGAAGAGAAGTAGTGATACTTGAAACGTGGATAATTAGAAGTACCTTTGCATTTCGAATAAGTTATTGTTATAAAAAATCCCAATGGCAACGATAATAAAGCGTCAGATTGGGAAGCAGAAGATCACTGTTTCAAATCCTACGCATGTATTTTTTTCAAGATTTTTATCTGAACTTTTAGATTTGCATTGAATTGCGATAATTGAGAAAAAACATTTTTCAAACGAAATTCATTCCCAAAAATGAAACAATGGTTCATTTCTACGAAGAGAAACGTTTGAACTACTTTTTTACTGGTACTTTGAAAACAAAATCTATTATCGATTCAATGAGTTCTCACCGAAATGTTGGTATGTATGCCTCACTACACATTAACAGTACATGTACATAAAAATTAAAAATCACTCGAAAAATCATTCAGTTCTATTCGCAGTCAAAATGGTGTTTCTCATCTCAGATTATGACATCGCACAATGTGACTAGGGATCCTTTTCCCTGTTATGTACAGAGATGATAGTCAATTGGATGTCTGTTGTTTTGAAACTCCAAAGTTTTTATTTAATTCGAAAAACAAGGAGTTGAATTTAACTGATTACAGCTCATCCAATCCATCTTGGCACAGAACTAATGACGAAAATGCCCAGAAATTTCTGTGAAGGATAGTAAGATGAAATACACCTTTTATATGTGTTTATCGATAAATTTTTATTTTCCACGAAAACTTTTTCATTTGGCAAAAGTATGAAAACAAATTCGGCTCGTCTGAATGCTTTTGCTTCAAAATGAAGAAGTTTGAGTGTTTTCAAAATGAAAATTTATCTCATTGAATTTAAAGAGAGTCTTATTTGGAGAGATTATCTATTGAACAAATCAAAGGAAGAACAATTCAATTCATTGGTATTTCATTTACGTGAGGACGAAGGAATATTAAAAAATATTCAATTATTCAATATCAAACAACGATGTAGGCCTTCTATGATCCAGAAGAGATATGATGCTTACGCGGTGCATAAGATATAGATATCTAGAAATCATGATAGTTTGAAGCAAACCTCACTAATGCTTTCTGACCAAGAGATGGCGCTACACCTTTCAATGTAGAAGGTTGATAATTGAAAATTTCTTATGAATTGAAAATCGCGCCAGAAGGAACATACAATTATTCTGTATGTCGTTTTATCAAGATCTTCATGAAACGGTTTCGCCTCAAACCACAAAAAACAAATTGAATTGAAAAAATTAATCGTACGCCATCTTCATTTGGGTTCAGGCAACCTCAAGTATTTAAATCGGTCCAATAGCGGCTACAATTCTGACGACGTAAGATGTAATTTGCAATATCCGTCATAAACTTGGTTATGTTCATGAGTTATTCACGTGTGTGAAATTTGAGTGTTTATTGAGTTGTGTCATTTATGTTATTATTATGCTGGAAAAGTGAAAAGTAAATGACTATCAATTATAAAGTTACTTTTCATTCATGATAATTTATATTTCAACCTCAAATATCAAGCCATTTCAATAGAATCGTTGCGGTAAACTTGTTTTGACAATTCAAAGGTAAACAACGTTTTATGAAGGACCAGGCAAGTTCTATCAGTATAAAAACGAATATAAGATAGAATAACCGGCTATTTTTGTTTGAAATGCCAAAAACGTCACCTTTTGACAAGTGAAAAAATAATCACTGTGAAATCCATGGTCACTCTCTGGGCGTAAGATCGGAATTTGATAATTGAGTTGAATAAGCAAAAAATGAGATCTATTCATATAACGGCATTTCAACGTAATTTTCAATAACATATCTTCTTTAAAATCGAAATTTCAAATCCTGGTGGTGTGAAGGAAAGACCATTAATTTCACCGAAAAGTGTCCAAGTAGCGACGTAATTAGTCAAATTTGATACGTAACTTGCTTTCATGACTTTAATGCACCAAGAATAACCCCTTCAGCAAATGTTGTTGAGAAGATCAGCAGATGAAAATTTCACATTCCTGATAACTATTTAGGCTATCGAATTGATTGAATACTGATCCATTTTATAAATGATTTTTGACTCTCAATAATTGTTCATTTCCGGTTGAAATCTTCACGTTGCCATATGAACCTAATATTACACGAAATAACGTCTGAGCAGAAACCGTTTGGAAATATTTGTAGTAAATAACCACTCAAATATTTGACATTGTAAGTTCCAGTCTGAAGTAAATTCACCGCATGTATTTATTGGTCGTGCAGTCCTTGCGAAAAGATTCACTTTGATTCCCAAGGGAAATGCAGTTGAGTATGTTGGCGTATGCAAGAAAAGCCTTCACAGAGAGAAATATCAAACACGAAAGATTTCCACTCGGATACCCTGAAGGTGAAAGTACTTACTCTACAGCCAGTAGCTAATGGAAACTTTGGTGAATTACCCGGAGAAGTTACACAACACGAATCTCGAGGACAGGTTGTGAGACATCATGTATTCAGAATCTAATAAAAAAACACAATGAGTAGAGTTCTGCTTATGTATTCTCAGGAGGAAGCTATAAATTTCGACGCCCTGGCAATTCTGTGAAAAGAGCTGAGTTATAGCGCGTTGAAAATGTTGAAAACATGCAGTTTTTACAACACAGATGATACGGGGGTTTGCTGAAACTGAATATGGAAACTTACTGAAATTGCAATATTAATCCTCGCCGGGCCACCGTGCTGGGTAATCGCACGTTAAAAGGTAAGGCCTCGTTGATCCATTGCTCGCACAAGTTTCGACTTCTGAGGGTTGACGTTCGTTAGCTGGTTAACGAAAACGAACAATTTAGAACATTTTTTCAGAACAATGACCGATTATTGGATTTACTCTTCGGTCACGGTATACATTTTTTTGGCGAGACTATGTGATGGGAAATTGTAGGTTGCCTGGATACGACTCATGGAAGAAGAGGTCTGCTGATCGAATAGACGAACCGACCACGTTTTTTTTGGGTTCTTTTACGGTTGAATTCGCAAATGCACTGCCAGAAATCAAGTCAGACGCTCTCCCTGCACGAAGATCTGCACTGATGAAAATTTTTGAAGAGGGAAACTGTAAAATATATAGTGTCATCGGTTAACCACCTCTGCCACTGCCAAACATTTGCTTGGAGAGTGCTGAGCCCTGTTCTGCAAAAGGCTCAAGCTCCTGAAAGTGATAACATTATTACATCCGACATAAACGAACAAGCTTTTAGATATACTCCATCAGAATTCCAGCACCCATGACTTCGAACATATCTTATAGTTGGCAGTAATGAGAGGTTTAATTCTTAAACGACCCCCTACAATTACAATATACGATCTAGATATATTAGAATGATTCATGGAAAGGGGACAAAAAAATGGCACACTATCCGAAACTGAAATAGCTTACTCGAGAAAATTCACATTATTCATCTATGATTTATTTGTCGATGATGTAGCAGTTGAAGCGAAAAGTAGAATAGAATAGAATAGAATAGAATAGAATAGAATAGAATAGAATAGAATAGAATAGAATAGAATAGAATAGAATAGAATAGAATAGAATAGAATAGAATAGAATAGAATAGAATAGAATAGAATAGAATAGAATAGAATAGAATAGAATAGAATAGAATAGAATAGAATAGAATAGAATAGAATAGAATAGAATAGAATAGAATAGAATAGAATATGTCTATTGACTACATCATAATAAAAATTATTTGTAGCAAGTCAACAAGCTGCAGACATAGGATTTAAAAATAATCGTAAAAAACAAATAATGGCAAGTATACAACATCAAAAAGACAAACATATATACAAATATTAAAAACATTGAGAATTCGGACCAATCGGTGAGCAAGTCCAAACAAACATGCATTATAGAAGTTTTATGCTTTCGATGTACTCATCAACCGAATAAAAACAATTATTCACGAGATACGATTTCATTGTTTTTTTGAATTCGTACATATTCATGCACTTGAAATTATTTGGTAGATCATTATACAGTGTCAGATTCAGTGAATTCTTTTGAGACATCGTTAATCGATAACGAGTTGTTCTGATTTTATCTGCTTGCCGGGTGTTATAATCATGTACATTTGATTGCCATTCGAGAGTTGCAGAGTTTTTATGAATTTCTGTTATAACACTAAAAATATATAGCGAAGGTAGAGACAAAATTCCCAAACGAATGAACAAGGGGCGACAGTGTTCTCTGAAGCCAGTACTTGCAACAATTCTGATAGCCTTTTTTTGTTGACGAAATATATCCAAGGCGCCCGAAGAATTTCCCCAGAGTATGATTCCATAACTTATAAGTGAATGAAACAAGGAGAAATATGTTACTCTCAGAGTATCAGTGCTAGTCAATTTTTGTAACTGTCGAAGTATGAATAATATGCTAGATAATATTCGTTTCAACTGTGAAGTATGACTCTTCCAGTTCAGTCTATTGTCTAGTGACAGTCCCAGCAATTTTACATTATCTTCCCTCAGCCAAGAAAAATTTGATGAAACGAATAGTTTTTGAGTTTTTTCACTGTTCAATTTGAGATTATTTCTAACAAACCAACCTGCAGCTCTATCTTCCAGTTCATCAGATAAAACTTTTAGCACGTTCAAATCTTTATGGGAACAAACAAGAGTGGTATCGTCAGCAAACAAAAAATATTTTTGAGGTGATATAATATTACAAAGATCATTGACATAAATTACCTATAAGAAGTAATGGCCCCAACACTGAACCCTGAGGGACGCCATATTTTATTATTTTAAAATCAGATTGTTTATTATTGAACATAACAGCTTGATAGCGATCGTTGAGATATGATTCAATTAAGGAGAGGGCAACCCCTCTAATTCCGTAATAGTTCAATTTTTCCAACAGAATGTCGTGAGAAATACAGTCGAAGGCCTTGGACAAATCGCATAAAGTAACAGCAATATGCTCTCCTCTTTCAAGACCCTCGACCAGACAGCTCACCAAACTCAAAACAGCCTGGGTTGTAGAGCGATTCGAACGGAAACCAAACTGAAATGCATTGAAGTACTGATTTATTTCAAAGTAGGACGATAATCTATTTTTTAGTAATATTTCTACAATTTTTGAAAACATACAAATAATCGATATAGGTCGATAATTGTCAGTCGATGAGGAATCACCTGTTTTAAATAGAGGAATTACTTTCGAGTATTTGAAAATGTTCGGAAACACACCAGTCGTGAAAATCAAATTAGTCATTTTGGTTAATTGTTCTAATATTATATCATAAGTTTCTTTGATAACTTCACCCGATATATCGAAAACGTCAAAACACCTAGATTTTTTTTAAGTTTTTATAACTTTTTCTACCTCAAAAGTAGTCACAGGAGACAAGAAGAAAGAATTTCTAGGAGCAGGAAAGTTTCTGAAATTTTGAAAGGAGTCAATAGGTAACTTGGGGAGCGATTTTATTATATTTTCTGCAATACTGATGAAAAATTCGTTGAAATCTTCAGCAGATATACTCATATCTATTGGATTCGACATATTACTATTACGTTCGTGATTAATTATTTGCCAACATGCTTTTGACTTGTTATTCGATGTGTGAATCATTTTGTCATAGGCCAATCTTTTCTCATACTTTACTTGAGTGATATAATGTTTTTTCAGGGTTTTATAAGCTGCGATATCTGTGGAATCTCCACTAACATCTGCGATTAGTTTAACATTGGACAGTTGGTTTCTTAAGGATCTAAGATTGTCGTTATACCATACGACTGGAGGTTTTTTGGTGGATAATAGCCTTATAGGAAAAAATTCTGATACAAATTTTTGATATTTATCAATCAACAACGAGGCCAAATGATTCACATCACGAGAGTCTTGAAAATCTTGCCAATCGGTCGACGAAAGAGCTTCTCTAAATTTTTTCAAACCCCCTTTTGTAATAATTCTCCTATGTGTTGATTTAGGTTTGTTATTCATCTCAAATAATGTGATGAACTGACCTCTGGGGTCGGATAGACAGGGTTCCAACACTCCTGACTCAATATTATTTTCAGATAGGTCCGTCAAAATATTATCTATGCAACTTGAAGTTTGACATGTTACTCTTGTAAAGTCATGGATGGTAGCTTTCAAACCAAATGAATTCATGATGCACTGCAAATTATTCATAGCAACTGTTTCTTTTCGGAAATCGATATTGAAATCTCCGAGATTTATAACGTTTCTGCCACACTTGTTCGAGATATGATTCAATAATTCCTCAAAATGAGTAAGAAATAAATCAGTACTTCCCGAGCAAGGCCGATATAATGATATAATTATTGTCTTAATATGCTCCAATTCAATTCCACGAAATTCGGATTGTATTTCCTCTTTGAAAGCATTCAAATCGATAACTTTAAAATTCAAATGTGCCTTTACATACACAGCAACACCGCCATGTTGATTGTGGGTTCTACAGAAGTGTGTGGACAAACTATAACCCGTAAGTAAGTAGTAAACTGACAGTATAACTAATTGCCGGTTCGTTCCTAGACCACTATAGTGGCAATTGTTTCAGATACTTCATTTGGGAAATTATGGGATACATTTCTGATATCTTTCTCCTCTTACTTCAGGTAGATATTCATTATTGAAAATGCAAAAGTAATGGAGGATATATACTACAAGCTACGTAGTATATACATAACGTGACCATTTGTTTCTTCTGGATTTTTTGGGTTCTTAATCTACCACAATATGGAAGAATAAGAATCAATATTGGAGTCTATAGAAGTGAAGAAGGACATATTTTCAATTTACCCCGTTGCTGAGATAATTCAAAAATAGTTCAACACGTTCAAGAAGTCAGCAACTATTTGTGAAAGATTAGTTCTTGTATTTTCTTGTTGGTCTAATTTGAGATATATGAAATGTTGCTGAAAAATTGAATGTGTTTCATTCAGAAGGAAATATCTTTGAAATACCGCAGCAAGTTATCGGGGTAGATTGAAAACCTGCCCTTCTACACTTGTATGGACTCCAATATTGATTCTTATTTTTTAGATTCTGGTGATGACATTCAAAGAGTGACCATTCAGTTTTTTGCCAAAGCGGGACATCTGTGCAGTTAATTGATAATTTTTTTAGAGTTTTTCAATAAAGAAGATAAGATAACACAAAATAATCAAAGCAATAAACACAAAATATTTGAGTAGACACGACTTACTAAGCCCTGCCTTGACTTCTTAAGACGTATTTTTGCATTAA
The DNA here is from genome assembly GCA_032362365.1 of Zygogramma bicolorata. Classification (NCBI taxonomy): domain Eukaryota; kingdom Metazoa; phylum Arthropoda; class Insecta; order Coleoptera; family Chrysomelidae; genus Zygogramma; species Zygogramma bicolorata. The sequence goes on along the minus strand of JAVJAQ010004414.1, from coordinate 760,604 downwards.
TTGTACGTTGAACAAATTTGTTTTGAAGTTTCGGGTCTTGTTTTTAGATAAGTTTGGAACTCAGTACATGATTTATTTATATTCATCTGCGTAATCGGAACATTTATTATCACTGCGACCCTTAATGGTGTTTTATCACCATATTTTGTTCATTTGAGAAAAACTGTTCCGTCTGGCTGCCTCCGAAACCTCATCTTCCACGCCTTAGTATGGTGAAAAATAGCCAATCAAAACTGGAAATGATTGAACAATGATTTGAAGCGTCCGTTGAATGCTCTTTTGAATATTCGGTTGCCATAGTTGATAGCACATTAACAACAATAGCATGACACTTTGTACGTCCACATCTGGATTCTTGCTCACAACATCCTTGAATAAAAAGAGAACTAAGTGGGCAAATCGGTTCTCTTGAAAAAGTCAGCAGCTTGATCGGCAAACGTGTGTTTTTCTGATTTTAAATATTTTTCTATATCACTGGTACCACCATGTCTTACAATTTTCACAAGTTACGTCTTCGGTATCATCATCCCTTTGTTTCAAAAATGGATACTTCCGATGCAAACTGATACTGCCTTTAGGCATTATTATTGTTACAAATTATTGAGTTGCGTTACACGATCCTAGTTTCGTCAGACTTGAACTGAAACAAAACTAGACCTAGTGATACTGACTGAGTACTGAGTCGAGAACATTATTACTTATATTGTCAGAATTGTTTTGCAGTTATACCACACTAATAAATCAAAATTATTCTCGAATAGTATCTGCTAATGGTGCTAAGACTGCTAAGGTTCCTCTCGATAAGCTTGATATAAAATTTTACAAAAGCTGCCTTTCTGTGCTGGGTGCCATGCCATGCCACGCATTTAGAAGCGAAAAATACATTTTGAATTATCAGCTTGCAAAAGCGGGACTATGGCGGCCTCGCTGGGGACAGCGGAACAGACTGTCTGAAAACGGGTAAATTTCTAATCAACCCCAAAATGTTGCTGCTTTATTCAGAAACGTGTTTCTGAATGGAACACGTCCTGTCAATTAGCAACTTTTCGTATAACACACATTTACCTATCACAGAAATACAAGAACTAATAACTAATGTATAGATTGAAATGTTTCGGAAACCGATCCGATTCCGTTTAACGGAATATATTATTAAAACCACAGTATCAATAAAATACTCAGTTTAGTCTGTACCTTAAACTGAACTGAAATAATGTGAGAGAGAGAAGGTATTCGTAAATGAATTATCGTAGGGAATTTACTTCATACTGTTCAAATAATTACTTCCATATGGCAACATAATAATGATTGTTCACATTTCTATCAAAACATGTTAGGATTATTAGTTCAAGCAAATGGAATTCATTTCGTGAAGGAAAGAAAAAACTATGATCAGAAGAGGGAAATGCTGTAATTAATATCGAAAGGTGAACTATCAAATGAGCTCAAGTAAAAGGAAATGAACTACCTTCTGATCGAAGCTCTCAAATAATATCTTGAATGCGATGTCTGGCGCATTAGCGAAAGTTCATTTACCTTCGTGAAAATTTCAAACTATCAGATAAGTGTTAATTCAACATTCTAATTTTTCATCATCACAATCAGGAAATCCAGATGCATTGAATTCTATCAGACCAGGAGCTCATGAGGAAATGATTCAATTCTCCGCCATCTCAAAAAAATTAATAGTTTGAGCTGATTTGAAAATAACGTCAGGTCGATCAGCGAGATGAAACTGATTTGTTGGAAAGTTTCCAATATATTATGGATAAAAAAGCGATTCTTATAACTGTAGAGCATTACAAACTTGTTAACGAAGTGTGTAGTAATAGCTATTTGTATGACAAAAGAACAAAGTGCTACTTTTTTCCAGAGGATGAAATATACTGCCCGATGTGCTGGAATTCACTAAATTGGGAAAACCTACAGAATAAAAACATAAAAAAGGTCATGACGCCGCACTCGAACCAATTGCTTCATTTCCCATTGTACCATCATGAACAATTTCTGATAATCAACACTTTACTCTATGATTGTGTGCAGAAACTATTTGACGTTTAACTTTCATTTTTTCAATTCACTTCTTGGAAATATCTCACCTTTACTGATTTTTACCATTTTGCAAAATACAAGGTCTTCTATAAACGAACGGTAAAATGTATACTCATATAATAGAATATAGTTTAGGTCGTCAATGCCGTATAAGTTATTTCATTGGTGACGTATCAAATGTCTAAAACAAGCTTTGTTGCTATGGATTTGCCAATCAGCTTCCTTGTTCCTTGACGATTAAGCCAAGCCCTATAAGTGAATCTCTAGTGAGTTGGAGCGGTGCAATTGGCCTTGACAAGTTTAATCTCAGCAAGGATTGGAGAAGTTAATATGTAGATGTATGCGTATGTATGTTATATTTGAATTGACTTTATATGAGATAAAACTCTTGTGGTAATAAAGTATTTTTGATTTGATTTTATACCGTTCGACAAAAACGTTGTTTTTTAATTGGACAGTGGCAGATTTTTTGAACCAATCCTCTGAAAGGAGAAATACTTGAAGCTGAAATATCATAAAGTAAACTTTGTGCCTGCACAGTCCGTAAAATGAACTTCATGCCCCTACGGACATGAAGTACACTGTTAAGTTGCTGGTAAATGAGCAATAAAAACACAATAATGAACAAGTATGACATGAAACACATTAGCTACCACTATTACTGGAATCATACAAGGAATCGTCATTAGCTGCCGGTCTATATTTTTAATGCAATGCTTGATACATGAACATTATTTGAGAACAACATAACGATGTCACAATCAACAAACTTTGAAAAAAGTGACAATCTTGCGACTTCTTGAATTCCGGCAATTTTTGAAAGATTTCTTAATTTTCGAAACTTTTATTAAAAAAAAAAAACTTATCGATATTCAAAATAGTGGAATAGTCAGTGGAGCTTGTTCTGTGGTCTTTGTATCAATCACTATCGCAGTTCGCCACAGCTTTACTTTCTCCTATCCTTTTCGGACTGTGTACATCGAATTATTCAGCGTAAATTGCCAATATTTCCACGGTATTTATTTCCTGTGCTCTCAATCGTGTTGGTTAAACCATCGTTTGCCAGCCATCAAAGAGTTTCCCAACAACTCGTTCAACTGGTCATAATTTCCAATGCATCGATTAACTTTTACACTCCTAGAGTAGACCCCGGTCCATTGCCTCTTTCCATTCGGAAAATCAGCAGAGGAATGGGTGGGTGAGAATAAATGAGCAGAACGTAAAAGGATCAATCATGAGCGATCTGACCTAATTTTATGATTGGAAAAATACCGATATCGGTAAAACGGAATAAGGTGCGAAATGAATTCGAACTGAACTCATTTGATTTTGTTTTTCCACGAGGTATTACTAAGCAAGGAATTAATTTTCATATTCAACGCGTTTTGAATCTAATTGATTCAATTTTGCTGATCGACGTAACTTGGCTGGAGAAACTATAATTCCATTTACGTCAATTTGAGAACAATCAATTTTACAATTAGGACTGTGTCTAGCAGTACCGTTTTTTACTGGCACTTTCCATGCAGTTTGTCCAGAATAACAGAATATCTAGCAACTTTTGAAAAAAAAACATATTTTATAGTTTTCGGCATTGTAGCCAGAAAACGAAAATATTTGAAATATTTCGGAACAATATTCAAATTGAAATAAATATTATTATTATTATTATTATCATCGATTCAGTAACAATGAGCCTACAACAGCAACTAAGCCTCTGATGTCACAGAGCTGACTTCACTGACATTTCCCTTTTCGTTCTCTACGACATATTGTCATGTTCCATTCCATACAAAATATTGATAAATCAAAATAATTGAACAATGAAAGCTTCAGAGGTTCACAGATGTTGTTCAATTGACATGATGACATAAATGTCCATAATGTAAAGTAATTTTTTTTATAATAGGAATATTTCAGAGCATTTGCTATACCAGATTTCGATATATGAGGTAGTAGCGAACCTCTCTTACTTTTGCACTGTTATTGAAATTAAATGGCATCTATGAGAAGTAAATCCGTTAAAAAAATCATAGCTAGCAAACTACATTGAATCAGATAAAATATACTTTTTTCGTGAATCAGCTCTCGAACGTCAACCATCAGAAAGTTGGAACTTATGCGATATGAGGATCAATGTGGTCATAACTTTCAACGGACGAAAATATAGAGTGGAAGTATGTACTAGTAAAACCGGTCCCCCATCCAGATCCTAGCCAGCTTGACGTCGGATGAGTAACGATGCTCGACTCAAGCCACTAGTCACCTCCCCCGATCGACAAAATTAACAATTGGAATGAATAAACCAAACCCCTTTATGTCAGGAATCGTAATTTTCTTTCATATATCATAACAAAAGCGGTACGGAAATTTTAACAGGTAATATCCTGTAGAAACATTGTCGGCAAATACTGCGATACTTTGTTCTTAGTTTGCTTATCTCACCTCTTACCTCAAGTGCTGCCAACGATGAAGAACACAAAGGCAACAAAAGCTCTTTCGGAATACCCCACTCGCATTCTGCTATATATTTCAGTTTTCAGGCAGCTGTATCGGAGTGATAAAAGACGGAGAACATAATGGAAGTGTGTTGGAGCGAATCTCATGTGAAAGTGGAATATTTCGAGGTAAAGATACAGGGAGGTAATAATGAATTTCGAAAATAATTACGAATTTGTAGTGGGTGGATTCGAACTGAACTAGGCATACACAATAACAACAATTATAACGTACCAAGGCGGAGGGTATTTCAATATTTTTCCATTTTTCTCTGGGGATAACTGTATACGGAGACCGTGATGAACAATTTATCGAATGAAATATCAAGTTTTATAAGGATTTTCATCAAGTATCGGCCAAAAAAAAACATGACTGAATGAAATTTGATCGTTTTTCAGACAATCAGTTCCGTCGTTTAACTTGTTCTTGCATTTTTTTTATATGCAGATTCATACGAAAAGGAAGCCCTGTAAAGTTCGAAGAACACCGCGTGAATCAAGGGACAGGAGATAAGAATGACCAAATATCGAATATAAATGAAATATAGCAAAATATAATTGTCATTGACGAAGTCATTCTCAGGAATATAGTAGAACAAATCGGTTGACAGAAAAAATCTCTACAATCATAGTTGAAATCGCATATATACACTAACACACCATTTAAATTATTGAAACTCACATAAAATCATTTGAAAAGAGGATACGTTTTATAAGACTAGAATAATAAAATTTATTAAAACGAGCGTAAAATAACGTTGGTCAAAACAATGAAAAATCATTGTAGACCAACGAAAAATATATATTTTCAGCAGTTACATTTCTAGAAAAGAATCCTGTTGATATTCCTCAAAAGTATACTAGGCTCCCCCAACCAAGATCTTTTTCACGTCTCTTGAACTTGAATTTGGCCCACTTTGAGTCTGTCTCAATGCGAGAGGAAGGTGGTTGCATATTCTTTACTCTAAAATATCATTGAGTTCCAGACTGAAGAGAAAGAGAGAATCAGAAGCGAGTTGATGAGATAATTAATTTTTTAAGGCAGAACTTTATAATTGCACCTCTGTATTTTTATTGCACGAGACATACCGTTTCTAAGATATAGATGCACCACAGAGTCAGTCATCGACCTCTTTTGCAGAGGGAAAACCATATCAAACAGATATTGGGAGCAAGATCCACAAAAACAGATATCATATCGTAAATGTATCTCGATGGGAAACAGTTTTTGCAATAGTTGTAAAATTCACTTGCGACCTCTGTACTGGCAGTAAAGCAATAGGTCTGAAAATGAAAGGCGATATTTCTTCTATTCTCATTTTTTTATTTTAATGTATTTTTACTCATTCACTTCATTTTTCCAGTTTTTTTTCATTCCTCAACAGTTTCTGATTCAATTTTGGATCACCAGTTCATTTCAATTATGTTATTCGACTTCACTGCTACCATTGTAGTTTTGTAACAGTGTTTCGATAAAATTCGGCATACTAAAATGTTTCGTTCTCCGGCTGAATTAAGCTACTTGCACACACACCGATCTTGGACGGCCGATTTTATACCGGTCGTCCAAATTCCAATAGTGAACCACATGTGGGAACGGGACCTGGCACACACGCCGACCGCTGATCGGTGCCAGTAAAATATCGGTTAGCAGCCGTCCACTGCCACTGCATGGCCGGTATTACCAGGAAGTAGTGGCGTACGTAACTAAATACACGCTTGCACACCCACCGATTGTTTACCGACCATTATACATTATTTTTCAATAACCTCGTGTCACCACAACACAGCAACTGATTGTTTGACCGGTAAAAATCCGGTGAGTCTGCAAGCACCCGCTATCGATAAAATATCGGCCGATTTTATACCGGCCGTCCAAAATCGGTGTGTGTGCAAGTAGCCTTACGCGATTTCAGTTGTCGACTGGATCAGTGGAATTCGTGGAAAAAAGGATTCATGATAAAACTTTATCGTTCGGTCGGTGGGTCAGTACTAGCCGAGATATCAGAAAGACTGGGTGAATGGTATTTATGTATTTACTACTCTATACCACGCTTTAGTTGGAAGTCATTTACGCTATGTAATTTTGTCCTGGGGTGAGAAGCACTGAGGACTAATTCGAGTCCGTTGGAGGTGATTCAAAGTTTTTAAAATTGATTTGTTCAAAAACCAAAACTTTTTTTTCGGATTTTTCGTATTCCGATACGAAAGTCCTTGATATAAAGCAACTCTACTTTTGTTTTGTCTGCGTAAGGTATCATAAAACAAAAACAGTAGCCAGATGCCAACACATAATTATGATACTCGAAGGACGTATCTTTTTTCAGGCCCCAAACTGTTGATTTATATTTATATATATATATATATATATATATATATATATATATATATATATATATATATATATATATATATATATATATATTTAGAAACTGACAGAAGTTTTCAAACAACAGTTGCTAGCACCAAGTAGGAGCAGTAACATTCTTGAAAATGCCAACTGAGATGTTGGCGAAACGTCGAAAGTCAATACCGACAAATCAACGGATAAACTCCCAGAATACCAATTTCGCATACTCAACCATCCGTGAAAACCACTGTAACATATATATATATATATATATATATAAATAAATATATATATATATATATATATATATATATATATATATATATATATCATCACCTAGAAGATGGCGAATGAGACTGCCGAAACGTTGTGACAATTATCCAACAGACAAAACCACAGAACACGGAATGAAACCCGAAAAAACAATTCATCATATATATATATATATATGTGTTCGGATAGGTTTCCGCGGTCAGTTGTATGTTGTTGTTGAGTTCGGGTTGAACCGCGTCTGGAGTTTTGTTCTCGACGTTTCGGCTCCGATTTTGGAGCCATTTTCAAGAGTAAATGTGACTTCACGCTGAGGTCTCACTCTGCCTATTCCTCAGGTGTTGTCACAGGGGGCAAGGGTTTGTGACTTGACGCCGGGGCCTCAATCTGCCTACTCCCCAGGTCTCGTCACGAGTTCTTTCTAAGGTCTCAATCTGCCTACTTCTTAGATCGAACTGAGGTATCGAGGGATGTTGATGTTGGGTGGTATTTATAGCAGCGGGTGCTGCTAAAGCACCGTCGGATGTCTTGGTGGGGATTGGGCATCTGGAAATTAGGGGTTTCCACGCAGTTGGAAGTCTCTGACAGTCGTCACGTTTATTTAAGCAGGAAGGTCGCTTCTCGATTTCGATGGCCTCGCGAATTATACGAGCTTGTATTGTTTTTGCTGTGGCGATGGTCTTAGTGTTCTCGAAGTCTATGTTTTGTCCTGTCTCTTGATGATGTTTGGACAGAGCTGAAGATGGGTCTGATTTTCGGACAGCAAGTTGATGTTCGTATACTCTACTTGTCACACGTCTGTTGGTCTGGCCTACATATGTTCTATGGCAATCAGAACATGGTATTTTATATATACCCTGTGATTCGTTGACGATTTTGTCTTTGGGGGAGCGGAGGAATGTGGAGATTTTATTGTTGGCTGTAAATATCGTTTTTATGTCCTGTTTTTTGAGAATTCGGCTGATTTCGTCAGTAACTCCTTTAATGTAGGGAAGGAAAGCTTTGTGGAGAACGTCGTTGTCTGTTGGGTCTCTGGAAATGGAAGGAGAAGTTTGATGGCGGCGGATGGATCTGTCAATTTGATGGTCTGTGAGGTATCGGTTTGTGTGTGTTGGTTTCCTATAGATCGTGTGGGTGAAGGAGTCATTGGTTTTTGTGATGAGGACATCTAAGAATGGAAGGGAGTCATTGCTTTCGATTTCCATTGTGAACTTTATATTTGGATGTATGTCGTTGAGTTGATCCAGGAAATTATGGAGAGTTTCGGAGCCGTGAGGCCATATGACGAAAACGTCATCTACGTATCTGAACCAGCAAGAAGTTTTGTGGTCGAACGTGTCAATGGCTTTAGTTTCGAAGCCTTGCATGAAAAGATTCGCAAGGACTGGTGAGAGGGGAGAACCCATGGGAGCGCCTTTTACTTGTTTGTAAAAGGTACCTTGAAATAGGAAGTATGTACTGGACATACAGTGACTGATGAGGTTGAGGGTGCCTTTGGAAATTTGGTGTTTGGTTTCGAGAATGTTCAATGTATCGGATACAGGGATATTTTAATAAGGACACTACGTCGAAACTCACAAGGATGTCAGTCTGTTGTATATTGAGGTTTTTGAAGATTTCAATGAAGTGGAATGAATTCCGTACATATGACGAGGACTGTTCTGCAAGGTGTTGGAGAGTATTTGCAAGGTGTTTAGCAAGGTTTTGTGTTGGAGAACCGAAAGCACTGACAATGGGGCGAAGAGGAACATTGGGTTTGTGTATTTTTGGGAGACCATATATGCGGGGTGTGCGTAAGGATTTTTCCCGGGGGATGAGGGCTTTCTTGGTTTCGGTAGGGATATTGGAGTTGTTGATGGGAGTCCTGGTTTTCTTCTCAAGATAGGTCGTTGGGTCCATGTCGGTGGGTTGATATTCAGGTGAATCGAGTAGTTTACTCATTTTATCAACATAGTCAGACGTGTTGAGGATAACTGTGGCGTTGCCCTTGTCTGCTGGGAGGATGATTAGAAAGAACTCGTGACGAGACCTGGGGAGTAGGCAGATTGAGGCCCCGGCGTCAAGTCACAAACCCTTGCCCCCTGTGACAACACCTGAGGAGTAGGCAGATTGAGACCTCAGCGTGAAGTCACATTTACTCTTGAAAATGGCTCCAAAATCGGAGCCGAAACGTCGAGAACAAAATTCCAGACGCGGTTCAACCCGAACTCAACAACAACAGTTAATTTTTTTTTCAACGAGTTCTTGGATATGATTCGACGAGGAATATTGTCAGCTACACTTTTACATATTTGTTCACTTCACTTCAATTATTATCATAAATGGATTCACCTCTGTCATTTACCAGCGAACTGCTGGTTGCAATGGAATACACACTCTCATGAGAATGCATTACATTTTATATTGGACACGATGAAAGTGCGCCTTAAAAATATTTTATTCACTTCGACTCCGGCTTTTCGCATATACAGTTTATTATCTGCCTCTTACAGTTCTACAACTTAAGAAACGTTTATTCGTTCTCATTTCCAGAAGTTATTACCACAAAAGTCTTGAGTGCTCGAGGATATATCACTAGACGGTCGCAAAATTATTCGAAAAATTTTATCTTCATGGGAGTTCTTTCGCCGGAATATATGAAATTATGGAGTAAAAGACTAACTTCAAAGGAGGAAACTTTTGATTGTAATTCCTTGTGAACTAATTGCGACATCGCCTAGTCTAGTCAACGTCTAGTGAAATTCTTACGAATATAAACTGATTTTTAAATTGAAGATTAAATTCGTTCGGAAGGAATTATGACATAGCTTCCTTCTTCGCCAATTGAGTTTTTTGTGGATACAATAATTCCTCGCAGCATCATATCTTAAATATTCCGCCCAACTAAAATGGTTGAAGCTAATTGTTAAAAAAGAATTGGCTACATTTATGTGCATGAGATAGTTTTTATAATGAACTATATTTATTCTTAGACTTGTATCCTTATATTCGAAAGAGAATAACGATTCACGAAGTGAAAACTGGCTGAAAAAGAATTCGAATGTTTTTTTCTGCAGACCAGTGTTCCTACTCCCACTATTTCATCGATGGCGGCTGCTTTCGGAGTTTCAAATGAATTTGATTTCATGACTACATTCGATTGTCCAAGAACAAATTCAGCAAATTCTCGCACCAAATTTTTTTGTGAAATTGAATTAAAAACTAACATATTTAGGAAATTCATCATCCAACAGTTTGTGGATTGGCTCTGAATCTAGTTATATGCATGAATTGACAGGCAATTGTTATACCTACTTGGTGTCATTCGGTGTCTCGTCGAACATTGGAAATGTGTGACAACGAATGAATTTGTGCTACCACCACCACCAGAAATTATCACACAAGTATGGTGGTAGTTAAAAAAAGTACAGTATGCAACTCGAGGATAAGGCCAATTACGTACACTAGCGAATTACCGCACTCGGCTCATGCCTCACAATTTTCTGCGCGTGCTTAATGGGCTACTTATCCTCCTCGTTACGTAAAATACTATAACGTGCCCCTACGAACGTCAACACTCAGAAAATCGAAACTTGTGCGGGATCAGTATTAAACTGGCCACAGATTTCATCGTGTGATTCTAAGCACAGTTTTATGTGTGATTATTTTTATGGAAGAAACGAAATGTCAAACGAAATCAAGGATAAAACATAAATCTGAATTCATTGGAGTTTTGTAAAATGAAACTATCATACTCTTGAAGCAAATCAACTATATATTTCCCTTCATACTTTGTAAATAGCGTATTTGCCTCCCAGCCTCCTAGCCCGAAGATCGTTGGTACAAATCGAGTGACTAAACTTTATTTAATGAATGAATCTTTCAAGAAGTCGTCAATGAGTTCATGGGGTGGAAAAATCATGAGCCTTATAAAATACTCAGACAGGATCTAATAAATAGAGCTTCGATTTCCAGGTTCGAAAAGGATGCGACGCTTTGTTGACAATATGACCGGTAACTTTTATTTCTGACTTGAGAAATGCACTCTATATTCAGTCGATGAAATTGAAGATTTTATAAGAGAAGAAACGGTGTACCCATTGGGTCTTGGTCTTCACAGCTTTTGAACTATTGTATTTGTGTGAAGTCGATTGATAACCAAAAATTCATCCTTCACAGTATCTCTTATTTTAATGTATTCCTCACTGAGGTTCCTGGAGAACACGTATCGAGAAAAGCAGTGCATAAGCGTGTTTAAATTTACCTACCTGTGAATGCAAACTTATCAAATAGGTTGCAACCATTGTACTCCATAACTTTCGATTTATGTTTTAAAAATGAGCATTTCGAAAAAAAAAACATCGACGTTTGAGTGGCATATGGGTATAGATTTTCGTGACTAGGCAATTCTCCCAATCCTATGTTGACTGGTATTCGATTTCCTATAATGAGACGTCTATCTGCGTTATTCGTGTAGATTGTTATACTGATAGTGTAACGATTATGAGCTATTTTTATTCAGAAAATCCATTTCTCTCATGTCATCTCAAAACACAAAAGATATAGATATAATGAAATGTGTATTGTGTGGTTCATTGTGTGTAATGAAATCATTGTAAGGTTGAAATTAAATAAAAAAAAAGACTAACATTCGCAAAATATCGAACAAATCCAGGATTTCAAAACTGAAACAATTTCTATTGATCAACACAGAATTTGATTCAATGAACTTCGGGGGCAATCAAAGAGTTGGTAAAAATTTTGTCACAGCTACTACTCAGACATCGTTGTAGTACATATTTCAAATATCTAGTTTCAGGGTAATTTTATTGAAATATCACATTCTATCCCATTAATTTCTCACTCTTTCTCTGGGTTGACTTTTTTATGAATCAATTACTCTAACACTGCGATCAACTTACAAGGTCAGCGAAACGCGAGTGCAAATAATATCAGTTTGATGTTAGGGTAATTGATCTCTAGAAGAAGTCGAAGGTACCGATCTCATTATTAATTTCTTTAGGTTCACAGCAATATGGAATATGCATATAATTATTGTCTCAAGTTTCCCGAATCCTTGTCACAGTCATATAAGTAAAAGATAGTTTTTTATTCAGATATCAATTGAACCCATAAAATATCATATATGATCAGGTAGAGAAATTCAAACTCACGAAACGCGTCACCATTGGTCGAAACAAAATGTGACATCAGACGACACAACAGTAAGTTAGTCAAATCTCGATTTTAGGAACGCAGAGATCAAATGAGTGGAAGCTGCAAGGTAAAAATGATGTGATTTGATGTATTCGAGTCTATGACACAGATTGTTACTAATAAATGTCCACAGGCAATCTATATTCCGCTTTTTGTAAACTAGTTGCTCTCCAGAGTATCTGAACTCAGTTTCTGTTTTCAAAGGACTTGAACCCGTGAGGAGATGATTGCACTAATAATATTGAAAGTAATTTTTTTTGCGAAAAATAAAAGTTGTCCAATTTTGAAGGCGTGTCAATATATCGAGGCGGATTCATTATTATTGCCACTTGTAGATGATATATTGCAATTTTGTACAATTGTTACGATATCTCAGGGTTTTGTCGGTAGTGGGTTTACTGCCGTTAGATGGAAAGAAACCAAAATGGAAGGATTCACAAAAATTTATTCGGTACGCTTCAGAATGTCCGGAAAGGCCTCGATATATTCTAAAATAATATGCACTAGTGTACAACCAAACCACAAACTTCTTGAGATGTTCCAATAAATGAATTACTTACTCAAAAATTCACACGATACAGGGGTGGAGTGAATATAAGTGAGCATGAGTTCAAACTATAGATCCGTCCTTCTCATACCTCATCAACCCGTATAGGTTTGTCCCAAAGAAATCGAGCAAATGCTTGCACTCAAACTTTATTCACTCTTCCCAATAATTGAACTTTTACCTACCTAAAATAATATGCAGGCACAGGACTCGAAATGAAATACTCTTGCCCTTTCAGGACCTTCGCAGATTTATTTCAGAATTAATAATGAAATATAGTTTGAATTTAGGAAAATCAGCAAATGGCAAGTCAATCAGAACCACGAAAAATCATGGGAGAATGAATAAATTAATCTCGTTTCGGTAGTTCCGACAGAAAGTAAATCTTTTTACAAAGGTCTGAATGCCGCTATAATTTCATTCCATTGTTAATCACACAGACACTAATACATCTATCGCATAAAAACATCGTTGAAAAAACTAATGAGGGAATCGGTGCCCGAGGTATCCGAAGCAATGGTGGTTGCATTCACATCAGTCGAGTGGACAGTAAACAATAAAAATAAAATACGGGGTAGAGGAAAAGATGTGAACGCAACATAACGTTTTGTTACACAATGAAACGTCAGCCATTTTCCTCATTCCTTCAAACATTGTTTATAGAGATATAAAGTTAGCCAACCGTATGGTGATACCATCTGAAGGGATGGATACCAAGTCATGTCTTTTCTTTAATTTTTTTTAGAGACGTCGTAGCTTGAATCGAATATTTTTTTGTGGAAACTAATACAAAATGACATAATATAATACCTGAACTTCATTTCTTGTATGAACTTCTTTGGTCAACTCTATTTTGAAGCTCCATTATCTTTCCTTCAACATTTCAGACAAATTGACACACAAGAATCTGTCTCTAGTTTTCCTATCAGGAAAATAAACTGTCGTGCATTTTCAATTGAACGAAAATATTGATATTATAGTGTAGATAGCATAACAAAACTTTTCACACAAACATTGATTCTCCCATTTCCCATAATAATGCTTGAACTAAACGATTGTTTGAGTTTTTTGTGCGCTTCTTGTCCAAGGGATGGACAACGATGGAATTTTTCTTACTATTCAGTCCTCGCAGCAACTTCCCATATCTATGATTTTCAACCAGAATTTCGTCCACATTGTGTGAGCTTTTCTACCTGAAAGAATAACATACAGGATACACTAGTTCTTTCCAGTTGAATTACTTCCGACTCCCAATCATAAACGAATTTCCATTTAATCCTCCATGATTTCAGCACAACCGTGCAATTTCAACCGGTCTGATTTCCAATTGAAACCATTACATGTTTCGATAACTGCTAGATCTTCGAATTCAATTCGTGATCATCTATCCATTCGCGACATTACAAACAAAAGAGGAATACGGAAAAGATAATTGGTATGTCACGTTCAAATATTCCCTCTGCTCGGAAAACTATCAAAACTGATGCTCGTAATTGAATTTATTCGAATATAAAACGTTTCCGAGGAGCGTCTGTTTGTCGCTAACGGCATGAGGGATCATAGACGCGCGGAACAGTTTTAAGTTCGGTTCTCCATTCTGGGGAATATTATCATTGTTTATAGAGAAATAGTAGATAAATGAAATTTTTCGTAGATGTTGTAGATCATTGATGTGTTGAATATTAATCTAATGCCTAAACTTTCGTTTCTTCCATAAACTTTTGGCGTCAACTCAATTTTGAAGCTTCATTATTTTTCTATCAACATTTCAGTTAAACTGACAGACAGAACTCTGCACTTATTTTTCCCTCCAGAGTAGGAAACTCTGTTGTGCATTGTCAAGTAAACGGAAATATCAACATGAGATAGCGTATAAAAACGCTTCAAGTCGTTCCCTCACAGGCATTGACTAACTATTCCTCTATGAATAATGATATTACCTTTGGGACATCACCGCACGAAAATTTCCACAAAGCAGAAATACTGTTCGACTATCAACTACTTCACTACGATTAGCCAACACGCTTGATGCAATATTTTAATTTTCGAAACAATGATGATAGCGGTGGCCTGATGAGACTCTTACAGCCGATTGGACTTTCTGCTTTGAAACCCTTTGAATATCAAGTTGATTTATCAATAGTGTGATGTGTGTGTCCTATATTCAGTGAACACATTTGAATATGCTCGCGATAAAAAAAGACAAAAAGACAAAAGTTTGCAGATGACCAGAGACACATCGCCAGCAGATGTAAAAATATATTCCGCTGTAGAAACAACACAGAGGTTTTGTGAGTTGTTATCACTGGTTTTTCGTTCGTTAGGTCGAAATACAGTCGGACATCGCGGATGTAATAGTGTCAATTTGTTATCATCTCTGCTCAAAACTTTCTATCTGGAACCAAGTCACCACCTGGAAGCTTCCGAAGAGGAAGCGACTCTTTCAGTTAAGTGTGGCTTTATTGATGGGTGTTCAATAGTCTGTTAAACTATGGTCCAATCGCTGCAGTGCGTTAACTGACCTTCAATTGCCCATTAGCCTAATGCTCTTATAACAAAAAGTCGGTGCAATCGGCTGTTAATGTTCCAAATCAATCGAAGAGATATGGATGTCATACCGAATCAATAATCTTCATATCATTCTTATGAATGGAGCATTTATTTTTGTATCGGTGAAGATGAATCTAATTCGGGAACACCGTAGAGGAAAAATCAGATCGTCCAAGTGAGAATTCTGAAGATGGATTATAATTCCTATTACCAAGGAGACGATTTCAATTATACTTCGACCCATTTCGATTATTATAATTTTGTTTCGTCAAACTATGCGTAAAATAGCAATCAAATTTTCATTGTTCAGAATTACATCACGATCTGTCTCTATATGGCTAATAGTCCAGACGGAATGTACATGAATTTGGACGACTTCTATTCAACAGCCGTGCCAAATCGCCAATTTTTTTGTAGGCAGTTTGGACCTCAAGGAATATAGTGTGAAATTTGTGGAATCGAGAAATGACGATTTCTGTCAAAAAAAAAAATTATTGAAAAAAACAAAAGACATATTTTGATGTTATTATCTTTGGAATGAGATTTATCGAAAAATGTTTCCTACAAAAAATGTGTGCCGTGATGAAATCTACAAAATAAGTCCTATGCAAAAATCACGTAGAATTATTAGTTTGGCGGTAAATCACTGTTAAACACAAATTTTTCAAAAAACTTATTATTGTATCTACGAGGTTTATTTATGAAGTACTGTCCTCAAACTCATCCATCACCTGAAAGAAACTCTCCTGAAGAGATACCGGTAAGGTTTATCCAGCCATGTTATATAGTTTAGCAACAATGACCGATTTTCGTAAATCTGGCGTGTCGCTATAGCATTTGTTCCACAAGGCCGAGAAGGTGCAAAAAAATCATGGTGATTCTTTTCAGCATACATTCAGGATTTGAGTGAAAAAAATATTTTTAATTTTTTTTTAACATGTTTTACGAATATGTAAAATTTTAGCTTATAAACAAATAGAAGTTACGCCTTATATATTCAAGTTATTTGAAATGTTCTTTAAGATTCCCGTAGATCTCAGCGAGACGCGTAATTTAAAAAAGAGAAAATTCCAATATCTTTATTCTAGGCCGAGATACAATAACTTTTACGTTTGTTTCATTCGTTATTGTTTAAATAAACATTTTCGCGAAATTCAAGTTTTCGGGCATTCGTAATAGTGTTAGGCACAATATTTGATATTATAGAAACCGTTTTGAGCATTTATCTCATGGCAGATCATGATTGTATTCGGTCACTCGCACGCGAAATACACTGACGGCGGCCTCGGTTCAGCCGGGTGACGCGTGCTGGCCTGCTAGCCTCGCTCCAAGGCTCCTCTCGCGCGGCTTACTTAACAATTTCCATGTCTCCCTTATAAATTGTCGTAAACAAATGAATTTTTTTTTGATTCAACGTAGTTTTTTCTCGTGAATTCAAAAATGTTCGTGAAAATCGATGTTTTTCAATACGTACCCCAAAAAATTGTTTTTAAATTCAATGTTGATGTTGGGTGGCCTATAAATAATCTTATGTTTGAAAGGTGACGAGAAAAAAAGGAAATTTGAATTCGTCCGTAATTTTTTTATTACAATTATCAACTACATACATTCTTACAAGTACCTTATGAAATACTTTTTTTTTCTCCGGTTCATAGCTAGCGTTATCATCGTTATTTCCTACAATATTTTCATTGTCACTGAATGCAAACGTTACATCCTCCGTATCATCTATATCGTCTGAAATTCCTGAAAATTGTTCGTCGATTACGTCATCGCTTAGAACTATTTCAGGTTCGATGACATTCGAACAATTTTGTCCGCAACATTTTTTGGACAATATTGTGCATTTCAGCCCTACTTTTCGACACGCACAATTAGTTTGACATTTACTTGTATCGCAACTGCAAGAAATGATTTCCAATAAATTGGCCGGAATTGGGTCTTTTTTACAAGTGATCGGCACCAACATACCGTTGCTTCTTTTCCACCCCCATTGCATTGGATCCTTTGAACAACCGCCTTGCCATTCGCACACTCATAAATAAGTGCGATGCGAATGTTCCTCGCATGCCTCAGCGGTTGGGGGAAGACAGCTCAAATTGAACGTACCTTCAAGGGTTGACTTCGTAAAACATAAGTACCGAAATTCATCAAAAGAGAAGTTATAATTTTTTCGTGCGCCATATAGCGTTATAACGATGTTCTGATGAAATAATAGCTTCTCTCTTGAGATAATTACGGTCACTCCTCAGAAGTTCAATCAATTTGGCTTTTCCCTGCTTGTACAGCGAAGACGTTGTGTCACAGCCTGTAAAAGCGTGGATAAGGTGTCGTATATCGGGATATATATATTCTTGCGGTTGCGATACTTGTAAATGTCAAACTAATTGTGCGTGTCGAAAAGTAGGGCTGAAATGCACAATATTGTCCAAAAAATGTTGCGGACAAAATTGTTCGAATGTCATCGAACCTGAAATAGTTCTAAGCGATGACGTAATCGACGAACAATTTTCAGGAATTTCAGACGATATAGATGATACGGAGGATGTAACTTTTGCATTAAGTGACGATGAAAATATTGTAGGAAATAACGATGATAACGCTAGCTATGAACCGGAGAAAAAAAAAAGTATTTCATAAGGTACTTGTAAGAATGTATGTAGTTGATGATTGTAATAAAAAAATTACGGACGAATTCAAATTTCCTTTTTTTCTCGTCACCTTTCAAACATAAGATTATTTATAGGCCACCCAACATAAACATTGAATTTAAAAACAATTTTTTGGGGTACGTATTGAAAAACATCGATTTTCACGAACATTTTTGAATTCACGAGAAAAAACTACGTTGAATCAAAAAAAAATTCATTTGTTTACGACAATTTATAAGGGAGATATGGAAATTGTTAAGTAAGCCGCGCGAGAGGAGCCTTGGAGCGAGGCTAGCAGGCCAGCACGCGTCACCCGGCTGAACCGAGGCCGCCGTCAGTGTATTTCGCGTGCGAGTGACCGAATACAATCATGATCTGCCATGAGATAAATGCTCAAAACGGTTTCTATAATATCAAATATTGTGCCTAACACTATTACGAATGCCCGAAAACTTGAATTTCGCGAAAATGTTTATTTAAACAATGACGAATGAAACAAACGTAAAAGTTATTGTATCTCGGCCTAGAATAAAGATATTGGAATTTTCTCTTTTTTAAATTACGCGTCTCGCTGAGATCTACGGGAATCTTAAAGAACATTTTAAATAACTTGAATATATAAGGCGTAACTTCTATTTGTTTATAAGCTAAAATTTTACATATTCGTAAAACATGTTAAAAAAAAATTAAAACTATTCTTCTCACTCAAATCCTGAATGTACATGCTGAAAAGAATCACCATGATTTTTTTGCACCTTCTCGGCCTTGTGGAACAAAAGCTATAGCGACACGCCAGATTTACGAAAATCGGTCATTGTTGCTAGACTATATAACATGGCTGGATAAACCTTACCGGTATCTCTTCAGGAGAGTTTCTTTCAGGTGATGGATGAGTTTGAGGACAGTACTTCATAAATAAACCTCGTAAATACAATAATAAGTTTTTTGAAAAATTTTTGTTTAACAGTGATTTACCGCCAAACTAATAATTCTACGTGATTTTTGCATAGGACTTATTTTGTAGATTTCATCACGGCGCACATTTTTTGTAGGAAACATTTTTCGATAAATCTCATTCCAAAGATAATAACATCAAAATATGTCTTTTGTTTTTTTCAATAATTTTTTTTTTGACAGAAATCGTCATTCCTTGATTCCACAAATTTCACACTATATTCCTTGAGGTCCAAACTACCTACAAAAAAATTGGCGATTTGGCACGGCTGTTGAATAGAACTCATGTATTAGTCTACTGGCCTATAATCTCTACACAATGTGAATGAAAATAATAATGTATGAAAAATTTCAATAATAGAATACATTTGTTGATGTAACCATTACGTGGTAGATAATCATAATGTAAAATATAACTTCCATTCATATTTGTAACTGAGTTGACTGCAGAATTGTCATATACAGACATTATCAAACGAATACTATGGACAGTTTATAGTATTCGTTTCGTTAACATAGAAAGTTTTATTTCCGAAATTCATCAATTATTTTGATTCACTTTCGTTTGATAATCTGCAAAAATTATGAATGAAATATTTTTGTCTCAAGTTACATTTGTGTGATGTATGAATGGAGTACGTGAAAAAGATTTCCACGTGATGAGTTCCAAGAAAGCAGTTGTTTGAAATATACCTTCAAATATAGTAGATGAAACTTTACTTGGAGGTGAACATCATCTGCTAACTGAAAATAACTATTGTGGTTGAATCAAACATCTATGAGTGCATTTTACATATCATCACATGAAGTTCATTGATATTATGATATTTTATTGTCATTTCTTTCAGAAAATCTTTTTTAAATTGATTCGGAGAAGACAAAGCCAAAAAAGTTCCTCAAAAACTCATAATCTACACATAATTTTCCATCCCTATAAATTTCTTGTTATCACAATCGTAATTGCAGCAGTTTTAGTTTACATTGATTGAGAAGAAATTCATAACAGAGAAGAGGCTGAAGCCGGAGGGCAGCACTCTATATAATTTATTGTGTTTTTCCTGAAAAACTCATGGTACCTACTATTAAACCAAAGGTGGTGGAAAAACTATCTGGGTTGGGTGCAAACCGGCAGTGAGGTCCATTTGAGGATTACAATGCAAGCACTTCTACTAAGGCGGTTACCAACTGGCTATTTCGTGGTTGTTCCGAAATTCGAAACAGTTTTTTATGATAAATTATATTGAATATCCTGAATTCAGAATGCATTCGGTATATTCAATGTTTGTTAGTCAAGAATTATTTTCGCAGAAAATATCATAGTCTTTATTCGATTTTAGAGTTTTCCAGTCTTAGACGAACAGTTGGAATATTCAGTAGTATTGTGTTCTTCAGGAAAAATATCGATATCCGGAATTTTCAGAACCATTTTTTGTCCAGACAACAAATGATGCATTTCACTCATTGCATTTTTTTGGAGGAGCTCTCAGTTCTCATAACGCACCATATATTTCGAAATTGGTTTTATCCATCATCCATATCTTGAGTTATTTCTGTTTGTTTATACATGCCATTCCCCAAAGCAATAATAGTTTTCAAAATTTCAATTCCAAATATCAAGTAACTATTTTAATTAGTTTTAAATGAACGTCTTGCTCAAAAACAAGTTTGTTCTGTTCATTTCCATTTACTTTCAAATTTGTCTGAACCTATTAACATGAGATGATGAATAATAAAGTCTGAACATTCTGTGAACCCTATGTAGTAGCTCTGAAAGTCGTAAACATAATTTCTGGATATTCCATGACAGTCCGATCTCCCCAAACAACGCTTTCAACGATGCACACCTGGTAATTGTTTTCTGTCAGATTCTGTCCAATATTCCGCTGTGCATATATGGCGAGAGAGACAGAGAGAGAGCTGCATAATTGTCTTCAAAAATGCTCAAGGGACTCTTTCAGTTTGATGTTTCGTCCTAATAATATCAGTGTATAAATTTTCTTTGAATTGGCAATTTGAAGTTGCAACTCTATTCCCTGGTCATGAAGGTATCGTGGAATCGTGTTGAGTTTTGAATATTTAGTCAGGATACGTACCTAGCAGTCGTAGACTCCGAAACATCACTAGCATTCAGGAGTTTGAATGTGAAATAGTTTCATTACACACCGAGGTGGGAAGTGATTCATTCCTGTCGTGAGATCATTTAGTTAACCGAGACGCTTTGCGTCTCGGTTAGCTATGATCTCGAGACAGGAATGAAACTTCCTACCGAGGTTTGTATATTATTTTATTTACAACCATCATATCTCGATTAAAATTAATGAATCTCTGTTTCGTTCTGAACATATCTAAAATATTACGTTTAATGACAAATTACCAAGAACGCGATTTTCTCAGAATAATCAAGTAGATATACTGTTACCCGTGACTACGGGGTATACAATTGTCACCAATATGAATAAATGTCAGATAAAGTCAATAATTAACAGATAATGTCCAGAATAGATGAAATAAGGGCGCGAAGTAGAGGTGTGTGTGTTGTGACACTTCCCAACCTTCAATGGCGTCAGTAATGACAGCATTATATATATGGTTGTAAATAAAAGACGATTTTCTCTTCTGATAAAAGAAAGTAGTTGAAAACCTTGAAGGAAGTGGTGAAACAATCGAATTGTAAACGTGAAATTTTTTTTCCATCCTATAGAAATAAATTGGGATTCAAGAAGAGCTACAGTCGGGAACTATGTAACTGCAGTGGTTTTTCATTGATTCTCCTCCTGTCAAGGACGCTAAGGCGTAGCTCTTCAGGGCTATCAAGTGATTTTTCAGTAGTTCATTTGCTATGTCAACAGAAGGAAAACGATCGAAGGCCAGGGGCCTGTTTCATAAAAGTACAAGTCTTTTAGTTACAAGAGAAAGACAATGTGGGTACAGAACAAAAAACGAGTAAAAAACAATTATTTAGCATCGTGTTTCTTCCTGTTTCTCTTGTAGCTACAAGAATTGTCCTTTCATGAAACAGGTCCCAGGCCGGAGAAGCTGTAGTATTTGAATTCAGGGCGAGACACCAGTTCAGGATCGTGTCAGTTAACAGCCCGCCACGGGGACCCTTCAAGCTGAGAAACGTGACCGAACTTTTCTCAGACCATCTTTCAACGATGGCCATAGGCGGCTTCAGCACAGAGTCGCGAGAGTGGAAGAGTAGGACCGAGTAAACGAAGAGACGCAACCTGGCAAGATAACTGAAAGAATTCGAGGGAATAACTGTGGTAGCGCCGCATACAATAACCCTCTACTCTGTCTGGTAACAACGCGACGCCAGACATCCTCGACATAGGTCTAGAACATGGTATCGCCAGCAAAGCGATCGTAACAAAGGACGAAGGCTCCTCGGACCACAACTCTAATCTGATAACGATAGAAGAAGGTGAAATGGAACCCGAGGACCAAATGAAGGAAGTATACGACGGAATTCGTTTAAAAGTTCTGTCCGCCATACCATCGAGGCCATCTCTATGATAGAAACGATGTGGAAGAGACAACGACGCAACTTCAGCAAGCGATCCAGCGAGCTATGGAAATAAACGCGCAGGCAATAACAGTACTGCACTACGACTTCGAAGGGCAGAATTAACCAGAGGACGCAGATCCGATTGACAAGAGCAATATGCACAGAGCCAGCAGAACCCTGTAGCAAGAGTTGTATGAGCTCCGCGATCAACACTGGCCAAGATATCTCGACGTGATACTGGGCAATCGGCTGATATTTTTACCTCACATAACCAGGAGGCTGGGAACGGCGAAGCATCCTCCTTCCCCTCATAGGACGCAAAAGTAACATGGCTCTCTATGTGAAACTGTTCTTCATCAAGACCACCCTCCCACCAATTTCAATTAGGAACTCTCGTATTTTTCTGGAGAGAATCCTACTAATTTTTTCGTCCACGTCTCCCATCTGGGGACGGTCTCCAGAGACATACAGGTCCCGAATTCAGAGCTTCATGAACATCTGTCTCAGGATGGCCATGAACGCTCCCAAGTATATGCCCAACAGATTCATCTGCAGGAGCTTCAGTTATGTGGATGCTTTTATGAGGAACCACGCTGAGGCTAACTTCGAAAGGGTCAGGACACGCTCCAATCCGGCACTGCGAGACCTCCAGGGTGATATGAATCGGGACTATTCCAGGTTCCACAAGTTTTTCAAATGAGACGTTCAGAATCCAACATGACAAAAGTATAATCTTAATTGATCAGAGAAATCTTAAAAACGGAGAACTGATCGAATTTAGAGAAGTTACAGTCACAGGAGCTGAACGATTTTATATCTGAAGGAATTCTGAGCTAACGTGGAGAAAATTCATTCATCCTACTTGATTGCAAACGTTTTAAAAACAGAAACGGATATAAAAATTGAAATAATTATACACACAATTTTCTCTCGTGCGTAATAGGCGACTTATCCTCCTCGTTCGTAATATACTTTTTCACCACACAGCATTGTCTGTCTGTGCTCTTGAATCCAGCAGCAACTATCCCGATGGGATTCCACACTTAGACATCCGAATGGTCCCGAGAAGTTATACGGGAAACATTAAAACTAATATTACCGAAGCTGTTTTTGAATTCCCTACTATTCAGATTGAAGTTTGCGGAGATTTTGTTAATTATACCTGCGCTTAATATGTTCGTCGAATTCGAACCATTATCATGTTACGTTGTTTCATCGCTTTCTGAACTCAAGGATAATGGAACAGAGTTCTAGGACCGCTTCGAACAGAACTTTCTCGGAAGAGAATGGAACAACATTATTCAAACGACACTGATACTGAGAAAAAACTTTTGAGAAATATGATGATTGATATGAATAACGTATAATAAACACAAAATATTACAGTTTCCTGTATGATTCTCACTAACAATTCACCTAGAATATACCAGATGTGTCTAGAGATTAGCTTGACGAACTTGTAAATATTTTGAAAGTCAGTGAAAAAATTGCAAGATGAATACAACTGGGGCAAAATGAGAAGGAAACTGAGATGGAAATCTACATTGAATACATTCAATCCAAGGTGAAATGGTTTCGAAGGCCGGTAAGAAATTGTGAAGGAGATTCGTTATGAAATTTAGGAAAATGATTAATTTCTGGAAGGAAACGAGGCTTTGACGATGAATTCTCTGCCAATAAAATAAAAACAGCAACATCGTACAAAGAGAGAGTGTTTTTGTTCCATACAAGTTTTTTCAACGATTCGAGATGAAAGACAAAAAAATGCCTCTTCAAAAGTTGTTGCGAGAGTCTGGTGGAAGTATACATTATTGAGATCTTATTGAGTTCCCTTTTCCGTGTACCGTTTGGATTTTAGAATATTGTTCGCTTCTTCGTCAAGTAATTTGTGAATTTCCTTTTTCATTATCCAGATCCAGAAACAGAATATGTAACGTTAGTTATTTTTTCGTTTTTCTGATAATAGGTTCAACAAAAGAATCCTTAATTGAAATGTGAAAAGAAAAAAATGGTAAAAAATGATGATAGTCTGAAATCATGAAATCAGAAGTCTGATTGAAGGAATGGTCTACTAAGTTATCTATTCGCGAAAAAAATATGGGAATATGTAACACTCCTATTAGACAAGTGAAATACCTTGTCTTAAAAATATATATGCTGAAGCTAGAACGATTTCGATTCCGAGCGAAAATTTCAAGACTCCAAAACAATACACTTACTCATTCATACTCAGAATATTATCCCATGGAGTATTGAACCATATAGGATATTGAAGCAGGAAAACTTTTTTAACGTTATAACATTTGAGTTTTCTGAACTATTTCATGTCGAATAATGCACTTGCAACGGTGATTTTGTGCAAGAAAATACATTCATATTCCACATTCATGGTTTAGAGAAGTATACAGTGAAAATTAATTTTCGATCAGATTCATTCGAAACACTCTTTTCATCTCTCGTGAATGAATGCCATGTTAATGGAAATATTTTATGAATGGAAAATTAATCGTCATCATTGAAATTTCATGAATACTGAAGTAGAAAACTAGGAGCTAAACGTGAATGAATATGT
The DNA here is from genome assembly GCA_032362365.1 of Zygogramma bicolorata. NCBI lineage: Eukaryota > Metazoa > Arthropoda > Insecta > Coleoptera > Chrysomelidae > Zygogramma > Zygogramma bicolorata. The sequence goes on along the minus strand of JAVJAQ010004414.1, from coordinate 735,456 downwards.
CACATGTTTTTGATGGTGTATCGAATATTAATTGGCTAGGTACAATATATAAACAAAACGAAAGTATTATAAAAAAAAATTGAGTCAGTGATAGGTCATGTGTTGTTAATTTTCATTCGATTGCATATGACTATAATACACAAACAAAGGTGGAAGTGTTATCGAGAAGTGTTCTTTACAATGAACAAGTCAAACCGTCCAGGTATCTGTGCTGCCCCTCTTATAATGATTTTGATCTGTTCATCTTTCTTTGTCGATTGTGTTATTTCGTTCACATTCATGAATAATTTTCATTTTGATTTGTCAAATACCACCAAATCGATACCAAATATGCCGTTGCTCAATAATTTTTCTCACGATCCAGCTTTTTTGATTACTGATGTCATAACGGTAAGCCTTGTTTTCCGATTGCTAGACCAAAAATGTCTGTAAGTGAATCATTACCAACGTCATAACATAACACTTATGTTGATTTCAACAATTGATAATTTTTGTCAATGAAGCTGAATATTGTCATGGAAACCTCTCCGAGAGTTACGTCTATTTTTGATAATAAATGCAATTTGGGAACCGAAAAAATGGTGACACGAATTTATAAATGTCATTTTTCCTTTAGAGTTATCAGAGAAAGATTGATTCATTCGAATCAAGGGTAGAATGTAAGGATCCAGCAAAAAACGCTTCAACTATCATGAATGTTAAGCACTACCGATAAAAATAATTGGAGCAATGGCCTTCGATCGGTGAAATATGCTCACCGTTCTTGATACTCAACATACTATATAGCAGACAACATTTCAATCTTATGGTAGAAGTTAGGATATAATCGATTATTTCTTCGGTTAGTTCATCTGAACTATTCAGTTATTGGAATGAATACTCCCTCAGAAGGAAACCCAATAACAATGATACTTTTTCACTCAACATTTTCATGTGGAATGTTCTATTTGTATCACATTTGTCATGAAAAAATCTTCAAACAAAACTAATTTAATTATCAGCACTGAATAAATACAGGTGATTTTCTGTAATTACCTGTTCAATGTAATGGACGAATCAGGATTTTCCCTGAAAACAATATCACAAGCTACATCCCCATTTACGGCATTTGCTGACCTTTCACTTCTAGTAAGTTGGTAAGTCTATACCATTTCTATTCCATCCTTCATCTTTTGCAAAATTGACCGAGATGTATGCCTATGTTGACGAATATCAAAAAGATCGAAAACTACCTGATGTATTCACCACCTGTTCGTAAACCCGATCACTTATGTTCAATGTTGTCTCCAAAATAGAACATTGTGCATTGGAATTGAGTTGAAATCTGAATAACGGTTATGAAGCTGAAATAACATTTGATAACATAGATGAAACTGCATGCTTCGGAGAAAAATAAATAAATATTGACAATCTCATTTTCATTATGGTACCTACCAATACAACTTTAATTTGAATCTATCCACTGACATTTCGAGATTCTGTATTTCTACCGATTTCAAACAGCAACCTGAATTAATTAAAAGCTGTGATAGTAAATACCCATTCTACACACAGTCACATTTACATGCCAGATATTTCACCGTATCAAAAATGATCCCGTTTTTACTTACATAATCAGGACGATCGTTGGGAGGATATGCACCCACCTGAAAAGGAAAATAAAATCATTAATCCATTTCTTGATGCTCCCATTCCAATTCGCATGCGTTTTCAACCCTTGTGTTCCTCCGAAGCATTCAGTTTTTTATCCATGTTCATTATTGTGTTTTCATTGCTTAGTTGCCAACTATATAATAGTGCCTTTTATGTATGCATGTTAACGTTTCAATTTGTACTGTCCAACCTATCAACCATAGCATCTAGTTGAAATCGAATAGAATTAAATATTTCTTGCGAATACTTATAATTTGATGCTATAAAAAAGTAGTATTGCATAATAGTTGGTGTGCACCAAGAGCATGAATAGATGTGTATGTCTTTGAGCGACTAACAAACCGTCGGGCTAGAACCCCTCGGCTTTGTAAGATAGTTATCCTAAGGGCATAAAGATCCACTCTATACCCTTGGCATATAAATAACTATCATGGCGGATTGTGAAGAAGTTGTAAAGTTCACACTGAGATTTTGAACTACTACCATTCAAAGTCATGGATGGCTCTGTAGCCTGGATCAAATATATTTGTACATTTTTTTTACGAATATCGAATGACTGAATATTTCAGCGGTCCGTTCCATGAAATATTGCTTTACATCCTATAGAAATTGATCACGTAGTTTCTGTGAAAATAAGACTCAGTTCCATATCCCAAGTTCTGATTATACTCATTTCAAGCTATCAATATCGATCCCAGAAATGAAGGTAGCCTCACTCAAGAAGACTCGCGGAAAGTAATAAGAGTTTAAGGTTATATAAGCTCAGGCCATTGGTATGATTGGAATGCAATCATGAAAATAGCATTCGACTCGCATTCCGACAAGGGAGTAAATATTCCACGGATGATGTTATTATTTCATGGAATTGTTTTATCCAATAAAAATATCCAATATCCTCAAAGACCAGCGTCGAGCCATACGAATACAGAGAATATATTTTCTCACTATAAAGCTCGAGTCCTGAAAATTTATCAACACCTCATACCGAAAATGGGGCAAGTGCAACCGAGCGATTCCAGAAAAAGGTGTGCCTGAAGTTAACGCACCATATCCCCGGGAGACTATTACAGTGCGTTCACTTCTTCCAGGCTGGAAGTTATATGATCTAGTCTGTTGATGGAAAACTGCAATTGACCTAAAAGTTTTCCTTCTTTCTTAATGAAGAATATATGAGTATATATTATACCAGTTGTCCTGTGGATTTGCTTCGCTCATGATGAGCCTGTATGTGGTCAATTGTATTGTCTGCATAGTGCTAAAAGTTATTGTTTATATAGCAACAACGTTCTAAACATGATTCATAGTAGGTGATTCGACTCCCCGAAATAGTTTTGGCTGCCAGACAACGACCAGAAGATATCTACTCCCTCGACAAATTACGCAAGAGGCTTTATAATTGAGCAATTCTGAATTTTCAGATCATTATACTATTTTGCTTCTTATATATCATCCACCTACTCGGTTATATTCATATCATGGTCCTCTCAACAAGATCCAAATAATCTCCAAACATGAAATCCACAAATATAGCAAATCCAATTATTGTGTAAGGAGTTGAATTGGCGAAATTGAAAAGTTGGAATCTGAAAATTCCAGCGCTCTTTGTTGACGTCTGTATTCAATTATATCCGACATGAATTTGCATTATTGTGCTCGTCAGCCTGACTTAACAATTCGACTGAATGAGAGAGAGAAAGTTCCCAGAAAAGGGAATGAAGGAATTGGATATCCTAATATTTCACGGAACATTATATTATATAATATGGTTCTTTGAATTATCAACATCCCCCGTTCTAACAATAAGAATAGAATAAGACAAAAGATGAATGATTGAATCAGCTGCTTTTCTATCACGGAAACTTCAGGGTGGTATAATTAAGAAAGAATGGAAGAAACAGGAAAATATCTGGTGTGTGAGCAGAATTGAAGTAATTTCTCTTGTATACAGTATGAAAGATGATGAAGAAATATTCTCTTCGAAATACCTCATTTATCAACAAAAATTTTGTTGTATTGAAAAAATGATGTGTTTTTCATTGGGTTATTATTTCTGTAATACCTTTCTTGAATAATGAAAACATTGGAAACTCATATAATGATGAAGTAAGAAGTGGTGATGAAACGAAAACAGACAAGTCGTTCTTGAAATATCTTCTAACTCCAACAACCAGGGTTTTTCACGAGTAACTTTCAGGAGTATTTGTTTAATCTGTGAGAGCTGATGGGAGAAAGAGGTTCAATTTTTTGAATGAATACATCAGTTGTCTAACTTCCTGAGAACAAAGAAACTCACCTGAACTTACTTGAAAAAGTTAACAATGGTTCAATGAGTTACTTACCACCTATATAATTCAGTTTTTTTATTCCATTTTCGTACCAGAATATATTTTTGTTGAGTTGAACAAGAGTTCCAGTCCACCGATAATTTCATGTTGAAATTAATTAATTTTAATATTACATATCACATGAAGTATTTCATATTTATTTTCATTTCCGTGTTAGCAAATCTTAGAAATCACCTGGGCTCGGGCTCGGGGCCCAAGTAAGTTGTCAGTGTAAATTCTGTCAAAATATCAAGTTCGATATGGAAAAATATTTATCAAATATTCTAAAAATGAACAATTTGTTCAGGCCAGCGTCAACTCACCTACACTGTATGTTGATGGACTAACAACTATTAGAAAACAACTACTCCCCTGACTAATACCACGAAAGGCATTGGATTACATCCAACAGGTGTTAGTGCGGGATTCTTCACAAAAGAAATTCCACATATGCTCTTGGCGATACAACTTCCAGAATTGATTTTCAATTATTGGGACAGGACACACTTGCAGACCGGTTTCGGGCTATTTGGCCTCTCGTCAGTGCAAGGCAGTGCCATCATCAACATAAGTCGATGACTTCCCATAATTAAAAATCATATTCGAGCAGAGTATTTTCCCTAGACCTAGGCTGATACAAACAACTAGCAAAATACGGGCAGATGGCGCAGCAACGGCTAAGTAGAGAGAGTGTAGGAAGACAATATCGTCTTAAACAACTTGATCGATTTGTGTATCACATATATCCTCTCGATTATCCAGATACATTTCCATTACCACTCATTTATCTGTCATATCATTTTATATCAAATCACGTTCACCGCATAAAGAAGTTTCGATGTGATGGATTCCACTTATCCTTGAATGTTTCCGAAAAAAACGAATCAGATATTGTCAATATCAATTTTCCACTCAGAATTTCCACACCATTTTCGTCCAGACTGAGCCAGACTGAATTATGCCCCAACACTCTTTAATAAGCTCTTAGCTGAAAACGGCGAGCTTTGAAAAAGTGGCTATAGCATTTCATGAGCGTAGACCTCAGTTTTTAGTAATAGAATCATCTCCAGACGATTGATGTTGAAAGCCTCTGGAGATACATTGTTGGAAGTACTGTTTCATTTGTACCTTATCTGTGAAGTTTTCACAGTGAAATGATAACCAATAATCTTGGGTATGAGGTCTAGATATTTTGCTGGCCATTCCATTGCTTCGCGTCCAGAAAACAAAAAATTCCGGAAAGAAATAATTTCATGAAGACTATCCACGATGTATCACAAAATTTCCACAGCGATGCATTAGAGATTTTCTTCTTCTGAATTTGTATGGAAATTATGAAACAATCTCAAGTACTTGTGCATGACTGAAAAGTATAATAGAATTGCGTGAAGAATAAATACAAAAACATTGTTGAATTGAAGTTGAAAAAGAAGTTATGTTAGTAGTGATTAGTGTTAGTCTATATGGGGTATCTTTCACCTTTGTTGGTTTAAATATAGTTCAATATTCATATTCTCATAAGCTGAGGAAATTCATCGTCTTTGAATCAGAACTTGAATCTATTGGGAAATTCTGAGACTCTGTGCCGAATAAGTCGCTCCATGTGAAACAGATTCAAAATCAGTTCTTATCTTGATCCACAGTTTCCTGTAAGTTTCTCACGAACAATTGGTTAACGAAACCGTGACACGTGTTTCGCTATACGATATCTTCCTCAAACAGGATAAATAAAGGATTGTTGTTTGAGTATCAATAGATTTTCTCGATTCATTTTGGTATCACACAAGCGGTATATTCTTTCCTCTATTTTATTCACACCAAAAAGATATACTGCTGTCAGAAAATCGGTCATTTTTATATTAACCGTTCGTGAACCAAATCTCAACAGAGAGAGAACAACTAATGTGGCAAGTGTACGTCCCGAACCGGGATGCTTCTAGTTTAGTCTCCTGATCAGAGTTTTGAGGAAGCTTAACTTACTGCCATATAAATAATCTCTTGAATTTGAAAAAAAAACTTATTTTGTGGCAACGATGTCCAATGATCTGTTTTGTGTCAAATTTAACAAATCGGGATACATAATAAATAATCACTCTTCATTTTGTTCGATTTGGAAAGGGAATAATGGAAAAAGATGGTTACTGAGCCGTCAAAACAAGTTTGAATCAATCAATAAATACACAGTTAATCACTTCTGCATGAAATCAATAGAAAACCCAATCCCAAATAAGACTGTAATAACTTATATTCAGCCATCTGCTTCGAGCTCTCCAGTATACATGTCATTCCCTGTCAAATTTTCACTATGATGGGGTTAACAAAACCACTACGGGTTTTGCTGAACAATAGCTTTTCAAAGTTGTTCTTCTGATATGTTTCTTCGTCAAGTAGTTCCATTGTATTTCTCATTGAAATCAGGGTGTCATTCTTGTAGATATTGCCAAGGGTGGAACGATTGATAACAATTCAGAAGAGCACCGACCGTGAAAATGTCTATAGAAGAGAGGCAAGTCTTCGACCCTTCTATGATGTTCCAATGAAGTGAGCGAGTCTGTGAGCGAAAAGTCACCAACAAGACGAATTTCCTTCCTCTGAATAAAATCATAAAGCCGCAATGAATGTTTTGGTGCCGAACTTCACACATGAGAACTGTATTCCAAGAAAGGTCGTATCTGACGAGGAGTGAACTATTTCTACGAAATAGAAATCCAAGTTTCTGGGAAGCACCTTTAGCGATCGATCTCAAATAGTTTTCCCATGAGAGATTATCACTGATCGTAATTCCTAGCATCGAGTTACTTGACTTTGTAGGAATAGTTACCCCTGACATCTGAATACTAGATGATGATAGATCTGCTTTTCTTGAGAAGAGACATGCCTGGGCTTTCGTAGCATTATATTCCAACAAGTTCATGTTACTTCATACTATAATTTTTACCAAGTCGTCGTTAATATTATTGACGTGAATGTTTCTTCGAATTTTTGTTTCTCGAGCTGGTATGGGACTCTGGAAGTCAAACGTTGTATTGAACAAGATGTTTTCTCGAGCAAATCATTGATATGAAGCAGAAACAAAGAGGGCGCCAGAACTGAACCCTGTGGAACACCTGCATTTATTGGGAGAATATCAGATGATACTCCATCAACAACCACATACAGAGACCGATCAGACAAGAAACTCTTCAACAAAGCACACAATTGAGGAGGCAAACCATGAGACGGCAGTTCAGAATGGGGACCCCGATGCCAAACTCGATCAAACGCTTTTGAAATATCGAATGCAACAGTTATCGTTTCTCCAAATTTCTCGATGAATGTTGCCAAATATGAGAAGCATAAGCCAATAAGTCGCTGGTTGATCTTTGATGGCGAAATTCCTATTGTCGATCATAAATTATTCCTGATTTCTCTAGATATTTAATAAGCTTCAAATTGATTGCTTTACGTCCTGCAAAAAACATAATTTTATCGAACTAATTTGTTCAGCAGAGAAACTGGTTTTTTATTGCACTAGTGCTACAAAATTTGCAGCATCCACTTAGATTTTCATATCAAACTTCAGTGTGAACATTGTTGAAATAAGGGTGATAAGGACACGAGATTAGCTTCTCACCAGGAGCTATCATAATAAGTAAAAAGTTAACCTTCTCCAGACTTCTCTTTCCGTTTCCGCCTCTGTCTTCATAAAAGTTTAGTCCTTGAAAATTTTTCACCAGAACTTCCATTCAACGATTTATTAACGGAGTTTGCCAGACCCGCGCTGTTGCGCTCCCGAGATCTCTCTCATAGCTTCAACCCGAAACAATGCTGCGCTGAATTCCTAGGTTCCAATAACAAAAATTTGTTTGGATTGAAATTGAAATTTTGAATGTAATTAAATGGCTGAGGTGTACTCACAAAGCGGAAGATCAAATGAAAATAGGGTCGAAATTGTTTGCAATCTGGAATTTCAGTTGGGAATAACCAGCAGAGCTGGGGAGCACTAGATTGTTTTTAGAGCGAAGAGTTGGAGAAAATTGCTTCAGTGGTCAGTAAGAGGCAATGAAAACTGAATATAATCTGTGAATGATTCAAAGAATATTATTGAGTCTTTGAAATGATTCAAGTGTTATTTACCATTATTTTATTTTTGAAATCGATTACACATTTATCAGTTACCAGATAAGTACGTGTACCTATTTCTGGCAATGTAATATCGCCTCCCGACAACTTTTAGGGATACATTTCATCTAATTTGAAGCCACAAATAAAAAAACAGTGGGGAAGAGATGGTTTATCGCAATATTTTTTCAATTATGCCAATTTATGGTCAAAAATTATCCACTGGAGTCATCTTTACAGACCTGTGCATACCACGACCAGTATAAAATCTGACAGATGCATTCTAAGGTAGTCCACTATCGTTAAATTGCATGAAGATATCTTGCAATATTCCACCTTTCAATTAATTTTCATTCAAAATGGATATGGTAATTTTTATAATGTTCAAGTTTTCGCGAATGCTAACGGTATAGCCTTCCTATTGCAATATAAATCGAATGCAGATATGATGATTTTGCAGCTGTGTCTTCTCCATTGGTGCTGGATCAGAAATTGCACGATCACAGCTGTACTTGTGAAAACCGATTACTCTCTAATGGAGGTCGTATTCATTTCTAGCACGATTTCAATTATTTTCAGTCACGAATGTCCAACGATTCTGGGATCATCGATATTTGCGGGCATATCGGAATACTCCATTGCAGAAAATTGCTTTCATTCCTGTCAGCGCGAACTTCTGTGATCTGATACTGCTGATTTCATGAAACTGTTCATCTATTTCCGGAAATAGCTAGAAACAGTTTTACTCGAACATATTCAACAGGAGTGGAGTAATGCATTCAATACAATGGTTTAGTGCATCAAATATTCGGAGATACTGACGAAATATCTTTCATTAATTGGGAAATTTAAAGGTACCCATACCACGGATTGTCGTATTCAGATTAGTTAATGTTGGATTTCAGCTGGTAACACTCCACATTGTGCTTATATCGGAACATTGGAGAGCGTTCCGACACTATGAAGGTGTGTAAAAACTTTGGCGCGTTTACAGGTAAGCATTCGTTTCATCCAATTCCTCTCGATCTGAAAATTCGAAGTGAGAGTTAACATCTTAAGACGGTAGGTGGTGATGCAAATGCAGCTACCAATAACCTGAGGGGCCACCAAATGGGAAGCTAACACGTTTTAGACTAGTTTGAAACTTCTAGTTGGATCATTTGAAATTTAATGTGTTTGGAAGTTCGAATAATATTCAAAGTTTTGTTGTTACTGTTCGTGTTGTTGAGTTCTAATTCTCATCACTAGTTACTTTCATGCTTTATCGCACATTATGTGTAGTGTTGTGCAGAATCTAATATCCATCTCCGTAAATAGCCTCCGTAGGTAAATGATCCTTATCGTCAAGAATATATAATCTCTTCAAGACATATTCCAAGAAACATTTGATGCTTTCTTCAAGATTCGATACCGTAAACATACTTCCGTTGATCCTTTTTCGCAAGAATAGTCAGTCTGAATAGCAATGGAGCCATGCTCTAATTAGAAAGCTGCCAAAGGAGATTCCAAGTAAGGAAGCGATTGCGTAATGATTTAATATGAATACAATACAAAGTGTCTCCCATATCAGATTTAAAAATTTGGAACTCTGAGCAGAATCTTTCAACATTGTCCCAACGGAGAATTCGACCAGACTTCTGTTCTGGTTTCAGCTTGATGATAAAAAGAGAACATATTTATTCTGAAACTTCTAGCCAATGTTAACCTTCACCTCGCAAATTTTCAACAATGAAGTCTTAACCTATTAACACTTTTTGAAAAGTGAACACTTCAAAAATAGATCGCCAGGACATACCCTTGATTATATACCGGAGGAGAAAAGAGTTGTCTATTCCTTAATCTTCGACGGCAAGTATAATTATCGGGACTTCATCTTCAGTTTTCATTAAAACTTTATCAGAACGTTGTTGTTTCGAGATAAATGCTGGGCAAATCCTGGGTGGATATTGATTCATTTCAAACCGAATGGAACAGTTCATGCTGTAAGGGATTGCAGAAGAAAATGGTGAAATAAATCGTGGGGAGGATACTTTTACATAAACCAATTTGGTGCAACAACGGCCTCTTATATTCAACCCTTATTGGTTTTAGTAATGTTTGGAACACCGATTTTTTGTTTCTATCATAAAGTGATAATTTCTAGACATGGGCTGGTTATTCAATAAATATTTTGAATTCGTAACTCTATTAATTTACAAACTTTCGAGGAGATTGAGTTTCCAACCTTTTTGCTCAAAATGCCTCATTTTGAAATCATGGTTGAACACATGACCCTTTCTAATAGGGTGGGAGGCAAAATTAGAATTTGTTTTTTCACAGCGAAAACTAGTTTTATGTCTTGTGAGTTGAATGATCATTCCGTTTGACCCATAAAAAAAACATCGGACATGACCCGCATAGCAATTCATAAACTCCTGATCTGTGTGACATTCAATTTTTGTCTTTATTATTTTCAATATAAATCCCCAACTCATTATTCTTAAGAAATGCCGTGTTAATCTCTTTATTTTTCAAAAACCTAGAAATATTCACGCTTGGTTGGGCCAAATATGCCGTGAGTGCACTTATGGGAAAAACCAATGTTAATAAACTGGCGACGGTCACGCTGAAAGCAGAATCAATTGCTGAAGACAGGTTCAATCCGGAATTGAAACTTGTTAAAACCATGGAAGAAAAATCCAAAGCAATTAATTCAACCTTTACGCGGGCAGATAGGGGAAACACAGTTATTGCCATTGATGAAGAAGAATACGTAGGAAAAACTCCAGATTATTCTGAATAGTGGAACTTTCCGAATTCTCAATTAGGACCCCACCAAATTCTACCGAAGAGAAGTGAAAGATGTTCTTCGATCGATTCAGCACATCATGAAAGAAAAAGCGATATCAGTAATTATGATTCCGCAACCTTCCAAAATGTATCAATCAATCAAGTTACAAGAGGAATTATCCAATTAGACCTGTGGTTTACTTTGTGATGTGGAGAATTTCCGAGAACCTCGCCAATTTATACGATTTACTTGATTGAGACATTGCTGTAAGAAAACGATACCAATTGTAGAACAGGAAATTCTGGAGCTGCGTACAGTGTGCTTCTCACAGAAAAACTTCCAATTAAATAACACGTGCTACTTCTCATCCCGCAATGGCCTGATAATGGGAACCCATTAGGTCTTTTATAAGCAGAGCCTTCATAGATGCGTTGGAGCGTGAAATCCTTTGTAACCAGTTGATAAAAAAGTTTGTTCCTTGTATATCGACGACATATCAGTTTGTTCCATGGAAACAAATAGACGGCTAAGCAGGTTTCTTGATTTCACTAATGGACTCCATTCTTCTAGTGTATTTACCATGGAGGTGGAAAAAAATAGTGCACCTAACTATTTCGATTCGACTATAATAAGAATAAATCACAAACTTGATTTTGCGGTTTATCGCAAACCATCTCACAAGGACATTGTCATTCACAATTCTCCTTGTCACCCATATCAGCATAAGGTGGCCACATTCAATATTATGACGATGCAAGTGATGAATGCCCCTTTATCTGATGTGAATAAAACAGTTTGCGACTAACAACGGCTATGAGAGTCAGTTAATATACATTCTGAGGAAGGAAGAAAGTGTATATAGTCAGGCTCTCAAGGTGCTGTATCCACTAGTACCCAGTAGTACAGGGCCGAATGATTATAGAACGTATTCAGGACAAACAAGCGTGAATATCTCAAGGTTCTTGAAGAATAAACAGATTTACACGACCTTTCGTACGAAAAATAAGTTGGGGATATATGTATATATATATATTCAGAATATCAGAGACAAAAACGAAAAGTTACAGAGATCATGTGTGACATGCGGCCATGTCCGATGTTTCATATAGGTCAAATGGAAAGATTATTCAACACACGCATAAAAGAACAAATGATTCGAACAAGAATTGGAAAAAAAATCTATCCTCTCACCTCATTATAGAGGGTCAAGAGTTCAACCATGATTCAAAAATACGGCGAAGTGAGCATAAAGGTTGGAAAATCAACCTCCTTGAAGGTTTTTTAATTGATAAAAAGGTGAGAACTCAGAATATTTATTGATTGGTCAGATTGGATTAAATATTTCACCGTTGTTGATTATGTTTCCGGCCAATTGATTAATTCAGCCCATTCCTAGAAATGATCATAGCATGTAATCAAATGGTGTTCAAAACATTATCAGGGCCAATGAATTACTGATTGAGTATGGGACTTTTCTTGCCGAGAACGTCGGAACTTTTATTACAGTGGACGAATACGTTCAAATCAAACTGAACTTGAATGATACTTACCCCGTTCCAAGGTCCAACACAAGTACATAAATGTATTGTATACATACAAAAGGAATATATCCGTAAAAATCCAATCAGCTTTTTGTCACACTCTGAAGACCAATGATTTAGTTTTTTTTTGCACTAATCACTCCCGAATCAGTTGACACAGACTGGAATCGTGAATTTTTTGAAATTAAACACAACACGGCTCTCATCCGCATTACTTAATATTAAATGTGACCCTCCAACTGCCATCAATGTCACTATTCATTCCGTTAAATTGAATTCATTAATGGAGGGATCATAGAAGTGTTACAGATTACATCATGGAATATAATCGAGGGACAATATTTTATATATATTTCCACTCAGAGAGGAGAAAACTCTGCAATGTTCAGATATTGTTATGCAAACCAAAAAGAATGGATATAACTTCAATATTGATTTCTAGAGGTGAAAGCTCCAAGAAAAAACTCTGTTGATATGCACAACTTCTGAAGTCCTAGTTACAACAGAAAAATGGAAAGGCTACAGTAATTAGGTTGACTGTGTTATCAAAGATTTAACGACCGAGAAAGTGGAGAAAGAATTTTCCCAGAAAATAGTTGATTCGTAAATGGAATGTAATCAAAGAAAATGATTGCTTCCATGAGAATGAGATCGATCAGTCAATTCATCTTTGGTGCTGAACTCCATATATGTCGACAATACCAGAAGATAGGTACCAAGATTTCGTGAATCTTCTTGGTGATAGATATCGCATATTTTCCATGTTATTTCAGTTAGCGGGCCGAAGTGGTTAGAATTCCATTTCATAAACTGTAGGTTGCGGGCATTTCTTGACCACACAAAGTCTCAAATGAATTCGTGAGGGGTTTCAAAAACCATGTGATATTCGTTTAAAAGAGAGACTCATCTGTTAACCAGCTCCTCATTGCAATAAAATAATTTGAATAGTTTTCATTGATTTCAAAAAATTCTTCGCTGATGCCGAATTGGAGCTCACCAAAATATGATTGATAGTATTCTTCAATATAAAAAAGGTCTGAAAAAATTCATAACGAATTCGCAATATTTCGATGATAAGCCAGATATACTTAGTCCTAACTCAGTAAATCGACTTCAGGAAAATTGAGTTTATGTGAAAAAGATTTCATGTCTCCTCAAAACATATCGATTCTCTTGTACGTTTCATCGATATATTCATGTATATATTTAGTACCTTTGCTAATGATGACGAAGTTCTCAACGTTTATAATGCAGTAGGAACAAAATTGATTGATATCTGTATTATGTTCAGAAGAAAGGAATACTAAAAATATCCTCATTTCAGATATTCAGACATTTTCATCCTGAAAAATTATGCTAGGGAATTTAAAATTCGACAATATCGCTGATGATAGATAATATAACATCTGTTCTGATATAAAACTCAAAACAAAGTTTGGAATATTGTTTTTTCGCCCGCACAATTTCCAACTTTGATTGCATCATCGATCACCTGTGTTTGGGTATTATAAGATTGAAATTGGTTACGTGCAAACTCGATCACAGTTATTTGGTTAACAGCAAATCGATTCCAACATTAATGGCAACATGTAATCGCGTCACAGTGAACTCTGCTATTGTTCGGATAATTAGTGTTGCTCGTTTGGAAAATTGAATGCAATCACTTATGACTTGATGGACTTTTTGCCACGTGAACCATAACTATTTTATCAATTCGAGACCTACCATCTGTCTCAAAGATAAATTCATCGATGGAAGAATAAAAATTGCAACAAGATTGAAATATTTCATTTCCGAGGAACTATCATAACTGTGAGGAGTCTGAAGTTTCGAGGGACTTTTTTGGATGTCTCCTCTTTCAGAAAAAATGTGATCGTTCGAAGTTTAAGGTGAACAGGAGATACAGTGTGGTCCATTAAATCTGCAACAAATGAAATTTTTTTTCTATTACTCGCTCAATAAAAATTCGAGTACCGCCATAAGTCAGTGCAACATTCAACACAATTCTGAGATCTTGGAAATATATTTCAACAAAGGCATACAGTTTGTGCCTCTGTTGAAACATATTTGCGAAATTCCAGAATTGTTTTGAAATATATTGCAACAAACTTGAAATTAACGGTTATCTCACAAAGTAAAATTCAAGAGACTTTTACAAATATTCCTCTACTTGAGAAAAATCATGATTCCGTATTTGATTATAACTTCCGATTCTTGACAACTTTTTCGAATAACATTTTATTGTATTCCACCAAAAAAAATGTACTTCATTCTTGGACGAATTTGATATTGATCTTTCCTGTATGCTGATTAACTTGAAGCTAAGTACATTCAGTGAGGTTATCGAACATGCACTAACGTTTGACGGTACTTAAATTTGTATGGTGCAAGTAATAAAAAAAACGTTCGTTTCATACCACAATGTATATGAGTGGGAGAAACTTCGTAAGTATGCATAGAAGACATCTGCACGTATAAATTGTCTGTTCTGGTGAAGTAAGGAAATCATTCATTATAATCAATTCGTAATTGAAAAACACCTGAAGGTGTGATATTCACCAGACTGATTACTGAACCGCTACACAAACCTCAACCCACAATAGCTTCTTAAAGCGTATTACGTAAGTAATACGTATGCTGTAATTACGTAGAAGTATAATACACTTGAAAAAGCAATTTTATAGTGGAATACGCCTGGCGGTTCCTGGATCGTTCTAGTGAAATCACACAAAAAAGGGTTTGCAATTACGTTGCTCAGAGTTTTTGGCGCTTCCATACGAACAGCATTACAATAGGGGACTTCAGCAGATTTTCAAACTCGCTTCGAAGAACATTATTTCGACATAATATACGGAAAAGTCTAGAATACCCTTGTCGCCCAGCATGTCTTGAACTATAATCATGAAATCAGTGAAAACAATCTGAGAATAATCAAACATGATAAGAGTCTGCGTTATATTCGTCAGTTTAGCAATAGCAAAATGTAAAAATAAGATGAATCGTGGCGAAGAGCATAAGCCCGCCATTCAGTTCAATTTTGAGAAATTGATTACAATAGTCAAGAGACGAAGTCCTAATCATACCTAGAAAATCCTCTGCAGGTAGTGCTGGCCTGTAGTACCTTTAATCATGTGATAAAATTCTCGTGAAGATGCAAACGTTTCTAGCGAAACGTAGGTCGAGTGCAAGAAATATGAGTTTGGTGTCACGGTAATTTATCTGTAGACAAAGTCTCAACTTCTTTCCTTGCTGAAGGCTGTGGTCGATGGCGTTAGGTACAAAACATTCACTACTATCAATCAATCAATCAATAACATGAATTGTATATGAAATTATTTGAATTCTCATTACGAGTATTCGGCTAGAGCAGCCATGTCAAACATGCGGCCCACTGAGGAGTTTCTTGCGACACGATTCAGTTTTGAAAATAATCAAATATTGCGGCCCGCGAGTGTGAAAAAAAAATTATAAATACGCGCGCTATGATAGTGTAAGTTCAATCGAATCTTATAAGTACTTGCCTGTTCAAGTCCAAGAAATAAAAAAACTGGCCTTTCCCCTGTTGAATGGAAACAAATCTCCCACAAGATCGCGATTAACGTACGCGTACTTGGACGTAGTTCTCAAAGTTTTTTCGACGAGAAATTCTCGCCACAAATAGACAACTTGATAATAATAAAAGACAGAAGATGACAAATATCTTGCAAAATAATTCAATGTTTTTTTATTTTTTATGTCCTTCTGAATGAAAAATCAATAAATATAGTTGTCCTATGATAGTACTTTTTTCATTAAGATTTTCATTGGTGTGAGATAAGGTTTTGCAACCCACCTAGTTTATGGCCTTCAAGCTTTTTGCCCACCAGTGACTTTGAGTTTGACATGGATGGAATACAGGCTATGAACCTTTTGGAATTGAAAACCAAGTGGGTTACAGTAAATTATAAAATGTCATATGGTCTATGTGAAAAAGTGGACAAAAAAAGGTGAAAGGATTTTTTAGGGTTGTTCAAGATATTCTGACAATTACTCACTGAGAATGAATAAGCGAATTTTCAAATATTCATCAAAGAGAAGATCAGTTGTTCTAGGATGTGATAAGGGGCTCAATCGAAAAAGTTTATCAGTTCACTAAGATCATGCAATTCTTCAAATATTTCACAGTGCCTTATTCCTTCAAAAATTGCACAACGAGATGATAGATATTTCAGTTTTTCCTGTTCTTGTAAGTTCAAAATTGTATAGAGTAATTAACACAAAACCTTCTGATATTTTGGACCTGTAACATTGAGCGATAGAGAGTAATATATTAAGGGATAACGTGATGATAATAGTTTTTCCAACTTATTCCTCAGCAATGTACTCTCGAAGAACATTTAACACTTACTATGTGAATCTAGCTGTAGCTTGATTGTAGCTGATTCGATGATCAAAAACGGATTGAAGCTAACAAATTTAGTATCCAAAGTGAACAAGATCTCGGACTCGAGTACCATGAAAAACTATTGCCTTCGAATATAAACGCCTCTACTATGATCTGGGTGCATAACAGAAAATTATAGATAAAACTAAATGTTCCACTTTTGTTTGAGTTGTTTCTCAGCTTTCAAAATTTATTTTGTTGAAAGCAAGTTTATTCCAATGGTTTCCGAGGGAAGTTTTCTACATAACACGATGCTGAATACATTAGGTAGAGAAAGGATATGCACATTCAAGTGATATTATGAAGAACAAATTGATAATCCTATACTTGACGAAGTGAAAATTTTATACTTGAATAACTTTGTCCTTCATAGCCCCTCTTTCTCTGCTACGTTGAGGAAGGAATTCGCTTAGAGGTTATACTCGAAGTATTTTATCTTGCTCATTTCGCAGTCCTTTCTCTCTTAGGGACAGTCTATCAGTTGTGAGGTCTATGCACTGGAATCTCAGAGGTGAAAATGTTCTTCATTGCACTATATACTTCGACTAAGATGTCTAGGAAACCCTGGTGTATCTAGTGATTCGATATTGTTTGGAATTTTTTGGCGAAAAACAATCGACGATTACAAAAGCTTTCTAATTTTTGTATAGGGGGCGTTATATGTGAGCATTTTTGAAAATCTGTCAAATCTCGATTTTGTCAGATTGACGTAACTTTCAGGTTTATTGTTGTCAATGAAAACTCTGAAATTATTTCTTCGCATTCAACAGTGTTTGAAAGTCTATACAAGAAGAATAGGTTTAGAAGTTAGGTAGAGTTTCAGAATGCTGGATTGCCTCGGATTTCGATAAAATTGTTAGGGGAGCTTCAGAATATCTAAAAATGAATGAAAAGTACAAAAATTCGGCGCGGAAACCACAGCAAGTTCCTCTTCAAAAGGAAAAAAGGGTGAAATTTTAGGTTATGTAACGAAAAAATCACTTTTGATTTGTCACTTTACTCACCATTTTCTGTAAGAAAATATATGTAACTATATTTTTCTGCAAGAAATATCACCAGAATGTTCATTTATAACGTTCATTCTTTGCAGACTTCCAATTGAAATTTCACTAAAAATGACAACTAGCTTTATTAATTTCGGCTTCGATTGAATTGGAGCGACGTTGTCAGATTGTGAATTATATTCAACAATTTCATATTTGAATGATTCGTACAGTTTATTTATTGATCTTTCGTGATGTTGGTTCTAAATTCCAATCAATGGAATCTACTTCATTAATTGATAAATTGTTTCAGATGGGAACATCTCGTTCTACCCACAGTCTCCGAACGTACCCGAATGATTCAACTTTTACAAAATTCATCCTTCTTGTCGATAGGTCCACGATGAATGTGTTAGGTTGGGTCAGGTTAGTTAGGTTTGGTTGGGAGCATGTCGTTGCACCCACATTTCGTTCTACCCACAGCCTCCGAACATACCCGAATGATTCAACTTTTGCAAAATCCATTCTTCTTGTTGATAGGTTCACAATGAATGTGTTAGGTTAAGTCAGGTTAGTTAGGTTTGGTTGAGATCGATTTAATAAAAACATTTGTTTTTCGCGAAGTTAGTTAGGTTTGGTTGGGATATATTTAATATAAGTATTACGTTTTACGCGAGTTTAGTAAGTACTTGATTTTTCAATTTGGCAACGTTGTTTGAGATTCGGAACAGTCTAGAGCTGTCAAAATGACGGTACAAACTATAAGCTATATTGCTCTGTCTGTTTCTCACCACCTTGAAATGAAATAAAAATCTTCACTTGGATGGGCACATTTTCTTAATAAATTCAAAGAATGGTGTGTGTGAATAATGTTCTATCGGGAAATCGGGTATGTACACTGACAAAATAACAGTTCAGAGTAGAATTTCGGAATCTGGATTGAGTGCTAATAAACATTTTCTGTTCGAAAAAATGAATTTTTCGTGGTTTCCGCGCAAAATTTTCTATTTTTTTATTCATCTTGAGCCTTTTTAAACCTTCTCCAAATTTTTTGTGGAAATTGGACGCAATCCAGGATTCTGAAACTTTTCCTGAAGTTATTACAAGTACTTTTTCACGATGTGTAGAAGATTTCGTATTTTGTGTGGTCAGTCCAAATCTGGGGATCCAAATATCCTTCTTTATTCAGTACCCAAAGTAAGTACAAAACAAATCGCCCCAAAATAATAACATGCGAATGTAGCGTTGTAGCTGATTTTATTCGTTTCAGCTTGAGCGAAAGTCTTATATCGAGGAGGAAACATCAGTAGCTCTTATCAATGAGATATTGAAAAAATTTTGTTTAAATAAAGGAAATATCGATGTGATACGTATTTTGAACCGTTGCATAACTGATAAGTGTATCCCCAATTCCAAGACAGCCTATCACTTTCAATACACTAGCATGAATTTTGTCGTACATTCTCAGGTGAATGGGCAGAGTAAATTTTCTCGGAATCAAAGTCTAGTCTTACAAACTGATATAAACATACTAAAAACTTGTAAAGGTAGCAGATGACAGTGACAGTATTGACAGGTTGTTAACGGTAGGTTTCCAAGTTACATGCACGTTTTCTGAAACGCATTTGATTGGCTGTCAGGGCTGTCAAAATCTCAGTAGGCAAATAATAAACAGTGGCAGAATATTCGGTTGCACATTCCTCTCTACTGAAAATTAAGCTTCATATGGTATATGACTGATCGCAATCTACGATAGCGATCTGAAGCTTTTGCGATCCCAGAAATCAAGCAATCGGTTTTCGCCAAGTTTATGCCAAAATTATTCAGGTATAAGTAGATACACCAGGGTTTCCTAGGCATCTTAACTTCGACTGTCCTAGATACAAAACGTCAGAAATTGTCAGTCATCAATTTGACAGTGATTTCAATCCAAATCCACAATGAACGACGCAATAATACAACACCACTTTGACGAGGTATTCAATGCCCTTCAGGATAAAGAAAATTTCGAAATTTTCACCAAACTGAAGCAGACGAGCACCCCGAGAGTGAAGAAAACCATGGTTAATATCTTAATCCCTTCAAGCGAAGACAGCAGCCAAGATTACTCTAGGAGCGGAAGATCATCTTCGGAGAATAAAACATCTTCTCAAAGAGAAAACCGTTCTTTTTCCCAGGATAGTAAAACGACATCAGGGTTTCCAGCTCCAAAAATTGATAGAATCAAAAAGTTCGTTGAACGAGGGAAAACTACAGAATTGAGAAATACCTTATTCGAATGCAGGTATTGTGGAAGATATATTTTGGGAGATTTTTTGGAAGTCCATGAAAAGAATTGTGGAAATGACGACATTTGAGAATTAAATCATTCTTTGGAATCGATTCAAGAAGTATTAATTTACTGAATTCTACTGCGCTATATGAAAACAAAAACTCATTTTATTGAATTCTTACACCCGATTGCATCAGCTTTCAATGAGCTATTAAAAGTAATTTAACGCACTGCAGGGATTTCACCATAGTTCGAGAGATTATTAAACACCCTTTAATAAACCGCCACCTATCTCTATGAGTCTCCCTTTATTAATGGTCTCATAAGAAAAAGTTGGTGCAATCGGCTGTTAGTTCATGATCATAATAGTGGGAATGAAAAAAGTTCAAATGCATTCTCGAGATGTCACGGGAAAACATCCGATGAGAAACTACAGCGCCTTCTGCAAAAATAAAATCATTCAATAGGATTTTTTTCGATGTTTTTGGTATCTGATCTCTATGAATTCTTCTTCTGAATGCAAAACTTTATATGTCGTTAATATGGTATGGTAAAAAAAGTTGAGTGTTTATATCTCACCTAACCTAACCATATTTGCAAAACCTCTTATGCCTGCAACAGCTTCATACATGAAATGAATGTTTTCTGCTATTCAATTTTCAAGTTACCCATCCAGATACGTATCGTCATACATACTAAAAATGAATTTTTTTCTGCATAAAAAGGTCAGTCATGTGATACCTCGATTCACATTTGATTCTTTTCAATTGAAGTATTGTCCAAAATCTCACAACATGATCAGATCAGAGCTGAAACTGAAGAAGTTCTCAATGATTCCATTGGTACCAACAACATTAACAAAATTTTAAATCTCAGATACAGATTTCATCTTTATTCGTAGAATAATATGATTTCAATAGTAAGATGAAAAATATGAATGTTCTTGACGATTTACTGTATTTGATGCAGAGTATAACGATTTGTAAGAAAACCCTTTTTTCGAATTCACGATATTTATGTATATACACACACATATATATATATATATATATATATATATATATATATATTCAGTTTGCTGCATCTTTATTGGTCATACATACCAAAAGACGAAAAGTAAAAATTCAAAAATTCCACTCTTTGAATAACGGTGTTGATTATGACAGAGTTCCAAAATGATTTTATTTATTCATTTACATTGGAAAATTAATATTTCACTTTTTACAAATGCAGTTTGGGTTATATGCAAAGAACAGCCATAACTATTTTTCCACTAAGACATATTTCAATTTTTTTTTTCATCACTAGCTCCTTTATACAATCTCCTATATAATTAATATTCACCAAGGACAATACCTTACATACGAATTGGAAAATTTGGAAGACGCAGCAGGAATCACATTGTTTTCAAATATTATTGATTCATTCTGAAATTATGGAGTTTCATAAACATATTCGCAATGAAGATGACCCCATATTTCCAGCTGGTTCCGATCCATAGATATGTCTGCCTGTGTGTGTTTTTCCTATAGCCACTCAGAAACTATCCGCCGTCGGACTTCACAACTTCAACATTTAGGAAACAATTTTTTTCCGAGACAATCAATTTTACTTCCCCACCGAGCCCCTAATCAAAATAACTGGTCGAGTCGAGGCAACATTTCATTAAATTGATGGTTGAATTCTTACGCCGTCTCTTGCATCGATGAGCCGAGTTCCTTGTTTGAAATCGTTAAAAGGCTGTAAGCTCTCGAGATTTTAAGTCAAACATTTGCTCCGCAGAACATCAGAAAAAAGCAAAAGAAGACATCAGTAGGGTTCGTGGCTTCCGTCGAAAAGAAAGAGCAGTGGTGTAGAAATTATCAGAGCTCATTAAACGGACCAGGTACAAAGGCGCACGTAATATGTCTTGAACAGGCAACATCAGAGTGAAATACCTACTCCTGCTCGACATAAGAGAAAACGTGAGTGTTTTTTTCGAGGTCCGATGACTTTGCTTCTGTTACTGAATGGAAAACTCCGTCCTGCTGGGTCGATACAAAGCATATTATTTCAGCCTTTTCATTGAACTCACTTTGATGTACATGCGAAACAGAAAAGGAATTTTTGCTGCCGAAAAAAGTTACGATACGTTTTATTTTTGTATTTGAAGAAGTTTTCACTGCATGAACTCCATTAGAAAAATTTCAAGAATTCAGTGATTGGTTATTGTCGTAAAGACATGTATGTGTTATACTTTGAAAGAACATTTTTATGCTCAATATAATTGAATATCACAGAACAAGACCTCAATTACCTGAGACTGTTTCAATTGTTCTTGGTAAAATTTCGCTTAAAAAATTCTAATTCCAGCTTACTCTAATTCATTGCACCCATTATTCCGCAACGGGCAACTGCCTCAAGCTTGATGATACAATAATTTCCACTGACACAAACGGCTGCTATATTCACGCTACCACGCCTCTGATGGGTCCAATTTCTCGATCCGGAAAAGGAATGAATTTAGGTTATTGTCGCACGCGCCCTACTCATACATCAAGATACTAGACAATGAAAGGCTCGAACGAGTTTCAAGGAAATAAAAGCGATTCTAAGGACTTCCTGAGACTTATTCACAATGTTCTTTTGAAGATATCCTATAGGGAAAAGTAGCCGGGAACGTCGGGATCAAAAGGACGTTGGCCCTGGAAAATAACATTGTTGAAACGAGAGGCGTTCAGAGAAATAGCAGTTAGTAGAATATCAAGAATGAGTTCTTCGATATCGAAATAACTTGTGAATTTTCTATAGACATAATAACTAAGAGAGAGGTGACTACGGTAGGAGCAAGATAGCCTCTAAGCGCATTCCTTCCTCAATGTATCAGAGAAAGAGAGGTTATGAAGGATAGAGTTATTCAACTATAATATCGTCCTTCACAATATCTGTTCAATGTACATATTCTTTCTCTATCTAATGTATTCCTCATCGTATTATATGGAAAACTGTCATAAAGGCCAGTCCACTAGTTGTGATGCCTAAGGAATTTTCACACAAGACCACTTTGTTTTTCCGATTGACGGGCATTCACAAATTATTATGATGTTTCTGGATTGAACCCTTTCAATAAGCCCGTGACCAAGATAATGTCAAGTGAAGAGGAATGGAGTAGCCCTCATCAAGTGGGACATCTCCTTCACGGCTATCTTTCAAACCCCGATTTCATCTTGGAGATAAGTACAGCGATTATCTGACAATATAGTCAACCAGTCACGGATACACCCGAGTAACCCTCACATTCATTCCATTTTTTTACTAACGGTTATTCGTATTGGGTGACGATATCGACAGGCATTGTTGAAATTCTCTCTGCAATTTGTTTTTTTCAAATAATCACCATCTCATATTTTCGAGAACAATTTGCAGTGTTGCCAAGTGAACACTTTCATCTCCAAAGCTGAAGTTACTGAATGTTACTTTACTACTAGATTTATTCGGACCGTTTCGACAACTTCTACGGATGTAAATAGTTTTCTTCGATTAGATATATGCTACAATAAAAAAAATGGTTCAGAATATGATTATTGGGATTCAAAACCATCAAAAATAGTAGATTCCATCGAGTTTTCAACAAGGACGGATCAGAGTGAGTTAGTTTATAGTCGAACAGTTGGACTGTGACAAGTTAACGCGATTTAATTTTCAGTGGACATATTAGTGAGTTCTTTGAATTGGTTTTGAAACGTGTCGATTGGATATGCGAATGACTTAAGGTTACTTTTGAGAAACTGCTGCCACGAGGGCGTGGGTGGGGTGGTAGTCTACCTCGCAAGGGAAAACTCCCCAATTCCACCTATATCAGCCTATATAACGAAAACTTAGCTTCGAGCGATAAATCGGAACTCGTTGAATTCAACACATTTCGAAACATAAGAACACAAAATTGGTTGAAAACCCCTTCCCCACCTATGTACGTCAGGGGCAGAAATAGGTGTATTCTGAATGAGCCATTAGCTTACAGCTGTCAAATACGTAATGAACAGTTTGAAATAGAGGGATATCAATGTGCTGATCTCAGCTTTGGTACCACCCTACTCTCGCTCTCTCAATATTGGGGATAGCAGTATTCAAACAAAAAAATATGTGAGAATTGCAAGTGTGCCTTCGGTATTTTATGTGCTCATATGCTGCTTCCGTGATCCTGAGAACAACTAAAAGACTTTGTAACATAATTGTCAATCTACCAGAAATTAACAGCAATCTTGTATGATGGAGCTGAACTTATAAAATGTATCATTCCAAATTTCTAACAAAAACATATGATACGTTCACAAGAACATGTTCAAGTATATTCTAATTGAATCAAAAGAGATCTTACAAATGTAATTGATTATACCCCAAACGACGATGTAATGCACATACAAAAGCACAAATCTAAAATGCAATCCACATCCTCTTTGCGACACTCGTGATTGCCGACACAAGCTACTTCGCAACCACAACCAATGATTGGAAAATGCATTATTATGAAAAAATTGTCTAGTACTTTCATAGCTCTACCTAGCTTGAGTACTGCCTGGCATGCTTCAGCTCACCAACGGTGTATATTGCCCCAAACTGTATTGTATTGAAATTGAAAGGTTTGTCCTAATATTATGCACTAACATCCCCAGTTTATCTCTTCTCACTGAGGAAGGCAAGCCATTACGCAACAAAAGTTGATATTTGGCTCACATTGGAATAACAATTGAATGCCATTACGGTTGAAAGTCTTATGGCTGAGTTTACTTCTCGTGAACCAATCATGAAAAAGATTCTGAAGAATCTCAACACGAAAGATATCAACCATTCCTATAGAACGGTTGGTCGGTGGTGAAGCGGTCCATTACATCTCTATCGTACATTCGATGAGGCTTTTTACTGCTGGTTCAGGCCTTCTAGTCGCATTGGTAAGAGTATTCAACAAAGGGAAAGAATAAACGATTTGATGAATAAATAATCGACAATACGATTTCCTTTGGATTATATTCAATATTTATATGGCGACTTCCCATAAAAATACGAGGTAACATTAATCGTAGCACTGACTTCTCGATAGATATTTTGGTATTGTGTCCTTTGTTATTAAGTTTACAATTTGGTACAATTTGGTGGCTATATAGTCGTCGATTTCATCTAACTCCCTACCCTCAAATGCTGGTGTTCTGTAGACATTAATTCAGGTACTACACCATTCTCGTGGATTCAGTTGTGAAAGTGTTTTTATTCCTCAGTTATACTCCACGTGGATATATGGAAAAAATATTGCGATTCGTTACAATATTTCTGATGAACATTCTTGCTTGGGGTATATGTATTCATGAGAATGGCGAATCGAAATTCAAACTCAACACACTCCTGTAACGTTTTTAATCAAGGGTATAATATCTCGGCAATTCTATAGTGTTCTGTCCAGCAGATATCAACCAAATTCAGTTGTTGCATTTATTCATTCGTTTGTGTTTATTTACTCTGCTGATCCACTTCAACACTGTGACATCAGCGATAGAAAAATTGAAACACATTCGAACCTTTTTCCCAACATGAAATAATAGCTTCGTTATGCATTATTTTTCCAATGATTCGATTTCATATGCGTCGAAACAACAGAACAAAAGTAATTGTGAAAATTATGAGCATATATTCTCCATTAGGGTTTTATTTTGCTCTTCCATTGGAATATTCCCAGTACGCCTATATAGCCGTTTGTAGAAATTTCGACGAGAACTTTTGTGGCAGTTTCTCCTTTAGTTTCACTGCTCCAGGGTATAAATCCATAAATTGGAACCATATTCTTGTTTCTTTTGTTTTCTCCTCTGATTCCATACATGAAAAACAATCATCAATATTGGAAGATTTGGCGAACGAAAATATTCTGTTGCCCAATATGCGGGTGTTTGATTTAAGGGGATATTTTTCTTCGGTGTTGATCGTTAGTTATGAACAGGCATGTTTTGATTGGAAAACAAAATATCTATGAATTTGATGAATACATAATAGGTTGATAGGTAAACACAACTTTCTCATGGGAATACCTCAGATATTATATTATAATATTATAGTAGTAGCATATTATTGTATTATATTTCACAAATGCCAAGGCAGAATTTTCCATTGCTATCGTTCTTGCAACTCTGTTGTGATTCGAGATTGATTTTTCTTCATTGTTGAGATTTCTGCAGCTTCTTCTGCATATAGACCGCTGTTGATTCCTCGCTGAGTTGGGACCAAATCTTTAATTTCTATTCAGTATAATCAGCACCTCACTGATGTTTTTTTAGAAAAAGATCGTTCAACGAAATGATGTGTTCATGTTTCTTGCCTCTGGATTCAGTAGTACGAATGAGGTAAAGTACCGAGCTAGTTGAGAAAATATCACTCGAAAGACTGATAGATATCAGCAAGTAGAGACAAATTCACATCTTTCATGACAGTGACGATCGAAAAGTAGAACATCTTATAACTTGAACATAAATTTGAATCGAAATTATGACATAGTCATCTGGTTAATATATTTCAGATATAAATAAGACCAATGAATAAGTCTATCGAATTACAGAAAAAAGATTATTCAAAAATTGTATCGAATGGAATCATATAAGAAATATCATGTGTTCAACCAACTACCATGGGGAATTTCGAGATAATCAACAATTATTATCCTAACATAACCGATTCCGAATCAGGCTTGCTCTTAGAGTCTGTATTACTGAGTAAGAAGCGGAAGTGTTTTTTTTGCTTCACCGCACTCAGGCCTCAACATACCCGTGCTTTTTCTATGTCTGTTCGGCTATAACTGAGAAGATCATTAGTAACCAACTAGTTAACTCCAATTACAGAATCTCCTTCGAGAAACACACAGACTTGATGTTCTCGAGAGGTCCGTCATGTTCGTCGACAGCCATCCATACACGTAGGACAGTGCTCATTGGCACGACGTCATCGTCAACGGGTCAGGCTGTAGCCCTCCGTTCAGACGGTGAACGATTTTCTTCATCGACAGTCCATTGCCTGGTAAGCAGTTAACCTCGTTGGGGCGACGTCAGCCACCACCATGGGAGAATTGGTGGATTTCTCCTGTTTAACACCCATTCTTGAAATTATAAAATGACAGTCTGGAAATAGACAACTATGTTTCGATCTCGAATGATCAGATGACTATAGGAACCTTTCTTCTGAATGTGATCGGTATGACGCAATATCAAATCAACATTCAATTGTTTCAAATGGTTTATTATGATTGGTCGCCTTTAGATCTCAAGAAAAGCAAGAGATATAGAAAATAATATCTGAACTTTCGCTGACAATATTTGTTGGGTGGACAACTATTACTTCAAATCTCATCCTTATTCTTGTTCATATTCACAATGAAAAAACAGTTTCAACGTTTTCTCATTTCATTTCGAATGAATTCACTGGAATTCAATAAACCTACACAGTTTTGTTGAGAAATTTCCACCCCGTTTTCTTCTGGAATATATATTTCAATGCACACTGCACATAGTAGTAGCAATAAATTCCTAGGAAATGCATATTATTCGCTCGCGAGAAAGGGGCATTACTTGCAAGAATGATTTCCAGGCACTCTTCTTGCGAATAATAGCGACATTTCTCGTTCCTTTAAAATCTATTCCAAAGTTGTTGAAGCCACCAGCATTCCTTTTTCACTTCTGGCTCGCCAGACTCACTGGAAACTCGTACAATTCAATTCGAATCAAACGGAGCCATTTTACTCGACATGCTACTGCTGTTGATACGTACGCAGATTTTCACGACGATCTAATAGCCGACGTATAATTAATCCGGTCTGATCAATATTGTGATACGCCGCGTTTAATAGATGCTGGCTGAATTACCTCGGACGGCCTTGGAATACCCCGCCAACCGTGATGGAGATGAATTCAGGTCTCCTGGAGTTCAGTCTGCGAGATGTCGATTGAAAACGTTCATTTTCCTGGGAGGCCATGAAGGTACAGGTAAGTGAGGAGGTTCTTCACTTCAGTATCGAGAAATTACGAGGGAGGAGTCGGAACAACGGAAGTTCAGAAAGTGGGTTGTTGTTTTCCGAAGTGTAACCATTTGGCTCGCTCCCATTTCGTACAGATATCACTCGAGACGTAGGAAAGGGTAGTATCGACTGAAGAGAACATTCCCAGTGAAAAAAGCTTTACTTCCCGGGCGACCGCGACGATCGCTCATCGGTTATAATTGCACGAGTGCATAAAAATTACCGATAATTTTGCAAAAAAGCATGATATCCAAAAATTGCAAGA
This sequence comes from Zygogramma bicolorata, assembly GCA_032362365.1. Lineage (NCBI taxonomy): Eukaryota > Metazoa > Arthropoda > Insecta > Coleoptera > Chrysomelidae > Zygogramma > Zygogramma bicolorata. The sequence goes on along the minus strand of JAVJAQ010004414.1, from coordinate 707,098 downwards.
GTTTATTTTCATATTTTGGCGAAAGTGCCCGAGTCCGAAGGACGAGGGCTCTTTAACAAAATATGAAAATAACCGAATGCAATTTGTATAAGATATCACGCTTGAATGCAGAATTATCTGGTCATTTTTTAGCACAAATGTAATTCATTGGAATATTTCACGAATAAAGAAATTCTCGAGGAAATAATATTTTTTGCTCATTTATACTTTTCTCTATAGATTGTATGGAGTACTCACCTGAACGCGAAATGTTTTTCTATTTCAGAAGTCTATCTGACATTTATTCGTGTTGTTTACTGACGTCTAGCGATACGGTTTCAAATGTGTTGTTATGGTGACTTGATACAATGCAATTACCGCTGTAAGTTTTCGATAATTGCATTGCTCTTATGGGACATCTTATATATGAGGAAAATATTCGATATGAGCAACGCAGAGCCCAGAACTGTGGCTTTTTCTACGAGTTATATACATAAATCATTCACCTTACCTTCTTTCTTCACCCTACTATACGAAAATAATATTTCTATGGGATGCAGTGATCAGAGTTTTTGTCAGAACTGTCGATATTTTCGAACTATCTGTGGAAAAAGAAGTTGTTCTAGCCTAGATGTACTTACTTTTCAGACTTAATATTTACTTATACATTTCCAAAGTTTATAGCAGATTCCGAATACTATGAGAATATTATCGAAATACGAATAAAAACATGTTTTCAAACATTTCTCGAGACCACAGAATTGTTAACCAATATATTTGCTCATCAGAAGAAAATGAGACAGAGATGAGTTTCTCACGAACGTATGTGACTGAATGCTTCAAATTCTGGCATTATGTTCTTCATTGACCTATCGCATTTATTCATTGTATCGACTTACTCTGATGTGGTTCCTGGTTCGGAATTTCAGCTCTAGCGATTGAACATCAAACTTCTGGGCGCCTTGAAATAAACAGTTACAATCGCCTGTCAATCGTATTCCACTACACAATAATTATTTATGCGACAAGTGCATAAAGTAGGTCTTTTTCACGAATGAAAAATTTGCATTCACGAGACGTCTCATAAGCGAAAAAAATACACTCTATGTTCGAGTTTCATACAATAGATTTTCTACGATTGTACCAAATAAAATATATTTCATATTTATATATGAGTTTAATTCAATCTTTTTTATTTCTTGTTATAATGTATACACCTGTATTTTATATTTGTATTCTTACTTTGAATATATTGTAAAGCTATTATGGAATGACAAGATAGAAACGATAGATAGAACTACAATTATTAAAAGTTTTACTTCACTATTAGATAAGATGTTATAGTTATGTTGAAACCACAATCATTTTTAAAATGCTTTGATTCAGATGTAGAAGTTTTTGAGTTTCGTGTAACAGATGTTGTAAGTTCATCTAGGTCCACTTCTTTGGTAACAGTATCTCTCGAATATGATGGTGAATTATCGTGAATGTTGTTTCCGGAGAGAGTTCTGGAGGAGCAGATAAGTTTCGCATTGTCTACATATCCTTGGACCGTGACTTCCAACCACCGTATTTTTTTTAACTGTAATGACTTCGCGATTCCAGTATGCATTTTGGGAGCGTGAGAAAATTACACGTAACGGCACCTTTTTTCATTCATATTATACTTTTTTTTATCGTGTTTGAAAACGATATGAATTTAAAGAGTTTAGTTCAGTCTATGAAAAATCGAGATCTCTTCCTTCCTATATGAAGTCGAAATCAGCAAACATCTTTAGAACAAGGAGCCGGAAAAACTCATCGAACTGGGATTCCACCGTTTATTGAGCTTGACCGGAATTCGCTAGTCAGACTATCAGCCCAAGTCGTTAATGAACTATTGTTAAATGCCAAACGAGTTTTCATTTGCTTATCATGTTTCGACTACCATTCGTCTAGAGCTGGTAAAACCACGAGGCTGCTTTAGATCTATTGCTACTTTGCTACTGAGACTCATTTGTGAAATTAATCGTGAAAAAGCTACAGAAAAATCAACCTTGATGTATACGTATGACAGCTACCATGAGTATCACTCATTTGGAGCTTGGTGTTCATTTTCCTTTTATTGACAACAAGAAATCGATGAAAATGAAACATCTAATGGGAAAATGTATTTCATTTTATTTCGAATGATTTTGGAAAGAATAGTGTACAAACCTCTACAGAAATTCCAGTTCTTTGCTTATGAATGTATAGATAAAAAGTATTCAAGCTACTTGATTGGCCACTGAAAATTATATAGATATCATTCTCAATCTCATTCTCGATCCGAGTTGTTGTGTCTCACTCTGTCATGGACTCGAAAATGTGGCAATATTATTTGGTAAGCTAACATAGATACTCAAAATATTCATATCGTGAGTAAAAAACACTTCATTGTGTGATGATCATTAACAGTTCACCAAACCACTACATGTGTACATGTGTTTCACTATACAATAGCTTCTCCAGGCGTGTTATATTTTTACTGCTACCCATACGACGCATGAAGAAGCTATTGTATAGTGAAACATTGTTTGGTGTTTGAAATATTCATTACTGTCCTCGAATTTGGGACAGTTCGCTTTGTTTCAATGACCAGTAGCGATCAAACTGATGATATATTTTCTCGATGTTTTTCATCAAGAAAGTGTCTCACAATTATTGAAAGGATCATATATATTCGATTCATTCTGTTCGAATATTCAGATAGAAATGCCATCCCACAGTTCGAAAGACGAAGAAATAAACAATGGGTGTGCACGCTATGGATACATTAGTGATATCAGGAGTAGAGATTCGTTGCGATTTATTCATTAATTTTCTCAAGTGGCAAGAAAGGAGTCGGAAGGGATATGATCGTGCAGATAAAACCATGGCAGTGGTATTCCGGCATTTCCCCAAAGGAACATTCAGGTGTTTTTTGCATGGGGGTGGCTTAATCTGAACTTTAATGTGACGATTTATGGAAATTGTTTCACATACAAACGCATAGGGATTTCGCGTAATCTTCCGCAGAATATAAATTATAACGAATATTCTGGAAACTTTCCGAATTTTCGAAGACATATTCATTCAGAGCTCTCTCAAAGCATTGTGCTCAGTGCTCATTAAAGCACTCAGAGCGCTTTTGTGCTCGTAAGCACTGTGCTCCCGAGCACATTTTTGAACCAGTGCTTAGTGATTCGAGAATTTTACGAAAAGGCTTAGTGCTCGAGACCACTTATCGGGATGAATAAGCACCAAGTCTTTCCATACTTCTTCGAACTATTTAAACGTGGTAGCGTAGCACCCCCACTCAAGAATAACTTTTGAGTCTTGATCGCTTCCATAGGCCATAGGCATCTTCGAAAGCGAACAGTTTTGTTCTGAATATCACAGAGTGTGTTAGGTCTCATCGCAGTATACAGTATATATAGGTTAGTTGTATAATATTTCATGGCTGCATTGAAGAGTGATGGTCAATGGTCAATTGGAGGAATAGACTTCTTGAACAATATGTCTGTCGACACAACCCAATCCTTTGTTTTCTCTCAAAGATGTTGGATATTGAAGATGAAAAATAAATAGTATTTTCAATGAATATTGTTCATCTAAGTGATATCGATTATTCATCATTTTTTTGATTTGTTGAGGGTTCACTTGATTCGACGTGATCAATCTAGAAAAAATACAAAAACCATGCCAAAAAGTAATTGAAGTGTATAAAGGTATCATCCTTTTGAAAAGTGCTTAGTGCTCGCTATGTCGAATTACTTTTTGAAAGTGCTCAGTTGTCAAGATCATTTTGTTAATATGAGTGCTTAGTGTTCGAGATTCCGGGTCATTTCTCAAGAGTGCTTTAGTCCTCGATGCACTTTTCCTCAATGCTCGGCACAGCTCTACATTCGGTATCATCATCATTTACATACAATTTGCGGATAAGTCTGGATTGAACTTATATTCGTGGAAATCTTTCAATGAGAAAAGAACCCAACGAATGATTCAATATTCAATCCAATTTGAATTGACTGAAACATGCAAAAATATGAATATGAATAAAACTCGAGTTTTCGATGAGATTTTCAATATGATAAGGGTTACAGAATCGCGACACTGTTTTTTTGACTCGAAGTGTTTATTGCGATTTGATTTTCAAGAAAATTACCTCAAGAAAATGAAATTTTTCACTTTCCAGGCCACATCTTCGAAAATATCGTGAATATGCCAAATTTACTAGAGATTAAAGATATTTGCTATCAAATTACAAGCGAAAACTGTTCTCGATCATAAACCCTCATCATCACCAATTAAGAACACCTAGTTCTCATATTCCGACTTGTAGTCCATTTTTGAAGCCTCGGACGAGAAAAATGCATTTGAACTTTTATGAATTGAAAGAAGAAGAATACTTCAAAGAGGAATTTCCTGTGGTAATTAGTTGGCTCGTGGCTCATTTCTAAAGTCTCTAATGACAAAAAACCAACTGAATAATGCTCATCGAGCCTCGTTATGACAATTAGTTAACGATATAGAGCGGGTTCAACTTCCACAATGAGTTGTGAGAGAAAAATTAAAAATAAATAGGTATTATGCAGAGTTTCTGATCATAGCTGATGATTCAATAGCAATAGCAAATTGTTAATTTGGTAAGTTCTTGATGTTTCCGGAAATATGGTATGAAACATGAAAAATTTTACCTGGTTGTAAAAATAGTTTTGTTGCCATAGGAAATGAAAATGGGGAGTCTTGAAATTTATATCGCAATAAACACTTCTAGCCAAAAAAGTCCTTTGTTATTTATTCCGGACCTACCCTTCAATCTTTGATGACTGATCTGATGATATAAGGAAATACACCTGATTTTAAGAAATGGGTAATTACCAAACTTTGCAATATTTGGGCTCTGCCAGTCCGATTCCAAATTACTGAAACATCAAGATTTGAGTATGACATATATAACTGACTGAAGGAGAATCAAAAACGTCTAGAAGAATAGAAGAATATTATTTATACACATGCAATTCATTTTCTCACCGAGAGGCATGAATTCACACTATTAATATGTACCTAATGGTCAAATTGATTAGAATGATTTGCTGGACATGCATTCTTGCCAGGTTATGTCACAGTCTATTTTTTACATCAATCATCCCATGCATGCATAGAATGATTCATCAAGTGGAATCCATGAACAGGGAGCTACCCACAAATGCTATTGTAAATGAATGTTACGTAGAGGTTTGAAGTATGTACAGGTCGGTTTAGTTTTAACGAATACGTTTGGCATACCAATTATATTTCACAAGCCTCAGTTGTGACACGAGGATTGCTGCAATAGGCAATGTTCGGATTACTGAAATATTGGCGGGATTTTGAACGAGTAGTACAGTAAGCACATTTTCGAATGGTTGTGAATAAAAATTTCACTCACGTTCATGTATAACCACAAAATGATCCCACATCATCAGGACCAATAGATAAAAAGTAAAATTTCTGCTTATTAGTATCATGAGATAATATCTATTATTTATTATACTTTCATTGAGGGACATTTTTCCAGAGAGAATCTCATTTGTATTTTCAAATATTCAGTTTTATCATCAATAATATAACCAAATCAGTCAGTTGAATCAAAGTCAGAATTCTCAAGTAGGAATCCAAGTATGTTCGCACGTAAAAATTTCATAAATATAGCCAACAGCTGTTCGGAGGTTAGTGATAAACAGGGCAAATATGTTTGGAAAAAAATGCTATAGGTAGGCGGAAAGACATCATTTATCTCCAGATTCATGACATTTCTGCTCGTTACCAAGGGATTTCCTACCGAAACATTTCCTATAAAAACAAAACGATTACGAGTTTTCGGTCGAATTCCGCTTATCTTGCATTATTGAAACTTGTATATACGAAAAGAAAAGAAAAGCATAAAATTAGCAGTGAAAACAATAAATGATAAAACTGTATTTGAAGTACGCCTGAGAGAAAGACATTTACAAAATTAAATTGAATATGGAACATGAAAGAGCACTCTATGACGAATAATTTTATGCAAAATCGTTCTGAGTTGATGAAAGTTTCGGTCAACTGAATTGGCGGAAGAGATATTATTAAATGAGAAGCAGAAGAAATATCGCTTCAAATATTCCGAGTGGAAAGTAAAAACTATGGATACACATCATGATATGATGGTTATAATGATAGTGGAAGAATATTTTTCCTCAATGTAGAATTGGGATTCAATTGAGGTATTCAATTGTTAGACAATTTGATAATACAAAAATACAAATCATTTGGGAGTGACGAATGGAAAAGACATACTTTCAGGAGACCATATGAAGGAAACGAAGAGACAGTGGAGTAACAAAAAATATCATAGTTTACGGAATCGCGATACAGGTTTCGCTATATAATAGGTTTTCTCGACCAAGATTTGTTGAATATAGATTTTCATGGAATATCGGCTAGTTTCATTGCATAGTTGAGTGAGTAGTTGTTTTGGATCAACTTTTGTTTTGATATGCAGATTCACACGAAAGGGAAGCCCTGTGTTCAAAGAATACCGCATGAACCAAGGGACAGAAGATGCGAATTAACATTCACTTTGAATTTCTGAAGTTTGTGAGCCTTAGGAAAAACCTCTCCCGGCAAGGAGTTCTAAAGTTCAGCTGTTCTATTGAGAAAATATCCCTGAGCAAGAGAGGTTCGACAGGTCTTCAAATTCACAACAAGGGGGTGGGAATTCTGTACTCGTCGAGTCATTCGTGTAGATATTGCCAAGGGTGGAACGATTGATAACAATTCAGAAAAGCACCGACTGTGGAAATATCTATGGAAGAGAGACAAGTCTCCGACCCTTCTACGATGTTTCAATGAAGTGAGCGAGTCTGTGAGAGAAGAATCACAACAAGACGGATTGCCTGAATATGATCGAGAAGCTTCAATGAATGTTTTGGTGCCGAACTCCATAGATGAGAACTATATTCCAAGACAGGTCTCATCTGAGCCTTGTAGATCATCAGAAGCTGACGAGAAGTGAAGTATTCCTTCACACGAAACAGAAATCCAAGTTTCTGGGCAGCACTTTCAGCTATCGATCCCACATGGTTTCCCCATGAGAAATTATTATTGAGTGTAATTCCTAGCACCGAGATACTTGACTTCGTAGGAATAGTTACTCCTGACATCTGAATACTAGATGATGATGATGAATCAGCTTTCCTTGAAAAGAGTCATGCCTGGGTTTTCCTAGCATTAAATTCCACTAAGTTCATGTTAACACATCGTTTTATTCTTATCAAGTTATCGTTAATTTTATTGAAGTGATATTTCTTTGAATTTTTGTTTCTTGAGCTGGTATGGGGACTCTGGAAGAGAAAATAGTATGAAGAGTACTGTCGTCCGCAAAACTATGTAATAAAAAAAAATGTTGTTCTAAAATTGTTCGTTCCGTTAACTAGCTGACGAACGTCAACCCTCAGAAGTCGGAACTTGTGCGAGCAATGGATCAACGAGGTCTTACCTTTTAACGTGCGATTACCCAGCACAGTGGCCCGGCGAGGATTCGAACCTCGGCCTTCCGCTTGATAGGCAGATATGCTAACCACTACACTACCGAAACCACAGAAAACAAGATGATCTCTTTTTGCTGACTTGGAAAAGAAAAAGCCAAAGAATAGTTTCGTATAGTGATCATCTTCACAAGAATAATCATTCAGCTCTTGTAATCGTCTATACTTACCTAAAGATTAAACCTAAAACAGAGTTAGGATAATCAGTGACTCACTCCATTGTTGCCATTCACTTGCTTCTGAAACCACCAGCGACTAATGTGAGATCATCTGAAGGAAGCGTTCATAAAAATAATCATGCGCCAAAAACAATTGACGTTTGACAACCACCACATACCAAATAGCACCGATACTCGACGCGCAATTTTGCCAACGAAGGTAGCATCAACGTAAGATGTATCAATTTACCCATTATCTTATTTTCCTTGTTCCCTAGCCTCCGACTCGAGTGGGATCATCCCAACGAAGCGATGGTAATATACCCCAGTTCATAAACGAGCGACACTCATTTCGGCATAACATCTGGCTCGTATTTTACCGCATGTCATGGGTTGGCGGCGACGACACAGGAAAATCCGTGTTTGGCTGCGGTTAGGCGATAACGCACCTTGCTGCTGACGGGATATTTTCAGCCGCAACAACTAAATACAGCCATTTCGTTCGTGTTACATCCGACTAGCTCATTTCGCTCGCCTGATGGAGTTATTCAATATGCAAGGAAAGCGTATGGAGTTTCCGAGGGATTTTAGAAATGGGATCGAGTCGAAATGCGATCAATTGGAAATTGATTCGTGTGATGAAATACACACGCTTGTGTGTGTGTGTGCTCGAATCGGGACTCAACACGATCAATATATTTGACAAATCTTATTGAAAAATTGGTGTGGAATGGGTTTTTCCGTCAACCAACTCGATGGATTGAAGAGGCCTCACTTTTCAGAGTGTGAATCCCAACACGGTAATATATGGTGAATAACAGCAGCTCTCACAGGATTCAATAATATTGATCAATGGAGAATTGGAAATAATTAGTTTCAATTGTACAATCCTGAAGGTTGCATCTATTGGGGGTCGATGCACCTGCTAACGATGTTTGAATTCGATTCAATAATAGTACGATATACTGAGATGAAAAATTGCTTTGAGGAATCAACAGAGAGAATTTTTTTTAATGAAATATAAAACAACGAAAACCACGCCTTGAAAATGAACGATGTGTTCTTGCATTGGTACATGAAACGGAACCGCTATTGGGAGTTAGCGGAAGCTCTTGTATAACGAAACACGTTTCGTAAACCCATTGTTAGTGATAATCGAACAGGAAACTGTAATTTCTCTTTGACTATGGATTTTCAAGTATTGGCCAGTTCAATTCAAGTTTTATTGCATTCCTGGTATGTGAAATATCTTGATCAAATACTATAACTGACGTGGTGCACTCTACGTTTTTCCGGGTTTCCATTCAGTTGTATGAGCCAATAATACTGATGCCGCCTCGAGTACTGATGAGAATGTTAGTGATTACATTATTTTCAATATCATTGCCATCAATATTATTGTTTCAATATAACCTTCACGCGTTGAATATATTGATCAATATTAGCAAAGTAATCTTGAGCGTGTGAGCTCAATTCTGAAAAAATTAAACATCATCAGAATAAATGTCATTCATGTATTCGATTCAGAGACATATTGCCTAGGTGTTATACAAACAAGCATTTCGGATACTTGAAAATGGTCTTTATACATTAAAAATGTTTCATTTCAGAACTGTTTGCCTCCCTATCGAGTTTTCTTATATTTTTTTGGGTAATTTTTTTTGTCCATATATTGTATATGGCAGTACCATTCATACACACCTTTCTCGGCAAGAGCTGTATGTTATACCCGCTCTCGAACGAGAATCCAGAGGGTGAGTCAAATAGATATAGTAAAAATGTTTTGGAGAAGTTCAATAATGACCTGAAAATGGTATCATCTGAAGGGTTGAGACAGGATGATTCACGGTGGATGGCACATCAAACGTTTCTGGTGAACCAGACAACGAATCACTTTGAAAATTTAGTGCGGGGCATATTCGGACATTCTCTACTCAACTGAAATATTTTCGATAATGTGTTGCCACTTCTATCAAAAAGCAACTTTAATTTTGCAAATGGAACACCTTGTATATAGTGATATTTTCGGAATATACAATAAAAACCCGACAACTTTCCTTGAGGGCACGACCCAGATTTTCAGGTTGGCTGACAGTCATTTGATATCTGAACTTAAGCAGCGCCGAGCGCGGTTAGTACTTGAATCGGTGACCCCATGCAGGAAAAGACCACGTCGAAAGCCCATACAACTGCAGCAACTCGCTCGCACTCAATATATCAATGATCACGAGATATATTGAGGATATATAGAATTTTATTATTCCAAATCATGACCTCTGAAAATGCTGATATCTATAAGTTTGGAAATACTACGATATTGAAATTTGGTGATACTTGGAGGCCTAATCTCCATTACTTCAATACAGGGTGGTAAATAAATACAGTTTCTTCCTTTGCTTCGTGACTGAAAGTTGATTATGTCAAATTGAACAACCTGTATATTATTGAAAATTCAGGAAGCTGTTAAAATTTTCCATGCATATCATGCGTATACCTGACTTGGTGAGTTTGGGACTTATGAGCATTTATTAGTGAAAATTAAAAAAAAAACACGAAAAAGCTCGAAAGTGGAAATATTTATATGAATAGTTATAGAAAAGTAATACAATCATGTGGAATATTTCAAAATTCGTTCGAATCCCTGGCCGTTTATTTCCAAGCACTTCAAAATGCAGTTGTTGACTGCTTCGGTCATGGCAGATCTGATTTCATTAGGATCCAAATCTTCAAAGGTTTGGGTAACCCTTCCTACCAATAAATCTCTCGAACACACAGGTGTTTTGTCAACTTTTCCTTTGAACATTCCCCACAGATAAAAATCTAATGAATCAAGATCGGGTGATCTCGCTGGTCAATTCCAAGGTCCCAAGCGCCTTATCCATCGATCGTAAAAAGTGTGTCCAGTTCTTCGATATTCTTCGAGCGGCAGATTATCGATGAAGCTCTCCATAGTATTCTCCAAAATATTCAGGTGGCTTCTTGATGTTAATGATTTCTCGTTCATTGAGTACCTCCAATTGTTGTCCATGAGCATGCAGAAGACATTAAAACTATTTTTTTCAATCAGGCTTCTTTTATGACGTGGTGATTCTCAATGGACCAATAATGATAATTTTTCCCATTGCATATTCCGTCATTCGAAAATTTCGATTCATCAGTTAGAATAATTTTTTAAAAAAAGGATCTTCTTGAATGCATATCAACAATATTCCACAAAATTCAACTCTCTGTTGAGGGTCTTGAGACTTCATCGCCTAAATTCTGGTAAATTCATAATTATGCATTTTATGTTTCGCAAGATTCTTACCGATAAATATTTTATACCCAAATCTCCTCCAGCACTTCTTATGGATGACTTGGGATATGCGTTAAAATATGCTAAGACATTAATCTGGTTAAATAATAATAATCTTTTGAGAAGTTTCATTAATCTGGTTGACTTAAGAAGTTACGGGCCGTAGCAAGTTTCTTGGTGCTTTTAAGGTTGATCCAAATGAATTGAAATGTTCTGAATTCATATAAATTTCTTGAGGTTCATTGGCGGTAGATTCGTACACCCCTCATTGAACTTTCTACATGTCTTGCTGAAATTTTCATATCACTGTCCAAAAATAACAAACAAATCCACAAGAACTTCGTTTCATTAGTTCTGTCCCATCGTTTTGAAGTTATTTGAAACTTCTAAACAAAAAAGGAACGTTGAACTGATTCTGACACTCAACCACTTCAAATTCATACAAAAAATTATATCCAACGGTCAATATTATTATGGTCCGATCCCTCATCCTCCTCAACATAATTTTCTGGAGAAAACATATTCAACGGAAGCGAATACGAAAATGTCGATATTATTAGGAAATTGTCATAACTTCATTGTCAAATAGTTATCATGGCCTGCTCACGAAATACCGAATAGGAATACCATCTGAAGGGACATTTTCACAATTAAATGCTCATGAGTCGGAAACCTGACTAGTTAGGTATAATAATTCCTGAATTTTCCTCAGTATACAGGTCTATTTGAAATAATCAACTTTCAGTCAGAGCAAACGAAAAAACTGTATTTATCAACCACCCTATATTGAAGTAACGGAGATTTGGCTAAGTTGTGGGAATTCTCCAAGTATCACCTAACTCCAAACCAAATTTCGATACCAAAGATATCAGCATTTTCAGAGGTCATGATTCCCGAAGAAAAAAATTGAAATTAATTCATATTTCGAAAACAGTAACAGGTATAGAAAAATATTAGGCAGAGTTGTCGGGTTATTATTGTAGATTTTCGAAACAATATCATACACAGGGTGTTCCATTTGGAAAATCAAAGTTGTTACTACTTTCTTGTAGAAGTGGCAACAGATTGTCGCAAATATTTTAGTTGAGTGGAGAATGTCCGATAATGGCAATCACGATCATTTATGACAATATATTAAAAGTGACTAATAGAAATGCGGAAAGGTGGAAACATTGTATAATATAATTCTGGATTTTTTTGGGCAAATATGCCAGTTTACTTCTAAAAGAGTATCTGAAAAAATGAGCCGATACTTTATTGATTTTCACTAGACAGTTTAGGAAACTGCTACACCTGTTTACCTATAGAAAAGCTTTTCAAAGCGGGCTCAAGTCCTAGGTTGCCAAAATATTTCACAAATATTCTGATTAGTCAGGATATTCAGAATGCCATTTCAACCGAGTTGAACCATTTTTTAGGAATACTAATACATTGTTGACTCACTCATTCCGTAAGGTCATCTGAAATGTTGATATCGATTCTCCAGAACTTTTTACATTGAACAACACAAATACCAAGAAATTGCACGGAATTCAAGCTTCGACGTAACACTGATTATGGAATAAATTGAATCTTTTTGTGCTTGAGAGTTTCGAAACAGAGCATACATAGTTTCGCAGAATGCTATCAAATATTCATTGTCGAAGCTTAATTGAATTCCGTGTATATTCACACTGGATCGCCATTCATTTAATTGTTCAAAGGAGTGTTTAGCGAATATCGGGCATATTTCATGTGCTATTGATATTTGAGACATAATTCCTTCCTGCAGTTTGGTTGATATTGACTTGATTTCAATGAACGTAAAAATATTTGTTCACAATGATTTTGAAGATGAGGTGTTCATCAATTTTGGTTCAACATTAAAAAATATTCTTGTGATATATATTTATGGAAAAACGATGTAATATTCTGAACAAAATATTGTTGAGAAAATGTGAACAATTAAGCGAATCACCACGAGGTTCCCTCTTATCCTTACGCCATTTATGCCTACTATTAATAATTCAATAAAAATACACTTTCTGCTAATTGTGAACCGAACGAATAAGCACTTGACAAAATGGGAAATGGATCGTCCCCCTCCAGCTCACCAGGTTAATAATTTGGCCCACGTATCTACGAGGATTGATACTTGTATGTTGAAGAAACGTGGTATATGGTAATGGCAATTACGATTTCGAAGAATATTCGAAAGAATGTGAAGGCGGGAGAGAAAGATGACGACTCAATATCATGTCTTAAACTGATCCATTTCGAATTGAATTCATCAGCTTTCTGAAGTGAGCGCTTCCTTCGCATATTGGGAAGAAAATTCATCGATATTTCTATATGCACCCAAGCTTTATATGTTTGTTTCGGAAACATCCACATATCTACTGAGAATTTTTCTAATTTGAATGGAAAATATTATTTTATCATTTTGAAAAATTAAATTGACAACCGAACAAATTTGTCCAAGGATCAAGTTTGTTCATCATATAACTTGTCAGGTTGGCGTCTCTCAAATGAAAAGAGAATAAGATATGGATAAATGAGACGAAAATTTCCAATGCTATTGTTTCAATATTCAGTGTATAGGAAGGAAGTCATTTGAGATTCCAGAAATTACAAATACTTCAACAAAATCAGAACTTTTGAAGGCGATTCGAAGAATAACAAGCAAGTGAGAAAGAAGTTGAAGACTATAGCGCAAGAGACTTTACTGTAACATTTTGAAATTTTGATATTTTAGGTTGCAATGATTGTTTGGAATGCTTGAAGGAAGGTAGAAATGTACCTCCTCCATATCAAGATATAATATAGGAAGGAACATATACCATGCCACATTCAATACGTGTATCATGCTATCAATGGTATTGGGATAACCACATATGCGAAAACTACATATTATACAATAGTAACTCGTTATGAATTTTTTAAAGTCAAATCGGCGGTGGCGGAACACGCACTGAGTGAGGGTGACCACAGGATTCTGTTTGAAAATGCTAAACTGATTGCCCTCGACCAGGGTTACCATAGCCGACTGGTACGGGAGGCAATAGAGATCCAAAAACATGCGAACAATTTCAACAGAAAAGAAGAAGCGTTGAGTCTAAACAGAATTTGGAATCCCATTCTGAGGATATCAAGAATAACTAATGAAATCACGACAGGTGTGGCAACTAATAATGATTATTATTTCCCGGAGCCGACAGAAGTAATTGGCACTCCAGAATATCTGCATCAATATACGCCTTCAGAAATCGAAACGTTCAGTCATCGGAAATGAGTAAGCCTTTGAAGAAGCTGGCCACTCGCGCTAGCGAAACGTTAGGAAAAAATTCCAAAGAACGACGGCCTTCAAGCCCGAAGAAAAGTAGTTATACTAATTTTTTACAGTTTTTTGACACTATTTTTTCTTCAAAATCGAGAACAACAATGGTCATGACTCACTGACATCTGAAGTGAACTTGGCAATACTGTAAGACACAACACAACACTCAACCCAAGACTTAGACATAATTTGACATAATGTCAATGGTTAGGTTATTCATTCCCAATTTTGGGGCTGGGTGCTTTAATCGTTTTGTGATAACTCTTGTATTGTTGTCCCAAAATTATCATTTTTTCCCAAAAACATTCAATTATGCAGTGCTCATATAAAGAAGCCATTTGGTGGGATAAGAAGTTGTTGGTTTGACAAGAACTTTCATTTTTTTCTACAAGTTCTTTCAAGACTTCTGCTTATAAACATTTTGTTTGAATTATTACATGTTCATCTACAGGGACGGTACAAAGTTTATGTTAGTCAAGATATGGGTCTATTTACACTTTGACCCTGTCATTTGTACCATACACATAAAAGAAATCTACTTTTAACGAACAGACATTATCTATAGTATTCATATTATCTTACCATAGAAGAGTGGCATGAAAATAAATCATACTGCAAAACAGTATCTGATTTCAAGTTCAAAAAAAATAGTCGTTTGTACACGTAATTACATTGGTCAAAGGGTTTTTTTTTCATGGCACTAACCCTTGCTATATAAAATGGAACGAGGGGTCGAATGAAACTATTTTGAAAAGGGCATTCAATTTTTTTCCGAATGACATCTCATTTGTGAATTTCGGTAGGGTAGTTTCCGAGATAAGTATCAAATTGTGTAATGGTTTTTCTAATCTAATTATTTGACTAACAAATAACAAATGTTGAAATTTAATACAAAACGTAGATAATCATTTACACATTTGATATTGGTGGCAAACTAACATTACAATATTTCACCAATAATATTGGCGAATAATAAATATGCCATTCGAATTTGTCACTTCAGTGTGAAAATAATATTCATTCAGTTGTTTTTCCGAAGCAAAATCCAATGTTTCAGCATAATTCATTCCTTAACAATATAAAATTAGAGATTAGCTAATATAATGTGTTACCGTTCAACCGAATAGGCCGACGTTAAATAAAGACTTCAAAAAAAAATCTGTTATATGCGTTCTGTGTCAAAATTTGTTTCTATTTGGTGATTTTGCTTTCGTCATGATATGTACCACCACTGTGCAACTGAGTAAGGAACTGAACTATTGCCAGGATGGATTGGATGCGATGTACATTCAAAAAAAAAAGTTTTCCAATAATTTCTCATCGTCTAATTGAAATCGGACCATTGTCTTTTCTTTATTTTCGCATACATACCTAAAAAACATATAGTTCAATAATTCACGTTTTTGTACGTCTGCTTTCGGTATTGTCTGGTTTGTGGGGAGGCAATTTCTACACGCCATTAACGTGTGATGAAAGCCACTTCGCTGTCAGCGGTGTTATTAATTAATTCCAAATTGCTTTGTTGACGAACATAAAGACATAAAGCAACATTTATACAGCGTCTGGGTTTGTGACACCATTAATAGGCGTATATATCACCTTCTCGACAATTGTCGAAGTTGCCAGAAAAAATCAGTTCGTCATTGAATGTTAGCTGCTCATGAGAGGTAGAATTTCTCTCAGAATCTTCATTAATCAATTCGTTTATGAATTATAAGCAGAGAATATATACCATACCATATGATATATATCCTCGTCTCGGGTAGAAGCTTTTGTCAGTTTCCAATTTCATAAGGATCTGAAATGACTTTATGGTCATATTCACAGCATATAT
The DNA here is from genome assembly GCA_032362365.1 of Zygogramma bicolorata. Taxonomy (NCBI): domain Eukaryota; kingdom Metazoa; phylum Arthropoda; class Insecta; order Coleoptera; family Chrysomelidae; genus Zygogramma; species Zygogramma bicolorata. Next base: position 690,948 of record JAVJAQ010004414.1, on the reverse strand, counting down.
ATATATATATATATATATATATATATATATATATATATATATATATATATATATATATATATATATATACATATATATGGGAGTTTATCCGTTGATTTGTCGGTATTGACTTTCGACGTTTCGCCAACATCTCAGTTGGCATTTTCAAGGATGTTACTGCTCCTACTTGGTGCTAGCAACTGTTGTTTGAAAAACTTCTGGCAGAAGACCAGACCTCATTTTCGTAAGTAAGCACATGTTAAAGAAATTCTCTATTCTTACAATTTTTTCCCAATTCATTGTAGAGTTCCTGATGAAGAGCCAATAAAGACTCGAAAGCTTGAACAGAATAAAGAGTTCACTTTTTTCCAATTCCTTGTTGACTGCACACCCGAATATTAAAGGGATTTTTCTTCATCTTAGACAGAAGGTATATATATATATACATATATATATATATATATATATATATATATATATATATATATATATATATATATATATATATATATATATATATACCTTCCTCTTACATAATTCTTCTAGTATAGATACAAATTCCAAATAGATATTAGAGCAGAATTTGGTAAGCAAACATTTCACAAATTTATATGGCGATGAGAAGCAAAGCTTTTATATCATATAACTTTTGTAAAGATGTTATATATGTTTATAGGAGAAGTTTATTTAATTTTTTTTGGGGATTTAAAATTCAAATGAAAGCTCGTTTTTGAACTCATTGAAATTCGTTTTCTGAAGGTGGAATATGTTGGTGAATTATATGTAACAATATCCGTACAAGATGATTCATGGAAAATTGCGACATCATGGTTATTCATTTCAGTAATGGTCACAGAATCTGAATGAATTTATAAGAATTGACTACCTAGAATGGAAACGGTTTTGAAAATGTTTTTCTCATTCGGTTTGTTAATTCAGATGGTTTCAAATCAACATATTTCTTTGGATTTTCAGGCACTAATTCCAGTTGTTAAGAAATGTAACAATTGAAACAGCAGGATGAAAAATGGGAAAATTCTCAACAAACAGTCGGATTACTTGAATGCAATATCAAGAAATTATTCATCTCAAAGATTGTGAATATTAGAATATCAAAGAGATGCATCCGAATATATCAGAGCGAAATGATTTTCTTTTAAATTTCATTCGAATTCCTCAACTGGATAATTTCCAGCGAGAGAACTCTGAACATTCTTTCGTTCACCTCGCGAATTAGGAGTTTTCTGTAGCATAGAGCCAAAAACGCCGATCCAGCATATTTACAAATCACAATATATGTTCAGCGAACCGAAACTTTGTAGCGGAACGTTTCTTGGAATTGAATCGAGAAATGCGATTCAATTCTGCATGATTTTTGTCGAGAACTGTATAAAATAGACATTGAATACTTACTTCCCCGAAGGAAATAAAGACGAATCGAAAATTGAATCCATATTTCAGGCAGCGAATAGGTTCCAGAATGAAGATTTTTCGAACTAGAAAAAACATAATGGAAGTGGAAAATTTTTTTTATTATTAATTAACACGCTTTTATTAGCTTGGGTTGTAACTATGTATGTAACGGAATCTTTGAGCATAATTTTCACCAATTTCCAGTAGTCTGATTAATTTGAAACTTTGCATACGTATCAAGGACCGATGACAATGCAATAATTTGCATAGTTTTCCATAATAATAATAATAATAATAATAATAATAATAATAATAATAATAATAATAATGTGTGATGGACTACTTAGCGGCTAATAGACCATTTACGCACGCAGTGCGGCAAATCGCTGCAAAACTGCGGAGATCCCATCACACATTGAATCGAGGGGTGCTGCTCACCATCAAGCAGCATTGCCTCGAGAGGATACGAATGCTGGTGACTGCAAAAAAGTCACTAGTGAGGCGGGCGAGGGCTTTCTCAGAGAACAAACAGTTCCGCGAGAAACCCTCTCGCCTATTCCAATTGCCTCCGCGTGTTGTGGATAATCCGCCGGCCGCTGATCGGGTGGAATCCTTCTGGAAAGGTATCTACGAGCATCCGCAACCACTCAACCGAGACACTCCAGCCCTGACGCAGTTCGAAGCTTTCTGTAGAAGGCTTCAACAGCCTGAGCCCGAAATACTGCGTCAACCGATAACCACGGATGAAGTTCGGAAAGCTCTTGAGGGTTCGAAGAACTTTGCTGCTCCAGGCCCTGATGGCCTCAATAACTATTGGTGGAAAAAGTTATCGAGCACCCACCACCATTTGGCCAGAATATTCAGTTCTTGGCTAAATGGAGAGCAGCTGATTCCGGAATGGTTTGTCGAGGGGCGAACCGTGCTAATCCCGAAGAACGGAGATTTGTCGGATCCTAAGAATTACAGACCGATAGCATGCTTGAATACGTGTTACAAGATGTTTACACGCATCTTGTATATGCGTACTCTCCAAGCAGTTGACCCGGTGTTCGAACGGATATATGAGCAAAAAGGGTCGAAGAGGGGTTCCGCGGGCTGTAAGGAGAACCTGCTGATTGATAGATGTATCACGCAGGACTCCGTGCAGTATAAGCGGAATCTTTCTATGGCCTGGATCGACTATCGCAAGGCATTCGATACAACATCACATGAGTTGTTGTTGTACTTACTCGAGTGCCTTGCGGTACCCGATCAAATAGTGAGATGCATCGAACAACTGATGCCGCTCTGGAGGACCCGCTTCACCATAACATCAGGTGAAAGCAGGATCCAAACAGAGCCGGTCATCATAAGAAGAGGTGTTTTTCAGGGAGATTCCCTCAGCCCTCTTCTCTTCTGCATCTCACTAATGCCATTGTCCGTTGCGCTCAGGAAAACCCGGGGATATAACTGCGGCACCCCTGGAAACCGGAGGCATAAGGTCACCCATCTTTTCTATATGGATGACCTTAAGCTCTATGCTTCTGGAGAAAGGGATCTACAGCAGTCCCTCAGGGTGGTGCAGGAGTTCACGCATGCTGTCGGTATGGAATTCGGGATTGACAAATGTGCACTGGTTCATCTCAAAAGAGGACGATGCGAGGATTTCGCTGAGGATGCCCAACTCGTAGACGGAAGCATTCTACATCATTTGAATGCCGGAGAGACATACACCTATTTGGGTGTGGAACAACGCCACACCCAAGAGGTGGACTCGGTGAAAAATGCTCTCCGTGGCAAGTATAGGCAGAAACTACGGCAGATCTGGTCCTCAGAGCTGTCGGGCAAGAACAAAGTTTCTGCCACCAACATGCTTGCCATTCCGATTCTACTCTACTCCTTCGGAGTAGTCAAATGGACTCAGGAAGAGTTGCGGCAACTTGACGTGAAGACTCGCAAAATGATGCATATGCACAGAAGCATGCATCCCAAATCGTCCGTTCCACGGTTATATCTCCTCCGACAACAAGGGGGCCGTGGACTTTTGAGTTTGGAGTGTCTCCACAACAGAATGGTGCTGGATGGAGCCTGTAGAGTCATCAGGAGTTCGGATCCCCTACACTGCATGGTCCGACATCATGAACATGCAGGAGTCGGAGCCTTTTTATTCAAGGCAGCAAGGCGCGCTGCTGATGAACTTGGTATAGTCTTCGACACCGAGCGGGTAAACCAACTCTCTGTCACCGAGTTGGAGCCCGCACGGAGAAAAGCTCACATCAAGGCTGCAGAGAATGCTAAAATGCTGCAGCTGCATACAGACAAGCCCATGCATGGAGTCTTCTTCAAGAACATCGAGGACCATGGCTTGTCTGTTAAGCTGACATTTGCCTTCCTCAGGTCAGGTGAGCTGAAGTCGGAGACTGAAGGGTTTATCATGGCGTGCCAAGATGGTGTCTTCAACACCCTAGTCTACCGGAGCCGCGTGATGGGTATAGAGGTCCCTGATACTAGATGCAGGGCCTGCCGACAGGCGCCCGAGACTTTGATGCATTTGCTGTCATCTTGTGCAGTTTATGCGGTCTCGGCCTATATCCATCGCCATAACGCGGCCTTACGAGTGCTGTACTATTTTCTTCGGCACTCGTATGAAATAGACAGGACACCGGTGCTGCCTTACGCTCCAGGGGATATTGAGTCCGTAGTGGAGAATGAAAGGTGTCGAATTTTTTGGAACTTTTCATTCCCCACCCTCAGGCAAATACAAGCCAATAAGCCTGATATAGTCCTCTTCGACCACCGAAGTAAGACGATATTCGTTATTGAGTTTTCGGCCCCTGCCGAAACGAATATCGTCCGAAAAGAGGAGGAAAAACGGACAAAGTACCAGGATTTACTTTACGAACTCCGCAGGCTCCACCCAGACTATTCTGTCAAGTTAGTGGTTCTGATTATAGGTGTTCTCGGTGGTTCCAGACCAACGCTACTCTCGGAGCTCAAGATCATACCGGCATGCCGTAATGCGGCAGAGATCTTGGCCGGCCGCATGCAGAAGGCCGTTATTCTCGGTTCGTTGCGTCTGCTCAGGACTCACGATTCTCGGAGCCAGTGACCACTTACCCCGCGGTGCGGGGAGTGGTCATTGGTTAATTATACTAGCGCGTCCGCCCACTGGGTCGGAGCAGTGGGGAGTACGGACCCGACTAGGCTTGTTTAGACGACAAATAATAATAATGTACTGTACTATTTTCTTCGGCACTCGTATGAAATAGACAGGACACCGGTGCTGCCTTACGCTCCAGGGGATATTGAGTCCGTTGTGGAAAATGAAAGGTGCCGAATTTTTTGGAACTTTTCATTTCCCACCCTCAGGCAAATACAGGCCAATAAGCCTGATATAGTCCTCTTCGACCACCGAAGTAAGACGATATTCGTTATTGAGTTTTCGGCCCCTGCCGAAACGAATATCGTCCGAAAAGAGGAGGAAAAACGGACAAAGTACCAGGATTTACTTTACGAACTCCGCAGGCTCCACCCAGACTATTCTGTCAAGTTAGTGGTTCTGATTATAGGTGTTCTCGGTGGTTCCAGACCAACGCTACTCTCGGAGCTCAAGATCATACCGGCATGCCGTGATGCGGCAGAGATCTTGGCCGGCCGCATGCAGAAGGCCGTTATTCTCGGTTCGTTGCGTCTGCTCAGGACTCACGATTCTCGGAGCCAGTGACCACTTACCTCGCGGTGCGGGGAGTGGTCATTGGTTAATTATACTAGCGCGTCCGCCCACTGGGTCGGAGCAGTGGGGAGTACGGACCCGACTAGACTTGTTTAGACGACAATAAATAATAATAATAATAATAATAATAATCTTTATTTTCCAGTTGAAAACACACAATATACAATAACTGAAAATGACGTCGGAATACAAAAAGAAAATAAGAAAAAAACAAAAAACATTGTTTTAAACACTATAAAAAACTAGCTACAATGAAATAAAAATAACAAATTTGCTCGTATTGGTTTCAAGAAGTACATACTCGATATATTCACTAAAAGAGCTTTGTCTGATTATCCTTATAAGGACCACCAGGATTAATAAATTCTTTTATAGATTTTAAAGATAGAGCTAGCGCGCGTTCTACGCATGCCTGCAGTTTCGGACTTACAGCATAACGAAGGCAGAAACGTTTTCAGGGTAGTTGCGTTCTCACAATGTTCATTCCTTATCTTACATGCGTAGGTGTACATGAGTCTGATACATGCAAATTACTGTATATGATATTCATATAACATATAATATAGTTCCCAGCAAAATACAGCCACGGAACTGCTGAAAGACGAATGTTGCCAATAATCCTGAGTTGGGCTTCGACCGTTCACAAGATGCAAGGTTGTACAGTTGATCATGCAGTAATTTATCTAGGCTCGCGATTGTTTGCTGCTGGACAAGCCTATGTAGCACTTAGTCGTGTAAGATCTTTAGACGATATTCGGATTGATGAACTTGATTGCTCTAAGTTAACAGAAAGTACCCCATGCAATAGTGAAGCTTTAAATGAAATGATGAGATTGCGGAATGATTCGTAAGAAATATCACATTTCCACTAGAAAATAATTGATAAATTGAACTAAAAAATGAAAAATAAATAATAGTTTAAAAAACTAAAAAAACACGCTTTTATAGCTAACCGAACTAAAAAATAGAAAATAATTTTCAATTACAAAGAGTTTATATTACGGTAGTAGAAGGCTAAACAATCATTCATAGTCAATCAGCTCAAAATAAAATTATAATAAAATTTAAGTAATTAACGGAATAAAGTAATTCAGAGTAAAAAGCGTGGGGTGCATTTTACTACATTTCATAAGTCTCCTCTCAAAGATAAATACCGATAGAATGATTGTTATATATAATATATCAAGCACCCCACGATTTTACTCTGAATTACTTTATTCCGTTAATTACTTAAATTTTATCATAATTTTATATTGAGCTGATTGACTATGAATGATTGTTTAGCCTTCTACTACCGTAATATAAACTCTTTGTAATTAAAAATTATTTTCTATTTTTTGGTTCGGTTAGCTATAACAGCGTGTTTTTTTAGTTTTTTAAACTATTATTTATTTTTATTTCATTTCATCATTCAGTTCGATATTCGTAATTAAATTTTTTAGCGCCTTTAATTTTCAATTCAGTCCTTCGGCCCAGTGAGTTTTTTGACAGATTTTTGTTATTATTGCATTACAACAATGGAAGTTCGAATTTCAATAAAGAACAATGAGAAATCCATTCACACTCAGAAGTTCTGTCATTTGAAATGTCCTTGACGGGATATGAGTAGGAGAAAAAAAATCTTGTACACAAAGTTGTAGAGAATTTCAATGAATACAAATTTGAATGAAGGTACTTTCCATGTAAAAGATAAATAAATGAAAGATTACGAATTATTTCGAAAGATACGTGTATTCACAACTTCGACCCGGAAAAATTTTGGAAGTGTTCATTTCACGAAATCAAAGAAATCGACAGAAATAAACTAAATCTCATTCGTTAAAAAAAAAATATGTTTCATTTTTAGATTGCCTCTCATTGTGTGGGAGAAATGAAACCAAGCCAATTCCTCAAGATGGCGTTGAAAGCACCACTTAGCTGGGCCAACCAAAACTCATTATCTTTATTATCAGGGGTTTTGCCCGAAACATTTCCAAAATGGAACATGTTCACATAATTTTTGCGATTCAAAACCTTCCCTATGACTTGGAGTAATGTTTTTCTTGATTTGATTTTTTTTGTCAATGTCACCACTCAAGCTCACGGACAACAATTGAAGTTTGAGTCACCATCGAAATACAAGGTGGTGTAATGGCGTGAAAAAAAAATCTCGCATCGAGCGGTTTACGAATATAGCCCACGAATGTTGTCCTATTTTCGTAGTTTTCAATTCATATTTCATATTTTTGTACTGATTTTTTCAAAAATCAGTTTTGATTTTCCTCTGCATGTTTTTGGTAATTTTTTCAGGATTTTTTTTTGGTATATAAATGAACCTTGTGAATTGTTCCTTCTCGTTGAAAAAAGTAAAAAGATCGTTAGGCAGCCAGCATTGAATTCTCAATACAAAACAAATAATCTAAAAAAAAACATGAAATCTTAGATGATTTTGAAAGCCCTAACATTCGATGAAACTGCCAAAATAGGCTATAATTTGCTGAGATTGGTTTTCAGAAGTATCCACGTGGAAATATTCTAAATTAGTTAATTCCGTCTGAATCAGTGCCTGTCGCGCCATATAGACGTTGTTGGGGAATTAAGCGTTCATAAATTATATACACGTACCTATCAATAGCATTTTTTCAACCTAATTGATTTTGCTTCTTTCATAAAAATTCTGTATTTCCTTCTTCTAACCACAAAATAAAAAAAAAAAAATAGTTCCTTCGTCGATTTTTCAGACCAATACTATAACAGTTTCTCTCAAAACTGATTCTCGTTGATGCGGAACACAATGGTTTCAGTAATTCTGAGGGAAACATGATTCCACTAAAGCTTTATAGAAGCAGAATACTCAAATTACCAGAATTGTGTTTATAAAAGAGATCCTGGCATTAGCTTTCCTCGTTTAACCGAACGAACGATTGCCTTTACGACACTGTTTCGAGGAAAATTTCAAAAGGCCCGCAACAATAAGTAAAATACCACGAAGGAAAAGAGGTGAGTGCCCGATTTCAGTATCTGAATAGGAAGATTGATTCCAGAATGGATAAGATTTACTGCCTTCGGATGGGTTCGTAGACAGAATATTGAATGATCACGAATACATAAAGAATTTCCAATCATGAGATCGATATTGGATCGTCAATGAACACAGACGTGTTCAAGTTTTGTCCTAACTTAAGCAGTTTATCAGTGAAGTGAGTGGATACATAATTCAAATAGTAGCAAGGGAAGATTTCTTGATTGCTCCTGGAGAAAAGCGTAAGTTGAATCTGCACAATTCTTTACGCAACGGACAGAAAATAAACATTTCTCAAATAACTCTGGTCATAAGGATCATATTGGTGCCCACAATTATTTATCTTATCAGTGCATAAAATATATCACAAAAGCCAATGTCGCTTTACTGTTTTTGTTGTAAAAAGGAGGTACACACCAGTAAACAAATAAAATGTGATACCTGTGAACAGAGCTTCCACTACGACTGCACGAGTCTCTCGAAGACAGAAATATCTATTTTGAAAAGTCAAGAACGTACCTTGAAATTTGTGTGTCAGCAGTGCGATAAGTTACCACCCCTAATAAAACTGGTAGAAGAATTAAAAATAACAATCGCCGGATTGAAAGAAGAAATTAATCAGTTGAAAAGCAACCAATCCAATTCTTCAGAAGAATGTGTTCTCATGCAAAGAGTTATAACAGAAATTAATGAAAGAGAAAGAAGAGCATGTAATATTGTTATTTATAACCTAGAAGACGATGGCAGCGAGTCTTTAGAATCAAAAGTTTCGAAAATTATCGAAACTGCTAATAAAGACATCAACTGTGCAAATCTGAAAGTAGAGGAGCTAGGACAGCCTATAGTAGGAAAAAGTCAACCTATCAAAGTTCATCTGAATTCGAAAAACGAGCCATTAAGTATTGTCAGAAATTGGAAGATTTTGAAACAACAATACAACGGAATTAACGTGGCTCTTGACCAGACTGTACACCAAAGAAATTACTTCAGGATAAAAAAGAAAGAAGCAGATCTTCGAAATTCTAATGGGGAAAACGTTTACATCAAATATTACAATGGCGTGCCATTCATCAAAAAGAAGCTAGATTAATCGACAATATCCATATCGCTTTTGATTTTATGATTTGTACCGTTTCTTTTCCTCAATTCTTTCTGAACTTGTATTGTTTTCATATGATACCTATTTTTATATTGTCATAGTTTTTTCTCTTCAAAATGGTTTTCGAAATCCTAAATTTGAACATAAGATCCATAGTACCCAAAATGGCTCAGTTTAGGAAACTTGTTGAATTTTCGAATTACGATATAATTATTTTAACTGAGTCCTGGCTCGGTCCTAACATAGATAATACTTTGATTAGCTTAGACAACTACAATATAGTAAGAAATGATAGAAATTCCCGAGGTGGAGGCCTAATTATCTATGTTAGGAGCAGCTATAGATTTCAAATATTAAAGGAATTACCAATAAGTAATACTGAACAACTATGGATTTCAGTCACTAACAAGAAAGAAAAAGTTTGCATAGGGGCAGTCTATCGTTCACCATCGTTTTCGGTCGTAGAGTTCTTGGATGCTTTAGAAGAATGTCTCATAAATTTGATGCCGTTATATGATAATCTGATTTTTGCAGGAGATGTGAATATAAACTTCTTGAATCCTACAACTAACGCTGCAGGAAAATTGCAAACAATATTAGACAACTTTGAGCTTAAGCAAACCGTCAACGCAGCTACACGAGTCACTAAAAATTCGGCATCTCTCATAGATCTCATTATATGTTCGAATCATTTGTCTGTCCTAGAAACAAATGTCAAAAAAACAAATCTCTCTGATCACTGCCTGGTAAAATGTGATATTGATTTCAATATTGCACCTAAAAAACCAGTTTATTATACATACCGCTGTTTTAAAAATTTCAATCAGAATGAATTTTATCATGAACTCCTCAATTCATCACTTTATCTCATTCTTATAACTCCTGACATAGACGAAAAAGTTCAAATCTTTAATAATACTCTACTCTCACTATTCGATAAATACGCTCCAACAAGAACAATCAGAATAACAAAACCTGCAGCCCCCTGGATAACCGATAACCTGAAACTCGCTATGTTAGAAAGAGACAAAGCTCTCAAGAAATATAAAAAAACAAGAAACATCGATGATTGGAATAATTATAAAGGTATTCGCAACTACGTTAATATCGCAGTAAAGACGGAAAAAAAGCCTATTTACAACATAGAATACAAACAGGAAATATAAAGTCAATGTGGAAAGATCTGAGTGAGATGGGGATTCATAGAAAAAAAAGTAAAAAATACCTTCCTGATGATCTTTCCGATCCAAACTCAATAAATGAATATTTTACTTCAACTGTTTCCAGGGACCCGAACCCAAACTTGCTCGCTCATTACATGAACACATATTTGCCAAGAGTCCCCAAATTTGATTTTGTTCTCACAACACATGCCGAAATATGTTACATATTGAACTCAATAAAATCTAATGCCACCGGAGCAGATGGACTAAATATAAAATTGCTTTTACACTGCTGTCCACTGATAATTGAATTCATTGTACACATTATCAACTCTTGCCTGTTAGAGCACAAATTTCCAAAAGAATGGAAAATATCTCATGTTATTCCGTTTCCAAAAAAAGATGCACCACAAGACTATAAAGATCTCCGTCCAATCAGTATTCTCAGCGTACTATCAAAAGTTCTGGAAAAAGTCATAGAAAAGCAATTACACCAGCATTTAGATGACTCCCTAATTTTGCCTGAAATCCAGTCAGGATTTAGAAAGAATCATGGATGTGTCACAGCTTTACTAAAAGTAACTGATGACATATTCACAGCTACTGATACGGGACACCTAACAGCCCTAATTCTTCTTGATTACACGAAGGCCTTTGATACCATCAATCACCAGCTTCTGTTAGCTATCCTGAAACACATAGGGTTGAGTGAAAACGCGAGACTTCTCATGAATAATTATCTATCAAATAGAATACAGATGGTTAAAATCGATGAACACATATCAAATCCATTACCTCTGAGATGTGGTGTACCGCAAGGAACAATCCTAGGACCTATGCTCTTCTCCGTGTACACATCATTCCTGAAGAATAAGGTATCCTACTGCACATCACATTTTTACGCAGATGATACACAACTGTATATCTCATTCAAACCAGAACATACAAAAATAGCCATTGATCATATCAATCAGGATATTCACGACCTTGTTACATTATCCAACGATCACTGCTTACATATTAATCCAACAAAATCTTCAGTGTTACTATTCGGATCGAAATCAAACCGCAGTAGAGCTCTTCAAGATTTCAAAATTAAAATAAATAACGAAGACTTACAAGTAGTTGATACTGCTAAAAATCTCGGATTACTTATGGACACCCATATGCGTTTCAGTGCCCATGTGAATTATCTTATCCAAAAATCATTTGCAAAATTAAAAATGTTGTTCGGTTCCCGACACATTTCAAATAAAAAGACCAAAGTAATTTTAACGGAATCCTTGGTACTATCACAGTTAAACTTCGCTGATATTATCTATGGACCTTGTCTGACAATCGCAGACGCCAGTCGCTTGCAGAAAATCCAAAACTGCTGCGTTAGACTCATTCATGGACTGAGACGATACTCTCATGTGTCACCCAAATTAAAAGAGCTCGGATGGCTGAAATTAATAGATAGGAGACTTCTTCATTGTGCCTGTTTTTATCGAAAACTTTTGCTGATCAAAACACCTCCTTACCTTTACGATAAAGTAAGTCTGAGAAAAGAAGTTCACAATATTAACGTCCGAAACAAAAATCAGATTAATATACCTAAACACAGTACAGCTGTTTTCAAACGATCCTTCTCTTACAATATTGCGAAAGTTCTCAACTCAATTCCATTCAGCCACAATGATTTGTCACTGCGAAAATTCAAAAAACTACTTTGCAAACATCTTCTTGATGCTTATATTTGATTTTGTTTTCATTTTTGTGGAATTAAACTACAGAAAACTTGCACACCAGCAACTATTCGTTTATTTAGGTTAAGTTAGATAAGTTAGTTTAGGGATTGACCTCTCTGGGTACTGTGTTACCAAGTGAGTTAATCATTAGGTTAGAAGGTTAAGTGGTAGAACAGGACCTCACTTTGGCCAACATCGTGAGCTACTGAACTTCGCCTCTTAGGAAAATATCTTTTCTCACTCGATATTCATTACTGTCCTCGAAATTGCGAAGAAATTATGTAGAGAATTTATTATCCTAATAAAGTCTATTATTATTATTATTATTATATCTGATAACATATGTGTATAATTTGATAATGTTTCGCTAGATATTCAAGTGATCATCACCTGAAGGACTGAATTTCAATCTAGTTAATTGTCGAATGAAAGGCAATCTTTGAATAATCCAGTCATATAAAACCAAGAGAATCCTATATCAAGTACAATGGGACGAATGTTTGGAGAATGATAAAGCATAAACTTGTAATCAGTAAACGTTTCAGCCCACATGTTCTGTACAATCGTTCTCAAAGTTAAAGTAGTCTGTTGTTTAATCTTGACTCTCGTTCGAAATGAAAATTCATATATCTATGATATTGAACAGACTTTGATAATGCCTACCACAGCTGTAGTCGAAACGTCAGGAGTGAAAACTTGTGGACCACGGCAAACAAACTCGAAAAACACCCCAGAATCAGTTCCCCCAGCCGTGGAAATTTACGTTCCCTGATATTCGTGAATATCTTTGAAATGTTGCCTATCGAATATTCCACACGCCATAATTTTATAATATTCTCCATGTCCATGTGGTCTCGGTAGTGTAGTGGTTAGCATATCTGCCTATCAAGCGGAAGGCCGGGGTTCGAATCCTCGCCGGGCCACCGTGCTGGGTAATCGCACGTTAAAAGGTAAGGCCTCGTTGATCCATTGCTCGCACAAGTTTCGACTTCTGAGGGTTGACGTTCGTCAGCTGGTTAACGAAAACGAACAATTTTAGAACAATTTTAGAACAAAACAAAATGTCCTATTTTTAGAATATTCTCTGAGATTTATTTTTAGAATATTTATCACTGCATATTTTCAGAGAATTCTTTACTGTATATTTATAGAATAGTCTCTGTGGAATCGCTGATATTATTGCAGAAGGTGGAGTTAGTGTTGAAGGAGACAAGATGATTGAAGGTAATTGAGGAAGCACTTTATAATTTTTTTTAGCATTATGTGATGAGTGAATTTAGGTGAAAACGAGTGAATCAGTACAAACCTCCATTTGAAAAACTGTTCATCCCACATCAGAAGGGTCACTTTCTCGTCGTTGGAAGGTTGGAAGACGGTGAAAAACGAAATTGGCCTGGCTTTTTCATCTATTTGAATATTGCAAATGGCTATGGAGATGCTTCCATCAAAACTCTAGCAGCACCTCTCACTATTACATTTTTATTAGGGCAGTAACTTTTTTGGCTAGAGTAGAAGTCTCTTCTTTTTCCCTTGTATAGATTCCAGTTAAGATTTAGATTTTTCAAATTATGTCAGTTACAAACCCAGAAAACTCGATAATGACATCCAAAAAGTCCTAGAAAACTTGTTTTTAAACTTTATGCTGTATAATTCCCTCCAAGAGTTTCATTTTCACAATTTTCTATGAAATTTAGGTGATTTCAAAATAACTTCCGGATTTTTCCAACTTCAAAAATATCTACTTTCCAAATTACATTTTATCGCCTTGCTGTCTTCCGATGCTTGAACTCCAGTAATCTGCCTGATACTTTCGCGAAAGAAAGAAAATTTTTCTCCTGTTGAAGCTTTCACGCCCAGGTTTTACTCCACAAATAACCAGAAATGTCGACTGGAAACCAATAGTGAATGGGTAATCGTAGAAATCAATATGGACCAGACGAAGGATTTTTTTAAAGAATCTGAGATGCAGTATGCCTCATTTCATTGAAAAAAATCCATCAATTCACTTCATTGTGATCATTTTGAATGGAGACCGTGAGTTCCGTATACATAATCTTCCATTGAACCCCATTCAATATCGAATACTTCCAATCAAAACTTGTAATTATTCCTTCAGGTCTCGGTTCCATGGAATAACTCTGACATAATGGAGTTTCCAAGGAAATAGCGTCCATTTCCACCCGTCTTTCGAAAGCTACGTACATTTTTAAGGGCGAATATTGCTTCTAGGAATTAATTCAAATCAGTGTTCGCTCCATCACACATTGGTTGGTGGTTTCCTTAGTATTCTGAAACGGAACCCATTTAATGCTTCAGCGGAGTTAGAGTTCGACAACTGTTTCATAGACAAGTTGGTAGTTTTGGATGTTTATGAGGTCGACTGAACGAACTGAGTGTTCAGAAGCTTTGTTTGAGCTTTGTCGCTGAAGGCTATAGCAACTAGTTATGAATTGAAAATTTGTTGATCCAACTTACTCCACTACTGTTTCTCTCCGGTTCAGATAATAATTTTGTAGTTTGAACGCTACTGCATTGGTTATTTTGATTCGAATTTGAATCACTAAGAATGACTTTATTCTTACATAGGGCATCCCAAAGGGGAATCCAAGATATTACCAAGGAGAAAGCATCAATGAAGATTATTATTCATATAAAAGATGAAGTAAAAATTACTACAAAGTTCCTGAAGATTTATATATTTTGCGATGAAAACTTGGGTATCATTTTCACATGAAGATCTATTTTTCAAAAGAAAATCTAGTTCCTACCACCGTCCAGTGACTTGCAGAAAGATTAATCACCTGTCACCTAATATTCATTTCCAGATCCTCATGTCAGATCAAGTTTTTCACAAGTCTAACCCGTTGATAACAATAACATCAGATTGAATAGCTTATCACTATCACTACGTATAGCGTCCAACAGCATGTGTTTCTATGACCTGTACAGTTTATAGAGGTTAGTGTGAAGTAATTGATATCCAGAAGTTTCATAGAAAAAAAACATGTTTCGAATTCAAAACGCAGTATTCTGGAAGAGGTACATAGTCTTTCCCATGGGCGTAAAGCATACATTTATCCAATTGATAAGTAAGCAATCCAAATAACAAAATGGCATCACCGGAAACAAACATTGAAACGATTTTCAAATCGTGTTGCTTCGAAAACAGAATCATTGGTATCACATCTGTACTTCGAAAATTTTTTTTGTGTGACAAAGCTTCATACCTATACCATACCATACCAATAAGCTTTACGCAAAATCGAGATGTGCGTTCTTATTTTTCAGAGCCAAAAGCCGAATAAGTGCTTGGTGCCTGTCTGATATATCCTTTACTACTGGCTGGATTTTAACGCTGGCGGAGTGAAATATTCTCAATACAATTGGGGATTTCGAACGGGGATTTTCTTCCATGCTTGTTTTACAACTTGTTTGGGAGAGCTAGTATTTCGTTGACATTGCGGTAAAAGAGGAATTCATTTTATTCATAAATCTACTTTTATTCCGTTTTATCACAAAAAAGGAGATGAAATTTTCTTGAGAGTAACACAATCGCAAAGCTCACAAAATTATTTACCTGATGTTGTTTGAATGTTATTTGAGCAGAATATATTGAAATCCATTTTTGAATTTTATTTTCCCTGACAATCGAGAAGCTTCAAATTCTTATATCTGGAGGAATTTATGTATTTGCCCCAGAACGTAACTGCAATATTACAAAAAACATAGGTAGAATGCGTAACTGACATAATAGTCATATTATTGCAGTTGCGTATCGGGACAATTATACTCATTTGTTCTGAAAATAGATAGTATAAGAATTTTCAGGAGGGAGAAAACTCAAGAATTGATTTTAATATACACATACCTGATGAACTTTCATTGAAAACAAGCTGTGTAACCTCACAGGGGTTTATTTCAAAATGAAAACGAGCGGCAGATATCATTGAACTTTCAATGAGGTGTTCAACTGCTTCCGGATTTTTTACTTATTTATTCAAATTAAATTAGATTCGATTGTTGGGGAGCTAGCCTATGGCTTCATTCACTGCGACCTTTTTGATTCTATTGTGGTGCTCATTAATTATCGAAGCCCATTGTCTAGCTTGATCTCTTTGATGAGACTCTATAGCCTTGACATTGACCTCTTCATATAGCTAGTAGCCTCTGTTTTTTTTTCCGCATCTGTCGTGTCTCAGCCATGCTATCGCTTCGCATTCACAGAGCACATATACTGCGGATTCTTCCTCTTCTTTCCTGCATTGGGTTTCTTCTGTCGAACTTATGTTGCTTAGATGCTTTCTGAGCCGTCAGTAAAACCACCACTACCCTTAAAACCTTATAGTCCAAGGAACGGAATAGTTTACCAGGTGAAACATACTTCTTATAGGGTTTCAAAAATAGGCGAATACGCCTTTAATGGCTTGCCTATCAAAATGTAGTCCAGACTATATACAGTGAGATTTTGTTTTTCAAGAAGTGCAAATGGATATGGAAATGGCTATGGGTTTTTACTGTTTTTTCACTCATGCTAGTAATCGCATTGTCAATAACTAACTCTGCTCCGCGATGTAGTGTATCCCGTTAATATACCCGCTCACACAGCGGAAAATCTTCCAGATAAATCCCGATTGTCGAACATGCCACAATTGATGCGACATCTCTCGTAAACGATCTTTCGTCGAACTGTCACAACAATTTGCATTTATAAGCGACAGGGCCGGCGCTACGAATTTTTGTAACAATATTATATTTACGCGAAATATCCGTTACAACTTAATTCTTAAAATGGAAAGGAGTGTTTCGTGATCGCTCTTTCAATATGTCTTTCAGTTCTCTATCCAATACTGGATTATTTTTGAGAATTAGACTAGTCAAAATTGAGTAGTTTCAAATATTCTTCGAATTCACGAAAAATCAAAAATTTTATATTTTTTTCAACTCGCTTCAATTAATTTCAACAATTTCTAAATAACCACCTTGATATCAACACCCCGCTTCGAGGTGAAATAAAACGGGTTCTATTCGGAGTTACGCCACACATTTTTTCACCATGAAGTACTCAAATTGATTCAACGTTAACTTTGATCTTGAAATCTTGTCCCGTTCAAAAGTTAATAGGGTGGAGGGGACTTCTTAGGGCTGCACTGCATAGATTACTTATTGGAACGTTGTTAATATGGAGCGAAACATTTTTTGTTATCTATGATGTGCAATTTATGTTGGTATAAAGATCCATGAAGATTTTTTTTTGATTTTACAAAGCCTTTGATCTATATTATATCACAAAACAGTATCCTGTTACATACTATTGAATATGTATAAATAACATTTGGTGTCAATTTTTCCTCTGGGTATTTTGTTAAATGTGAACAAATTTGCTAGTATTGAGGTTTGAACTCTACCTCTGGAATGTAAACTATTTTCACTTCTATATTTGTGGTGGAATAACATTCGTTTTATGAATTTAATTAAATCCGATAAATTAAAGTGAAGAATGTTTGTCAGAGATTCAATTAAAAACGGCATGTTTGATGAAAATGCAGAAACGTGTTGTGAATAAAATCTGTTCTATTCCGCATAAATGAAAGAATGCAAGTCAGGAAATTAAAAACGTAAAAAAATATGAACAAGTGTTATCCAACTAGTTCATCATGTCCTGCATTCAGAATGATCTCTGCAGTTTCATGGGAGCACCCTGGTACGTATATGACTTTTTCGAAGGATGATATGATCCTGACTAAGCCTGAAACACGTAGGTAGCGTGCAACCATGCTGGGTAATAGCACGTTAAAAGGTGAGGCCTCGTTATTACTATTGCTAGCACAAGTTTCGACTTTTAGGGGTTGACGTTCGTCAGCTGGTTCACGGGAATGAACAATTTTAGTACTGCTGTTTCCTCAATTACTGTGAGTGAGAATCGTACAGGGACTTGTGTATTTTGTGTGTGATGGAATGTTTCAGAAAATCGAGGACTTATTCGATCTTGAAGATCTGATTCTCTGAAGTAAAACAGAAATCTGTATGGACCTTGTATGGTGATACGAACATGTGACATCAGATGTGGCTAACAACGTATTTGCCTCTTTCGAATTTCTTCATACATTTTTTATATTCCAATTCATTTCGATACTGATTTAATTGCCGTTTCCTCGATTTTTGTTACCTGATGTTTGTTCGATTCTACTGCAACAGTTGAACTCAAAATAATATCATGAACTTTTCTGAATTGAAAAAAAAAAACACGAAATAGTTAACAATCGAATACTGAGTGTCAAAAACTCTATTTTTTTGTGATTGAAACTAGGGCGGAATTTGAATATGTTGAATTTCTTATGGCTCAAAGCTGAGATAAGCTATTTCTCCAGAGATTTTTTCTTTTTTTGGATAGGTTTGTACAATAATTTAGTCACAATCATCCGAAACAATTTCATAAAATGAACAAGAAATTTATATTCGCCAGATTATTCTCAATACATTTATTGTTTCAAGTAGGCACTGCAAATGGACGAACTTTATGAACAAATACAAATATTATAATAATTTTAGTTTCGTCTTTATAAATGTGTTTGGCATACTGATTATATTTAAAAAACTCAGTAGTATTGCTGCATATGGGCAATGTTTGAATCATATTGAAATATGTGCGGCATTCGGAACAATAAAAATGGACTGGCCCTGTTGGGAGGCAGTGCGACAGATGCCGTACTTAGATAAATGGCTGTTGAGGGGGTGACCTCAAATGAGATATAAAGAGGTTGGAAATTTTCAAAATAGGCCAAGAGAGTGTTTTCCCACCTCGTCTTCTTGGTCACTTCCCAATCTGAAAGTGGGTTGGAAACGAGCAAATTTTTAAATGAAATTTCTATATAATATTAGTATTGTACATAATAAAACGTCGTTTCTGAAAATTGAAGCCTACAGAATATCCAACTTCTTATAGACTGAAACACTATGATCTAACACTCTACAGACAAGTGATTCCTCTAGAATTCTCAATTATACTAACTAGGAGTTTCTCAGCATGATACTCAAAGTCGATTCAAGCCGCACGGTATTGAACTTCAAGAAAGCATTGATGGTTTGTGATAAATACAGGAGAGGCATTTAAATGATAGCTCTCTGAATATTGTTTGGTAACTAATTCAACAAAGATGAAAAAACTATAATTGGCTATTGGAGGAAGTCAAAAATTTGTTCTCTGTTACCGATACAAATTCATCGAGGAGCTGTCCCGTCGAGTGAAAGCGTTGGTTGGTACACTGCTGATCTCCTGCGCATCCAATATTCTCAAGCCAGTTGTGGAATGGATATATTTTCGTGAGACCATTTTCAGTATCGATTTGAGCGACTATTCTTCGACTATTTGCAATAGACCAGACAGCGAACAAGAACAGATTTGCCAAGCTATATCAGGTTGGTATTCGGGTAACTGGACTCTGTAAAGGAAAGATTCACTTCCCCACCAATGTCTCTAAATTTTTGCTTTTGTGTAGAGTGGATTGCTCAACTCGCTCGTAGAAATGGGAAATTGTATATCGTTCATCTTCCGAGTCCAACGATACATGTGTTAAGGGCCTGGAATTCAAAATATTTTCGCATTCGACCAAAAAAGTCCTCAAGATATGTTCTGGATAATTTTTCGATTTTAAAATTTCTTTTCGAATTTTCTTGACGCTTTGTATGAGTCGTTCCCAACATCCTCCCATGTGGGGTGCAAGAGGAGGGTTGAAGACCCATTTGATTTTCTTCATAGTACAAAATTCCTGTAGTTGATCTTGATTCAATTGATCAAATTCTTCAGCTATCTGCTTCTCAGCTCCTCTGAAGTTTTTCCCATTATCACTATACAATTCGTCTGGAAATCCTCTTCGGCAGCCAAACTGACGGAGTATGTTGATGAATGAGTTTGTACTCAAATCATGTGCTATTTCCAGATGTATAGCTCTAGTCACCATGCACGTGAAAATAACACCATATCTCTTCTCCAGACTTCGTTTAACTGGCACTTCTAGAGGTCCAAAATAATCAACACCAGTCTTTATAAAGGCTCTAACTGTCGGTTCAATCCTACAAGGGGGCAACTGTCCCATCAGAGGGATTCTTGGAATAGCCCTTTGGTTTTTGCAGTGTTGGCAGCTGTTCCAAGCATTTCTTGCAGCTCGTCTGATTTTCAAAATCCAAAATTTCATTCGGAGATTATTCACTACCATTTCTTGTCCGTGGTGACGAACCATTTCATGGTAGTGCTGAATTAAAAGTTTTGTTATTCTGTGATCTGGGTCCAAAATTATAGGCCTTTTCGCAGAGTCAGTTAACTGAATCGACTTGTTCAACCTTCCACTGAGCCTTATGAGACGATCCTCTTCAGAATAACCACAAGAAACGGTATGTAGACGACTCTTATTTTTGAGGGGCATATTATTCTTCAGAATTAGAATTTCCTCCCTGAACGAGTCTTCCTGAATTTTCCTGAACAGAAGATTTTCTGCTCTGCAAACTTCTTCTACTGTTAATTCAAAACGAATTTTCATACCATTCTTGAGATTTTCGATGAACCTCATGACGTAGGCTGTAGTGCGTAAGAGTCTCGTCCATTTCGAGAATCTATAAGGGTCAGGAACTATCACGTCATTTTGAATGGAATGTAGGCATACGAATTCACAGGATTTTTCTTCCAAGAGGTCAGTATTCACATTTTCATCCACTTTTTCCTTGGGCCACTTGTCCTGTGGCAACTTCAAAAAGTCTGGTCCAGATATCCATCTGCGGTTGTTGTCTGAGAAGTTTATTTCCTGTAGTCTTTTTGTAGCTTCATCAGCTACATTTTCCTTGGAGGGTACGTATTTCCAATCAGCAATATTCGTTAGATCTTGTATTTCGCCAAGTCTCTGAGCGACAAAAACTTTGAATCTTCTAGCTTCAGATCTTATCCAAAACAAAACTGTTTTTGAGTCACTCCAGTACGAAGTCGAAGAAATCTTGATGTCTAAGCATTTTCTCAAATGATGTCCCAAGCGAGCTCCCATCAACGCGGCTTGCAATTTCAGTCGTGGAATCGAAAGCGGTTTCAAAGGAGCCACTCTTGTTTTAGCAGTGATGAAATTCGTTTGAATTTCTCCTCCTTGCTGAATTCTCAAGTAAACTACAGCTGCGTAACATTTTTCGGATGAATCACAGAACACGTGCATTTGAATTTCGCTCTTTTGTCTATCCAAAGTAAAGTACTGTCTGGGAATCTTGAAATCATGGATATTTCTCAAGTCTGCAATCCACAGTTGCCATTTTGCATCCATACAGTCTGAGATCTCATCATCCCAGCCTATTTGACTCCTCCAGATGTCCTGTAATAGAACTTTTCCCTGAATTAAAAAATTTCCTAAGAATCCTAAAGGGTCAAACACAGACATCAAAACTTTTAAAATTTCCCTTTTCGT
Organism: Zygogramma bicolorata; assembly: GCA_032362365.1. Lineage (NCBI taxonomy): Eukaryota > Metazoa > Arthropoda > Insecta > Coleoptera > Chrysomelidae > Zygogramma > Zygogramma bicolorata. Next base: position 669,414 of record JAVJAQ010004414.1, on the reverse strand, counting down.
CGGTCTCCTATGATGTTCCAAAATGTCCTTGTCGATTTTCTGAAATTTTGTCTGGAAAGTGAATGTGTCATCTTGTGGATTCCAAAAAATGCCCAAAATCCTTTCCGTAGCCATGTCGCCATTATTTTCCATATTTTTCCCACCTGAAGCTAAGAGTGAAACATCAAAGCTCTCCGTTATTTTCTGATGATTGGCAATCCAATTACGAATTACGAAACCTCCTGCTTTGTGTACATGGATCACATCTTGAATCAGTTGTATGGATTCTTCAATTGAATCGGCAGACCCCAGATAATCATCCATGTAGTGATGTTGTACAATTGCCGTTGTCGCTGCTGGAAATTTGTCTCTGAAGTCATTGGCTTTTTTATTTTAAGCTTCCTGAGCTAAGCAAGGGCCACATGTTGATCCAAAAAATACAACAACGATTTCATACGTATCTGGTTCAGCATGTCTTTCCTTTCCCCGCCACAGAATTCGTTGTGCACAGCAATCTTCATTTCTCACCTTGATCGTTAGAAACATTTCCTGGATGTCACCTGTAAATGCATATTTCTTTATCCTAAAATTCAATAAGATGTCATACATGGAGTTATACAAGTCAGGGCCACTAAGTAAATGATCGTTTAGACTCACACCATGACTTTTGGCAGAGGCATCGAAGACAATTTGAAGCTTATTGGGTTTGTTCACATTTAGTACCATGTTCTGTCGTTCACTTCTTTAGCTTCTTCTTTCGTCAACTTCTTGATATACCCCTTCTCTTCCATGTCTTGAATTTTTTCGCAATACATCTCACCGTATACTACGTCTCTATCCATTTTCCTTTCAGTACACTTTAGTCTTGACAATGCATTTGTTTTGCTCTCCGGAAGAATGATGTTTTCATTTTTCCAAAGAAGTCCTGTCTCGAATCTTTCCCCATTTCGTTTCATTGTCATATCTAAAATTGTCTGTGCCCTCTTGTCTTCGATAGACAAGACATTATCAGAAACTGATGGAACAGTTTCCAGTTTCCAGTTGAAGAAGAATGTCCAAATCATCTTTCTCTTTCAGACTGTTTCGGAGATTGATTTGACACACGAAATGTTGATCCTTTGGAGGAACATCTAAATTCCCATGAATCACCCATCCCAATCATGTTTTGCTCACTGCAGGTCCATTCCATGGTCCAGAAATTAGTTTTCTGTTCACGAGCAGTGGCCAGTTATCCTGCCCAATCAGAAGCTTGGGTTGAGCATCTTCCATCGACGATATTTTGCCTTGGATGTATGGATATTGCATCCTGATTTTGTCAACGTCTATCGTCTGTGACGGAAGGGATAACTTCGTTGTTCGTACATGTCGCATTTGAAAGGTGGGACCATTGTCTTTGGCACCAATAGTCAATGAAACGACTTTAGAATTATTTTGTTGATGGACTAAATCGTCATTTGTCCATTGAAGGCAAAGACTCTGTATAGGACCATCAAGACCGAGTGAATCAGCAAAATCTTCATCAATTAAAGAAATCGTTGAAGCGTCATCCAAAAAGGCGTAAGTTTCCGCTCTTTTATTCCGACAAGTGACAACAACAGGTAAAATTTTCAATAAAACAGATTTATTTTTCGAAACTTGTGAATTTGTTTCAACAATGGCTGAATCATCAGAAATATTGCACTGGTTATCAATTTGAGGAACGTCTTTATGCAATAATTTATGATGAAACTTCGAACAATTACCAAATCCGCATTCTTGTCGTTTCCGACATTGCTTCAAATTATGATAAAAATTCAAACAAGAAAAGCATACTTTATTTTCTGTAATTATTGACCATCTTTCATCAACTGGCAAAGATTTAAATTTGGAATACTCTGTGAGATGGTGAATATCTTTTTTGCAACAGACACATGACTTCTTACTCGTTGCTAGAGTAACACCTTTTTTGACGTGTTTAGATTTGGAAATGTCATCGTAAACATCAAATTTTGGAATTCGAATTTGGCAAGCGGCGTTTGCTTTTTCATCGAGCCAATTTACAAATTCCACCAATTTGTATCAAGGTTTTACTATTTTAGATAGATGCTCTACCCATGGAAGTTGATATGAGGTTGGTAACTTATTCATTATTTCGTTCAATAAAATTGTATTATGTAGATTCATTAAGAGATTGGATGATGGCAACAAAATTCTTGATTTCATCACAGAACTCGATAAACAAATCAAGTTTATCTTCTTTCATGGGTGGAAACTTCTTAATTTTGTCTAAAAGCATCATTATTATGTGATCTGGACGACCAAAACGATTTTTCAACAGATCTATGACTTTCTCAACATTTTGTGGCATTATCAAGAGAGATTGAACAATTCTTTTGGCATTTCCTTTGAGACACTTCTGTAACCTTGACTGATTTTCCTCATTTGAGAATCCACAAATTGCGTTTGAGTTGTTGAAATGGTAAATGAAATTAGGCCAATCGATCGGATTTCCGTCAAAAATGGGAAGATCTCTTGGCAAAGATTGTCTCGCCAATATTCTGGTCATTTGCGGAAGATTCATTTGAGGAGTAGAATAAGGTTCTTGAATATTTTTAGAAAAGGATATTCTTACCGGATCGTCTTCTTTTACTGTTAATATCGAATGCCTATCCTCACCTGTTCAACCATGGGGTATTGCCGTCGATCCATTCTTCCATGTTAGGCATTTCGGACTGATGCATTGACATTGACTCACTTTCATCACTATCCTCTTCGATTTCTGCTTTCTTCAGGGCCAGTTCTAGATCTAGAAGCTCTCTTTCCAGTGTTTTCTTCCTAATTTCTGTTTCGATTTCCATTCCCTTCATCCTTGAAGATTGGCTACTTCTGCTTCCTTTCGATTTGGAAGGAGGGTAATGTTAAGTTTATCGGGCACCAAGCGATAAAAAAAAATTTTTGCGTGAACTTACGTATTTCGACCTCCTGAACAAAAAACTTAGATAAAAATTTTGGCGCTCTCCAATAGTTTTCAAGATACAGGTCATTTTTTGGGTCAAAAATGGGATTTTTGAATACACGTTCCTGCATCAAATTACACTTGAAATTCATCCTTCTTTTTTATTAGCACAATGTACACATCCCTAATCATCCGTTACACTTTTTTTTTCATTCGGAAATACTAGTTTTATAACAAAAAAATGCACTTTTCCTCAACAACAACAAAAACATTGAAAATTCGGCATGTCACTGCTTAATGTTTAGTGTAATTTTTTTATGAGGGGTTGGTACCTTGGAAAACCAGAACACACTATTCAAATTTAAAACATCGCGACTTAATTTCCCTTCATTTCACCATCGACAATTAGCAATTGTTTTATTATTCTTGATTGTTGAAATTGAAATGAATCTCAAAAATAAATTAAAAAAAGCATACGAACCTGCATACAAACCAAGTAAGTGTGGATGTTTTCGAACCAAAATTAATTCGCGATATTTTAAATTTGAATAGTGTGCTCTGGTTTTCCAAGGTACCAACCCCTCATGAAAAAAATACACTAAACATTTAGCAGTGACATGCCGAATTTTCAATGTTTTTGTTGTTGTTGAGGAAAAGTGTATTTTTTTTGTTATAAAACTAGTATTTCCGAATGAAAAAAAGTGTGGAACGGATAACTAGGGATGTGTACATTGTGCTGATAAAAAAGAAGGATGAATTTCAAGTGCAATTTTGATGCAGGAACGTGTATTCAAAAATCCCATTTTTGACCCAAAAAATGCCCTGTATCTTGAAAACTATTGGAGAGCGCAAAAATTTTTTTTTTATCGCTTGGTGCCCGATAAACTTAACATTACCCATTCTTCTCCTTCAGTCTTTGGCTACACCTCAGGTTTTGAACGGATTTACTCTGATTCATTGTCTCCACAGTGCTGTTTCTTTTGTTACCTCGAAGGACCATATGTTATTAGAATACCTGCAAATTATGCTTTAATTCGAATCGAAGAACCATATGTTATTAGAATACCTGCAAATTATGCTTTAATCCGAGTCGAAGAACGAATTTTTGTTCTTTTAGGAAAAGTCTGACGTCTATATCAAAATTTTTTTTTATTCATCAACAACAATCTTTTTTTTTAACATATCAACCTAGATTTTCATTACAATTGTCAACAAAAAAAAACAGGGCGTAAATAAAATATAAGAAATGAACCATAACATCAACTATCTCAAAACAGTAGGAACAATACATTTCTAGTCCGGTACCATAACTCATTAAAGAAAGCACAATAGGCCTGATTGCAGTGATATACTTTCCGAGAAACACCGATAACTACAGGTGATAGCTGCTGAGAGTCATGAACTATTTCGTAGTAATAGACTGAAAAACAAAAGAGCCCCTTGAGAAAGTATAATAATAAGTGATCCTGGAGTAAATGACATATTATATAACAATTCAGTTGAGAATGAGTTCAAGAAGTCACTATTGAACGATTCGAATGAGTTTCTTTTCATTTATTCGCTACCAAAAAAATTACGAAGGGCACAGACAATAGTTGCAAAAGCTGAAACACCAATGGGGTCCAAACATTACCTTGGAAGGAAAGTGATATCGGTCCTTCGATGTGGTGTACTAGTGCTCCGAAGATATACCATTATTGCCAACGTAGACTCTGGCTTTCCTTGCCCATTCTCCCTGACCCATTCGGCCCATTCTCAGTGTGGGTCTGTTGTTAATTTTCAATTTGGACACCCAAAAACAGCACAGGCTAACCTTCACCTCGTTAAGGAGTTATCGATTCCAATTTTAAAATATAATTGTAAATATTGTTGAGATTGTTTAAATCTGTTGTTTTGTTCATGCTTCCGGTGCTATTCCTGATGAAGAACATTTCTTTGAAGAGTCTTTTATGCCAATTAGCCTCAGTACACAAAACCCTAAATTCATTGTAATTCATTAAATGATTATTCTTAGCCGCATGTTCAACCAATCACAAAACAAGCTTAGGAAAACGAAATGTGCTCTGTGTTTTGTCCTTTGACTGCATTCCTCTGATGTACTCTCTCGGTACTTCGTCATAAGAGGTAGTGTTCTGGAGATTATTTTGAATTAACGTATTTTGTGGCTTGTCCTCCACAGTGCTGGTGAGTTAATATAAATTTTGTTATGCTATTTTTCCTGTACCTTTTCATCCCGTATAATCATCACATGATTTTTCAAATTTTGATAATCCATTTCTTGTGATTGAGGTGATGTGCATGATGCCAAGGAGTGTGAAATTTTATTTTTTCATATCGTACCAAGATACCTACTCGTATCACAATACACCTCTTATAAACCTAATTCATCCTCTCAATACCAGTGGCCGGGGCGCATTTCCGACCTATACCTGGCTGCTGAGAGGATTTCGATGAAACCGTGGATAGAACGTAATAGGATATTTTTGTGTCAAATGAACGCGAATCGCACAACAAAGCGGCATATCTTGTCCCTCAAAGGACTCTCCGCACGAAGCCAATTCGGGTTAGTACACAAGGGACCGCCATAGAAATTGCTAAGAACGCGGCGAAAAATTGGTCATTAAATGGACGAGAAGAGGTCGAGGTTGTGTCTGGCAGCGAGGCAGCAATTACATGCAGACTCGAATTCTCTGACATACTTTATAGATATATATCAAATCAGTCTTGAGTGTGGTGTTGTACAAGAGAGCGAGACATTATCAAGTGATGATGAAGTGATATTATTCTTAGAAGTTCATTATTCTATTTAATTACCATAGGTATGACAAATGAATGATGATGAAACTCAGCATGATTCCACAATGGCAATTTTACGACTCGAAATCACTTAGTGAAGAACAGTTCTTACCAGCGTCTTTCTCCATACCGATGGTTGTTGGCTTACGTCGTCAATATCTTTTAAAATGTTTCAATTAGCCAATCTGAAGTATTGTTTTCGTTCATAAAAACTTTTACCAATTTTCAAATTTGGCCCATCCTTCTCCTCCATTTTGGACAACTGATCAGAGAAGGAACTAGTAAACAACAAACTCGACCTAAATCGATATCAACTTCTATGCCGTCAGTTCTGAGCAGTATGAATGACTATACAAAGTGTTCAGTCTGATGAGCATAAATTCAAACAGAGGCATGGAATTTCGAACAGGATGCCTAAATACTATTCCACTATTTGCCACGTACTTTGACCGGGAAAATATTCTGTATTCAAGGAAATTTGAATTTTCCATAAAGAATAATTATACGGCTTTCTTCAAGATAATGAAATATTGAAGAGATATTACCTAGTGCCGTAAGAAACTAATGGTGCCGGAAACTATAACGGTTTTTTTATTTTTTCGAAATTAAAAATACTCACTACTTGTTAAGGGTACAATCAGGCTGTCTGAATAACTCACCTGAAAAAACAACAAAGTTTCAGAATACCAAAATAGTTTATGAGATCATTTCGTGAGCGATATTTTTGATCAATGAAAGTCACCAACAATAAATTCAATGGCAAGCGAGTTATATTCCTCTCTATTCTTCTTCATGTTGGAACCAAATGGATAGCGGAGCCTGATGCGGACAACTGCTCCGTGGCGGCTTAGTGAGAGGGTATTTTCCAATTAAGCTTCAGATGAATACGACATACAGATGGGGAAAATACCTAACTTCACATGCAAAATCAATGCAGTACGGACGAGGCAACTGTCGACCAGGTTTCAATAAGAGGATTTGGTCGCGACGGACTATCACCTATCAAATTGAACCACCGTGCCATCTTCGGGCACAAATAATTGAAAATGCAACAGTTTAATAGCATGATTGATAGTTCATCGCGACCAAATCTATATTAAGCTGGGCGACTGTGATGGCTCAACTTTGTATTGAAAGTCCATGAACCGATTTTGCCAGGCAATCCCAACTTCACTTTATCTCGCGTAAAAGTAACCAATACTGAATTTCAACTTTACTACAAAATAAATTCAATTACGAACCAGAAATATGAATATATTTACTGAAGTGAAAATAATAATGTAATTATAAATCAATAAATAACAAAAAAATATTTGAAAACGAAACATATAACGTTATACAGGGTATAACCTAAAAGTTTTTTTCAATTTTGAAGGTGATTCCTTGTTTCATTCCATGAGAAAAAGTTCCTATATAAACACATATCCAAAATGGCTTCGTTTTTCGAAAATAGTTTCATTTTGTCATGGCTCAAGGGCGAGCGGAAAATAAATTTAAATTTTTCTTCCGAAAACTGAGCACGATACAATGAACACTAACGAGACCAAAGTTGTGTTTTTATTTGTTCATTAGGAATTTGATATCAGACTGAAAAAACTAGTTTCGAAACACAAATAGTATGAGTACGAGCATACTTCAGGGCTAGCAATAAATCAAATCATCTGAAAAAACAATTCGATCAAGTCAATCCCAACTTAACTATGCAGTAGTTAAACGGACTTTCGTCAGAAAACAACTCCTTTCTTGGTTATTATCACAAAGAAGGCAGTTTCCTCTTACTAAAAATCATATTATCGAGAGTATTATACTTCGAGCAAAGATCAAGCCAACGACAAGCAAAATAAACCGTCACCACGCTCTCTGCCAGCAGACGAGATAATAACCAAAATAAGTGAAAAAAGTTGGGACTGGCCTGAACATATTGTTCCTTTGGATTATTTAGTGGTAACTTAATATTCACAATTGATATGAATATTTCATCACCAATCGGTAAAAAACCGCTTTTTCATCTTGAATTCAACTACTAGTTTGGTCAAATTAGACCAAGAAATGAGACATCCCACTGAAAGTGACTGGAATTGTTCAAAACATAATGCAATACAACATTTTGAAATTCCCAATCATTCTAGTACTTACAAAAAAAAAATCAACCAAGACCAAAATGTAGATCTCAAAATCACCTCAACATTATCTACAAAAAAAAGGTTGATACTTTTTCCCTAGAAGCTACCATTTTTGATATAACGATTCAAAAAGTTGCAATAATCATAATATGCCCACGTTTCCACGCCACCTCTGAGTTAGTGGCGCGTTTTTTCAACGCGGTTTCCCCACACTGGCCTATAAATTAAGGGATTGAGATTCATTTCACCTGTTATTCTCGTAGTTATGCTTAGGTCAATGGTGCAAAGTGAGATCTTCGTACCATTGATGTGTATAATAATCAGAGCTTTGGAATATATTATAGTCAGTATTCTTCGTCAATCAGATCACTTCGAATTGAAAAGTTGATTCGGAATTGGTTGAAACAAAAAGAAATCGACTACAGTGAAATAAAATCAGTCCTTAGCATTCCAAATCCATCCAATTCAGACCTCAAGAAATGGATTTTTATGTGTGGAAACCAGAACTTCATCGAGTAATCTACACCCCACAAGGATCTCGATTGTATTACAAATTCACATCCAGCCATTGTGCTCTTGTTTGTGATTACCAGCGAGTACTCAGCGCAAGCTATGCATCAACATTCATGAATGTCAATTTCCCCTTCTCATCAGCCTCCACAATGCCAAAGCTCGCAGATATATGACAAGCTTTCACGTACTTACCTCGAAATTATAGCCTGCGGATGAACGCCGAACTTCGAGAGAACCTCCTTCGATCGCATCCCATATATACAACGGCTTGTTAGTCGCGAAATCAAATGAAACTCCACGTAACTCCGCACCGTAAATGTTATGGATTGTGGAAGTAATTGATGAGTAGGAAAAGTTTGTTGAAGGGTTGGAAAGTTTGCGACTGCCAAATTCTCTCTGGTTCTTATTCGTGTGACTCGGAGTTTTATAAGAACTTCGTTTAACCCAATTTCGAGAGTTTTGGTATCAAATGCGATTACTCCGATTTCGAAACACGCCAAATGAGATCAGTTGGTTTCATTAAATAATGTTGAGAAACTTTGAAACGATAATCAACTGAAAATTAGAGGGGACGTTAGTCGAGAATATAATGAACGTTTATATCCATCATCGAAAAGCCTATTACAAATTTTTCTGATTCATGTTGATTCCCAAGCGTGAAGTAAAAGACAAAGCACTTTGAAAATATAACCGTCTACGTACTGTACGAAAATCTATTTTTTCGTCGCAGCTCTTTGAATTTTCATCTACAAAATGAACTACGTCCTAGGTACTTCTCATATGATTCAAAATAGAGAAACTGAATTTATTAATATATTCATCATTGGAATAACCAATTCACAAATATTTTTCTTCTCTGCACGGTTTCAAAATGCTATCAAAGATTCGAGGTTTTAACTCTGTATTTATTCAAGCCAGCTCTGTTTGGAATCCCGCTCATTAAAAATATATTGATGCGCTAGAAAATATTCAACGGAAATTCCTTAAGTATCTATTCTTCAAAAAACACCATGTATACCCAGTTAATCAATACGATTATCAGGTACTCCTCCAAGAATTCGAATTCGTTTCCCTAAGAAAGAGACGTGATATATCACAATTATATTTGTACATAATTAATTCATAATCACATAGATTCTCCGGAGTTATTATCGCTACTACTAATGTTCCCCGCTTCACGTTTAGATCTCCGGCCACTTTTCATATAAATACACCATACACGTACCATCACCTGAACAGCCTAGTTTTGCAAATGTGCAGGTTGGTCATTAGACTAAATTATGTAGATATATTTTTTCTACCACGGTCTCAATTCAGAAACGCCATATTTAGGTTAATTCCGAACTGATGTTTTTTCCTTTTCTTCTATTACTGCATTGTAATGTATAGATATTATGTTTATCACCATTTGTGACTATAATTGTTATATACTCCAACAAATGGATTTTCAATCTGTATGGATGTATTATCAATAGATGAATAAATAAATAAAAAGAAGTAGTCAGGTGCGATTCATAAGAGCTTGAAAATTGTCTGAGCACTGAACTTTTATATCTTTCAACTAATCTTCAATGAGCAGCAGAGTATTCATTCGCAAAAAATGAAACGATATCTTGATCTCAGATAAGAATTCACTTTTTTCTGCCTTATATTTTTTTATTAGGAAAAATATATTGCCTCATCTATCATCTCTTTCAAGACAATCTGTAATTTGGGGAGGTGATATCTCTTTACGAAATGAGTGCAATACGTATTCTCTGCACAAAATATTTCGGTTGCTTTTTCATGTATTTTTTTTGTGAATAATATTGGTATACATATATCGATACGAGATCCTCATCATCTATTATTATGTTCGAAGTTGAACTTTCTCTGTCAAACCCAGCAGATGTAAATTCTCCTCTACGCTGCATTTGCACCAAATAAAATCAGAAGACTAGTTGATAATGTAGCGGATATGTCATGGTTTTTTATTATTCACTTGATTCTGTTCTGCAGTTGACAGAGCAATCAACGCTAACTCCTCGAAAAATTATGTCTTTTTCTAGTAGTAACTTGCGATCATTCTTCACCGAGTTTCGATATTTTCACTCTTTTCATTATACGATTTCTCTGAGAACGCCCTACAAAAACCATTGTGGTGAATATTGTTTTTTTTTCAAATAATAAATAGTATCGAGTAAAACTGTTTCAAATTACGAATAATTTTGTGACTCTCACTGAAACTCATTCTTCACTGATCTTCATTCTTTCTTTGATCTTACCCTGTTCTTCATTTGATTGAAACCACTGATACTTATATCAAAGTACTGTAGAAATGCAAGATACCGAAAACTATGCTCACTTTGTGCAATCGAGAACGATTTTTTAAGAATCGAAGGCAGCTTAGGCGAAATACATTCCAAAACAATAGAGCTGAATGGTACGTTTATGAGGCTCTTCAATTGATCAGGAGTTCGTCGACATGTTATGTTTCGGTACACAGAGATAAATGTCGAAATCGAATTGGCTCTGCGGTTTGTAATTAAACTTCGCACAAAAGCGAAACAATCTCTTTGTCGAACTGTCTACCGCTGACTGAGTTTGTATATCCTGGTTAACAACTTTCGGGTTGGTTCGAACCTGTATTCATAACTGAAATTTGACGAAGTTGCATCGATGGTAGATATACAGAGGATGTGGTTTCCAATAAATGAAAATTGGCTTCTTCATGACTAGAAACAGAACGAGATGCGGTCTTGAGTCTACCTCCCTAGTTGATTATTGAATAATGAAGTCCGAATTTTGCTATTCAAAATTTCAACACATTCAATAGCAGACAGCTGTTTCGACTCAATGTCTATGCCCTGTTACAGCTCAAGCCCATTCCCGATACTGAAACGTTGATTAGTATTCATTATGGGTAGAAAAGCTCCATTTTATCATGTTATATAATTTTATCGACAAATAGCTGTGATATACATAGTTCGTTCATTGCACAGAAAAAATAATGAGATTAATATTCAATTTGGAACGAGGTGAGTCCTTCAAACCTATTTTTAGATCATATAAATTTCTAACAGTGCCATGTCTGTATATATACATATAATAATAAAAGCAGAAAGATTTTCAAACAAACTCTGGCTGTAAGAATCAAAAAGCACCGTACAAAGTTCTGTTAGAAATCGCCTTCGTTCGCGAGATCACGATTTCTCAATTGTTGGCCTTCTGATTCTGTCAATCTGAATATGTTCAAAAGAGAACTCAAGGCATTTTTTATTGAAAATTGTTGTTATTCCATGAAAAATTTCATTTGAAAATAATGTATCTATGATTTTCAGCAGTTACTTTTAACTATCGTTTTTAATTTGTGATGTTTTCTATATCATCTGTAATATGATCCTTGGTAGAATAAATTGATTGATACAAGAGAAAACCCATTAGCAAAATTATCGACTACCTCGAAACGGTATGAAGCAAATGCAGTGAGCTAGCCTTACCGACCAACATGTTTCAGATCTCAGATTCGTCAGTTGAGGCATTTATTCTATCAATTCACGCATTTCGAACACTATAAACTAAACTGGCTATCTTCAAATTATGACCAATCTTGGAATTTTTCCTAAAATAATGAATCTACGGATAACCAATATCGTGGTAGGTCCCATGATAGAAGCATTGTCGACAAAGACAGAGCAGTAAGAAACAACCAGTCAATCAAACGGCCCATTCTCAGTGTGGGTCTGTTGTTAATTTTCAATTTGGACACCCAAAAACAGCACAGGCTAACCTTCACCTCGTTAAGGAGTTATCGATTCCAATTTTAAAATATAATTGTAAATATTGTTGAGATTGTTTAAATCTGTTGTTTTGTTCATGCTTCCGGTGCTATTCCTGATGAAGAACATTTCTTTGAAGAGTCTTTTATGCCAATTAGCCTCAGTACACAAAACCCTAAATTCATTGTAATTCATTAAATGATTATTCTTAGCCGCATGTTCAACCAATCACAAAACAAGCTTAGGAAAACGAAATGTGCTCTGTGTTTTGTCCTTTGACTGCATTCCTCTGATGTACTCTCTCGGTACTTCGTCATAAGAGGTAGTGTTCTGGAGATTATTTTGAATTAACGTATTTTGTGGCTTGTCCTCCACAGTGCTGGTGAGTTAATATAAATTTTGTTATGCTATTTTTCCTGTACCTTTTCATCCCGTATAATCATCACATGATTTTTCAAATTTTGATAATCCATTTCTTGTGATTGAGGTGATGTGCATGATGCCAAGGAGTGTGAAATTTTATTTTTTCATATCGTACCAAGATACCTACTCGTATCACAATACACCTCTTATAAACCTAATTCATCCTCTCAATACCAGTGGCCGGGGCGCATTTCCGACCTATACCTGGCTGCTGAGAGGATTTCGATGAAACCGTGGATAGAACGTAATAGGATATTTTTGTGTCAAATGAACGCGAATCGCACAACAAAGCGGCATATCTTGTCCCTCAAAGGACTCTCCGCACGAAGCCAATTCGGGTTAGTACACAAGGGACCGCCATAGAAATTGCTAAGAACGCGGCGAAAAATTGGTCATTAAATGGACGAGAAGAGGTCGAGGTTGTGTCTGGCAGCGAGGCAGCAATTACATGCAGACTCGAATTCTCTGACATACTTTATAGATATATATCAAATCAGTCTTGAGTGTGGTGTTGTACAAGAGAGCGAGACATTATCAAGTGATGATGAAGTGATATTATTCTTAGAAGTTCATTATTCTATTTAATTACCATAGGTATGACAAATGAATGATGATGAAACTCAGCATGATTCCACAATGGCAATTTTACGACTCGAAATCACTTAGTGAAGAACAGTTCTTACCAGCGTCTTTCTCCATACCGATGGTTGTTGGCTTACGTCGTCAATATCTTTTAAAATGTTTCAATTAGCCAATCTGAAGTATTGTTTTCGTTCATAAAAACTTTTACCAATTTTCAAATTTGGCCCATCCTTCTCCTCCATTTTGGACAACTGATCAGAGAAGGAACTAGTAAACAACAAACTCGACCTAAATCGATATCAACTTCTATGCCGTCAGTTCTGAGCAGTATGAATGACTATACAAAGTGTTCAGTCTGATGAGCATAAATTCAAACAGAGGCATGGAATTTCGAACAGGATGCCTAAATACTATTCCACTATTTGCCACGTACTTTGACCGGGAAAATATTCTGTATTCAAGGAAATTTGAATTTTCCATAAAGAATAATTATACGGCTTTCTTCAAGATAATGAAATATTGAAGAGATATTACCTAGTGCCGTAAGAAACTAATGGTGCCGGAAACTATAACGGTTTTTTTATTTTTTCGAAATTAAAAATACTCACTACTTGTTAAGGGTACAATCAGGCTGTCTGAATAACTCACCTGAAAAAACAACAAAGTTTCAGAATACCAAAATAGTTTATGAGATCATTTCGTGAGCGATATTTTTGATCAATGAAAGTCACCAACAATAAATTCAATGGCAAGCGAGTTATATTCCTCTCTATTCTTCTTCATGTTGGAACCAAATGGATAGCGGAGCCTGATGCGGACAACTGCTCCGTGGCGGCTTAGTGAGAGGGTATTTTCCAATTAAGCTTCAGATGAATACGACATACAGATGGGGAAAATACCTAACTTCACATGCAAAATCAATGCAGTACGGACGAGGCAACTGTCGACCAGGTTTCAATAAGAGGATTTGGTCGCGACGGACTATCACCTATCAAATTGAACCACCGTGCCATCTTCGGGCACAAATAATTGAAAATGCAACAGTTTAATAGCATGATTGATAGTTCATCGCGACCAAATCTATATTAAGCTGGGCGACTGTGATGGCTCAACTTTGTATTGAAAGTCCATGAACCGATTTTGCCAGGCAATCCCAACTTCACTTTATCTCGCGTAAAAGTAACCAATACTGAATTTCAACTTTACTACAAAATAAATTCAATTACGAACCAGAAATATGAATATATTTACTGAAGTGAAAATAATAATGTAATTATAAATCAATAAATAACAAAAAAATATTTGAAAACGAAACATATAACGTTATACAGGGTATAACCTAAAAGTTTTTTTCAATTTTGAAGGTGATTCCTTGTTTCATTCCATGAGAAAAAGTTCCTATATAAACACATATCCAAAATGGCTTCGTTTTTCGAAAATAGTTTCATTTTGTCATGGCTCAAGGGCGAGCGGAAAATAAATTTAAATTTTTCTTCCGAAAACTGAGCACGATACAATGAACACTAACGAGACCAAAGTTGTGTTTTTATTTGTTCATTAGGAATTTGATATCAGACTGAAAAAACTAGTTTCGAAACACAAATAGTATGAGTACGAGCATACTTCAGGGCTAGCAATAAATCAAATCATCTGAAAAAACAATTCGATCAAGTCAATCCCAACTTAACTATGCAGTAGTTAAACGGACTTTCGTCAGAAAACAACTCCTTTCTTGGTTATTATCACAAAGAAGGCAGTTTCCTCTTACTAAAAATCATATTATCGAGAGTATTATACTTCGAGCAAAGATCAAGCCAACGACAAGCAAAATAAACCGTCACCACGCTCTCTGCCAGCAGACGAGATAATAACCAAAATAAGTGAAAAAAGTTGGGACTGGCCTGAACATATTGTTCCTTTGGATTATTTAGTGGTAACTTAATATTCACAATTGATATGAATATTTCATCACCAATCGGTAAAAAACCGCTTTTTCATCTTGAATTCAACTACTAGTTTGGTCAAATTAGACCAAGAAATGAGACATCCCACTGAAAGTGACTGGAATTGTTCAAAACATAATGCAATACAACATTTTGAAATTCCCAATCATTCTAGTACTTACAAAAAAAAAATCAACCAAGACCAAAATGTAGATCTCAAAATCACCTCAACATTATCTACAAAAAAAAGGTTGATACTTTTTCCCTAGAAGCTACCATTTTTGATATAACGATTCAAAAAGTTGCAATAATCATAATATGCCCACGTTTCCACGCCACCTCTGAGTTAGTGGCGCGTTTTTTCAACGCGGTTTCCCCACACTGGCCTATAAATTAAGGGATTGAGATTCATTTCACCTGTTATTCTCGTAGTTATGCTTAGGTCAATGGTGCAAAGTGAGATCTTCGTACCATTGATGTGTATAATAATCAGAGCTTTGGAATATATTATAGTCAGTATTCTTCGTCAATCAGATCACTTCGAATTGAAAAGTTGATTCGGAATTGGTTGAAACAAAAAGAAATCGACTACAGTGAAATAAAATCAGTCCTTAGCATTCCAAATCCATCCAATTCAGACCTCAAGAAATGGATTTTTATGTGTGGAAACCAGAACTTCATCGAGTAATCTACACCCCACAAGGATCTCGATTGTATTACAAATTCACATCCAGCCATTGTGCTCTTGTTTGTGATTACCAGCGAGTACTCAGCGCAAGCTATGCATCAACATTCATGAATGTCAATTTCCCCTTCTCATCAGCCTCCACAATGCCAAAGCTCGCAGATATATGACAAGCTTTCACGTACTTACCTCGAAATTATAGCCTGCGGATGAACGCCGAACTTCGAGAGAACCTCCTTCGATCGCATCCCATATATACAACGGCTTGTTAGTCGCGAAATCAAATGAAACTCCACGTAACTCCGCACCGTAAATGTTATGGATTGTGGAAGTAATTGATGAGTAGGAAAAGTTTGTTGAAGGGTTGGAAAGTTTGCGACTGCCAAATTCTCTCTGGTTCTTATTCGTGTGACTCGGAGTTTTATAAGAACTTCGTTTAACCCAATTTCGAGAGTTTTGGTATCAAATGCGATTACTCCGATTTCGAAACACGCCAAATGAGATCAGTTGGTTTCATTAAATAATGTTGAGAAACTTTGAAACGATAATCAACTGAAAATTAGAGGGGACGTTAGTCGAGAATATAATGAACGTTTATATCCATCATCGAAAAGCCTATTACAAATTTTTCTGATTCATGTTGATTCCCAAGCGTGAAGTAAAAGACAAAGCACTTTGAAAATATAACCGTCTACGTACTGTACGAAAATCTATTTTTTCGTCGCAGCTCTTTGAATTTTCATCTACAAAATGAACTACGTCCTAGGTACTTCTCATATGATTCAAAATAGAGAAACTGAATTTATTAATATATTCATCATTGGAATAACCAATTCACAAATATTTTTCTTCTCTGCACGGTTTCAAAATGCTATCAAAGATTCGAGGTTTTAACTCTGTATTTATTCAAGCCAGCTCTGTTTGGAATCCCGCTCATTAAAAATATATTGATGCGCTAGAAAATATTCAACGGAAATTCCTTAAGTATCTATTCTTCAAAAAACACCATGTATACCCAGTTAATCAATACGATTATCAGGTACTCCTCCAAGAATTCGAATTCGTTTCCCTAAGAAAGAGACGTGATATATCACAATTATATTTGTACATAATTAATTCATAATCACATAGATTCTCCGGAGTTATTATCGCTACTACTAATGTTCCCCGCTTCACGTTTAGATCTCCGGCCACTTTTCATATAAATACACCATACACGTACCATCACCTGAACAGCCTAGTTTTGCAAATGTGCAGGTTGGTCATTAGACTAAATTATGTAGATATATTTTTTCTACCACGGTCTCAATTCAGAAACGCCATATTTAGGTTAATTCCGAACTGATGTTTTTTCCTTTTCTTCTATTACTGCATTGTAATGTATAGATATTATGTTTATCACCATTTGTGACTATAATTGTTATATACTCCAACAAATGGATTTTCAATCTGTATGGATGTATTATCAATAGATGAATAAATAAATAAAAAGAAGTAGTCAGGTGCGATTCATAAGAGCTTGAAAATTGTCTGAGCACTGAACTTTTATATCTTTCAACTAATCTTCAATGAGCAGCAGAGTATTCATTCGCAAAAAATGAAACGATATCTTGATCTCAGATAAGAATTCACTTTTTTCTGCCTTATATTTTTTTATTAGGAAAAATATATTGCCTCATCTATCATCTCTTTCAAGACAATCTGTAATTTGGGGAGGTGATATCTCTTTACGAAATGAGTGCAATACGTATTCTCTGCACAAAATATTTCGGTTGCTTTTTCATGTATTTTTTTTGTGAATAATATTGGTATACATATATCGATACGAGATCCTCATCATCTATTATTATGTTCGAAGTTGAACTTTCTCTGTCAAACCCAGCAGATGTAAATTCTCCTCTACGCTGCATTTGCACCAAATAAAATCAGAAGACTAGTTGATAATGTAGCGGATATGTCATGGTTTTTTATTATTCACTTGATTCTGTTCTGCAGTTGACAGAGCAATCAACGCTAACTCCTCGAAAAATTATGTCTTTTTCTAGTAGTAACTTGCGATCATTCTTCACCGAGTTTCGATATTTTCACTCTTTTCATTATACGATTTCTCTGAGAACGCCCTACAAAAACCATTGTGGTGAATATTGTTTTTTTTTCAAATAATAAATAGTATCGAGTAAAACTGTTTCAAATTACGAATAATTTTGTGACTCTCACTGAAACTCATTCTTCACTGATCTTCATTCTTTCTTTGATCTTACCCTGTTCTTCATTTGATTGAAACCACTGATACTTATATCAAAGTACTGTAGAAATGCAAGATACCGAAAACTATGCTCACTTTGTGCAATCGAGAACGATTTTTTAAGAATCGAAGGCAGCTTAGGCGAAATACATTCCAAAACAATAGAGCTGAATGGTACGTTTATGAGGCTCTTCAATTGATCAGGAGTTCGTCGACATGTTATGTTTCGGTACACAGAGATAAATGTCGAAATCGAATTGGCTATGCGGTTTGTAATTAAACTTCGCACAAAAGCGAAACAATCTCTTTGTCGAACTGTCTACCGCTGACTGAGTTTGTATATCCTGGTTAACAACTTTCGGGTTGGTTCGAACCTGTATTCATAACTGAAATTTGACGAAGTTGCATCGATGGTAGATATACAGAGGATGTGGTTTCCAATAAATGAAAATTGGCTTCTTCATGACTAGAAACAGAACGAGATGCGGTCTTGAGTCTACCTCCCTAGTTGATTATTGAATAATGAAGTCCGAATTTTGCTATTCAAAATTTCAACACATTCAATAGCAGACAGCTGTTTCGACTCAATGTCTATGCCCTGTTACAGCTCAAGCCCATTCCCGATACTGAAACGTTGATTAGTATTCATTATGGGTAGAAAAGCTCCATTTTATCATGTTATATAATTTTATCGACAAATAGCTGTGATATACATAGTTCGTTCATTGCACAGAAAAAATAATGAGATTAATATTCAATTTGGAACGAGGTGAGTCCTTCAAACCTATTTTTAGATCATATAAATTTCTAACAGTGCCATGTCTGTATATATACATATAATAATAAAAGCAGAAAGATTTTCAAACAAACTCTGGCTGTAAGAATCAAAAAGCACCGTACAAAGTTCTGTTAGAAATCGCCTTCGTTCGCGAGATCACGATTTCTCAATTGTTGGCCTTCTGATTCTGTCAATCTGAATATGTTCAAAAGAGAACTCAAGGCATTTTTTATTGAAAATTGTTGTTATTCCATGAAAAATTTCATTTGAAAATAATGTATCTATGATTTTCAGCAGTTACTTTTAACTATCGTTTTTAATTTGTGATGTTTTCTATATCATCTGTAATATGATCCTTGGTAGAATAAATTGATTGATACAAGAGAAAACCCATTAGCAAAATTATCGACTACCTCGAAACGGTATGAAGCAAATGCAGTGAGCTAGCCTTACCGACCAACATGTTTCAGATCTCAGATTCGTCAGTTGAGGCATTTATTCTATCAATTCACGCATTTCGAACACTATAAACTAAACTGGCTATCTTCAAATTATGACCAATCTTGGAATTTTTCCTAAAATAATGAATCTACGGATAACCAATATCGTGGTAGGTCCCATGATAGAAGCATTGTCGACAAAGACAGAGCAGTAAGAAACAACCAGTCAATCAAACGGTATTCAAAGATTGACTCTGCAAACTCTTCTGAACCTTCAATCATCCAACTACCACGTATATGAACAGTATATAATTAAATCGAAAACGATTCCTCAACGGCAACCGTTGAGGAACGTTGAAGAACGAACAGGAAACTTTCACGTATGGTAAAACCATGTTCATGGCTGGCATGGTCTGTCTGACAATCTCCAAAACATTTTTTTTATGACAGAATGTTTCTGTAACACAAATTGCTGCCTCCTACATATTTGATGCCTGACACTGATGCCGTCCCATTGCAAAATCACGTTTATTAGAGGTTGATCATTAAAATCAGTCAAATATTTCATTCTGTATTGTCGCACTAACAACCAATGTCCACTGCTCTGTTAATGAGCACACACTGGAGTTTGAACTCGATGATTCGATTCACTCTACAAATAATACAATATCGAAACTGAAACTATGGCTTTTCCGAACAAATAACTAGTCGATGATTTCGCTACATGATCGTGTAACGTTTGGTAAACACTCCGCTTTCGGGAAGGTTCAGAATCATACAAACAATCTGATATGACACGAGCCATAACAATGATACGAGAATATTCTCGTTATGTTTTCGAGGTTAATACTTCAGACGCTCTACCACAATCTGAAATAATAAGAATTATAAATAGAATCTATGCACGTGTAGAAGGGCAGATTTTCAATCTACCCCGATAAGTTGCTGCGTTAATTTAAAAACAGTTTCTTCTGAATGGAACACGTTTTATCACTCAGCGACTTCTCGTAAATCTCTGATTTGACTATCACTAATATTTATCAAAAAATTAATCTTTGACGTTTCGAGAACCAAATCCGTTTCCGTTTTCAAAACTCTTCCACGAATATTCTGTTTTAGATTCTTTTCCTTGTAAATGACAAAAATTCATTTCGATACACACTGTTTTTCTGGAACAAGCAGACAAATTAATAATTGCTTGAAGATTTCATTGTGTAACGATATACAGGCCATGGTTTTGCAGAACTCATAGAGAATATTTCCCTCATATATAAAATGTCCCATAAGAGCAATGCAATTATCGAAAACTTACAGTGGTAATTGCATTGTATCGAAAACTTGCAGCGGTAATTGCATTGTATCAAGTCACCATAACAACACATGTGAAACCGTATCGCTAGACGTCAGTAAACAACACAAATAATGTCAGATATACTTCAAAAATAGAAAAACATTTCGCGTTTACGTGAGTACTCCATACAATCTATAGAGGAAAGTATAAATGAACAAACAATACCATTTCCTTGAGAATTTCATTATTCGTGAAATATTCCAATGAATTACATTCGTGCATAAAAATGACCAGATAAAAATAAGTAGTATTGGATCGTTATCATAACAACAGTTCTAAATGTGATATTTTTTTGGTTCAAATTCACAAGCATGAAATTTTATGTTATAATTGCACGAGTGCATTAAATTACCGATAATTTTGCATTCAAGCGTGATATCTCATACAAATTGCAGTCGGTGATTTTCATATTATGTTTCGCCAAAATATGAAAATGAACTCTTGCAATTTTTAGATATCACGCTTTCTTGCAAAATTATCGGTAATTTTTATGCACTCGTGCAATTATAACATAAAATTTCATGCTTGTGAATTTGAATCAAAAAAATATCACATTTAGACCTGTTGTTATGATAACGATCCAATACTACTTATTTTTTTTACCTAACCGCAAAATGAATGAGTAGAAATTTATCTTACTTGAAACGTCAGTCCAGTAATCTGTTAAATTTTTTATTGAAATTTCATAACGAAATATCTCTCAGAACGAGTGATTTCAGCTAAAGAACTAAAAACCAAGCTTCATTGAATATTTGTTTCGCGACACAAAATATTTCAAATTCTGGAATAGGAAATTGTCACCTACCACACTGAGCATTACAAGCTTGAATAGGCTGTGGACCATTTTCTCAATCTTTCCTTCGTTTCACGAAACATTTTCACTTTATTCATTTCAGTATTGATAATTATGAACATGATGTTATTAATTTCGATGTCACTCTGTTAGGAGATTTTATTACCGAACCTTCCACTAGCTAGAACTGATTTGATTTCTTTTCTCCTTTGAGAATTTTTCCAGAAAACATACCCTCGGCTGACGCCTGAGGAATGTTTATGAAGAATTCGCAACTCGAAAAAATTCCGGAAATCATTCAAGCTCTAGGAAGATCAATTGTGAAAATTCCACAGGAAGTATCCAATTCAATAATGAGTCATTTATGGAGAATAATCAATAATATTCCAATCATTCGATGTTGTTCGAATATTATTTGAGGAGGTGTATGAATGTATGAAATCCATTTATTATCTGATTCTACGAAGGTTGCTCCTTCAACACATCTATAATTCTATATGCTTTCATACATTTTTTGTTTTCTAATCATCATTTTGGACTTCCGATCCGATGGTTTGTTTTCTCACAATTCCTACAAACAGCGCAATAATCCGAAACTTTGAAATTCTGGCTGAGTATTTCGGAATGTTGACTTAATGAGCTGGACTTCTATAGTTTCCACTCAGTATTTCGAAATCATTCATTTCGATATTTTTATAGAATTCCGACATACTTTGTATTAAGAAATTTTGAGTTACTATGGTGATAATGGATATTTTCAGATGAAATATGAAAAATCTGACAAACTAAGTCAAAATTTCAAAATTTTGTTCGCAATTAAAAATTTTGGATTATTCAGTTCAAATATTGAGTGAGAATCGGAAAATATACACCAACTGAATAGGTCAAAATTCGATAAAGAAATTAACGATGAATATGAAGTTTCAAATTTCTCGCTTCCAGTTGGCTACCTGTATATTTTGTTTCACCTACGACTTCCAACGATTTATTGACCTTGCCTTGTTCCCTTCCCAGACCCTTCAACATCGCGATTCCCTCGAGATAGCTCGGTGCGACCTACCTGCCAAACAGGTGGCTAAAGTAAACGACTTTTTCTTCCAGCCGAGGCTTCGAGGATTTTTTATCAATCTCTTTGCGTGTCTTGAGGGTGAAATTTCCAATGGATGCTCCAGGGATTTCCTTTCATTTTCTACTGATGGTTACCTCTATGAGATCGGGAGTGATAGGTAATGGTTGATATGCGAGAATATAATGGAATCCGTGTGGATAGAATATGGGGATATATATGGGGGATATTTCGTGAAGACAAATGAATAGAGTGTGGGATTTGTGTTCGATCCATTTGTATTTTTTGCTTGTCGGATCGATGAGACTTGCATATAAAATCATCGGGATGGTTTGAACTAAGAAAATTAAGAATGTTGTAGAAACTCAAATTCAAGGATTCCAATGACGTGAAAAATATTTCATTCACAATCATCGGAAATAGTAGTTTGTACAACAAGAGTGGAATATCCATTCGAGTTGTACAGTTGTTTTTTTTTGGATGAGGTAAATATTCCAGAAATCTATTTCGAGTTTCATATTGATAATCAATTCCAGATATAGAGTAGGTACTCTTTCGATACTTATGAAAAACTCAAAAGAAAGCAACTTTTTTCAATTCAATATTGAACGATTCCGATTGAATAAGTAATATCAAATTAAAAAAAAGCCAAAAAAAGTCGGTATCGGGTGAGACTGGTTTCCACGACAATAAAGTAGAGATTAGCACGTTAACCACCAGGCCACATGGACTGTATAATTTCTGTGGATTATTAGTAGGTGTGAAGAGTAGATGTTAGTCCTTCAATTCCACAAAGAAAAAAACATCAATTGTGAAAATTCAAACTTGATCAATAAAACAGAGAATATTCAAAATATAAGTGAGTTTATTTATATTTAACTGAAACAACTTGGATTTCGTGTTAGTACATATATAAGAATCATGATATTTCTACAAGGTTGTCCCTGGTAACCAGGTATTTTGTTCTCTGTGTGGATATGAAATCTTATCCATTCAGTTGATTCGAATCGTCTACTTATCCGTTTAGTGAACTATAAAGAAATCAGCATATTTACTGGTGGGAGTAAAAAAATATGTTTTAAGAAGTTACTTTTTCCCCGGATATATATACCGGGTATCCCACATTTCATGTGACAGGCAATATCTGGTTTGTTGAAGGAGATACACAAAAATGTTCCATACAAAAGTTTTAGGAGTTCATGAGAGCTATATTTTGATATGATTTTTAAATATACAGGGTGTTTGGTGTAGGTGCTACAGACCAAAATTCCATTTTTTTAAATAGAACGCCCTCTATATCATTACATATTCAGATGCTACGTTAAATTCTGATATCATTTTATGTTTGGTTTCTGAAATTCGGTTACAGCGTTGTTGAGTTATTGCTTAAAATGTAAAGTCTTGAGAACGACTATTATTTCTAAAAATATCTCATACAATTATTTTCTCTGCATCAGATCACATGAAAATTAGTCGAAATTTTGGGTGTTCGAAGTAATGGTTTCAATTTTGAGTTGTGGAATTCAGTCAGGAATCATTTTGAATATGAAACAATTGCGAAATTGAAAGAGGTGTATTCGAAAACAAATCTTTAATAACAATGTAAATGATATAACTTGATAAATCATTTCATAAGAATGGTGGGTACCTAGAAATAAGTCATAAAAATTGTTCAAAGTGATGCCCATTAGATATTATACAGGCTTCGAAACGTCGAATCACTTCTCTCGTACAAGTCGCTCTTATAATATCAGGCGTAATATCACTGCACGCTAGTCGAATTTTCATTTTCAGAACATCCACATTCAAAGGGGGAGTAGTGTAAACAATATCTTTTCAATAACCCCATAGGAAAAAATCAAGCGGTGATAAATCTGGGGAACGAGCCGGCCACCGAATTCGACCCTTATTACCAATCCATCTATTTGGGTACGTTCTATCCAGATATTCAGTAACAACCTGTGAATTGTGAGCAGGAGCATCATCTTGTTGCCACCAAATTCTTTGTCGTTCTGCTATGGGAATATCTTCCATCAACTGGATCAAATAATTTTCTAGAAAATGTAAATATCGCAATCCATTGAGATTTTCATTGAAAAAGTAAGGTCCTATGATGCGGCCATTGAACAATCCACACCATACATTAATACCTCAAGTAGTTTGAAAATTACTGTCGCGGACCCAGTGGGGATTTTCTTGAGACCAATAGTGTCTGTTATGTCGATACACAACTCCATTATTGTGGAATCGCGATTCATCGCTCCACAAAATTTGACTGGATATGTTAGGACTTTCATGTAATATTACCTGAATACAAGCAATGAATTCAAGTCGTCGTTCAAAGTCCGTGGGTTTCAAACCTTGTACCAACTGAATTTTGAATGGGTGGTATTCATTTCCTTTCAGAATTCTCTGTACATTAGATTTACTCACACCGACTTCTTCTGCAAGAGTACGGATAGAAACATGTGGATGAATAATAATATAAGCCAACAAATTGATCTCTAAATCTTCAGTTCTAACAGATCTCGTATGATGACGATGCTTTATAGTAGAAGGATATGACCCAGTTCGCAATTTTTCTTCAACTCTCGAAAAAGTCATTCGTGACGGAATGGGTCTGTCTGGAAAACGTTCTTGGTATAGACGTTGTGCTTGACGGCAGTTTTTCTGACATTCCCCAAAAATTAATAACATCAATGCAATCACTTGGACTAAACGCGAAAGGCATACTGGAGTTTTCGCACAAAGAACACAGTAACTGTTTTGCAAAGAATCACTGAATCGAACTGACAGGTAGATACAATTCAACAACATTTGTTACTATGGCATCAACAAGCATAAGCTACTTGATGAAATTGTGCAATATGAAGCAATTCACCCTCATGTTAGTCACATTCTTAAGAATTTCAATATTATATTCAACTGATATCGATATCGTATCGTAGAGGCGAGAATAATGGTTTGTATTCAGTAGTAGTCTAGTTCAATTTGATAAAAGATATAGACTGGATTCGTGTACGAGTAAATAAGTTTTTTTGAAACTTTATATTTGAGAAAAAGTGCAATAACTCAACAACGCCGTAACCGAATTTCAAAAACCAAACATGAAATGATATCAGAATCTAACGTAGCATCTGAATATGTAATGATATACAGGGCGTTCTATTTTAAAAAATGGAATTTTGGTCTGTAGCACCTACACCTACACATATATATATATATATATATATATATATATATATATATATATATCTGCTGGGTAATCGCACGTTAAGAGGTAAGGCCTCGTTGATCCATTGCTCGCACAAGTTTCGATTTCTGAGGGTTGACGTTCGTCAGCTGGTTAGCGGAAATGAACAATTTCTATATATATATATATATATATATATTTATATATATATATATATACATATATATATATATATATATATATATATATATATATATATATATATATATATATACATATATACATGAGTGAAGATAGAAAAAATTAAATTTTTTATAGAATATTTTCTTATTCAAAAGTTACATTTCCTTCATATCAAAAGTACAATAATTATTAAATGTGCATTGCATGAATGATATGTTCCCCGATCTATTTGGTATAACAGTCGAATTTTCTTGTGTTGAAATTGTGTTTTTTTCATTATTTAATCGTCATTTCGCCGTCACAGAAAAAATTGTATTGTATCATTCACGGGAAAAATATTGGATTTTAGATCGAGGTCGGGAGACAAAAAAAACGAGAGCTGAAATCTAATACGTTTTTCCTTGTACAACAAATAACTCCACTGAAAATAATAGGTATAAAATATCTGATCGTGCAACCGGACGCAAAACAAGCATTTTGAGCCGCAACAGATGCTGCAAAATAATATTTTGAGACTGTTAACCCTGGATGACGACCGGCAATTTTTGTTACGACCGTTGCCCAGAGAAACTGCTAAGAAACTGAACGTCACTACATCAGTAGACATCACTAAAATATTTCAATGAAAATGTATTTTGTAATGTCGAATTGGTTCGTATTGCTAAATATTTTATTTTCATGGAAACACTGTGATATTGAGGCCATCAGTTTACTTTTATTTATTCGCGTTGAAACGTTGTGTTTTCAAAATGACATACTGTTTATCAAAATCATATATTTTTCAAGGCTGTACGAAAAATATTGTTTATACTATGGCCTCGAAATGTTTTCGTGGCCTCAGCGATATGCTCTCTCTAGGAAGGCAAAAAAGAATTTTGCGCCCTAAGTATACAAATAACTATTCCCGAACTCTTTTTGAAATGTCCAACCTCTTCGTCTTTCATTCTCAACGTCATTCATCTCATCATTCACGAGGTGGTTAGGTTAGGTTTGGTTAGGTTTTTAGAAATGACATTACCATTTCATCAGCTCTATTCCGTGCAGCATCTATCGCAGTATCGCAAATCAGGGCCAGTCCATTTATTATTATTTAAAATACTGCCAATATTCTAGTGGGCAAAAAATCGATTCTACCTGAAGTGATCAATATGTTCATCAAGAATACGCTTTTTAGGAGCTCAGGAAGAAACGGAAGCTTTATCGTGACCAGAGTAGCGAGCATCTACGAAGACATTACTTCCACTGATATAAAGAATGAATCAAAGTTATACGAGAGTAAAACTCTCGAGTTCCACCTTCGGGCTATTAAGATTCTACTCAGAAAAATGTTTCTGGAGATATGGGTAACCATGCCACCTAAAATTGCGTGAAATTGCAGTCAGAGAAAGATCAGGATAGTGAACGTTGAGCATTCTACCCTTTAAATATCACAGCTGAGAAATGAAATGCTTTTTTTACTTTCCGACGCTTTCTCTTCCCTGTGGGCATTCACAATGATAAAAGATTCAGACTGTTATTCCATACTGAATTGGTTTCGCTACGGTTAACTGAAGTTTTCTTCGCTGTTATTGCTAACTCCATCTCGAAAATTGTTCTGATTTCCTGAAAGTACCTACCGAAAGTTTGTACAATTAGTCTAAAGACTAAAGATATCACCAATCCTGATTCAAATTCATTCGAGTATCAGTGAAATATCGGCTGCTTCTTTCTTATAACAACTCTTTCAAGAATAATTGTGGAATAGAAAATGAAAAATCCGCAGGGTCCATCGTTAGTGTATTCACTGAGCTATCGGAGATTTCAGACAGAAGAATATGAAATAAAATATTCACATGAATAGTATATTATGCAACGATCATGTAATGATGGTTACTTATACACGAGCATTAACCTGGACAAGAGCCAAAGGTGAGTTTCGTTTGGTTTATGCGAGTGTTTTAATAACCATTTCATCAGAGTTTCATACGCTATTTTTTCTGAACCCGATAAATGATGAAAAACTATTAATATTATATTTATATTTGTATTACGGTTCCCACCGATCTAGAAGTGAAAAAAATATTAACATTTTTTTTCATTATTGCTTGTCTCAATAGAGTTAAATATTGTATTGGACATGCTGATTTTATTCTGAACCAAAATTTTTATGAAGCCTCAAAGTCTGTATCGTAATGAAAAATTACTTTATCATAATGAGCTCACTAGAATACCGATTTTTCATTACGATACAGATTTCCAATCCGTTTCAAAACGGATCTTATTATGAAACAGCTTACGGACATATAAGTGTATTATTACAGTGCGGGTGTAGAAAAAAATGTTTTTATGTCTTCACACGAAACCAGTGATAACAATGGTCGGCACTGTTTTTGACACAAACATTCTGATGTTTCTGTTTATGTTGGCGTTCTCTCATTATAATATATAATTATTGTGTTTCAATCACATCCACTTCTTTTGTGAATTCATCCTTGACCATATAAGTGTCTTTGATTTGAATGAAGTCATGTAGGCGGCTTTATAACTATCAGATTAACTAACATAAATTTTATTAATTTCGTAAGGTACATCGCTAATTACCCCGACAGTTTCTGCTATCTTTGTGGACCCACATAAATGTTGTGTAACGTGTGTGATACTTCTATCACGTTGGACTTATAATAAATATATGCTTTGATGTGGAAAGGAAATTTGATGTGTCAATTTTTTTCATTAATATATTTTTGGTTGGTGGCCCTAGTAGATTCCAAATTTGATGTGGGTTTCATGTGACAAAAAACAGTTGAGATGTAGTTGACCAGTGTAATCGAGAAATTCTAGCTTTTGCTATGGCAGTGAGCGATTTCAATAAAAAATAATAAACTTCTAGAAGTTTTCGAGAAATGGGTGACCAAACAATGCCCCTGCATGGAAAACGTGTGGTGCAAAGATATGAACCGCTGTGTGAGTTTCCTCAACAACATTAACCCTCTGAAGTCGTCCCTATTATCCATTGAATGCACAGGAACAGAAATTGTTCTTGAATACCATTGCGATTCATCAAACCCAGAAAACGGTTGGTGTATTTCATACACTGATATCACCGTTTCAGGATTAGAATCTAGACCACCAATATAACATATTGTAACGAAATGTGCTGGCGCCGGCCCTGCCGACTATGGATGCGAAGTGGTGCGACGGTTCCAAGAAAGATCATACCGGCGTGATCGCGGCTCACCCAGAATATTCGATTGTCATGATTTGTCTGGATGATTCTCCACTGTATGAGCGAGCGCCTATATAAACGGGATTCGCTCACCGAGACAGCAGAATTTTTAGTACAGAGAGTTTACTGCCGAGCATTGGAAAGTTACCAGAGCGATTTAAGTGATTGTGTTGTATTGTATTGTGATAGAGAGTTATAATAAAAGAAGTTTAGTGTTGTTTGGTGTTAATCGACGAGCCCAGTGATAAATAGTAACAATATTCACGTGGAAGTGTATTATGCGTATTCCGGATGATAAGGCAAATTTCTACCTTGGTTGGGGTTCGAACTCCCAGTGAGGACCTCTATACAACTGCATGCAAGTGACTCACAGCCATATGCATTGTATTACTGTGATTGTTATTAGTTGATTTGAATAACCTGCTAATAATCGTATGTTATCAGAAAATAATTTATCTGGATAATCTGATCCGGATGAACTGCTCGAAAGTGTATATGGCCGTTAGCCAACTGATAGGTATTGAATGAGACATATCAATCGATGTACCTTCCGACTTTTCATTTGAAATTCAATGTTAATAAATATTTTGGGATGCAAGGTTCTGAGCTAACCACTTGCCTTCAGCGATTTCCATGAACAAAGTTTTTTCGATGTTCATAACTTCTTCCTAAGTCTCTTTCGCTTTCTTTCCATTTCCTTCTCTCCCCGAAATGAAAATTGGAAAAACATTGCATATATCTTATAACTAAGAAAGTTTGTTCGATATCCGATAATTTCGAATAATTAAAACTACCCAAATATAAAATGTGCCAAAACTAACACAGATATTGCAAATATTTATGTAAACTTTATTAGGGTACGAAAGGGCAACTACTTTATTTTCGAAATGGCATTCCTGATTGATTTCGTAATCGTGGATTCGATGTCTGCGATAGATTTCGAAGTTTTGATGTGCCGAGAAAGTAATTTAAGAACTCCAATGAATATTTAAGGACTTTTATTTGTATTCCTTCAGCCAACAATCTCCGAAGTTACCGAAGGGCATTAAAATTGAGTTAAATTATCCGAGCTCCAATTATTGGAATCTGAGAAGTATTTATTTGAGGATGTGATTGGAGTGGAATCAAAATGCCCTCAAGACTATTTATCAATTGAAAATCATTATGCGCTGAAAGGATAAATTAATATTTATCGAGCCATTTCAGTAAATCGGTGGATATGAAATAAGTGAATTCCAGCGAGTGTTTTCATTGAAATTATCTTGCTCAATTATTGCTGAATGGCTCTTCCATAGCAGTATTTCCTAGCGAAATGGGCATAAAAATGTATTATCCTCGATAAATACCAATCGTTCAACTGAAGTGTCGCTTATATTTCCTTCCGATGAGATGAATCCATAATCTACTCAGAATTTACAGAATATCTTCAACGGGTGATCAATCCGTTTCCAGTACAATGGTCTATTTTTAGATATTTTTATTCGATATTTCAAATTCATGAAAATTTCGGACGTACCCAGAGGAACATAAAACGAACCCATAATGTATTTCACTTCCCAAAAAACTTTCAATGTATTTTCTTGGGTGTTTTGGTGGGTAGAATTAAGTTTGAAGAATAATTTTTTGTCCTAGTAAAATCAAAAAATTTTACCGACACTCTCTGTTGGTAGGTACGTTTATATCATATATCAAATAATCAAAATAATCAAATGATATACACGTACCTATCAATAGAGAGTGTTTATAATTTTTTTTGATTTCACTTCTTCCATGGAAGTTATTCTATCTATTTTTTGATTCGGAGAAGAAAAATGACAAAATATAATTCATTAATGTTTTCCCCCTTTGAAGATGATAGAAGATCTCTTTTCGATGATTAGGATTTGTTGAAGAAGAAATTTCATAGTGAACAAAAGCAAAGAACCATTTGTGGACCTCCACGAATAATGATAATTATGGTAACACACTACGAAAGAGACTTCAATTCACACCTTCAATAAAAATGTTGACTTTGAAGCATCTTCGATGAACGTTAGATTCCGATATAAGGTCCCGTTCTCAGGGGCAGATTCAGGTTGGAATTTGGGGGGGTTACCGGGGGATCTGGGGGGTTTGGAATACCACCTGGACAGCGCGGGGTCGGAAAATTTTGGTGAATTAAAAGACTCTAGATCGTATTCCTAAGGCTATCTGACAACTTAATATGAGAAATTATATTGTTAAACTAGGCAAGCAAGAAACATAAAACTTCCATTTCAAGACATTTTTCATTGTGCTATTTTAGTATCTTGCTACAGGTGTAGAGAACAGTTTTGTTTTATTCAGCAGCCTAAGAATTCTGAAAGAAAAAAGTCATTCTCTTTTTCTATTTTACCAAATTATCCCCAAATAATGACGACATCAGTGGAATAAAAGTTCTTAATCTAGTGAGTGCTTTTAAAGAGGAGCAAATTATACTGAGAGGCAAATAAAAAAAATGAAATTGACAGCATATGCTACTTCAATTATGTGAATTCACATACATAACTTACTTGGCAATAACCTGACATAAGGAACAAAAAATAAACGCTCCTCGGGATACATTTATTTATATTTTCGAGAAAATTTGGGGAGGTGGTCATGACCTCTATGACCCCCCCCTTAATCCACCACTGCCCGTTCTTACATGATTTGAATCATCCAAATATATCATTCACGTGAAATACTCAAGAATAAAACCAAAAACCTCCATGTAGTGCAACCTCGAACATCTATTCGTACTTAACCGGAATTATTCCACTGAAACTGCTACACAGATGTTCGGAACGTCTCCCAAACATAATCAGGCAAGCCCTGATGTATAAATAAAGACGCCGACATCGAAGAAAATAAAACATTTCGTTCGCTCAAAGCTCAAAGTATTTAAATTTCAAATCCGACGGTTTTTCCAAGTATATTCAAGGGTCTCCGGGTTGTAATCCTCAAAGCACCCTACCGCCCTTTTAGAGAAAACATTTCGATGAATGGTCGACAAAATTAGAACTTCCAGAAAAAGATTCGGAATTGACGAGGCATCCACAATCTCTGAATCATGTCGATAATGATTGTTAAAAATTTGCTAGTGGAAAAAGGTGCGTGGACCAGGCAATTATCCATTTCAATAGCAATGAATAATTCAAAGTCTTCAATGTGACAGCGTTGGGAAAATGGCTCTTAATCATTTCGAAAACTATCGAATGAAATGAAAATCCAGAGTCGTCTTCACATATGTAATATCCAAATAGGAATTTTTAAAACATGTTTCGGGCGTCTAGGCGCTCATCTTCAGTTATAAAATGATGAAAAAATGAAAACATTCAGGTCAAGTAATAAATACCCCATAATTAAGAGGTTAGACTAATTATTATCAATACAATTGTTCATACTATTTTGTTGTTTATTGATGTGAACCATCTCCAAGAAGTTTCTTAGTTATTTATCACATTCACAACAAGGAATCTTGTGGTAGACATTAGATTGTTCAAATTTGGAAAGTGATGTTTAAGTTTTTGTGTAAAGGTTGCCAAAATTTGTTCAAGAATGGAGTATCCCCATTCTGAGAAATATAGGATAATTTCATGAAAAAGAGTTGTTGAGAAATGGAAGTTTTGTCCAGATATGAAGTCTTATGACTGATGAATCGTCTTTGGGTGATGACGATTGCGGATACCAGCAATCGAAACGTCGTGAGTACACTCAACTTGAAACTTGGTTTTTCATAATATTTTATTAAATTCCTTCATTTACATTTTTTGACTAGTATTTCACATTCGATACCTCAATTTTCTTGTCACAATATTATTTCATTTATTTCGTTATTTAATTTTTTTTTACTCATATTTCATATTCGATATCTCGATTTTTCTAACAACGGTATTTTCTCTGATCAATCAATTTATATATATATATATATATATATATATATATATATATATATATATATATATATATATATATATATATATATATATATATATATATATATATATATATATATATCCGTGTGACACAGATTCATGGTACACCCCCGTTTTCTCCTTTGTTTTTCTAGCTATATTTTTGAAATTCGGAACATTGAATATGCTCACTGAACAGCATTTCTCGACATATCTGAAAGAAAAAACAACTTCTAATTTTTCCGAAAATGACATCAACTTTCGATTCTTGAATGGGACAACCTG
The DNA here is from genome assembly GCA_032362365.1 of Zygogramma bicolorata. Classification (NCBI taxonomy): domain Eukaryota; kingdom Metazoa; phylum Arthropoda; class Insecta; order Coleoptera; family Chrysomelidae; genus Zygogramma; species Zygogramma bicolorata. Next base: position 636,224 of record JAVJAQ010004414.1, on the reverse strand, counting down.
TATATTGTTACATGATCGTTTAGGGATGATCATGAGGAATCCAACGATACCAGGTTTTATGGTGTTATCTCCGATGACTACGGACATATCGCCATTTATTTTATCCATAAGCTCAACGAGTAGGAGAGAGAAACTTTTTCTGGCGGGTCAATCCAATTCTCTCTCCCACTCATTGAGCTTATGAATAAAATAAATGGCGATATCTCCGTAGTCATAGGAGATAACACCATAAAACCTGGTATCGTTGGATTCCTCATGATCATCCCTAACCGATCATGTAACAATATACAGGGTGTCCCATTCAAGAATCGAAAGTTGATGTCATTTCCGGAAAAATTGGAGGTTGTTTCGATGTAAACATTTTTTTTTTTTTTCGTCTCGATCTCCTGTCAAAAAATGATGTTCCTCGAATTTAAACACAAAAGCAATCATTCTCGCCTACACTGTGAGTAATAATTCATTTTCCTGTTTGTTCTTTATGTGATATCATATTATTTGTAGCTTCCCTGACGATGACAGTAACAACTGTCGAAATATTGGAATAAAGTGTTAAAAGAGTACACATTTCTGCTTGCTGCTCCACCCAATATCAATCTTCCCTTCTATTGTTACCGTTCAGCAAAAAACTTCCATTTTACTTATATATATATATATATATATATATATATATTCAAGGTTGCAAATTTTGCAATGTCATCAACTTGAAAGATGAGGGTAGAAGAAGAATTTCTCCACCTTCAAAAATGTTCGAAAAATCTCCCGAATCATCATTTTCATTTCTTCAAAACATTCCCTGTTCTCGAAAAAATGACTCCACGACCCATTATATATTGCAAAGGGTTCATCGTATAACCTTCATTGATCAATAACTAGCACGAACATAACACCAACAGTTCATCATATCGTCGAATCCACATCCCAAACAAAAACACCTGTGAGGCCTATAATCGTGAATCCTCTTTGAAGCATCTAGTCCTTCCGATGCGCGCTGAAACTCCTCCCAATATCGACAGATCTATTTCGAGCACCCCGCTCCCAGTTTCTACGCCACTGAGCAAATAATTGTCAGCCTTTGGGGGATTAATAACGTGCCGTAGATACAGCTTTTCTGTTCAGATGTGAGATTTTCTGACGCTCTTATATCTTATCGAACGACGCGCAACATGTGAATCGAAACAGGAAAGAGCGAATATCCCCTTCGCTGAGTTTGTTCCGTTTTGATTCTCCGTATTTTTCCAGGTGGAGCACGTATTTCAGTCTGGATGCTCATTTTTGTATGAGTCGAGCAGAAACGCCGTGCATATTCCTAAGGAAAATGAAAGCAAGTCTCGCATTCGTGCTGAGTGGGAGCAGCAGCAAGAATTTCTATGAACATCTTATATTTCGTACAGTGTCACTCTGTTTTTTTCTTTTGGCATCTCTCAAGATGGATGAAGACTCTCTTGCGTTGACTTCTTGCACGTCACAAACTCGCAAACGTCACAATTCCTGCGCACCTTACGGCAAATTTGAGGATTATAGGTTATATTCATTGATTTGTAACATTATTTCCGATAATTTTCATATCTTGTTAGGTAATTTCTCAATTAAGCGCTAGCTTGACTCAGATAATATTTATTTTTCATACTAAATATTCAAAACATTGATTGTCTTCAATTTTTAAGAAAATCAATTATTGATTAACATTAATTATGGATCTGGGATTTCAAAAACTGCGGCAGCTACCTCATGTATAATGGGGATGAATATCAGATTCTATTCTGCACTATTAACAGCACAGATTATTAAAAAATGCTTCATCATAAAGGTAACTGAAGGTAAAAAATTCAATCCACAATAGCAACTGCAACAATGAAAACATGAAAATAGAACACAAACAAGAACAACGTGAAATCAATCAACAACGAAACTGAATAGAATAATCAGAATTTGCCAACGTATTCAAATTTCAAAAACATAAAATCGAGGTGTCTGCTTTCTGTGCTAGCTTTTTTCGAAGCAAATGTTTCGTACAAATTATTCTGTTGGGGAGCGAAATATCCCGCCAGAGTTTGGCTTATAATACCGTCGGTATAGTATTTTTCACAGTAAATGGTATTGACTTATTAACTGCAATAACGATTTAATACCACTGTGTAGAAAATCATCTGGTAAAAGATGCAAATGTGCTACAGGGTCGAACTTAAGAAATTTTAATTCTGCATAATGTAGGAGATATACAAGTAATTTATTTAAATGTTACAATTCTATTCTATATTTAGTTCAGTGTCGCTATCGCTATCCTCATCTAAATTAATTATAATTGGCGCAATTGATTTTACAGAAAGGTACGAGTTTTCAACATTTATAACATGACTAATAGAACTTTTCCAACTCTCGGTAGGAATGTCATTTGTTACAGTTCCTAATTAATTCTACCACACTACCACTTAAAGTCGGAGAAGTATTTTCCGCGCACGCTCGATTTAAGTTGGTGCCACATAAGCTCTATGGGATTGAACACGCAGTAGTAGGGAGGTAGTCGTAACACTGTATGTCCCAATTCTTCTGCAATTGTATCACAAACATACGTTTTTTTTTAAGAAAATGACTGCAGCACTTGTAAAAGTTCTTTTTTGTATAATTTTCCTCAAAATATATGTCATTTGCAGCCATGAAGTTTTGAATCTCCAATTTCGTATTCTTTGAGCCAGGAAGTTTTTGCAATTGTCGACTATGATAGCTTGCGTTGTCCATTACTATAACGCTGTTTGGCGGAATGTTGGGTAACAGACAATTTTTAAACCAATCTTCAAAAAGCTCTGCTGTCGTATCTTCGTGATAATCAAGACAAGAGTCCTTAATATTTTTGGCAGAAAGCCACATAGCGTTTGGGATCCAACCATTTTCTGATCCTGCGTGTAATATTGTGATTCTCTTCCCTATATTTGATGGTGCTTTCGTTTTACACTTATCAGAGGAATCAGACCATCCTTTGGAAGGGGTGTCATGCGTGTCAAACCACGTCTCGTCGAGGTAGAGTATTGGCCGATTTTCAGACCGGTATTTTCTTATTGACGTTATATATTCAGAACGCCAGTTTATTAAACGTGTGGACTCCATTATTACTTGTCTCTTGTCAATTTTGCGATATTTAAAGCCCATTGCAGACAGAGCTCGCCAAAGAGTAGTGAGGCCACAGTTGATGTGAGTTTCGTCATTGATGAGCCGCTGTTTCAGACTTTTGATTTTAGAGACACGCTGCTCATCGTACATAGTGTAGATTTTTCGCCTTATCAAATCTTTTTCCCAGTCGTCTAGACTTTTTGTGACACCGGAATTTTTACGCTTTTTTCTTGATTCCATGGAATTTTCAACAATTCGTCTAACTGAAGTAAGAGGCACCTTCGTCAAATTACTGGTTACTTTTGCTGCAGCACCCGCGTTATATCCTTGCTGGAGTAAGGAACTATACACATTTTTTATAATGATTTTCGCGTCACAAGATGAGTGATTCTTCTTTAACGAACCACTGGAAGAAGCACTATTACTTTTTATCCAAGGACGCCACATACTGCCTATTCTGTACGTTGGGGTATAAAATCTTTGCTATTAATGTCTGTAATCTACAATCCCTCTCTGAGAAACAAAATTACCAGAATACGGTCCTTTTATATTTATGATGTGCATCTCGGATTTTACAACTTAAGGGTCTAATTGGTTTTATTATAATCCTTCAGTCAATACCATTTATTGTGAAAACTACTATACTGAGATTCACTGGGAAGCTGCTGCCTGATTGGAATTGCAGCTTTGGGAAATGGCATTTGTATAACCACCCACCGTCAAAAAATATAAGATGTCACTTCGATTCCTCAGATCGAGAGGATTTGACTAAACAATAGCATATCAGTTGACGCGCCATGATTTATATTCATCTTGGTATCTGAGATCATACTATTACTACAGTTATTTTGAAAAGTATGCTTTCCTTCGACAGTGACAACTCACAAGGTCTTTGGGCCGAGATTTTGAAATTTGCCAGGGATTATGAACAGTTGTTCACTCTGTATAGGAAGATGCATCTTCATAAATTTTTAAATAGCTTCTAGACTTCAAATATGGGTAAGCTTTGTTATTTTATTCTGTATGTTTCGAAAGCAACGTGGTTATCAATTTAATAAACTAGTTGAACGTTTGATTGTTGGTTGCAACGGATGTAATTGAAGAGGACATTCAGATTTGATTTGAATATGCCATATTGTCTGAAGGAAAAATCTCTATGATAAATCTTGTTATTATAAAAATTAAATAATGATTATAGATTATTGTCATTGGTATCTGAAAATGCATGGTTACTAAGATACCAACTACATGAACACATATACGTATAAAAATCGTTTGCGAAAAAAAAACAAATTTGTCGGACTGAACACACGAACATTTACCTATATAAATATACATAACAGTTAACAAAATGAATGAAAGTAAGTTTACGATAACAAATTGAAACTGTTCACTATAGAACGCAGACAAGCTATAATAGCGTATATCAGTTGACAGTTATTTTATTGTTCTTAACATTTCAGTACTCGCAAGCTGGGTTCTCTAGTTTTACTCGGCAGGTGATTAAATATCTTTTACAACCTCATTAAAAAAGAAATCCTCGACAAGAGAGTTGTAAATAATATGTAATTTCAAATGGCATTTTGTGCTTCGGCGTCTGACACAGTAAAAGATACGATCAGAGAGAGCAAGGAGCAACGGTCATAATTATCCTCTCCTGGAAGAGTGTCTTGCATGGATCACGACGTTTGGCATTGCACATACAGCTCAGTCTTCTTCTGTAAAACTAATACAGAATCTAATGGGTTGTGAGAACACACTTCCCTTAAAAGGATATATTCCATATCTTGAATGAGATTCTATCAAAGCATGGCATGCTGTTTCTTTACTCGAAATGCTCATATCCTTAGGAATGACTCTAACCAGATAACTACCAACGGAAATTCCACTTCTTAGCTTCCTAATATGAGTCTCATATTTCAATCATTCGACTATATATAAAAATTCAATAATATAACTTTCCAAGAAAGAATTGTCGAAGGTACACTTGAAGTTACAATGTTTGTTTTGGTAAAAACAAATCTATCGAATGATAGAAGATTTGAGTCACACCAAGATTTTTTTTTATATGTCTGAAAAGAGTGAAATTCTCAGAAATATTAATCTTGCGAATCATATATATATATGATATAAACAGTATCGGCCCCTAAACCGATCTTTGTCGCATTCCCTATGTATTTCCACGATGTTCAATGTTTCAGGTATTTTCGCCAATATCATCTGAGAGGGCGTCACAATCTGCATATAGCCAATTCGCGATTATTACCGCTAGTAACACCACGTAACAATACATATGATACGTTTGTAAGTGAATTTGAAATAATGGATGCCCAGATATCAATCCTACCAAGTGAGTTCTGTGGATCGGATATGCCAAATGTCTCGATAGCAAGTTTTGCGGGTTTCTCAATTGAAAGAGCAAATGCAATACGATAAATCAGTAAGTTCCCCCGAAACGCTACGGCAATCAACAGCAAAAGCCCTTCTTTCTGGGTGCAATCTGAAAAGTTTTAGACAACAGGAAATATAAAAATTTTGGTGATTTAGTGCTGAGAAATTGATTTTTCTTGCCAATTCATAAATGGTCTTAAAATGATAGGAAAAAGGGTACCACCATCAGATAGGAAATCGTTATATAGGTAGATCTAGGGCACTGTCCTATATTCAATTCAGATCTCTAACTGCCGCATCGCTCTGCGGTTGAGGCACAAATTTTCTGGCTGACTCGGTGCAATAAACAATTTTTGGTTGCAAAGATGACAATTCTGGTACGTGGAATAACTTCATGGAATACACCAACCGACCCGGTAGCACTGAGAGCTTTCCTGATCTTTCCTGCTGTTGAAAAAGCAAATGCACTACCATAAAATAATTAAAACGCTCCAGAGTGCCTCGGCACCCAAGATAATCGGCCAACCCTTACCTGCACAAGAATCTGCCTTCTAGGCGCCCTTGAAGAAGTGGCATCAAAGAATATATCTTTCAATTTATCATGTCTACTGTGTCGAACTTGTTATTTTGGTGTTATTTGCTAATCATTTTTTCGTACAGTTTTCGTCTTTGATCCATTGTTGAAAATCTGGAATTAATTCTTTATCGTTTTTCCACACCTTGCTCTGATTCATATTAATTAATGATTTCATTTTAATATTTTGAGTGACTGATCTGGGATTTTGAGGAGAATTGGAACACATTCTTGAGCTGAAGATGAATAGTTTCCATTTAGAATTTGCATGTTGAGCCAATCCGAAACAATTATCTGATGACGGCAGTCGATGGGCGACTGTTGAATATTTCAGTTACAGACGAAACGTCTATTCATTTTGGTGGCAAATCATGATCATTTATAGTAAAAGGCAAAATGATTACCTGTGAAGCTGTTACATATTTTTGATATGGCAGAACAGTATATTCAAAACCCATTTATTTTTGATGAATTTGTCATTAGTTATAAAAAGACAGCATTCTTATAATGGATAATAATTTTTTCATTCCAAAGGAAGTTTGCCGGGTCAATTTCATGAATTCGTTTGAGCTCTTGTTCTTATCAAAGAAACAAATGAGGTATACATTATACAAGAAACAAACTCAATCTCTTCGTATACACCTGCGTGAGCTGAAAATATATACTTCGTATATCTTCGACAAATTGGTAAACTCAAGCTCTAATTCAAATGGAGGGGCTTCAGAATTTTTTTCCAACAAACCTAAATTGGATTTTTGATGTCCCACAAAGAAATTAATTTCCTTCGCATGTCGGAGACTCGTCTCGTTTGAGAAAGTATAACTGACTTCTCCCTAAGTGAATTATATATCGAGGATATTTGAACTGCGAAAACTTCCCTAAGAATTATTATTTACTCGAAGTTCCACAATTTTCGAGGCTATTTCGTCTAGAGAGGAACCGAAAATAAGGTGGATCGATTAAAGCGGTGCTCAAGATGTGAAAGTGGGAGTTCTTTCAATACACACATGAAATATGATCCTTTCAACGAAAGAGTTTTATATATACCACACTTCAAACGTTTCAAACGAAATATACTTTCTGCCGAAAGAAATACGGAGTATGATACAAAGTGGCTCAAAGTATTGCAACAATTTACTGGGAATGAGATAAGAATTGAAGACTTGATTTTTAAATCCTCCGATTTTGTTCCTTGAAAATGGGTAGCAAAATACCTTCTCAAAGATCTCATAATAAAATTTCAATAATGAAACAGGACTCAAACCGTTCGTTGTATCTGACGCGCCTTCTGGTAACAATATAAAAATTATCAGAACAATTTATGATCAATTGAAAAAATTATATTTTCAGATATCTGAACTTTCTGATTACAATTCATTCCTCATAATTCAATTTCACAATGAATCACTCTGCCTCAGGTGATATTAACAGTCTGTCCAGCGCTATGAACTTTCTTCTGTCTCTTACTATGTCCAAAATACGTTTAGCTCCCGAACTTTTGGAAGAAAAACACATACTGAAGTATTTTCATGTACATTACATTCAATTTTATTGAATTGCTTTCGCTCATCTTGGTCTTCATTTGGGAAACGTCTGTACTGCATATATGACTTTCATTAACAAATCAATTCAGTTATGAGTTGCTTCTCACTTCAGTTATTCAGTGTACACAGGTACACGGCCAGAAAAAGGAATCAAAAACTGCATGACTGAGGAGCCCATCTCATGGCATCTATTCAAATCCAAAATTATGCATCTTGATTATCGAAACAGATGTCATAAATTTATTTGAGTTGACTCGCATAATCATCGAATCGATTTTTCAACCTCACGAACATATCAACTGAAACAGTGTTTTTCAGTTGAACTCTCATTACCTTTGCCAAGATTATCGATCGTTTCTCCATTCAGATCTCTGGAAATGAAAGTGCGAGATGGAATATATAAAGAACTCGTATCGGTTTCATTCCAAGTTTTCTGTACTGGTGAGGCAGAGAGCATCAACCCAAATGCATGAAATTAGTATTGTTTCATGAGAATCACATAACATTCTACTTGAAGAAGGACATGATTGATGTTTCGGTGTATTATCATTTCAATGGAGAGCATAGTGAAAATGCGACAAATACAATTATTATTATCCTTTTAATCTGTGATCACCAAGATTAGTCACACCTGTCTCTGTTTACTGTTGTTACTGCAAAATATTTCGATAAGAACATATTTATAATCCTTGTAAAAATGTAGATGTGCAGGTGCTTGGAATTTGACACGTTGCCATGATAGCCACCCGATTAATAAGTGTAAATTACTCTGGCTTGACATATCACTGTCCTTTTGTCATCTGTCAACGTAGTTGTTGCCATTTTGAAAAAGACGGGTTGCAAAAATAGTGAATTGAGCGAAGGATTCTACTTGGCTGCTAAGTACAAATGTCGAGGGTTCTGCTTCACATGGATATGATCACCAATTTCAATCTAGTTTCGAATAATTCAGCATGGAATTTTCGTACCAAATCTTCGGCGTGTTTGAATTGATATTCGGAAAATTCACTCACTTGGTGACTTTTTAAGAAACTTGCAGCTCGAAAAAATTTCTGGCAATCATTCAAGTGATAAGGACATTATGAGTGGAAATAATTGTTGCCTCTGGCTGGAAGATGGGTATATTTTTATATATAGATTCACACGAAAGGAAAGCCCCGTAAGGTTCCAAGAGCACCGCGTGAATCAAGGGTCAGGAGATACGAATTAACATCAACTTCAAATTTTTGAAGTTAATAAGCCTCAGGAAAAACCTCCCTCGTGAAGGAGCTCCAAAGTTCAGCTCTCCTTTTGAGAAAAATATCCCTGAGCAAGGGAGTTTCAACAGGTCTCCAAGCTCACAACAAATGGGTAAGAATTCTGCACGAGTCGGGTCTGTATCTGTATCTGTAGAGTAGGGAGGGTGAGTATAGACCCACAGCACTTAGGCCACAATATGGCCCATTGTACATCCTCCCAAGGAGTCGCCCTCCTAGGACATTGTCCATCCTGCCTTATCCAGGAAGGAGGACAGGTCACCAGGGGACATCTCCTTAATATCGGCAGGTGTAGGCCAAGATTCACCGAACACACACTCTCTTATCGACGATAGCTCCAGACATTCGCATAAGACATGCCTGACAGTTTCATCTTCCTGTTCACACATCCTGCATAGAGGTGTGTCCACTAGCCCCATAATATGGAGGTGTTTCCTTAGTTGACAGTGTCCAGTCAGAAATCCCACTGTTAAACGTAGGTTCTTCCTGGTCATCGCCAAATATATATTTGGATCCAGCTTCTCAGGGTCGCCCAGGGTGATCCTGGCAAAACTGCATCCTTTGGTTTCATCCCATCTTTGAGTCGGGTCATCCGTGTTGATACTGACAAGGGTAGAACGATTGACGACAATTCAGAAAAAACCCTACCGTGGAAATATCTATAGAACAGAGATAAGTCTCCGACCCTTCTACGATGTTCCAACGAAGTGAGCGAGTCCGTGAGCGAAGAATCACCAACAAGTGCTCTCCTCTGAATATAATCCAATAAATAGTTCCAATGAATATTATGGGACAGCATACTTCATTCTAATTCAAATTTTGCAGAAATATTCTCCAACAGAATTGATGGAAGACGTGTTTCGTATTTTATTGAAATTCATTGTCTAACGGGATGAAAAAAAGGTTTATAACATTTTCGACTTCTTTCAAACGCCTTTTCGAGTGCGCCCAGAAGGCAGAGCTGTCATGACGTGATAAAACTTGATACTTAGAACTTCACATATAATTGCATCAAACTCATCAGACGAAGCTATAGGAAATAATAAATAGTTTTAGGTACTAGTGTTATGTTGAAAATGAGTCACGCGAGAAAGATTTATATATAAATTATCGAGTGACTTAGGAAACATAACAAACGAATGGCATGTAATGGCTGCGTCTAATAGATTACAGTGCTCAAAGACGCTACACAAAATGTGACAGTTTTTCATTGTGTTGTCAAATTTTGTGAAGCGGCTTGAACCGCTGTATTCTGTTAGACGCAGCCAATTATTTATCCAACACATGACAGTTCATCAATGTCATTTCAGACAAGTAAACTGAGTTCCGGTTTCGCGTTGGTAGTGAGCAGACGTATGTTCTGCTCACATAGATGGTACGTGGATACCTCGTGGTGCCGGGACTCCATTTTGTAATAGTCTTTTACGTGTTTTTAGTAACTTCTTGAATTAATTTTATACCTGATCTGGATAAATTGGCACCGTACGGAGCCAGAATCCAAGAAACCAACCAAACAAACAAGTAAACTATCAAATAACACACTAGTGTGTTATAATCCATAACTCACTAGTCATAACTGTCATGTGTTGGAAAAATAACTATTATATTGATCGTGATATTATGAGCTCATATTGTCATAGTCACGCTATCTATAAAGGCTATATAACTTCCTTGGGATACTGACGGCACATCAATTCCTTCGACCTTTCACAAGTACAAATGAAATAAGACATGCAAGTGTAGTAGGTAATTTATGAAGTGGAATCCAAACCATCTTTTATTCATTCACGTCATTACTTATAATGAATATACAATTTTGATAAGGCCCCTGAGAATTGAAAATGAACAAAATTCAATTAAAATCAGATCAGATCAGATTTAAAATAATCCATGTACCACCGGGTACATAGAACCTTAATTACCGGAAACAATTGCTGTTTCTCGGGCCAAAGTTTCTCGGAACACAAACTTTGCCTTCGGTAATTGATGCCCCCGTAATTTTTTTCGTATAAATAACTATTTAACATGACTATTTTGGAATTTACACTATACGAATGCACATAAGATGTCTGATTACTTTCGCTTTGTTGCATAATTTTCATACATCTCGAATATGTCACCCATATCAATGATCATCGTTAATCACGCCCATATTCTTCTTACTTCCCTTACTTATTTTCCCGATCGATTTTTTCGGGATGAATTTGAAAATAAAAAATAGCCCAGGATGGAAAAGGATTTCAAAAAAACTATCATTTTTTTTTTACATTTTCTTTTGTCAAAGATTCTTTCTCGAGAGCAGGCAAGAGCCGGCTTATTGTATTGCGTGCCTAAGAGTTTTGCGACGTTCAACCAATTTTTACGGTAGCGCATTTGCCATTCAAACTTGTAATGCTGAGCATTTTGAAGTGAACTCAAATATAAGTATTCGCACCCTGTATATGAAAGCTTCATATACAATGTATCAAAATTCATTTGAGAATTCCTCTCACGAAACACCCAATGAAAGAAGTCTTTGTTTCAGTCTAGACGAGATATGAGATTTCCTTTGAGACTTTGTGATAGACAAAACATCGCCTTCGCGTGGGATCAGTCCGACGAATGATTACATTCATCCAGCTTGCACGCTGTGCGATTTTTGCAAAATTTGCAAAAATGAGAGTGGACGAGAAAAGGTCGATCTGAGAGGGAGTTGAACGTAGGTCGCGCTAGAAAGAAGATCGAGAGATCTCCGCGAGCGCGAATCGCGCGCTGAGCGCGGGAGGGATTCGTAGTCCCTCCCTAAATCATGAGGTCGCATCTCAAGTCACGGGGGTAGAAGTTAAATTACAATCATTAAAAATAAGAATATTATTAATTCGTGTGCGAAGTGCCATACCTTGGAATACCAAAAAAATCTATGGAATGGAATGGAAACAGCCATGCAAGATAGACAGAAGACTTGGTATGTCAATTTTGATGTGTGTTAACGTAAATAACCATTTTATTCACTTTGGGAAGGGAAAGCCATCAATAATTTCATATCTGTTGTTTAAATCATAAGTTGAGAAATCTTTCTGACTCTCTCTGACATCAAGTAAATATTGGGATGGGCCGTAGGGCGGCCTATAATATACATTTAGCCAGTTGGGCAAGTTTAGAGACATTTATTGATATAAGTACATCAGATTCTTGCGTTCTGAGTACACATTTTTTCTGTTTGTGGAACTTTCATCATTCTTATGCATAGAGAAGACCATTGCCGGTCTCAGTTCATTTTTCAATATTTTGATTAAACTAAATAGTACGGTACATTTCATTTTTTTTGTTATAAATTGTTTTCACTGCATATTTCTTTGGTTATATATTTCTTTCCAATCTATTTTGTAAGTTCTTATTTTCATTTCGTTGCTAATATATTGCTTAAAGTTATCAGAGGATTTCATTTCTTACAAGCCGCCCTATTTTCAGATTTCAGAGTATACGAGGAAGCAGAAATTAAACCCTAGGTTTCTCACTAAAGACCCTTTCTTCGTGCAAAGGGCCGAATTCATGCCTCCTTTCGGAAATTGCATTAACATCCAAAATTTGACGTGGAGAAATCTACGTCTGGTGACACGCTGCCATTAACAAAAATGATACCCTGTCAGCAATTACCACACTAGTAATAGAGCGGAGGGATTGTAAATTGTAAAGTTGTCTATTCTGTAAACATAAATTGATACAGATAGGTTGAAATAGAGGTACAGTGTTAGAAAGAAAATATTGAGAGATTATTTTGGTAGGTACCTAGAAGGGCAATAAAGGTGAAACAACAATTACCAACCATACCGGTCGTTACAAACTGTAGGGCTGTAGGGTCCCCCATAAAAACGCATAGTACTACCGGGAAGCTTGGTGTATCTCACCTACCAGGATTACTATCTAGGCAACCAACAATTGCATATCACACTGAGTCAGTCAGAAAAATTCTTCATCGACTACGTTTTGGACTGTATTAAAGTTTCAATAATACTTCAAGAACTGCTTCCCTGATTGTACTTCAATTCTTCGAGATACTGTTTGAAAAGGCATTATTTTTTGGTGGATGAACTTTTGCTTCGTATTTTTTCAGGTTATTATATTCCAATATTCATTCTCAATTTCTCAGATTGTGGTACGTTGACAACCAAAAAAAACGACGATAATAAAATCGTAATAATGTTATTGATTTGTCATCGGGGAATTCACTATACACTTTTCTCAGTCACTTTATTCCCTATTCTCGAACAGAAGATACTGCAGCTAAATCTCTCAAATTGTTTGAAATCTCAATAAAATAATATTGCCTCATTTATCTACGTCCAGTCCTTAATCGCAATCGGACCACATTTTCCTGTTTATCAGGGAGGAGTGGAATATGATAAATGGCACCCGTAATGATACAAAAAAGTGACAAATTGAATAACAATCATTCAGATGTGAAAAGAACTTCACTTCCCCAACTTTCAGGTAGTTTATGCTCAGAGCAATCACACCTTGAAAAAATTGTAGTATCAGTAGATGTGATTGATGGTATTCTCATACAACACGCCATAGATTTTGTTGGAAGTTTTCAAGCAAGTAGGCTTTGCTGTTAACTCACTACGCCATACCTCGGGAGCAGCATGATTATTCGTGGACCCGTCGAACGTGATAGAGTCATTTCCCAATATGACTGAAAGAAATTATCAAGAGAAAAATATTTGCCTCGTTGGAAGTTCGAACCCACGACCTTTCAACCATCGGCGCCAGTTTACCAAAAAAAATGACTGCCAAAACTCGATGATCATCTTGTATCTCCACAAACGCAGAGTATACCGATTGATTCAAATCAGAATTCTTCATCCTGTCAAGTATTCCATTGAAACTGGAGTTCAGCGGTAAATTTTCGAAGGACATTGAACATTATTACAGACGATTTCCTATACTGCAATGTTATCCTATCAACTCACGCCACGCGATACTTTCCGTATTTCATATATCTATTTCCTGATGAAGTAGAACTAATATGATGAAGTTAGAAATGATCTAACGAAGCTCAGTTCGATTTGTCTTACTTCCAGTTTTGTTTGCCATTTCGTTAATGAGTTTTCCTTTGTGAAATTTGATTAGTGTGTTTTACCTGTGCTTTTCACTCGAAATTCAGTGTAATTTCAATATATAATGAAAGTTTTCATACATGAATTCACAATAAAAATGAATATCACTAATAAAACATTTGTGAATTCGAAGTTTGTATGTTTTTGGTTAGGCTGGATTCAGACAGATCCGAAATTCGATCGTACGACGATCAGATAGCTTTCTGATTGGTCTAAATTCGAATTCAGACCAGATTAGACCAATCAGAGAGCTATCTGATCATCGTACGATCGAATTTCGGATCTGTCTGAATCCAGCCTTACGCATAAGGCATCGAACAGACGTCACTGACAAGACAATAAAATTGGAGAATAAGGCCATCCTCTGTAATGATGTTTATTGTCCTTGAATTTTCGGAAGATGACAAACATCTTGTCCAAACATTCCAGCCGTCGAATCAATTTCCTCTACGCTTATTTCATATTCTGTGATTTATATCATATCTCGTATAACAAACAGAAGCATTGGGGGAAAGCCAAGGGTGAATCGCGGCAAAATACGTATTTCCATTCATCCACGTCAGTAGCGTTAGCTCATCCGAGTGATTTAGTTCGATTTACAGCTTGTCAGGGTGGAGTTGTGAAAAATAGCGTCTCAATGATATATTAATCTGTCATATATTTCAACAATGCAGGCGGGCATGAATTTACTCCAGGCATATCTTTTGAAGGACGAAGGAGTTGTTGAACTATATTCTCATACACTGGTTTTGGGAAAACATGACAACGAATGTAAAGAATGTTGTGTCTGAAAAATTCTTATATATGTGATACTCGGTTCTCCAGATCAATTTTCATGTACAAAATCTTTAAATGCATTCAATACACTACTGTTTTTTGAAAGTGACACTAACATCTTTGAATAAGAATACGTCTGTTACTAGAGCACAGTTTGTTAATCATTCAATCTGGACCTTCAGAATATTTCTTAAATTACTATACCTTCTTGATTTGCTTGAATCGAATCAGAGCTTCAAAATTGAAAAATAGACGGATTTAACGTTCCAATAAAAAAGGGAAACATCCGAAATAGTGGTTCCTGTGTAAATTTGGATATGATTATAATCCTTCTTTCCTTTTCCACAACTCGAACAACAAACGTTATGATTGACTCAGTCAATGAAAAACATGAATCAAGTGCGCCAAGTTACATTCCAGTAAATGGTAACCTGTTCAAGCTCTCGCCAAACGGAGGCTGGACAACTCTATCGTCAAATTCACTATACCCACTTTTTCATTAGGTTCAGATAACAAATGTCCATTTCGCATTGATAACAGTGAACTTTCACATTGCTTTCTATTCGGAACGATTTTTATGCAATAGCAATAGAAATATTCTGCTACATTAAATTCAATAGAATTCTCATCAATACTCGATTCTTAATCAGATCCATTTTTTCTTTTTTTCCAACACTACAAAAAAACTCATTCGAAAGCCATTATTATGTGCTATATAGATCCTTTCTTCGTAATTCTCTGTTTTTCTTACCAACCACAATATGAAGAAATTAGTGATAATATTGGTATCTATACAAGTATATGAGGATAGACTCCTATCTACCCCGACAAATTACTGCGTTAAATAAAAAACAGTTCCATGTGAAATGAACAAGTCTTCTCGTATAACTGAAATTTGTACAAAAAAAATGCAACATATACGAAGTTGTTATTCTGGGAGTTTATCCATTTGTTTGTCGGTATTGAGTTTCGACGTTTCGCCAACATCTCAATTAGCATTTTCTGTTACTGCTATTAGGAGCAGTCTACTCTGCCACACTTGTATAGATTCCAATAATAATACTGATCTTTTCATATTGTGGTATGTTAGAAACCCAGAAATGTACGAAGAATAGGAAAAACTTATTCCAAAAGATTGATGGGAAACTATATTTTTTGTAAATGAATGATATTTGATTAAAATCATTTCTCGCTGTCGTCGGCACTGAAAATAATTGTTATGCTTTATCACTGCCTAGAAGTGAATGCGACCATTTTCAAATCTGATTTATTATTCACACTTCTATGTTAAGAGCAAATGATAGCATGTCACATACGATAAAAAATGATGTGAATCGTTTGGTGAGCGTATTACCCTATTCCTCATTATTTTTTCTAAAAACGAAGCAGGATGTGTGAATTAAAAGCGAATACCTACAACATTCATTCCGAACTGTAAGTACTAGCTTTTGGTGACAGGATTGTGGATAATTTTATGCTTTCACTTATAGGTATATAGGAAAATTTCAGTTTGACATTATAGGAAAATTTCAGTTTGACATTTATGTGAAAAGGTTGTGTTTCTCATGTGCATCAATTGTGAGATATTAGGAGAATCGACTCTCAGCTTCTCTCAGGGACTGCGCCATTATAACGCTATGCCAGCTAATTTCAACAAATATAATAGCTCTGCCGTACATATCTCCACTATTAAAGGTCTCTTCTAACGTTGTGATTACAGGTTTGAGTTTAGGTCATCCGGCGGATGAAGTTTCCCCTTGAGTTACACCGTCAGCACCAGATTCGGACTTTGTATCGTATGGAACAGTTCACAAGTCCAGCCGAGTGTCGAAACAGCTGGCATTGTATTAAGAGAATATAATCATTTCGAATATCTAAATCTGTTTTCTGTGGGGGGTTGCAGCTTTCTCTGCAAGTAGACCAAATACGATTGTCGTTCGCGGTGGGTCACTTGTTATAGATTCATAGAGATATATAGAATAGCGATCAAGTATTTTCACGTTTTCAATATGTTTTGAACTGATTAGTGTACATGAGTTTCATTACGGTTCGATCGTTCTACCTCTAATGTCGATTGGTTCAACCGTACTTCAACAGCTGAACCCTTGTATCAGGCTTGCAACGTATCTATTACACATATTGTTTTGTAACGTTTGATGTACGTACCAGAATGCTATAACAATGATTTGAGGTATACTATAGTGCCGCAACATACACTAATTAACATGGTAATCACGATCAATTTCATTACTGGTATATGAAACCGAACCGGTACATTTTTAATTGAACTATATGTATCGATACGTATTTTTCAGATATTCTGAAACTCAATAATTCACATTAGGTTTGCTATTACAAGAGCTTGTCCAATAATCAATTATGTATTTGTATTGAGATGAGTGAAACTGAAAAATCATTTATCTGTGATAAATTAGTCGTTATTAAAGTAGAGTATACTACTCGCAATGATGACTATTATTATTGACTCGTGGTATAATCTACTATTGTTGTCAAAAGGAATTATATACAAATATATAGTGTGTTTTCCGATTGAGTACGCTAGAGGAAAAAGTTTTTCCTTTGTAGATTTACGAAAAAAAAAATACATCTGCTATAGAAGTCTCCCCCATCTGAAACATCCTTGGCACATAGTGAATCACGTCTATATCTACAGGTCGATTCAGGAAATGGATTTCACTTGAAATACAATTTCCAATAAATTACATGAAGATTAGTTAATTTCCTCAGGTATTCCTAGGCATTCTTGTGATAAATCCGTATATTATGACTTTGTTTCCTGTCGCAGTTCAAAACATCTGGTCCATATCGTTCTACGTCATTCTATTAAACTGTTAATGAGTCCACATGACTCGAAAATCAGGCCACTGAGATATTATGTTTTGAATTGCAAAAATTATGAATTTGCAAAATGTCTTCGTTTTGGCAGAAACAACAAATGTTTAACGAATACATGGGCAATCATTGGGATTTTGTCATTGTCATTGGCATGTTGCTCATTTCATAATTTCGAAATATTTTATGTTAGTACATATTAGGGTTCCATATAGTTGAACGTTCGAGGAGACTCGAAATATTCGTTCAACAAGTGTCAATTCATCCGGATATGAACTGTGTTTTTAGTGGAGTTATTATGTCTTATGGAAAATGATGTAAATAAAACATTTTTGTATATATATCTGAGGTTTTCAATTTGCAAAAACAAGATCCATTTTTCAAATTTAAATCTATAGTTTTCAAATTAGGTAAGAAAATGATGCATGTCATTATTCATCACTTAGAAATATTAATAGTACCTAATAACTCACCACCTATGAAAAATTGTCTGGCTTATTCCCAGATTGCAATCTCCAACTGACCTTTGATAAATAGACCAGTCGCATGGAAACGCATAGTTAATAATTTTTGTTTCCGGCCTACATTCAACCAGTTTGTTCCTAGATTCTAGAATGTATACATGACAAAATTCTACAAGACTACAGAAAAATTCCTACTAGAATCCCTTCGATACTAAATTATCTTCAAATATATCTTTAGTACCCACCGAATAATACATGTTCATATCATCATCTGATATCGTTGATTGGTAACTAAAATATTTATTTATTCAGAAACTTTCATGGCGTGGCATAAGTGCTACAACCAAATGAATAACTGAATCCAAAGTTTTGTCATACTACAAATTGAGATGACGACAACTAAGTTATCTTTCATGATGAGAATCAGTTCATTTACTTTGTCAGAAGACTATCAGGAAGTGAAAACAAGTCGATGAAAATCAGGAGATCAGAATCCCTGTGCTGAAGAAGGATTGTTATGCTGTGATGAACTGCATAAAGACCTAGCTGCAGTAGGTCGGTCAGCGTCAAAACCATTGCGCAATTACATTCCAGAAAGAAGTCTATTTGGTTTTCGGAAAATCCGATTATACATGTCGATTTTAATCAGATACTGTTATAGTAGTAGCACTGGAAAAGTTGAAACGTTGGAAAATTCAAAGCCTGAGTGAATTTTATGTCCGCACAAACACTATTGTGTAGGTGGTAACTTAACAATATTTCATTGGCCAACATTTGGTCGATAGTCCACATAATTGACTTTGATAATTCGTTTGCATCATATACCACATAATTGAGTTTGATATTTTGTTGGCATTGGGCAATTCCTCAGACCACAAAGATTATCTTGTTCATTCCAGCCTCCTGTCGAAAACTATTTCAGTTGGGAATGTCCTAACATTCATAAACTCATAGCACCAGAACTCAATCTGGTTACTCTACCCAATCAATGCTGGAAACCGTTCCTCGCCGAAACTCACATTGTAAGTTCGTCTATTTGTCGCAATTTCATCCAGGGATTGTGGTTGGCAGTAATGTTTACTCAAGTGGGCTGGATCAACCAGAAACCATTCATATCGAATATAATCCAACAAAACGCATGAAGTGGCTTGTTCCGAGAGCAAACAACCATGGTGGACAACTTGTTGATATAGGCAACGATATGTCTAATGCGATGATTACAAGAGAAATAAAGCTGAAGACGCACTGACCGAAAAAGAAAAACACTGTTGAAACTATGATTGGCAGTCGAAATTGGGATTTTGATACTGGTTTGTATAATTTCGACTTTCGCGCGGAAAAATCTCATCAGTTTTAATTTATTCCAAAGCTGGACGTAATTGTCATGACACTTGATTGTAGTTTATTGGGATTATTTCAAGAAGTTTTCGATTTGAGTGTTCATTGAAATTATGATATTTCCGTCAATGGGTGAATTCAAAGTAATATTTTTTCATTACAAAGTACACAAAGTGATGTATTTAACGTTAACTTTGTCGGGCCTTGATGTCCCGTATCGTTCAAAAGTCAATAGTGGAGAAAGATTTTTTACGGCCACACTGTGTTGTGTTATACACACTGATGGATATTATTGTCAGCAATTGAATGATACATGTAAAAATAAAGTTAAATGGGGAAGATGACCCAAAGCTTTTAGTAGGTGGCAGCACGACTGCATGTGCCTAACGAGTGATTTTGCAGGTTATGTTTTATTTTTATTTTGATGAATATTTTCAAAAGATACTTAAGAATCATAAGGATGTTTTCTCCAACCGATAGATATGGATGTTTGTCTGTACCAGAACTGAAAAGTTTGTTGAGGGAACGTGGTGGATCCCTCAAAGGAAAAAAAAAGATCTGAGTGAAAGGTAAAAAATTCAAACTGATTACAGAGGTTTTTCGTTGGAAATCATCATAATAACCATCTACTAGCCCTGCTACGTTCTTTTGTAAGTGACTGGAGCATAATCTAGAATGTTCAGAAGCCTGAAGGCTCTTTCTTTTCAGGGCTACTTCCCTCTGCTTTTTCAGTTTTGTTTCTTTTGGAAATAAATGCGTACCTACATTTTTACATCCGAATGCACTACATAAGACCATTTTATGTCGATTTCAAATATTTATATTCTTAATTATTGCAAAGAAGAGACGTTTAATGTTTTGAATTGTTGTCATTTGACTTGAGAGGCTGTCAAAGGTACATACAGTGGTGGCGCTCCTAGTGGTAGAGTTTTGCAGCTGTCATCCCCATTGCCACAGTTTCAATAAACAATAAATGATCAAAATATGGAGTGAAATGATGAAAATCAACTCTGGCTAGAGTATGATTGATAATAGGAGGACTATAATATCTCGAATGAAGTAATTTTACAAACTAATTTGATAGCACTAGCTGGAAAAAACTGTAAGCGAATCTAGGAAAATATACTTACAAGAGTAGTGAAATGACTTTGGAAATGATAGTTTGAAGTCAGAAATATTTCTCTGTCAATTTGATTCCACTGTTGCATCATATTTGAGATGTGAACATTATACCAATACAATGAGCTCTGTCATATTCATATTCATTATCATTTCGATATTTCACTGAGTTGGTGGGAAAATATTGGACAATGAGTATTTATAATCATAATAAAGATACCAGTTTCATCGAATACCCCTTCAATAAAAATGAGAGCACTTTCACCATCTATAAATCTCGTCCATAGTGCTAAGTAGTCCCTAACGATGCAGAAAGGAAATGAAAACACTACCAGAACCCAGTTTATTTTCATTATTCCAGTACTACGATATTCGCTCTATCGGAAACTTAATATCATTAGATTATTCCCATTGTTTGCCAGAAATTCTCCGTTTAACCCTTTCGACAATTATAATCCAGGTGAAAATGAATAGCGGAATTATAAATCCGTGCATGGAAGTGTGCGTTGAGGGTCTATTGTTTCTGTTTCGGAATAATGAACTGAACCAAAATGAAGTTAGGTTCAACTACGAAATTGATTATACTCGGAAACCTTCATCCCGCCGATGACGTTCGAAGTTATACGGGATAAACATGTTTCAGTTGGTAAAAGATCATGGGTATTCATCATAATTTCTATGATGTTCGGTCGATTTGAGTTCAGAAAAAAAAATCGAAACAACTAGGACTAATTTCACCTTCTTCTTCTATTTTTCGAAAAAGTGCCTCAAATCGTTATCTTGTCTGATAAGTAGTCAATATGATCGGACTCCAACGATTATAATAATAATAATAATAATAATAATAATAATAATAATAATAATAGCTTTATTTGCCCAACAGTAAATCCATTGATAGGACAAAAATGCATTGATGTCAAAATAAGAATTAAAAAATAAACATAAAAAAATAAATTAAAATTGAAATGAATACAAAAAACATTATTATGTGATTTGGTGTATAAATGTTGGTATAATTTGAGAATATAAATAGTAATATTATAAATTTACAATCGGAAAATAGAATCTGATAGACAATGTAGGACTATACACCCAATGAACAAAAAGGAGCCTATGATAAAGTTTCATCGTTTAAATGAGCAATTGCTAAATCTATGAGTTGTCTTGATGAACAACAATGGATATCACATACACCAGAAATTTTATTGAAATTTGTACAGCTGACATAAAGAGGTGCTTTGAGGTACAGATTAGTATGAGGTCTCTTACAGGAAAAGAGTACGTTCTTTCTCACATTGGCTTGTGGAACACGAAAGTTTATCTGTAAAACAATTCAGTACAATCGATATAGCTGCGTAACAGTTTGAAGAGGAAAATGATCGATGCACACTTCCTTGTAATATTCAATGTAGGGATATTGAACCTGGTAACCAATATATTATACGAGATCCCTCTGTCTATATAGACATTATCTATTTTGAATGATAAAAATTTCAAATATTTTCGTTGAACACGCTCGATGGAATTTCTGTGACAATCATAGAGAGGATTCCAAATAATAGAGCCATACTCTAACTGTGACCTAACATATGCATAATAAACAGCTTTCAATGCTCGGATATTCGTGAAAGATCGACAATTTCTGATTATGAACCCGTACATTCTATAGGCTTTAGAAATTGTTGAATTTATGTGCTCGACAAAGCTGAGACGATTATCAAAGATAATTCCCAAATCTCTGATAGAACTCAAACGACTCAAAATTCCATCATCAATTTTATAGTTGTGAAGAATCGGTTCAGATTTTCTGGAATAAGTCATGACATGACATTTACCTACATTGAGCAGCAATTTGTTTTCAATACACCAGTTTTGCACTTTATCCAACTCTCTTTGCAACGTGCAACAATCTTCAGTCGAGTCAATTCGTTGAAAAATTTTCAAATCATCAGCAAAAAATAATTTGTTAGAAGTAATTATATTACTCAAATCGGCGATGAAGATAAGGAACAATAGTGGTCCAAGGTTTGAACCCTGTGGCACTCCTGAAGACGCAACATACTTTTGAGATATGAAACCATTGTAGGAAACAAACTGCTGTCTATCAGTTAAATAGGATTGAACAAATGTCATCAATGGGTAAGCGAGACCTACACCCAAGAGTTTGTTCAAAAGTACACCATGATCAATTCTGTCAAATGCCTTTGCAAAGTCAGTATAAATCACATTTATTTGTCCCTTGTCATCCACTACTTGTGTGGCGTGTTCAGTAAATACTGCTAAATTTGTAATAGTTGATTGAATAGTTGATCTTCGATTATGAAGGAAAAACTAAACAGTAAAATACATTTTAACTTTCATTTGCAAACTGAGAAGTATTCAGTATCTACATTCTGTCGTTCAAAAATCGATGTTTCAAACATATCTATTTAAAATAAAATGACCCATTGTTTATAAATGCGCTTGCCCCAAAATGAATGAGGGTATTGCTGGTTGTTAAAGACTTCAGCTGGAGAAACGATATCTTCCTCTGAGAAAAAAATGAAATATTTTCTAATCCAATCTAATTTCAATTCACTTAGTTCACCACGAACTCGAAGGGAACGTTCTGAGATCATTTTGAATATTTCGTTTTTGTTGGTGGATACACTTCATCATAATCTGTTACACGAATATGTTTTCATCTATCAATAACCCAAAGCCCCCAGAAGAATCATTATGCTTTTCATTAACTCTCACCCTTCACAGCTCCCATATACAAAGCATGTCCTCTGAATATTAAACGATTTTCCTAGCTATGAGAATCGAAAGCGAAAACCACCACAGTTTATGCTGATATATGAGTTCTCGTGCGGAATGACATTGTTGTACTAGGAGGTTTGTTGAAAGGATGCGTTAGCGACAGTAATGAACACTGAAAATGAATCCAGAGTAAATTAATTCACAAATGTTCAACTTGAATAATATATTAGAATTATAGAATTCCACCCCATTTTCTGTGTTCATTTTCCAACAATCATAAGATATGAAACCACATAATTTGAGGTTGACAGTAATATTTCAACATGTATTACATACAGGAAGAAATCATTGATGAATGGTTGCAACTTGTTTTCTTCCCTAAAGAAACGCCATAACTGTTGTCGAAGTGGTTATAATGACTTCTAGGAACCTAAACTAGTATATGGACGTAGAGTTGAAAAAATTCTAAGGTTTTGGAAAGTTTTGAAAATTGGGTTTTTCCAATATCTCGCGAAACTCTCGATCCTTGAATCGGAGTATATTACTTGAAGAATGAATAATTATGTTTCGAAACATTTCGATCAAGAACAGGAGATAGTTTCACAAAATTTCAGATGATTTGAAGATTGACGGATGGATCACTTTCTACAAGTTCCAGGAAAACGCTCAAATATTTCTCCAGGTATCAAAGTGGAGAAATGCGTGTCTTTATTTCTTTTTATGCATGTGGTAGAAGGAATAAGGATAGATCGAAAAAGGGCGGAGATTTTATATTCACATTCACTCAAGAATGTGCTTGCTTCCAACTTACTTTCGAGTTGGAAAATGACTGGAGAAAACGGGTTGGGAAATTACTTTAAATTTTAATTTATCAAAAAATAATGAGCGAATGTGCGGGGTTTATATCTGAACTCAACTACTCGGGTGGAAAATTAAATCAATTCGAGAGTAATTGAGAAATTATGAGATTATTGAATGTATTTTATTTGGAATGTGGTGGTCTCTCATCGATTCGATCGACTCGATAGAAGAAATTCCGAGGAAGAACGTGAACGTGCAGTGAGTCGAGGGGGTCGGAGGGATGACGTAAGCATTCGTTGATTTTTAAGAAAATACCCGCTCAGTAGGACGCAGTAAGTGCCTCGGCACCTAAAAATAGCCGACCGCAAAAGGCTCTGTCTTCTAGGCGCAGTCGTAAGAGAATGTTTGATAATGGGGAAACATAAAAAAAGACAGTGATCTTCATTTGGATACATCTCAATATTAAGCATATTTAGTAGACAAAAATATGTAGATATTTCAATCCTGCACATAGATATCCTCGATAATTTTGGATAACTCAGAACATCTTCCCTATAACCTGTCATTCTTCAAGAATATATCTCATTCTTTCGTTAAAATAAGTTCACTACCCATTCGAAACAATTTTTCTTTCAAAACTTTCATTGATCGACAACTGATTTCTGAAATGTGACAAAGAAAAACATAAATTACCTTAAAAATGGTAACTCTTACTGCCGAGACAGAAAAATCCATAATTTTTTCCACTAGCTGCAGGAGATATAGAACATAACAATGGCGATGTTGCTGACTTCGATTCGATATAAGATCGACAACTTTGATGTATCATCTATTTCGGTACCCTGTATAAGTTTCCTAGTTCAGAAAAATCCGAAATCTCGAGAATTTATTCAAAGAAGAATAATTCGTCTCTTTCATATGAAAAGACTAATGACATCGAGCTATCTTTCCACAATTTTGATATACAGAATTATTTCAACTTTCAAAACCAACGCCAGACATCTGTTTCGACCACCCGAAAGTCTCCTCAGTGACACTCGGGAGCACTTGCGAATGAAATGCATCCTGAATCATGTGTCCCCCAAGGAACGAATTCTGAACTTTGATGCAGATCTTATCAATCACAAATTCGCCCCGATTCCATCACGAAACGATACATCACTTCCAGTCATCGCACCCAACTCTTCATTCCGTCGATTATCAACGGCCTGCGAGTTTTGATTCGCCTTCGGATTCAAACAAGATGGCAATTCTCCTCACAAGATTAACGTTGACACATGCCTCTGGAAAAGATTTATGTGGAAATCTCTGTGGAGCCGACCGAGAGTGAGTTTTAAGTGACCCTTGTCTTTTAGTGATTCCTCATCCGACCCACTTATTCCGTACGTCTTAAAAGCATCCGGCGTTCGGCATTGGCTTGTAGAAGTTTTTACGACACGCACCCGTTGTGGAATTGGGTGATTAAAAGTTGTTCGTTCGAAGGTAACCTTTTTCCGAGTGGAGGTTGAGTGGAAAGGAAATAATGATTAATTCAATCTTCACGCTTAAACGGATACGGGGTGTATCAACGTTGCGTGGGTGGACGATGATTGCTTTTCCATTCGAGATAGGAAAAAAGGCTCGAATAATAATTGTGGGGAATAATGGAATCAAGGTTCTGAAAATACTTTCCCCCATATATTTTGTAATCTATTGGACGTCTGTGAGAAATAATAACAATCGACTTTATCCATCAACGTACACATCATAACAATTCTACAAGATGAAGCTACTTTTCATATCAACCGGAAGTGCCTTTCGGAAATACAAGGTTATTTGAGTTCATATCGACTAATTCAAAAGTTAGAGTGGAATTCATGTCATGAAGGATGTCATTGAGCACCAAATTCCTCAGGATCGATCAATCAGAATACCACAATCATTTTATTAAATATTCCCAAGAATGGTGCATTTCCAATTCATGATTTTACCGAATGACAGTTTTCCCATACATGGGTAATAAATACTCAAGATAAATTTTTCATCAGTTTAATACCCCTGTATTTACTATGAGATCGGAAAAGTCCACATTATAACTTTCCCGAATATATAGATCACAGCCATTTGATTCACATTGGAAATGTATCTTGGCCCTGGGAAAAGTATGAAAGAGTTATAAAAAAATCTTTTCGTATGACCACATAGGAAAGTGACACATATCGCACTCCCATGGGAAGTGACCTTTATTCATACTCGTGCGGAAAGTACTTTCCGCACAGCTGTCAATAAACCGTCAAACCCGTGAATCCTGCAAGATTTACAGATGCAATTATCAATTGCTCCTCTATATTGTTATTATTTATATTACAAGTGGACTGATAGGGTACTAATTATTCATAAAAATAAAGGAAAGAAAAAGAAGTGTTGTATTATAAGTGCTTGAATATTGTCACATTTTCAAAAGAAGTTATCAGCAACAAATTGAACAATAGAAATTTGAGGTGAATTTTCAGCTTGGGTAATATTTTATATGAAAATCAGAAGAATATTTGTCAAATGGGAAGGCACAGTTTCAGATATGTACGGCGTGGAAAGTGGGATTCCACAAGGGTAGGTCTTGGGACCACTGATTTTTCTTTTGTACATGAATGATTTACCAGAACATATGAATAGCACCTCACTGAGACTATTTGCTGATGACACATCGATTTCAGAAGAAGCTAACACCTTTACAGAACTGCAGTCAAAACTAGAGATAGTGATTTCACAAATTGGTGCTCCAGAAATCAACTACTTATCATTAGTGCAGAAAAAACGGTACTGATTCAGTTTTTTGGCAGAAAGCATACAGACGACTATTTCCAGATTAACATTGATAATGTCACGATATATCCATCACAGATAACAAAATGTTTAGGAATTCACGTAGATTCTGAACTGAGATGGCAATTTCACATCGATCATGTATGTGAAAGAATTAACAGTGGCTATTATGCCTTAATACAACTCAAAAAGGGCTTAAGTAAAAAACAAGTCGAGGGCGTATATTATGCAATGATAAACTCTGTTTTTTCATGCAACGTGCTACTTTGGGGAGATGGACCAAATACAGATCGAGTTTTCAATGCACAAAAGAGAATTGTCGTACAAAAACATTGCAATTTTTGATAATATAGATTTTCATCAAGCATCGGCCAGTTCAATTCAATAACTCATCAATCGAAAACTATTGTTACTGCTCACAAACCTGACATTCGAAATTATTCTGAACATGATTTACATATCGGATTTCGAAGTCGCTTGGCCAGAAACTGAAAAGTTTTGTATCTATACTCTCTATGAAACCTATTGTTTGGTGGTGGTAGTTTTGATATATTTTTCTCGTAAAACGTCTAAATCAGGCTGAGTAATACTTTTTTGCTATTGCTCGTTCCATATGAGCATCGGTTATCAATAATTGGAATATCTTCATGAAGCTCTTTACTCAGAAGAATTGTTCCTTTTTAGTACTCGTGTGTCACCAACATTCCGAATCAGTACTTTCACCAAAACCTCGAATGAGTGCATCCACCAAAACTTGACATGGTGGTGAAATATCACTGCATTGATGCTGAGAGTGAGTTTTCTACTTGGGAAAAAGACTAATGAAACGGAAATGTACCATTTCTGGGAACAAGTTGGTCATTATTGAAGCGATTCGTTGTTTTTGAAGAAGGAACTGAGTGAGACCCATACCTTATCTGAACGTTTGGTACTGATATAAAGTGTAATATAAGTAGGAGAAGACGGAGTCCTGGAGGTTCGAAGAGACCGCCACCGTGTTTTGCCGGCTTCGACAACTTTCGAACCTGGAAGTAGGTTAGGAACTAACACATTTCTAATCAATTGTGAATGAAAATATTCATGCACTGCTTGGTACTTCATGTAAAACCAAATAATTATTTCATTGAATTCAATATAAATTTGATATACGTCTTTTTACAGGTGCCTTGCAATGACCAACATCAATATGGAATAATTGAGGCATACTGTTCGTGAGTATGTTCCAACAAACGAAAATTATGGATTCTGCTGGGAGTATTCCTTAGCACGTGATTTTTTCGCAGATCACGATCAGTTTTAGCTTCAAGTGTTTCGATGGTGAACTGTGAAGAATTGGTTCGAAAGATCTGTCTCGACCGCTAGTTCTAATGATACGTGAAAGTCAAAAAACACTGTGACGTACAAATACCACCTGCGTTCATTCGATCGAATGCGATTGAACACTGAAACGTGTTCATTGGGTACATAAAGTACAATCAGATGATGAAACGAAACAACGAAAATGAAAAAGAGCAGAAACAGATGTATGAATTGTTCGAGGAATTTTTGAAACCTTTGGGAAAACATGGAAAGAAATAATGAAGAAAATATCATGAGAAGTAATAAAAAAATCAAGGTATATTCTGTACATAACTACTTGTTTCTCTGGGTTGGTTCAGTTTTCCTCCACTCATGATTCCGTTCACCTCTGCATGCACTTCAATTGTAACTGAATGAAAGAGTTTTTGAATGGTATTTTATTCATTCAAGATATGTTCCAGTTTCGGTATCTTCAGTTAACAAACAACATGAGCAGACGTGAAATTATTTTAGAATGTTCTCCAGTTCCGAAACAGATGATTTTCTACCTACCTACTTGAAAGCAGATAAATAGTATTTTCAACCGATGTGCCCACCAAAGTTTCAATCGCACCTCCACCAACATTTGAGATTCTGCGCATCCACCAGAATGTACACTAACCCGCTGTATATTACTCGATAACAAGGAATTTTTCCCAGAAGGATCCAGATTCTCTATTTAAGACTCTGGCAATGAAAAGATTCCCACCCATCATATGTGCACTTGAGTTGAAAAACACTTGAAATACTTAAGATAAAAATGAGATCGATTTACAAAAAGTTGCTATCAAACTCCAGTGTTCGCAAAGGAAAATGGAATGAACGTTATTTCCTTTCATACTTAACTCTGATTTGTCCATTATGTTCTGAAGGCTTCTGGTATTTCAGAATGCCTTTTTGGTGACCGTTCTTTGCATGCAAGCATTAGGGCTGATGTCACTTTTTCCATCCAATTAGATGTATTAGCATCCTCTTCTGGGAAAAATAAGACACCAGTAATCCATTAGATTAAATCTCGCGTCAACGATACGCGTTGAATTCCTGGAAGGCTTTTCTCTATGACTTTTTTCAATTCAATTGTCGTGAACCTAAGGGGTAACCATTCTTGGAATAGTTCTTATCTTTCCGGATTGTTCAGATTGACCAATCAAATAATCGTGCTTTTGATATACACAACTCGCGTTCTTCCATCAGACAGATAAGTTACTGCCTCACCACTTATATCAGTAGCAGTATGTACAATCGGGGAGATGAAATGCAACGATCATGTAATAACCATTACCTGAGAGTTGCATTTGCTATTTTTGCTCCACCTGATAAATAATAAAATATAAGTGTATTATTATAGTACGGGTGTAGATAAAGTTATATACAACCGTTGTAGATCTTCTTGATATTCACAAATTATATAATCATTGTGTTCTATAATAATTTTCCAGTCTAAGGGGGATTCAATAAGGCAGTCACTGCAATGTCTTGTACTCACAGATCATTGATGTGGAATTCTGAGCCGCTTCATTCAACGATAAATTATATTCTACAACATAAATCAACACTTTCCGCACATTTTTCAATCCGCTATGTCTGACATTTCTAGTATTTTGAATATGAGTCATTTTCAACTATTATCTCACATTAAGTAATTCTTTAGTTCCATGAATTTCAAAATGAACAAATGGAATGCATGTTTAGCTTGCTCAACCCCACGATGTGATCTCAGACAGTAAAGTGTTCGCTCCTGACAGATAATTGCTTGAATATTCTGGCTGTTGATAATTTACTAAGGGCGGGTTCTTTACGACCTGATTACCAATTCGTTGAAATAATCGGTGATTAGGCTATGCTTTCACTATAGCAGATGACAGGATGTGGTGTCCATTCTCAGCACTGAAAATATTAACGGACACTTAGTCGGGTCGTGAAGTACACATCCTAAGAGAATCAGGTATTTCAAATCGATAATGAAAGAGTATCTTTGATTCGTCATGTATCGACAAAACAACGCTCGTATTCAAGAAATTCATCCGAAGGAACTATCGTTGATCTTGGGAAACATCAAACCGTGAAGAGATGCCCATTCAGATGACCTGCCTGTTTTTATGGCAATTACCTTTCAAATAGTGAAATCTTGGACGTGTTGGTCATGCCAATTTCTTATCGTTCAACCCACTCATTACGTTTGACGAAGATTTAGGAATCGCATCTCGAATGCTCAGTCAACTGTTCAAATTCCTAATTCAACTATTATGCCAATCATTTTATTCTCCGCATCGAATATAATATAATTCATTTCTTCATGCTCCACATGATATATAAATCAGAAAATGAAGCTAAAAAAATGGTAAAACCTTGTAATTTTTTCGTCCAGCACCGACTTGTACGAAAATTTGGGATTAGGCTTATTACACCCTTTAGTACATTTTCTATATGGTGCTGTTGTACGCTTTTTGTTTTTCAGGGGCGAAAACTACCCCTAATGGTCGAAAATTATAAAATAACATCAAAAACCTAAATATGGATAGAAATAGTTAAATAATGATTGTTTCATTCTTTAGGATACAATTTCATAATCTTTCAACCTACCCTTGAAAACATTGAAATTTTTATAATATGTCTTCGAACTTTAGAATACACTGGTGAGAAATCAACGAAATATACACTCACACACGCGAGCAGATTTTTCTTCTTATCTGTCTTCCAATATGAATGGAAATAGTGGTACATGTAACGGCCGATTATACCGGTTATGTAGATTACTACGCTCCAAGCAGAGTAATTCAAATTTTTCAAAAGAAATAAAAAATTATCGTTTTCAGGGACGATTTTGTAGAGCTTATCAATAGCTATAAGACTATGTGAATAAAATTACCTAAGATCCCTTAATTTTTGAATGGGGAGAGTTCAAAGCTCTTGACTAAGGTGATGTTCGATCGTAAATGTAGGTGTTAAATGGCTATATCTCGCCGAATAACCACTTTACAAAAAATCTACACACAGGGAAATTCTTGTCATTGAAAAGGCTTCAATTCAGTACTGTATCGTATTTTTCGTATCTTTAGTATTTTGAGAGATGTAAGAAAAGGGTTAAAAACACGAGATGGAAAAAAATCGTTTTCTCTTTAAAATCCAATTTTTCTAAAATCAGGCATTTTATATTGGTTCAACTTCGTGAATGTATTGCTAGTACATATATAAAGAAAATCACAGAAGGGTGGCGATCAATTTGAGTTAGGGGGTACTTTTAGGGGGTACATTTTTTTATTTGTCTGAAAGCTCTAATTGAATACTTTAAAAAAGATTCCATGAGCTTTCTTCGAAAAATGCAAATTTTTCTCGTTATTTCGTTTTAAATCTTCCAATTTATACATTTGAAGAAAAAAGCTAAGCATTAATTTGCTGTATCTCAATTCGTATGTGTCGTAAGAAAATTATAAACGAAGCATTGTTTTTGCTTTTTCAAAAGCTACAATGCCTCTTCACTTTTTTTTTTTGATAAAATATATAGTTTTAGAGCTATTTGCGAAAAACTATTTGAAAAAGTCGATTTTTTCGTCAAAATATACTGTTACTCTCAACTTCGAATAACTCAAAAAATATCACTTTAACGAAAAAACTTATGGAACATTTTTTTCTTAGAATTACTTTTTCTGTCGATTCCTACAGTTAATATGTAATTAAAATTTCTCACCCCCGTGATGGGGTGGCCACCACCCCCAAGGCTCTAGCGTACAGCATCATGATATAGAAAATGATCCTTGAGCTATTCCCTACATTCTGTGAAAATTTAAGGTGAATCCATGGTGGACGAAAAAACTGCGAACCAAAATGCTTCATTTCCTGAACTAAAAGGCATTTTGAGAAAAAATATATTGGGTTGATATAACGATGGAGGCAAAAAAATATCTAGCATCAACCATTTTTCATTTTTGAAATAAAAAATGATTATATTTGAAGTGAAAATTGGAAATGAGATTTGAAAGTGGAATTGGCATTTCAAGTGGAGTGTATTTTTAACCAAGGTAGGGTAAAACTTTTTATGAAAACAAGATGCATAGTAATCCTGATGAAATGACTTGGATACTGTTAAAATCTTTTTTTTTGTTAAAAACGCTAGACTGACCCACGGTTCACTTGATGATAAACATTGGAGGAAGTTCACATTCCTAAAATTTGTTCACAGATAGCGCCAAGCATAGTAAAATTCAAATAGATCGTAATGCAAACGTCAAAAGATGACGGAATTTGGTTCTCACACCATCCACCGAATTTTCTGTAAACCTTCACAATGTTATTAATCGTGTCTAAGGTTTTTGACAAAACAATATCGAATCAGTGATCTCACCATGGATCCTATACATTTTCGCAGATAATAATTCATTTCATTGACAAATATTTCACAAACTACGATCCACACCCAACTCGACGAGAAAAGTAAGGAACTTTGTTTTGAAAGAGTTAGTGGCGAATTTTCAACTTGAAATCTCAATTTTATCAGCGACAAATAAGCCTGATGACACTATCTTCATGATCTCATAGACATCCGATATGTCCCTGGATTGAAAGTTTTTGCAAATGATTCAATAACTTCTCTTAATGAAATAGTGTTTCATTCTAATTCAAGTATATGAATAAGGCATGTAAAACTGTAAAACAGCCCAGTAGTTTGTGAGGCTTCGAGAGGGGTATGGTTGGGGGTAGTTTTTTCAAATAATTCAATAACTCCTTTCAATGGAATAGTACCTCATTCTGATTGGAA
Organism: Zygogramma bicolorata; assembly: GCA_032362365.1. Lineage (NCBI taxonomy): Eukaryota > Metazoa > Arthropoda > Insecta > Coleoptera > Chrysomelidae > Zygogramma > Zygogramma bicolorata. Next base: position 603,265 of record JAVJAQ010004414.1, on the reverse strand, counting down.
TATATGAATAAGGCATATAAAACACCCAAAAAACTTATCATATTTTTTCCGTCGAGTTGGATGTGGAAGTGGATTACTTCACACCGGTACAAATATTGTATGCCTCCATTGCTAATTCGTAATTAATTAGACAAGACAACTAGAGGTTGGATTTTTTTCACAATTGACTCAGAATAACTGTATTCATTGCGTCAATTACATAATAATGAAGGAGATATAATTACTCTCTTAAACTCGACCTGAATGTTTCTGTTATGTTTCACGATGCATTCATTCTAGGCAATGAAATGTTTAATAATTAACTAAGAGATGAAAACAAGCTGAATCGATGCAGTGGATGACACAATGACTGATATAATTAGAAACGTCCCACTTTATGAAATTGGTATGAAGTCATAATTATTGAAGGGGTTGAATATTCAGAGAAAATCCGAGTATCGATTCAATTTTGTATCTCTCCCCTACATATATTTTGTGAAATATCGTGCAAACGTTAGCTTGTGCGATATAACTTGGTCAGTGAATACCTACACGTTAATATTGTTACGAAATCTCCTAGCGCCGGCCCTGTCACTTGTAAACGCAGAATAATATAAGGGGTCGAAAAAAGAACGTCATTTTCCAGGAACTTTTGATTCGAGTGGAGAATTCGATACACATTATCCAGACCTCTCTCGAAGATTCTCCATAGGCGTACGCAATTATAAAGGGAGATACTTCATCGCGGAGGAAAGAGTTATTCAGAAAGTTATCAGAGTTTCTAGCTCAGTGGAGAGGCGAAGAGTTTCACAGAGTTTTTATAGGAGAGAGCTTTGGTATTGCTGAGTGCAGAAGTCGAAGTGGAAGAATTTCGATTACAGAGGGTTTTAGTACAGAGCGTTGGATAGTTAGCGAAACGATTTGAGTGTGTATATCGTGATTGAGAGATGTAATAAAAGTAGTGAAGTATTGTTTGGAGTTTCAATAAACGAACCCAAAGGAATGATCGTAACAGAATGAATAAGTACTTGAGTTGAGGGAAGAATTCAATCAAAATCATTCAAGAATGTGCTTATTTCTAACCTAATTCCAGGTTGGACAGTGATGAATCGTTGTTATTAACGAATGACAACTTCAAGATATCTAATGGCAAGAACAATTGAAATCAGAATGTTCCTGAACTAAGAAATTTATAAAGCTGTAATCGAACGCACCCCTGTCGTATATGAACGGTTAAAATACTGCCACTTTGAATCGTCATGTTTATCTGCTTCTTGATCGCGATGTCGGCTTCCCGCAGGAAACCGGCACCCAGACTGGTATCAGGAAGAAACCCCATCGTACCACCTTGAGAGGCTAAGAGTTTTATTTCCATAAATTCATGATCTAGTTTTCCCACGTTGTGTGTTTTTAATGAGTTCGTTTCAGGATACGAATTTCTGTCAGTTGTAGAGAAATAATATGAACTGCCTTTCCCTGGAAATCGGTCTGGTGTTTATAGGAGAAATGTTGTTTCCATACATACCGTCTTTTTCCATAGAATTCGATGTCTTTTGCCAAAAAATCCAATCTAGCTACTAGCTCACGCGAACCAAGGATCTGAAACTCATGCAATATGTTCTGAGGTAACCTGTCTTTCAGCATGACCAGCCCGGAAAAACGAGTGATGCCCTATTTTCTCACAAAACATCCCGAAAGTTAAAATTGTTTGGGTTGTTGACAGCTAACGCTACAGGACATGTGTTCGGAAAAAGCTCCTGGGTGCTCTTCTGGGCATCGCAGAGTGGCTGATTATGGTGTCAGTTTTGTGAGAAAAGAATCTACTACAACTCCCACAGAGAAATTTGTATGTCCAGCTGATCACAAACTCCCAATATCCCTACGAAGTTGAGGTGCTACCAACAGCACTCAGAATAGCCAAAAGTCGCTCATTGTCCGGAAACTTAACTTATTTTTCTACCAAGAGACTGTTGTTGGATATAAGGGATGTATATTCTGTCCTTTGGTTGTTACATCATCTGAATCCTATTCTTTCGTTGATAGGATTCTCACCACTAAGAAGGGAAATGTGCAGGTTCTCCTTTTCTGTTCGGGTATGCTTATTGTAGAGCCTTGTATACTTACCTATTAACTTACCTATTAACTCACCTATGGCCGTCTTATTCAGGTCGAATCCTAGAATTTATAAAAACAAACAACACCCCCGGGGCATACTATCTCAAAGCGTATGGTTTTATCATAGACATCAACTAATGGGCTAACTTTCATGACAGTTCTTCACAAAACATGATGCGAAATACATTACAGAAAGAAAGGAAGTACACCTTGAAGAGAAATTGTGTAGGAAAGAATAATAATTTTATAATTGAATAGAATAGAATAGAATTCATTCGTCCACTTATTTACAAAGAACTCATACAAGTTATAGGACACGTCAACAACTCATGGAAAGAATATATAAAAAACAATTCTGTAAAATCATACAAGTCACATTCATTACATATGAATGAAAAACGATACATATATAATTTAAAATGCATATTTGTCAATGCAAATATTCAAACTCTTCAATACTGTAAGGTACTATTTCCAACAAAAGGAGTCTTAGTTTTCCCTTGAATTGCTCCAACTTATCAATAGATTTATATTCAGTAGGTAACAAATTATATAATTGAGAACCAAGTATTTTATAAGATTTCTGACAAAATGTCAGACGAGGTAGCGGAATATGAATATCTTTATTTTTTCTGGTATTATGATGATGTATCGATTCATTTTTTATGAATCCATCGCGGTTTTTGTATACATATATTAACAACTCCATAATATATAAACCATAAATTGTGATAATATCATACTTTCGAAATAACTGACGACATGATGTCCTAGCAGAAACATTAGACATACATCTTACTATTCTTTTTTGTGTAATAAACACATCTTTCATATTAGAAGTGCCCATATCAAAATTCCATATAGCAATCTGGATTGGATTTGTCCAAAGTAGAATATCAATAGTCCTTATCTGTTCATAACATTTCTAAGCAATCTGATTTGGTAACATTTACTATTCAAACTTTTCATAAGATTCACACAATGGGTGTTAAATGTTAAATTGGTGTCCATACTGATTCCTAAAAACTTTATGCATTTCGATTTTTGAATAATCAAATCATTCAATTTTATATCAAATTCTGGCATGTTTCCATTGTGTCTCAACTGAAAATGCATGAGCTGAGTCTTACCTGGATTAAGAAATGAAAAATTATTGGATAACCAGCCAGAGAGACTCTGAAGGGTGGATTGAACAAAATTCTTCAAAAGATAATAATAAATATCGTCTGCATATAAACAGGAAAACGTCCCTGGTAATATTTCAGGTAACTGATTTATATATAGAGCAAATGAAATCGGCCCCAGAACCGAACCCTGAGGTACACCAATTTTATTATGCATGTGTGTTGATATGAGCTGTTCGTGAACATTAAATGATTTATGGGATATTTCAACACTTTGGGTGCGATTTGTCAGATATGATTGAAACCATTCATGTTGTTTGCCCCTAATTCCTAAATTATAAAGTTTATTCAATAATTTATGATGATAAACACAATCAAAAGCTCGACTCATGTCACAAAACACGGCTACAGGACAATTTTTTTTCTTTCAGATTTTCTAATATTTTATCATAAATGGAATATATAGCTGTCATCGTTGAACGGCCTTCACCCATTGACGTAATATAACATGGACTGGGTGTCGCTTAACCCTCGAATACAAGTTCTTGCGGCCCGAACCAACTAAGGGCATCTGCGTCATAGTCGTCATAGTCATAATGTGTTACGTCATCAGTTATATGTGTTGCATACTTAGATTCCGTAGGTAATCAGTTTTTTTCTGGTATCCTATTGATTCTTAAATATTTACTAGATTACTGAAAAATATTCAAGAATGGGACCAAATGAAATTATGGTGCATACTGAAAATTTTCAATAGTCAATATTTTCGGGTATTGAATAATATATTTCAATAAACCACTAGGTACCTACAAGAAATTTCAGAAATATCAGTGGTGCCTCATTATTTTCTTCTATAACAGTTATTTTCAATAACCAATATTTAGTGTTATTCAAGATTCACTAGAATAGCACATGATTCGTATAAGTATTCTTTGTTCCTCATATATAGATTTTTATCGATAGGTATTGGTCATTTTTTCACGACCTTCACTGTAATGAGATGTTCAATTCATATAGTTTTCAGTATGTGATTTGAAAATGTTTTTTTTTAATTATAAATATATCATGCATTGAAAAATCCACTCTTATGAATTCGACTCTAAAAAAATCCTATGTTTTCATTCAATGACCATAGCAATTTTCCATTCACTTCAACTGAAGCAATAGATTATTCAAAAATTGGCATTGAAACAATTTGGACATCATTGTTGTCTTAGGTATAAGATTTGACATTCCTTCAAGAAGTATTATATCTCACATTGAGAATAAATGGGTGAAAAGGGCTTTAAAAAATCGCAAACACAAATCAACAGATCAACAACTCCCTCACTGTAAAACGGATTTTTGGGTATGCAAATATGCAACAAGTGATACATTGTCACGTCACTCGTACGTGGTGACGCAGTTGCCCTTAGTTTAATATGTTCATGCCGTTTTAGGCGTGGGGATCAATCCTCTCACTCAAATGCCCAGTCCATACTATTAGGTCAATGCCTTCACCGTGTTGATTATTATGAATAATATTATTTTTCATAAGAAACCCCATCAGAATAGTCATCATGGCATACTCGAAAATTTTTGATATAACAGATGATCACTCTATCCTCCACAACCTCTCTTTATGTGACACATTTAGTGAAATATGGAACTCGATGATCAGTTAAGTCGATATTTACTATCTCAGTGAATGATCTGATATCGAATATTTTTAAGAGACGACGAAGAATAACTCCGTTGGCGTAATATAACTTTTCTCGGGGATTATCTAATTTTCCCGGATCAAAATAATAATCGGAACGGGTGAATCTGTCATCAGAGCGAATATACCAATAGAGAAGATTTAATCATCATCGCGAGAGGAACGCGAATGGGTGATAAACCACACTAGACGGTCGATATACCCAAATCCCGTTCAGCGACTCTTGAATTTGCATTCAAATTAATTATTTCTCGAGTGCATTTCCTCAAATTCACCGCGTTTTCCATCCAGCGGTGGAAATTTGAATTTACAGCATAATTTGCGTTGGATCCGCAGCGACTGTGATGGCAAACAGCCAGGTCGGATTAGATAAATATATGGGGTTGGTGATATGCACTGAATTATTTTCTCGCATATTATATTCCATTTCGAAATGAATTCAGTGGTAGGGAAAATAATCGTAGTTACCGCAGAAAAATACTATATTATATATTATCTTGAGAGGAAAATTTTATTAATAGAGAAATGTTACCTTTGGTAAGGCGTATATGATATCATATCATCATCATTATGGAGGAAATAGAATAGTTAGTCAATGTCTGTGTGCAACTCTTCAATAAACTGCCAGGAAACATAGAAGACCTTCCTATAAGATTGTTTGAAAGAGGAGTTAAACGGCTATTAATACAAAATTAATTTTTTTCAGAAACTGAGTTTCTGGAATATGAGCCTGAATAGCACCAACAACTACACATTTCTGATTATGTAAATGTAATTTTTTTGTATGTATACATATATTTTGTGTGAGTGAGCTTTAGTATTTTATGTAGTACTTGTTTTGTATATTATTGATTCTATTTTAGATTTCATACCTGTAATTTTATATTGATCTTTTGACGTATGTAAAAATCCTGTATTTAAATGACATGAATAAACTATCTGTATCTGTATCTGAAAGTAATTTGAAGCCTTTTTGTTACACCGTCTACAGTATTATCTCGATATTGCAGTTCACTTGACAATGTACGACAAAGATTTTATCTCGGAAAAAAAATAATTGCTGGAGTTTTGTCTGTGAGTTTAACTGAATTGTTGAAAGGAAAATAATGAAGATTCAAAACAGAGTTGACGAGAGAAGTTTATGAAGGAAATGAAAATTCAGCTATTAAAAAAATATTCAAAACATAAATGATCTGCGATATTGACGAAAAATTCCACTTCTATTTCTGAATTTATTGCCATCTTTTGGCATTATATATGAGTAATCATGAAAATGTGCGATTCAAGCTAAGACGTACGCAAGAAAAATGAACGAAGAGGCATGACTTGGAAACAGACTCACTTATGCCGTCTATCCTTTGTATCCATCCTTTCACATGATTTTTCCGTATGATTAACTAACTCCCCTCTCTTTAAACATTGATAATCTTTTACTTGAAATCAAACTTTTCAAATTTTGTATCCAAAATAGTCAAAGGTAATACCACGAGTCCTTCAAATTTAATTGATAAATTTTCATTTTCCACAAAAACTTTTTTATTTGGCAAAAGTATGAAAACAAACCGATTGATAAAATCACGAGTCCGTAGGACGAGTGATTTTATTTAATTCGGTTTGTTTGAATGCTTTTGCCTCAAAATAAAAAAGTTTGAGTGTTTCGAAAATGAAAATTTATCTTATTAAATTTGAAGAACGAGTTGTATTTGGAAAGATTATTTTTCGAACAAATAGAAGGAAGAACAATTTAATTGATCAGTATTTCATTTACATAAGAAGGAAACGAGAAAAGGTGAAAATTTTACTGATTTGAAATGTCAAACAACGATGTAGGCCCTCTATGATCCAGAAGAGATATAATGCTTACGCATTGAATATGATATGACGATATCAAGAGATGGCGTCACATCTCTCATTGTACAAGGTTGATAATTGAAAATTTCTTATGACATGAAAATCACGCCAGAAGGAACATAAAATCATTCGTTATGTCGTTGTATCAAAATCTGCATACAACGGTTTCTTCTCATAAAACAAAAAATGAATTGTATTTAATGAAAACTAATTGTACGCCATCTTCATTTGAAGAAAACCTTAAATATTTGAATCGCTATATCTGTCATAAAGTTGAGGTTATGAGTTATTTACGTGTTTGAGTGTTCATTGAAATGTGTTATGTTATTATTATGCTGAAAAGTGAATGACTATTAATAATAAGGTAACTGTTCATTCACGATAATTTATATAAATATGTGCCAGTTCAATAGAATCGACGCGGTAAACCGTATAGTTTTTACAGTTCAAAGGTAAACAACGTTTTATCGAAACAATCGAAAGGACCAACCAGTTTTATCAGTGTAATACCCAATGATTGGCTAGAATAACCATAGAATAACCCGCTACTATTGGTTGAAATGCCAAAAACATCACATTTTGACAAGTGAAAAAAATAATCATCATAAATAAACGAACTGCTCTATGCTACCAACAGATGTCATTACTGTTATTCTCTCTGAATGGCAGAAGGACATTTTTCTCAGAAACTCGTCCTGGATTGATTTGTGGGAATCTCTTTTTGTTTATCCTTTCCAGAATCGCCATATTCTTCACTTCGAAATGAAGAGAGATAATAGTGTCAATTGTCAAGCCAGTTTTATGAAATCCTATTGGTTTCCACTACTTTGTGGAGTATTTTGATACTGGGGTTCAATACGAAGATACGAACCGCCACAATTTTTAGGAAAAATGTGTTTCCTTGGGTTCCGTGGGTGAAATCGAACAAAGTTCGATTTAAATTTTATCCGACATCGGATGAAGTTACCATCTAGTGTTATCATCACTAAATAAACAGCTAGTCTGTCACAAAATCAATAAGGATACTACATATAATAATGAAAATCAAAAATAAAATGACGTGATTATTATCGTGATGATTCTTCATTCTAACCAAAAATATCTTTTCAAATAATTGCGAGTGTCGTAATTCTATTTCAAATTATAATAATAACCGTTCATATTTCAAAATATCAGCCGTTATGAATCAGATGTGTTTGGAATTGGTATATATTTTGAATGAACAATGAAAACAGAGTTCTTCAAATATTTCGCTTGATTCGAAAGAATTTACTTGGAAAGAGTTCCAGGAAACTTCAGCATCATCTACGGAAATTGCAGTCCGTCAGTGATCTTTTGTAGTAGAGTAGTTGCAGTCAAAATACGTTCAAACCACTACCATTAGTGAACGTTCCAAATAATCGAGTTTCCCTACTACAGACATCAAACGTTAGAAAAGTTTTTCAGAAAAGACGAGAGCCGTAGAAGCAATTGAAAAGTTTTTCACTAATCCCTTCCTTGGTCAATCTCCAGCGACAATTCCAGCAAATCGTGAATTCTCTGTCAGTTTTCATTAAAACTGAATTAGAAAGCTCGCTATCCGACGTCGATCGATAAACTGAAGCTGAGTGAATGTTGGCTCGAAGAGGATAGGTCATTTTAACTAGTTTTCTCAATCGACTGTAAAGTACAGAAAAATACAGCGAAGGAATGATACCCTGGAGGCTCTCTAAAACATCTGCCGTGATAGAAATGGTGGCGTAAGTTTATATTGAATATATACAAATTGAATAGTGATATTGAAAATCAACTCTTTTTCTTCGTTTATATGAATGATTAACACATATCAACAGATAAGGTTTGCTGAATATTCGATGCTACTTCTTTCATGGAACTTTTGTGTTCTCTTTACTTTGACTTGAAGAAGAAAAGGCCAAAAATAACTTCTCAAAAATAATTATTCCCTAACACCATTACTTTATCAAGTGTGGCCTATCATTGAATCCATTTTTGGGTTTTATCTCTTCTGGAAATGAAAAAAACCAGCTTCTAATTCCCATGTTATCTGTTTCTAGGGCAAATTGTTGCATTTTGCCCGATACGTTACTGCAATTTTAAAAGGGAGCGAACTTGACTATGTTGTCAGTTACGTATCTTAGTTCATGTGAATTATAGAATTGAATAGAAAAATATATGAAAAATGCATATACTTCTCATTTGTATTTGTCTTCATTTGTATCGCCAAAAGCAAATGCAGTTTTTTTTTCTGTGAAGAAACTTGCGCTGGCACCGGTCGATTATATTTCAATACCCTTCGTGGTATCAGCCAGGAGAGTAGCTGTTTTCTGATCAAAACCCACTATGTCGGTAGATTTGAGACTGGCCTGAACGAAGTGTCCGAAAATGATTTGACAGACACTATGTTTTATACTATGCAGTGATGTATCAGACACATAAACCTTCCTCTTGAATCATTCTATCTATTAGAAAAAAGCATCAGAATCCTTCGAGTTACTTTGAAGCTCTAAGCATACATAGGGAGAGACAAAGAGCGGAAACTACTTTGTTTCATACCTTGTACTGATTCACTTTCGATTGAACCCCAGACCTCTATTTGATTTGAGCAATTATTTGAAGTTGGATATTTTTCGATAGATGTTGAGAAATACACCTCGCATGACACATTGAAATAAAAAGTTGAGTGGTATGCTGGAAAAGTGAAAATTTGTAGTTGCGGATCTATATCATTCTCTTTGAGCGAGGGGGGGGGGGGAAAGAAATTAACTCCTCTGCAGTTAGGCCTCATAGAACCATTCGACTTTCTTCCTTCACATATCTATAGAAAGCCATTTATTACAAACGGATACGAAATCCCATTACAGAAAATGTTGAATTCAAATAAATAATATAGTATTGAAATATTCAGCGAAATGAAATGAATGATTATAGATACAAAAGTAGTGACTTAATCTTATCTATCAAAATTGGCAATTTCCGTAAGACATTCGTTTTATAGTTTTCACGATAAAAAATTATGTGTTATCGAGAATTGATCTGAAGCAGTGAAAACTTGATTCAAGATAATAAATCCTCGCATATAACTCCGCCACTGATTATGTTGTAATAGTATATCACCTAACGAGAAGGGTAAGTACCCTTTCACGTACGAGGAAAACTTGTGAGTACAAGGCTCTAACCGAATGCGGCAATTCGCGAGTACACGTAACTAGCCTTATCCTCGAGTTGCGTAGTGTACTTTTTCTACTCCAACCATGCGGTCATTTCTGAAGGTGTTGTGTTCTCGATGCTGACTATTGAAGTCTGTGTAAAAGTCTGCACGAGACACACGAAACTCATGATGTTCACCGGCTAAGAGAATTTTACTATCTCAGGAATAATGAAAAAGCAAAGGTGATAGCAGGCCGATCGATGCAGTAGTATGTACAGTCCCCAACTGAATAAAATGCAAAGTATCGATAAAAGCTATACTAGAAGAGAAGTGCTGGAGATGACCGAAAAATACCTTTAGGGCCACCACGTTGGCAACAAGGCCGGGCTCCTAAAGTTTCCTACGCTCCTTGAGCTAATAGATGAACTAACGACGAATTTACCCCTAAAAACCGTGTTCGCTTTACCGGAAGCAGAAGTGGCGTTTTTAGCCGCGGGCTGCAAGTGTTATGAGAGGTTCCACGTAGAAACTCTCGTATGCAGACCGGTGGGCGTACCTCGGGAATTCTTTTTGCCCTTTTTCAGACAGAAGAGAAAGCCCAAAGCCTTCCGACGCAATCCACAAGCCGAGACCCGGACTCAGGCCCCAAGTTGTCCGAAATTCCTGGGAGCTTGTGGATTTCTTCGCCACGTGGGAAATGAAGTGGGATTAGTACTTTATGTACTCAGCTGCTACCTCGTTTCGGAAAATTTGTTCTTGAAAAAGAACGTTGTCAGTTTAGACTCCTTCTTGAGTTTACTGCATACGAATTCATTTCGAACCAATTGTTGGTTCCGTAAATTTCAGAGTACAGTTCCAAACAGCGGCTGTAGATATCTGAAACTCTCATTTATTTGATATGCCAGGAAGATAGGAAAAAGTAGGAATATTTCTATTTAATCCATTTTAAAATAGCTAGAAGAAAAAATCGTAATCTACTAATATTGCATGCTGCAATGTGTGGAGCTACTGCTCAGATTCTGTCATTTATTTTATAAGTTTAAATCTCCAAGTACAATTTCTTGGAGCAGGATACTATATGAGTCGTCGACTCACTGAGCTCACAGTGAGAAGTGCTAACTCGATGTCGACTCTTTGAGCTATCAAAGAAATTTCTGCTGAGCGTCCACCATGCCCCCCCGGGGTTGAGCGCCCAGGATGACGTGATGCCATATCCAGTTGCGAGGATACGAGACTCCGCCATCCTCCATTTTCCTTCCACCCCCGCTCTCTCGGGAGAGGACCTCAACTTGCTGAATAGCACTTCAGCAAGATTGAAATCTAACCCGCTTTGGTTGGAAATCAGCCTATAGGTGCTATTGCTTCCTCTCTATCTGTTATCTGCTGTTGAGCGTGCTTTTGCGTCGCTCTTCTGAAGGCTAGGATGCGCTGCCATTGGCGGAGCGGCCTGAAGTGGGCGGGACGTTGTCCGCCCTTGCTAGTACTTAATAGAATTGAAGATTTCTCTTAAAAATCTTCAGATATTATAATTTTAAATACTTTGGAAATATTCCTCAGATATATTTCATGAAATTTCAGTTCTATTTCTTGGCATATTATGACAGTTGCACATATTTCTTCGTTATTCCTCATTTTCAAAGATCAACGAGACACTGGATGACAGCAAGTAGGTGAAACAATTGCTTGCTTCATGGATATAACTAGATACAGTACCAATCTACAAACTGTTAAACAATAAATTTCCTGAACATTTTCAATTCAATTTCACAAAGATTTTGAAACGAAAATTCGCTGATTTTGGTTTTTGGACAATTCAATTTGGTTTTTGGGCAATTGAATGTAGCCATGAGATAAAATTCGTCAGATTACATATTCCATCATTCTAAAAAAATGAATCCGAAAAGACCACAGTTAGAAACATCTCACCAGCATTCAGGGTCAGGAAATTGAAATCATTCTGTAGGAGGGAGGAGTTTGTACCTCTTCCAGGATGAAATCCATCCACCAACAAAATAGCCACATTCAAACACTACTTAATAATCCAGTTGTTTCGAAAGATTACTCGAGAAATCAGGCAAGCAATCAACCAGTTATAACACTCGAAGCATCTTTCATACGAATGTTTTTCTTCAGGGAAAACACAGCTTCAAGTACCGAGAGATTTGTCAACTGCCATACGTTCAGACGGATGACTACTTTTCCCACCGACAGCCCTCAGTTCAGACGGTGACTATTTTTCTTGCTTTCAGTCATATTCGTCGAGAGCCCCCACCCAGGATAGTGTGATCATTGTACGGCCATTAGATACCGACCTCAAAAATTTCTTACTGGGTGGAAAGTTTTGTTGGGATCCCTTCACGAAAGTTATCAAAGACATAAATAATAATGATGTGTTCGCACTTATCAACCAAAATTCAAAAGACTATAAATGTTAGATTACAAGAATTGAATCATATGATTCATCCTTTCTCTTACACCCTGTTACAGAAAAAGCCAAAATCAACTCCAGTTACTCCAATATCGAAGTGGCTCGAAGTTTATGAATTCCTTCTTGCACTCATCTGACTGAACCGTTCGAGATAATTTCGCACATCCTCAATTTCCACTCTGTGAAATTCATTCAATGAAAATCCAATCTCGATATTACGCCCGGACAGCTCATTCTGCTCGAACCGAAACTTAAGTAGCATATCCCTTTCTTGCTACAACAGACTTCTAGGACACACCTAGTTATCACCCAGGAAAGTTCACGGAAAGGTAGGACCTAATCCTCCGCTACACTGTTAGAAACACGCTCGCCAAAGATGAGTTATCTTCATTGTGAATTGCTACCGGATTCGCAGTTCTGTGATTTAGATCGAATGGAATGACCAAACGAGCTTCACAGCGTGCATCAGGGCTGATTGCAATTGCTAATCAAAGGAGAAACTTGACGGGCATTCGCAAAGTTGGTCCGTTCCTCAAATGATTACGAATCGACGACTCAAATTTGATGTCACAGAACTATCTACAATTCCGAGAAGTAGATAGAGAGAGGAAGGAGTATATTGCCTCAATGTGATTCACTCGTAGTCGAAGTTTTCGAATATTATCCAGTAATAATACTGTGAACGGGCTTTTGTTCAGAAACATTAGATCTAACTCATAAGATAGTATCCCGAACAAACTAGTACACTAACCTTTTGGAAATTTCTTCTAATGATATTCGAGTTTTTGGTGTGTAGGGTCAAAATGTGGAGATACCGTGGGGTGGACATTCTTCAATATTCCTCAATATATTGTTTGGTTCAAAACTCTACCCAAATTTGGCAAGTTATGAGAGGTTCGTATGATTAGAAGGCGACAAAGTTGAGTAATCCAAAATGCATATATTGATATTTTCCATAAAAAAATCATTATATATTTGATTGGCATACATTTTTATGTGAGAATCTTACCAAATGAAAGGTCGTCATATTCAAAAGTTTACAGGGAGAACCAAAAATCAAATATTTGAATAACTACAAGCACTGAAGTGGGTGAAATACTAGAAGGGATTCGGAATCAAAACACTCGAATCAATAACATGACTCAAGAATTGCAATAACATGAATGAAAATACAACAGACTGGTCACTCGTTCACAGAGTTTCCGAAGTATGCCGCTAATGAATAGAAAATCGCAAAGTCGCTCGTGGAGGAAAATGAAACTGCTCACTCTGGAAATATATGCATTTCTTCACAAAGTTGATAATATTTGAATGTGATCAGAAGTGGAAAAATACATTAATTTGCATAAGCATGAGTTCCAAAAAAGTTATATCCATTATTATACAGGGTATAACCAACATCGAAAAGAATATTTTAAAATAAAAATCCCAACTTGAAAACCTAACAGAGAGAAGTACAGGCATCGTAACTAATTTCAGCATCAAATAGAGACTGCAGTAGTGAATGCGTTGTTGGATACTTCATGCGCTCTTTATGTCTAGAATTATCCAGGTACCACAAGGTATTTGCTACAGCACGTTCCGACTTATGGTATTCTCTTTATTGAATTCAATGAACTTGCATTTCGTAATATGAGTTAAATATTAATACTATAGTTTGCCATGCGGTTTCTAGAAAATGACTCGAATGTGGATACATACGAACTCAAACCAGCACATGAGCATTCCAAATATAGTGAAGAGATAATCAGAATGAAATTGTAACAAATTCATTAAAAGAACAGGAGAGTATTTTAAGGCTTACACTGTTTTTCAGAATCAGAAATGCAAATTCATTGAATTGAATAATGGGAATGAGAATCCCATAAGTCATTACATGCGGTCATATAGCAAATCTTTAATGGTACCTGGAATATATAAGACATATTCACTTCAGTCTACATTTGATGCTGCAAATGTGCACGAGACGATGCCCATAAGAGTTTGAATAATATACTCCATTTCATTGACCCGAATACAAAAACAGTTTCTATATCGTAATCAAAACAGTATCGATAGTTGAGCTTCTCTTACAGAAAGAAGTACAAGTTTTCAACTTGGGTTTTCTATTTCAAAATATTTTTTTCGATTTTTTACCTTGTATAATAATAGATAATTTTAATAGAACTTTTGTTGGAACTCATGATTATGCATAAGAGTTTTTTTTTTCCACTTTTGATCACTTTCAAATATTATCAAGTTGGTGAAAAAATGCTTATATTTACGATGGTCAACGAGGGATTTTCCGATTTTCTAATCATCAGTGGTATACTTCGAAAACGAGTGACCAGTCTGTTGTATTTTCATTCATTTTATTGCAATTCTTGAGTCATGTTATTGATTGTGTTTTGATTCCGACCCTTTTCTATTATTTCACCCACTTCACTTCTTGTAGTTATTTAAATTATAGTTTTGGTGCTCTCTGTACACTTTTGAATATAATTACCTACGATTTGATGAGTTTCTCACATACAAATTCGTGCCAATAAAAAAATTATGCTTTTTCTATGTAAAATACCAAACAATGCAAATACAACAACAATGTATTATTCAACTTTGTCACCCTCTAGCAGCTCTCCTGATCATATGATCCTTCCATAATTTGCCAAATTCGGGTAGAGTCTTGACACAAACAATATATCAAAATAATATCAAATGTTGCTGATAGCCATTTTCATAGGGTTTTGTGCCCTGTCTTTGAGATCATCACCTCATACCTAAATCAATATCAGTGGAAACCTTCAATTATGATTCGAAACTACACATTTGGGTATCTGCATAATCCTCAATTCCATAATGGGTTGGAAAATAAGTGCATACCAAAGTAGTCGAGTGCCCTCATTTATATTCGACTTGTTGAAATGATTCGATGTTTTGAGACCCTCGAAATGATGTATCATACATAGAAATATTCAATATTTCGGTTCGACTCTGAAATATCCATTCAACTCTCAACTGAACCTATATTTTGCTTCGAGCAATTGGAAGTTGAATAGTTGACGATATTTTTTTTTCATAAAAATTTGTCACAATTCTGTCATATTCTGTTTGAATTTTGACACTGGGGCACTGAAATTTTTTTTCGAAAATCCTCAGACACAACTACGCCACTGATTGTTGTAAAGAAAGATTATACATTTCACATGCATTCAGATTCAGGATCATGAAGTTGAAATCATTCTGTGAGAAAAAGGAGTCTGTACCCCTTTCAGGATAAAATCCAGCAACCAAGAGAAAAAAGTATCGCCTGAATGTGCTTCACCCGTAGTCGAAGTTTTCGAATATTATCAAGTTATAACACTGTAGACAAGGTTTTGCAGAGAAACGTTGGATCTAACTTACAAGATAGTATTCCCAACAAGCCAAGTAGGCGCAATACCCAAATTTCAAAAAGATTTGCACTATTAAGAAAAACTGACCGTGTATTTTCGTGCCGGACGTTGCATGGGTTGATAACGAAGGACGTGAAACGGTGAGGTCTGAGTATATTCGATATCACAAAGTCCATGATCATTGGTATACAGTACTCCAAATCTGCAACAGTCACTTATAACATCATATCATGTCCGTTATTTATTATTCAAATTACAAATAATTGAATAGCATACATTTTTCCATGTTGAGTTCAACTGATGACTCTGTTAGCCTAGTTCAGAAGATAAATATTTCAGTTCCACTTTCAGTAAAACTGCCGATAATAGTCAATAATTACGCTATAAGGTAGACACGATTAAATTTCCACAAAATTTATTGTCTTCGCGACATGTTTCGATACACTGTATCTTTATCAGGCGCTTGATAAAGATACAGTGTATCGAAACATGTCGCGAAGACAATAAATTTTGTGAAAATTTAATCGTGTCTACCTTATAGCGTAATAACTATGGATTTCCATCAAGTAAAGGCCACCTCAATCCAAAAAAAAGTAGCCAATAATTTGAAACATTTACCCTATCCGCATTATTATTATACGCTACAAAAAAATGTTCCCGAAAAATTATGTTGCATCAAATTTTTTCAGAGGCTGAAATATTCATATTATGAAGGCAATTTACAGGTGGGGTAGTAAAATACTGATCACGGACGATAACTCCTTCATTTTTCTCTTAACGGGTATCGTTTCTCATGAAAACATTCACTCAAATTGAAAATATATTATTCATAAGATATGGTCAGAGAACATAAGAGAAAGTCATTCACATCAAATTCTCACCAATATCGTTTCAGATTTTCAAGATTAGTTTTCCACAGATTATAATAACAAACTGTGACAATTGGTTCCAAATTGGAATATATTCTTTCAAATAATACGAGAGAAAAATCTGTTTTGAAATAACCGTAAAAATAAAGAATGAATGAACGTTTGAAATTCGAAATCAATAAGGACATAATGGCAACATAGGAAAATGTCCTATCGCCATATAACTTTCATAGATTATTGCGCTTTGAAGGAAAGATGTGCAGCTTATCCGATCCAAAGTGTTTTTTTCGTCATGGTCTACACTACCAGTAAGCAACTTGAAAAGTATCTGAGGTCGTTCCAGGATAGATTGGATAAGCTGTACCTAGTAAACCACTAAATTCAATAACTCATCGATCTCCCAAATGATTTTCACTTCGACTACAATTTTCACTAGAGTATTATCACTTCTATCATAATCTCTGACGGAATTCAACAAATTCAACATGATTCATCATCCCTATCTATTTGACTGTTCAGTATCGAATTCAGCTACTTCTCCATATTTATTTTGGGAGGGGTAAACAGCACTACCTAAGCAAAATAATGATTTTACTGAGGACCAGATCCTATGGTTTAGTCAGATGGCGTGTATCACCAACATGTTGGTTAAGGCGGAATAAAATTTTTACCCAACGGTGAATAAATTCGAAATAGTATATTAGCTAACGAGGGTGATAAGTAGCCTAATACGCATGAGTGAAAAACTGTGTGCACGTACTTAGCCTTATCCTGGAGTCACGTATTTTACTTTTTCTATTTCCACCATGTTTGTGCGGTAATTTCTGGTGGTGTAGCACAAATTAGCCCGTTATCATTCATTTTCAATGATCGACGAAACACTGAATGAACTGGATACAGTACCAATCCACAAACTGTTAAACTATAAATTTCCTGAAAAAGTGTTTTTTTATTCAATTTTAGAAAGAATTAGAAGGGGAAATTCGCTGAATTCGTCTTTTGGAAAATTGAATGTAGTCATAAGATCAGATTTATCATTTTGAATGTTACATAATCCCACTTTTTTTTTTCGGAAGCGACTGCCATAAATTCACAATACACGTGTATTTTAAATGAGCCATCACCTAGCAGCTGTCAAATACGAAATGAATGACACTGAGATGTCTAAACAAATATATTCTGATCTTTATTCAACTGTGGAGACTACATAAATGGAATTTCAATATAAGCAGATCTATTTTTCCAATTCCGATTGATAAAAATGTTCTGTTCAATCCCACTGATCCGAATTTTCACGACAGTAATGGAGTTACTGAAGAACAAAATATAACGTCTCTCAAAACGTATTGTCAAGTAATAATCAAAGTAATTTCCTAGGATACCTTCCAGCAGAATCCACAAGAAAAGGGTGAAGTAAAAAGACGCATTTGAAATATTCAAAGAAAATAAAACCTACAAGAGGGGTAAGAGGATTGAAAATGAGTTGCATTAAAAATTGTAATTACTTGAGTGAGGATGATGAAATCGAAAGGATACTTTTGATAACAGCTGCAATGGAACAGCTAAAAGATCTTTCAGAGAACTGTTTCTGACACTGAGAAGAGTTTCTTTCTCGAATATTCAGTGATTAATACAGATTAACTTTTCTATTATGTATCTTTCGTGGGTGATGGAGATTACCCCATACAGGGAGATCAATAGGGTTTCATCTTTTTCAAATGCTTTTTGTTAGAGCAATTCTGACAGAAAGATGCCAAGACAGTTCATAACCACAAAACACCATAATTTTTTCGATACCAAAAATATTCATTATCTAACATGAGTCACAAAGAATTCACAAATCTTCCATACCCAAAACTCTACTCGGAGCAAGCCTCTGCACAGTTGCTGTCGCTTTATTTCGTAGGTTGTTTTTCTGAGCCCATCCTGATGTTTCAATTACCACTACAAAATGGCACAAAGCCAACGATTACGGGTTTCGCTCCACGTCAATTTGTATGCACCGACGGTACAGCCCAGAAAAAGCTCCAGCTTCTAGTTGTCATCACTCGTTAACGAAGTGTTTACTTAAAGCGTCAAATTTCGCTGAAGAGTGACTCGTAAAACGGGTTTGGTGCTCAAGAGCAGCAGTATCGCTCTTTGAACTCCGCTTTCGGTGTAAATTAACGAACTGACATCCGTTTTTCGAGTGACTCACGAAATTATGTTGTGGAATTCGAAGATGTATTTGTTGAGGGCGAATGTCCACTCACTCATTCGTCAAATTAATTTGTTTGTAACACACTCCGTAGAATATGAGGAAACAGTAGAGATCCATTGAGAATATGGATTTATGACACGCAGATCCTCACAGATATAGACAGATATTTTATAGATATTGATGACCTGCAATACATCAATCATACCCTCTTAACAACAATTGTTACCCCCTGAATGAGTTTTTAGAAATACATAAAACACTTGTCCTGTACGGTATTCCCGAAAGTGAGACAGAAGATCTAATTGAATGTATCGAAAAATGGCCTAGACTACTGCTATCGCATGGGGAAAAAAACAAGCGGAGACAAAAACCCAAGACCTGTTGCTGTTCTGTTTACAAATAGATGGATGCGGGAAAATGTTTTCGCTATGAAGAAAAATCTGAAAGGAAGTGGTATTGTGATTAGTGAAATGCTCTCAGGGAAAGTGCGGAAGCTATTTGTGAAAGCAAGAACACTTCTTGGTCAAAAAGATTGTTGGACCTATAGAGGTAACATTTACACATTTATAAATAATGAAAGGAAACTCATCTCTACTGAAAGTGACTTGTTGACCACAGCCTGAAAGTAGCTTATTATATTCGATAATGAACTATTGGATTTGATCAGGCACTCATCAACCAGCAAAATGCTCGGCTGCGTTAGAATTGGAATTGTCTCATTTTTGTTTATTGTTTCTGCTTTTTGTTTACCTGGTTCATACAAGAATCATTTTTCAATATTATATTGTGATCATAGTTAGTTTATATATATATATACATTATAACATATATTGTTACTCCTCTCGAAATTGATATAAATGTCGCGCAGTTTTTTGAAGTGTTCACACTTGAATGCAAGGTCACTATTATCACATTTCAATGACATCAAAAGACTTAACCTCACACTTGAGTTGGACATCTTGGCAGTGAGCGAAACATGGCTCAATGCTAATATTTCCATGGAAATCATCAAAGTTCCCGGGTATATTTTTGAAAGAGTAGATCGAACACATTCGGTGGGAGGTGGTGTTGGCATTTTTCTGAAATCTCATTTGAGATACTCAATCATTTCATCAAACAGAGATATTGAGCAGATATGGGTGAAAATTTTCCTGAACAAAGAAGTATATGCGATTGGCACATTCTATAACCCTTTGCACTCAAATTATAAAGTTTTCTTTCAAACGTTTGAAAATACAGTTTCGAACATCTTACCTACAGTTGATACATTGTGTTAGGGACTTTACATTAGAATCAGTGCTCAGTACAACCCCGTACACTATCTGTTATTATATAAAGATGATACACATCTTTCTTTAGGTTGAGGATATTTTAGGTGAGTCAGTCTTGAAGTGACATTGTTCTGGAGTGGATCAATAAATATTGTGTTAAGTGTGAAGTGTAGTGTTTAATATTGTGGCTAGCCAGCGGGGCCTTCCTAACAATTGATATGTTTAGGCGACTTCAATGTCGATTTATTGGATCTACACAGCCATCATGTTGATTACGTAAATAACGTTCTGGCAGGATTGGGGTTGAAACAAATGATGAAGGAACCAACACGAGTAGCCAAAAATACGGCCAGTTTGCTCGATTACATTATTACTTCTGACGATGAAAAACTCACTATTCACTAAACGAAACATATACCTGAAATAACTGATCATGAAATGCTACTTTTTGATATCAATTGCCATACAGAGGCAAACACTCCCAAATTCATTAACATAATGAACATCAATTTTATGCAGATTTACAATCAATTCCATGGAACATTATATTCGAAATACAGAACATTGATGATAAAATCAACTTTTTCACTTCCAATATTATAAGTCTTCTAGAAATACATGCACCGTTTCAGTGCATACGAACTACAAAAAAATATGCACCATGGCTTACAAATGGGCTGAAAGCTATGATGACGGATAGGGATAGAGCTTTGAAGAAATTCAAAGTTACTAAAAGTGAACGTGACTGGCGCTCTTATAAACAGTTCCGTAACATGGTAACTTTGACTATAAAAAAAGAAAAAAAAGCTTACTACACCTATAATCTGAAACATCAATCTCCGAAGGAAATGTGGAGAAATTTGAAATCCTTAGTAGCTGACTCTGCAGAAAATTATGACTTCATAGGGTCAAAATGGGATGTGAATGAAATTAATAAGCATTTAGTTGAAAATATCCCAAAATTAAGCCCGATGTAGAAACTAGAGAATTCTACGAGAATAATTTGAAACAGACAGTATCGTCCTTCTGTCATTTCAGGCCTGTCACAGAAATAGAAGTACTAAACATTATAAACAAAATAAAAAGTAAATCTACAGGAGCTGACGGCTTGAATATATTAACTATTCGTCTTTGTCTACCATTTATACTCCCTTACATAACGCACATAATTAATTTCTCTATAACACATTCCGTTTTTCCTACAGACTGGAAAAAAGCTTATATTACTCCACTACCAAAGGTGCAAAAATCTGCTACTCTAAATGATATTCGCCCAATAAGTGTGCTACCAACCATCTCGAAAATACTCGAAAAACTCATTAACTCACAAATACAAGAACATCTACAAAAAAATAAAATTTTACAATCTCATCAGTCAGGATTTCGATGAGCTTATAGCTGCTCCACAGCATTGCTGAAAATCAGCGACGACATCTTCAGAGCTTGGGACCGAGGTAAAGTTACTCTACTGATCTTATTAGATTATTCGAAAGCATTCGACACGCTCAACCACGAGTTATTGTTGTCAATACTTCATTATAGTGGATTTTCTCGCAATGCACTTACATTACTGCAATCATTCTTAACGGGCAGATATCAAGTCGTGAAACACCAAGGAGCGGTATCAAGCATAGCTAGTATAGAGAGAGGGGTACCACAGGGCTCAATTTTGTCACCAACTCTATTCTCCATTTATATTTCCAATTTCCCAGACTTTTTTTTGTCATTCGCACAGCATTACTACGCTGATGATATACAATTACAAATCTCCTTCTATCCAATCGAATCCCAACAGTTAATATCTGCTGTGAATTTTGACCTAATCAATCTTGTAGAATACTCAAAAAAACATTGCCTTCAGTTGAATATGGCGAAAACTAATGCTATAGTTTTTGGAAAAAAAAGACATCGAGAAACATTTTTACAACAATATTCGAAACAAATTAATTTGTGCAATGAAAACGTACAATTCACAAACATAGTGAAGAATCTGGGAGTTTGGATGGACGAAGATCTCAGATTTTCTCATCACGTTAGTTACTGCTTACAGAAAGCTTTTGCCTCGTTGAAACTTTTATATCAAAATCGCAATTTCTTAGACAGATCTACCAAAACCATGCTGTGTGATGCACTAGTATTATCTAAATTCAGTTTTAGTGATGTTGTTTATAACTTTTGCCTCACCCAGTTCGATGAAAATAGAATTCAAAAAATGCAATACTCTTGTTTGAGGTTGATTTTTGGTATCCGGAAGTATGAACACATAAGTCATACTTTTGAAATTATTAAATGGTTGAACATGAAAAATCGTAGATATTTACACTCATTCTGTTTATATTACAAAATACTCAAGGAAAAATCTCCGCCTTATCTGTACTTCAAAATTAGATTTCGAACAGACGTTCACACACTTCATCTCAGACATAAAAATGCCCTCACCATCCCTCGCCACAGCTCACAACTTTTCAAACGATCATTCTCTTACTCTATAGCTACCTCCATGAATAACTTGCCCCCTGATGTGCGAGCCATGTCGAAAAACAAATTCAAATCACACGTCTTTGAAAAACTACTATGTGGACAAAAATAGTCTCTAAAGTTCATTGATATTAATTATTTGTTGGATCCAGTTACGAAAAGTGATTTTTTTTATGTATATCCTCTCACTGCGTTTAAAGCGACTTTTTAGGGTTAGGTGGAAGAGCAGACGTGGGTCAATATGCGAATGTTGACACACGAACTGAACCTCGCCCGATTCTGATTATGTAGAAGAATTTCTTTAATACTCCTGAATAAATAAAGACATTTATTATTATTATTATGTTTTTGTCTTTGTATTATCAACCTCTCTTGTATCAATTGACGTGTACTATTTGATTTCGTTTTTTCAAATACTATCAGAGGAAATTATGTTTATTCAACTGATGTTATCGTAACAGACCAATTTTGAATACATTGAAGTCAGTATCCATGAAATTTCACAATTGAAAGAATTGAAATAGAGTTTTCCCTGTGAGGATATATGTTATGTGGAGTAAAATCTGCAAAGTTTCCTCTCCAACTCAACTACTCAAAAGACTCTAATCATTGAGTCACATAAGGGAGGTTATTTTTTTCCTTGAGAGGCAAACATTATGTCATAAAATACCAACGAATCTCATTTATTTCCGGCATCTTTCATCCTTATCATAGTTGAAAATCCCTTTCATTGCATTGGAAATACAGTAGAAATATTGATACTAACCGTATGAAGCTATTTAATTGGAGAATGCACTTCAAAAATATCGAAAGTGGAGAAATATCCAAACTGGAAGAATCTTTCAACTAAGAATAGAGCTCTTGAAGAGTTGCATAGTGACGAAGGTTGCATATTCGCCAAGCAGACACAATCAGGATGGATGGGTATTTTGTATTTACAATCCATTCTTGATTTTAAATGAGCAACATTCCCAATTAGGAGGAGAATCAGTTATCAGTGTTATGGAATTTCAAGGCCTATTACAAGAATAATGCTGTGGATGAGAATATATTATTTTACGTTTTCCGTTGAAATAATTGAATATCTTATTCTTCATAATAAGGGTCAAGAATCGGAAATTACCTATAATGTGAATAGCTTCTTTCATTCCTATATTTTTTTTTTTTGGATGAAAAGCTGCTGAAAATGAATATTTATCAAAGTGATATAAAGATGGTGTCGAAAACAAGTAGCAATAAGATGCCTAGAAACCCTGGTGAGTTTACTTATACATGTGAAAGTTTGGGATAAAAGCGGCGAAATCTGGATTGCATGATTTTAGGTGGGTACTTGAGCTTTGGGAGGTTTTCGTCAGTCTTGTCTGAAGCTACATTTGCATCATGTGAAAATGTGCAGTTGGGTTTTTCCACTTTCATTTGATTGGCTAGTGGGAAGAGATCGGGGGTGAGTAGGATAATGGGTGGCCAATCGAATACCAGAAGAAAATCAGTATTACCGTTTCAATGTTAGGAAGCAACGAAATCGATACATGAACACGATAAAAACATCGTTACACATTGAAGACAAAATGCCGAAGTGACATGACAATTGATATGACACTTGGCATCAAATTTGAAAAATGGAAACATAACGCCCCCTACCGAAAAAATAGAGGAAACCTCCGAAAGCGTCTAATGTTTTTTTCGCCACAAAAATCTGAACAAAATCTAATTAGTACAATCACCAGGGTTTCTAGGCATCTTAAGTGACAGTGATATTAGAATGTTTCGCAATTACCCAATCTGAATTCATTTCAAGGCGTCATCCCGCGGACAGTAAGACCGTCATCGGCGCTGGGCAGACGACCATCGATTGAAGGCAGATTGGGGAAATCCATAAAAGTATTCAATACGTTATTCTCTGGAAGAGAGTGTGAAGCATATGTAGGTCCAGGGGTGTAGGGGTGACATTCCAGAAAGGTTAGACACGAGTTTACTCCAACAACGATTGATTAACCGTATTCAAGACTGAAAATTGTGTTTGCAGAAATATGAATAACATTTCCGGAGAATATTTGAAAAATAAATTACGACTCCACATATACCTCTCGTGGGGTGCAAACAATGAAAATGACTATGAATATATTCAATTCTATAGAGGCCGTTTCTTTTATCATGTGGTAGCACTGCTATAAAATGAATAGGGATACATTTATTGTATTCTTTCTTTGCTGGGTTACGGAAAATGTTACGTTCATGTTGAAAATTTTGTATTTCATGGTGGATGTTCAGTGGTAATTTATTTAAATAGCCTCATTGTATGAAATAAATATAGATACAATTCAGAAAAAAGGGCCAACAATGTTTATTCCTGAAATTCTCAACTAAACATTTAATCCAAACCATTCTTGAAAATTGGTTCCCCTTTTCAAATGTTCACATGTATTATTTCACCTATAATGGATGTTCCTTTCGAACGAAACATTGTTGGTGAATTTTGATTCGTCCATCCATATTATTATTTTTTCAATATTTTCAACTCCCCCACTCCTACGTCTTAACCACTTCGCAAATCGTACTGTTATTCCGTGGCATTTCTATTTTTTCATTTTCAAAATTGTTCTGGTGGATTTTACATAAATCCCTATTTTCGTGGCCTATTCATTGTGGAGAACAATCTTGCTCAAAAATATTGTTGTAACTGGACAATCCTAAATTGAAAAAAACTATGCTGTGTTAATCTTTAGAGGGGAATATTCGCTCAAGCAAAACATTCATTTGGTTCCTCACACTACCAGTTGCAACACATTTTCTCGCTCCGTTTCTGTCGAATGCACCATGATCTCTCAATCTTTTTTCAATCGTCTACACATTTGACTGTTCGGAAAACGACGATTCGGGACATATTTTTTGCAAAAAAGGATTTCTATTCGATTATGCATAAAATTGCATATTGGTCCTTTCATCAATTGAATACATCTTTGATTTGTTCATAAACGTCTGACAGTTTTCAACAGTTATCAATAATGCATTTATTTTTTCTGCCATAGGAACCAAGCCAACCCTACGCAAACACAATAAATGAATTCAGATGCTATTTGATTGTTATACAAAAATCGTATTTCGACCAAAAACTAATATTTTTGTTACTTCCAGAAGAATTATAAAATATTTTTGTTAAATAATATTTTAATCGATTTCGGAGAAATAAGCCTGGCAACAATAATCACGGCGATAAATTTTTTTCCATTGAAGAAAAGTACGAGTTTTCGTTGTTTTAGGGTACCTTCTTGTCGAAATTATTTGGGAACGTCTGTATGCCAAAAAATTGTTGAATACATTTTGAAGAATTCAAATGAATACATCGCAAGTTTTTCGGGTTTGAGGCCGTGTTCTGGAATTTTAAGTTGTCGGAACTCAAAATTCCAGAACACGGCCCTCAAGCCCGGAAAACTTGCGATGTATCAACACCGGCCGTGACAGCCTACATTCATTCATTAAATCAAATGAATTTACGAAAGAACTCACGGCAGAACGGTAATTTAAAATTATTGTCCCTGATGATGGTAGTTGTTTCAAGTGAAACGCTTTAAAAATATAACATGCCACCGAATTGTAAACTTATTGCTTTATCGGTATGTGGAATGAAGGACACACGTCATACGGACCTGTGTGAAATGAAGGACACAGGTCCGTATTTGAAGAAGTTAATGGAGGCCTTGGTGACAGGAAACGTTCGATCAGAGATTTATCATAACTTCGTCATAATACACTTCGAATCAAATAATATTCCCTTCTAATTTTCAATATTCTCTGATATAAAAATTATATTCGAGAAAAAACAAAAATAGCGTTTTCGGTTTTCCCCGTATGACTCGAGAAGAGCGGAAGTCCCTGTAAATTTCATTCGAGCATTGTATTGTTCTCCATGATAGTCACCTTTTTCCTCATAATCGTCCTCATATCTGCTACGGTTTAGAATATAGCAAAGTTACCACATGATAAAAGAAATATTTACTTAATGTGAGTGTATATGTGCTCTCAGTATTTCCTCCTACAGGAAGATAGAATCCTCTTTACTCCGGATTAGTGCTGCAGGGCAGGTCGTAGTTGACTGTTGGAGGCATTCAGTCGGAAAACATTTCCGGAAAGAGGTGGCTTTCAGTGTCAACCAGTAAATTGCAACGCTCCACATAAACTTGTTTTGTTTAACTGGCAATGTGCATAATTCTGTAATTGCTCATCTTGTCTCTTTCTCTCTCTCTCTCTCTCACAAGACTTACTGTTGCTGCTAACGATGTGGTGCAGATTATACCGACAAAAAACAAAAAGCCTGTCTGTGTACAATAGAGAGAGCTTCTCATGGGCCGGAAGAAAACACAATGAGTCTATTTTCAAAATAAAAATTGCCTGAGCGGTTGCAGAATGTACTAACATTGCATTTGAAGGGATGGATACTGCGAGTAGATAACAGTAGTGATTTCGTTTCAGTGTCATGTCTTTTCTTTTGTTTTTCTTACGGGCGTCGCAGCCTGAAACACACATTTCCACGATCACTCATACACATGATACCGAAAGATGGCTATCTAATCAGAAACAGAAGTGGATTTTTTTGTCAATATCGTAGATCATTTATGTTTTGAAGATGATTTTCGTGCCTAAACTTTCACTTACTTACTTTATGAACTTCTATCGCCAACTCTATTTTGAAGCTTTCGAAAACTTGTCGTGCATTGCAAAGTAAACGGAAATCATGGGTGGGTGACCATGCAGGAAAATACTGTGTCAAAAGCCCATACAGCTGCAGCAAAATAGCATATCTTAGTTCGCAAGCAGTATAACAATGAGCACGAGATGTATTGAGGATATGCCGTCCTTCGGAGGGGACGTAAAGCCGGCGGTCCTGAGTCTATGAATGTTGGGCTCGTTAAAGATCCCTACCTCTGGCTGGAATACCAGAGGGTTAAGCAAAATTTCTCGTTGGGAGAAGTGAGCTCACCGGCCTCGGTGATTGGTCTTGGTAGCGGAAATAGGCTGACATTAAATGAAGAAATTGTAAAAAATGACATTATAGTTAAAGTGGCGTAAGAAAATTTCTTAAAATCGTTTCAACGCAGGCATTGACTAGCTATATCCCTATAAAAAATGGTACTACTCTTTCATAACATTGTGTCATATGATAATTCGAATGAAATCTCACTTGCATGCTGCTGCCTGTGAATCCAATTATTCGACTGTGATTGAGTCTGGGCTCTATTCCATAATGGCGATTAATTACGTAGTCAGATTCAGCGTTCCTATCACGCGAATTATGTAGATAAAACAGGTATTGTCGGCCGACGCTTTGGATTATTTTCTCTTCTCTCCGTAATTTCGACTTGATTGCTTAATTTCTTCGTTGAATGGTTTGATAAGGATTCGGATTCATCAGATCGTAAAGTTGTTTTTGAACGTAGGCTATTCTATAGGTTGAATAGGGGTATCGAATTATTTTAACGGAACATCATTCAAAAACTGTTCCGATAACTTGAACCCTTACACCCGATTGCACCGACTTTTTCTCATGAGACCATTAACGAAGGGAATCTTCAAGAGGGTGGAGGTTCATTAATGGGTGTTTAATAATCTCTTGAACTATTGTGCAATCGCTGCAGTGCGTTAAATGACGTTCAATTGCCCATTAGCTCGATACTACAATGAAAAAAGTCGGTACAATCACCTGGAAATGTCGTGCAATGATAATTAAATTACTCTTTTCTTCATACTCCTGGAAATCGTTGTATTTCCAGACTCTCGTAATATTCCCAGCCCTATATCAAACTAATCATCAAATAACCGTAAAAAAGACAGTCTTATTACGTTTCTGAGAGAGAGTCACGTTGGTAGAGAATATTTCATTTCTTGGAATTTCTAAAGAAGGCAATAGAGTTCTATTTGATTCGAATTTCATATACTTGGTATACGAATCGAGCAAGAAACAGTGATTTCTATGAAACCCAGTGTACGCCGTGTCATATAGGTTAGGGATCAGCTATTTTGAATGGATGCTTTCCTTCTTTGTGTGAATTAATCAATTGTCTCTGAATGATATACACGTATATATCGACAGAGAGTGTTTGTGTTTTTTTTTATATTACTTCTTTCATAGGAGTTTTGATTTCTTGTTTTCGATTCGGAGAAGAAGAAGCCAGAAATAATTGATCACAGTTCTTCATATTTCGAAATGTGTTGATGACCAAGTCATTGAGTATACACTAGATCTGTTTCCCAAAAGCAGAAAATGGATCGTAATAAAATATCTATAATATTTTATGTGATATTGATATTGTAAAAGGACTTCCTCACACGGGGGCTCCCAGAATCTGAGATACTATTAGATATTCAAATATTCAAGGCTAGACATTCTTCACACTAAATTCCATCTGAATATCAAGGGTGAATCAGTTAGTCGATAACTGGGCCAGAATGGGTTTTTATGTTCATCAGCTGATGATCAAGTAAACCTCACATTCAGGCAAATTACTCCTGAACGGTTATCCAAGAAAATATTTTGTGTAGGTGATTACCGCGGCATGAGGGCCAAATTGGCCAGTAATAGTGGGGTCTAGCACTCATACTGCTGATTCAGCTGATATGAACTCTAGTTACAAGAGTTCTTTTAAAAAGTTAAATCAATCAGATATAAGACATTCCTATCCTACGAAGAAAATATGGTGAATTGATCAATAACTTACGTCTCAAAAAGTGAAATTCAACGCCCGACGTATCACGTGGGCGGGAGGCTAATTGTTTCATAGAGACACCTTCTTGTGAATGATACAACCGTTTTTGAATGATATACGTTTTTGCAATTTTTTTTATCACCGGATTGAAAGGAGGTTTCCATTCTTTTCATATTGGTGTGGAGAAGAAAAATAATTCTCTCCATAGAAATATTCATGTGTTGAAATCAAAAAAGTTATATCTCTTTGTCCGATTTCCGAAAGATTCCTAATCTTCAAATATAGTTTTATCATTATCGTCTATATTGGAGCACAAGAATTCTAAAATCTTTTGAATGTCACAAGGAACACACTTCATCCAACGACACGTCTACCTTCCTGGAACATCATCAATGCAATTGAAATTTTATCTCGAAAAGGTCTCCTCTTTTTGGAAATCGTATGTGAGCAGAATGTATAGACATCCATTCGTCCTGCCTGTTACACCAATTCATGGAAAGATTTGTATGACTTATCTACGTTCCAGTGGTGCGGCTTACGTCAAAGCCCCCTTGATATATACAAATTCTGCAACACCATTAAGTTGACTGATGTTACTTCAACCAGATTCGCGAAATCGCGTTCGCTGAGCGATTATTCTCGAATATTTGTTTACAATGTATGGATAAATGAAGGGAGCATTAGTGCTGAAACGAGCTTCGAAATTTCCTTTCGGAAATTGGGTAGGGCGAGATAAGTAGAAATCAACATAACCCTAGGAGTGCGTGTTTGCATTTCGGTTACATTATGAGTGGATTTAGTTGTTGTCTAATAATCAACATGTGTTAGGCGGGTTTTGTTTCGAACAGATTTCCTTCCCGAACGAATTTGAATCCCTGGAACGTTTGTTTAGGCTAGAAATGCGAATATTTGATAACCATTCCGGAAATGATGTAGAACGTGCCTATTATTACGTGAATTTCCTATTATTCCGTGAATCCGATAACGTTGGTTTCCTGAAAACATTTCAATGGTGCGAAATTCCAATACATTATATCTTTTTATTAGAAGTAATCATACCAACGCTTTGATTTCAATAAACAATTAAATACGATGGTGAACCAAATCTATGTTGAAGGAAACCTATCAAATGGCAAAATCATTAACTGACATCATACCTATTCGTACGGTCATATTAAAAACTTTCACCGATTTCTATGCCTTTCCACCGCTTCTCTCCATTAACTCCCCCGATTTCACCGGTAATTTGAAATTCTTGCAAGTCTTCATCTTTGAAAAACGAATCAGAGCACGTACTGCGTAGATGATGAGCTACTTGATTGGTGGACGTTATTTAGATGCACACATACAAATAATGTAAACATGGTCCGGTCTTTCTTTTACCATATATGTGGCTATCGAACAAAGTTTTTTTTTATATACAGATTCAGACGAAAGGGAAGCCCTTGATGTTCAAAGAACACCGCGTGAATCAAGGGACAGGAAATACGAATTAACATTCATTTTGAATTGTTGAAGTTTTTAAGCCTCGGGAAAAACCTTTTTCAGGAGGTTCGACAGGTCTTCAAACTCACAAAAAAGGGGTGGGAATTCTTTACCCGTCGTGTCATCCTTGTAGAAATTACCAATGGTGAAACGATTGAAGAGCACCGACTGTGAAAATATCTATAGAAGAGGGACAAGTCTCCGACCCTTCTACGATGTTCCAATGAAGTGAGCGAGTCTGTGAGCGAAAAATCACCTACAAGATTGCCTCTCTCTGAATAGAATCGGGAAGCCTCAATGAATGTTTTGGTGCTGAACTCCACACATGAGAACTATATTTCGAGACAGGTCGTATTTGAGCCTTGTAGATCATTAAAAGCTGACGAGAAGTGAAATATTTCTTCGTACAAAATAGAATTCCAAGTTCCGATCGTAATTCCTAGCATCGAGATACTCGACTTCGTAGGAATAGTTTCTCCTGACATCTGAATACTAGATGATGATAGCTCTTTCCTTGAGAAGAGACATGTTTGGGTTTTCCTATTATTGAATTCCACCAAGTTCATGATACCCCATTCTATTATTTTTACCAAGTCGTCGTTGATTTTATTGACGTGAATGTTTCTTTGAATTCTTGTTCTCGAGCTAGTATGGGGACTCTGGAAGAGAAACTAGTATGAAGTGTACCATGTATACCTACTTGACTATATAGTAGTCGATGGAAATGAGATAAATGGGAGAGATTTATACTATTCATCCAAGGGAATATGAAAATTATCATTTTTCCAAAATTCAAACTTTCATTACGGAATTGTTAATTTACACTTTTCAAATTTTTTTTTGGGGAACAATCAAACACAATAATGAAGAACCTAACAATATTATGTGTATGAGAAAGATTGTAGAGAAGGTCAGCAGAGATGGACTATCGCAAAAAAACAATCAGTGATTCAATGAAGTGAATCCCGTGTAACATATTTCAAGGAGAAACGAATTATCAAAAACCTCATTCGGAAAGTTTGGGAATGAAAATTGACTTTTGAAAGGAGAAATTGGCACATACCTCTGATATATGGCACATCTTTCCATAATTCACTTTGAATTCACTCAAAATGATTACAAGGTACTGAAAAAATTTCCGGAATATACTATTTATGTACTGTTTGAAAGTTATTTTTTGTGGTGGAATATTTCTTTCTTCTTAGTTTTTTCTGAGAAATCTGAGAAAATAAGGATAAATATTGGAATCTATACAAGTGTAGAAGGGCATTTCAATCTAACACGAAAAGTTGCTGCCTTATTGAAAAAACAGTTCCTTCTGCAGTCAACAACTTCTCGTATAACTGAGATACAAGTATCCTCAGACAGCATGATGAAAGCAGATTCCGTAGACTTTCGTGTCCTGCTATTACTTTCCGTTGTCATCATTTGAGTGTCATTTCATTCTACTCTGTGATCTCCATTGGCAGAGAGAATGTGTTCTCATAATTTGGAACCACCAATCTGTCTGTTCTTAATGTACATCTTGTGTTCACTCTTTCGCACCTCCAAAGGTCTGGATGTTCCAACGATATATTTTTGACCGCACGAACATGGAATTCAATAAAAACAATTGTTTTGAATGTTGTTCTATCATTATACCTACTGCCAATGCGCTTTATCTTTTCTGAAAGTTGAGAACCCAAAAAAACTTATAAAAACTACTATTTATGCTACTAAGGGCCAGTTGCACCGCTTCAGTTCAGCAGAGATTCAGCTAAACTTGGCTCAATCGTTAAGGAACAAGGAAGCTGATTGGCAAATCCATAGCAACAAGGCTTGGCTTAGATGAAGCACAACTGGCACTTAATACTATTAATATAAACACGTATGTTTCCCTTTGAGTCTCAGAAAAATAGACCATTAATTTTGCTTAAAATCCAGCTTTATCATTTGTGGCGTTCTTTCAGAAAAACTCTCTGATGTTTAATCCAAAGCTCAATTACAGAATCTGTTTCGAAAATGATGTAGAGAAATTTTTACACAAGAGAGTTTCCCTGGCAAAAGCCTCAAGGGTATGGCTAGGGTAATTATGAGCTTTAATGAACGGAATTCTACAATGTTTCAGGTGACTTAGCGTCCACAGTTACAGTTACGAATGAAAAATGAGAATTCATTACAAGACCGAGTTGTATTTGCATAACGTTCTCTCATGCTCTGGGTGGCTTTTCATTGGAATTAATTTCAAGGAAGTGCTAATCAGTTTGAAGGATAATTCTTTTTCAATATCTAAACCTCTAGGTTGGGGTGGAAATCATTATGTATTCAGCAGCAATACGAAACAATCCATCACATATGATTCGACTTACCAATCTATGTCACGATAAGACCACCAGAACTTTCTACCCTCAGTGACTGATGACTTGGTGTGCTCTTTCAACAATATTGCGCTCTCTCTGTGAATACATATGGAACATTCTCAAACTGAAATATTTCATCGTAACCGAATATATTGATATTAATAGATTGATTCTATATACATTGAGATGATTTTTTTTTGTAGGTGTAATGTGATTTTATGAATGTTATTATTTTGTGAAAACCTGATATTTATGATATTGGAATTCAGTTTCTATAAACAATAAAGCTATATCTACCAATCAATCTAACTTCAAGTAGAATCAATTTGAAAAAATTGAACCTGAAATCAGCCTGAAAATTTCTTATTCCTAAACTCTCAGCAGAAAATTCTTCAGAAAACAGCGACTTCCTAGGATATTACTACGCCTTATATCTATCCATTCGACAAGTTCTTTCAAGCGAAGGAACGCAAAAACTTATACAGTCATACTATTGGAGGTAATATAACGAGGCGTCATAGTTTCATCGATAAATATTTATTCACTCTAAA
The DNA here is from genome assembly GCA_032362365.1 of Zygogramma bicolorata. Classification (NCBI taxonomy): domain Eukaryota; kingdom Metazoa; phylum Arthropoda; class Insecta; order Coleoptera; family Chrysomelidae; genus Zygogramma; species Zygogramma bicolorata. Next base: position 569,656 of record JAVJAQ010004414.1, on the reverse strand, counting down.
AATCCAGGAATATAACGGAATTAGAAGGAAAACAAATTTGAAGCTGAATTCTCAGGACGAAAAGTCATCAGAACATTAATCTGTCAAAACCCTGAATCACAGAAAACTTATAAATTTAAAAATGTTGCAGCCGCGTTCCAGCGCAAAATATGACAGCTTGGAGTCAACGACCGTTTTTGAAGGAACTGGTCTTCAAAAAATATGTTTCAGTCAGACTTTGTGAAGATGGCGTAACAAATACGCCTTTTCACACAGGCATTGGCAAACTAATCCTGTAAGTATCCAGGACTATCTTGGACGTATCTTCATTTTAATTTTTTTTTCATTTATTTCATATTTTGTTCCATCTACAACTTAATTCCGATCTGTAATTTCAAGATCGAATTTTGATTAGGGCAAAAAAATTAAAAATATTTATATCAAACTCCTTTTTATCAATCCCATCAAATTCTCACTGGGCGCCATCTGGAAAAAAATTAAATGGTAAAGGAAGGTTCTTGTGATACATCATTTTGAAGTTCCTGACGAATATACTTCACAATCCTAGAATATGAAGTCACGACCCCAGCTGGGTCGTTTTGGTAACCAATTACCAATTTTTACTTATTGGGGGTTTTCACTCTGAATGTTGTTTCTTTGATTCATCAACCCAGTTCATGAGGTGAGGTGGTGAGTAATTAAACAGTCGGATAAAATTAATACACCTATTGATTGAACGGATAAAACAAACCAATCGTACTTACAAATAATAAATCGTCATTGTCGCCGTGTGTCACACCTTCGGGGACCGCCAGCAAGTATATCAATCATTCCCTCAATCCCTCTCTTTCAATATCCAGGTGAAAAATCTCTGTCAGCGTTTTCAATTCACATCGTAAAAAGCCAACATTTACCGAAGTGCTGAGACAGCGATCTCAGCAGCTAGTTAACATTACTTGATATAATGTGAATTGGATACTTCCGGATATGCCGCCTGATATTCGATGAAAATAGAGGAATTGGTGTTTCTGTAAATATATTTGGTTTTATTGGTTTTCCCCAATAATGTGACAATATCTTCACCTACTTCAAAATGAAGGAATTTCAAATAATTACCTGAAAACAAACACATTAATATCGATATTCCTAGAAATATTCGTGTTTCTCTGTAATCTGGCAATCTCAACAACCCAATGAGGTTTGATAGGTTATTTTAGACAAATTCGAAACTATTTGGAAATAATTTCCATGGTCGTTGGTTCGGCCATCGGGGTACTACAGAATGGCCAGCCCGCTTGCCAGGTGTGACACCTTTAGACTTTTTTTATGGGGCTTTTTGAAACAGAAGGTGTACGAAACTGAACCTGCTTCAATATCGAATGTACGGCAGATAATAATGAATATTTGTAGAAATATCGAGGTTAATGCGGTTAATGTATTCAAAAATGTTCGACGTGATATCGAATAGATTGTTCTTATCTCAAGACGTTTAAGGCAACCATTTCGAGCATCTCCTGAGATAAACTCAGCTTATTTCCTCAAATTATGAAGTCAAACGTCGATGTGTGCAGGCAATTATTGAATGTTCCGCCATTTTGTAGTAGGCAAATATATTTACTTCACATTCTAGGGTTGTAAAGTATCCGCCAGGAGCTTCAAAATGATGTATCACGAGATCCCACTTTTCATTGATTTTTTTTGTCCAGATGGCGCCCAGTCCCAAGTTGAAATAAAAGGGAGGACATCAAAGGAATGCACTGTATATTATAAATAACGAAAAAGTAAGACACGTTTGAAATTTTCTTTTTCTGGCTCCACGTACATCATTGATACAGAGGAACTCTGCACAGTCTGTAACCTGCATCGAAAAGAGACTTTAGAACATATTTTATTTGACTGCCCCATTTATTCTAGTATAAGAATTAGTGAAGCATTTGTACGGCTACGTAATATCGATGATCTGATAGGCACACTAAATTCTCACTCTGATGTAATACTGAAACAACTGGTTATTTCCATCATGAACATTCTAAAACTTCAACATGGCTTCATGCAAAATCGTTCAACAAACTCGAACCTTATAGAGATTACTCAATTCATAGCTGAAAATTTGGATAACAAGGGACAAGTAGATGTAATTTATACAGACATTTCTAAGGCTTTCGATAGAATCGATCATAGTATATTATTACACAAATTAGTAAGTTACGGATTTAGCGATGCCTTAGTGAGTTTTTTCAAATCATACCTATCCGATCGACATCAATTTGTGGCATATAATGGGTTCAGATCAAAACTTTACTCGGTCACGTCAGGAGTTCCCCAAGGATCTAACCTTGGACCTCTCTTGTTTTTAATATTCATAAATGATTTAGTAACTGCTTTGGATTGTCAATCTCTTATTTTTGCTGATGACCTGAAAATATACAGTAACATCTGCAGTCTCAGAGATGCAGAACATTTGCAAAAAAACTTGAATAATGTACATGCGTGGTGTCGGACCAACAGACTCGACCTAAACATTTCTAAATGTAAAATATCTTCATATACTCGCAGGTTGCAACCAACTCTATATAACTACAATATCACTGGTACCCACCTCACCAGAGTAGAAGATATTAAAGATCTCGGTATTTTGTTCAATAGTAACTTCGACTTTTCGAACCATATCACTCAAATTACATCGAAGGCAATGAAATCCCTTGGATTTATTATTCGAAACTGTAGAACTTTTACTAATGAACTGGCGATGAAAGTTTTATACTTTTCCCTTGTAAGATCTAAGTTAGAGTATGGGTCAATCGTTTGGAATCCCCATTACAATATTCATATCGCAGCTTTGGAAAAAGTAAGGAGGAGGTTTTTGAAATTTCTCGCCCTGAGGCTTGATGGTGTTTACCCTGAAAGGGGTACTGAAGAATCCTTAATGCTACAACGTTTCAAAATTGATCCCCTACAATTGAGAAGAATAAATGCTGGACTAGTGTTTCTATATAAATTAGTTCATAACGAAATTGACTCACCAACACTCCTCTCAAGATTGCATTTCCTAGCACCACGGCATAATTCTCGTAATGCAGCACTATTTTATTGTTCGTATTCAAGAACAAATGTTTTGTGTAAGTCTCCTATCCAAAAAATTTGTAATAGTTTTAACCACATCTCTCATGAAACTGACATCAATTTTAACAACCTAGATATAATACTGAAAAAATCTTGTGAACCTTTTTATCAGAACGCTTTAAATGATTTTCACATTTTATGTTAAATGTTATTGTCCTATAATTGGTTATCTGTTGGGCAATAAAGATTATTATTATTATTAAAACTACGGTCATTTATAATTAACGAATAGAACGTAGGTTTCTAGTTTTAGTTTCTTTTTTTTTGTCTTTTTCTTTCAACCTCATGATCTGTACTCAGGCAGCCCTTAGTATCTTATATAATGTCGATTAGTTCATATCCTTGATTAACACTGCTGTAATTGGGGTGTAGTCATGAGCACTCACCAATCTTCTTGTAATAAGAGTAAGAAATGCTCTATAGATACAATAAATGATATTGATTGATTGATTGATTGATTGAAATAACGAAAAAGTCAATTTCAATGAGCTGTGAGTAAAGTAGACTTTTTAGATCTCCTTCTGTACTCGATCAACAATTGGTCACTTTTCAATCTGAAAGTAGCTTACGAATATGTTCAGTTGCATATAAGCATGATGAAATAAAAATAAAATTCATTTCGTTATTGAGGTGAAAAAGTTTTCTATTCCTTTTTATTTCGTTCCTTTCCAAATAAGTACATCCGACCGTGTCTAGAGTAACTCGCCCGCGAGTGATCTTTCCATCGAAAACCGAACCATCAATTCCCGTTTCTGTGCCGAACGTTTCAATTCAACGCAATTTATTTCGATCCGTATTTCTTCTTATTTATATAAAGCACACCTGCCAATAAATCCGCGATCTACAAATCCGATTTCAATTACGGAACGAAACCAAAGTAGGAAACTAATAAAAATAAATCGGAGGCACCGCAATCCGGTGATTTTTTTTTATTAAACATTTGAAGTAATACCGTGATTCGTGATTTCGAATCAGGGGAACGCGAGTAAGGGTCTTTGTATCGGAAAACACTTGCAACGTATGTGCATCGAATGCATACGAATGAGTGTTAAGGAAATGTAAAATAGACGGTTCGTGAAAATGGGAGTTTGATCTGTACCGATATGCATTCGGATGTAAGTTGATCTCGGAAACAGTTTCATGCCCATGAATTCGAATAATCCAATTTCAGAAGAGGAACACCCTCACTTTGTTTGCAGAGCATATGAATGCCCTGCTGGGCATTTCTATCTGTTTCAACCGAAACGTCTGTGAAAGTAACGTATGTTCTGGTAAAAATCAAATCAATCAGACTATTCAATTAGATGGTTTTTAACAGACGAAGTCTATATTGGACCAAGAAAAATCATTGCAGGTAGTGTTGCACTCACTACCTTAAATTGTAGAGTATATGAATAGCTCTAGTATCGGTTTTCTTCTCCTGGAAATGCTAACCTTTTTAACGAAACACGCGTCGTGTGTCAACAATATAATTTTAGTGCTAGGGATCTCTTCAAAAAGTTTCATGAAATATCGAGATTTGAATTCTGATCAGCTAAATATCTAATAAAAAATTTCGTAAGCAAAACTATCCTTTTACAACGGGTAGATTCAATTTTCCTCGAAGGTTGCATGAATAGCATACTGACAAAGATGAGGAAATGAAGTTTGAATGAACTTTTTTCATAGAAAGATAGCAAAATATTTGGGAAAATCACAACAGTAAACTACCTTCCAGAAGAAGTGTATTTCATTTTTCTCAATGGTAATTTCAATAGCACAAAGAGAGACAGATGATATTGTGAAGTTTGAATGAAATATTTCTATGGATGACATATTTCATTTGGTAAAACATTACACTAAATCACAAGGAGCCCGGAAAGAGGTTAATTCCCGTGTTTTCTTTGTTGGCACTAATAGCATATTGAGTCCGATGATACCTGATACGAAGTTTGTATGAAATATTCCAACAAAAAACTCCCTGTCTGATTTTTCTTTCATATACAGATTCACACGAAAGGATAGCCCTGTAATGCTCGAAGAACACCGCGTGAATCAAGGGACAGGAGATACGAATTAAAATTCACTTCAAATTTTGAAGTTTGTGATCCTCAGGAAAGTCTTTATTGCAAAAATATCCCTGAGCAAAAGAGGTTCGACATCTCTCCAAGATCACAACGGAGGGGTGGAAATTCTATACTCGGGTCATCCGTGTTGATACTGCTGAGGGTAGAATGATTGACGACAATTGAGAAGAGTACCGACCGTGATATCTATAGAAGAGAGAGACAATTCTCCTACCCTGCTCCAACGGAGTGAGCGAGTCTGTGGGCAAAGAATCACCAGCAAGAAGGAACATCGCAAGAATTAACTATATCCTCATAAGGTTGGATTCAAATTTACGGTGGCATCAATGAAGAGTAATATTCATAAAAGTTTTCAAATTACCAATTTGCCATTCAGGCGATAAATTTCTGGTTAGCAATTATCCACACCTTTGAAAATATAAATTCCTGATTCAATGGAGACAACCCCAGAATGCTATCTCAGATATGGGATAGCATTCTGGGGTTATTGCAATCAGTACTTACTGAATTCGGTTTTCATTCTACAAAAAAGAGCTGTGCGATACTTATGCAAGGCTGCAGCTAGAGACCATTGTAGACCATTGTTTGTCTACCAAAGAATATTAACTGTCACTAGCCTGTTCATTTTAGAAACTGTTTGCCTAATGCACAATAAGAAATTTTCACCACAAAATACTACTAGTCCCTATATAGATACTCGTAATTGTGCTCGTAACAACAATAAATTTTGTTTGCCAATTCCTAAAATGACTCTTACAAAAAACTCTGTCATTTATGAAAGCAAGAAAGTCTACAATCATCTGCCGTCTCATTTTAGAGCTGTGAACGATTTGAAATGCTTCAGAAGATTAGTAAAAATTCTTCTTTTATCTAAAGCATACTATAACCTGCAGGAATATTATGATGATGATTTCAGAGATACATATGAGCTGATGTAATATAATGCGGCCTGAAGCTCTAATTTCAAATTCCCATATTTGACACTAATTTTATATATTATTGATGTGTGTGTGTATATATATATATATATATATATATATATATATATATATATATATATATATATATATATATATATATATATATATATATATATATATATATATATATATGTATATATTTTTAGATCTTTTGGTATATATTGTGCAAACTCGATTTCAAATTAATTTTATTTCACTTCTTGTACTTGTTTTCTTGACGTATTAATGTATTTTTATGTAAAATTGTGTAAGGACGCTGTGGACATACACAATAATCTTATAATTTTATCTACCTCAATGCTTTGTCAATAAGAAATGTATTCTTGGACATTAAAGGACAGTTTTGATTGATTGATTGATAATAAAAACGCATAAATACAAGTGTGCATTTACATCATGTCACATTGTATCCGTATCTACCGAACCCAAATTCATATCCACCTAAAAAGTTACTGGTTGTTACTTGAATGAAACATATCAAAATGAAGGTACAATAATATTTATTCCCATCCTAGTGATTTCGAACATCATTCAAGTGCACGTCTCACTTTCCTCAATCTATATGACTGCCAATGTGGCAATTTATGGACCATTCTGCTAACAGCCTTGCAAGATAATATCATATTGTGCCCTTGTCCGAACAGACCAAGAGGCCATCGAAAAAGTATGGATAAATAACGATCCGGCAACATAGCTCAACATTCAGATAGAAATTCGTTTCGACACCAGATATATCTACGAAAACGGAGATATCAGATACGAACTATAATGAGTGTTCATATATGAAATAAATAAATATTTATTAAAATATTCCGTAGCGCCGTCGTCGGATTAGTTTGTCAAAAGAATGCCAACCTTAAGGATTAGCTCAAGCTCTAGAATATGTTGTTAGGAAAATGCGAATAATATACGAAAACGAATAAATTAAATTAAATAGTTGACATTCCAATTTGAACGGCAACCCTGATAGTAAAAATTTTCACAAATTAAGGCTTAACGAGGTCTCACTTTCCAGTGTGCGATTTCTCGCTCGATGAGCCAATATACCCACCCCCAAATCACATCGGGATTGGTAACTGTGCAACCCACATCAACGCTTGCCCGGAGCAAGGGATCCGTTGGTTCGAAGTCAGACGATCAAGAATGAAAATTTCTGGTCACATCTTAGTTTTGGATAGGTTGTTCCAAATTGTCGATTTATTAGATCAGCCCCAGCAATCCAGATTATTTTAGGGAGTAGAAATAATGTTGAAAATATTAGGACATTTTCAGTTACACCCCCAATTTCCGAATATTCTATTTTGAGTGGTGAGACACTTATTATCGAAAACGAGCTGTTTTGAATGTATATTTTCATGAAATTATTATATTGAGGAGATAATTCACAGGTGAGTTTTTGACTGAATGGAGCTTCTTACGCTGATCTAGTTACTTCAGTGTCTTCAACCAACACTTGAATGAAAGAATAGCTGATATTTTTCCATTTTTGTCTTCGATACTGTCTCGATCATCAAGACACTATTCATCATAATTTTTCAAATTGGGAAACGATGATCCTGGGGGTTATTCAAGAAATTATTTTGTCAAGCTTCAGAATGTTGTTCGATATTTTCAATTTCCAAAATTTTTATACTTCTGTAGGGTTTATCAACTCATCCAATCAATGAGGAATATTTTCAAAATCGTATGCATGATTTCACATAAAAACTATAATGCGGCATGCGTTGCAATTCCAAGGAAATATGTTTCAATTCTGACAATTCCTAGTCTTGCTTCTCGTTTCTCGTCTGTTCCAGGCGGGCGGACTAGGGTTAGAGTCTCTATTGTATTCCAATTTCGCAAAACGTTGGTCGTTTTTTCTGTTGAGAGGATTTGAGTGATACCCACCAGAACACTATCCAGTTTTTGTTTCCTGTTGCCTCTCTTTTTCATACGGACAGACGTGCGAACAACTCAACAATATTTCATAGCAATTAATTGAAAGTTTTACAACGAAAGTAATGATTCGAGGCACGCATTCATCGTCTGTTATTTCTATTTATGAATTATTATTTCATTAAAAGTATTCTTTTCACAATGGCATTCCCAGTCAACATATAGCAACTCACCAAAGTTTTATCGCATTTGAATGAACGGTTTTGAAATGCTTTGAGGAGAGACGTCTAGACATACCTTCATATGAATGTATGTTTCTAGTAAATGAACGTGGAAAACGTGTTCTAGCAAAAAAAGGTAATACTCACAGCTACTTCTGTCATTCCATATAATAACATCATGTTGATTATAGGAGTAACAGTCCAAATACTGCAGCGCTCATCTAGTTATCTAAAACTCTACTGCATCATCACTCTTGGACAATGTGAACAGGACCTCCTTTCTCATAATTACTCGGGAAAATTACATTTCGTACTTTTGCACAAAAAATACACCCTTGTAACCGGATATTCCCTTCAATAAAACCCAACGACATACTCATCGTGCTTTGAGGTAGCGTGGGAAGGAGGAACATGAGTCATAGTGAAAGACAAAACATGTTTGATGGAATGAATGGATGAAGTTTCTCTCAATGGTTTCACCTTGCTCGTTCACATTGGTTGATAAACATGAACAAGCCTTTTTTAGGTTTATCTTCTCGAAATTCCCTTGAAAAAATGATACACATCCATAAAAAAGTCAAATTAGAAGTCGTTCAGTTCAATCACAAACAGAAATGAATTACTCTCCTGTCTTTGTGTCAAACTTTTGTTTTGAAATGTCTAAAAATGAATGAATGACATCTACAGGGTGTCCCAAACTCAATGGCCTATTAGACATTTCTGGAAAACGGGACATAGGATTATTTTGAAAATATGAATTCTTGGGTAATTAGTTCTGTTTTATCGATCTAAAATATTTTCAGCGCTGCGACGTTGCCGCTTATATTGAAAAGTAGCAACAACTTTGATATTTTAAATGGGACACCCTATATATTATTGCCTTTCTCGCTTTGTTATTGCTTTCCGATTATTTTTGTATAATACTTCCCTATACCTATCTTTAGTGGTTTTCGAGAAATTTATTGATTTCCTTATTTTTTGTGCCAAACGTAGCTTTAATCAAATGCTTATTATTGTGGTATTTGGATTCGAAGACAGCTGAAATTTTGAATGTAGTTTGACAATGCCCTGTGTATTAGTTGTGTCTAAAGAATTTTTTTCTCCATTATACAGGGTCGTTCAAAATTTGTGAATTCACCGATACATACAAAAGTGGTGAAAAGTGCATTTTTTCAAATGGAACATCCTGTATATTATTGAAAATCCTGAAAGACAATTGAAGTTCCTTTCAAATGATGTGTCATGTTCCTAAACCTAAATAGTCAGGTTTCCGAAATAAATGCAAGTTTCTATAAAAATTGTATTATTTTGACATATTTTGTATTAGGTAGCTATGAAATGTCATGGAACATGTCATTATGAAAATTCGACAATTAATGCATCAATAATGAAACGTCATTAACGTAAATTTGATTAGAAAAGATTCAAAGTGGAAGGCAAAAACAATTCAAATGAAGTTTTGATGAAATTGATTATTCTTCATGGCCAAACAAACTTTAAGTTAGAAAAGCAGTGATTTTCATAGTGTTTCTGTCAGAAAAAAGTATTGAAAATGGATTATAATGCATATTCAAATGTAGATATTTCAAATTTGTTTTATATTCACGGTGAGTGCCAAAGAATTGTTTCGAGAACATGCATCAGAAAATTCAATGAACTTTATCCAAATTTACCGCATATGAATAGAAGAAAATTTAGAAGAATTGAACGAAATTATGCTGTGTTTGGGAATATTGAAGCACCAAGAAATCAAATCATGCCGATAACTGCAGACGAAGTAAATGAAACAGAACATTTTACATGTTCTTGCTATAATTTGATCACATTGACCATGAAGAATAAACAATTTCCATTTTTATTCTTTTCTGATCAAATTTACGTTATTGAAGGCGCAAACGTTTCATTAATGATGCATTAATTGTCGAATTTTTATAATGACATGTTCTATGACATTTCATAGCTACCTAATACAAAATATGTCAAAATAATACAATTTTTATAGAAACTTGCATTTATTTCGAAAACCTGACTATTTAGGTATAGGAACATGACACATCATTTGAAAGGAACTTCAATTGTCTTTCAGGATTTTCGATAATATACAGGATGTTCCATTTGAAAAAATGCACTTTTCACCACTTTTGTATGTATCGGTAAAATCACAAATTTTGAACGACCCTGTATAATGGAGAAAAAAATTCCTTAGACACAACTAATACACAGGGCATTGTCAAACTACATTCAAAATTTCAGCTGTCTTCGAATCCAAATACCACAGTAATAAGCATTTGATTAAAGCTGCGTTTCGCACAAAAAATAAGAAAATCAATGAATTTCTCGAAAACCACTAAAGATAGGTATAGAGAAGTATTATACAAAAATAATCGGAAAGCAATAACTAAGCGAGAAATGCAATAATATATAGGGTGTCCCATTTAAAATATCAAAGTTGTTGCTACTTTTTAATATAAGCGGCAACGTCGCAGCGCTAAAAATATTTTAGATCGATAGAACAGAACTAATTACCCAAGAATTCAAATTTTCAAAATAATCCATTGTCCCGTTTTCTAGAAAGGCCTAATAGGCCATTGAGTTTGGGACACCCTGTATATAAATTGCAAGTAATTCATCAACTAAATGAAGATGATTTCGATCTGAGACAAGAATTTTTTGAATAAATGATGGTTCGGTTCAATAATGATCCGCAATTTTTACGGCAATGTGTTTTTTCAGATGAAGCCACTTTCTGCTTGAATGGAACAACGAATATACACAGAGTTTTAGGAACTGGTCACCAGAGAACCCTCACTGGGAGAATGGGAGAAGAAAGGGTAAACGCAGTATCACAGCCTTCGGAGAATTGGCAGCACCGCATTATAGGCAACCAGGAGTCCGATTTTACTGTGCTGACGGAGTGCATAATTATGACTTTGTACAGAGAATCTTCGGCGAAATAATTATGCAAATGATTAGAAAATGATTGATGATTATTTTCCAACATCAACATACATAATTATATCAGAAAAAATATGGGAGCTGACAAAAATTGCAGTATCAATGAAACCAAAATCTTTGAAAGCTACTATTACTGTTTCGTGAAATAAATTGTCAACTGAAGAGAATTTTTGTCTTCCGAAGTTATTTGGAAATAAAGTTTCGGAATTCAATTTGTGGGCTTTTTTATCACTGAATATTTTTCTGTATCATGAACTTGTTTAACATCACTATATTTTGCATATTAGATTAGATAAGATCTAAGTCTGGGTATACAAATGTTTTGCCGGAATTTTTCAAATTTAACCCGTTGTTCCGAATATTTTTTATGTCATGTACGAAATCAAATGATAAAAAAAATTGTTCTCAGTTCACAAGGGGTATTGGAAACAATTAGAGTTCGGTAATTTCTTGAACATTGCTTAGATTATTCTACAATTATCAGTAATGATACATAAAATTTCGAGGCCGCTTTGAACTTAATCGATTACACTATTTGCAATTAACAATTTCATGATACTGATTACAAGAATTAATTCAACAATTCCATGAAAATCTCCAAAAGCAAAGGAGATCATAAATGCTGGAATGGTTTTGGCCATGCTGTCTGTATTGGAAGCGTAAGTGATCAAATTTTCAGATCGGTAGTCCAATCTAGGAGTAATATAAATTTCATCTATAGAAGAAAGACAACTTTTTCTCTTGAAATCAGAGTTGAGGGGATATTAGATATATAGTTATAATCAATAGCATTATGTGGAGATACATACAGATAAGCGGAAAGTCGTTGTGAATATATTTCATTGGGTAAAACAAAAAAATGGCTCGAAAGTTTATATGTGGACTGAGAAGTTGTATATAACATGAAAGACATAATTATTGTAGCTGATGAGTACCTTTTTTTCTCCAGGCATATCTGTCTCAACTGATCAGTCAAAATTTCAAGATTTTCTGGTTATAGGGAAATGTCATCGCAGGATACAATCAAGGCTTCGTCTAGATGTTTCTAGCACTTTTCCATTAGATTTTCAACAAAAACAAGTGCTTCCTCATTATTTTGCGATGAATCATCCTTACATATTGGCAAAATGTTTTCAAGTTTTGACCGTACTCAATTTCATATCAAATGAAAGAATCCATCTTGGAACCTTGAAGTTTAACTGATTCTTATCCAGGAAAACCTGCATCCCGATCTGTTTATCAATTTATTACCACGTTTCTCCGTGAAATCGTATAATTCGACCAAGAATACGCGACCAGATGGATCTCGCTAACTCGAATTGCGGAGGCAAGGGCGTAGTCCGGTTAATAGTACTCAATCGACTCCCACCAGAAATCCAATCAACAGTATTGAAAAGGGTCGAAACAAAAAGATTTTTATTTGGACGCCATCTACAGAAAAAAGTTAACTCAACTCCTTTCAATACTCGTTACTGTAGACCAACTTTATTGTGCTGAAATTGAAACTCTCCAAACATACAAATGAAACAATAAATTCAATTTTATATAGATATATTGGTGATAATAAGACTGATGCAATATTTGAAAGCAATGTTGAAATTGCTATAATAGCGTCGAAAAATAAATATATCAATACAATCGTCAGTTGGTTACTTGGTCAAAGATCTTAACAACTACAGAGTCTCACCTTGAGTTAAATGCATTTAACCTTACAATAATAATTTGTGATGATCGGTAACCACTCCCGATTGACTGACAGCGTTATTCGCTACAAATACTGCTTCACGCTAATGTCTCCTCTAGGTGCCTCCAAACTGTCTGCAACAGCCTCCTGGTGCTTCCATTCACCTATGCTGTGCTGAATCCAGCCAGATTCCAATTGCCAAATAATTCAACTCAAACTCAGTCGTTGAGTTTACAAATTTCATGCAATTGACCAATTGCCTCTTGCCATGGATTCGATTTATTGCATGACAATGATGAAAATATATAAATGCAATATATAATTTAAATTTTTAACCTGGCAGAACTACAGCACATGAAAGGAGAGAAATTATTGTAAAAAAATGTCTGTCTCAATATACGCCAAATAATCAATTTCAAGATGCAAATCAATGATAATTTTGAATTCACAGTTATAAGTGTATTAATAGTTACCTTTACAATGTTGGTCGGAATATCGTTATGATGATTTTCAAAACTTTATTTAAATCACCAAAATGGCTGTTCTCATGACAACGCCAGGAGCAGAAAAGCCGTTTGTCGTTTCACACCTTCGAATATTCAAGAAGATTCAGTTCAAGGTCAAATAGTCGGTGTTGCCACCCGTTACACATAAATTCCTCCAATCAGGACCATGTTATTCCATTGTTCACTCCTTGAATAAATCGTAACCTTGCTGTCTCCTGGTCACTGCCACTTTCAAATTACCGAAGAAGAATATTACTACACTTTGAACTACTCTTGACATTTCGGATATTCTAACCACAAATGTAATGAACGAAAATAAACAATTAATTATTTGACTTCAAATTGATTTTAACTGATTTCAAAGGAAAAGAAATATGCTATGGATGAAGCACTGTTGCAGACTGCTGACAGGAATCCCTGAGCTGTGAAAATATGAAATTAATAAATGGTATGTCACAATTCACAACTGAAATTGAATGGAAAAGTGTTCCTTAGTGTTCATATTGTCTCAAAAGCTCACTAAATCGAAAATGGTAAAAGTGAAACGTTACAACACCCTTCTCCCTACAAAGAAAAATTTGATCTTCAAATTTTACACTCGTGAATATTGGTAAGCATATTTTATTATCACGTTATTCGAATAATCATACCAGTTATTTCATTTCAGGGATTGTCATAATGCACCCAGTAAAATAAATTGCATCCTTTCCAGGATGGAGGTTCGAAATGCTCAGCCAGTTACCTCAAGCTTGCATCTTGGTGACTAAAATAATTACAAAAAAACTCTATAATACAAAAATTAATCCACAGATTTGGTCTCGGAGGACCTAGAGAAACTTTGAACTGCACTACCTATTAGTGAACAGTTACAGGGTTCCTCAATTCCCTAGTAATAATTTAGGTACCACCAGTACTAAAATGTGTTGTGACACAAATACCACTTAGTTCAGGAAGCTTCAGAATAAACTCGAATGTCACTCCAAGTGAGGCTTGAAGTGGCTGAAGACGTGCCATTCCTACACTTCCTCTCAGGAGTACTCCACAATCATCCCCAAAAGGAATGACATGGCTCCCTACAAACAAAAAATATAGTGGGGGCATTGAAATGCTTAATACCAGATCGCCCAGGTTTGGTATTCGAGGCAAATACATCCGATACATTCTACGTAGGAGAATGGGAGGTTCAAAACCCTGATAGCAAACCACCTCCAAGTGTGCTATCTTTGAACCAGAAAATTTATCACAAAAAGGTATCCGATCCCATTACCCACACAGCAACAACAACACAGAAAAATGACAATATCAATTAGATAAGACCATGATCTTTATATCTGACATCCTTCTATAAGTTCTGTACGCAATAAAACCAGACGGGGTACAGCAAAAAATAAAAGATTGTTCATCAATCTCACCCAAAACTAAAATGTCAGCAACAAAAAAATTCGAGGAAGCGAAATTCATCAATTACCAATGATAATACTAATGATTATTAAGGATGAAAGCATCAGTACTACTAATTCAAACTATAGAACTGATAATTCCTCACTACGATCCACATCGATCAACACTTGCCAAGTTGGCCACAAAAAATTGGAATTTCAATTCATTACAAAATCGACCAAAGAATTAGCTACTCCATGACTTATATCATACTGAGTAAACCAGAAGTAATCATCAATTGGTAAAATTGATATCTACAAGCCACCCCAATTGACAGGCCAAATCTACGAAAAGTGTTCAATACTAAAAGTGACCAATTCAGATAATCATCACGCAAACAGTCCAATAGGCCAGTCGTCCACTGTATCAGAAGCGAAGCTCCATACTGAACAAGTTCTCATGATGAATACCCAAACATACTGATCAGCATGAACCTACACAACAACAAAAGGTTCATTGACATACCTACAAAGATACTCATTTAGAAAGTTCAGGCAATGCTCACTCAAACAGTTCAACAGGCCAATCGTCCACTGAGAATCAGCGGCGAAGCTCCATATCGAACACGTTCTTGTGATGAACACCTAAACAATCCGATCAGTAGTACTTTATCATAGTCAAACAATGATAGGCCAGTCGTCCATTGAAACTCAACAGCGAAGCTCCATATCAAAGTTTTTCCAGATAAAAACAACAATACTTCGAAGAATACAAGATCAAAAGAAAAAATTGTTACTACACATCCAGTCAATTGTACCAGCTCAAAATATCAATATTAAGGTCAGTAAACAATTGAATCATAATTTACTAAAATTTGAATTGCAATTGAACATATTTTTTTTTTTTTTTTTACAGAAATCCAAATATCAAGAAACAACAGAACAGCTCGAGACAACCAATAGTTTCCAAAATGATCGTATTCTTCACAAAAAATGGTGGCATTATGTGCTAATAAGGTGAGTATTCTAGATATTTATCTCAAATACACAAACAGTGATGTAACTGCCGTAGGTAATGGATGATGTTATGATCCACCTACTATCTGGGAACGTGCCAAGTCCAAGTATCTTTTCACACAAGTGAGGGACAACCAGATTCTGCCCCAATTTTGCTAGGATAAAAAAAATCCTACAATCATTACTAACCCAACTATAGTGCACCTGATTCAAATATTTTTTATAATTTTTTTGTAAAAAAAATATTCATTTAATAAATTTCTATTCCCAAATTATTTTACTATTTACTTAGGTACCTATCAATGAATGATTAAGTCAGTCTAACATAAACTTGTACCCACCAATTCCAAGATTTCTACCATGGAAATTTTTACAGAATCCCTCAAAATTTCAATTTCCACTTAATTCCCAATTCCTAAAAATATTATATACAAAATAGAAACTTTCTATTATTTAATCATGAATTTCAGATACTATCAATAATACCTCATTGTAATCGAACCCAATTGAATATGGATAATTACCAAATATCAGTTACTTCGTCAAAATTTATTTCCTAAAAAAATGTCCATTACCAATATAACAATCAAAATAAAATCTTTAGGAACATCAAGATCTCAGTAAAGCAAAATTCAGGGTTGCAAAATTTACATGACAGTAAATGATACAAACTAATTATAACTTATAACTAGATCAGTCTGACAAATCAGATTCTGATCCGTAAAAGGGTTTGAGTTTCGAAACGTGCCACGTTCCGGCATTGGAACCATCTAGATTTTCCAATTCATAAACTACTTTTGACAAAACTTTCTTCACCTTGCATAAGATGTAGCGCGGTGCTAACTTGGCCGCATAATCATTTGCCGCATCTGAGAGCACAAAATTCCGTTTCCAGACTTTTTCACCTATCTGAAATACATGCTCACGCTTTCTCAAATTGTAATGATTGGCATTCCTCTGATAAGAGGCAGACAACTTGTCTTGTACCTTCTTATAAAGAGAAGGTAATTTTTCCAATTCTTCACTATACACTTTTCTAGCTTGAGCATTGTTGTTCAATTCGAAATCAATGATGTCACCATAATAATCCCCATTAGCTGGTACTATCCTACCAAAATTCAAAAAATTCGGACTGAATCCTGTCACTTCATGAGTGGCAGAATTGATAGCATGCTGGATTTTAAAAATTTCCCTGTCCCTCTGCTTATGAGATTCTTTAATAAAACATCTTATAGCTGTCCCAATTGTTCTATTATTTCTCTCAGTTGGATTTTCATTGGGTTGGTAACGACAGGTGTATAACACCTTGGGAATTTTGTATTCTTTGATGAAATCATTAAAAACTTTCCCTTTATGTGCAGATGCATTATCCAGTAATAAAACTTGAGGAGTACCATAAGTTGAAATAACTTCTTCTAAAAATACTGTAATTGCTGGAGCTGTTGCATTCCTAATGGGCTTCATAACAACAAACTTTGAAAAATAGTCTGAAGCTACTACCAAAAATTTATTACCCTTGGAACTTCTCGGAAAAGGTCCCATAACATCAGTACTAACAAACTGAAATGGAAAACTAACTTTTCTTTCAGCTCCCATCAAACCAAAACGTTGAGCATTCAGAGATTTTTGACTACAGCAAATTTGACAGTCCCTGACATATTTCAAAATATCTTTCCTCATTCGTGGCCAATAAAACTGTTCTGATACTTTCTTCATGGTTTTAAAATGACCTAAATGTGCAGAAGTTGGAAGATTATGCGAATCGAAGATTACCTTTTTTCTCTGATCAAGAGGTACTAACAATTTCCACTCAGCTATATTTGTTTTCAAAGCTATTTTATTAGGAGTATGCTTGAAAATATAATTGTCTTTTATCATCCACTGAGGATATTTTTCAGGATTTTTAACAATTCTATCTTTCAATTGCAGGTACCAAGGCTCCAGATTATCCAAAGAAATACCTAAAAAATTGACTTCCTGTGGAATTGCAGCTCTAGATAAAGCATCAGGAGTGATATGAAGTTTACCCTTTCTATGCAATAATTCAAAGTCAAAAATAGAAAGCCTCATTGCCCAACGACTTAATCTGCCAGAGCTACCTGACATTTTTGAGAGATATTTCAAACTGGCATGATCTGACAAAACTTTAAAATGGACTCCTTCAACATAAGGTCGAAATTTTTCCAATGCGAAGACTAATGCTAGGCATTCTCGCTCTGTCGTTGAATAATTTCTCTCAGCTCTATTTAAACTTCTACTAGCATAGGGTATGACTTTCTCTTCTCCACCTTGAATCTGAGTAAGTACCGCTCCTAATCCTGTACCACTCGCATCACACTGAATACAAAATTCTAAAGAAAAATCAGGGGCTGTCAAAATGGGGGTCGAAACTAATTTTTCTTTGATTTTTGTGAAAGCTTCTTCAGCATTCTCACTCCAAATAATTTTCTGATTTTTATTCTTCCCCTTCAACAAATCATTTAGAGGGCTCACCAAGGTACTAAAATGAGGTATAAATCGTCTGTACCAAGAGCACATTCCTATGAAACGTTTTACCTGAGTTGCTGTTTCAGGTCGGGGATACTCTACCATTGCTCTGATCTTATCGGGAGAAGTTCTTAAACCTCTCTGATCAACCACAAAACCCAAATATTGAAGTGAGTCTCTAAAAAATTTACACTTATTGATATTCACTGTTAAATTAGCTTCCTTCAAACGATTGTAAACTTCTTTCAATAAAGCTATATGTTCGGTAAAAGTTGGACTGCACAAAACTATGTAATCTAGATACACAAATACCTTGGGTTGTAACTCTGGACCTAGAATTCTGTCCATCAGACGTTGAGTTATAGCTCCAGCATTAGATAGACCAAACGGAAGTCTTTTGAAGTGATACAGGCCCCTTCCTGAAATAGAAAATGCTGTTTTTTCCTTACCCCTCTCATCCAGGCAGATTTGCCAGAAGGCAGATTTCAAATCAATTGTAGAGATGAATTTAGCATCACTCAGCATGTTGAGGATATCATCAATCAAAGGAAGTGGATGAGAATCCTTTTTTGTGATTTCATTTAAAGCTCTACCATCAAAACAAAATCTAAAGCTATTATCTGCCTTTTTTACCAACAGGACAGGTGAACTCCATGGACTAAATGAAGGTTCAACCACTCCCAATTTAAGCATTTCATCCAATTCTTTATTGAGGTGCTCTAACATGTAAGGAGAAAATCTGTATGGTCTTTTCTTGAATGGAGGATGATCTCCAGTATCTATGTGAGCTGTAATTTTGTCTGTACAACCCAATCTATCATCTGAAGAAAGCGATTTAAACAAATTTGTAACTTTATTCATTTCTAATTTTTGATCTTCTGTGAGATGTGTACATAAACCTACTTCAGCATCATTTTTCTCTGGAATTTCTGAAAGAACATTAATGTTTTCTTCAAGTTCACTTTGAATTTGCCAAGATGATTCACTGAAATTAATTGTGATTTGAAAAATTTTACAAAAATCACTACCTAGAATTAGGCCACATTTCAAGGAAGGTATTACAGACAACTTCAAAAGTTTGCAAGTGTTTCCTATGCACAAAGGAACTTCACAAACCCCCAAAACCGTCTGACCTTTGCCATCGGCAGTAGTTACAATTCTTTTCTGAGTTTTGTCTAACTTTATTTTATATTTCTTCATTAGATCCAAAGAATATTTACCTAAACAACTCAAATTTGCACCACTATCTAACAAGGCAACAACCTGTTCATTATAAAAATTCACATCAATATAAGGTCTATTATCGAAAGGTCTTGAAATGAACAAAGGCACAATTTCAGGTTTTTGACCAGAGCTTGAAGGATTCACTAAACAAGAGGAAGATAATGAGATTGATGCTGTATCAAAATTTATTTGCTTTCCGGTGCTAACTTTTCTTTCAGAATTATTATATGTCAGACCTCTAAAAATAATGCCACAACGGTCTGAATAGTTGGTCATTCTTATTCGTTTTTTGAATTGCAAGAAGGGCAGTTACTTCTATAAAAATCAGGTCTTCCACAATTGTGACAGAACACTTTTCTGGGTTCTCTACACTCTCGAATCATGTGACCAATCTTACCACATCCATGACATCGAATAGAAGATTTTGAACTTGTACAAGCCCGAGGTTCCAATGATTGATTGCTTGAATTTGAAGATTTATTTAATGATCTAGAAAAGTCCCCTCGTTTTTTATTACTCCAGTGATTTTTATCTTCAGATGATGATGCCACATAAACAAGATCAGATTCCATACAGTTTATGGATTTCGGTGGTGAATATTTCTGCTTTATTTGTGAAGCCTCATCTATCGTTTGCAAAGATTTATCAGATCTTGAGTATTACTTGTATTGTGCAACATCAGAGAATCAATATATTTTGGCAAAACATTCCTTTTGATAATGTTAACACTATTATCATTATTGATTGGCTTATTTAATCTACTAAAAAGACTTTGCATTATTGCAACATAGATGTCAATAGGTTCATCGCGACCCTGAGTTCTAGCCTTAATTTCTTCCAATAATTTTTCATCATAATCTGAAGGTAAGAAGGCACTTTCCATTCGAGTAATTAATTCTTGCCAATTATTCACTTCATCCTTAATGGATCTATACCAAATCAAAGCTCTCCCTGTGAACAAATCTATGCAAGAATTGAAAAGTTCTGCTTCAGATACATTACGGGAATGTGAAAGTTCTTCTACCCTTTCAAGAAATGATTTCAAACTTGTAGAACCATCAAATTGTAGTCCCCATTTGTAAACTGGAACCGGTTTTCCTATACCTGACGATGTACTAGCCAAAGAATTCGGGACAACATCCGGAATCACATTCATTGCTAACCTCGCGTCTAACTCTATGCAGGTTGCATGTGCATTTTCTTTGAATTCACTATAAGTGATTTTATCACTGTTAGGTTCTTCCGGAATTATAAAACGTTTAATTCTACCTGATATAGAAGTTAGTCTTGATTCGATAATCTGATACATGGGGTCTGCTATAGGACCTCTGAAACTTAGAACTGATGATTCCAAATCTGAAAGAGTGCTATCAATGAATGTTTTCTCAGTAGCTGCAACAAACTCATTGTCTATCAACCGAGTTGAAACGGTCTCAAGAGATAATAACCTGGCTAAAATTATACGTTTGGAAGTTAGTGTCTTCCTACTTGCTTTCACACTACGAATGCGCAATTCATAATCAATTTCATCTTCAGAAAGGTATAGCGGTTCAATTTTTCCATCCATTTTCGAAGCAATTCTTAGAATCCAATAAAAACTCGAAAAATGTCACTATTATTCACAAATAAAAAATGATCATAAAATTCAAAGTACCAAAAGCAATAAATTTGGAAATATCAAAAAATTATTTCGAAGACCAAAATGAAGAGGCAACATGAACACCAACAACAATCCAAAAATTATTCGATATTCAATTCCTAAACTCTGAATATTATAACACACCATGAAATTTCATTAATATGTTCGAAGATTTCTCCAGCACAATGATTGAATTTCCAGTGAAATTCGGGCCCCACGTTGTCAGGCGCCAATTTCTTACCACGTTTCTCCGTGAAATCGTATAATTCGACCAAGAATACGCGACCAGATGGATCTCGCTAACTCGAATTGCGGAGGCAAGGGCGTAGTCCGGTTAATAGTACTCAATCGACTCCCACCAGAAATCCAATCAACAGTATTGAAAAGGGTCGAAACAAAAAGATTTTTATTTGGACGCCATCTACAGAAAAAAGTTAACTCAACTCCTTTCAATACTCGTTACTGTAGACCAACTTTATTGTGCTGAAATTGAAACTCTCCAAACATACAAATGAAACAATAAATTCAATTTTATATAGATATATTGGTGATAATAAGACTGATGCAATATTTGAAAGCAATGTTGAAATTGCTATAATAGCGTCGAAAAATAAATATATCAATACAATCGTCAGTTGGTTACTTGGTCAAAGATCTTAACAACTACAGAGTCTCACCTTGAGTTAAATGCATTTAACCTTACAATAATAATTTGTGATGATCGGTAACCACTCCCGATTGACTGACAGCGTTATTCGCTACAAATACTGCTTCACGCTAATGTCTCCTCTAGGTGCCTCCAAACTGTCTGCAACAGCCTCCTGGTGCTTCCATTCACCTATGCTGTGCTGAATCCAGCCAGATTCCAATTGCCAAATAATTCAACTCAAACTCAGTCGTTGAGTTTACAAATTTCTTGCAATTGACCAATTGCCTCTTGCCATGGATTCGATTCATTGCATGACAATGATAAAAATATATAAATGCAATATATAATTTAAATTTTTAACCTGGCAGAACTACAGCACATGAAAGGAGAGAAATTATTGTAAAAAAATGTCTGTCTCAATATACGCCAAATAATCAATTTCAAGATGCAAATCAATAATAATTTTGAATTCACAGTTATAAGTGTATTAATAGTTACCTTTACAATGTTGGTCGGAATATCGTTATGATGATTTTCAAAACTTTATTTAAATCACCAAAATGGCTGTTCTCACGACAACGCCAGGAGCAGAAAAGCCGTTTGTCGTTTCACACCTTCGAATATTCAAGAAGATTCAGTTCAAGGTCAAATAGTCGGTGTTGCCACCCGTTACACATAAATTCCTCCAATCAGGACCATGTTATTCCATTGTTCACTCCTTGAATAAATCGTAACCTTGCTGTCTCCTGGTCACTGCCACTTTCAAATTACCGAAGAAGAATATTACTACACTTTGAACTACTCTTGACATTTCGGATATTCTAACCACAAATGTAATGAACAAAAATAAACAATTAATTATTTGACTTCAAATTGATTTTAACTGATTTCAAAGGAAAAGAAATATGCTATGGATGAAGCACTGTTGCAGACTACTGAGAGGAATCCCTGAGCTGTGAAAATATGAAATTAATAAATGGTATGTTACAATTCACAACTGAAATTGAATGGAAAAGTGTTCCTTAGTGTTCATATTGTCTCAAAAGCACACTAAATCGAAAATGGTAAAAGTGAAACGTTACATTATAAAAGTAAAATTCATTGTCTGTCTCGTTAACTTTCCAACAATCAATTTTCAATTTGTTCAAATATTTATTGGCTGTTTGTAACTTTCGACTTTATCATATTCTTCAAACTTTTCGATTATTTCATTATGAAAACTAATTTGTTTTTGACGAAAGTAATGGTTTCGAAAGGTATTTGGACAAATTTGGAAAATTTGATGGAATTACATTATTGGTCAATTTCGGATATTTTAAGATTTTTTTTTGGAATGATCCATTAAGGTAGCGCAAAAATATCATATTTGATGAAATAATTTTCCTGAAAATGAGCAGAACAAAACGCTGAACACCGTGATGGGGTATAGCTAAAACCAAACTCTTTCGCTAAGAACATTATCTTATCAATGTCCTTTATGGAATAATCGAGATTCGCGAAAGCAACCATATCCCTAAATGGAAAAACAATTTTAAAATTGAAAAAGCGATATATCACCCCACAAAAAGCAATTTTGTCCTGGTATAATATAATAATAGCGAGGCGAGAGCTCGAAAGTGTTGATAAAAAAGCGTCGGGAAACTTTTTCAATACACTTTATCGCTTTGAATTATTATTATCGTGTATTATTATGATGTATATTCCCATCCTCGCGTATATGGAAAAGTTATTTCGTTATGTTGAACATCAAGCAGGCACGAAATTGAAAATGTACATCATGGTTAAGGTCAATTTTACTATTTGGGAAAATCGACATTGAATTGAATTATATCGAATTTACATGGGATGTTATGAAAATATCAGTCGGAATAGGAAAGCGAGTTTATGATGTTTTGCGAAAGAGTGGATTTTGGAATGGAATTTCCCATATTAGTGTCAAATGGAATGAACAGAGTGCGACCTATAGGATGATGACGAATTTGGTAGTGGAAAATGAGTTATGTATCTGAAATTCGATTACTATCTATCACATCTGAGGTATGGCATGAATTGCTTTCAATTCAATTCTTTCTCACCTCTTATTTATTTGATTTAATTGAGATGATTGTCCAAGCAAACGTTTTGAAAACAGTTGAACCCATTGAAATTTTTCATTCAATTACAATTTTTTTTTACCGGAAGACATGTATTGCTCCTAGGAAAATATTTTCTTCAACCTAGATTTCCTTCTGAGGAATAACGAACATTCGCAATGCAGAGCTAAGAAGCCGAAAAATATTCAATAAACAACAAAATATCATGCAGAAAAGTTCATTATAATTGAAATTTAGGCTTTCTTCATCAGTACTCTGATACGGTGAATATTTGGAATAGGAATGTCTGAAATAATCTAGCGTAACTCTATGAAGCGATATTTAACAGATTTTGTTTTTTCGCAAATATCTGAAACTAAGGACAATACTTTATGATGGTGATGTGTGCACAAATATGTGAAATAAAATAGATACTAGTTGATATATTTATGAGAATCTTTCGAACTAGTGTAGATAAGGACAAAATATTAAGGCGAGAGCCTTTAAAAAAGCGCTAGAAGAACCGGTAATAATCATATCAGAATTGAATAAATATAAAAATGAGCAATTATATAAGAATTAGTTGAAAAATTGAATAGTTAAACATAAATTCCGTTACTTTCCGATCTGAAGATTTTATAGAAGCCTATCATAACAACCAATCATCCTAAGAAAATACATCCACTTCGCTTTTCCCTATGAGTGAAGTTGCAGCTGGGACATGTGGTTCGAGAGCGTTGAATAACTCAGGAGATCCTTCAAAATTCACGAGTCTTCATGTCCTTTCGAAAGTAGACCACAACAGAAAGCCTTCAAAAATCAGTGTCCAGGAGGAGTATGATATACTCAAACCTGTAGTGGTACCATTTGAAATGGTGACTTTATTTCAAGCCATGACACAAAGTAATACTTCTGAAAATATTGAGACATGTGGCGTTCTAACAGGCAGACTCGAAAGGAATGAACTAGTTATAACTCACTTGATTCTACCAGAGCAAAAAAGAACCTCAGATTCTTGCTTGACAATGAATGAAGAGAAGATTTCTGATTATCAAGATCAACATAACTTGATAACAATAGGATGGATTCATCCTCATCCTTCTCAAATAGCATTCCTCTCGAGTGTTGATCTTCATACCCATTATGCTTATCAGTTACTGATGCCGGAACGGAATGATGAGCGATATCAAGCCTGAGACACGCAAGATGCGGGAAGGAGAAACCAGAGGCTGCTAGCTATATGAAAGGGTCAGTGTCAAGGCTATGGAGTCTCATCGAAGAGATCAAGCTGGACGAAGAGCTCTAACAGCCAAGGAGCATCACAATAGATCTGAAAAGGTTATATAGATCCTTTATTTAGTCAACGACTAATACATCAGTGATACAATAAATGACTTAAAAACTAATTAATAAAATATGTTAAAATATGGTGACCCATACAGTCAATAAATAAAAATAACGTGAAACACTAATAACATATAAATATATAAAAAAAAATAACATTAGCACATAAGGTTGCAGTGAATCAGGCCATGGGCCAGCTCCCCGATAATCTAATCTACTGATGCCTGAAGCTATTGCGATAGTATGCTTACCAAAATATAATAAAACTGGATTTCCTATATTAACTCCCCATGCTTCACTAGCCATTGCAAATTGCTGAAAGAGGGGATTTCATCCACGTCCAACTGGAACACCACTATTCAGAGTGGCCGATCACATCCGATTTGAAAACAACGCACCTCTGGAAGTATTGGATTTTCGCAAGACTTTACACATCCACCTCTACATTATTCAATACTGTTGAATATGAATAAATAAATTTCACAAATAACGAGCTGCAGTCTTCAGATTCAGTATCAGCTTTTTTTTTCGAAGGTGCTACCTTGTTAGCGAAACGCGCGACAAGTACAAGTATATCAGATTGGTGTTAGGGTAATAATTGATCTCTATAAACGGTTTTTGACAGTAGAAGGTTGAGGTTTGTATACAACTGAATACACTTTATTTCGTAATCTTTAAAATTTCATCAGAAGGAACCATTTTTTACGTATTTATTGAACTGCTAAATTTGACATGATTTTGATACAATTGATTCGAAAAATATCATACCATGTGTTTTCCATTCAGTCATACATTTTTGAAGATGTATATTACTCTCAGAACTCCACTTCGACGAAAGCAATATACCATAAAATCCACAAGTCCTTATTCGACTACTCAATTGGCCCTTATTAACTTGTCAGGTATATCTCTCTTGAATGTCCTTCTGTTTCTCTCGAATTAATTTCGAAAGCCGAAACAACTCATACTTAACTCGTGACAAGATGGGGCGAGCTCCAAAGACAAAGATAAATTCATTTTCGGTTTAAATCTTGAAAAATCGTTCCAGATAAGTGTGGAGAGAGAGGCGCTAAGAGATTTTTCTGGCGGAGATTGAAATGAATTGGCAAGAGTAAATGACCATTCGGAGTAGAAGCGGAGATCAAGGGGAGAGGATTCGAGTTCAGGTTTATCATTTTGAAGCGGTGAGGGTTCTCAAACGGCAATTCAATCGAAAGAAGTGTCTCTCGTATAATTCTGATTGTCTTATACTCCTTTGTGTATTTTCATTCTGAATGGAATACTGATGATCACTTATGAATACTTTTATAATTCCAGGTCTGTAATTCGTTCCATGAAACCCACAATTGAAATTCGTCGTCGATAAAAATATTCAGAATACCTTACCTAACAGAACCTAACGGAAAAAGTTTCAGGTGAAACACTCAATTCGATTATTGTTCTCCCATTTTTAGGTTTTGTTTCAGTCAAGAAACATGTGATGGCATGTACGAAATTCGTGCATTAGACTCATTCACACTGCAAGTACATATGGCCATATCTGTCAAGAATTCAAAGGAGTGGAGATGGCTTTCAACAAAGAAAAGATTCAGGATCTTCTTCCTCTGCTTATTTCATGAAATTATAATAGAAAAAATCTGATCCCTATAGAAAAACCTGTTATAAATTAATGATCGATGGTAGTACAATACATAATTATTTGGTTTTCAAACAATACTCCCAACAACCCCAAAATCAAATTCTTTGATATAAATTTGTCGTAGATAATCGGGATTCAGTATTAACAACATTTTTTTCGGCGTACCAACAAATTTTCAGCTGCTGAACATGAATCTGAAGACAAGAAGAAGAAGTACTTTCCCTTCTTTCAGAAAATATGACCCTTCGCAGTTCGAAAGAGGGGAGTATCATTGTACCTTTTGCTTGCTTGGAAAAACGATGAGATACACATTGCCCTATTCCTTTGAGAGCTCATACCTTTTTTGTTCTGTTACTCATCCGTTCCTCTTATTACAGTAAAGATATAAAAATGATTAATTACAATTGAAAACGTAACACTTTCAACCCTGTATAAGAACATATCAACTGACAGAAACTTTGACAGATGTCAGAATTATTCGATTTGAAAAGAATATTTCAAAAATAAACTACTTCTTTCTATCCTATATATGAAACCTTCTGACCTTCATCTTGTGTTTTTTTCTATGAAGAGAGTAGTCTCCACCGAACGGTGCCTTGTAGAGATGGTGTTTCTTTTCCTTCGGGAAGATGAGTGAATGAGCCTTGCCTTTGGATATCTTCGAAGAGTGAGTGGATTTTTCCTTCCTAGTATGAATCCCGTCCTTAGCTTTCGATCCTGAGTATAACGTTTCAACTAACTGCTGCCCCGTTCTATCAAATCCGGATCGTCTGGACCAATATGTCTGTGATTCGAATGTAGCTGAGTTTCTTTGAGTGTGGACTGTATATTTGAACTTAGAAAAACTCTGGAATGTTTGAGAGATGAAATAATCTTTCGTAGAACGAATACAATGCCTTTTTTATTGTAGGAAATAACATTTTTACATTCAGTGTCAATCTGACAATTCTCTCTTCTATCAACAAACTAACTATTGAACACAAGAGATGCAGAACACTCGAGGAAATGGCAAGAAACCTATACAGAATGATAACAAATATTTTCTGATTCCAACACACTGGACTTGAAACCTCGCGAGTTTGAAAGTTTAGAAATCAACTATCAGAGAAATGTCACCAAATTACGAATCCAGTTTATTTATTCGGAATGAAATATTGACGGAAAGAATTATTAAATATCGTGTAACAGATGTTTGGTGGCAGAGAGGATGTGAATATCGTTTGGTTATGGTACGAATATATTCGTGTTCACAGGTCCAGAATACGTGAGTTTGACCAGGAAAGTTTCCATTACTACCATTGAACTTCCATTAATATCAGGATTAGAAAACAAGATACCTGCAGAAATGACAGTCCGGATCTCAGACTACTACGGAAGTTTTAACTATTGGACTCCATTTTATATATTAACAATATAGTTCTAATAAAACATATAATACATGAGTTGACGATGAAGTATAACAATTTGAAATAAAAACTGCTTTGTTATCTTTAGAGGTTCGCTATATTGAATTTGGAGTAACGTCACTTCATTTTTCGAGTGGTATATATAATACTATCAACAGATATTTCTGAAATAGAAAATAGTTTTTGAAATTCCAGAATCGAAACTGATGTCAATTGATAATAAAAAGCGAGATTATTCTGACGATAATGAAATCAAACTGCACCTTGAATGACCTTCCAACGTACCCAACGTACTTGAGTAGAAGGTATATTTGTGTAATTTACTGTGAAAATGGTTTGTTGTTAAGTGCCTACTAAAAAGGATGCAAAAACAATAATAAAAACAATAAAACAATAATAAAAGTTCTTTCAGGCGAGTGTTTTGCTTATAACTTACAAACCTGCCGTCGCGTCGGGCGTATAGGAAATGTAACGTTATGTTACCAGATTCATGAAGTGAATTGTTTAAAATCAAGAATGCGAAAGATCGAGAATTTGGGCCTGTGATTTTTAATGTATGATAAGTCACTGCACCGAGGTTTCTATGCATCTTGCTTCGGTTTCTAGCAACAATACAATAAATAATAATTGGTCTCTTTAACATGCCGAAAAGAACTCATGAGCGTTCAACTTATTCATCGCTATGACACTTTTCCCTGTATCAAAGTACGGAGATTCATAAAAACGATGCTACTCCATAGAATGAACGAAAAAATGAAAACCCTCCCCATCTCCACGTGGCAGCTTAGTTCAAATCCACCGCAGCCTATGGAATATCTCTCCGCGACCCCGTGTTACACAACCACTTACACATATCACATGGCCGTCTGGATTTGGCACTATAAATAATCGTCTACGCTGGTATTGACGTTTATATGATATAAATCATGGCACAATCTGATCTGAATTCCTGCACACGGCCGTACGCTTCGACGAGAAAAAGTTGACGATTGCATTAGGAGAGAGGAAATGGATATAGGCCATTGGATCACCATATGACATATATGCCGTCTCGCATAGAAAAAGAGTCGATTCTGCATTTATTATATTTTCCAGATAATCGTGATCTCATGACTAAAAGATGAGATTCAGTTATGAAGAAGATCGAAAGCAAATAACCTGAATAGTCTAGTTTATTTTTCGGCATGTAGATAATAGAAGAAAGCTCGAATAAATAATAGCCGACTTCATCTCAATTATCAGATACAAACCTCTATTGAAATGGCGACATGGTAAAACTAGCGAAAATACTTCCCTTCCATATATACCCCTATCCTGGCTCCTATCACACAAATAATCAGATGGAAATATGGAGAATGATATAGACTGGTAATATTTCGAGGCTAGCAAAAATTTCACGTAAATTCGTATCTATTATTTCTTGATTCACACCGTGGTCTTCACACATTACACTTGCTTCCAGAGCCCTGGGAAAGAGAAGTTCAGCAGGTCTTGAGACCCATCACTATTTCAAGAATAGTAAATAATATCTCGAAATATTACTAGATGAAACTGCGTTAGAAAAAACGTTAGGAACTCAGACCATGGAGGTTTCTTTGACACCTCATGAAAATATACCCGATTTTTTGACCCGATGAAAAACAAATCGGAAAATCCGTTGGCTGATCGTTAATAATTCCTGAACATTTCAAATATTCTGTTATAGGATAATTATATCGGCAAGAGTGATCTTCGGAATGCAATGCCTAGACTAACACATTTTTTCTCACGGCTTCAAATCGGTTGATGTGATGCACTGAATCACCTCCGGGAAAGAAAAAGAACACCACTGGGGATGAGTGTTATTCGAACTTTTATTGTCTACATAATTAACTCTATTGATATCTGTCAAAGAACTATCGAATGAGATCGAACGAATCCAAACTGAACTAATGAAATACGGATAATAGAAGTGAAATACACAGTAGTATAAACAAACATATAATATATATATATATATATATATATATAAACCGCGTCTGGAGTTTTGTTCTCGACGTTTCGGCTCCGATTTTGGAGCCATTTTCAAGAGTAAATGTGACTCCACGCTGAGGTCTCAATCTGCCTACTCCTCAGGTGTTGTCACAGGGGGCAAGGGTTTGTGACTTGACGCCGGGGCCTCAATCTGCCTACTCCCCAGTTCTCGTCACGAGTTCTTTCTAAGGTCTCAATCTGCCTACTCCTCAGATCGAACTGAGGTATCGAGGGATGTTGGGTGGTATTTATAGCAGCGGGTGCTGTTAAAGCACCGTCTGATGTCTTGTTGGGGATTGGGCATCTGGAAATTAGGGGTTTCCATGCAGTTGGAAGTCTCTGACCGTCGTCACGTTCAATTAAGCAGGAAGGTCGCTTCTCGATTTCGATGGCCTCGCGAATTATACGAGCTTGTAGTGTTTTTAATGTGGCGATGGTCTTAGTGTTCTCAAAGTCTATGTTATGTCCTGTCTCTTGATGATGTTTGGACAGAGCTGAAGATGGGTCTGATTTTCGGACAGCAAGTTGATGTTCGTATACTCTACTTGTTACACATCTGTTGGTCTGGCCTACATATGTTCTATGGCAATCAGAACATGGGATTTCGTATATACCCTGTGATTCGTTGACGATTTTGTCCTTGGGGTAGCGGAGGAATGTGGAGATTTTATTGTTGGCTGTGAATATCGTTTTTATGTCCTGTTTTTTGAGAATTCGGCTGATTTTGTCAGTAACTCCTTTAATGTAGGGAAGGAAAGCTTTGTGGAGAACGTTGTTGTCTGTTGGGTCTCTGGGAATGGAAAGAGAAGTTTGATGGCGGCGGATGGATCTGTCAATTTGATGGTCTGTGAATCCATTTTGAGGAAGGGGTGATTTGAGTTGGGCTAGTTTCTGTGGTTTGTTATGGAGGTCAGTGAGGTTGATAGATCTGTGGATGGGGGAATTTAAAACGGAATTGTTTTGTTCTGGATGATGGTGGGAGTTTGCGTTAAAATATCGGTTTGTGTGTGTTGGTTTCCTATAGACCGTGTGGGTGAAGAAGTCATTGGTTTTTGTGATAAGGACATCTAAGAATGGAAGGGAGTTATTGCTTTCGATTTCCATTGTGAACTTTATATTTGAATGGAGGTCGTTGAGGTGATCAAGGAAATTATGGAGAGTTTCGGAGCCGTGAGGCCATATGACGAAAACGTCATCTACGTATCTGAACCAGCAAGAGGGTTTGTGGTCGAAGGTTTCAATGGCTTTAGTTTCGAAGTCTTCCATGAAAAGGTTCGCAAGGACTGGTGAGAGGGGAGAACCCATGGGAGCGCCTTTTACTTGTTTGTAAAAGGTACCTTGAAATAGGAAGTATGTACTGGACATACAATGACTGATGAGGTTGAGGGTGCCTTTGGAAATTTGGTGTTTGGTTTCGAGAATGTCAAAATCGAAATGAATGATCGGAAATCAATTTTGGTCAAAGAATGGAATTTTAGAAAATTAAGATGTATATGAGCATATGAAATAAAAAATTTCAAAATTAGGGTTCAAAAAAAACAAAGAAAGAATTTAAAAAGACGTTGAAATATAGTTTCAAGTTGAGTTTACTCACAACGTTTCGATTAGTAGTGGCCGCAGTAGTCTTCGGATTATTTATTTAACAATATTTCGAGGTATGATTGTATAGGCTCATTATCATCATTATCATCATAGAAACGTTGTGAGTACAATCATCTTGAAACTTGATTCCAGTGGTTTCTTATAGTACCTCTTCAATTCCGTTTGATTCCGGTACTTTCATATAAAATATTCATTTCAATATTATTCACGTTAAATTTTTCCCCATTTATCCTCCTGAACATTTTAAATTTCTTACTTCATTCCTTGCCTGAAATTCTTTTCATTCTTCTCATTTTGGATTTGAGTTCGTTATTTTACTTTTTTTGAGACATCCACCTTTTTTTGGCAGTATTTCCTAAAATTCAATCTTTATTTTGAAATTAATATATTTCCATTATTGCACTGAGTGTGCATTTCGATAGTATTATTCGTATTTTATTGAATTATTATATATAAGTTTGATCTTAGTTTTTTGAATGGAGAATGGCGTTCGAATCGATACCCCCCAGCAAGAAAAATCATCAACAACATTCAAATAAACATGTGACCGAAAATTGTATATGAATGATGGCAAACTCGAGGATAACCAAAACTCAAGAAGAACTTAATGTTTGTGAGTCAGTATTTTGTGGTGGATGAATGTTCCTACGTAGTATTTTGGATCGTTGATTTTGTCAAGTTGTGGTAGTAAAAAAACCCAAAAATATACGGAAGAACTTCTGATTTCTAATTCTCACGCTACCTAACCAGAATAGAGTCGCTTTTTCAAGTGGTGATTGGATATTTTGAAATGAATGTATTTTTACTATATATTGACTATTGAGAAGTAAAAGTATGTTGAGGAACTCCAGTATATTTGTGAAGAGAATAGAGTTTTAGTGGAATTTTATTTCTCTTATAGAAGTTTTGTACTTCCTTCATTTTTTAAAAATAACTGAAAGTCTACAACGGAAAATGGAAATGAGTGTTATTCGATTATATTTGCTGAGTACGAAAACGTGTTCCAATCACAAAGAACTGTTTTCAACTAACGCAGCAAGTCATCGGAGTTGATTAAAAATCTACCCTTCTACACTTGTATCATAGACATTACAACTAATGGACTGGAATTTATGACAGTTCTCCATATATCACGATGCTGAATACTTTAGAGAGAGCAAGGATATGCACATTGAAGTGATATTGTAAAGGACAGAATAATAATTCCATACTTGAATTACTCTATCCTACTTAACCTCTCTTCATCTGCTACATTGAGGATGGAATTCGCTTAGAGGTTATACTTGAAGTATAACTCCGTAGTCCTCTTTCTCTTAGGGTCGGTCAATTAGTTGACTTGTAAAGATTCTAATTACATTTCTGATTTTTCTAGAATGTGGTAGATCAAGAACAAAACAAAAAACACGAAAAAAGAATCCACAAAATAATGACATTCAAACACTACTCGGAGATGACATAATTTCACATTCGGTTAAGGCTTGAGCAAATTCCTGAAAAACAGCCAATCGATAAATTGTGAACATAACCATCGAAAGTAGTCAACCAATGATGCTGAATATTATTGACAATTATCTCGTTCAAATATTGATGCGAAGTGTCCATATCACAATTTCATCAAGACCTGTATCGTATCACCAATTCCCGATGAGAATTTCTTCATATATTTTTCTTATATCAAAAACCTCTTCAAGAAAACAAATATATGTCCAGAGCAATTTGAGAATGTCACTAGAGAGAGCATCATGAGAATTCTCTCGCTCTGTGAAAAATGTGTGATCCACGATATAAAAGTTGAATGAGTTCTCCAGCAGAGACGCCCTGGAACGATACTGAAAAAAAAAACTGGGAGGTAATTCGATCGATCGTATGTTCCAGACACGAAATTGAAACTTATTTCGATTCCTAACTCTCGATATTCATCTATGGATTGGAGTTTTTCTATATCTGCTTTATTGGAACGTGCCAGGTGTGTTCTGGATAAAATCGCGCTTGGTAGCTGCGAATAAAAATGTTTGGCAACTACGAAACCTGAATAGGAAAACGTTTACGCATTGAACATACACTATTCGAAATCTATATCTTCCGTTTGTACAAAATTGGATTATACTTATAGTAATAATAATAGCTTTATTGCCCAACAGTTTAACCCATCTACAGGACAATATGAGTTGAAATTAGGAAAGAAACAGATTAATTTTTCCGAATTTAAAAACATAGTAAAATTAAATTCACCCTATAATCCTATCATTTGAGGTGAACTCTAGCTGATCTTACTATTTCAGCATTAGAAGCAAATTGAATATCGCAAAAATTCGATACTTTATTGAGATTTTAATACATCACATAAATTGGTGCTTTGAATAGTAAGTTAGACTGGTATGGTATTTGAATTTTATTTGTGCAAGTATTTCAGTACTATCGACTCTGTTGTGTAGTAATTTGTGTAAAAAAAGGATGGACGTGCATTTTCTCCGTGATTCAAGGCTGGAATTCTGTAATAAGGAGACCAAGTAATAGATGCATAATTTAGAACAATCAGATGAATAATATAAAGTTTTCAGTGCGCCAACATTTGTAAAACTTCTACGATTTCTAACTATGAAGCCATAGGTTTTTATTGCTTCAAATGACTTGAGAAAAATGTGATCCTAGAAGGTTAACTTTGTGTTGGTTCAGCTTACCGTCGACGCCTGTAAATTATTCTAATAAAAGAAAAGTGGGCATTGACGGGGAGGGTGACGGGGACTGTCAGAGAGACAGCCAGAGAAGATAGAAGATTTTTTTTCTGAATTGTTGAATTTTAGACCTCCAGGAGAATATCCCTTCAATAGGAGGACCATTGTACTTCACATTGTCAATAAATTGTGTCTGGAAGCCAGTTTTTCCTTTGGACACATCACCAATCACTCGTAAGATCCCGACCCCAGAGAAATGGCTAGATAGGAGTCTCAAGCCGACCACTCCATTGGCGCCCAACGTGGGGCTACAGGTGAATGCGTGATGTTTCTGATGAAAATTTCTTGGCTGATAAAAGAAAACTCGACAATAAAATCAACAGCTGCAGGCCTTGGCTTGAATTTTGGTTTGCCCATTAATGCATTGATTGCAAGCGATTGCTGATTCCAGTGTGCAGCATTCTACAAAGACTACAGACTATTGAGAACTTTACAAGCTCGTGAACTGGTTTCTCAGAGAAATGAAACGTCCTGACTCCTGAACATTTTTTTCGTAGTACTTACCCAACTGTTTGAACTGTTTTTTATTTTTTAGAACCTAGTTATATTGTGATTTCTGGCTTCGAAATGAGATCAAGAAAAAGCAGGAAGAATAAGAATCATGATCTTGAGTTGAATTCAGATCTGGAAAGTATGTTACAGAATTTAACGTCAGGTATAACTTGCCTTCAGCAAACAATGGTTAACTTAGCAGAAGGAGTAGAAAATATAGATCGACGAACTCAAAAATCGGTAAGTGGAAATGAGACACCCCCTCTTTCATCTGTACGACGAAAGAATATACCTCCTTTTATAAATAACCATTCGTATTTAGCAAACTGGAGAGAAATGGGGGGTAGTAATATATCGTTCGATCCAAGAGCTAGGACTCATCCCATGATGTTTCTCAGTAAATTAAATAACATATTGCATGAAGCCGGAGTTCCCGAGGATAGTAAAAAGGGTCTTGCATTAACTTGTTTGAAAGGTACAGCATCAGACTGGGGATCTATGAAAGAAAACAGTTTTTTCACATACCCTGACTTTGAAAAAGCGTTTAAAGATCGTTTCTGGGGGGTAGAAAAACAACGTGATCTATATCTAGAATTACATTATGGTCGATATGAATACGGCAGTAGATCCGAATATTTTTAAAAATTGGTACGTGAGTCAGATTATTTAGACGAAAAAATATCTCACCAGAAATTGATTGAAATGCTTTCTAAACATTTCCCCGCGGATGTGCAAAGAGGAATTATAACCAATGGGTATTCAACTCTGGAGGAAGTCGAGGATTTCCTTCAGAGACTCGATGATACTTATAGAACTGATTCGCGGTACGAATCACACTCGTACTCAAGAAATAATTTTCCTTCATATAATAATAATAATAACTTTCGCCGAGGGAATTTAAATACTGGTACGTATAGAGATTCTGTTGATCCTCCAAGTAGGAATTAAAATCGTGGCTTGGTGAATAGTAATTCTACTCGAGATCCGAATAATGATAATCCCAATAGTCCTAACTCAAATGTGTATAACATTACTACTGTCAACAAGGATACGGATTTTTTTTAACGGACTCTGAAAACGAACCCGATGTAAATGAAATTGTTGCGCCTACAATCTTGATGCAAATTGGAGGACAAAAATTTGAAACATTGCTCGATAGTGGTTCAGATGTTTGTGCAGTTTCCGATAAATTTTTCACAATTTTAACTAATGAAATGTTGAATATACCCATTCTTCCAGTATCGAATATATCTATTGCTGTTGCTGTGGGCGGTAAAACTCAGCGTATAAAGAAACAAATTCTGCTACCGGTCAAAATTGAGGGTTGCACAATGGACGTAATTTGCTTGGTTGTTCCTTGTTTGAACTGTAATATTATTTTGGGTTCAAATTGGTTTTTTAAAAACAAAACCATTATTGATTTCAACCGTTCAATTTTGAATTTCTCTGATGGAGTTCATTCTTATTCCACGAATATTGCCTTCGGGGTGAGCGATACCAATCTACATATCAATTTGTGTAAAAATGAATTAGATTGCGAGAAATCAGAATTCGATAGGCAGCGGAAAGAAATCAAGGAGTATCCCACTGTAAGACACACATACTCAGAGGCAGAATTCATTTCAGCAGTAGATATGGCTCATACTGATGAGCAAAATAAAAATAACTTATTGAATGTTTTGAAAAAGAATGCAAATGTTTTTTCAGAATGTCCGGGAGTAGTGAATTGTTATGTTCATGAGGTAGAACTGAAGGATTATAGTGAGTTCAATGCACCATCATATCCAATTCCCTTCATTTATAGAGAAGAAGTGGCCTCTCAAATAACTGAAATGTTATCATGGGAAATCATAAAGAAGGAAAAAACAGAATATGTTTCGCCACTGGTTTGTGTCACTAAAAAAGACAAAACTGTAAGGGTATGTCTAGATGCTAGAACCCTCAATCAGAAAATAAAAAAAGATTTCATAAATCCACCCAATATAAATAATCTTTTATTCACTTTCAAAAAAGGGCAGTTTCTCAGTACGATTGATTTAACGGCGGCGTATTGGCAAATTCCTATATGCAGTGATCATTCAAAGTACATTGGATTTATATATGAAGGGGAAAGTTATACCTTTTCGCGTTTGCCATTCGGAGTGAGTACGGCTATGGCTAGTCTGATGAGGTGTTTAAATAAAGTTTTGGGTGAAGAATTCAAAGAGTTCACTACAGTATACGTTGATGATTTAATCGTTCATTCAGATACTATCGAGGATCATTTGAATCACCTTGATAAAATATTTATCACTTTAAACGACGCGGGGTTCACAATAAAGTTGAGGAAATCTCAGCTCCTACGTAAAGAGGTTTTATTTTTGGGGCATGTGATTTCTGGAGAAGGTGTAGCGATCGATAAAAGTAGAATTAAATGTATTGAAAATTTTCCTACGCCACGTAATTTGAAAGAGTTGAGGGGATTTTTGGGTCTCGTTAATTATGAGAAAAGATTTTGCGAAAACTACGCTAGCCACACCTTGCCTTTGTTGAAGCTTTTGAGAAAGGGTCAGAAATGGCAATGGGGTAAGGAAGAAAATGACGCAATGACTCTTATAAAAAAAGCGTACTTGAATACCGTTTTGATCACTCATCCGGATCTGCATCGTACGTTTTATATTCAGTGTGATAGTTCTAACTACGCGCTGGGGGGTAGTCTATATCAGTGGAGCGATAGTGGGGAACGGCAAGTAGTTGCTTATACTAGCACAATATTGAAGGGAAGCCAGTTGGCTTATACTGCAACCGAAAAAGAAGCTCAGCAGTAGTCTATTGCTTGCGACAATGGCGTAATTTGATATTAGGTCGTGATTTAGTAATAATATCTGATCACAAGTCTCTCACTTTCTTGATGACCTGTAAATTACGATCAGCACGTGTTTCACGATGGATCATGTTCATCCAAGAATTTGATTTCAAAATTGAACATTGCACTGGCTTGGAAAATGTGGAGGCAGATATTCTTTCTCGCTTTCCGCTTAGTGAAATATCATCACTATGTGAACCTCAGAAGGGAGGTAGCGCTGATGTTGCATTGATGAGATTGGCGAAAGATTTCTCTGAACTGAAAAAACGTTTCAAAGTTTTGAGAAAGGATCAAATGGAGGATGATTGGATTCGAGAAATAATTGAAATTCTTGAAAATGTTGATTCGCCTAGCGAAAAGGGAAGCAAGGTCCGAAAATGGTTTGTTATCCATAAGGGAATCCTATTCAAAAAAGGTGATAATATTTGTCCTGGTTTCAAATTATGTGTACCGACCAATCAGCGATGTGATATAATCTTATCACATCATACCGCTTTAGGACATTTTGGAAAAACCAAAACGTATCTACATATGCGATGCATGTTTTATTGGCCGAAAATGTTGAAACATGTCAGACAAATTGTAGCTGCTTGTGATTTATGTCAAAAAGCAAAATGCTTCCCCACGAGTAAAGGTTTGCTGAACCCCATCATCGTTGAAAAACCGGGTGATCTAGTTTGCTTGGATATGATCGGACCCTTGCCGAAAGGAAAAGTCG
This sequence comes from Zygogramma bicolorata, assembly GCA_032362365.1. Classification (NCBI taxonomy): domain Eukaryota; kingdom Metazoa; phylum Arthropoda; class Insecta; order Coleoptera; family Chrysomelidae; genus Zygogramma; species Zygogramma bicolorata. The sequence continues at coordinate 531,006 of JAVJAQ010004414.1, read as the reverse complement.
GAGTAACCCAGATTCTGGTTATCGTTGACGCTTTTTGGAAATTCATCAAACTTTATGCATTGCGTAAGGCTACGTCCAAGACGATTTTACATAGAATCGTGAATGAATACATACCAAATGTTCAAAAACCCAAAAGTATATTAAGCGATAATGCTACCCAATTCACGAGTAATTTATGGAAAACCACTTTGACTCAGCTAGAAATAAGAATCAAACACGTTTCTGTATATTTTCCATCAGGAAATGTGACAGAGAGATATAATAAAGAAGTAGGCAGGCTCCTCCGCAGCTACTGTCATGAGAAACATACAAAATGGCCAAGCATGCTCAAATTCATCGAGGAGTGCCTTAATAATGTTGTTAATTTATCTACGGGTTTTACTCCATCCTACATTCAAACTGGAAAAGCTCCTTGCAATCCTATGGAAAAATTCATAGATTATCCAAAGGAAATCGTTCAGAAGGTTCCGTTGAAACGTGTGTGTGATAAGGTGAATAAGAATATAAATCCTGTAGAGTTTCAAATCGGTACTAAAGTTCTTGTTAGGATTCATTATCATTCGTCTGCCGACGACCGAACTATAAAAAAATTATTTTTATTATATGAAGGCCCTTTTTATGTCCTCCGCACAGCCGGCCCGAACTTCTATATAATTGGTACTGAAGAGGGTGTCAAGTTGTCCACTCAGAATGTTATCAACTTGAAATCTCACAAGGAATTATCAAAAGATTTCAATAAATCCATTTTTGATTGATATTTTGATACGCAAAAAAAAATTTTCAATATCTTTGAAATTCACCTTCATTATTTTTATTTTTCCTGATTAACTTAAACAATCCTTATGCATGATCATTGTTTAAGTTGGGGGGTAATGTGTTGGTTCAGCTTACCGTCGACGCCTGTGAATTATTCTAATAAAAGAAAAGTGGGCATTGACGGGGAGGGTGACGGGGACTGTCAGAGAGACAGCCAGAGAAGATAAAAGATTTTTTTTCTGAATTGTTGAATTTTCGACCTCCGAGAGAATATCTCTTCAATAGGAGGACCATTGTACTTCACATTGTCAATAAATTGTGTCTGGAAGCCAGTTTTTCCTTTAGACACATCACCAATCACTCGTAAGATCCCGACCCCCGAGAAATGGCTAGATAGGAGTCTCAAGCCGACCACTTCAACTTGGAATCAAAAATGACGCCCAAATTCGCATCTGACCAGATTGGTTAACTTAATGATATAGAGGAAGTGGTTAGTTGAAATTTTACTAGTGTAGCCAACAACCTTACATTTACTTGCATTCAAATGGAGTTTATTATCATTACACCAAGACTGAACTAATTCGAGTTATTCCTGTAACTTTATACAGTCATTGATGCTATCGATAGTTGAAAATAACTTCGAATTGTCAGCAAAGCAAAGTGTTCTACATCGAATAGCCTCATACACTTCCAATAGTTTCCTGAATGCCAAAAGATATTTTCACAGATTATAACAGCGATCAGATGTACTAGAACAGTTTAACTGACTTGAAGGAACCTGGGTTTAGTCTCCACTTTGGATTTGTGTAGCTGAACTTCAGAACAATATTTTTACTCGGCTGTATCGTTTTAATTCCTTAAATCATTCAGGTATTTCGAATTGAATTGATGTGTGATATGAAGTCTTCGAAATTACACTTGGAGTTGAAAAATGTGCTTCATCGCGTTTCATCTTGATCAAATTCAGATTAGGTGTTGCACATGGCACAAGAAGTTTGGTGGTTCTCAATTCTCACTATGAAGAGGGAGGGAGAGAGAAGTCAGTGGACATACAGGCCTTGGGGAACGGATTCTGGAACTCTTGAATATTGAATGTTTTGTAAATATTCAGAATGGAATGTTTTGCTAGCAACCCATGTATGCACTAATTCGCCTCGTTTGTAGATTAACTAGTTGAATAAATATTCATCCTTTGTGAACCTTTAATCGGTGATTTTCCCTCATTCACCGAACAGCCAGGACATTCTGCTTACCGAGCACCCTCATCTTTTCCCCTCACGTTCAATCGTAACCGAGTCTTTAAACCACCTTTAAGTTTGATGAGAATTTTCGAGAGTTATCAAAGGCGGTCGAATAGGATCTCCAAAATAACTTCTTGTTGGAGGAAAATTGGGCCACAAACCCAAACTGCTAATATCAGAACGGGTATGGTATTCGAATCCCTTTTCGCATTCCTGTACATAAGCTTTCGTCGAAATCCAGTGACGTACGAAATCGAGCAGGAGGAGAAATTGAAACTATACCAGGAAATAAATAAAAATTCAATAAATGCATTCAATATTTTAGAAATCGATACAACAATAAACGGCTATAGGATACTCATCAGCGCAGTATATAGACCACCAGCCACTTGCGAAAAACAATTTATCGAAAGCTTATCCCTCTATGTTGATGGTATGAATAAATATTCTGATTTACAATTCATCGTAGGAGATTTCAATATTAATATTTTAGACTCAAATAATGCTTCAGCTCAAGACTACTTGAATGTGCTTGGTGAATCAAATTTCGTCAGCACTATCAATGTGAACACACGGGTAAATGGAGAAGAAAAATCATGCATTGGCCACATATTTATTAAGCAAAAATCATTTATAAAGAATGATATCATTTCTTTTGTACTTGAATCTGATATAACGGACCACTTCTCTCCAGCTATCCACTGTGTTTTTCCTGAAGAAAAAGACACTTCCATTATTCACAAAATGAAAAAGTTTGTGGATTTCAAAAAGTATAGAAATCTTATTGAGAATGAAAACTTTCTATCAGTAGAAGGAGTCCCTGGATAACTCACGGTCTAGTAAAATCAATAAGGACAAAATACAACCTATATGGAAACATGAAAAAAAATTGTACGGAAGAAAATATCAGAATTTATAGAAGCTATAGAAATAAACTCAATGATTTGATCAAAAAAACTAAAACAGAATACTATATGAAAAAAATCGAAGAAAATAAAAAGAACAGTAAATCACTTTGGAAAAACCTCAATGAAATGATCGGTAAAAAAAATACGAAAGATATAATAAAGGAAATAAAAAATCACGGAAACACCATAAAAGACCCATATCAGATAGCTACCGGTGCAGATGGAATTGGGTCAGAAACATTAAAACTTCTAAAAAATCAAATAGCTAAGCCACTCTCTTATATCATTAATAAGGCAATAACAGATGGTGTTTTTCCGACATCATTCAAACTGGCTGTAATCACACCTATCTATAAAAATGGCAGTCATACAGATCCATTAAACTACCGCCCAATTTCAATAATATCCAGCTTGGCCAAAATATTTGAAAAAATTATTAAAAAACGTCTTGAACAGTACTTGGACAAATTCAATATCCTCTCAGACCAACAATTTGGTTTTCGAGAAAATAGGTCGACATCGGACGCCATTGCCAGGTTAATAGGTAACATAAACAACTCACTTGACAAAAAATTATCCTCTATGTGTATCTTCATAGATCTGGCAAAGGCGTTTGACACTGTCGACCACAACAAACTGCTTCAATATTTGGAAGTCATTGGAATTAGAGGCCATTCACATGAATTGTTAACTAGCTACTTACGAGAAAGACAACAATGCGTACGAATCGGAGATCATCTTAGTCGATTCAGAACAGTTGAATATGGGATGCCCCAATGCACAGTCCTGGGACCTCTTCTATTCAATCTTTACCTCAACGATATATTCCAACTGAATATCAAAGGAAACATAACAACATATGCTGATGATACAGCAATATTTTACGAAGCAGCAAATTGGCAAGAACTGAAACAAATAGCTGAAACTGATCTAGGACTAATTTTCAATTTTATGGATAGTAAATTATTAACAATTAACATGAATAGAACATTTTTCGTACCCTTTTCTTCTTACTCCATCTACCTACCTGAATACACAGAATTGCACGTAAAAAATGATTCCAACGAGTGCCTCATAGTGAAATCAACTAAAGACATAAAATATCTTGGCATATGCATTGATAACCATCTCAGATGGGAAAAACACACTGAATATATAATCAAAAAATTAAGACCAATGCTCTATAGGTTCAAATTTTCAACAAACATTCTACCAGTGAAATTTCTCAAAACATTGTATTTTGCGTTAGCGGAAAGTCATCTTGCATATGGAATAATAGCTTGGGGAGCGGCATCCACCAATATCATGGTTAATTTGGAGACATTACAGAAGTACATTTTAAAAGTCATTTATAAGAATCCCCGCCAATACTCCACAGAGATGCTCTTTAATGAAAGCCAAATATTTAACATCAACCAACTCTATGCAAGGACTATTTTAGTGAAGCAACACAAAGATAGGAACCTTTCTAAAAATATTGACCATGCATATAACACCAGGGAAAGAACCAACAAAAAGTTGATTGTCCCTCGTCCTACAAAAACAATAGGATTGAAATGTTTCAATTACCTTGGTCCAAAACTATATAATGAACTCCCCGAGGAGATAAAAAATTAAACTCGATCAGTATGTTCAAGAACAAAATAAAAAAATGGATCCAATTAATACCCAGAGAACACATTCGTGAATTTTTCAATAGTAATAATACCACATTTGTTTTGAAAACCCAATATTAGTTAAGACATATGCATTTCATAAGTTTAAACTCAAACATTGTAACAGCTACCACATTAGACAAATAACTGTAAAAAACTGAATATCTTATAGTTGCCCATGCACAAGATTTCTTTTATGGGCTCACTCTGCGATTATTTATTACAACAGTACATCTAATGTATCATCTAGCTAGAATTAACTCGTATTACTATGGATTTGTAGAACGATTTTGATCTGAAAACTATGTATTACACCAGTCGAACTCTACCGAACAAAAGCACTAAAATCACTGCACCTATTGTAATATTGTATTATCTACTCTGTATTTTTTATTGTTGATGAATAAATATTATTATTATTATTATATAAATGAAATACTTGATTGCAAAGTATCAGGTTATGGAATTTTTGCGTGAAAGAACTTCCATATTTTCCCTACTTCGATTTTCAATGAATAAAAAAAAAATAACGGAATCGATTTTTGGGTAGACTTCACCTGTGATCATGGTATTATTACGGTATGCTGTGTTCTGGATCCCTCCCAAGCTGAAATATGGCAATTATAACAAGATATGAAAAGCAGAATCTAATATATTTGTGCTTTTTGTCATTCCCAGTATTCGATATCGCGCTAGGTGATAGGTGTTCTAGTAACATATTGATAAAGTAAAAAAAAAACATATCACACGAAAATGAGTGATTACCATTGCGGGCATTTACAATAATTTGTATCGTCACTTTGGAAGATCATCTCTTTCGAGTCCATTCAATCAGGGCAAACTCAAATAATTCATTGATATAGGAAAAATACATATATTTTCAATAAACGCACTCTGTTGAGGTTGATAGCTGTTTGTATAACGAGGAAGGAAGGTGCTACTTTCCCTCCCGAGGATGAGGTTTAGAGTAATCATTCAAGGGAGGGAAAAGCACTTTACCCCAATGTTATACGCATATGATTTCCCTGCCTCCCTCAAGTAACAAGTCTTCTTCTTCTTATTTTTTGATGGTTTTTGCTTCCCTTACGGCACATTAGACAAAAACATTAAGTCGTTTCGAAATTACAGCGTTCCAACGCGAACATACAAAAGTAAACTGATGGCGTCATTATCACAGTATTTCTATGAAAAAGAAATCGTTCAGTTTACCGGCAGTTACTTTGGGCAACGACCGTAAACAATTTTGACGGCTGTCACCCTTGGTAACAACATCAAAATATTATAAAATATTATTTTGCGGCCTCTGTTGCGGCTGCGAAAGACTTGTTTCGCGTACAGTTGCACGAAAAATATATTTTGGTTCTGACCAAATTGGAGAAATCAACTTCTGACTCATCGAAATACGCTCAGAATTATGAGCGTCAGGTGAAACTAATATCAGAACGTTCAACTCTACTATCAAGAAAAGCTTAATTTTCCCACCTACATTTGAGTCCGAGATACCCTAATTCAATTCATAAATTGTTATTTCCAGAGAATATACCGAAAGATAAAATCTACTCTCGATTTTTTAAAGTTCTAATAACTGACAAACCGTTTGCCCTCTGGAACACAGATTCCCATTCAAAAAATAATTGAGGAGTTGAAAAATATATAAATTGAAATATAGAATAGAATATAAAATCAAATTTAAAATTCTTCAAGAAAACTGAAGAAAATAGTTATTGTTACATAAATGATTTTTTCGGTTTCAAATTTGTCAAAGACTCTTTGATCACTGCAATTATTATCTTGTTCACTAATGTGAAGATCCCAAAAAATTTCAGTATGAGACTCAGTTACACTCTTCTAGATGAAACTGTAGGCGAGAAAATAATTTTCAAAAACGGAATATATCTGTTTTTTCACATTTAACCATGTTGCCTGGGGACATATACGAAACAGTTCATACATAGACTCTTTGGTCCTAGTTCCAAACCTTATTTGCGTATTGCGATTTAGTTTATGGCCCTGCTCCACTTACTACAAAAGATACAAAATTCTTGTGTTCGTTTTTGCACAGGACTACGTAAGTTTGATAGCTTTAGCAAACACGCTCACGAAATAGGTTGGTTGAAGCTAGATAAGACACGTGACTTAAATTCTCTCTGCTTCTCACACAAAGTTCTGAAAACTGGAACCCCCGCATATTTGAATGAAAAATTAGTGCTATCAGAGAGTAATAGAGTGAATACTAGAAAAAAAGCCCTACTCATCGTACCTAAACACTCCACGGCATATTTTACCAGGAGCTTCTCCTATAGTGCTTGTGAGTTGTATAATAAACTGGAATGAAACTTCCGTCATTATACAATATTTAACTTAAAAAAAAATGAAAAGGCTATATTCCAGAGACTGCATGGACAATTGAATATTAGTGATATGTTTCTCCCATCTCGGCTTACTGATTTTTCTTTTTTGGAAATATATTAACTGTCACTTTCGTATTTCATTTTTTTTCACGTTTTTCATTCACAATGGTCGCATAAAAAGTGTAGGTTATTTCCGTCTTTGTAACTATCACGTTGTTCTAGATATTTTAAGTATTTAAATGTATTTTTTTTTAAAGTTTAAAAACAGCTCAAGCTGACACTTCACCATTTCATCATGAATCTTCTTTTTTCCCATAAATAAAATGTATACCTACTTGGTTGATTGTGATGAATATTATTATCATTTCTACATAAACCCCAAATTAACAATCATCACTGTAACATGCGAAAAAATGTTGCTAGCCTTGAGCCATTTTATCGCAATGGTACGTTTTCCGATGTTGAGAGAATCAATCATTTGAAAATATTCCAATTATTGTTTTATAAAAAATAAGACACTACTTGGTGACAGTAGAACTGATGACCTCAACGTTAACAACTAATTAACCCAATGTTGGGTAGACGAATTATTTGAGCAAAGAATGCCAAAAGAGTTAAAAACTATCGCTGCCAAGAGTTGGTGACATCTTCGATTAGTTATTTCGAAAGAGAGCAGGAGATTAATGTTTATTTACAACCATATATGTAATGCTGTCATTACTAACGTCATTGAAGGTTGGGAAGTGTCACATTACACACCTTTACTTCCTGCCCTCAATTCACCTATTCTAGACTTTATCTGTCATTCATTGACTTTATCTGACAGTCATTTATATTGGTAACAATTGTATACCCCGTAGTGACGGTAACAATATATCTACTTGATTATTCTGAGAAAACCGCATTCTTGGTAATTTGTCGTTAAATGTAATATTTCAGATATATTCAGAACGAAACAGAGATATATTAATTTTAATCGAAATGTGATGGTTGTAAATAAAATAGTATACAAACCTCTGTTTCATTCCTGTCTTGAGATCATAGCTAACCTCGACGCTTTGTGTCTCGGTTAACTAACTAATCTCACGACAGGAATGAATCACTTCCCAACTCGCTGTGTAATATACTATTCTTCGCTTCCCTTAACGGCTGTTAGAGAGCTGAATTGAATACAATGTAATAGATTATATTATAATTTGAAGTCAATTATGTATACTGTCAGTGCAATTTTTCGAAAGATTAAAGATAACAAAGCTCACAAACCACCAAAAGGCTTGCAAATAGTGCAGTACTGGATATGCGTGACAATATTCATACTATGTAGGAACGCAGTGAGTATTTGGAGTTTATAAGTATGGGAAAATCTCCATTTTTCAAAATCATTTGGATGTAGCTATTTAGGATATATGATTTGAACCTTCGATCGGAAGGGCATATGAGTTCCCTATTGGAAAAATTAAACTAGGAAAGAACTTTTTCACAGGTGAGAATCCATATTTCAATGAATGATATACACGTACATACCTATCAACAAAGAAGGTTTGTGAAAATTTTCGATTTTCCTTCTTTCATATTCAAGACGTCACTTTGATTTATATCCAAAATAGTAGTTCTATAACAATCTGGCTAGTTTACTTCGAAATTCAACCACACTCATGATGACGTGCAACAGTTTTTAAATTGTATCAGCTATAGAATCTTTACCTTTTAGACATCACTCAACCTTCTATTGAAGAATAGCACATATCTCCAGATGATGTTAGTCATTGAAATCTATCCTGAATCCTCAGTGGATTCCAAAATCCCTTCTCAGTCCTACATCATCTTCTCTTCTGCCAAAGTTTGATTTTACTGAAAACTCTCAGGAGCAGATACATACTTCTCAACCAAGCTTTATGTATAATCAAATAAAAAAGGAAATCATATTCTCGTTATTCCTGAGAGACATTTCTCATTGAATTCTCAATTTTTGGTTCTTTTGATCATCCTGGCACATGTCCTCAAGGTGTGAGGTATACACTCGTCTCTGCTTCAAATTGGGTTTCCACTTGTCACCAGCCTGATGAAAGAATTTTTTAGGAGACATGAAGAGTATTATTACATTTCCTTCGAAGAGTTTGCATAAATGAAATCAAGAAATGCGATGAACATGTTTCAAGAATTATTCTTTCTCTCTTGAGGAATACTCTTAATAATTCATATGACGACGGAGCGAATCTTCTGAGACCGAAAAAATAGCCAAACTGGTAATAGGTATTTGCATAATACCACAACTTCACATCGATAAGACTGTTTCACAAATTGAAATGAATCTGAAGAATATAACAATTGGAAAAAGTAACAGTTCTCTGAAGCTTTTTTACTGGGATAGTTTCTCTAATACCGAAATTGCTGTTCTTCCGCCATGCGATCATAGGCAGATATCCTACCGAGGCAAACAGCTTTTCTGTGTGATACTATAAAATGTAATAGACTATATAATTATGTCAGATACCCATGCCATATCGTTCACAGATAATTTTTGATATTTTCAGATATCCTATTGCTGGCAGTTGCTGGATATCAGATTCTCCTCTCATAACCGTATGATATGTATTTATTCGTCAAGAAATTAATTTTCCAGGTGTTGTCTCGCCTGGAAATGAAACAGAAAGACCTTCAAAAACATGTATCATTTGTGTTTTTAGGGCAAATTGGAATATTTACTTGGGATTCGTAGCTGCAATATTATAAAAAACAGTTTTGTCTATTAGGTTTTGTATTCTTTAAATCGTTTTGATTTAAAAATTTTCATTGAAAAATTCATATAGTTTTCCTCGGCGACGTTTCGGAGGCTGATCTGCTTCCTTTTCAGAGCCTTTTTGAAAATCCCATACGAGATTCGAGATTTTGGTGAGTAGCATCAAAATGTAACATTGGCATGAATAATTCATCGTTTGTTCCACTAACTTTTGATTTTGACACAACCTTCTTCGAACTGAATCATCCCAGTTCAACTTCTATTTTCAGAAAATGCATCTAATATCGATCTATAATTTAATTCAATCTATAATTCACCTCCATTTAAAGCAAGGCAAGTAGCAAGAAGTTGATAGTATTACATTCAACTATGTGTGTACCATTTGATGATAATGTTTTCAGCTCCTCTTATTGTTGATTATCTCGGTGTTTCACCAGTATAAACATGATCACATACATATGGGATACTATAAATGCCCATTTCGACCTAACAGGGATCTGATCGTGTTATCTCTATTTTTAGATTTTGTTTTACTGATTTTATTACATATTAATTATTGTTTTTTTCGATAAACCTCGGATATTACAAAATATATTCTTTTCTTGAAAATTTGTTGAGTATTAGTGTTTGCTCTATACGAACAAAAGTTATTCGTCAAGTTTGTAATAACATGCCAGTGACAAGTCTATGATACAGAATTATGAAATTGAAGTATTGAAATATGATTCACACATAAAATCATACAGACAGATTAAATGCACCGAGGGAATGACTGAATTTCTATTTTAAGTGCAGTTCAATATCATTGGCTAGAATATCAAGGAGCTCTTCAACTTCTAGAATCTAGAAGAAGGTTGGGTATACAAGTAGGGTGAATCGCCAAGTTGTGGTGAAGTTCGCCAAGTTCTCTCAAGTTGGATTGGGTTTGGTGTTGAATTGAGAAACTGAGTTATTCTGCTATAATTCGTGAGGTCATACCGGAGTTGAAGAGTTAGGATTCTGCTAGTTATTTTGGAGTATTACTTTCAATGCCTGAAAACAGTTACAAAGATTTCACAGTGTTTGAAGCAAATAAATTTACTTGATCAATTTGGGTTAGCAAAAGGAACCTGAGATTTGGTCAATTATGAGATACTAGAATCGAGATGAAGAATGCATTTTGCTGTTTCTCTCCGCTGACGATTAGTGTTGGAATATATTTGATAATATCAATAACATGATATGCGACTGTTTGCACCACTATAACCAAAATAAATCTTGAAATCAATTATAACCTCCATATTTGAATTTCCTTCAACTCCAAGTGTTACTTTACAGAATGCAATCGGTTCAAATGGTCTTGAAAGGAGTTAGTAAAACTGGTGACAGTAAGTGATAGATAATTATCATTTATCAGTTTGTAATAGTCAACGAATATTACATCTAGTTTCTCATATCATGTTTATTACCATACTTGTCGCATGTAAGAGTACCTATCAATGGTGTATTGGAAAAGATTCTATGGGGCTACGGTATAACCTAGGTGTACGTGGTTCAAATCCTAACATCTGATCAAATGTAATCGAATTTAATAAAACTGTGTTTTCTATTTCCAACCAAGTTCTTGTTATTCACATTCTTTTACTTGCTGGAAATCATCTCAGCATATCTGTGAAGCATTTGTATTGACAAGCATTCCTCGAATTCAATAATTTTCAGAATTCAAGTAAACCCTGTAGTATAAGTGTAAGTATATGAAGAATATCCAAGATGTTCAACCGACCCTTGGCCGCAGAAGGAAATGCCTTCTGGACGCACTCCGAAGAGTGTTGAACAAAAGGAAATATGAATTTGATACCAAAAGAAACACGACGATTTCGACCAGTTAAAATCAGTGTCTTCGGAATAGAACTTAACAAATCCATAAGAGTTCTTATCTCTCCTACTCGAGTGTTATGGAAATGTATTTGATATTCGCATTCCTTGAGTTGTGTTCATCATATATCAAATTGCTTTATCAATATTGTACCTAACCCTGCAACCACTCTCAAGGCATTCTTGTACTCTTGATAACATTCGTGATTGTACTGTCAGTGATTGTAACATGAATCGCATAGTTGATAAATAAATGAAATGAATAGAACCATTTCAATTATTTGGTTTCCTTCGTAATAAGGTGACGTGAATAACCACTTTACTTTCAAACCAGTACCAACGAGAAAATGAACACCAAGAAACAAACTCTTGGTTCACTTCTCAGCGTTTTCCTGAGTGGTCTCAATACTATTATTCATCAACAATATGAGGAACTTTCAGTGAATCCTTTTTCCTTCGTCGATTCCAAAAGTCTGTGTGGGTGATCATATGAAACTGGACACAAAAACGAATATTTCAGTGACTAGAAATCCAATAAAGAATATTCTAATCCCAATCTTTCCATCGCCACTGACGGTTCCATACAGTTCACGCTTTTCTTTGATTCCGATATTCAAATGTATGCACATAATTTAAGATATACAGAACCTATCTGAAAATTCGCTGCACGAAAGAAATATAAATAATATTCCCTGGGGGATGTAATGAGATACGTATCATACATTACATGAAACTGCAGTGTAAGAATGAAATGGAGCACTATCGCACCCTGCATTCCAAGTATCCACGTAACGGGGTGCTTGAACCGAATCTTATCAAGCGTATATTGTTGGAGTATGACTCGGATTTTTGTTTCTCGAGTACTTGATTCTTGAGATGTGAAATAATAACGGGAGGTCGAACATCTCATAAAGGTGAATTTTCACGTCTAGATGAATGGGTTTCGGTTGGTTATTTTCACGAGCGGTTGGAACAGAAATTCGCTACTCAGTGTTCACAATTTCATTTGCCAACGTTTCGGCGATTGATTTTCGCCATCCTCAAGGCTACACAGACGGATAAGATCATAAGTATATGCATACAATATCAAACAAACCCCTGTACAACACCACCCAGTGAGTGTACTTACTTATCTCAGTTACTTACGTTTAACTTGTATTGATAATTTTTTCGTAATAATACCAAAGTGTATCACATTATTTCTCATCGCTAATCAGATCATACAACTGGAACACTTCAACGTAGTATATTGACTTTCGAGAACGGTAAGCACATTTTAACTATCGGAGACATTGGTTTGAAGGAGGAGCTTGGCCCGAAATCTGTTGAAATTCACACGATCCAAGCATTCTTCTCCTTGATTCAAATGTTTCAATTCACACCTGATAATTGAAAATCCAGAATTGGCATTTATATATTCGTGCCACCATTCTTCGATATCCAAATTGCATTCATTATCAAAATTCAACATATCACCTGATCAAGACATCGTAAAGATGTTTTTCTTCTACCACTACCTCAAACCGTCTATTACGTATTTGATAGCTCTTAGGTAATGGCTCATTTAGAAAACAATTTTTTTGTAAAATGATGGTATATGTAACATTTAACCTGATAAATATGATCTCATGACTACATTCGATTGTCCAAATCTGTAAAATTGAATCTAGTTATATTCAATAATCGACAAGTATTTGTTTTACATACTTGCTGTCATGACTTGCTGTCTCGTCGATCATTGAAAATGAGGGATCACGAAGAAATTTGTGCTACACCAATAGAGATTACCACACAATCGTAGTGGGAGTAGAAAGAGTACAGTACGCAACTCGAGGATTAGGCTAATTACGTGCACTGGCGAATTACCGCACTCGGCTCACAATTTTTCGCTCGTGTGTGATAGGATATTTATTCTCCTCGTTACGTTATGTAATATACATAAGGTAGCAGAAACTGAACTACTTACATACGCATTTGGCCTAGCAACCAATAAACAAAAAAGTTACTATAATAGATACCGTAGTTAATCAAGACAGCTGGATCATGCAATAAAGACTAAATTCGTTCGAAAATATAGAAAATTAAAATATTTAAATTATATTTCAATTAAATATTTATTCAAATAGTTATGACAAGTTTCGAATTGAAGAAGAAGGATCTCCACGCGTCAATCAACATTTTACGTTTATCAAGGAAACTTCCTGAAAGGCCTAATCAATTCAAATATGGAAACCAGTTTCGTTCGAATTGGTCACTGAATAGAGGGGTAAAGCAAATTTTACCCGAAAAATAAAGCGATATTTGACATTTTCCAGCGCTCGCTTTATTGACCTTATTCGAACTGAAAGAATGCACGATTATTGCTGTATAACAGTCATGAATTGTTCCTTGATATTAATCTTCTCATACTTGATTTTTCACGCATCCACCTCTTGCTCTAAACGTACCCATCGAGTATTCGAAAATATCTCGGAAACGTATCATTCCCATAATAGAAGCTAACTGAAAATTTTTATTAGATCAATTTTTCGCTCAGAATGAAGTGGATCAGTTTAATGCCTGCCCAAAAAATATATGCATAACCATAATAGCTTTGATCTGGTTCAATATTTGTACCCTTCCACATTGTTCAGAATCAGTGGAACAGTTGTGGTCTGGAGAGATTCATGAAAGAGCTTGTCCATTACCCAATGGAATTCAAGAAAATCTGGACAATAATCATAGACAGACCGCAATAATTCAAAAAAATCTAATGACAACGAGAGAAAACATAATCGAATTCACTTACCCTGATGGAAGAGGTGTCCATATCCTTAACTACGTAGTCGGTTTTATTTTCTATCACCATAATGGACTCCATTTTCACGGCATATTTCAGTCCATCTGTGAAAATCATTCACTAGTTAACATTGTGGAAACTTTCATAATGAATTGGTATTCGAAACTAACCAAAATGTTGATGAAGCAGTTTCATCAAAATTGGAGTACACCCGGTGAAAAACAGATAACCTCATCATACAGTAGTCGTTCTACCTAAGTGGCTGACCTTACCATCGTTATATCAATAGTGTTCTTGTAAAAGATAGCTCAAATTACCATTATTGCGCTTTCACCACTTGAAAACAGATCTAGTGGGTTCAATCACACCTTCAAATTTGATGATCTTCTACCTAATATTGACACAATAAACAAGGAATTACACCATATATCCCACATTTCTCAACAGCATGCTTTCGAACTCAACGTTGATGAATGTTCTGTCATGATATTGGGAAAACAGAGTGCAAGATCTGAAATGCAACAAATATGTTTTCAACTATTGCAAAACTCTTTATAATTACTTTTTGCAAGTAATAGCAACAATGAATTCAGAGAATAGAAAATGAATATATATGATGTTTTTCTACGGAAAAAAGACTGTATTTCTTATAAATTTAAAATGCCCAATTGGTTGAATATGTACAATAGATGCATGTTTCATTTTTCAGTGTTGTTTCCTAAAACAATAATGTGTGATAAACGAGTCGTATCTTCGTTGAAGAAACGTTCCAGCATACTGATCAAACTGTTCCACCTGGTGAGGCAGTCGAGAATCAAACTAAATTTCTTGCCTTTTTTTCCATGACATATTTTTGAAAGAACATGTTGTCTCGCTGCCTTGCAAAAGGCGTCTTTCAAAGACAAAAAGGACCTAATTTCGAATTGGATACATTTGCGGATCCCGCATGTGGAAAAAGCTGCCGGATTGGCTGGATGCTAAATCCATCGTTGTAATTCCTTATAAGAAGACTGTAAATCTGCAATGAATGTTGCTTTCGGATATGAAAACATTTGGTGTCCTTGGTATATAAACTACTTCATTGTTAATGCACATGGAACAGGAAACATTGTTTTTCAATCTTTTGTGGTATCGGATAGATGTTATCATTAAGTAGTTTGTTTGATTTGACTTTGGAGCAGATGAAAACAATTTTCAGGTCACGGATTTTTTGTCAGCACTGACTGCATATTTGCCAAATATGTTAATGATTTTTCAATATACTTACAACGTGCACAAATATCAAGCTTTCCTCACATTTCAGTTCAGATAAGCAACACAAGAATACCATCAGTGTGAACGATCCCATTTCCAACTATCTGGATATGAAATTAAATTGTGTTATCAGTACGACTGCATAATTATGCATAAAATAAGAATGAATTCCTAAAGAAACATTCTGAAGTCAGCTTATACAACAGTTTTTCTGATCTCAATTGCAGTGATTATTATAGTACATGTATTAAAATACATTCAGATAATAATATTGCCAACGCCAATACGCAACAGTTCATTACATACCAAGATGAAAAGTGAGTCATTTCTCGAGAGACAAATGTAAATCTTTTCTAAGTTATATATACCATTCAATTCAGAATCATTCGAAATAATTCAATAAAATGAAATAGGAAAGAATATTTGCGAGATAAAGTTCAATGCCATTTGTTTTTCAAATAGGCATCAAAAAAAGACGAACTTCATGGAGCTCTCAACAAAAGCCATTACTGTTATTCATTGTGAGGGTCATTTGCCAACAGATAGGTTGAAATATGTTTTACATTTTGTCCAGGTTCTAAAAAAGCGTTTGTCATGCAAATTATATCTCGTAACTGTACGTTATATACTTACTGAAACATCAGCGACCTTTTTGTTAATGGCTTTTCTGTACGTTCGATACTTTGTCCTGACTATAATATCTTGTTTAGGTTGGCTTGTTTTGTATAACTTACGTTGGAATGTAAGCTCGTTGGCAAGTATCAGAACACTTCATGAATTCTGATGAGCAAAATGGTGTTTCAAATGAAAATAGGACGTCTGGAAAGTGTAGTAGATGTAAACAATGTTCTTTTCTTTTTCTGGGCGAACAATTGGTAACTTTCCAAGGAGTGTAGAACAAGCACATTCTCCAATGATAGTGAGTGAAAAGGATAAAAATACTCATTGAATACCCTGCTTGATATTCAAAACTATATCAAGTATTTCTCCGATTACTTTGCCAATTCCATATCATGAATTAAATCAAATACTTAAAAGATGAATCTTTCAGAAGTATGAAACATAACAAACGAGCCTTTCCAAAACTTTTCAATACCCTAGAAACTGCAGAATCAATGTTGATCATTGGTAAAATGATGAAAAATCTCAATTTTCTGTAAGCGATAGAGAAAACTTTATTCCCGAGTGAACTTGAAAGAATTTCCTTCTGAGTTTAATTTCCTTAAAACTGCTACTGCTCTTATATTTCTGTACTTGAAAATGTTTTCACAATATTCAATTCTAACAGTGGAAAGATGCGTGAATGT
Source organism: Zygogramma bicolorata (assembly GCA_032362365.1). Classification (NCBI taxonomy): domain Eukaryota; kingdom Metazoa; phylum Arthropoda; class Insecta; order Coleoptera; family Chrysomelidae; genus Zygogramma; species Zygogramma bicolorata. The sequence goes on along the minus strand of JAVJAQ010004414.1, from coordinate 514,161 downwards.
GAGGAAATGAGACTTCCTCGGAAAAGTATTATTCCATTATGATGTGAAGAAACAACATCAAACGATTTTACAATAGAATAGATGAGTATAGTATGTGTTTCCTGTTCTGGAGGAACTTGGGAGAGTGAAAACTAACTCGGAATATGTTCTTTGTCATGTGAAATGTCCTAACCCATCCATATGTGAATGGAACAAAATATTATGTCAGAGACAAGGTTTTGTGTAACTCACCTGTCACGTCACCCGTCGCCAAGAAAACGGCATAACTTTTTGATGAAATAGGTAGTTCTGTTATACAGAATGATTTTTCTGCGAGTAAACCGGTTACAAAAGTCGGTAACCGTCAAGTTATAGCCCCCACTTCACAAAATTTCAAAACTGGTACTACAAACTTGATTTCGCAAAAACGTGCGTGAAGGATCTGGTTATATTTTAATTTTGAATGAAAAACAGTGCGTTTATGTTGTTATTGTTTACTATTTATTTTGAAAGTTTTATAGATATGGAAATATTGAAATATCAAGTTGTTTTCGAGGATTTATCCTAAAGTGACAATTATTTATATTTCCACATTTTGAACTTGATTAGTGATTGAGATTCACGATTACCAATAGGAAAAACATGTGAAACTCATTTAAGGATGCCAATAGATCATAATATTAAGTTGAACCAGTATCATACGTTTTTCCAACTATTTCGAATAAAAAAAAACACTTTCAGCCAGTTTGCATGCTAAATGCACTGTGAACTGTCTACAATTGTGTGTTTCTCTTCCTCTGTCTCTATCGTTTTTATCATCTTCTCATATAACCGCCTATAACCCTGCTGTCGAGCAAGGTTATGTTTTCAATAATACGGTAATAAATAGTGATATCATTAATGACGTCACATCAACTTCCCCTCTATCACCGCATATCGCTAAAATGCAACCGGTTACTGAAAATCGTTACCATTTGTAACCCGGTTACTCGCAAAAAATCATTCATATTTGGAGATTTTTCGATTTTCTATGTTTTGCTCATTTGTTTTCAGAAATCAAATCGGCTGATCCTGAATCATCAACAGTTTCATTTCGTGCTCATGAATATCCAGAAATCGTTTCAGAACAGAGAACACGATCAGATCCATTTATTGAGTCGAAAAAACCTCTGAACACAGAACTGAATTCTAAAAATTGTGTTTATAGCAATCCATGTTCATGTAGTAGTGTTTATACTGGCGAAACATCGAGACCATCAAGAATAGGAACACCTGAACATAAAAAAAAATAAGAAGACGGGTAAAAATAAGTCGAAGTCAGCTGAACACATAATATTAACAAATGGGGCAGTCATGGTGTAAGGGAATAATACTAATTTACTTATGACAGAACAGAATCAGAACGCAAAGAGGCTTCCTGTATATAATTAAACAAGAATGAGGGAGTATTTCTTGCTCTTGCTCACAAATATTCTCTTCTAGTTAAGTTTTTGGGTTCGTTTTTTATAACGGAACTACCCATTACCCAATTCTACTTCATGTTGTTCGAATGCCTGCCATCACACTACGACAGTCAAGAACGTTAGCGGTCCCTTTCTCGGACAAGTCTTATATACGGAGACCACCCTCGAGTCTGTTCATTAGGAAAAAAATACAGGGATACAGAATAAATGTAATTATAATCAAATTTCGATGGTTGAATTGAACTAAAACCCAAAAACTTGGTTTTCTATTTCGCGGAAGGAGCTATTTCACTTCTAGTCAGAGGCTTATGATCTATAAGGCACAATTCGACCTGTCCTTGAGTACTGTTCCCATGTTTGGGTTGCGGCACCTGAACATATCCTGAAACTATTGGACTCTGTACAGAAAAGGGCAATCCGCCCCGTCGGTGATGCCTCGCTAACGAACTCGCTCACTTCTCTGGAACACCGTAGAAAAGTTGGCGATCTGTCTCTATTTTATAGATATTTTCATGGGCGATGATCTCGTGAAATATCGACAATCCTTCCTCTTTTTGCAGTCTCTTCGAGATTGACCCGTCAGGTTCAGTCTTCACACCCCTTTGTGGTCACCTTGGAGACCTGCAGAACATCTCTCTTCAAAGACTCGTTCATCCAACGAGCGACGAGGCTTCGGAACTCATTGCCTAGGGAGGTGTTCCCCGAGGCATACAACCTTCAGAAATTCAAGAAGAACACCAACTCCTACCTTCTTTCCCTTGGTTCTCACGATGTTCTCTGAACATTATAGGATACCCCTTTTCGTGGGAACCAGAACATAAAAAAAAACTAAACGATACTTGATTAAAATTCATTCACAAAATACTATAGTGTGTTGAATTTGAATAGTTGAGAATTGCTGATTCTTCATTCAAAAAAGTAGATGTAAGTCAGCAAATCAGATACCAGAATGAAAAAGTTACTGTTTTGCAGTGTCACTGTCGACTAACAACTAAATTGTTCTACTTTGCACAGTGAAGTTCTCGGAAGTATCACTTTTTTGGTTATGAAAAATAAACATTCCAATATACAAAATAGAATATTATATTCTTAACATATACCTCACGGTCTTCGCTTTATGCAAATGGGGGTAGTTGTTGGAGACATGATATAGCATGAACAGTGAACATTGTTTCATATTTTGCCTGAAAATGAGCCAGAGGAAAGGCTGCTTTATACAGCAACGGGAGGAACACGAATTCCATTCATCCCTCCAAGAAAAGTATATAACGACATAAATACGTGTTTGTTATATATCACGCCAGTTGTTGAAAATTTAATAAACTCCAACACCATTACAGGGCAGCAGTGAACGTTTTACACCGCGACTATGATAGCTCAACCGAAAAACGGACCTTTCTCAGACATAAAATATTCGTGCCAGGAATGCATAAAATATCAGGCTTTAATGGAAACTCGAGACTCTGTTCTGGATATTGGAATACACCGGAATTAAACATAGTGATGAAAACGCCTCAAGAGGTATGTCTAGGTGAACTACGATGAAATGGGAGAGTAATCTTGAGAGAGTCCTATCGCGATAATTCTAGAGATGAAATATTCGTTATGTTGAGTATGAAAAGAAAAAAGAACTGGGAGTCGACCAAAAAGAGATCTCAATGCTTGGCATTAGGAAGCAATCTATGTAAGTTTCGCACCGTGTAAAAGAGTCTCATATAGGAAATTGAATTGAAATTTTGTATCACGAAATATTCATAATCGAACTCAGTAGTCTTAGTCTGAACGAAATATGATATCTGGATGTTGTCTGGCGTATAGCCCAAACAATCATTGACTGGGTGATTTCATTTATCCAGCGGACACTTGCTAGAAAATACGATTTTTGAAAATCTGTACAAAGAAGCAACCGATCTCGGATGAACGGCAGATTTGGGTAGTCAAACGAGAATTGCACTCAAAAGTTAAACGAGAAAGCTTTGCGGGCGAGAATCACGCGTTGAGCGCGGGGGACGTTAGTTCCTCGCCAAATCATGAAGTCGATCGAGTCCATTTCTGAGGAAGCATTTAATTACGATCAGAAAATCAGGGACAAAAAGTATATAAGTAATTCGTGTGCATAAGTGTCGTTGAGCATTGGATATATCGTATTTGGAAACTGAGAAAACATGAAACGGAAGTCGCACATGCTGCTGCACTGCGAGGTAGACAGTATTATTGATCACATATTGAAGGACCTACTGACTCTTCTTAGTGCCTAGAAGTTATTGAGATAGGCCTAGGGCAGCCGATATTGCATATTTGATCGGTAGGCAATGTAGTTGCATAATAACTCTTGTGTTCTGAACCACATACATATTTTGGACTGCGTGTGTACTGTTTCATATGATACCTTTGTTCCATAGAGAAGACCTTGCTGGTCTTACTCAATTTTGTGCATATATCTCTTCCCATTTCAGTTGATAATCTGATCAAATCTGAGTTCAGAGTTATAAATCTCAACATTTCTGAGCTATTTTGTTCAGTTCCAACTACTTTTAAGCAGAAAAATCCCAAGTTCATCACTAAAGACCTTTTCTTTGCGCGAAAGACCGAATATAAGCTCCTTTCGGAAACATCCAAAAATTGGCGTGAAGAAATCTACGTCTTGTGACAGCAGCTGCCATAATTGAATAGCTTTTTGCCATTATTGCATCTATAGACGTGCGGAGGAAATGTTATCTGTTCTAATTTGTTTCTGTGGAGACGAAGTTCATACAGAATAACAATAACACTCACAGTAGTGACATTTGGTGATCTAGCGTTGGGATTATTTTTTGCTAAAGTGTGAACTAGTAACAAGTAAATTCTAAATAATTAATACTGAAATAATACCTTTCGGTTTCTTTGGAAATCCGTTAATGAAAAATGTGTAAAAGTTTTTTCAATTTCCCTCCTTTTCCATAAGATTATCCACGCCAAGTTAAACCAGGTACGGTGGTATAATATTATTCACTTCTATTAACAGATAATTCCCCAGAAGAACCGAGCTGAAACGCAGAATTTGTTCTTCGTAACTATCCGTACTTTATCCAGTTATTTTCAGACCATCCAATACCCAATAAACCTACTGTCATGCACATTTCCAATAAATTTCAGATGCCTATCATGTGAATAACAGGTTCAAAAGTGAGGCGACATGGATAATACTGAGGAACTCAATTGTTGTTTTCTCCATTCAGAGCATATGTGGACAATAATATATTATCAGATCTTTCGAATGTCTTCAAAAACAGTTTTCGTTACTCGGCGACTGATTCCGTTTACCCCGGATTTCTCTACTTTTTCCAATACCTCTTCTGGATCACTCTGAAAAGTTGTTATCATTCACCAAATGTTTCATACAGCACTTTTGTATTTACTTTTTCAAAAATCGAATCCTCAGGAGAACTGAGGTTCATGAGGAATAGTCTTGGGCCCAACTGCAGCTCTTGCGGTACCTACTACTTGGACTTCCACCATTGCACATCTACAAACAAAAAGAAGCTTCACTGGTGGCACACAGGCTAATGCAGGGGCAAACTCCAATCAGCCAGTCACATGAGAGAGAATACTTAAAACTGTACAATGAACTGAAGGCAGATCCAATACTAGGAATGCCCGTGGATAACACAGTTCCGCAGTACAACTTTCAAAAAGATCTTTTCAAAATCATCATACCAAGTAGAGAGGACTGGAAAATGGCCCACCGGTTAAAGCGGATGAAACTTTGTATACAGATGGCTGGAGTGAGAGCCGGTGTATACGGAGGCAGAGCAAAGACGAGAATCGTACTCAACCTCGGACATAATGCAATTGTGTTCCAGGCAGAGGTAGCGGCCATCGAACACTGTATAAGGAAAGTAAACAGGCAGAAGGTCGTAAATAAAATCATTGCCATTTTCTCCGACAGCCAGGCTGCAATCAAGGTGCTCAGCTCACTTCAAATCTTCTCAAGATTGGTGTGAAACTAGCTGTCTGAGCGCACTTAAGGAGCTAAGTACCCAAAATAGGGTTACTCTAACATGGATACCCGGACATGAGGCTCACAAGGGCAACGAGGAGGCCGATGCTCTAGCCCGTGAAGGCGCATTCAAGGCTCTAATCGACCCAGAACCCTTTTGCGGGGTAGCGAAAGCAAGTTTAAAGACATCCATAAATTCATGGATGCAAAACGAATCGTAAGATTGGTGGAATAAGCTCCCTGGAAATTAGGCAGCCTAAGAGTTCATAAAGGAACCAGCGCCCAGATTCACGGAAGACCTGCTAAACCACCACCGTAAGGTTGTAAGGGTAGTGGTGGGTCTACTTACGGGGCATAGCCGGCTCAAGAAACATATGAACAACATTGGTCTGACAGAAGAAACCCAATGCAGGTTCTGTCAGGAAGAGGAAGAAACCGCACTGTATGTGAGAAACCAGAAGCTGTTAGCTATATGAAGAGGTCAGTCTCATCAAAGAGATCAAGCTATATAACGAGCTCTAACAACCAACAATAGATCTGAAAAGGTCGCAGTGAATCAGGCCATGGGCCAGCTCCCCTATAATCTAATTTAACCTTAGAGGAATCTTCTCTTCACCAAAACTTGACAAGCCGAAAAGAAAATTAGAGTATATCCGAAGCAACTACTTGCCTGCCTATATGGCGCGACAGAAGTTAAATCACATCTTCCAACTCTCCTGACTCAGTTTGCATTCTCTAATCATTAAAGCGTTACCTTGCTTCTTATCACGAACTTTCGTATCTGCTTCCTACAGTTTCAACCACCGTTTGGTATAAACGGAGATATCACAAAAATCTCTTCCTCACAGATTATCCTATAAACGTAAAGCGCATTCGTAAAAAACGAATACTTCTTCATCATTGAGCGCTTCTTTCAATCCGAAACAATAAACGAATCCCCACAATCAATTGCTTTTCGATTATCCAATTAACATTCATTACCTCTCGCCCGCAACTTCTGTGGAAAAAGGAGAGCATGCATGATTTATGAAACGAGGATCTCGGATACACTTTAATAATACATTAGTCGCCTGCTCTATTACAGAACGAAATTCCTTGTTTCACCGGAACGGCTTTGATACGCTCACAGGGGTTATTCCGTGGTATCCATGTCCCAAAGTATCGGTATTGGCGAATAACGATATACTGTTATCGCTTTACCTTTCGACAGAGTCATCTACAGTTACAAAATAATGGGGCACGGTTGCTTTGATCTCCGATACTGGAATATACTGCTGTTAACTAGTTAGAACGCATTTTGATTCGCTTCGTTTGAGAGGATGATGAAAATAAACCGCTGATACCCTAATTGATTGTTATTGAATTTGAGCATCTTGAAAGGAATGATCATGGAGGGTTTATTGGCGTCGGAATCCGTTTTCTCAAGTCTATAAGAAAATTAAAATTTTATAAAATTGCAGGAATCGAATTGTTCTTCATTGAAAACAGAAATCATCACCATCGAAAAACGTGAGGTATATTTGTTGTAATATTCGGAGCTGAATGAAACATAAATGAGTTCGCTATATCCGCTGTAGACAGTTGAGCCAGATATTTTATTTCTTACTGGAACTCAATTCGGCTTCCCAACAAAACGATATGCTCTGTCTCGGCCGTAACACTCTCATCAATAATATAAATAAACAGAGACATACACACCAAACTGAATAAGTGCACAATCTGATACAACTCGGTTCCAATGTTCGAGTATTGTAGTTTCCACACAAAATAAACTCTTTTTGCCCATCGATGACAATAGTTTGGTCGGTAGTACTCAACGTTCTTGATTGTTAAAGCATCCTTTGTAATATCCCAGCATTCTCCTTTGATTCAAATTAACTAATTCACACCGGATAACTCAAATGTCTGAAGTAACATTTTTATAATAATAATAATATTCATTAACCAATTATGATACACTCGATATGTGTGGCAAGTGAAGGTAAATATGCAATAAAAACAAAAAAGGTCGATAAGTCAAATGAACATAATGTTCAGAGAACATAGTCATAAAACAAGAAAAGAAAATATGATTAATACTCAGTGAAACTGGCGCAGATGGTGTAAACCTCCAAGGGATAACGCCATCTGCTGGGTGACGACCAAAGTCTTAAACTCCTACTGCACTTAGTAGAGGAGACCTCTGACAAGGGCCATCGTACGGCAACAAATAACCCGCCGCGATCGAGAATCGACTTCGTTCAATTTGCAGAAAGCTTCAACTCTTTACAGAAATCAGAATTTCCATGTTCGAAATAATTGTATTCACAAATCCAATGCCAAACAGCTGTTTCGACCCACCAGGTCTCATCAGTGACACTTAGCTGGACTGTGAACTCAAATATTTCGAACTATCTGATTTCTGTGAAGGGTTGCAGCTTTCTGCAAGTTGACCAAAGTCGATTCTCGATCGCGGCAGGGTATTTGTTGTGGCTTTGCTGTACGATGGCCCGATGTGAGAGGTCTCCTCTGCTAAGAACGGTATGAGTTTGAGACTTTTTTCGTAACCCAGCAGATGGCATTGCTTCTTGAAAGTTTACACCATCTGCCCCAGTTTCAGAGATTCACTTCGAAGGAGCAGATAGTTCGAAATGTTTGTGTTCACACTCCAGCTAAGTGAGTCACTGATGATACCTGGTCTGTTCTGATTATTACTCACAACAATTAAAAACATCGACAAAATACGAATATGTGAACACCTATAGTCTGAAATTACTTATCATCCCTCACAATAATAATAGTAATAATCTCAATACAAATACACAAACACTACCTACCCGTTTGACACTGACACTTTGGAGTTTGGTTATATCGTTTCCATGGACATATTCAATTCGAGACTACAAAAGAGAATAAAGGGAGAGACTATCAATCCTTCGTCATTATTCCCTAGGGGAATGATATATGGCATTATCCTACAGAAACCATACGTATAATATTTATATTAGTCGTACATAAAACACAAAAATGAACCAGCAATATGTGTGACTTGAATCGATTTCGGTTCAAAATAACAAACAAAATATCAGAATGTATCAGAGTTGATTGAGAGATTGTCATTTAAGAAGTCCTGGTACCTATAATATCGCTTTTGTAGTAGGAGGCTTTTAACTACGTTGTTGAATTTCAATATTCGTGCCACTAATTTTCGCTGTCCAAATTGCATTGAATCTCGGAAATCTACAATATCATTCAGTTTCAGTGACAAACAGAATTTGTTGTTGAATTCAACATACTTATATTATGAAGACGTCGGTGCGTGAACTCAGGCGTCGCTAAGTGAATTACTCACTTAACATCAATCAAAAATGCCATTGGTCAACTGACGATTCATTTCTGCTAGAAAATAAACGCAAATATAAATGAATGAATGGGAAGAGAAAATATAATTTCATCATCATTCAGGACATCTTGAAAAGATAGGAAAATCTCAATATTATTATCATTTCATTCATTTCCGCGTGATAAATCTTTCGAGTCGAACGTATCTTCTTAATTGTTGAAAATTCAACGGAGACACTCCCATCAAAAACGTATCAATCAATTTTTATGCTTGACTTCGATGCAACGTTGACATTTTCTGTTTGAGGAACTGCCTAATTCACGTTTCATATCTTATAATTTTGATGGATGAAAATATGTCCTTTGCAGAAGAATATTCGATTGAGATTTTTGATAAATTATTTGCATATTCACGGAGGAAAGAAGTTTTTTATTAGATTCCCGATCAAGAATCATTATCGAATCCGAACTGAAACAGAGCCAACTTCATAAAATGTCTTTCATCTTCTAATGCTAATGAGATGAATGAAATTCATTTTCAAAGGTTTTAAATCATCAAACAAACAAGTTTTTTCGTAATTCTAGATTTCCATGGGAATCGTCATCCTGTATTTTTAGAAAATATCGTAGAAGTCATGAAAATTTGAAATTGATGTCGATCATCCCGAAATTGTGAAACTTGAGGAACATTTTCTCTAATTCACCAATTTTTTTATAGAGATCATTCAGCGATAAAAGATTTTCCTCCTTACATAACCATATGTTCCATATCTGAAACACATCTTTTGTTATATATCAGTTTTGAAAATATATAAACCACTAATACCGCACCTCTTTATTGCTGTTATATAAGGAGCCTACTATCAAAATATAACACGAGATTCAAGAATTCTACTTGTGGATGTGCAAGTTCAGTTCCATGGAGAACTAATAGGGAGTATGTATTCGAAATAATGTCATAGTCAATCGTTTTCCCAATTCTCACAAACTGTTAAACTCATTAGTTCTATCGAGATCGATTTATCCTGAAAACTTGCCGAAAGATTCTCTATAGAAAAGAATTTTTACTGAAATTATTCCCACTTGCATATTTCATTTTTCGTAAAAGAAAATCAAAATAATATAAAAAGATGAATTTTCTTGCTTGAATCAGATCCATTTTCACACACCTCTAGTTGTTCACATTACAATAATTTTCGAATTTGGATTCTTATCCAGTGGTAATAAAGTTATTGGAATTCCATTTAGAAGTTTCACCGAGAGCTGTTCGAATACTGTGACAAAAATGCCTGGTATATCGGTATGGCAACATGAATAGAAATTCTGGGATGATACAAGAGTACGTGACCTAATTATATGTATAGCATCAAGATGTATTTCATTACATAACACACAAAGAAAACAGTAAATCTTTCAAAAAATTTGGGACTTGACTTTCAGTTGTCATACATGTTTTGAAAACTGTGGCAGAGATCAATTGCCTTAACACCGAACTGAAGAAACTCGTCTTGGGTGTGCAATTTACTAACCAAGTTGGCATATTCAAGTGAAGATGAACTAATGATCTACAAGGCTCAGATACGACCTGTTATGGAATACAGTTAGTTCTCATGTGTGGAGTTCGACACCACAACATTCATTGAGGCTTCTCGATTCTATTCAGAAAAAGACAATTCGTCATGTTGGTGATTCTTCGCTCACAGATTCGCTCACTTCATTAGAACATCGAAGAAGGGCCGGAAACTTGTCCCTCCTCCATAGATACTTTCACGGTCGATGCTCTTTCGAATTGTTATCAATCGTTCCACCTTTGGCAATATCTACACGGATGACTCGAGTAGAAAATTCCCTTTCTTTGTTGTGAATTTGGAAACCTGTCGAACCTCTCTTGCTAAGGGATCTTCTTTCAATAGAACAGCTGAGCTTTGGAACTCCTTGCCAGAAGAGGTTTTTCCTGAGGCTTACAAACTTCAGAAATTCAAAGTGAATGTTAATTCGTATCTCCTGTCCCTTGATTCACGCGGTGTTCTTTGAACATTACAGGGCTTCCCTTTCGTGTGAATCTACATATAAGAAAAACTATCAATTCATTCTCCTGAAGATGCTGACTTCTTTAGCGAAACACGCATAGAGTGGCAGGATGATTCATCTCTATTCAAAGTTTTATTTTTCGTATCACAGGTTCGAATCCCACCTATGATGAAATGAATCAATGAGAGATTTCCATGTCATGCTTGTGATTTAGAAATGTACCCTCACCAGCTCAAAGTAAATATAAATTTCTGGCGACAGTTTCCGAAACAAACGAATATTACGATTTTCATGTTTGAAAACGTAGGCACAGAAAATTGAATTGTTTCATTCGAAGTGGTTCAACAACTTGTTGCTTCATTAAAATAGCCCATGCCGTCTCTATTATATTTATTCAGTTCATCGGAAATTGAACATTCATTCACCTATGGAGAGGTATTGAATAATCATAAAAGTGAACTTCCTGGTACCTGTTTCTCAAAAGAGCTTGTCTTGTACCTATAAAAAAAACACAATATTGAATACTTCTTTTATAGTTAAAAGAATTGTACTTTTATAAAACAGCTTCCTTGCGAAGGACTACTCACAAAAATCATCTTGGAAGGAACTACCTACAAAAATATTCTTGGCATGAGACTAACAAGAATGCTCATTTCCTGATCAATACTTACCGTTGTACTACTTGTGTTGATACTTATTTTATATTGAAATGAGGTTCGGGTTGTATGAAATCGTTTGTATGTCATTAGATACTACTACATTCAACTATTATCATGACCTTGAATCTATTATCACATTCATTATTTGTTATGAATATTTTTTAATGGCAACAGAACATTCCTACATTTCAGATGTTGCATAATCGTCTTTAAGACTAGTTTAATAGCTCGTTTTTTTTACCAATTTACTTTTTGTTGCAGTCATCACGACTTATCATTCATTCTGTCTTCTGTATGACCTATGAGTTATTATATTTTGTTAGAGGTTTATTCACTTGTTTATTTATAATGTCTTCATTTCCACACTTCCAGAATAATACATACATACAAACAAAAATCTTCACAATTGTTTATGGAGTGAGGAAAATCTCAAGGGAGAGTTGAAGTTGAAGTGGTGCTCTGCCACTCAACCCTTGTTATAATAAAATTCAGTTTGATGTTTTCATATAATACACTTTGAAACTACAGATTACCATCTAAAGTAATCTAATCTAATTTAACCTAACCTAGTGGGGGGGGGGGGTGGCACTTGAAAACATTTATTTATTACTTATTAGTATAAACAATACTAATACTAAGAACTACGTCCAACAAAAAATGCAAAGAAAGGTGCGTGACATTAGATTCAAAGAGAATTATTTGTAGGTACAATTTGAGCTCTTTTTTTAATTTGAGTATGCTCCATTTTTTGAATTTAGAGGGAATCGTATTTCAAAACTTATAAATATTATATTGAAAACCTCTTTCATAAATTGAACTTCTATGTGAGGGACAAGTCAGAGAATTAATGTTTCTTGTGTTGATGCTGTGACTGTTACTTCTGAATTTCAATTTATTATAGAAATAAGTTGAGCTCTTGTGGACTACAATCTTACGAAATAAGTATAAGGAGTGAAATCTGAAAGTATCTTCCATTGAGTTTGTGTGAGACATGCTCATACTCTCTGATACTATACACGAAACGTACGCAGGAATTCTGTACGTGTTGGACTCCACCAAGTGTTTCTTTATCGATACAAAATCCATAAATGGTTTAGCAGTAATTGAATTGCGAGAGAACTATTGTTTGATATAGGACTTTTTTTATGGGCTGAGCCAAATACTTTCTATGTGGGTACAGTGACCTCAGCGCTGCATGAGCCCTTTGAATGTAACGTTTCACGTGTTCATAAAATCTCAGAGTGTCATCCAAAATCAAGCCAAGCACTATCACTTATCATGCGGGATTCGTTTTTTATCGGAAAATGGATGTTACTTTTCACATGCACTTGATCAGGTTTATTTCCGGAGATCAAAGCTACCGATTTGTTCGGATTCAACATGAGAGAGTGCTGGCCAGCAATATCTGCAATATTGCTCAAATTGTTATTTATAATGGTGGTCGCATTATTAAGATCAGTTGAAGAAAAGTTAGTGTATAATTTAATATCATCAGCAAACATGTATACTTCACAATTCCCAACAAAGTTTACAAATTGGTTGGTGTAAATTGAAAAGAGAAGTGGTTCTAAAACTGAACCCTGCGGCACGCCGGATGACACATATCTGGCAACAGACAGGCTATCTCATAGTTTAACGCTTTGCTGGCGACCTGACAAATAGGATTTGAATAGTTGAAGTGAGTCCGTAGATACTTCAGTAGACTTCAATATTGTTAACATTGTTTCGTGGTTGACAGTAGCGAAAGCTTTGCTAAGGTCTAGCATTATCAGTGATGTACATTCCAAATTGTCAATTGCCTGAAATATATCATCTGTCACGTGCAGAAGGGCTGTGGTAGAACTGTGACCAGATTGGATTTGGGGTAAGATTTGATTCTCATTACGAAACTGATTGAGTTGTTCCGATAATATTTTTTTTAATAGCTTTGACAAACCAGTTAAGATATTTATCTCAGATCTGAAAGAGTCTGAGGATCTCTAACCTTCGGAAGTGCTGTTATACGAGCATATTTCTAAAGTGTAGGAAATTTCTATGATAATATCATGCTATTGAAGATATTGACAAGGTTTCATACTTATAAGCAGCTATCATGTCAAGCCTTGATGATCAGTAATGAATCTCACAACCGATAGTTAGTAAGTTCATTCATGTTTTCTTTAACTTATGATGCTGAAGGTGAATTCATGCAAGCCAAGTTAACTTGCATTTGAATTAACTTAGTAACTTGAGGAGTTCGATGTTCGGAATCAAATAGAAGCATTCATGCATTATAAAAGCAACTTATTAATTTTGTCAGCTGTGTGAATCAGTGGCGCATATCTTCGTTATTCAAGTTTAGGAATTGTTGCATGAATGCCCCTTTTTTAATACAACTTTTTAGGATAGGTTAAGTTAAATACAAGTTAAGCTGGCCTGCATGAATTCACCTCAAGTTGGTTTCACTTATACACGAAATATTACACTCAAAAATCGACTTTCGTTGTGATAAAAAAATAAAAAACTATCGAATCCATAAGAGAGATGATGAGCAGCATGATTTTCCACCTTCGATTCCTACTGACGAACAGAAAAATACCAAAAAAGCTACTAGATTCTTAACTCGAGTGATTTCTCCGATAGATGGCTCGAGCCGAATAACCACAAAGATAGCGAAAATGAGAAATCGAGGGGGAAATTTACCGGCATAATATCAGGCAGCAAATGAAATTTAATTGAATAATTTCCCGAGTTTCAGTAAACGAATGATACGGGTAGGTCGATAATATCCTCGAATACAAATCGAGACAGGAAATGAAAAACTCATGCCCACTGGCAGATAATAATTTGAATCCATTTGAGTTGTGATCCCAGAGATGTTTCTGCTATTCAGTTTCAATTTTCTCTGTATTAAGTAACAATCTACGATTCATATATTTGTATAGTATCGAGAAGAATTTCACAAGTTTTTCAATAACGTGCTTGATTACCATTGTTACGTTGAAATCACGAATGATTGACTATCTCATATACCTGAATTTAAGGAATTGAAAAACTTCAAATACTTATTTTTCGGGTAACATTGATACCATCAAATCATTATGAGATCGAGAATGGAACTGAATAATAATACCAAGCATGCTTGTCTATTCATTTGATAAAACAATGTTATTCACCGAAGAGCCAAGGGAAAAAATTACTCCTTAATATACATACATTACCTTGTATACGCATTTTTGTAACGGCCGTAATTGTTTCGGGCAACATTAAAAATAATTTAGTGATCTACATAATATTATATGGATTTTCTGGTGTCTGTGCCGCCATTGGAATGAAAGTGGTTCACTTGATACAAAAGTTACAATCGATGAAATAATTATTTTGAAAATCTCGGAAATCGACTACGAAGAAAGAGTTGATATAAAAATTCCCAACCACTTAATATTTTTTGAAAAAAGTACGTTCCCCATTTTTTTCTTCCTATTTTTTGTTTTTAGATGCCTCTATTGACTTCTACTGATGAAATGAATATCTGGAATTTTATTAGAATTTTCCGGAGGACATCCTGGATCGATCGAGAAGCCCGAAAAAAGAAGATATTATCTGATAAGAAATTAAAAGGACTCGAAATTTCGTTGATTTTATAAATGACGAAAAATACATCATATGCATCCGTTGGAATGGTGATCCCTGCTGAAATGAAAATGAAATGGGTATCTTATAAAAGAGATACGAAAAAAAAAATGTTTTTTCTTTACGAAGGCAAACAATCTTCTGCACATAAACTGGATTACTAGATTTGAGTTTTGGTTTGAATAACCCTCAACTAATTTTTCCATCTCTGAATGAATATGAGATAAAAATCATATGATGGAAAGATATTGTGGTGGCAAAAAGGTGAAAAGGCTTTTTCATCAAGTCGAGCTGGATACCTTATTGCAGAAAATGACTGAATATATTGTCATATTCCGCGGTATTTCAGAGTAGTTAGCGCGTCAGTGAGTGTAGTATAACCGACGTGAAACTTTTTTCACTTTCAATGGATTTCATTCAACCCATCGCAGGTTTTCGGTTTGATGATTTCTAGGGATAAGTGTATGAAAAACTGAAAAAGAAAAATCGAACACGTATTCCCCATTCTTATAGGTAGTTGTAACCAAACTTTTATGAAAGAGCAATGAATGAAAATTATAACTAGTTTTCGAGGCATCTTATGCCATTATGTCAATTGAAGACGAGTCCTGCGAGCCTAGACATATTCCACTATTACAGTTTGTCATGCTCCTGGAGGCATTCTACGGTTAATTCGAACCAATGTTGCCGTAAAACTGAATTGCTCCTTCAGGGTTGTTTTCACAGTAACTTCCGGAAGCTATTATGACATGAGAGTTACTTCAATGATTTTGTCAAGCATAACGAAAATATAGATATGGAATACGACTATACAGGGTGGCCACTATTTTATAGGATTCTATTGATATCTCCTGAACTGGATCAGTTACAGATCAGGTCAAATAGAGTGAAAGTTTTCTATTCGGTAGTGCCGTCTATTGGTGGAAACAAATCGGAAATATCTGGCCGGCTCCAGAGATATTGAGAAAAAAACAAACTATTTTTAATGTTACTGCTTCTGTTATTTTCAGAAATATCGAAATAAATCACTGAATTTTCTTTTCGATAACATCTTCTTTACTTTGGTAATAGATTTGGAATCAGAAGTTTCGTGTCCGCTGGGCCACCCTCAGCAACAAATATTTTATTACGGACCTGGATACTTGATTGCGTTTTTCGTGATAATTTTCCATCCTGAATTCATTGAGATATTACAAAATACTAAAAAACGAACATTTATAGGTAATTCGGTCTTCGAAAGGATTAAATTGGGTCAATTAACTTTACGTAACATGCATTGGTTCCAACAAGATGGATGCGGTACATCCAAAATAGTCCTAGATTAATTCAATTATACATTTCCGAAAAGATGTATTGAAACGAGGAGTCCAGTTGAATGGCCTCCTAGATCTCCAGATCTGAAACCACCAGATTTTCATTCATGGAGATATCTGAGAAATAGAGTTTATAACGCTACAACCTCCACAGTAAAAGTACTTCGGGACAAAATTATTTGTGCTGCATTGATAAAGAAGATGTGGAAAAATCGATCAGGAGTTTGAAATCCAGAATAGAAAAGTGCATATCCCAAAGAAATGAGCATTCTGAACAACCACGGTAATAACTGATATCCTTTTTCAAATCAAAGAAAATTCAGTTCTTGAATGATTGATAGTTTGTTTGAATTCTTGTTTTATTCTTCTCATGAGTGATTAAGGATATCATTTCAAATTTTTTTGGAATACTCAAAGTCTGGGTATATTTTGCTGCCCAAATTTACAATTCTTTATTTCTTTTCGTACTCAAATTATCTCAGTTATTCACTATCGTGAAATTTTCGAGAGAAGGAAAAAAGACATGTTCGAACTCCACATCAAACTAAATAAAAATACCCGCACTGCAAAGCAAAAGTATAAAGAATCATTTCCCTCGAAGGAGACAACCAAATATAAAAAATATCATCTACAACGGTGCTTCCATATAACTCATCCAACCACTTAAGATTGCGTTTGTTAAAAGAAACGAACCTGTTAATAAATGTTCTGGCTCAGATTAAGATTGATCCGGGGATAGGATCAGCAATAGAATGTGATCTATTGAAAGGTGCTGTCGGTAAAATTTTCTGGAGACACGGATACCGTGGTTATAAATACCGAACCGTTTAGAAGCTCTATCGCAATAATCCAGTACGAGGACTGAGATTCTGTAACCTGTTTAAAGGAAAAATACGTGATAATAGGGATTTCGTCAATGATGTTATTAGGGTTGATGGAACTACAATCACACATTGCGGTATTTTCAAAACAGAAATTATTATGCCAGTGGAAACCCCCATTCATTAACGAAGTAGTAGATCAACATCGCTTTTCCTTACTAGAAGGGTTGGATAACCTTTGTGTAACATGCCTTGGTTCCAACAGGGTGGATATGTTCCATATAACTCTAGAATAGTCCAATTTGGATGATACCTTTCCGAATATGTGGATTAGAACAAGAGGTCCAGTTGAATGGCCTCCTAGATCTCCAGATCTCAACCCACTGGATTTTTTAAATGGGGTTATCAGACAAATAGAGTTTACCACAGTGAAAATACTTCGGGATAATATAAAAAATGATTTGAGATGCATTCATGAAGAAGATGAGGGAAAATCTATAAGGAATTTGATATTCAGAACAGAAAAGTGCATATCTCAAAATGATGGGTACTGAAAATTCATTTTGAATGATTGGTAGTTTTGTTTGAATTCTGATTGTTCGTGATGATTAACCAGATATTGAAAAAAATTCTTTAGAGTCATGTTGAGTATTCCTGATTGAGGAAGTGATTATTTTTTTATCTGTGAAAATTGTATGCAATAGCTGAATAACTTTTAGTGAAACTGATTTGTTATTGGAAATATCCACAGGAAGAAGCTCCAAATGATAGGATGACAGCATTCCGTAAATAGTGACTGTATGTTATATATTTGAATTTTGACAGTTTTTACAATCCAGAAAATTGAAGGAAATGCATTCGATTTCCGTATCATCAACTCATTTTTAATATTTATTGCTTTGTTAATTTCTAATGAAAATGATATGTTTATTACTGATGAAACTAGAGTTATGATAATATAATGCAATTCTAGTTATACAGAAAATATCACGAGAACTAGAATTTATTGAAGTGCCAACGTTACGTAGTATATCACAGTAACATTCAACGACCCTTTCTTACTGCAAATCAAAGTTGAACTCGATCATATTTTCGTAATGAATAGGAAAACATGAATCTACCAAGTTTCTCCAACAACTCAATTTGTAACAATCAAATGCAGTCTGGGCGAGAACCGTTCCTTCGATAATATTCGCTAATTGCTTCAAGTCGGGATAAGAGCTCAGAGTAATGAGGCAAATGAAAATTTGATTAATTGCAAATGAAAATCGATATTAGCATTGCAACGTTATTCGAATCATCAGGGAACGTAATCCAAGTTCATCAGAGTTCATTATTGAAGACCGTATTAATTAGATTCTAGAGGAAATAGTAGTTTTCCTATTTTCATCGTTTTTTGCCAGATTACAATCGAAATGAATTACAGAGGATCCATGATGCTTCCATGAGTTTTGTTTGCAATATAACATACAGAGTTCTTGTGACTCCCTACATGAGCTGGATGAACTGAGAATAAAGAATCGGAAGAAATATTTATACTTCTATTTCTTTATGATCTTCTGCCTCACATCTACATCAACTACTGGAAGACGTTCAAAAGTACATATCGAGAAAATATTTCTTCGCCGACCCGCATACTGAGACAAGTATACAAATAATTTTATAATAAAATTCATTTCTCTGTTTAATCAATTTCAAAATGATTTCTTCGAACCACGGTTTTGAATTTTCAAATATTTTCAAATATTTTTCTTATGAACATTATTCAGATGTTTACAAATTTTATTATAAATATTATTTGGATCTTCATAATATCATAATAAAAACATTTGACATAGTCAGTGGGCATACTTGAAGACTGGCCTTAAATCAAATCATCTTTCGAACAATCTGTTCAGGCCAGTCTCAAATTACCTACCCAGTAGGTTTCGGCTGACACCTGTCAGAAAACAACTACTCCCCTGGCTAATACCACGAAGGGCATTGAATTATATTCGATATTATATTGAACAGATTGTTCGAAAGATGATTTGATTTAACGCCAGTCTTCAAGTATGCCCACTGACTATGTCAAATGTTTTTACATTTTCCTCGCAGGAGGAATGGACGAATTCGGTTTGCTTTTGGAATACCTCGTCCATTGGTAGATGGCGCAATAACTTCGTTGTTCGCATCAGCTTTGGTCGGGGCTTGATCCTCCGAAGGATTCTGATTTTTTATTATGGAAAATCATCGACTTTATGTTGATGATGGCACTGCCTTGCACTGACGAGTGGCCAAATAGCCCGAAACCGGTCTGCAAGTGTGTCCGTCCCTATAATTGAAAATCAATTCCTTAATTTGTATCGACGAAAGCAAATGCAGGATTTACTTCTGTGAAGAAACCTGCACTGGCACCGGTCGGATATAATTCAATGCCCTTCGTGGTATTAGCCAGGGGAGTAGTTGTTTTCTGACAGGTGCCAGCCGAAACCTACTATGTAGGTAATTTGATACTGGCCTGAACAGATTGTTCGAAAGATGATTTAATATCATAATAGTCTGAAATTTCATTGAGTGAAGCCAATTTTTTTTCGTAAGTTATTTTTCATCGAAAATAATGATATTTTTAAGAAAGGAATTATTTTTTGTTTCGGATTTCGTCAGAGAGATTTCAGTTACTATCAATGTATGGTCACTTAACGCACTAATATATTTCCACAGTGTATGAATAATTAATAATACCTTACTTCAAAAGTCGCGTGTGGCTATTTTATTATTGCATATCATGAAATTATTCGATTCACATTTATATTGTACCTATATAGGATGTGTATCTTAAAAATATATTTTGGTGGAATAGAAGAACGGCTTTGCCGAATTCCTACCTTTTGTGTACTTGTCATGGCACGATAAATATAATTATTATAAAAGAATAGCACCCAGCACACTCTAGAAAATCCAAATAGCCCCATTTACTATTTTTCAAATTGAGAAAGAAAATATTTAGTTCATTTCCAAGTTCAGATAAAACTAGAATGTTAACAGAGATGTGATCCTTATCTTCATTTTTTTATATCACCTGACAAATATGCACAGATACACACGAAGAAACAATTATATTTCACGCATGCCTTTATTCAAAAATGAAAAGAGAATATTATGGTTCTTCAGTTATCTTTATCGAAAATGGATACAAGTAACTCTGTTTATCTGTGCGAATATTTCCTTCTATCTTCTGACTAAGTCGAGGTTATGGCTGGAACATCAACTGGTGAGTATCTTCAGGGGAGGGGGGGAATCACTCTTCCCAGAAAATTTCATATTATTTCACTTAGAGAGATTTCTGTTCTACCACTCTTTGGCATTTCATAGTGAACATACCAATTGTAATTTCATTCAAGATATCTAAAATCCTTCATTCATTATCATCCACCACACTGAAACCCATCAAACATTCAATCAAATTATGAGCCATGAACTATGAGTATAAAATTTCAATGAACAGTTGATCAAAAAACAAGTTTGAGAATTTAAATAATTCGAGAGAATATTGAAATGATCCATAATGAAGGGAATTTGTAAATAATATGGAAAATGCAGTGATCAAAAGAAGAATTGAAGAGGAAAACCATTATCAGAAAACTAAGTTGGTTCGAACTGCAAAAACTTGCTATCGTAATTTTGTGAATACACTTAAAGTGACATTATTGTCTTCCCATTCATTCCATATTTCTATAAATTTTTATTTATCCTTCAATTTATGTTTGATTGCATCCAAACTGTTTCAGTTTTCGAATTCTCTCCGAAATAAAAACCGTTCTTCAGTTGCACTTTCCTCGCGGAATTCTAGGTACTATTTTTCGCATCAAGCACTATAAGTCAATAGACAACCAACAAAATTCACTCGGAATGACCCTATCAAGAGTGTTCCGTTTTCCGGTAATACTTCCGATTATCATTTTTTTTTCTCCCTTCCCCTTTTATGTGGAGTGTTTAGTTGGTAACTGCAGGATTCACGCTGCTCCGCCAACTCATGTTCACACGATCCCTCACCAATTCATATTCGCACGATCCCTCGCCAATTCATATTCACACGATCCTTCACCATATTATCGTCAGTTTCCCTGTTGCAGTCGAGTTTCAATTAATTTTTAATGGGATGATTATTTCTCAAACAATTGCGTCGAATTAATCGTTTAGCAAATTCATGAATGTCATATACAGGTACTGTACTGTCATCGATTTTGAAGGAAACTGATGAAGAAAAGTTCCAATAAACATATATCTTGAAATCTCAATATCGGAATAGTGTTGAAAAGTCAAAGTGAAAATGAACACTTTTGAAGATATATCGAAAACTACTGAGAATGAAAACTTCATTTTTCGATCGAGTATCAAGCCAGATGTTTTCGTTGTTTTTGAGAGATAGATGCTATTGAAACGAAGTTAATGAAGTATAAATAGGGGTAAGAGCTCGTACAATTTTGAAGGGGTACACATCTTTTCGTGATTTGTGGAGCAAGGATCTTATGGATAATGGCAGAGGCTAAATAAAACATGCTGACAGGTTTTTGTTAACTCAACCTTGTGACTGATTGTAGTACATAGTGGAGTCAAAGCAATCGATTACGGAGTACCTCAAGGAACAGTACTGGGACCCGTACTTTTCAATATTTACATTAATGACCTGTTCTCATTAGAGAGCTCCGGAAAGATAATCGGATTTGCTGATGACACCGCAATCTTCTACAAAGCTGATAAGTGGGAGGAATTGAGAGCTGTGGTTGAATCAGACTTCTGCCTAATTAAAAAAAAAATGGTTTGATCATAAGCTTCTTACAATAAATAAAGAAAAAACTCACTACTTGCCATTCAGCTATAGCACTCGAGGACTTCCTAACTTTGATGAATTAGAAATAAGATGTGAAAGAGAGGAATTTAATATCTCACCTGTGAAAGAAATTAAATATCTTGGGATCATTATCAACAATCGCTTGAAGTGGGATTCTCATATTGCATATATATTAAAAAAATTAAGAACAATATTATACAAATTCAAAAAACTCAAAGAAGTCTTATCTTTGAAACAAATGGTGGTTCTTTACCACTCTCTGGTAGAAAGCCACATTCGCTATGGAATACTAGCATGGGGTGGTGCACTGAAAAGTCATATTTACCCATTAGAAGTGATACAAAGAAGATTTTTAAAACCAGTTTATTCCAAACATCCTAGATATTCCTCTGATCAACTTTATTATGAAACAAAAATATTAGACCTGGGACAGCTATACTTCCTTATCGCTTGCGTCAAGTATCATATTACTAATCGATTTAACCAGCTCCCCATACATCATTATAACACACGAGGCAGAACTTTACATAGTATACCTTTTATGAGGAAAACATCAACACAAAGGACTTTTTCTTACTTGGCACCCAAATTGTATAATAACATCCCAGAAGAATTTAAATGTGAACCTAGCAAAAACATATTTAAGAAGCGTTTGAAAGACTTCATACTAAACAGTTCAAGACACTGGATAGATACTCTGGTCCATTCATAGGAATGTGAATTATCTTACATTTACTTTTACGAGTTCATTTCCCTTTGAAACGAAATCATGAATAGTGTTTTATGCATTGTTATTGTTTATGTGTTTTTTCCGTATTATGATCTTTATAGCATACAATTGTTATGTCATTTTATAAGTGCGTGTGCATGTAAAAGCGTGAACGCGTGTTCGTGTATATGCATGTGTTACGTTTTATGTTTATTTATATGCCAATGTGTATGTAATTTTGTATTGCAACAAGTGATTTATCACTTAGCAAGTACTTTATTCGTTCATGTTTACTGAAATTTGTTAACTAAACTTATTGTTATTCAAGATGTACGAATAAACATTATTATTATTGTTTTCCGTGTAAACAAATCTAGTCGGGTCCGTACTCCCACTGCTCCGACCCAGTGGGCGAACGCGCTAGTAAAATTAACCATTGACCACTCCCCGCACCGCGGGGTAACTGGTCACTGGCTCCGAGAATCGTGAGTCCTGAGCAGACGCAACGAACCGAGAATAACGGCCTTCTGCATGCGGCCAGCCAAGGTCTCTGCCGCATTACGGCATGCCGGTATGATCTTGAGCTCCGAGCTCCGAGCTCTGGAACCACCGAGAACACCTATAATCAGAACCACTAACTTGACAGAATAGTCCGGGTGGAGCCTGCGGAGTTCGTAAAGTAAGTCCTGGTACTTTGTCCGTTTTTCCTCCTCTTTTCGGACGATATTCGTTTCGGCAGGGGCCGAAAACTCGATAACGAATATCGTCTTACTTCGGTGGTCGAAGAGGACTATATCAGGCTTATTGGCCTGTATTTGCCTGAGGGTGGGGAATGAAAAGTTCCAAAAAATTCGACACCTTTCATTCTCCACTACGGACTCAATATCCCCTGGAGCGTAAGGCAGCACCGGTGTCCTGTCTATTTCATACGAGTGCCGAAGAAAATAGTCGGCACTCGTAAGGCCGCGTTATGGCGATGGATATTGGCCGAGACCGCATAAACTGCACAAGATGACAGCAAATGCATCAAAGTCTCGGGCGCCTGTCGGCAGGCCCTGCATCTAGTATCAGGGACCTCTATACCCATCACGCGGCTCCGGTAGACTAGGGTGTTGAAGACACCGTCTTGGCACGCCATGATAAACCCTTCAGTCTCCGACTTCAGCTCACCTGACCTGAGGAAGGCAAATGTCAGCTTAACAGACAAGCCATGGTCCTCGATGTTCTTGAAGAAGACTCCATGCATGGGCTTGTCTGTATGCAGCTGCAGCATCTTAGCATTCTCTGCAGCCTTGATGTGAGCTTTTCTCCGAGCAGGCTCCAACTCGGTGACAGAGAGTTGGTTTACCCGCTCGGTGTCGAAGACTATATCGAGTTCATCAGCAGCGCGCCTTGCTGCCTTGAATAAAAAGGCTCCGATTCCTGCATGTTCATGATCTCGGACCATGCAGTTTAGGGGATCCGAACTCCTGATGACTCTACAGGCTCCATCCAGCACCATTCTTTTGTGGAGACACTCCAAACTCAAAAGTCCACGGCCCCCTTGTTGTCGGAGGAGATATAACCGTGGAACGGACGATTTGGGATGCATGCTTCTGTGCATATGCATCATTTTGCGAGTCTTCACGTCAAGTTGCCGCAACTCTTCCTGAGTCCACTTGACTACTCCGAAGGAGTAGAGTAGAATCGGAATGGCAAGCATGTTGGTGGCAGAAACTTTGTTCTTGCCCGACAGCTCTGAGGACCAGATCTGCCGTAGTTTCTGCCTATACTTGCCACGGAGAGCATTTTTCACCGAGTCCACCTCTTGGGTGTGGCGTTGTTCCACACCCAAATAGGTGTATGTCTCTCCGGCATTCAAATGATGTAGAATGCTTCCGTCTACGAGTTGGGCATCCTCAGCGAGATCCTCGCATCGTCCTCTTTTGAGATGAACCAGTGCACATTTGTCGATCCCGAATTCCATACCGACAACATGCGTGAACTCCTGCACCACCCTGAGGGACTGCTGTAGATCCCTTTCTCCAGAAGCATAGAGCTTGAGGTCATCCATATAGAAAAGATGGGTGACCTTATGCCTCCGGTTTCCAGGGGTGCCGCAGTTATATCCCCGGGATTTCCTGAGCGCAACGGACAATGGCATTAGTGAGATGCAGAAGAGAAGAGGGCTGAGGGAATCTCCCTGGAAAACACCTCTTCTTATGATGACTGGCTCTGTTTGGATCCTGCTTTCACCTGATGTTATGGTGAAGCGGGTCCTCCAGAGCGGCATCAGTTGTTCGATGCATCTCACTATTTGATCGGGTACCGCAAGGCACTCGAGTAAGTACAACAACAACTCATGTGATGTTGTATCGAATGCCTTGCGATAGTCGATCCAGGCCATAGAAAGATTCCGTTTATACTGCACGGAGTCCTGTGTGATACATCTATCAATCAGCAGGTTCTCCTTACAGCCAGCGGAACCCCTCTTCGACCCTTTTTGCTCATATATCCGTTGGAACACCGGGTCAACTGCTTGGAGAGTACGCATATACAAGATGCGTGTAAACATCTTGTAACACGTATTCAAGCATGCTATCGGTCTGTAATTCTTAGTATTGTATACTCGAGAATCAGGAATGAGACGCCGGTAAATTATTTCATATTTTATTCCCAAACAAGACAAACATAGACTGAGTACAAATTCCTCGAATCAACCAACAACGGTGCTCGAGTAGTGCCGAAAAAATGGAATGGACGTAAAAACTGAAGAAACACTTTTTACCATGCCTACAACTATTCACAGGAGAAACGAACGAATTTAATATTTATCGTAAATATATCACAATCTCCGCTACCAATGGAAATTATATAAGCATATAACAAAAGAAAAAAAAAATATAATACAGAATCAAGGATATTACAGTTCCATATCATAATAACGTAACAGAATTACAATATTGCATACATACAAAAAAAACTATTTATCGTACCTTAGACGATCTGGGGGTTTTATCATTCTCTTAGGTCTAGATTCAGATGGTATGGCAACATAATCATGAATATCAGAAGCACTAGGTTGTTCAATCTGTAACTGTTCGTGGTTCTCATTATTCTCAGCAGAAATTTCAAAGTCATGCAAACAACTCTGAATTTTAGTTTTTCTCATTTGATTCGTATGGCGTTTCCACCTTTTGTTTATTTCAGGTACCTTGACGATATAAGTACATTTACCTATAATTTTTTCTACTACCGCAGGTATCCAAGTGACTTTATTGAGCTCCCGATAGTCTTTCACGACAACTTTGTCTCCTAATTCGAACATTCTATCTACCCTGCCGCCAAAATGTTGAATCTGCTTTTCTTGATTTTCACGAACATTTTCTCGAACTTTGTCCAGGTAGTTTGGTTTTAACATGCTGAATCTTGTTCGAACATCGCGACCGAACATTAAAAATGAAGGAGAGACACCTGTAGTAGTATGATTTATATTACGGTAATCTAAAAGAAAATTGCACAAAGTTGTATTCAAATCAATTTTTTTATTCCGACCTAGAGCATTTTTCAAAGCGTTTTTTATATTCTTTACGGCGTTTTCCGCTGCTCCGTTAGATTGTGCGTTATAAGGTGCAATTGATATATGTTCAATTCCATACTTACTTAAAAAATTTTGAAATTCGTAACTTGTGAAATTACGAGCATTATCGGAGACAATTGTTTTAGGTAAACCAAATCTAGCAAAAGTAGCAAGCAAAGCCGATATAGTAAATTGAGAAGTTATATTCGTAGTTGGAAAAACTTCCACCCATTTGGAGTGAGCGTCTAAAATAATGAAAAAGAATTTGTTCAGAAAAGGACCCATATAGTCGATGTGTATTCTAGAAAATACCTCTTCTGGCCTTTGCCACGGGTTGAGCCTTAATTTTGGAGGACTCGCCTTATTTACTGCGCAATTTTCGCAACTGTTTGCTAAATCTTCGATATCTCTATTGATGCCTGGCCAATAGAAATACGACCGGGCCATACTTTTCATCTTGATAATACCAAGATGAGACATATGCAGCTGATTCAGCAAACGACTTCTTAGCTGTTGTGGAACAACTATTCTGTTGTTCCAGAGCAAAACTTCATCTTCAATAGAAAGTTCATGGCGTATTTTATAAAATTGCCTATATTTCTCGTCATTTTTGGAATATTTTGGCCAATTTGTTCTGAGAAATCTCATAACTGTTTGAATTATCGAATCTTTCACAGTAAATGACTTGATAGCTTGGAAATTTGTGGAAATAATTTCACTATCTGAAAAAAAATTCACATAATCCACATCAACAGACTCCCAAACTTCATTTTCATTATTTTTCACCGGCAAACGGGACAAAAAATCTGCTACATTTTTTTCCGATTTCACATATTCAATTTCATATTGGTAATTTGATAAAATAACAGCCCACCGTCGCAGACGATTTGCTGAATATTTGGGAATCCCCTTCTTGGGACTGAAAATTGCAAGAAGAGGTTTATTATCTGTTACCAGTGTGAACTTTTGAGCATATAAGTATTGGTTGAATTTGCAAAGGGCAAAAATAATGGCCAATCCTTCGCGTTCAACCTGTGGGTAATTTTTTTCCGCATCCGAAAGCGTACGCGACGCGTAAGCTATCGGACATTCTTGTCCATTCGGTAAAACGTGTGAAATTACACCACCTACACCATACGGACTCGCATCCGTAGTGAGTTTGATTTTATAATCCGGGTTGAAATGAATCAATACATCTGAAGATGTGAGAATATCCTTCACCTTTTGAAAAGCATTCTCGCATTTTTCAGACCAGCACCACTTAACATTTTTCTTCAGTAAATTGTATAAGGGATGGAGTAAAGTAGCTAAATTAGGAACAAATTTTCCGTAATAGTTTATCATGCCCAATACTGATTGTAATTCTTTAGTATTTCTTGGTGCTTGAGCATTTTTTATTGCTGTGATCTTTTCAGTTGTGGTATGTAAACCGTTTTTATCGATTTTATAGCCTAGATAACTAACTTCTTTTTGGAAAAAAGAACATTTATCTGAACTAACCTTCAAACCAGCATCTTGCAAAATCGTCAATAATTTTTCTAACCGAATCAAATGCTCATATGGGTCCTTTCCACATACCAATATATCGTCCAGAAAACAGACACAACCTTCAATATTTTGTGTCAAAGACGACATTATCTTCTGGAATATGGCGGAAGCTGGCGAAATCCCGTATGGAAGCCTCTGGTATTGGAAAAGCCCCTTATGAGTGGAAATAGTAACCAGTTCTTTGGATTTATCATCCAAGCAAATTTGAGCGTATGCCTGTGACAGATCAATTTTTGAAAAAAAAGCACCACCCTGTAGTCTCGAAAATAATTCCTCGATTCGTGGTAGAGGAAATTGATCCACTTCTAGCACCGGATTCAAAGTCATTTTAAAATCGCCGCAAATTCTTACGGCACCCGATTTTTTTAGAACGGGTACAATAGGTGTTGCCCATTGAGAGTAGTCTACAGATTTAATTATGCCCAATTTTTCCAAATTCACTAATTCTGCTTCGACTCTTTCCCTGATACCGAAAGGAAGAGGTCGAGCCTTCAAAAATCTTGGAGTGATTTCCTGACTTTTCAATTTAAGAGAAACGGTCCCCTTATTGAATGTTCCCAACCCTGGAGAAAATACTTCAGGAAATTTACCTTTTAAACGATCAATATCAAAAGAATCTGTTGAGAAAAATACTTGATTTATTCTGAAATCATATAGAGCCATAAAATCTCTACCAAGAATAGGAGGACCACCCTGTTTTATAACAAATACATTCAATTTCTTAACAACACCATTATAAGAAATAGTAAAATTGCAGATTCCCAGAGCTAACATTCTCTCGCCTGTATAGACATTCAAACTTTTGTCTGGAGGAGAAAGTTTATAGTGAGAAAACTCTGATTTCCAAAATGACTCTGAGATTGCGGAAATACTAGCTCCAGTGTCCAGCTGAAAAGCATAATACTTATCGTCGATACCAATTTCAATAATGAACGGATTTTTTTCAATTTTCATGTTTGAGATCGAAAACAAATCTTCGCTTTCAATAAAATTTTGTGCGCGAACATTTTTCGATTGACTCTTACCACTATAATTTTTCTTAGGACAGGCCGGGGCTAGATGCCCTTTCGTTTTGCAGGTATGGCATACATAATTTTGAAAACGACACTTCTGTGTGGTATGATTCCCCCTACCACAACAACGACACTTTTCACTACACTTTTCACCATTCCGCTGATATTTTGAGGACGTCGACGCCTGATGAAATTTTCTGGAATTGACGTGAAGGATCGCTGGCTCCGTCTTGATAGTGGAATGGTTTCCTGAAGCTGAGGCCTCCGTTGACGCCATTTCCGCAGCAGCGGTTTCAACAACGTCGGAAAACAAGGCTGTGGGATTCTCCTTAAACAGCTTGGATTGAATTGATCCTTTATCAAAACCAATAACAAATCTGTCCCTCAGCATCATGTCTATCACCGCTTCTTCAAATTTACAATTCGCCGCCAGGTTCCTAACTCTAGCTGCCCATTCGTTAGCATTCTCATGTGAGTTTTTGAAGGAAGCAAAAAATTTCGATCTCGCCAGAAAAACAGATTCTGAAACTTTGAAGTATTTGTCAAACAATTCGGTGAGTTCTTTGTATGACTTGTCTTCAGGTGACCTTGGTATGCACAGATTAAAAATCAGCTTGTACGCCTCCTCGTCTAGAGCATTGAGTAAAATCGCCTTCTGCTTAGCGTCTTCTGTGATGGCATTCACCAAAAAGTAGTTATCCAACCGTCTCTTATAAATTCCCCAATCGCTATCCTGAGCACTGAATTCTCGCACTTGTCCATAATATGATGGATTTTGCATCTTGGAAATTATGCAACGGCAATGATTTTCTCATGTAGGTTCAGACACTTCTTATGTGTAAATTTCCTCGTCGCCACTTATTGTATACTCGAGAATCAGGAATGAGACGCCGGTAAATTATTCCATATTTTATTCCCAAACAAGACAAACATAGACTGAGTACAAATTCCTCGAATCAACCAACAACGGTGCTCGAGTAGTGCCGAAAAAATGGAATGGACGTAAAAACTGAAGAAACACTTTTTACCATGCCTACAACTATTCACAGGAGAAACGAACGAATTTAATATTTATCGTAAATATATCACACTTAGGATCCGACAAATCTCCGTTCTTCGGGATTAGCACGGTTCGCCCCTCGACAAACCATTCCGGAATCAGCTGCTCTCCATTCAGTCAAGAACTGAATATTCTGGCCAAATGGTGGTGGGTGCTCGATAACTTTTTCCACCAATAGTTATTGAGGCCATCAGGGCCTGGAGCAGCAAAGTTCTTCGAACCCTCAAGAGCTTTCCGAACTTCATCCGTGGTTATCGGTTGACGCAGTATTTCGGGCTCAGGCTGTTGAAGCCTTCTACAGAAAGCTTCAAACTGCGTCAGGGCTGGAGTGTCTCGGTTGAGTGGTTGCGGATGCTCGTAGATACTTTTCCAGAAGGATTCCACCCGATCAGCGGCCGGCGGATTATCCACAACACGCGGAGGCGATTGGAAAAGGCGAGAGGGTTTCTCGCGGAACTGTTTGTTCTCTGAGAAAGCCCTCGCCCGCCTCACTAGTGACTTTTTTGCAGTCACCAGCATTCGTATCCTCTCGAGGCAATGCTGCTTGATGGTGAGCAGCACTCCTCGGTTCAATGTATGATGGGATCTCCGCAGTTTTGCAGCGATTTGCCGCACTGCGTGCGTAAATGGTCTATTAGCCGCTAAGTAGTCCATCACACATTGGATACGAGACGCGTGTTGTCTCGCCGACTTGATCTTAGCCTCCATCTTGTGTATGCACTGTTCATGCTTCCTAGAGGGGTCGAAGGATCTGTCACCTCCCTCTCTCCCAGAAAGAGCCTGAACTGCGTCATACACGGCACAGTTGATCTGCCAGATGTCGGCCTCTTCTGTAAGCGCACTACGAACCTCTGCATCCACTCGGGCCAGTTGTTCTGGCCTGAGGGGCTTCAGTCTGTGAAGCATCCTCCGGGTCCCGATGTTGTGGGTTCTCGGTGCTTCCAGGCGCACCCTGTCCTCCACCAATCGCACTTGCGGTATTTCTACCGCCTGCTCAACTGGCCTCGGTGGGGCACGTACATAGCCACGGCCACGAAGATGGGATACATAATCCCTGAGATTTTGGGCGGAAAAGGCGGCATGCTCCGGGTGTGCCACGCACCACAGAGCATGCATTCTCGCCATGTATCCCCTTCGGGCGGGCTCACTACTCCCGTAGCACCGCATCAGGTCGTCTCTCAGTTCGTCGGTCCACTCAAAACGTTGTCCGTGTCCATTGCCAGAGTCGTCATAGGGCTGTTCATCGGTTTGGGCCCCTCCACCTTGCCCTTGACCCCTATCCGAATGGGGTCGGTTGTGGGGGCCCTGTCCTCTAGTGACAGGAACCAGAGTTGAGGGCCTGCAAGGTGGTTAGCCCAGCAGGCCCACGGCCGGCACCAGAGAGAAAAAGCTTTTCTCTCCCGGATGCGCATTAGCATTTTGCATCCTAAGCTCAGGAAAGTGGTGGCGCTACTCACCAGAGACTGTTCAGATGTTGTGTCGTCTCCCCTGCCCTATTATTATTATTATTATTATTATTATTATTATTATTATTATTAATGTAATACCCTAGACTAGACAGTACCCAAAAATGAATCCAAATTATCACATACTATTTTAATAAAACTTCAATCTCATATCCGTAACCGAAACTTTTCGAATCATCCAAACCCGATATAATTCTATTCCTTTATCCATATCCGTATCCAGATCCGAAACTTCATGGCCATAACATCCCTGATGTGGAGTTCTCCAGGAAGAGTACTTTCCGTGTTGCTTCTCAGCTGTTATATCCCAAGGACATGGATGATTAGCGAAATGATTTGTCACATTTCCGAAAGCACATTATTTGATTGTTGCCTAAAATAATGTGCTTAAAGAATTTGTGATAGAATTATAAGCTATTAGGAATTTTTTCCTAATTATATAATGACATATTAAATATTAATGTAATTGATGAAATGTCAAAAATTTTGTGTTAATATCATGACGTTAGTGACAACTTATCGTGGAAACAGCCCAAGGGCAGAAATGGGCAAATTTGATAGGATCATTCTTCAACCAAAACAATTTTCGAAAAAAATGACTGATGTGATTACGTGCACGCAATAATCTGTTATTATCATCATTGTTATTATTATTGAAATTTCTTATACCGATATCGAAAACGGAAAATACCATTTTTCTTGATATAAATAAGGATTCTGAGAAAATCACAATAATGTACCTATATTGTATAGTCGACTGTACTCATCACATAGCTACAGCATGAAACTAAGGTATTTTGAACCCATTATCATAGGAACTTTTCATCATAAGATATCGCAAAAAATCGCCCCCTTGATCAATGGCAGTTCTTGGGGAACATCCTCTATAACTATGATTATTTGCCAACAAAACCATGGCAGCTTTCTCTTAAAAAAGAGCTGAATTTTCACCAGGCAGTGTCAATCCGTCGGGTTGAATTTGAAAATCAGCAATATTTTCTGGTGTAAAAGTCCATTGAGACACATTGCAGAAATAGTGTTTCTATTTCTCAGATTCAATGCCGAAAACAAAACTCACATTCAAGCAGTTCTTCCAGCTTTCCATGCCTTCGAAAATATGCTTTTCCGACTGGAATTTTCAGTTTTGTTCCGCGATGAACTGTATGTTCAATGATCCGAAATTCATGCATTTTTCTTCCTTCCAACATATTTCCGAATAGTTTTTGTTCAGGGTTGATATTTGGAAACAATTTCTTTAGCGTAACGAGACAGGAATCATCATTTGGAAGTAAGAAGTTATTCAAATAGCTGTTGCTTTTTGTAAAAGTCACATTATGTTCAATAATGTTTTGCTCTCATATGCTGATCTTGAGCGGTAAAATGGTGACGTCCAGACGTCAATGACGTTCCAAACATTGATTCTGAACTGAAATTCTTCTGGAATATATGTTGACAGAGAGGCAGAAAAATGCGTTGTCTTGGGTTTATCCAATTTTCACGAGCTGAAAAGTGAATATTTTTCAAATATTTTTTTTGATTTATACACAACCAGTTCATTATCAAATGAGACTGAAAACAATCCGGCATTCATGCTTCTCAGTGCATGGATATCCTTGAGACTAATATAATAGAGAACGGATCTAGTACACTGTACAGGAAATACCCTGGAACTGCTGAAAAGGATTCAGAAAATGCAATTCGTCCCTTTCATTGAACCCCACCAAAAAACTTTTTTTCTGATACATCTAGAAAAGTTGCCAATGTATGCACTGCCAAGAATTTTTTTTAGACATTTGCTGTTCTCAGACTCTATCGCTTATTGAAGCAAATGCAGTATTGGTACTCTTTTTTCGTGTGAAAGGTTTTTCAAAGTTTTGAATCAATACGATTCGATGTCAGCTTTTTCAAGATTGCTGGGATGTTCTCTTGATACAAATTTTGTTAACGTTTTTCAAAAACAAACACTGCTGATTCGATAGGGGATCATTGGAAAATATAAGTTGGAATGGACAAAAAACGGTTTTTCAAAAAATATTTCCTCCATTCACTTTCTAATGCTCTCCTCTCAAATTAGTTTGTATGATTTATGTGAAGTTAGCCACACTTTTCCAGCCACGGTTTCTGACTGGTAGACTGTCGAAAACGAAATCGGGTATGAATTCCTTACAGTGTTGCCAGATCCGTTCTTGCTGTAGGAATACTTATTGAATATTTAGAGCAGATGGTACTTTTGTATTTCGAAGAATTATTTTATAACTTCAATTTGAATATGGTAATACGGATAAATATACGAAATCAAAAATGGCCATAATTGTGAAATAGGTTTTCTATCTATTATATCATATGCTTTGTAGACTAGAAGGGAGCAGAATATCGAGAAAACAGCTTCTTTTCTCATTTGATCATCAATTGGAACACTAAATTCCTTTTGTGAAGTGAAAAATCAACCTGTACATCTGTGACCAATTGTTATCAATAATTCGAAGAAGATAATGAAAGCCCTGAGAATTCTAATGCAATTTTTGAAATGAAAATATAAGAAACAGAAAAAATCACCTTTGAATTTTTTTTGCGAAACAGCAGTAGTGGAAATGAAATAGTCAATCTTTTGAGCTAAACATGTAAAATGACAGAGATGATGCAGCTACCTCGAAACTTAAAATATAATTGTGTTTTTGAATGGCAATAGGAGGACAAAAGCTAGTTAAAATGAATCTATGAATGAAGGTATAGGAATGGCAGTATTGGTAGAATATAGAACACCAGTATAAAAAGCTTGATGGAAAACAATTACAATCTGATATCAGTTTGCTTGCGATAGTCGTCTAAAGGGTTATAAAAAGCCCTGATACCTTTATCAGCTTGCTCTGGATGGCACTATATGGAAATGATGGAATCAGTCGCGCTGCCAGGAAACAAAAATCACCACTGGAAAGCGCGCATCAAGAAACACTCTAAACTGATATAATCTCCCTCTGGATGGCCGTCGAAGTGATAGAAAAAAAATAAAATAAAAAAAATACTTTTTCTCGGGCTATGAAATTGACAGAATCAGTTGCGCTGCCAGGAAACAAAAATTACCACTGGAAAGAGCGCATCAAGGAACACTATAAACTGATATAATCTCCCTCTGGATGGCCGTCGAAGTGATAGAAAAAAAAATAAAAATAAAAAAAAATAACTTTCTCGGGCTATGAAATTGACAGAATCACTTGCGCTGCCAGGAAACGAAAATCACCACTGGAAAGAGCGCATCAAGAAACACTATGAACTGATATAATCTCCCTCTGGATAGCCGTCGAAGTGATAGAAAAAAAATACAATAAAAAAATTACTTTTTCTCGGGCTATGAAATTGACAGAATCAGTTGCGCTGCCAGCAAACAAAAATTACCACTGGAAAGAGCGCATCAAGAAACATTATAAACTGATATAATCTCCCTCTGGATGGCCGTCGAAGAGATAGAAAAAAAATAAAATGAAAATCTGAGTTTTTCTCGGGCTATAAAATTGCCAGAATTAGTTGCGCTGCCACGAAACAAAAATCACCACTGGAAAAAGCGCATCAAGAAACACTATAAACTGATATAATCTCCCTCTGGATGGCCGTCGAAGTGATAGAAAAAAAATAAAATAAAAATCTGAGTTTTTCTCGGGCTATAAAATTGACAGAATTAGTTGCGCTGCCAGGAAACAAAAATCACCACTGGAAAGAACGCATCAAGAAACACTATAAACTAACATAATCTCCTTCTGGATGGCCGTCAAAGTGATAGAAAAAAAATAAAATAAAAATCTGAGTTTTTCTCGGGCTATAAAATTGGCAGAATTAGTTGCGCTGCCAGGAAACAAAAATCACCACTGGAAAGAGCGCATCAAGGAACACTCTAAACTGATATAATCTCCCTCTGGATGGCCGTCGAAGTGATAGAAAAAAAATAAAAGAAAAATCTGAGTTTTTCTCGGGCTATGAAATTGACAGAATCAGTTGCGCTGCCAGGAAACGAAAATCACCACTGGAAAGAGCGCATCAAGAAACACTATAAACTGATATAATCTCCCTCTGGATGGCCGTCGAAGTGATAGAAAAAAAATAAAATAAAAAAATTACTTTTTCTCGGGCTATGAAATTGACAGAATCAGTTGCGCTGCCAGCAAACAAAAATTACCACTCGAAAGAGCGCATCAAGGAACACTATAAACTGATATAATCTTCCTCTGGATGGCCGTCGAAGTGATAGAAAAAAAAAATAAAAAAAAATAACTTTTTCTCGGGCTATGAAATTGACAGAATCAGTTGCGCTGCCAGGAAACGAAAATCACCACTGGAAAGGGCGCACCAAGAAACACTATAAACTGATATAATCTCCCTCTGGATGGCCGTCGAAGTGATAGAAAAAAAATACAATAAAAAAATTACTTTTTCTCGGGCTATGAAATTGACAGAATCAGTTGCGCTGCCAGCAAACAAAAATTACCACTGGAAAGAGCGCATCAAGAAACACTATAAACTGATATAATCTCCCTCTGGATGGCCGTCGAAGAGATAGAAAAAAAATAAAATGTAAATCTGAGTTTTTCTCGGGCTATAAAATTGCCAGAATTAGTTGCGCTGCCAGCAAACAAAAATTACCACTGGAAAGAGCGCATCAAGAAACACCATGAGCTGATATAATCTCCCTCTGGATGGCCGTCGAAGTGATAGAAAAAAAATACAATAAAAAAATTACTTTTTCTCGGGCTATGAAATTGACAGAATCAGTTGCGCTGCCAGCAAACAAAAATTACCACTGGAAAGAGCGCATCAAGAAACACTATAAACTGATATAATCTCCCTCTGGATGGCCGTCGAAGAGATAGAAAAAAAATAAAATGTAAATCTGAGTTTTTCTCGGGCTATAAAATTGCCAGAATTAGTTGCGCTGCCAGGAAACAAAAATCTTCACTGGAAAAAGCGCATCAAGAAACACTATAAACTGATATAATCTTCCTCTGGATGGCCGTCGAAGTGATAGAAAAAAAATAAAATAAAAATCTGAGTTTTTCTCGGGCTATAAAATTGACAGAATTAGTTGCGCTGCCAGGAAACAAAAATCACCACTGGAAAGAGCGCATCAAAGAACACTCTAAACTGATATAATCCCCCTCTGGATGGCCGTCGAAGTGATAGAAAAAAAATAAAATAAAAATCTGAGTTTTTCTCGGGCTATAAAATTGGCAGAATTAGTTGCGCTGCCAGGAAACAAAAATCACCACTGAAAAGAGCGCATCAAAGAACACTCTAAACTGATATAATCCCCCTCTGGATGGCCGTCGAAGTGATAGAAAAGAAAATAAAAGAAAAATCTGAGTTTTTCTCGGGCTATGAAATTGACAGAATCAGTTGCGCTGCCAGGAAACAAAAATCACCACTGGAAAGAGCGCATCAAGAAACACTATAAACTGATATTATCTCCCTCTGGATGGCCGTCGAAGTGATAGAAAAAAAATACAATAAAAAAATTACTTTTTCTCGGGCTATGAAATTGACAGAATCAGTTGCGCTGCCAGCAAACAAAAATTACCACTGGAAAGAGCGCATCAAGAAACACTATAAACTGATATAATCTCCCTCTGGATGGCCGTCGAAGAGATAGAAAAAAAATAAAATGAAAATCTGAGTTTTTCTCGGGCTATAAAATTGCCAGAATTAGTTGCGCTGCCAGGAAACAAAAATCACAACTGGAAAAAGCGCATCAAGAAACACTATAAACTGATATAATCTCCCTCTGGATGGCCGTCGAAGTGATAGAAAAAAAATAAAATAAAAATCTGAGTTTTTCTCGGGCTATAAAATTGACAGAATTAGTTGCGCTGCCAGGAAACAAAAATCACCACTGGAAAGAGCGCATCAAGAAACACTATAAACTAACATAATCTCCTTCTGGATGGCCGTCGAAGTGATAGAAAAAAAAATAAAATAAAAATCTGAGTTTTTCTCGGGCTATACAATTGGCAGAATTAGTTGCGCTGCCAGGAAACAAAAATCACCACTGGAAAGAGCGCATCAAGAAACACTCTAAACTGATATAATCTCCCTCTGGATGGCCGTCGAAGTGATAGAAAAAAAATGAAATAAAAATCTGAGTTTTTCTCGAGCTATAAAATTGACAGAATTAGTTGAGCTGCCAGGAAACAAAAATCACCACTGGAAAGAGCGCATCAAGAAACACTATAAACTGATATAATTCCCCTCTGGATGGCCGTCGAAGTGATAGAAAAAAAAAAATAAAAATCTGAGTTTTTCTCGGGCTATAAAATTGACAGAATTAGTTGCGCTGCCAGGAAACAAAAATCACCACTGGAAAGAGCGCATCAAGAAACACTATAAACTGATATAATTCCCCTCTGGATGGCCGTCGAAGTGATAGAAAAAAAATAAAATAAAAATCTGAGTTTTTCTCGGGCTATAAAATTGACAGAATCAGTTGCGCTGCCAGGAAACAAAAATCACCACTGGAAAGAGCGCATCAAGAATCACTATAAACTAACATAATCTCCTTCTGGATGGCCGTCGAAATGATAGAAAAAAAATAAAATAAAAATCTGAGTTTTTCTCGGGCTATAAAATTGGCAGAATTAGTTGCGCTGCCAGGAAACAAAAATCACCACTGAAAAGAGCGCATCAAAGAACACTCTAAACTGATATAATCCCCCTCTGGATGGCCGTCGAAGTGATAGAAAAGAAAATAAAAGAAAAATCTGAGTTTTTCTCGGGCTATGAAATTGACAGAATCAGTTGCGCTGCCAGGAAACAAAAATCACCACTGGAAAGAGCGCATCAAGAAACACTATAAACTGATATTATCTCCCTCTGGATGGCCGTCGAAGTGATAGAAAAAAAATAATACAATAAAAAAATTACTTTTTCTCGGGCTATGAAATTGACAGAATCAGTTGCGCTGCCAGCAAACAAAAATTACCACTGGAAAGAGCGCATCAAGAAACACTATAAACTGATATAATCTCCCTCTGGATGGCCGTTGAAGAGATAGAAAAAAAATAAAATGAAAATCTGAGTTTTTCTCGGGCTATAAAATTGCCAGAATTAGTTGCGCTGCCAGGAAACAAAAATCACCACTGGAAAAAGCGCATCAAGAAACACTATAAACTGATATAATCTCCCTCTGGATGGCCGTCGAAGTGATAGAAAAAAAATAAAATAAAAATCTGAGTTTTTCTCGGGCTATAAAATTGACAGAATTAGTTGCGCTGCCAGGAAACAAAAATCACCACTGGAAAGAGCGCATCAAGAAACACTATAAACTAATATAATCTCCCTCTGGATGGCCGTCGAAGTGATAGAAAAAAAATAAAATAAAAATCTGAGTTTTTCTCGGGCTATAAAATTGACAGAATTAGTTGCGCTGCCAGGAAACAAAAATCACCACTGGAAAGAGCGCATCAAGAAACACTATAAACTAACATAATCTCCTTCTGGATGGCCGTCGAAGTGATAGTTTTTCGAAATGTGCAACTATATAATTCTGATTGATTGCCTTGTAATAATTGTGATCTGGAATTAATCCGTTCCTCAAAATTTCGGGGCGAGTTTCACTTCTCCATTTGAAAAAAGTTGGCTGTTTCGTGATCCCTGTTAAATGCGGTAACATATAGAAGAAAAAGAAATTCTCCAAGCTCTTGAGAATACGTTGCCAATCATTTCTATTTCGGGCTATTCTTTCTATTTTGATTCCCTTGAAGGTGTAAACAACGAAGTCGCACCAATCACTATTGGTTAACTCCATAAGACCTTGAACTTGATAATAATACTCGTGTGAGGTTTTGAGTTTTCCAGTTTTAAGGTCGTAATAGGGTAGAAGTCCTTGTGCAATCGCAACATTTGGGTCCATATTTCTAATTTTGAAGGGACATTTAATTTCTAGAATACCCTCCTCTCCTACCAATCCATCGGGAGAACCGGCTATGAACTGGTAATCTTCATGTATGACTAGTCCGGCTGTTTCACACTCGACATTTTGCAATCGTTCATAGGCAATTCTAGCGTTGGTTTCATTAATCTTACCGTGAGTAATTGCCATTGAATGAACTCTTGGCTGCTCTATTATTCGGATAGCCAGCTTTTTTAAAACCGATTGACGGTTTGTCCTCACAACTTTTCCATAAAAGGAAGCTGTTATCCGTTTCTGCCTCTCTGTGTACCACAGCGGACAATCAGACTGACTTCTTGTTTTGCTTTCTATATCTAATAGTTCGTCGAGTGATTTTTTGTATTCTTTTTCAAAAAATACAGAACATTTTGAAGCCATAAAATTTTGTTTTTCGTCAGAAGTGCACTGTGGGCGAGCAGTATCCTTTGATGCCAAACAGAATTTACAGTAATATGGATCACAGGAGGGCTGTTTTCACAGCAAGCATGCACCCATCCCTGACAGATATCACAACCATACCAAATTGCTGTTTGATCCAGGAATCCTACTCCGCAATAGAGACATGGATGAACGGTGTCATTGAATGCATTGTTGGAAGCCGGGATAATTGTCTCTTCCAAAATTTTTTTCAGATTATTTCCACTGAAATTTGTATTAATTTTTCTTTCTTTTCTCCGCCAAACTTCCTGCGAAGCTATGCCCTTATCGGAAGTACTCCAGGTGGATTTTTTATTTTTATTACATACTGATCCTTTGTTCGTTAGCCCGAGTTTCTCCTCTTTGTGAACGAAAAGTACATACTTTCGTATTTTTCTGAGAACACGACTGCATTTTTGGTTCATTTGTTTTTTCAAGAGTGTATTCTTCACAATACCAAAATATCTTACGATGGGAGCATTACTTTTTCTATTGGTATTATCGAGAACCAATGTACTCCATAAGGGGGCGTAAGATAAATACTTTTTCAGAACCAGGCTTGAAAATTTCGGGTTGAAATAAAGATTACTAGAAGAATTTTCTTCTGTGCGCTCCTGTACAATCTCCTTTTCTAGATTTGTAGCAACTTCTTGAAAATATATGAAAAATGGGTGTCGTAAATGGTTCTTTTGGGTTTCTTCGAAATGAATGGACTGTAGTTTTATATGATTTCTGTTCAGTTTTATTTTTATGAACTTTTTATACAAAATTCTTGGATAACAACTTTTTTTTTATGTACATGTTACCATAACATTTTTTATTATTGACGTTGACAAATATCAGAAAATAATATGCATCGACCTATATACAAGGTGACTGAAATATAAATTATATCAACAAATTAACATGGCGCCCACCTTGAAAGTAACACTTTCAACGAAGTCAAATTGAATGAAAATCAAAATGTCTGTCTCGAAAGTTCAGCATTATTCGATTGGTAATACACACACTTTACCAAGTGAACGTACCAAGCCGCCAGTCTTGAGTGAATCCAGACTCGTTCTTTATTAGCACCATGGATCCGATTTTCAGAGATTCAGTGGATTTCGTCTTCCACTTGGTTCGAGTTTGCAGCTCTGCTAAATACTCTTTCTGCCATCTCCTCCAAAAATGTTGGGACATACTTTGTAGACGTTGATATCGGAGTAAACGATTCTCAGGAATGTCCTTGGTATCGATTTCGGGCAATGAAGTCAGTGTTTTTCCAACGAGGAAATGTGCTGGCGTTAGAGCACATAAGTCTTCTGGGTCAGATGATAGGGGACACAAAGGACGGGAGTTGAGGATACCTTCGAATTGAACTAGTATTGTACTGAATTCTTCGAAAGTGAGTTTAGTGTCAGCTATCACTCTTTTGATATGATATTTTGCACTTTTTATACCGGCTTCCCAAATTCCCCCGAAACTGGGCGACTGAGCAGGAATAAAATGCCACCTAATATTTTCGTTGGAATAATGAGTTTCTAAGAAGTTTGACTGATTTTTCAAGAATTCCGCAATTTTATTGAGCTCATTATTTGCACCAACGAAATTGGAACCATTGTCTGAATATATATTGGCGGGTTTGCCCCTTCTACTGACAAACCTAGTGAGAGTTGAAATAAATGCATTAGTGGTTAATTCAGACACCAGTTCTATATGAACTGCCTTGGTACACAGACAAACAAATAGGCACATGTATGCCTTGGTTAATTTAGGTGCACGGGTTTTTCTGTCCTTAAGCCAGAATGGTCCCCCGTAATCCACCCCAACATTTAAAAATGGCGAATAATCATTCACCCGAACATCTGGAAGATTACCCATCACATAATTCGTAGGATTAGGTTTTGCCTTGATACAAACAATACACTTTTTAATGATATTTTTGCAAGAATTACGTCCAGATATAGGCCAGAATCGTTCACGAATTGAATACAGCAATTGTTGAACCCCACAGTGTAGAAGTTTTTCGTGTTCATTTTTCAGAATCAGTTCCGTCAATTTGTGACCTTGAGGTATTAATACTGGGTGTTTCTTGTCAAATGATTGAACTGAATTGAAAAGTCGACCACCTACGCGTATGACACCTTCATGAAAAAATGGATTCAAAGATAAAATTTTACTTTTTTTATTGATAATTTTTCCATTTTCCAAATCATAATATTCATCTGGGAAGGACTGAATCTGAGAGATTTTCAATAATAAAAACAATGAGTTTTGTAATTCTGTAGGAGTTAATAATGTACCATATTGTCTTTGACTCTGGCATATTTTTGAATTATTGATAAATCTCAAAATGTAAGCTAAGCTTGTAGTTTTTTGAGAGAGGAGAATTTAGTGAATAAGTTGAGACCATCACATTTGATGGAGATGTTAGAAACGGTTCGTTGTTCTGGAATATCAAAATTTGTATCAATATCCTCAATTCTCCATTGGGAACATGTAGACAAAAGCCATATGGGACCATTCCACCACAAATCTGAATTCAAAAGAGTGGTTGGTGTACAACCTCTCGATAATAGATCAGCAGGATTGTCATTTGAACTAACATGGTGCCAATCTGAAATATTTGTTAATGACTGTATCTCACTAATACGATTAGCAATAAAAGTTTTGAATCTACTGGACTCTGTCCGAATCCAGGCCAATGTTATAGTAGAGTCGGTCCAGAGATAATATTTATCGAATTTCAGTTCCAGAGAATCTGAAACCTTTTTTACTAGATTGGCAAGTAATACTGCACCACATAATTCTAACCTAGGTAAGCTTATCTGTTTAATAGGTGCAATTCGCGATTTAGCACAGAGAAGTCTAGAAAAAAATGATCCAGATGAATTCACGCATCGAATATAAATACAAGCACCGTACGCCTTCTCAGACGAATCCGAAAAACCATGGCATTCTACCCTAATATATTCGGAAATGAATGCATGGCGAGGTATTTCCAAATCGTTGATTATAGGTAATTCCTGTTCGAATTTGGACCATTCAATGTTTAATTCTTCAGGAATTTTATCATCCCAAGTGCCTTTCAGTTTCCACAATTGTTGAATGATCATTTTAGCAACTGTTATTATTGGACCCAGCAGACCCAATGGATCAAATATTTGGCAAATCTTTGAAAGTATTATACGTTTCGAAAATTGTTCATTTGTTAGTCGAGAGCTATTATGAATTCGGTACTGAATGAGATCAACGTTTGGATTCCAATAGACTCCTAGCGTTTTATTTTGCTCATTTTCACCAATATGTAGTATGTCAGCGTCTAGGTCCTTTTTAACATACAAATGGTTGAGCACCCTTTTATCATTGCAAAGCCATTTACGCAATTCGAAACCACCACTTGATAAAATTTTAGTAATATCTGATTGAATTTTGATTATGTCAGTTTCACTATCAGCCCCTGTCAGAAGATCATCAACATAAAATGAATCTAATATAATTTTACTTGCAGTTGGATATTTATTTTTATGGTCAATTGCCAGTTGAATCAGGCATCTGATTGATAAATAACCCGCTGAAGCAGTGCCGTAAGTGGCAGTATTTAACCTGAATCGTTTGAGTTCATCTTGGGGATTTGCTCTCCAGAAAATTATTTGAAAATTTCGATGCGATTCACTGATGAGTACTTGACGATACATTTTTGCACAGTCTCCAGAGATAACATAAACGTGCTTTCGAAAACTCATCAAAATTGAAAACAAATCCCTTCGCAAAGTGGGACCACAGAACTGCACATCGTTTAGCGATAAACCACTGTCGGTTTTTGCTGATCCATCAAATACTACACGACATTTCGTTGTTAAACTACTCTCCTTGATGACAGCGTGGTGTGGTAAATGGAAGTTAGTTGAATTTAGATCAATTTCACCATTTTTCAATTCTGTCATATGATTCAAGGTTTCATATTCAGTCATGAATTTTACATATTCTTCTTTCAATTGAGGATTTCTGCTTAATTTTCTCTCTAACGAGTAAAATCTACTGAGTGCCGTTTTTTCCGAATTTCCTAATAGTTCTACTGATTTTTTGAAAGGTATTTCAACAATGAATCTACCGCTAGTATCGCGTTTAGTTGTTTTCTCAAAAAGCGATTCACAATATTTTTCAGTTTCCGATAAAATTTTGCAGTTATTATTAATATTTTCTAACTCCCAAAATTTAACAATTGAGTTGTTCAATGAACTTTCTGA
This sequence comes from Zygogramma bicolorata, assembly GCA_032362365.1. Taxonomy (NCBI): domain Eukaryota; kingdom Metazoa; phylum Arthropoda; class Insecta; order Coleoptera; family Chrysomelidae; genus Zygogramma; species Zygogramma bicolorata. Next base: position 470,215 of record JAVJAQ010004414.1, on the reverse strand, counting down.
ATCGACACTTAAAAAATTTAATGATTCATAATTGTTTTTCTGAAAATGTAAATTACCGGCCAATATCCATCCAAGTTTTGTGTTTTGTAATCTTGGCATATTTTTTGAAAGATTTTCATGTTCAATCAAAATGATTTTCCAAAATACATCAGCTCCCAATAGAATATCAATATTACTACTTATATTGAAATTTGGATCAGCCAAAACGCATTGAGTGGGTATGTTGAATACATTTCTGTTGAAAGAAAATAAAGGCAATTGATCTGTTATTTTCGGTAGTACCAAACAGTTAATATTCATGTTAAACTCACTATGACAAGACATAATTGAAACATTTATTTGATCACTAAGATTTGACAATATTTCGCCTACACCTTTCACAACGTGATTTACTTTGGTTGTTTCTAATTGAAGTTTCTGGCACAATTTTGAAGAAATGAAATTATACTCATTGATCCATTATCGAGCAATGCCCGACATTTTAAAATCATATTTGTTCTGGGATTTTTTAACTTTATGATTGCAGTTGATAGTAGGACTTGGGAGACACCTGATGAATTTGTTGATGACTGAAAATTATGACTCTGTATATCTGAAGTATTGACATTGACATTTGTTTCTGTGTCGACAGATATATTTTCATTCACTGAACTTGATTGTGAAACTCCCGCTCTACCATCGGATTTCTGATTATTGGAATCAAAATGTAGTAAGGTATTATGTGGTTTATTACACTTTGGACAGTCATTGAAAGTGCATTGATTTTGATCATGGGAACGCAAACATTTCAGGCATAACTTGAGATTTCTGACTTGTACCACTCTTTGAGCGACTGGAAGTTTCAAAAAATTCCAACACCTATACAAGCCATGTTGTTTTTTACAATATGGACACTGAATTTTTTCCGTATTGACATATGAATTGGTTTTTCTCAAAATTGTTTGCAACTTATGTTTTTCAAATTTATTTTGTTCAATTTTTTCCAAAATTTCACACTTTGTTTTCAAAAAACTATTCATGTCTTTCATACTTGGCAAATATTTTTCATATTTATGAGCTTCCCAGTCTTTTCGAGTAGTCGAATCAAACTTATTTGTGATTATGTAAATTATAAGTCGATCCCATGTGTCTGTCTGTTCACCAAGAGCCTTCAATGAGCGCAAATGTTTTGTTACAGTGACAAATAAATTTCTTAAGTCTGAATATGACTCTTTGCTTACTGCTGGAAATTCGAATATCCCTCTTACATGGTTATGGATAATCAAGCTTTTGTTTTCATATCTGTCAGTCAATAAGTTCCAAGCAACAAGATAATTATCGGATGATACTTCGATAGCTTCAATGATGTTAGAGGCTTCTTTTTCTAAAGATGATCTCAAATAGAAGAATTTCTGAATGTTCGACAAAGAACTATTTTCATCAACTAAAGCTTTAAAAGCATCACGAAACTCAAGCCAATTGGAATATTGACCATCAAAAGTGGGCAATTTTATTGTAGGCAACTTGACGTTTATACTGTCATTGTGGTTTGAAAAATATTTAGAAGTACTTGAATTATCAGAAATTTCACTTTGATTTCGATTTTCTACAAGGGAGGAATATTCAGAACATAATGTTTTTGCTTGACTCAAAATATCAAAATATGCATTTTCAAATTGTTCCCGCTCAGTCTCATCATTTTCGGTGGATTCTAAATCTTCAAGTTGTGACTGCACCTAATTGAAATCATCCCATGAGCACAGAAACAATATGCGACCTATGTTTGTTATATTGAATTGGTCGTGTTCTCCAACAATAGAATATATCAATTTCCTAACGAATATCACAAAGATTTTAGCTAAATAAGGTGTTCGACAGGCTCATTATGGTGGATATTTTTATTTTATTTTCTTTCCACCACTTCGACGGCCATCCAGAGGGAGATTCTTTAGTTTATTAAGTTATTTGATGCGCTCTTTCCAGTGGTGATTTTTGTTTCCTGGCAGCGCAAATGATTCTGTCAATATCATAGCCCGAGAAAAAGTAATTTTTTCATTTTATTTTTTTTCTATCACTTCGACGGCCATCCAGAGGAAGATTATATCAGTTTAGAGTGTTCCTTGATGCGCTCTTTCCAGTGGTGATTTTTGTCTCCTGGCAGCGCAACTAATTCTGCCAATTTTATAGCCCGAGAAAAACTCAGATTTTTATTTTATTTTTTTTCTATCACTTCGACGGCAATCCAGAAGGAGATTATGTTAGTTTATGGTATTTCTTGATGCGCTCTTTCCAGTGGTGATTTTTGTTTCCTGGCAGCGCAACTGATTCTGTCAATTTCATAGCCCGAGAAAAAGTAATTTTTTTATTTTATTTTTTTTCTATCACTTCGACGGCCATCCAGATGGATATTATATCAGTTTATAGTGTTTCTTGATGCGCTCTTTCCAGTGGTGATTTTTGTTTCCTGGCAGCGCAACTAATTTTGTCAATTTTATAGCCCGAGAAAAACTCAGATTTTTATTTTATTTTTTTTCTATCACTTCGACGGCCATCCAGAGGGGGATTATATCAGGTTATAGTGTTTCATGATGCGCTCTTTCCAGTGGTGATCTTTGTTTCCTGGCAACGCAACTAGTTCTGTCAATTTTATAGCCCGAGAAAAACTCAGATTTTTCTTTTATTTTTTTTCTATCACTTCGACGGCCATCCAGAGGAAGATTATATCAGTTTATAGTGTTTCTTGATGCGCTCTTTCCAGTGGTGATTTTCGTTTCCTGGCAGCGCAACTGATTCTGTCAATTTCATAGCCCGAGAAAAACTCAGATTTTTATTTAATTTTTTTTTCTATCACTTCGACGGCCATCCAGAGGAAGATTATATCAGTTTAGAGTGTTCCTTGATGCGCTCTTCCCAGTGGTGATTTTTGTTTCCTGGCAGCGCAACTAATTCTGCCAATTTTATAGCCCGAGAAAAACTCAGATTTTTATTTAATTTTTTTTCTATCACTTCGACGGCCATCCAGAGGGAGATTATATCAGGTTATAGTGTTTCATGATGCGCTCTTTCCAGTGGTGATCTTTGTTTCCTGGCAGCGCAACTAGTTCTGTCAATTTTATAGCCCGAGAAAAACTCAGATTTTTCTTTTATTTTTTTTCTATCACTTCGACGGCCATCCAGAGGGAGATTATATCAGTTTATAGTGTTTCTTGATGCGCTTTTTCCAGTGGTGATTTTTGTTTCCTGGCAGCGCAACTAATTCTGGCAATTTTATAGCCCGAGAAAAACTCAGATTCTCATTTTATTTTTTTTCTATCTCTTCGACGGCCATCCAGAGAAAGATTATATCAGTAGATAGTGTTTCTTGATGCGCTCTTTCCAGTGGTGATTTTTGTTTCCTGGCAGCGCAACTAAATCTGTCAGTTTTAAAGCCCGAGAAAAACTCAGATTTTTATTTTATTTTTTTTCTATCACTTCGACGGCCATCCAGACGGAGATTATATCAGTTTAAAGTGTTTCTTGATGCGATCTTTCTAGTGGTGATTTTTGTTTCCTGGCAGCGCAACTAATTCTGTCAATTTTATAGCCCGAGAAAAACTCAGATTTTTATTTTATTTTTTTTCTATCACTTTGACGGCCATCCAGAGGGAGATTATATCAGTTTATAGTGTTTCTTGATGCGCTCTTTACAGTGGTGATTTTTGTTTCCTGGCAGCGCAACTAATTTTGTCAATTTTATAGCCCGAGAAAAACTCAGATTTTTATTTTATTTTTTTTCTATCACTTCGACGGCCATTCAGAGGGAGATTATATCAGGTTATAGTGTTTCATGATGCGCTCTTTCCAGTGGTGATCTTTGTTTCCTGGCAGCGCAACTAGTTCTGTCAATTTTATAGCCCGAGAAAAACTCAGATTTTTCTTTTATTTTTTTTCTATCACTTCGACGGCCATCCAGAGGGAGATTATATCAGTTTATAGTGTTTCTTGATGCGCTCTTTCCAGTGGTGATTTTTGTTTCCTGGCAGCGCAACTAATTCTGGCAATTTTATAGCCCGAGAAAAACTCAGATTCTCATTTTATTTTTTTTCTATCTCTTCGACGGCCATCCAGAGAAAGATTATATCAGTAGATAGTGTTTCTTGATGCGCTCTTTCCAGTGGTGATTTTTGTTTCCTGGCAGCGCAACTAAATCTGTCAGTTTTAAAGCCCGAGAAAAACTCAGATTTTTATTTTATTTTTTTTTCTATCACTTCGACGGCCATCCAGACGGAGATTATATCAGTTTAAAGTGTTTCTTGATGCGCTCTTTCTAGTGGTGATTTTTGTTTCCTGGCAGCGCAACTAATTCTGTCAATTTTATAGCCCGAGAAAAACTCAGATTTTTATTTTATTTTTTTTCTATCACTTTGACGGCCATCCAGAGGGAGATTATATCAGTTTATAGTGTTTCTTGATGCGCTCTTTACAGTGGTGATTTTTGTTTCCTGGCAGCGCAACTAATTTTGTCAATTTTATAGCCCGAGAAAAACTCAGATTTTTATTTTATTTTTTTTCTATCACTTCGACGGCCATCCAGAGGGAGATTATATCAGGTTATAGTGTTTTATGATGCGCTCTTTCCAGTGGTGATCTTTGTTTCCTGGCAGCGCAACTAGTTCTGTCAATTTTATAGCCCGAGAAAAACTAAGATTTTTCTTTTATTTTTTTTCTATCACTTCGACGGCCATCCAGAGGGAGATTATATCAGTTTATGGTGTTTCTTGATGCGCTCTTTCCAGTGGTGATTTTTGTTTCCTGGCAGCGCAACTAATTCTGTCAGTTTTATAGCCCGAAAAAAACTCAGATTTTAATTTTATTTTTTTTCTATCACTTCGACGGCCATCCAGAGGGAGATTATATCAGTTTATAGTGTTTCTTGATGCGCTCTTTACAGTGGTGATTTTTGTTTCCTGGTAGCGCAACTAATTCTGTCAATTTTATAGCCCGAGAAAAACTCAGATTTTCATTTTATTTTTTTTCTATCACTTCGACGGCCGTCCAGAGGGAGATTATATCAGTTCATAGTGTTTCTTGATGCGCTATTTCCAGTGGTGATTTTTGTTTCCTGGCAGCGCAACTAATTCTGTCAATTTCATAGCCCGAAAAAAACTCGGATTTTTATTTTATTTTTTTTCTATCACTTCGACGGCCATCCAGAGGGAGATTATATCAGTTTATAGTGTTTCATGATGCGCTCTTTCCAGTGGTGATCTTTGTTTCCTGGCAGCGCAACTAATTCTGTCAATTTTATAGCCCGAGTAAAACTCAGATTTTTATTTTATTTTTTTTCTATCACTTCGACGGCCATCCAGAGGGAGATTATATCAGTTCATAGTGTTTCTTGATGCGCTCTTTCCAGTGGTGATATTTGTTTCCTGGCAGCGCAACTAATTGTGTAAGTTTTATAGCCCGAAAAAACTCAGATTTTTGTTTTATTTTTTTTCTATCACTTCGACGGCCATCCAGAAAAAGGTTATATCAGTTTATAGTGTTTCTTGATGCGCTCTTTCCAGTGGTGATTTCGTTTCCTGGCAGCGCGACTGATTCCATCATTTCCATATAGTGCCATCCAGAGCAAGCTGATAAAGGTATCAGGGCTTTTTATAACCCTTTAGACGACTATCGCAAGCAAACTGATATCAGATTGTAATTGTTTTCCATCAAGCTTTTTATACTGGTGTTCTATATTCTACCAATACTGCCATTTCTATATCTTCATTCTCAGATTCATCTTAACTAACTTTTGTCCTATTGCCATTCAAAAACACAATTATATTTTAGGTTTCGAGGTAGCTGCATCATCTCTATTATTTTTCATTTTTAGCTCAGAAGATTGACTATTTTATTTCCACTACTGCTGTTTCGCAAAAAAAATTCAAAGGTGATTTTTTCTGTTTCTTATATTTTCATTTCAAAAATTGCATTACAATTCTCAGGGCTTTCATTATCTTCTTCGAATTATTGATAACAATTGGTCACAGATGTACAGGTTGATTTTTCACTTCACAAAAGGAATTTAGTGTTCCAATTGATGATCAAATGAGAAAAGAAGCTGTTTTCTCGATATTCTGCTTCCTTCTAGTCTACAAAGCATATGATATAATAGATAGAAAACCTATTTCACAATGATGGCCATTTTTGATTTCGTATATTTATCCGTATTTCCATATTCAAATTGAAGTTATAAAATAATTCTTCAAAATACAAAAGTACCATCCGCTCTAAATATTCAATAAGTATTCCTACAGCAAGAACGGATCTGGCAACACTGTAAGGAATTCATATTCGATTTCGTTTTCGACAGTCTACCAGTCAGAAACCGTGGCTGGAAAAGTGTGGCTGATTTCACATAAATGTTTGTATGGCTTTTTCTATTGAGTAACTCTGTTAGGACGTGAAAATTTGAACAACTTCAACGTCGAAGGCTGCCAGATGGATATTTTGAAGTACTCAATTAATCTTATCGAGGAAAAACAATGGCAGAAGGCTACGACATTCCTAAGGTCATGGCAGACATCCATGGAAGACATACTTCCTACGACATTGAGTCACTTTGCACGCGACTCAATGATACTCGACACTATGTAAATAGTGACTTCCAATTTATATTTATTTTACTGAAGGAAGATTTACTAACAAAGCCCAATTTAGACTCGAAACATATCTGGTAATGAAATATACTAAACGATATCTGGATATAATTATTTCAATTATAATAATAATTGATTCGATGAACCAGTTCACACAATGAATTCTTCGAACAGAAATGCTAAGGTTTTCCGTCAGCCTCCAGAAGATATCGAAAAAAACATCCACATGTGAAAAACGTTATGAACATTTCCATTTTTCTACCTAAACTGTTTCATTAAACGACATTAGCAATGGAGATTTTATTCCGCTCTTAACAATCAACAAAAGACGCACGATAACATGAAAAGTATTTTATCCATATTCGAAAAATAACAAGCCTTAAAATGCGCTCAGGAGCTCGATTCAATTTATGACAATTATTCATTGTATTTTCGTTCATTCACTAGAAATGAACGTTCGAGTGGATATATTTTCATTGACCGGAATATTTTGAATGACCAAGTTCCTTTAGAAGCCAAAAATAATATTTATAAAACTGCTCTAATGCTTGTATCCAAAGAGAATTGTTATTCGCTCTTTGAAGAATTCTGTTTTCCTGCCGTCTTATTATTGTACGCATGAAATACATAGAAAGAGAAATATTAACGATTTTTTTCCTCAATATTTATAAACGATAAAAGAGTTCGGAGCAGGCAGTTTAAGGAATATTGAATATACAAGACCAGTTAAAACTGCCGAAATCATAGAATTCAATCTCATCATACAATCTTGCGGGATCAAATGACCCATAACCATTCTACAACATGAAAGAATGAGTAATAACAGCATGCCATCAGTTTTGAACTATACAATCAAGTCTGTACTAGGTAATGATACAAAAATGACTTTTTCGTGATCAGTTCATCTGGACTCATCGGAACTCATCAGGAAAAAAACCGTATGGAATTATTTTGATTTACTTTTTTTCCATTTATATAGCATATAAGAAACACAAGTCTATGTGGAATGTTCCCCTTAGAAAAAAAATTGTGTAACTCAGCAAAAATTCAGTAAAATTAATGAAGCTCAACCTATTTCAATCATTGAACAGGATCTTGTCCTTTATAGGTCTTAATCCTGAGTCCCCGTCGGATTCAGAACTCTGACCATTATTCGTGGAGAATGCACCCTTCACCACTGTGATCTATTTGTCAGGTGAATAGTACCATTTTTCCGACATTTTCAAGCTGACCAGTTTTCATTCGAATTGCATTTCGAAAGAATGTACAAAAATGAAAGAATCTTAGAGTTTTTTCAGTTCAGTTTGGAAAAGGAAAAGAAGATTTAAATGAAATTGCAATATTTTTGCAGACTTATCAATATGTGAATATACACAGCCACACACATCCACTAGTATTCCATATTTCAATCATACATCAAACCCTATAACAATGTATACTCTAGAAACAGTGAATGATTGCAGTACGAAACATAATACCATTTAAATCAACTATTCAAAACTAGCATACAAAATCGAACAGATCCATTCACTTAATCGAAAGGTGCTTTTTTAACGAGCTCCTGTATTGATCTTCACTCCCTGAAACCCATATCACCCAATGATCATCTACAATAGTTGGCTACGTCTTGTACAGTTTTTGTTTGCACTGATCCAGTAGAAAAAAAATCTAGTGAAACTAGACTAGACCACAGATTTTGTGATACCTTGTTGGAAAGGTGACTTATCTTTACATTCTACATTGATTCACTGAAAATCTAATTGAATAATAACCATAATAATAATAATTGAACTGCATATAACTCAGAAACGACTGATTCATTTCACAAATTGAGATCACCTTCAGTTTGAAAACTGAAAGATGAAGAAGATGATCACATGACCCCCTATCTTCAGTTGTGTAGTTTCTGAGTTTATAACACACCACAATGTGAAAGAATCAAAACCCAATATGCAACCTTCGAGGCAACTTATCGAGGTGGAAGTCTGCTCTTCCACACTTGAAAGATTATTTTCTTTTTTCAAATTACTGCAAGTTAAAAATCCAGGAAAGTGCCTAACTTCGTTCCGAAGCCCAGACTTTTTTATTGTTTTGCCACAGTTCCAGTATGCCCTGAGAAATTGTTTTTTACGAAAGTGAATTTTAATTCAAAATTTTTTTGAAATTTTTCTGTGAAAAAAAGTTGACATCGTTCTCTCGGCATAACGTGAATTTTGTCATGCTCTGATCAAAACGTGAAAATATTAGGTCCTTTTAGGACTGTATGAGAATTCCCAGTTGCAACAAAGTTCATCCGGAAGCAACGAGTTTTCTCTGAGTTCCAGTTTATCTCTCAGTGATTTGTACCTTCGTAATCGCCTGTATTACCTTCCTCACTAGTTACACATCAACTAGAATTATAGACTGCACGCAACACTGTATTCCAGTAATTTGAGCTGAGCTTGTGAGATTATCTCATGGCAATTACTGGGATAGATGAAATTGCCAGGAGAGATTCAGCTAAGGAGCGTTTAAGCTTAATGTGCGACTCAAAGTGCACCGGAAATACTCCGTTTCCCATTCATGGAAGAATCAACAACTAATACCTTAGGTACCTTCATTCAGGAATCATTTTTTTGGTTTCTCCTCTGTATCGGAAAAAGAAAGGTTCAAAATAAAAAAAACATTACAAACACTCTCTATAGGTACGTGTATGTATATCATTGGAAGACGTTTGATTTATTCCTATATGGCACATAGAAAATTTTTTTCTTGCTCAAAATTTGATCAAATAGATAGCAAACATAAGAATATCCACGCAAAGCAAAATAGAGAGCTATTTGAAGAAAATATCTCACTTAACAGGATAGCATTTCATTGGAGTCTCTAATGGAAGTTTTTCGTGATTTATCCATTTTTCCACTGAAGAGCTCAACTCATAATTTTCACTGAACGAAACAAGATCTTGTTCGGGTTCGAATGAAATGTTATCGTGGTAAGTGCATTTTTTCACAAATATATTTCTATTTTGCTTGACTGTGTAGGAATTTCCATGTATTCGATATATTTGATTGAATTTTCATATGCTTGATATAAAAATTGAGCAAGAAAAACCGATTTATATGTAAGCCAGTGCCTGTCGTGCCATGTAGGCCATATAGGAGTATCTATTTAGATGGGTATTTTCTTTCTTTTTGTAAATTAATCGAATGTCTTTGAATGAATTGTTTTTGATGATGTTTTTGATTGAGAGAAAAAAAGCCCAAAAACAATTCTTCGAGTTTAATTTCCTCCACATGAACATCCAAGTTCCCTTATTCAGCCTCCTTAAAAAAATCTCAAATAAATTCGTTAATGCTAGTGTGCAGTTTTGTAACATTTCGAGGGTGATATAGAAAAATGAAAATGAAAAAATTCAAAAACTAGATATTCTGAAATCAACTCGATTTAAATAATACAAATAATTTTCCATTCATCAACCCTTTTCACCATATTTGAAGGTAGAATTCCGATGGTGGAAAACTTTTTTATCAATGCTACACACAGAAGTTCTTTCTTCTTTCGGAAATTAAGAGGAGGCTTGATTATAATTATCATTGATCGTAACCATAAATGTTATTTTTCATCACTCCTAGACCTTCATCCATAAATTATCATTTCAAACTGAAACTGATAATGTTCTTTATAATATAGTTGATAATCTCCTTTTGAGAGGAATTGGTTCAAATTTTCATTGCCTATCATAATACTATTCTCCATAGAGAAACCCATCGAAAGCTCGTCGGTGTAAAAAAAACCATGAAAGTAATAAATAACAAAATAAATTAACAGGTGATCAAGGAACGAGATGATAAAATATAACGATAATCACAGAACGGAAAAAATTTAAAAAAATATCAATATACAAAAAATAGAATTCAAAAATTATGAAAAAAAAAATCAAGAAATTGGAAATAGCAAATAATAATTAAAAGTAATGATTTCACCAACGACGTTTCGACTGCCAATATCTGCAATCGTCATAAGGAGTTTTTTCCCATTTCACTACGATATGTTCGATATGTACGATTTCCATTCATCCCAATTATTCATCAAAATTATTTTTTAATCAACTGCTCATTTTACTCTCCTCATTAATATTCAATAAAGACAACAAAATTCAATAGAGTAAATAATACCGACAATTAGGCTCAAACTGTCACTCTAAAATTTGAATACGAAAAAATTTCTAGGGACACCAAATCTTTTTTTCAATCCATTCCATTCCATTTATAATGGAACAATCTACCACCAGGAATCTACCTGAAGATGAACCCAAAACGTCGATTTTCTTATCGCAACATCGAAAAAAGCCTACCTTCGTGTACGAACTCACTGGGAGCGAGAGAGAAATTCGAAAAAATCCTCCGCCAAAATATCGACGAAAAACTTCGAAACAAGCGAGCGTAGCGAGAGCGCGTTCGGCGGCAATCAGAGCGGGCGGATTCCACGCGCGAGGACGGTCGCAACACGACTAGCGTTCGCGTGCTGCTGGTTGCCTCACCTGCTGCTCCTCGAGCCGCTGGCTGGAAGGACGGGGCCAGCAGCAGGACGACGTAGTTGCGAGGTCCTTTGCAAGAAGGGTGTTCGAGACCCATAGCGAACCCTTCTGCTGGGCCACTGAAAAATAATTATAAGTGTTGAGGCGAATTTTTCATTTGCTATTTAGACAGTTGAATATGGATTATAATGTGAATATTGATTCCTAGTTTTGTGGGTTTGTAACCTACCATAATCTGAAAAAATAAGAATTAATGTTGGAATCTATACAAGTGTAGGAGGGCAGATATTTTCGTTCGAACTTATTATAATAATAATATCCTTATTGTTCCCAAAGACATAAGTCTTATAGCAATCGTTTGGTTCGCACAGCTCTATTATTCGTTTATAAGGAAAGAGCGCAGCAAGTACTTCAAATAGGTAAAAATTCAGTAATTTTTCATTTTCAAAATTGATACATTCAATTGAGATCACAAAAGATTCGTAGTTAGCTAAGAATGGTACTGCAGGTCTAAGGAGTGAGAGAATGGAACATTCAAAAATAATATGCCGCAGATTCTGTTGTTGAATGTTGCATAGAGAGCAAATTTCTTCATAATCGATGGACCAGTGAAAGTTTTTGATTGATATCCTGAGAATGTCCTTGTATGTCAGGCGCATTATTGTTAATAATCGAATGACGTGTATTGACGTTCTATAAGTGAGGTAGTTTTCAGGAGATGTGTTAACTGAAAAACCTAGGTGAAAAACTGGATATCTACAGATTGCAATTTTGTTGAGGTCTTCACTGTGACACTCGAATTCAAATTTTTGAAGCACTTTGTGTTTATTGGTGCATAAGAGGTGGCGATCAAATCGAGTTAATATTTCAAGACTGTCAATTGACTCGAGCCATTGTTTGATATTATATACCCAATTGAATCGTCTATCATCGATCATAGGTAAAAGTTTTATTATCCAGTTCAGGACACATTCAAAGATGGTGTATTCGAAATGAATTGAACCGGTTTCCAGGCGTATTAAACAATCTGGTGAATTGCGAGGTGAAGGAAACCTTTTGAAGAAATTGACTTGAACTCTTTTCAACATTTCGTAGTGACACTCCAAATACATAAACTGCTAGAGAAAGTGCTCACAACGATAGACTTGAATAGCTTCATCCGTGCATCCCACGAGTTCATTTTTGCTTTAGCCATACTACTGATTACTGAGCCAATGGCTTGGTTGGCTTGAGAAACAGATGTAAAAGCAATTTCACGGAAGAGCAAGAAGGAAACAAAAGTTACACCCAGGTAAACATATTTATTTTCAATTTCAAGGTTTTTCAAGAGAAAGCGGAGTATGGATATAACATAATTTTCCGAAAATCGCTGGGAAATGTTGACATTCCAGAAAAAAATATTTGAAGGAGAAGTCAAGATTTCCTATTCACTTCCTTGCTGTAAGGAAATGATATCTCCTTACAGTTGTTACTGTTCTTGCGATAGTCCATAAAACGTTTTTACATAGTGTTACATAAGTACGTTAAAATATTCAAGTGACGTATTCTTGAGATAATTTTAAGAAAAAAGTCTTGGGTTTGGAAATGCTTCGTTTCGGAGGTACCTACAGGGTGTTGAAATTGAATTTTTTTGCGAAACTTTTGCAAAAATAAGTTATTTGTACGAAACTTGTGTCCAGGTTTTCTTGACGTGGAAAATTATCATTCCACATTAATTTTCATGTAACATCTAGAAGGCGTTGTGTACGCTGTCATTATTCATTTAGAATTGCCCTAAGTGTTTCGACAGTAACCTTTTGGTACTTTTTATTAAAAAAAAGTATTCCTACACCTTTTCCAAGTAAAAAAGATGAACTTCCTCAAACACACTGGAGTTGATCATTTTCGAGGTATTTACAACTTTCTGTATAGATGCATATTACTTAGCTCCTATTTTCGAGATACAGATTATTGAAATTTTTAAAAACTTCTCCATCTTGAAGATTGACTTGAAAAATATCAAATTCCACAGGTTCCAAATAATGCGTGACAACTAAAAAGGGCCTAATTTCCACTGACTTGTCTTATTATATTCCACGATGCAATTTGTTAATTTGTCGTTGCAACTTCTCGCGGCAACCTCCCGCTGCACCAATCTGACAATTACCTGCAATTCTGAGGATTCTTGTCCATTATATACATTATATATATATATATATATATATATATATATATATATATATATATATATATGTTACAGTGAAGGTTTTCACGGATGCTTGAATATGCGAAATTGGTATTCTGGGAGTTTATCCGTTGATTTGTCGGTATTGACTCAAGCTGGAGCAGTAACATTCTTGAAAATGTCAACTGAGATGTTGGCGAAACGTCGAAAGTCAATACCGACAAATCAACGGATAAACTCCCAGAATACCAATTTCGCATATATATATATATATATATATATATATATATATATATATATATATATATATGATGCGTTGTTTTTTCGGGTTTCATTCCGTGTTCTGTGGTTTTGATCCTCTGAAGGATAATTCCTCACAACGTTTCGGCAAAGTCTCATTTGCCGAGTCGAGTTCGGAGATCGAAACTCAAGACATCACCTAGAAGATGGCAAATGAGACTTTGCCGAAACGTTGTGAGAATTATCCTTCAGAGGATCAAAACCACAGAACACGGAATGAAACCCGAAAAAACAACGCATCATACTTCGTCCGTGAGAATCTTCATGCTAACATATATATATATATATATATATATATGATCTGAAAAGTTACATGAACGTTTCAAAAAACCACAATCACTTTTATTACCTATTATTCCTCATTTCAAGCTTTGGCTAGTTTGTCCAATGTATGTTTTGTTACATGTTATCGATTTTCATGAGAGGTCTTTGTCTTTCGATTTCGAAATTCGTTATTAAATTTCTTTGTGCTATTATAAAGTTTGTTCCATTTTTGAAAATGCTGAAAATTTTTGGAGACAATTGTTAAATGAAAATAATGGATCCAGAAGTTATTTTCTCATTACTATTGTAAAAGTTTCTTGTATTAGATGTTACACCCAATTTTTCATTTGAAGGTGTACAGAATAGCAATATTTTGAGTAAGAACCGTGGGTAGTGAGAATTATCTTTCGAAACTTCGTATAATCTCTTCATAGTTTTATTAAGAAGCGTACAATGAAAAAATTTTTTCATTTTATTTTTCATTTCAAGAACGAAACTACTTTTTACTTTTTGAGAGTGATAAGTAATTCATGTATTTCACAGAAATGATGCAATTGTATTTTGTTCTTATTAAAAGTGTAAAAAAATGGGACCGTATTATTTGTTTTTTTTGTGCATTCAATATTCTGGTCGGAACTATTGAATGTTTCAAATATCTCATCAATTTTGTCACCAGGAACTGAACAGATAACATCATCAACATATTTTTTCGAGAAAGGTAATTGCAAGGACAGTTGAGGAATGCAAAGTCATGGATAACCAATAGTTTGTAATACAAACATGATGTATCATGCATGTTGTGCAAGAGTAATATGGATATATTCAGTACTATTTATTTGTCTCTTATTCTCCATTCCGAAAATAAAACTTCACTGCCGCAATGAATGTCATAAGAAAAGCGGAATCCAATAAGCACAAGTTTCCTGTCATATCACTCATAACAAATTCGCTGCTATGAAAAGTTAATATAGTAAACAAACAATAGTGAACGCCCCCGACTCTTACTGGAATTGGCCTTCGGTCGATTCTCTTGAATATTTTATATGTATAACGTTTCTAGTTGGTCCTGAGAGGAGGTGCCCTCGCGCCTATTCCAATTATACAACTAGTACTATCCATTCATGACGATTCATGAAGAATGAAAATTAGTATGGAATAAAAGTATATAATCAAGTATCAATCACAGTTTTTCCACAGTTTCCTGTAGGATTCTCACTAACAATTGGTGTACAGAACCGCGATACGTGTATCTTCTGATCCATTGCTTACTCTTACGTCAGGTCAATATAGTTTGAATTACATAACCACTTGACAATAATACTCCCGTTCATGAAGGAGTCATTAATAGGTTTCCCTTGTCTGAGTCAAAGCCAAAAGAATGCCTACAAAATTTCTATAAAAGAATTAACTTCAAATATTTAACATTTGTTGATATGGCTGAATCATTCATAGATGTTCACATCATTCACGAGAAGGAAGAAATAGTATTTGCTAAACATTTGATATTCATAAAAGTTTTGTATGCTTTTTTGCATTGACTAAGGGAACAAATAGCCAGAAGCAACTTTCCCAATACTTCCTTTTCTTCACAAAAATAATCGTGTTTCTCAATACTCTTGTTCATGTTCCAAAATCTCCTTATGGAAAGATTCATAGAATATAATGTGTTAATAATTCAACTAATTCTTGTATGGAGACGTTAGTTCCATACGTTTGATACTTTTTTCGATCTGAAATCTATTATGCGAGTTTAATTCTCTGCTCCCTAAACGTCTAAGCACTCTGAACAATAATGACATCCTAAATCATGCACACTAACTCCCCCACTTGGGAATACATTGACTGGCGTTATCAATCCAACAATGTGGCAATAACTGAAATTCATATGTTCATTCAGTTTTATCTCCAGGGGGCATTTTTATCCGATGTCCATACTGAAATATATTTGAACTCAAAAATAAGAGATACTTTGTAACACCCTATATTTTTATAATCAGGGTGTTTACTATTTGACGAGTGCGCCGTTGCAAAGATTCAAGAGACCTCTTAAGAAATGGTGGAAGAAAACTATTATTCCTTGGAGTTATAAGACTGGTAGTTCGATCGCCGATGAACAGGAAATTTCAAGTGAAAAAGATTTTTTTTTACTTTCTGTTCGAATGCGATTGCTGAGCAATAGTGGTTCAAACTTCCATTATTTAAACTTCAACATCTAGAGAAGTGTAGTTGAATGACTACGTATCGATTGTTTGCACCCGTGATCGTCATCTGGTAATAACTAAGAATCATCGAGGTGACATCACAGTATGTCACATCTGAAATCTGAAGGCTATATTTTCCAACCGATTGAAATGATATTTTTCGTATGAGTTCGTAATTGAAAAATAAAGGAGTGTTGAGATTTGAAAGAATATACCTTTTCATTATACCGGCAATAAATTTTATTTCAGAACTTCTATAAAAATTCTGACCACTCCATTGAATTCAGCAGGTTTTGCTTAATCATCCAGAACTCCATCAAAATCTTTTCTTCATTGACATTAAGATCGGTTAATGGAAAATTGAAACCTACTGTATCTAGTGAGCTGGTCAGAAGTCAGATGAAAGTTCTGAAATTGACTTGGTGGGATGATTAAAGAGTAAAATTTTGAAAGTTTTTCCCCCATCAACTAATTCAATGACAAACGTATTCCCACAGATTTTCCCACTAAAAAATAATGAATCATGGCCCAGAAAACAATTTCAATCATTAAGTTTGATCCAAACGGTTGAAAAATATCTCAAATGACTCTGCTTGAATTTTATATGGTAGAAAAAAGTAGGGGTGCTTTGATGCTATTTTCTATATTTTTATAGGAGTTGAATAGTTTGGACAATGGAAGTTCAAGCCACTTCATCTCATTTCCATTGTCATTATTTCATTTTCAATAAGCTTTCGCCATTCGGGTCACCCAAGAAGTCTTCGAAAGACATGTGCAAGCTAGGGTTTAGGCTTTGTTACTGACTTCCTACGCCATTCTTCAGGACCGGTACAAAAAATGTATACCACCCCCTATTTATGAGAGTGTTGGTAACTTTTTTTATTCCACTTAATTCATAGAAGTTGTAATTTATATTTTTGATTTGGAGAAGAAAAAGCAAAAAATGATTTCCCTATTTATGGGGTTCATTTTTTATGTATTGACAAAGTACGCACGAGTACCTTTATATTCAATATAACCAAATGAATACTCATATTTCACACCCAACATTGCTTCTATAATTGAGTGAATTGGATCAAAAACATATAAACAACATATTACCTGAACCTTTCACAAAACAGCAATAACATTAGGACCATTGAATGAATACGACTATAGTAGAAATTGAAACTATCATACCAAGATGATACCTAACCTTCAATACTGCAGCGCTATCAAACATAACCTAGTAGAAACACAAATTTCAATTTGCGCGAAAACGAAGTGGCTCTTTCCCCCCACAAAAGCAATGAAACTATATGGTAACTTAGCCCATGACACGTTAAACGGCAGGAATATGATTTGCAAGGATTTTGAAGTTTATGTAACCATATGGTTACATTGAACATTGAATAACATAAAATTAGCCTGGAGGTTGACCGATAAAGGGTTAATTGAAGTTACCCGAGTAGTAGATGACAGAAACGAATCGCGTCGTTTGAACTGTTATCGAGAATCTCAAAAACTTTTCAGACAAGTGAAATAAATATCCTCCATCGTTCTCTATTTCCATTCGCTCAGTGTGGGCTGAACAATTCCATCGACTCCGGGATTGCGGCAAAGTTTGACGCGAGTTAGCTTTCAAAAGAAAGTTGTCGGAGTTCTGAGAGTCACCTAGCATACGCTGGTGGTCACTTTAAGTAGGAAAGAGGGTTATGCTTTGACAATAAAGGATTTGTGATGAAGCGCAGAGTGAACCGGACGAATACAAAGTTAGAGAATTTCGAGATTTCGTGTAACACTAGGAATGTAATGAATACGATTCGAAATTTCTGATTTCGAGTACTTATGACTGTTATGTGATTTGAATGCATCTGAGGAGTCGTAGAGCATTGTGGAGAGTCATGATTGTATGCTTTGCAGTTTCCATGGATCTGAAAATTTGGGAATCACGGAGGCTTTAGTTTCTGAAAATAGTTTCGTGAATCTTGAAGATTTTTACATCCATAAATCACTGATAGATGTCAAGTCCTTCTCAATGAACCATAATGAGGCCACATGATGCTCTGAATTCCTGCAGGGACATATGAAAAAACCAGTAACGATATCGGGAACCTCGGTTCATCATGGCGCAGGAATTGCATTCCTCAGGTCGAATGTAAGACCAAGAAATTCATGTTGACTTGCTACAGTGGTGTCTTCAACACCTTGGTCTTTACTATAATAAGATAATCTTGGTCGTAGAACTATTATTATCGTATTATATTGCCGGAATCCTCTTCCGATTCCTTCTCAATTTATGTGAACTAATTTCGGGTCATAACTGAGTCCAATTTTTTTTTAAATTCTCTTTCCTTCGAAGAATCCCATTTAATGTACAATCATTTCTTTCATGTACTACAAGTCGGTCGTTTCATAAATGTTAATGATCCAATTTGAAGTGATCTCAAATGTTGTAACAGCGAGCTCAACAAGTCCTGTTGTCAGTCTGAATATACAATCTGGAGCACTGATAGGCAAAACACTCTCTCGAAAAAGTTCACTTGAACAGTTTCCAAAATATCTGAAAACCTCAGTGCCCAAGCAGGAATTCAGGAAGGGGTCACTCCCAAAACAATAGATTCATAAAACTTAATTCAAGGTGGGTCATTTTGACTTTCACCATTATAGGCAAGACCAAAGAGTACCCCAACTAACAAGAGACGAATACTTCGTCGGAACCTTTGATGTAGGTTGTACAAGATATTGAGAGGGAATACGTCACAACATTGACAGATATACTAACTGATACACGGAGAAAAATAATACTGGTAGTTATTCAAATTTGTACAAAACCGCACACACCAAGAAAAATATCATTGTTGATTAACATCCGTTTTCGTTATGATACTTAATATATTTTTGATGGACTGAATTGTTGACAAAATTTCACTATTGGAATTTTGTACGAGTAATTGTTACACAAATCCACTAATATTCAAATACTCTTCATCAAATTGTAACAAAACACTTCTCGAACTCTCTCTCTCGAAACTCCCGTTACGAAATTGTAAACTTCTGAGATGCGTCTAAATTATTGGGGGGACAGAATCGCTAAAAATAAGTCGAAAATCCAAACCCCTATTCCGATAAAAATCCTGCGAACGCTCCTGAAGAAACCCAAATGCACCTCTCACGACAACCTCTCAGGATATTCGATTTTCTCTCCATTTCCCTTTCCAGTTTCTCACCTCAATCGGCTATTTGTATGTTCGAGAAGCAGTCTGTGATGAACAGAAACTCGCGAATTATGCGCCACATAATCGGGATCAAAGGTTGCCCTGGAATGCCCTTATTTGAACCAAATCAGAAGCGGGATTTGGGATATATTGAAGTTGGAATGGATGGAGCAAATACTTTTCAGTTTTGGTTCTCGCTGAGTGGTCTCATTCTGAAACCGATTCGAATTGATGCAAATTAATTCCCAATATATGTTACTTTCTGAACTTCTACTGAGAATCGATGAAGAAACAAAACAAAATCTATTCAAGAGGAATTTTACAGCAATAATATTTGTATTCACTGTATACACGTCCTGTTGCTTTGCGGTGATTTATTGATTTTGAAAAAATTGTGCTAATGATCTCTTCAACAAATCAACTGATTGGAAAATATGTAGAAACATCGGATTATATTTTCTTGTAAGAATTCTGAGAGGTGCATTGATTTTCAATGCACAATGACTGCCAATTATGCACAAGCGAAAAATTGTGATAACGGGGCGTTAGCAGAGTGCGCTAATTTGCGAGTACACGTAATTATTGGCCTCCTCCCCAAGTTGCGTACTGATTTTTTTTTCTACTCCCACTCACATTACAGCTATCAGATTGGTGGGAGTAGAAAAATTACAGTACGTGACTCAAGCCTCGCGCCCAACATTTTTCGCTTGTGCATGACTGGCACTTATTCCGCACGTTACGTGATAACTATATCGATTCTTTATTGGCCACGTTACATACATAATGTACATTTGTAGAACGTTTTTGATAAATGAAAAATGTAGAATCCAGGAAAACATTATTTTCATGAATCTATACATAAACAGTATTCAGATCACATGTGTTATTTCTTTATTAAAAGTAACAATTATAAAACAGTCATAAGAATATGATTTGAATGAAGATAAGACATCAACACATAATAAAAGAAATAAAAGCGCGTAATAGATATCATAGAGTGTGATGAAAATTCACATTGAAATCAATTAAAAATAGATTATAGTACTTTACGAAAACTCTGACAGGCACGTATTAAAAAACTCATTCACAGAATAAAAACAAAACTTTCCTGATAATTCAAGGTTCCCCCTTTCAGAGGCAATTCATTGAAAAGATCAATTCTCAAAGAATTTTTCTCGGACATAACCAGTCTACGTCTCGCTTTCACCAATAGATCTCCAGATCTGGGGGGATATTCGTGACCGAAGCTAGTGTTGTATAGAGACTTTTACTCTGATGAATTTGGAAAAGAGTAACATAAATGAAAATTGTTGGAAGAGACATGATACCGTTATCAATGCCAATTACCAAGATTGCCTACAAGATATATTGAGATTAGTACAGGAATTTGCGTATCAGTTTTGAAAACGGAAGCGGATTTAGTTCTCGTATTTTCATATATATAAATATATATATATATATATATATATATATATATATATATATATATATATATATATATATATTCGTATATATGTTGTTGTTGAGTTCGGGTTGAACCGCTTCTGGAGTTTTGTTCTCGACGTTTCGGCTCCGATTTTGGAGCCATTTTCAAGAGTAAATGTGACTTCACGCTGAGGTCTCAATCTGCCTACTCCTCAGGTGTTGTCACAGGGGGCAAGGGTATAAACCAGAGGTCAATTTTTCATTAAAGTTTTTGACTTGTTCACTGGATTTAGGACCGTTGTCAAAGTATAGTCCTAGAAATTGAGAAAACACACTGTTTCAAATTATCTGGTTCAATATGTTGAAGGATAAAAGGTTTGAGACGCACCACTCTTTGACCTTTATTAAATCTGAATAGATGATATAACGAAGATCAGCTTTCTGGTATCATCGGCAAACAGGGTGACATTTTCTGAAATGTCAAGTATCGTCAGGTCATTAACACCTAGTGAAATCATAATTGGACCCAAGACCGATCCTTGCGGAACACCACATTGTATATTACCTGAACTTAAAATTTATTTCGTCTTGACTACTTGTGTGCGGCCAGATTAATATGCCGTGAATGTGTTTCATTTCGAAATCCGTGACGGTGAAGCTTCTGCAGCAGTATCTCATGATTCACACAGTCAGGAGCCTTCGATAAATCACAAAATACAGCCGCAGAACTCCCCCATCACTGATCCCAGTATGCAGTTCAGATAACGGTGACAATTTTACATCAGTTTTGTTCTTATTGCACTGAAATCGGAGAGCTGACTTTACCACCTTTATAGATCGGTATAATAATAATTGATGTTTTGAGGAAAGGTGGAAATGTGCATTCTTTCAAGGAATCATTTATCAGAGATATAGATGGTTTAGGACATTACCTGGACGATTTTCAAAAATTCCAACGGAAATGTCATCGATTCCAGTAGTGGTTTCATTTCAATATCACGTGACGTTTTTTTCAATTCATTATTATTAGACAATATTAGGTTTTCATTAACACTCACGTTTGCTAGATTTATTAGTAGATCATAGGCTACGGTTACATTGAAGAATAGTACTCATTTATTGTGTCCGGATTCAACGCCAAATCTCCTTTTCTTTTCGGAATGCTTTCCCAAGAGTTCATTTACTATCATCCAACTCTCCTATGATTTGTTGGTGGCATCATCAATGCGATTTTTAAAATCATTTTCCTTTATATATATATATATATATATATATATATATATATATATATATATTCGTATATATGTTGTTGTTGAGTTCGGGTTGAACCGCTTCTGGAGTTTTGTTCTCGACGTTTCGGCTCCGATTTTGGAGCCATTTTCAAGAGTAAATGTGACTTCACGCTGAGGTCTCAATCTGCCTACTCCTCAGGTGTTGTCACAGGGGGCAAGGGTTTGTGACTTGACGCCGGGGCCTCAATCTGCCTACTCCCTAGGTCTCGTCACGAGTTCTTTCTGAGGTCTCAATCTGTCTACTCCTTAGATCGAACTGAGGTATCGAGGGGGGTTGGGTGGTATTTATAGCAGCGGATGCTCCTAAAGCACCGTCGGATGTCTTGGTGGGGACTGGGCATCTGGAAATTAGGGGTTTCCATGCAGTTGGAAGTCTCTGACCGTCGTCACGTTTATTCAAGCAGGAAGGTCGCTTCTCGATATCGATGGCCTCGCGAATTATACGAGCTTGTAGTGTTTTTGCTGTGGCGATGGTCTTAGTGTTCCTGTCGGACCAGGGACCCAACGACCTATCTTGAGAAGAAAACCAGGACCCTCATCAACAACTCCAATATCCCTACCGAAACGAAGAAAGCTCTCATCCCTCGGGAAAAATCCTCACGCACACCCCGCATATATGGTCTCCCAAAAATACACAAACCCAATGTTCCTCTTCGCCCCATTGTCAGTGCTTTCGGTTCTCCAACACAAAACCTTGCTAAACACCTTGCAAATATTCTCCAACACCTTGCAGAACAGTCCTCGTCATATGTACGGAATTCATTCCACTTCATTGAAATCTTCAAAAACCTCAATATACAACAGACCGACATCCTTGTGAGTGTCGACGTAGTGTCCTTATTAAAATATCCCTGTATCCGATACATTGAACATTCTCGAAACCAAACACCAAATTTCCAAAGGCACACTCAACCTCATCAGTCACTGTATGTCCAGTACATACTTCCTATTACAAGGTACCTTTTACAAACAAGTGAATGGCGCTCCCATGGGTTCTCCCCTCTCACCAGTCCATGCGAACCTTTTCATGGAAGACTTCGAAACTAAAGCCATTGACACGTTCGACCACAAACCCTCTTGCTGGTTCAGATACGTACATGACGTTTTCGTCATATGGCCTCACGGCTCTGAAACTCTCCATAATTTTCTCAACGACCTCCACCCAAATATAAAGTTCACAATGGAAATCGAAAGCAATAACTCCCTTCCCTTCTTAGATGTCCTCATCACAAAAACCAATGACTCCTTCACCCACACGGTCTATAGGAAACCAACACACACAAACCGATACCTTAACGCAAACTCCCACCATCATCCAGCACAAACCAATTCCGTTGTAAATTCCCTCATCCACAGATCTATCAACCTCACTGACCTCCATAACAAACCACAGGAACTAGCCCAACTCAAATCAGCCCTTCTTCAAAATGGATTCACAGACCATCAAATTGACAGATCCATCCGCCGCCATCAAACTTCTCCTTCCATTCCCAGAGACCCAACAGACAACAACGTTCTCCACAAAGCTTTCCTTCCCTACATTACAGGAGTTACTGACAAAATCAGCCGAATTCTCAAAAAAGCAGGACATAAAAACGACCGCGGAAACCTATCCGAACACACACACACACCCACACACACATATATATATATATATATATATATATATATATATATATATATATATATATATATATATATATAATTCGATTGATTTTGTGAGGTTGCAGTCAATCAATAATTATATTATAGCCAGTCACTAATTCTTCTCCTATATATATATATATATATATATATATATATATATATATATATAGTTTATATTTTTTTTGATAGGCAAAATTTGAGTTATACGAGAAGTTGCTGACTAATTGGACTTGTTCTATCCAGAAATAGACGCAGCAACTTTTCGGGTTAGATTGAAAATCTGCCCTTCTACACTTGTGGTAGGTTACAATACCCAGAAATCTACGGAACAAATATCGATCCACCACAAAATAATGACGTTCAAACAGTACATGATACAATGTTTTCTGAACTGTACACCCGCCAGAATCCTGACAATTTTTTTTCTGCAGGATGAACATTCTGTCAGCAGTACTTGCGTTACCCCAACAAACTGAAATACATCGATCTCAAAAGCTCGGCATTGATTAGACATTTCAATCTACAAAAAAGGAAAATAACATCACAAACTTTCGCCCTAATAGGTCAATATTTTGAGACCAGTTCAGTTTGTCATCCTAGCAAGGTGATACTCTGGCCCATCAACAATTCTGAATAGGATGATATCAAAAGTTGCTGGTTTTCCCTGGGATTCATTTTCAGTCTATTAGTCGTGAACCACACATGAGCCCTTTCCATTGTGCAATTCCCTGTCTTCTGTTAATCGCTAGCACCTCTGCCAGAATTTACCAGGGTAGTATCATCCGCGAAAAGAACACAGGCGGCTGGCATATAGACTATATAGACTAAAACTGAGCCCTGAGGTACCCCGTGGGTTAATTTAACCAAAGATGATTGTTTTCCATCGGCAACAACACATTGTGATCTATCACCGAAATAGGTCTTGAAAAACTGAAGAGGTGTTCCTTTCACTCCATAGTGAAATAATTTCTCAAGAAGTATGTCATGTGAGACACAATCAAATAAAAATACAGAATCTATCTCACTCTCCTGACAACTGTGGGAGTGGAACAAAACGTTTTTTTATCACACCCTCAGGCAGAAAATTGATGTTTGAAAAATCTATCGTATAGCGAATCAGGCGTAGCTGTTTTGTTATTTTTTGAATATATTGAACTGTTGTGTTGTACTTTTGTAATGTGTGTACCTATTCCACGGCAGATCCTATACTAACCCCAAAAATAGTTGTAAGGAACGAAAAGAATCTCAATTGGTTCCTGATATGTAAACAAACTCATGAAGTGAAGAGCTCATGATTAGAGGTCGCACATTAAAAGATGAGACTCCCAGATTCTGTGCTAATACAGGATACGATTTCTCCAAGTTTCATGTTCATAGCGGAGTGACAGTAACCAATCATTTTTAACTTTCCATACAACAGAACTTTTGCTATAAATAGTGTTAGAGTCGAAATTTGAGAAAAACTCCGAAAAAAATGATTAGGCGATAGTTCACATAGCGTCATTAAATGAAAACCAATTGAATATGAAAGTTGAAAACGTCACCATTTATCTGATGGTGAAATCTTATCAAAATGTGAACCATGCGCGATTATGGTAATACAAATTACAGAATATTACGCGTAACTTTTACACATTTGAAAAATATGTTGCAGAATTTTCCAGGGCCTCACTATAAATGCATTAGACTGGTCGTTCTTTTTCACAAAAAGTTTCGACTTGATCTCGTCTCCTAAATTAAATCGGAAACTTTCCGTGAAACTTCTCACTTCCTCTGAAACTCCAGCTAACTACTTATGAGGCTACACCGCTAGGGTATAGAGCGAATTGCATTAAATAAGATCGAATTAAAGCCTGCAGCTCATTGAAAACATGAAACCAGACGAACTAGATATAAGAATTCGCAGAAACTGTATTATTGAAATAGCGATTGGTTGCAGTTGGGAGAAGTTTGAGAGGTCAAACAGTTATATTCGGCCAATATTCAGATGTCAGGAGTAACTATTCCTGAAAAGTAAGTATCTCGGTGCTAGGGATTACGTATTAATCTCTCATGGGAAAACCATGTGAGATCGATCGCTACAGGTGCCTGTCGTGCAATATAGTTGTCATGTGTGGGGCTCAGCACCAAAACATTGAAACTACTTGATTCTATTCAGAAAAAAAGCAGTCCGTCTTGTTGGTGATTCTTCGTTCACGCACTCGCTCAGTTCGTTGGAACATCATAGAGGGAGACTTGTCTCTCTCCTATAGATATTTCCACGGTCGATGCTCTTCTGAATTGTCGTCAATCGTTCCACCCTTAGCAGTATCAACACGGATGACCCGACGAGTGCCGAATTTCCACCCTTTTGTTGTCGGCTTGGAGACTTGTCGAACCTCTCTTGCTCAGGGATATTTTTTCAATGGAAAAGCTGAACTTCGGAACTCCTTAACGAGAAAGGTTTTTCCTGACGCATACAAACTTCAAAAATTAAAGTAAATGTCAATTCGTATCTCCTGTCCCTTGATTCATGCGCTGTATGAAACTTATATATAAAATCAGATTACTCGTCATAAATTTCCTCAATCTGGATTGTCTTGTTCAATTTTCATCATAAATATAAAAGACTAGAGTGTTATAATAAATAATAACAATGGATACTGTCACATCCCCAGAATACAATACATGAAATTGTATAGGAAACTTCAAACGCCAATTCACAATGAATACACGAATACATACATGAAATGAAGCACATGAATTTATAGAAACGTACACAATGAATGGTGGTAGGAAACTGATGAAACACTCGGATTATAATTACAATTCTGCAACTAATATGTCTTCAACTTTGTCAATAAATTGATGGATGTAGCCGTTACTATGTGGTAGGAAATCGTCATTTGTAAGTCTACAGGGTGGTCCAAACCATGGCATCAGAAATTAGGTTCATTGCATCAATTGGTATCATGATATACACTATACACCATTCCATCCGATTTTTTTTACTCTAGTGTTCGAGTTAAGCATTTTTTTATTTTATTTTGTTCAAATCAGATTTTTTTCAAATATTCTGTCTAATCGGCTTCCTAACATCAATGCAAGTAGCAAACATTATGTTCAAAAGTGGAAAATATACGTTCAAGGAAGGCAGAGTTGAGGTTCAAAAATATTTAAAACTCGTAAACTACAAGAAATCGGATCAAACAAATCTACAAAAAATATGAGATCACTGCATTATATCGGAAAATATACAAATGCGTTTTTTTTTAATTCCTACAATAAGTAAAGATCAGTATATCGAAAGTTGATAAAGTTAGCAAAGGAAAATGATTTTAAAAATCGCATTGATGATGCCACCAACAAATCAAAGGAGAGTTGGATGATAGTAAATGAACTCTTGGGAAAGCATTCCGAAAAGAAAAGGAGATTTGGCGTTGAATCCGGACACAATAAATGAGTACTATTCTTCAATGTAACCGTAGCCTATGATCTACTAATAAATCTAGCAAACGTGAGTGTTAATGAAAACCTAATATTGTCTAATATTAATGAATTGAAAAAAACGTCACGTGATATTGAAATGAAACCACTACTGTAATCGATGACATTTCCGTTGGAATTTTTGAAAATCATCCAAGAAATGTCCTAAACCATCTATATCTCTGATAAATGAGTCCTTGAAAGAATTCATATTTCCACCTTCCCTCAAAACATCAATTATTATTATACCGATCTATAAAGGTGGTAAAGTCAGCTCTCCGATTTCAGTGCAATAAGAACACAACTGATGTAATATTGTCACCGTTATCTGAACTGCATACTGGGATCAGTGATGAGGGAGTTCAGCGGCTGTATTTTGTGATTTATCGAAGGCTCCTGACTGTGTGAATCATGAGATACTGCTGCAGAAGCTTCACCGTCACGGATTTCGAAATGAAACACATTCACGGCATATTAATCTGGCCGCACACAAGTAGTCAAGACGAAATAAATTTCAAGTTCAGGTAATATACAATGTGGTGTTCCGCAAGGATCGGTCTTGGGTCCAATTATAATTTCACTAGGTGTTGATGACCTGACGATACTTGACATTTCAGAAAATGTCACCCTGTTTGCCGATGATACCAGAAAGCTGATCTTCGTTATATCATCTATTCAGATTTAATAAAGGTCAAAGAGTGGTGCGTCTCGAACCTTTTATCCTTCAACATATTGAACCAGATAATTTGAAACAGTGTGTTTTCTCAATTAGTAGGACTATACTTTGACAACGGTTCTAAATCCAGTGAACAAGTCAAAAACTTTAATGAAAAATTGACCTCTGGTTTATATGCTGTGAAAATTGCTGCAGAGGAACTAGGATAATTAACCTTGATAGAGGCATATTTGCGATACGGTATCCCATTCTAGGGAGTGTGCAGTGGAAATGTTCTTCAAAGTGTTTCTGTTTCACAAAAACAAGCCTTGAGATACCTCTGTGAACTTAACTTTTACGATTCGTGCAGACTTCACTTCAAGTAACACAACATACTCATGGTAGTGTCTATGTTTATACTTGAAACAGTGTGTCTCATAAATAATACAAACAAAACTTCATTACAGAGAGTAGATACGCCTTCCGTCACAGTTACCCTCTGAAACTACCTCTACCATCTTCCACTCTCTCAAGGATTCATTAAAATACTATAAAGGCTGCAAAATGTAAAATCATCTCCCGAATAATTTTAAAGATATACCGACCAATGCCAGCTTCAGAAAAGCATTAAAAAAGTTATTTCCGATAAAACCTATTATAGTTTGGAGGAATATTATGTGGATAGAATAGATAAGTAGACTATATGCTGTGATATTGTTTGTTATATTTTAAATTTCAAATAAGTGATTGATTGTTTTGATTCAATTCCATTTTCTATGGAAGCTACTATTTTTATAAATTCATCAAATAATATTATTAATTTAATTTAATTCACATTTACATATTTTTATTTTTTGACATCGTGGTTTGACCACCCCGTATAGTTAGTGTTCGTTTGATTAGGTTCGTATGCGACGAAACTAATAACGTTGATTACAAAAAAAAAGTGGTGTGAAAACATAGGACGTTTTATTTCTTCAATTTTGTATTTTCATTCCAAAAATATTTGGTGATTTGATGAAGAGATAATAATTTGAATATGGTACTTGATAATCGAGAGTTATAATTTTTGTTCAATACAAATTGGGATTTGTTCTCCAAAACAACAGGGAGAATTCCCAAATAGAAAGATGATGAACGGTTTATAAGTTGATTTTTTTCAAATGATTCCTGCAAAAAGTTGATTTGAAAATAGCAGCAATGGATCGAACAAATATGTTATGAACTTTCAAGACATAATCAAATGATGTGGATACTCTTGAGAGTCATTATCGTAGTCAGGAATCAACGAAAGCCTAATAGAGTTTGAGCAATTAGCTTTTCTTGGGGAGCATTTTTGAATTTGTATACGTCGAAGTACAGTTTTGAGAGGAAATGATCACAGTGACTTTTGGAATTGAAATTCCCTTCGATATATACTCCAAGGAACTTGATCACTTATATCTGTAGATTATTTCACTGTAATTTCACTCTCTAGGGCTAGATAATTTGAAAGTACGATATAGAAATGAAGCTATTTCTTTCTTGAATCGAACATAAAAAGTTGTTCGAGAACCGACCGGTTCTCATGTTATTATAATAAAAGTGTCATTGGTATAAAGAGTGGAACGAGCCCCATCATGCCTTTTGGATTAGAAACAAACAGTATCGACCCAATAATTGATCCGTAGAATTCCTAGGTTTAGTGACACAAATTCGGATTCGACACATGACAGAAATAGGAACACTCAAGGATCAGTTATTGGGCCGGTAGCTTTTATCCGGATTGCAAACACCCATATTTTTTTGATCGAATGAATCGCTTTACAATGAATAATACACAAATAAAAATTTCATAGGATTAGGAATATGAGAAACTATGCGCATTCATAGTCCGATCAATACAATCGAATATGAATTTGGGTATTCAATGTATTTTGTATTGAAGAGGTTTCAACAATAATATTCTGGTCACTGCAAAAAACAGCCAGGAACTCTGATTGATCACCCACAAACAAGCTACAATAGAGAATATCCATTGAACTTGGGAAATAATGATAAATTAGTTTTTTTCAGGAGTCACTTTTCCCTTCTGATCACTAGAGAAAACACGTATCGTAGGCACGTCTTCCACCAACGATGAAGAACGAGTATAGTAATAACAATTCATCATGTACAGTGACCAGAATATACAACGAGAGTGGAGCGATGCTTGACTGGAATGCAGTCTATTGTTCCCCCTTCGTTTTCGTTGAGATCAATGTAAAGAGTGCAGTCCTCTTATCCCTCTAAAATCAATTCGGGAACTCACCAATTGTTTCTGCCAGGACGCATTTCCTCAATAAGTGGACTCAGAGATTATTCACCCCTATGGAAATATATGATTTCTACGACAAATTACAGCCATACCAATATATAGTAATCTTGGTCTGATATTTCAATATCCATAATGGTGAACCGAAATAATCCCATGATTATACGGAATTCCATCTAGTGGGCCAGAGTTAGCGGAATACAAACGGAATGACATTGTGTGCATTATTTGGTGGGCGAGAGAGAAAATAAATTATCTGGGATCCACCGATTTAAACTGTAATTCGGTTATCATGGTTTAGTGAATACATTCATCAATTTCATAGGATGCTCTTTGAATATTATTATTTTGTGGTGGATGGATTCTTTCTTCTAGCTCTATTGGGTTGTTATCCTACCACAATCTGAAATTGTTAGAATCAATACAACTGTAGAAGGGCAGAAACTTCAACGATGAGTATTTTGATAAAAAAATTTGATAGAAAATTTCAGATATACAAGATATTACTGACTTATTGAACGTGTTCCATTCAGAAGGGACTGTTTTTGCAGCAACATATCGGAGTAGATTGAAATTCCCCCATTCTATCCTTCTATTGATTTCAATCCGAATTCCTATTTTTTCAGATTGTGGTAGGTTAAGAATTCGTAGAGTGGTTTCGATATTCTCTTACACTTTTGAAATACATTTCAAATTCAACTTTCATATAATCTGATATTTGCTTGTAGTAGGTACCTAGTAGTTATATTCATTAAACTTGGGAACAGGAATTTTTCTACAATCGTTATATTGCTATAGATGGATGGGCTGGATCTCACCGATAATGAATTTGTTTGTTATCTTAGGTCGACATGATAATAAAGACTGTTATTATTTTTGTATGAACGGAAATGCTTCTGGTATTGAAATTAACAACATGAAAATTCTTCAATTGTCTTTTTCTGTCAATGGTGATCAACTGTTATATATTATGGGTGAAAGTTCAACAGAGGGAATCTTGATGTTATAAAAATATCGAAAGTATCCAATCCCAATTGGAAAAATACAAAGTACATCTGAAAGTGAAGAATTTGAACCTCTCAATTTGCTGCCTCCTTATGTCAAATTTTTTGAATTCATAGTGTAGGGCAAATTTTGGATTATATCGACTCTCAAGATTTACTTACTAGGTGAAGACATACATACAAAAGTCATGCGGATACATAGTTTCCAAAAAATATCGAGTGTAAGACTCGAATTATATATGAATACCCTTATTTTTTGTATAGATTGAAGATAAATACCTTTCAATTATCTCATATATGAACTACAGATCTGTCAATCATGAATATAATACGAGAAATTCAAATGATGGTTTGAATATTTAGTAAGTTCAGAAAACGTGCTTTGTAGTAATTTTCATCGTGATACTATGAATTTATATCGATTGAATGAACTTATATGAGTGTATCAAAATTAGAATGGCCTCAGATATATATTCTGAATTTTTCGAAGGTCCAATATCCACCGATAATGAATCTTGAGCATATTTTCACACAACAAGTTTAGATCATCTATCCAGTCGAACCAGATAAAAGAAATACATCATACTCATGATGGTGGACTTCATAAGGAACAACTTTGTCTACTTTTGACCTCCTCTGTAACTCTTCTCAAAATATTGTTACGCCTTGTCTGTCCCTGGAGCGGTCCAGCACATCGGAAAAGTGAACCTGTCAATGGTGTTTTTCTTTATCCTTCTTAATGAACGATTGCCATTTCAATTTGAAGGTGAGAGAGTCTCTAATAAAAAAAATTGTTAGGGTTTGTCAGTCCCCGGAATGGTCCAGCAATGGTCTTTATATTCCATAACAAACAATATGTCCAAATTAAAATGTGCCAGAGTCCCTAATCAAGATATTGTTACGGCTTGCCCGTCCCTGGAGCGAACCAGCCCATAGGAAAAATGAATCTGTCAAATGGGTGTTTTTTTTATTCTCCATAACGAACTATATGTCCAAATTTCAAGGTGGCGGAGTGCTAGGGCTTGTCTGTCCCTGTTGCTGAAATACACATACATCAAATCGAATTTCACTCACCTGGTATAGAACCATTCTCATGGATATCAATTTCCATTTTAGGGTGATTGAATTCTGTTTTCACATTCACACAAAATGTTTCAATTCTAGTGATTAATGAAAATGATGGATTTTAACTTTGCTACCGGATGAAATATATTTCCAGACAAAAGACTATTTTCGGAAGACACCTGTGGAATGAAATAAAAAAATATTGAGAAAAGTGTTTGTATTTTGAACTCTCGATCGTAAATTGGCAGATCTGAGAATGAAATTTCATAGGTTTCTGAGCTGAAAATTTCGTATTTTCTTCTCAATGGATATGTCAATATCTAAACTCTTGAATTTCAATAAAAATGCAAAAACCTAATTTCTACATAGTTGATCGTAGGAATTTCCATGTCTTCTTCTCTGAGAACAATTTTTTTTGTAAGTATCTGCTTATTGAACACCCGGTAGAGTTAAAGAAAGAGTGTTTCGCTGGTTAAACGATCCACTATTTTCAATAAAACACTTCGCTGACAAAAAATCATTAAAAGTCGATCTATCTCGGTGATTCATCTAAAGATAGACTGTAGTAATGAGTTAGAGGGTAAAACTAACAATGAAAGAATTCGTTGCAATCTTTCGAAACTTTCTAACGATATCGAAATGGTGCTTGAAGTAGTCACTGGAAAGAACATAAACATTTCTCCTCGAGCGAGTGTTCACTGCAACGAAAACTCTTTTCCATTCCTCAACTTGTGCTATTTCACAAAGTTTCACATTCGATTCGAGAGGTGGCTCGATGTTCGTTTTCACGCATTTTGAACAAATTCAGATGGAATGAACGCTGAATCAGTGTGCGGTGCATGATTCCGTATGAAATATGCATATGATTCTGACCGTGATTTCGAGTTGACAGAACTGATACTCGTAACTAACTATATGGACTATAACTTCCGTAGAGCATTAAGTATTCGAACAGCGAATTCTCACAGTAACCCAACCGAAGCGTGAACTATGTTTCGCAAAACATTGGACCATTAATAATAATGGTAATAATTTCATTATTTATCACATGCACAAAGATTTTCATATATCAAGTGGTTGGGGATAGCCAAGGGCTATCATCCACCCTTTCCAGAAAACTAATTGATGTGTTATTACAATATGACTTTTTCGAGTTTTCAAAAAAATGTAAATATAATTGACTTTTCAATATACCTATAAAATATACGAGAATAATATTAAGAGTATCTCTAGGATTCAGCATTCTTCAAGTGAAATTGCAACTCAGAAAATGTTGAAACGAGTGATGAGCATGGGTAATAATATTTTGTTTGAAATATCGGTACGTAGCCTCCAGATTTTTTTGTATGATGCTGAGGTATCCAGAAGGTGTGTTTATATATTTTTTATTCACCAGTATATCGATTGGATATAACTCTCAGATACTCATATCATAAAAACTAACACAGTTTCTGTGAGAGAGAGGAGGCCTCCACTCACTAGAGTACTCTTCAGCTAACAATTCCCCAATGATTTTTCTCACCACGAGTCAGTATCATAGTATTACTCATGATACTCAAATTGAAATGATAGGAAACTTCTATAGAACTAACATCCAAAAATCAGCAAACATATTCTGTTGATGTTTATGTCATTCATAGAGGCTTCAGTCATTGACAAGAAAAAAGATTAGTTGTGTGATTCACCACTCATAGCTGTTCGACATTTTTTTTTTTCGAATCGAACGTCTATGAATGATATACATATATCAACAGAGTGCTTGCAAATTTTCTGATGTTACTTTTTTCACAAAAGCTTTGGTTTCATTTTCTATTGATTCGAAAACAAAAATAAAATGGAACCATTTTTGGAACTTCTTTTCGAATATTTTCTTCAACTGCATCTAAAACGTTGTTTGGAAAAAAGAGGGGGTTAAAAATTGCCAACTCCAAATCTCCCATTGTCGTAACCCCATCGTTATGTCAAATTCAACTTCTCTTACAAATCCTAGAATGTTCCCACATTTTTTGTCTGAAACGCTTATTCTCTTCTCTGGAAAAAATACTGAGCTTCTTCGTAAAAATTCCATCAAGCAAGTTGAAATGTCATTGGTAAGGAACCGCCTATATCTCAACCAATATAAACAAATTCTATCGTTTACGTAGTCTTATGAAATTTTGAAATAACGTTGAGGATTCGTTGGGAACACAAAGTTTTTCAGCTCTGACAAAACATGGAAATCAACGTCACAATATTCATTAGTTCTCCGTCAAATGTGATGTGATATTCAATTCAAAATGATTAGTCATTCACTGATGAAAGTATCATGTTCATAATGTAGGGGATTATGGCGTGAGAGATTTTTGACATAAGAATGCGGTAAGTGAAAACAGGATATAGAATATAGAATATAGAATATAGAATATAGAATATAGAATATAGAATATAGAATATAGAATAAAGAATATAGAATATAGAATATAGAATATAGAATATAGAATATAGAATATAGAATATAGAATATAGAATATAGAATATAGAATATAGAATATAGAATATAGAATATAGAATATAGAATATAGAGTGAAGAATATATCAAAACTAATTAACAATAATATAATCGGAATCTTGAAACTATATGAAACATATTTCTTTTCACTAATCCTAAGAAATGCACCCGTCGGTATTCTTCGAAGATATTTATTCAACAGGAGACTGTTATAAAAATAAAAATTTTGAATGCAAACATCTGAACGCGTCATGAATTCGATTTCTTTCTGGGTAATTGTTTTCTCCAAACACTTTCCGCGGGATAGACGTCTCCACGTAAAATATATTGTGAACTTCAACTTGAATTGCTTCTCTTGAAGTTTACCGTGAAGTTTCACACTCCAGCATAATACGAAAGTTTGCTGTTATTCGCCTTCTTTTTTATTCAGTTCGGCACAAAATATTCGAATTTGTCTGAAATTTCAAACAGATAAAGAACTATGCAGTTCTTGACTCCGAGCTGCAAAAATTTCCAAAGTAGATTAATAGTTTCATTGCTGAAATTAGGTTACAGTACTTCTGAACGTGAAGTTTGACACTTATTCAGTTTGAATGTGAATTGAAATATGGCTGCTGATACTATATCAATTTTGTCATTCAGTTTGGGTCGAACTACAGTTTGAATTCGTAATTTGCAAAGGATATTCACTAGTCCATGTCATCATATCCAAACCCATCATTTCAAATACAATAGATTCGTAGTAAGCCATAAGTCGCACTGACATTCATAACACTGAATCGATTTTCCGATCTTAAAAATCACCTTCCTACGACAGTTTGGCTTCGGGCCAGATATCGGACACAGGTGTTCAGTGACCCATATTTAGAGGGTGATAACTAGTTTCGTATATTTGTCGTTCGATTTAACGCTGCCACTGAAATATGCAGAACATGAATTCGTGGGTCCTATTATTACATGTATTCTCCCATGAAGTGTGGACATGTTTTCATGTATTCCATTTTTGGTTCCCATTTCTAGTGGAAGGACTTGTTATTTTCAATTTTTTTCTGGAAAATATTATTGCGGAGGATCACTCAATAACCCCTTCAACACACACATTCGATGGGACCTAACCAATAGGCTTCTGCCCTAGGTGATTTATTTACTTGGAACGATAATTACTTTATGAATTTGTATGTAATTGACAGTTTTGTTTGTTTCTTGACATGAATCGTAATCCATTAACCAGTCATAACTCACAGGAGTTCATAATTACCATCGATTTCATTCTTCATTTTTTTTTACGATGGACGTTAAGGACAATAATCTGACAACATTGGAAGATCATAATTATGAATTTGGGTATTTTGTGGAGGAAAGTTGTATTTTCTGTTTCTCGAAAAATCATATTTGAATCAGAAAATTGTCATTGTGAATCTCCAATAACTTCAGAAGAACTTTTAGAATTTAGAAATATTCATAACTTACAAAAGTGGCAAAAGATTTAATTGTCCTTCTGATAACAAATGGCACAATAGAAACTCACTCTGTCATTCGAGCATAAATTAGACCACGATTGAAAGCCCCAACGTCTGCATCGCATCAATAACTCTCTCATATCTTGTATCTACTTGATTGGCATCTTCCCGGAGGCATCAACTTCATAATTAGCGGATACGTTAATTCCTTTCAAACTTACTGAAATATTAGGAACTGAGGTATTTTTGTGGGGAAAATGAAGTTTGATGAATTATTTTTTGGATTATTAAATAAGAAATTTCACTGACGTTTACTTTCTTTGTAAGTCGAATGAACGAACTCGGAATAATGGAAACATGAGGCGATGTAATCCAAGAATTTTAAAGTTTGCATGAAAGTCGCCCATAGAAAAATGTATTATAGTAGCTGAAGCGGAATTTTTACGCTGTTACGGTATTAAGGATATACATATAATCATTCCAGCTCTGGGAATAACATCCCC
Organism: Zygogramma bicolorata; assembly: GCA_032362365.1. Classification (NCBI taxonomy): domain Eukaryota; kingdom Metazoa; phylum Arthropoda; class Insecta; order Coleoptera; family Chrysomelidae; genus Zygogramma; species Zygogramma bicolorata. The sequence goes on along the minus strand of JAVJAQ010004414.1, from coordinate 433,668 downwards.
TCAAGCAGAAATTATTGCATATCACATGATTTGTATGATTTCAATATCAATTCCTGAATTTTTTCAGATTGTGGTAGGTTGAAAATCAGAAAACTACGAAGAAAGAGTTTATCCACCAAAAAATAATAATGTCTTTTGTCTATGTTAGTTACATGGCAGTATTAAAAATATAGCCGGTTACTCGATTGTTATTCCAATATTACAGAAAATATTTATTTTTGTATTAAGTGCGTGAAATTAGTTTTTTTAATGGCACATGGGTGTGTTGATTTTTGACCGACACCATAGGTCGAGGCCAAGAATACTCTCGAACGTGCCACGAAAACACGAATTCAATTATTGCGAAATGGCTTGGAAAAGACATGTATAAGAGCTGCACTGGTCACTGTTTCAGAAGAAATTGTTCTCTCTGTAGGGAGCAACATTCCATCCATAAAATGTCACCGTAGCTGGAAATCTACCTCTGCAGCAGAAGCACAGATGGAAGATAGTTTGAATAACAAAATTGAGGTTTTTTCAAAAATATTGAATTTTCCATTTTCTTCCAAACAAATTAAAATATCTGATAAAATTGTGGAATCGATTATTCAAGAAATATCTAACGTTTCTGATCAGCAGCAACATGAAAAATCTTCGGGAATTTATGTGGGAAGTAATTGTTCCAACTCCACCGTCTATTATTATTCCGACAATTGAAATTGTTATATGATGAATATTCAATTAATAATTGACACTGTTGAAAATGAATCCTTTTTAGAGTAATATTTCATGTTTATTTTGTGGAATTGTTTTGGCAGAGGAAAAAAGGTGAAGATTCATAGAGATAAAGAAATGTCAAACTTTTTTCAACAGTTGTGAAAAAAATATTTTGCTCTATGCTACTGCGTGAGATTGAAAATACTTCAATGGCTTTCCACTTCTATGATTTTGGCACGAGTTCAATACAGTTTTCTGTACGCTTCTGACTAACACTTATTGTTATCGACTAGATCTCTTTGAAAGGATACAAATCATGAATCAATATATGTGTTATGAAAAAAAATCAATAATCATGGAAAACCTTATTATTGGGGTGGGTTTCCGTTAATCAGCTGAACGATAACCATCAAAAATCAAAACTAGAACGAGCAATGGATTAACGAAACCTTATAGCCCAGTTTTCAGTTACTTTTTGCCCCAAAATAATTCAAGGAATTTTGATTTCTGGTGCATAGTCTCAGGTCAAGTGCCAAAAACAACATATTCATTTTGCGACCTCTAAATCCCTGTGGAAATTTAAAACAAAAATCGTTTTTTAAAAAAAATTGTATTTGCCAAATATTTCTGTTCCGTGCGTTTCAGAAAAAATCTTCACCATTACAGAAATGAAGAGGACAAAATTCTCCACAATTTATGTCCCATTCATTTTTCCTGTTAATTCAATTCTCACCATGCGGCGGCTCTGTAAATGTACCCAAGTACCTACTTTTCATAACAACCGCGCACATGTCTGTTTCGCGCTTTTTCGTGGAGCAGTGGACAAGCCGGTTGTACCAATTCGTGATTAATATGCGTTATATTGTAGCTGACATTTTCAATTCCCCACTGAGGTACTGTCAAGTAAAAAGTAGCATTTTTATTTGAATAATAGCTTTTTTCAATCAGACCCCGACTTTGTCACCGATACCACTTTCTCTTCTGTTCAATATCATTTCTGTGGTTGAAACTGCTTTCGTATATTGAGCAGCTCCGATATCATGCAGTGGGGAGAGGACTTTCTTGAATCCGAAAAAGGCAAAATTGTGCAGAAACTGTACTCTGTGCAAAGCTTTCGAACACAAGACATAAAGGTGCGACAAAATCTACTTGTTCTTCATGCGACCAACGGCTGCGACACAAATTTCGCAACTTAAACAAGGGAAGGAAAAATTCTTCACTGTTTTTCAGAAGAATAAGCACTTAGAGTAGAGCAGTACGTACAAGTTTTTAATGGCGAAAATGCTGTGTCTGAAGCTGTCGTTGAAGCATGGCAGGGTTTTCTTTTATTATTGCAAGGCGCTAATCCTTCGGACACATCCTTGAACTTTCACCTTAACCGTTGCTTTTTGCATTCAATAAATGAAAGGAAAACATTACCACCGACCGAATCAGCAGCGCGTCAGCATTCTTTGAGAACTCACCACCAAGTGCAGCTTTGGCGTGTTGATGACAAACAACCTTCAAACTGGGGATGGAGAATAAATGACAGTGGGCTACTTGTTCCAGCCAAGACTTTGCAGGATCCCGGGCCAGAAAAATTGCTGAGATGCATTTCGTGTAAATGCAATAATGGCTGTGGACCGGCCTGCGGCTGTAGGAAAACTGGATTGAAATGCGGTAATACATGTAGATGCATCAACGGAGACTCCTACGATAAAGCACAAGGGTTGCTTACTGAAAATGATGGAGAAGAAGATGCAATTTCGATAACTATTATGGGCCAAATAGTAGAAGAATCGGCTGACGACCAAGAATTTGAATTTAATAAAGAAAGAAGTGACGAAAGAAGTGACGATTCAGAACCTGAAGATTTTGAAAACCCAGGACCATCGAGAAAGACAAAACTAAGGAAACTCGATTGAATTCGCTTCGTGGATTAGGCCTTATGGGGAAAACCAATTAGGAATTTGTGCAATTGTGATAAAAAGTACTTACATTTACAGACCCACTGCATCGAAACTAAGAACTTCACAGAAAAAAATGAATGAGACATGAATAATTGAAGAGAATTCAGTCCCCTTCATCTATATGTGTGCATATTTTTCATGAAACGCACGAGAACCGAAATATTTGGCAAAAATGAATTTTTTCAACAGAATACGATTTTTTTTTATTTCCACGGGGATTTCGAGATCGCAAAATGGATATGTTGTTATTGACACTTGACCTTACATCGTACACAAGAAATCAAAATCAGTGGAGCCTCTTTTATTGCTTTGACGACTGGGCTATACCTTGATGGAAGAGTGATTTCATCTATTGGTGGTTGCTCGATAAGTAGTATGAGAAACTGAAATATTCAATGCTCTTTCGATTAAGGACTAATTTGAATGAACTGAAAACGATTTAGGCGCTAAGAAAACACAATTCGTTCGGAAAAGTGTGCTGCTACGAACAGATAACAGGCCGAAAACAAGCTTACCAAAATTACAATTACAATTTTGCTGGAATAGTGTTTCCGTAGAGATATTCGCAAATATCAATCAATTGTCTATTCTGAGCTGATTGAAAAAATATAGAAGTCATTGGGATCTGAACCCCTTCATCACGTATTTTGTGATTTCAAGTGAAATTTATGGCCATTTCAATTTGAACTTTTTTACTTTAATTTTCATTGCTTTTTGGTACAATGCATTCAGAAGGATTCAATACCACGAGACAGCATACATCCATACATAAAAACCTGATTAAAATTCAATAAAAATGTCCACCATTTTCACCATTCTTCATTATCGATTCTTCTTTCCTATAATTTTTTCAGTTTCGGCTCTTTCCTATTTTTCTTTTCGAAATTCTTTTCATTTTTTTATTCGTCTTCTGAATCATATACATGATATTGGACACGTCAAGAGCAAATAAATTAAAAAAATTAATAATCACTGGATATGTACGAACATGTGCGCAAAAATGTAATTATAAATTGTAGACAATATAATATAAAACATTGACACATCCAATATAAGGTATGAATGGAATTGAAAGACAATTGACACATATGAAAAATGTGGAGATATAGCGAAAACAACATATTAGAGCAACACGTTTCCATGCAACAATTCTCCCAAGCTATAATACCCTTAATTGTTGAAGCCTCTTTTATTTGCTTTTTGAAGAGAACTCCAGGCAGGTCCCTCATATCTTGTGGCAATGAATTGTATAGAATGGTATCGTTGTAGAAAAGCGAATTTGTGAATGTTGATGTTTTATGTTTTGAGATTGTTAAAAGTTTTTTACTTCGTGTTTCATATCCACGGGCGGGTGATTCCCGATTGTAAGTGAGAATTTATGTTTAACATAGAAAAAAGCTTTTTGAATATAAAAGGGCACTGTTAGAAATTTATTGTTTGAGAAAGCAGATCTACAGCAATCTCTGGGTACAATGTCAAAAATCACTTCAAATAATTTGTTTTGGGTAATGAACACCCGCTTTGCCCCTATTAATATATTATGGGCTATATGCGAATAGGCCAACAAATAATCAACAGTCTAAATAATATGAGATAGGTGAATCTTTGATTCGGTGTAGGGCAAATACAGCCTGGTTCAATTTTTCACTGTAAGGTTTAATTAAATCGTTCTTGAAAGTCTACTTTCGCCTTCTTGCTTAGGTACATCAATTTAATTTCAGTTTTTGTAGTCACATAGGGGAAAGAAAAGTATTCACGGTCGATGTTCTTCCGAATTGTTATCAATAGTTCCACCCTTTGCAATATCTACACGGATGACTCGACAGTACAGATTTCCCACTCCTTTGTTGTGAATAAGGAAACCTATCCTCTCTTGCTCAGGGATCCTTTTTTGAATAGAACAGCTGAGTTTTGGAACTCCTTGCCGGAAGAGGTTTTTCCTGAGGCTTACAAACTTCAAAAATTCAAAGTGAATGTTAATTCGTATCTCCTGTCCCTTGATTCACGCGGTGTTCTTTGAACATTACAGGGCTTCCCACTCGTGTGAATCTGCATATAAAAAAAAATTCAATCGTAAATGTCAATGTTGAGGATCCCGCTCTCTCTTTGGCTGAGTATGAAACGAAAAGATTTTCGAAAGAACGATATCAGGTGACTTGTCATAATCGATTGTACTACCCTTTGACTCAAATATTCTCTCGGTAGCCTCGAAAAACACCTCGTATCTCTAGAATTCTAAGAGGTGAAAGAATGTCAGACATCACGATAGGTACGGCACGTCGATGAGATCGAGTTCCATGAAATGCCCACGAAAATTCCTCTACCAACAATTCAGCCCCCGATCACATTCGAAGAATGGAAATTTCGATAGCATTGCTCGTCACGTCCAGGATCTGGAAACTGCTTGAGGTGGAGATCATGAATGCTAAACTTGTTGAATACATTCGGGATGTACAGCTCCTTAAATCCATCTTGGCAAAGAACTAATGACTTATATATCCAGCAATATCTGTAAGATAAAGATAGTATTATGCAACGATCATGTCATAGCCATAACATGAGAGTTGCATACGCTATTTTATCTACACCCGATAAATAGTGAAGAACTACAAATATTATATTTGTATTGTATACAATGATACTAATTGAACGAATTTCTTTGAAAATTTCTACAAAATTGCAACTAATGGTATTACTTCGAGAAATAAAATGATGAGAAATGAAGAGAAGACCAAAAAAAAGGGTCACTCGGGACTGGAATCGAACCAACTAGTCAAACTAGCTAATATAATCTTAGCGTCTTCGACCACTCGCCTACGGAGAGCTCAGAAAATTTGATTGAAAAAATAAAGAAATATATCATGCAATTGTCAAATAAAAAATTCAATCATTCTCGTTGTATTTCTGCCGGTGAAGGTGTCGAAGGTGATTCTTCCATATCGCTGGTATCAGAAATTTTGTTATGATTATCGAAGTTTTTGGTTATATTCTTCAAAAATTCAATACCTATAACGATTTTGACTTGGCAAACGTCAAATGCAGAGCATGCACATCATGCTAGATTGAAAAATAATGGGTTTCTATTGGTTGAAAATCTGTATCGTAATGAAAAATCTGTATCGTAATGGATTTCATTATAAAACGGATTGTGGGCATATAAGTGTATTATTAGAGTACGGGTGTAGATAAACACACAGTATGTGTTCACTGTGTTGAAATTCGTTCTCGATAGGTGTTTTTTCTTTCGTCATGGTCTGCACAACCAGTGTGATACTGTAAAAGTAGCTGAGTTTGTGCCAGGATGGATTGGATGAGCTCCAATGTTATGAGTTCTGTAGCAAATTCTTTTTTTCATTTTGAAATGAAAACATCATAGAAAAGTAAGAGTACCAACATACCGCACAAAACAAAATTTTTGTGGAACATTTGATTCATTTTAGTTTTCGACTCTATGGCGAGATGATTCAAGCTTCTTTGTGACGGGATATGCTCAATCAAATTGTTAACTTTGTCTTGGCCTTGATTTATCCATTCTTCTAGAGAACTTAGAATAAGCTGTTCTAAAAATCCTGGAGTATGTCCCAAAAAATTTCAATGGGTTTATTTCAGTAGAGTCGACCACTTTTCTGTTTCCTCCTTTCTGTTTCCGAAATTCTCTGATGGTAGGTACACATTGAGGTACACTACCTAATTGATAGTATACTATGAAACGATCATGGGGTAACCATTATATGAGCTACGTTATTTTTCCTACACCCGATAATTAATGAAGAACTATCAATATTATATGTATATTTGTATTGGACACAATAACATTAACTACTCGTATTTTTTCCGAAAATTCTACGTGATTGTAATAAATCAAGTACCTCTGAAAATCATTAACATTCTATTTATATTGAACATTTCAATGCTAATCTCAATAGACTTATTTTTTATATTGAAAATGCTGATTTCACTTTGAACCGAACTTCAATGTAGCCTTCCGCCTCTGAATTGGATATCCAATTGATTGAAAATGTTTGTTTCGTAGTTCTCTGGGTTTCTAACATACCAAAATCCGAAAAAATTAATATTGGACTCTATACTGTCAAGCGGAACGCCGGGGTTCGAATCCTCGCCGGGCCACCGTGCTGGGTAATCGCACGTTAAAAGGTAAGGCCTCGTTGATCCATTGCTCGCACAAGTTTCGACTTCTGAGGGTTGACGTTCGTCAGCTGGTTAACGAAAACGAACAATTTTAGAACAATTTTTAGAACAATACAGTTCCTTCTGTATAGAACAAGTCCGATTAGTCAGAGTAACTTCTCGTATTACTCAAATTTGACTATCAAAAAATTAATAAGATCTAGTATATATATATATATATATATATATATATATATATATATATATATATATATATAACGATATACTTATATAAATACTTATCGTAAAAGTTTCGGAAACTATATCCGCTTCCGTTCTCAAATCTCATACGCGAATTCCTGTTCAAATGCAAATATCTCTTGATTCCAATATTAAATCCAATTTTTTCAGATTGTGGTAGGTTAGAAACCCAAAAAACTAAGGAACAAATAATATTGTTCCATCACAAAATAATTACTTTCAAACTGTAATTAAAAATCTGTATCATTATGGATCTCATTATGAAACGAAGTGAAAATCTGTATCTTGATGGTTCTCTTGATGAAACGGATTATTGGCATAAAGTTGAGCTTCGAATATATAATTTATCTTCTGGAGGCGCGAGTGATATTAGTTTTGGGTTAGGACAATCGTATGATGAATGATAAATAAATATATAAATATAAATATAGGCGAGGGCTATTTCAATACATTATTTAATCCAAGTAGGCACTGCAAATAGACGAACTACATCAAGCTCCCAAAAAACTATTCGCCCACTTCGAGTTCGATACTTGTTAACATAAATATATCTCACAATAACTACTACAATTGGGGAATGTTAGTATCAGCTATTCAGCATCCTTGAAAGTGAATGGAACATATCTTCTACTGGCGAATGAGTACCATATACTTCGAAAAATGGACTAGCCCTGAGCAAGATAGACCGACGTCAGAGACATTCGGTACTGGGGGTTGTATGTAATACCTTGGTAGCACCAGCTTGTTTGGTATAACTGAGTAGATGCGTAGCAGGGATCTAAACACAATAATTAGTCACTTTCCTACCAGGAATTTTTGAGTGATTGTGAACAACCGGAGGTGACAGGGTGGCGGAGTTGCTTTTTATATCAAGAACAATTATAAGTACCGACTTCATCACTCTCAAATTAGTCCACATCTCGAGCAATTATGGATTTCGATAACATGTCGTGGTAAAACCTTTACCTTCGGCGTTTTATAGCGTCCTCCTATGGGAGATATAAATCAGTGTGTGAATGAAATGGAAGAAAGTGTTGCCAATTTGCTTCTTTCGAGCGATTTTTTTCTAGCTGCTGGCGATCTTAATACAAATCTGCTCGCAAACGACCGATTTTGCCACCTCGTAGTGGAATTCCTCAGTTCCTTCAACTTCAGCCAGTTGATCCAAAGCTCTACTCGTATAACTATGCATTCCCAGACACTATTAGATATTATATTTGTTTCTGATTCGGAAAAAGTCACTGCAGTTGATGTAACAGATATTTGGGGTATCTCAGACCACATGGCAGTGTCTTGCAAAATTATCTCATTTCAAAAATCCCAAAAAGCTAAGCTGATCACGTTTCGTAACTTTGACGATAATCTCTCCCAATCTGACTCACGCCAAATTAACTGGGATTGCATTTACCATATGGATAACGTGGATGATGAGATACTGAACCTTTTTGAGAAACAGGCTCCATGTGAAATAAAAAGGGTAAGCAAACCACCAGCCCCGTTATTGACCTATTATATTAAGCAGATGATCTCACTCAGAGACGAAGCCTTAATAAAATTCAAAAAAACCTTAGCTCCCACTGACTGGCAATACTATAAGGAACTCAGGAATTACACAACAGGAGCAATCCGTCGCGAGAAGAAAACTTTCCTTGGTTTTGCCCTCATGCAGAAAAATTCCAAAACTACTTGGAACACTTTGAGATCTCTTGATATATTAGGGAAAAAAAGTAATCCTTATATTCCAAATAATCTGAAGGACATTAATCACATTAACAATCATTTTAACTCCATTCAACAACCTGACCGATCTGATCACCAAATGTCACTACTAGATCGTTATCATAATTTACGAGAACACGATAAAAAATTTAACTTCACCACTGTCTCTACTCAAACGGTACAAATTTGTCTCCAACGCATCAAAAGCAACGCTAATGGTTCCGATAATATCTCTCTCCGAATGATCCACCTTATTGATTCCTTTTTACTGAATCATATCACTTTTCTCGTCGATGCTTTCATAAGTACAGGGCACTTTCCCAATTCCTGGAAAAACGGTATAATAATACCTTTAGCAAAGTGTAATTCACCCTTTAACATCTCCGATCTTAGACCTATTACTATCTTACCGTGCCTTTCAAAAGTGGTTGAGATGATATTGAAAGATCAGATTAATTGTTTCGTGGATGAAAACGGTATTATTACTTCAGTGCAATCAGGTTTTAGAAGTCAACACAGCACCACCACAGCCCTTTTGCACATTAGTGACGAACTCTTTAGGGCTGTAGACGACGGAAACCTAACTCGCTTGATACTTCTGGACTACAGTAAGGCTTTCGACACTCTTGACCGTGATATTTTGTGTGAAAAAATGATTTATTTGGGATTTTCTACTGAAGCAGTTTTCCTGGTGAGGAATCATTTGTCATATCGCACACAGAGAGTTACCCTCGGAGGAATTGTGTCGGAGGCCTTACCCCTGACCGGAGGTGTTCCGTAGGGTTCCATATTCGGACCCTTACTTTTCAGTTTGTACATCTGCGATTTTTACCAAAACATTGAGCGATGCAAAATACACCACTACGCAGACGACACCCAGCTCCACTTCTCTTTTCAATTCCAGAACATTGATACTGCTCAGCTTCTCATTAATCGTGACCTCCAAGCAATTTTTGATATTTCTACAGCCCATAAATTGCAACTCAATTCAACAAAGTCTGCAGTGATGATTTTCGGACCCAAAAAAATCAGAGGTGAAACTCAGAACCTCCTGCAAATTCGTATAAATAATGATATCATAACAACTGTCCCCAAAATTGAAAATCTAGGCTTGTGGTTTGACCAAGAGCTCCGCTTCACGAAACATGTTAGCCACATAACCCAAACTTGTCCTCAGACAATTATTCCCAAATCGGGATCTTCTTTCTTTCTTTAAAACTAAAACTATGTGAGGCGCTAATTATTTCAAAAGTCTCCTACTGCGACATCGTTCATGGACCTGCTCTGATGAAATGTGACTCATTACGTTTTGCAGCGTCTCCAGAACAGCTGTTTGCGTTTCTCTTTTGGTGTTCGGAAATACGACCATATATCCCCTGTATTGAAGGAAATCTCTTAATCACTACCCATAAAATTTTAATGACCGGTAAACCTGATTATCTTGCTAAAAAACACTTTCTCGAATATAAATAGGTTTGCAACACGAAATAGAGTAATCTTAGTCATTTCCAGACATACGTCCTCGATCTTTACTCGTAGTTTTTCGTATTTTGCACCAAAACATTTCAACATGCTTCCCAGCGAATTAAGGTCTTTTACAATCAATAATTTCAAAAAAGGTTGAAACTGCAATTCCACAATTAGTGTCTTTCTTATATCCCCACTCCATCGCCATAGCTCAAGGACTGCGAGGTTTTCATTGTTTTACTCCTAAATTTTTTGATTGTTTTTTTGTGAAGGTTGAGTTTAAAAACAGCCTAGGCTGACACTCTACCTATACATCAGGTTTTCTACTAAAGATCTGTAATTATTGGGTTTTTATATTATGGTAAATAAAGACGATTTATTATTATTATAACAAAATATTCATTTATCATAATATGATGTTTTACTTCAGACGAACGAATGTCAACAACAATCTATGAATCTAGTACCAAGTGAATTTATTTTCATCACTAATACTGTCACAGAAAAAAAATCGTATTGTATTCACAAAATATATGGCCAACTAGATAATCGCTTGATCTGAATAGCACGAGATTTGATTTTCGATTTCACTTGTTTCATTAATATAATACCAATTAAGCCGTATGATAATGTTAACATCACCGAACCTAACAATGGGGTATTACATCTTGAAACGAGCAACCCTTGTCAAACGATCTGTTAATCTCCGTACAAATTATGCCTTATATAACAGCGTAACATGACAACTTGATTCTTAAATTATGACTTCACTCATAGGCGTGTAAGTACGATTACGATTCAGCCAACCCCAAAAATGGAAATTGGAGAAAATGAAATATTACCCAAAAGCAAGGAATCGTTGTGAGTGAAAGACTTTCGCTCCATTGTTTCAACATCCGATAATAGTCGCATCTATATGTTCAAAAATTGAGTTCCAAAACCACCTTTCCATTTGAATTGCAGTTCATTCGAATCCTCATAGTTTAAATAATATACAAGTATTCAAAATATTCCAATGAAAACTCATGAAATATTCATACAAAATATGTGGCTAACAAAAAGCTGTAAAATTTCAGTTCACATTCCGATCCGCCCAATGAATTGCATAATGGATGATTTCCAAAAAGAGCTGATAAAAAAGCACAGAACTGAAATTTTAGACACTAATAAAAGGATTAATGGATTCGACAATTGGTTTTTCCGTTTTGAAATAAAAAATGAAGCGTTATTTTATCAATTTCAGTGAGAAATCAGTTCGAAAAGTAATACAAATTATTATCAGTACCCCAAGTTTCGTCATTTTATATCATTTATAATAACGGCTAAATTTGTCACCACATGCTTATTGATTTTCCCAACGAGTCAATCTGTGAATATGTTTCTCATCACCAACTGAACTGTTGCTGTAAGAAATGTACGCTTGTGAATAGCAAGGCAGAATTTGAACTATTGATATTTTATAGTCGGAATTTTAGTATCCAGTTGAAAATAAAGCAGGGCTAGTAGGAGCTGCAAAAGTGCCATGTCAAATGGTAGTTTTTTGAACTTCCGTTTTCGAAACGGAGCTCTCATGAAACCTGTTATGATAAACTTAATATTCCGAGAATAAATGTGAAGGAAATAAAGTGAGCAAATTGTGAGATGAAAGAAATTAACTCCCATGTTTGGCGGACCTCTACAGTTCGTTTGCCATTATGTTTGCTCGCCACAGCTATTGGCCAACAGATAAATGGTCGACACGAAAATGAGTCAGCATTTCTTTGGTCGACACGCCAATTGATCGACATAACTTTGTCATCGACATGACAGTTCGTCACCACCTAGATTTGAAAATATAGAGGCCTGTTACACCCTGTTTCGACGATGCAATTTGTCGCTGCAACTTGTCGCGGCAACTTGTCGCTGCTTGAAATATCATCTATCTGTCAGTTCGCATGGCCAAGATTCAAAAATACCACTGAATGTTACCAATATAAAGGCCTATAATATCACAACTGATATATTATGATTTATTATATTTTATTCCTAATAGTTGTAATTGTGATAAATTCACCTCATTACTTTACTTGATTCCTTCCGTTTCGACTGTTAATCGAAATATTCAAAATTACCATTCTTGCGTCAACTAATTTACCATAAAAATAAATAAGTCGCTGCAACAACCACCACCTGGATTTGAAAATATAGAGGCCTGTTACACCCTGTTTCGACGATGCAATTTGTCGCTGCAACTTGTCGCGGCAACTTGTCGCTGCTTGAAATATCATCTATCTGTCAGTTCGCAAGGCCAAGATTCAAAAATACCACTGAATGTTACCAATATAAAGGCCTATAATATCACAACTGATATATTATGATTTATTATATTTTATTCCTAATAGTTGTAATTGTGATAAATTCACCTCATTAATTTAATTGATTTCTTCCGTTTCGACTGTTAGTCGAAATATTCAAAATTACCATTCTTGCGTCAACTAATTTACCATAAAAATAAATAAGTCGCTGCAACTTGACGCACCAAAAAAGAATCATGCAACTTGAAAAACTTGCATGAATACATGCAATTTTCTGGAGCTGCAGCCACAAATTGCATCGTCAAAACAGGCTATTATTTACCAAGGATACACCATGTGAGGGTTATCTCGACTTGAACCTCTTTTTGTGCTCGAAACGAAGCTTGCAGAGTATAAGGAAGGGGAGTCTAAGTTTTTGAAAAGAAATGCAGGCGACTTTGCGGGTGCTTTTAGTCAAGCCAACCTTCACGTGGTTCACCCCAGGTGAAACTGACAGTGACGACGAACTGGCGTGTCATCAAAGTTGTGTTGATCAAATGTCGTGTCAACCACCATTTTGTCGACCATAAGGGGGGGGAATGTAATTCACCTAAGACAGTATACTAAATTATAGTCTAGTTCCTAAATTGTAGATAGTGACTCAACATACATTTTCAGGTTTTTAGCGTAATTGAAAGAGTGGAGAAGTTGTAAGAAAGTGGCAAAGTAAAACTTGATTCGAAACCCAAGTACCTAGCTAATTTATGTCCTATTTCTTGACCAGCTTCATATCAATTATGAACCGTACAACCTATGAGTCACTATCTACAATATAGGAACTAGAATATAAGCATGTTGAATCTTATAAATTTTTCCTCTAATTACTTATTAGTTCTCAAAATTTCGATATTGAGCTAATTGTATACAATCGCCGCTTGAAATAAACCTCTTTCAAATTTATTGAGAACTAAAGATATATCTTTCCACAAACTTCAGTGGACAGTATCAGTATGGTGATGTAACTATGGTCGTTTAAATTTTCCTAAAAATCTAGATCGTACTGTAACATGTCAAATGCACTCGACTCATAACGTAACGTATTTCTGAAAACACAATAAGTAAATGACTTCATTTTGATATAGCAATAATCAATCGTGTTTTTTTTTTCTGAAAAACCATACTGTACGCCTCTGGTAGTTCCAAAAATATAATTTGCTGAACTCCACCGAATGAATATAAACGTTGGTGGTAACTGGCATGTAAATTAGATACAATATCCAACCTCAGCATCCAATTTTCGTGTAACGAAGGATTCCTTACAATTAAGGATTCATGTAATCTTGTCGCTTTATTGCTGATTACCCAGATTTGAAGATATACAATTTTCTTCAAAACTGACAAAATTGGTTATTCTCACTCGAGCTGATCATAAAAATTCAATCTGTGATAGTAATTTGTTTTACTATGCAACAAAATAGTTGATTGACTGCCGCGGTTGATAGTGGCGAGGCTAGGAATTGAGCTAAGGCAGTCAATCTACTTTGCTGCCGAGTTGAACATATAATTTTTTATAATCATATATGTAAGATATTGTATTTGCAAATCATTACAATTCTCACATTCTCTTTATTTTTCCAAAATTTGATAGAAATCGCAAGTGTTGGAATGGTTGGTTGCTATGAAAATGTATATGTTCATAGTAATTATACTTTGACAACAATATAGACAGTGATAGTAACTTAGAAGTACTCTCCAGAAACATATCTGGGGAAAAAATATATAGTAATCTCATTTTAATTGATACGTAAGACGAGTCTAGGAGTGCAAATCAAAAATTTCAACTACTTTGCAGTTTGATGATAGAGAGTATGATGCCTCTCAGATTGAATGGAAATTGAAGTGAGATTGGTGTCCCAAAGAAGTTGATATGAAATGAGTCATTCTTTTCGAAATTGTCGCAATAATCTTCACCGTTATTTATGGGTTTGGTTCAGCGTTGTTTTTACATTGCAGCTGTAATATATGTCAATCCAAAAAACTGTCAGTTCAATATTCGGCTCAGTAACTTTTTTGTTCTATTCAACTCAGATATCACTCGAAATGAGCATTTATTGAAAAAGAGAAGAAAAAATGACTAGTTACAAAATCGAAATATTTGATTCTTGAAAACATCAGTGCCGCAGAGTTCAATAGGGAATAGGGATCGTATAGGGATTTATCTCAATGATGGAGGCCAGTTATATGTAGTCACACAATAATTCTTTGGCAGGTTTCCCTTGTCACTTTTGCTTCTGGTTCAATTTCTTCTCATGTCATTTCATTTTTTTCAATTCCAGAAAAATATAAGTTCTTGATCAACTGTTCATTTCAATTCTCTTCATAGTTTTAACCTCGATTAAATTTTTCGTTCTAATAATTTTTTGACAGGTGAATTATAAAGACAGGGGGAGTTCGAAACAATACAACACGACAAGGAACATTTTCAACCCTATTCAAATAACCATGTGTGACCTCCTGAAATCGACATACTTAAGGTTCTGAAGATCGTATTTGACCCGAGTACTCGTTGAACGTTTGTGTTGCAATTATGGATGACTTAAAAAAAATTAAATAAGTATTTCATCCAGAAAATATGGAAGAAATAGAGAATTATGGCAACTTTCTGGAGCACGTACCGATTACAATTCATGCCTAATGGTACACCAAACGCATATATATCGCTTCGTTGGTGGAGGTAAACCTCACATATAGCCTGCTCGACCTCCGGACCTAAACCGACTATTTTTTTTTCAATGAATCATCTGAATCTCCAAGTTCATTCGACTCCAGCGCAGGTGTTTTTGAAAGAGTTAAGCAGTCAATGAGGAGATGAGTTGATATTGCCGAAAATTATTTTCATCCTTCACCTCGAAATAAAGTGTTTTCTCAAAAGACGAAGGGAAAACCCATATGATTTTTGCCAAATATTTCACGCAAAACATGAAATGTTGAGATCATCTTTCTGAATTTTTTTTTGTGTTTCATTGGATCCGCTTGGAACTCACATCAATCCATACTTTTGAAAACTTCTCTACAAGAGAAAAAATCACAATAGAATTGTTTCGATTCACTCAGTACTAGACTTATCATAAATTCTAAAATTTGATTAATAATTCAAGAAAATTTAAATATTTCATTTAACATATTTCTCAGAAAACCTCTTCCATCTAATCAATGAATACCATCAATGAAATCGGATAATTGTTCAATCGTTTTTTTCTCCACTAGTTTTAGCAATTTTCATTCGGAATGGAAGTTTTTTCTGTTCTGTTCGAAACGTCAAACTGAAAAACCATTTGATGATTAATATTCATCACCATTACATATGCTATGCTATTCCCAGTATATAATACTTTTATCTGTCTCCATTAACGATCCAAATCATAAAAAAACAAAACGAGAGTAATGGACTTCACAAAATAAACAGAACAAATCAAATAGATATCATTTCAATATTCACTATTTCCACCAATTCGGATATACGCAATTGAAATGATGCCCCGGAGCTACTCATTTTGCTTGATTGATTTCTTTCACATATCTATAACAGCAATTGACCAATTTTATTCCCGTTTATTTGAATTCGCACCTGGAAAATCAACAGTTATACGATAGATTCAATTATGCTTTTGAATATTATAAAAAAAGTGTATTTCGTTCCTAGATAAAATTGCAGTCTTATAAATAATCCAATTTCCTGAGATGTCAATAAAAAAAGATATGGTGCATACTTTTTTATGGGCTTCAATCTGTACAACACTAATTTTCATTTACTTCGGCTAGTTCTCATCCATCTCATCCCTCGACACTTTATTTAATGATCTCTAAGTATTCACCAACACCTTTCTGGAATTGATATCAGGCTCTTGCAGACCAAGCAGAATATTCACTACTCATCCGTTACTCAAAACTCAATTACATTGAAAAATCTTGCGACTCCACGTAGATGGCTAATTAGAGACGAAGCGGAGATTATAAATGCAGGTGATGATTATAAATGGTGCAGATGATTCTTAATTATTAGCTACAGAATGAAACGAAAGCAAAATCTTAATCGGATTTGTTCTTCAAAGACAACAAAAGTCGGAGTTTTAACAGGATTCATCAGATAAGGCTATTGTAAGAGCTCTTATTCAAGTTCATTCGATTAGAGAAAAGAGCTGAGAGTTTTCGGAATCATGCAATTGTTTCCTCGAATCGACTGTTTCTCTTTCACCTCGCAATTTCATTACATTCTTCTCCTAATGGAATCGTTCTCAAATACTTCATTCGAGAACGGAAAAACTGACCTTCCCCAATTTATTAAATCAACAAAGCGAAGAAAGGGGTGTAATGATCTGCGAAAATGTATAGATAAAACTTATAAAAGAAAATTGACGCCGAATATAATCATTGCATTCAGTTCTGATGAATTGAAAAAATCCAGGCACTGAAATGTTAATTCGATTTCAATTAAGAAATTGATGGATTTGATTTCAATTCTTGATATCATCGATTTGTACATCATCAAAAAGGGCGAATAAAATAATACCAAAGTTATCCCAGGAACTTCATCTGCTCCGTTTAAAAAGTGATCCATAATTCCAGCATCCACAAGTTTATTTTTCAAACGGAAAAAATCCGTGAGCAAACATAGTGTCCAGTTTCAAAATGGGGTACATTGGAAAAGTAGTTCACAATTTTCAGCTCCGAGCCTAACGTAGGCTTTTCCATACACCATTGTTCTCTTTCCAGTGGTAGACTCTTGTCCATTCTTTCAAACTAATTCTGACCGAAATATTAGCCTTCATGGCTGACCTTGTAGATCCAGTATCGACGGTGAAATAGAAGACCCTGGCAATCATTCAAAAATCCATCTACCATTAGGCTGTTGTTATTTCGTCCTATCGATAAAATCGACGATCTGGGAGCCTAGGATGAAACGGTTCACATAGATTGATTTCAGTTTTCTATGGTGTTCTGCCTTTGATGGTTTTCCATCCGACAAATATTTCTTGAAATGTTTGAGTTCTCACCCTCAGAAGAGTTTGATAGACTTGCACATAACTGTCATACTTATTCACAAGAATATTTTGCAATATTTCGCCAGTATTGCCTGTTTTGCCGGTATAGAAGTAATTTCATTTGGTTTAATGCTTCACCCAAGTCGAAACAACCTCAAAAAATCATCCATATCAACGTAAAACAGTGAGAATAGCCTTTGAGATCTGTTGTAAGTATAATGTTCTGGTTGGTTGTGTTCAATCAGATAACATGAACCCTACTAAATCAATTGGTTTTTGAACCTGATCATTCAGAACTCATTTCATTTTTTATATTGTCTCAAATCATCGGTATAGCCCCCAAATCGATAGCTATGTCTAGATCCAAGAGTGGCAGTGATAGATTTTTTGGACCAATTTTTGCCTTTGGAAAGAGAAGTAATTGAAGATAAAACGGATCGTCATCCCCAAAAAAAATTCGCGCTGCGTGGTACTTCATGTGAAACCCATATTTTGCATTCGTTTAGTTCAACAAGAATTTGGATGGAAGCCTTTATACGGGCTGCTTTACATTTGTTACATGAGAAACATCGATCAAAGTAGAAAAATCATGAAAATTTACTGTTTCAAATGATACAGGGTGATTTACCAATTACCCGAATCCTTTGCGAAAAAATGTAATGAAAACCAACTTTTTCTAGCACGTCTTTCACAACTGAAACTAGTCTCATCGAGAGACTAACGAAAATTTATGAGGCGTATTCTTTGAAAGTATACAGTGTGTTCCATAAAGAACAAATTCTGGGTGTGCCATGAAGTACCACGCAGCGCGTAATTTTTTCTATAGATTATGATTCGTTTCAGATTCAAGAATGTCCTATACAAAAGGCCAGCTGTAAAAAATTGGTCAAAATTCTGTCACTGCCGCCCGGACTATACGGCAACGATCCTTCGCGAACGAGAATTGTCTTCCATCTGCTTTCAGAAAAGACTGCAACCCCGTCAGAAATCAGAATTTTGATGTTCTTCTTCTTCTATTTCTTTATTTAACGTCGGCCTATTTCCGCTACTAAGGCCAATCACCGACGCCGGTGAGCACACTTCCCCCAACCGGAAATTTTGCCGGACCCTCTGGTATTCCAACCCTAGGTAGGGATCTTTAACGAGCCCAACATCCATGGACTCGGGACCGACGGCTTTACGTCCCCTCCGAAGGAAGACATATCCTCAATATATATATATTGTGCTCATTGATATATTGTCTGCTAGCTTTGATATGCTATTTCGCTGCAGCTGTATGGGCTTTCGACACGGTATTTCCCTGCATGGTCACCCATCCAAATACTAACCGCGCTCGGCGTTGCTTAACTTCAGATATCGAATGACTGTCAGTCAACCTGAAGAGCTGGGCCATGCCCAATTTTGATGTTCAGAATTAATTCATTTATAAATCCAATGCCGGACAGCGCTTTCGAACCGTCGTTGGTTTCCTCAGTGGTTCGGGAGGACGTGCAGATGATAATGTGAACCTACTTGGTGCTAGCTGCCCTTCTACACTTGTATAGATTCCAATATTAATTCTTACATTTTCAGATGGTGGTAGGTTAGAAACCCAGTAAACTACGGAAAAAATATTAACCACCACAGAATAATGACGTTCAAACAGTACATATGAGTACTCGGGTCGATCTAGGATTAGCTATTCAATCTACTGAAAAACAAAAACCAAAGGAAATTCTGGTAATAAATAACTCATAACCTTGTCAAACAATCTTTCTCGACCAAAGATAAATTATATGCCTATCTTTCCATCCGACAATTTACTGAATCAAATAGAATGTAATTAAAACGTTTTAGGGTTTGTGATTACTAATTAAAACACGCATTAATTACGAATGATTTATGGAGATGGGGAATTTCATCTCCTCCGTTATATTTCAGGAAGGCATCAAAGTGGAATTATAATTCATCCAAAGATGAGTTGTGTTTGTTCGAAATTATTACAAAAGATGTAATTTAATTTAACAGAGTACAGGTAACTTTGTTCGTTCATTGTCCCTCTTTTATCAAATACAGGGATATACAAAAATTACCGTCTGATAACAAACTATCCTACATGAATAAATATATAATACATAAGCTTTCAGAAATATTTCTTGCTCTACACTACAAGTGGTAATCGTTGAAACTGGTGGATTTAATGCGAACTGTCTGGAGATATACGATATGATGAATCAGATGAATTTCTAGAAGTCGATTGTAGTGTACTGAAATCGAAAACATATAATCACTATACCGATAATCGACTAATGATTTGATTTCCCCAAGTCTCTTCTATTTCTACGAATGAGGTTATCTGAATTATTTCGAATAATGTAAGGCCTATTATAGCCTAAGAGCCGGCGATCGCCAGACTTTCGTTATTTTATAAAATCTGAAAGTTCATCTGCGCGTGTCCCCAACAAAGGTGAAAACAATCAGCGACTGTGGAGTTTGGATCTTGGTTGCTTGGCCAGGAAACAGACAGCAAAGATTCTTATCCAAGTCATGTGTTTTCTTATATATTTCTTACGGATGTCGTAGCTTCAAGCGTACATTTTCTTGATTACTTATACATAACGTCAAAAGATGGTAAGCAATTCAGCAACAGATGTGAAATAATTTCATCAATATCTTAGATCATTCATATTTTTATAAGTACTTTCAGGATTGAACTATTATTTTCCGTATAAACTTCTATTGTTAACACTCCTGTGAAGCTTCATCATCTTTCTGCCAATATTTCAGTCAAACCATTTTATCAAACTGACAAATAGATATCTGCACCTACTTTACCCTTCAGAAAATATAAATTTCTCTTACATTGACAAGTAAACAGAAATATCGACATTATAGACAAGATGGCGTCACAAAAACCCTTCAAACACTGTCAAACGTGAGTATAATTGTGATTTAATGAAGTTGAGGGGTGTCTGGCAATGGATGATGTGATTTCTAATATCATTCCGAAGTAGATATGAAAAAGCTGAGCTTTATACTTTGACGAAAGTGAGGTAATATTTTTTACGCCTTTGCTACCTGGTATCTGAAGAAGTAACTATCATCCAAACTTCATAGTCGCTGTGAAATCTGTCTGTCACCTGTGTTAGGGGAATACGCAGAGAAACTTTCAGCTTTTATAAAATAACGAAGGTCTGGCGGACGCGGGCTCTTGCTCTATTATAGTTGTAACATGAAAATCAACCACCCTACCTGGATTCCAGCAAATACACTTTTTTGTTTTTTTGTCAAATTCTGATTCTTTCTGCTTGACTTCAGCGATAAGATTCAAAGCAACACAATCCCTAAGTCCTAATAATTGTTAATTGATCTTATGCCGGATCCACACCAAACCAACAAACCAACAAAGAAAACAAATTGTCGAGTGCTGTCCATATATACGAGAACAATAATCATCTTCAAGCATAACCTAAATAGAGATACGATTCGAACTGAACCAAGAATGTATTTGTTTTCTTCATCGAGCCACTAGACCAACACAGTTGCTAGGAACGCAGACAAAACATCAACAGTCTCTACGACAGTCGCCGGGAAAATAAAAAGTTGTTGAAAACGCCAACAAAACAAAATAGTTGGCTGAATGTCTTGATTTTCATTGAGTAGCTGTTTTGTTTTTCTTTTGTTGGTTTGGTGTGGACTCGGAATTTAGACATCTACAATCATAAACTCAACGTTCACAGATAAATGTCTAAATTTACAGTTGAGGTTAATATATCCTAAAGGTATAATTCTGCTCTTACAAGATGCAGATATCTGTCCAAAAACTGGACATATATTATTCTTATTATGGGTAAATCCACAATTTCAGCTATTCTGAATCATCCTCGTTGATTGTAACATGTTTGCCGGAGTTCTCGCATTGGGGTTTTTTGGTCTGGTTTGATATTTTGCATTGTCCTCAACTGATTTTTACCAGTTTCAACTGACGCACAGAATTCGATCGTAGCTTTCAAAGACATATCTGACTCTCTCGTTAATCATTCTTTTACACTTCTGTCGAAAATTCCAAAAACAATTCAATCTCGAACTGAAGAATCTTCGCAACTGTTTACCGCCTTTTTCAGTTCAGTCACGAAAGTTTTCTCCATTTCTCTGAAAGATGCTACTGAAGATAAAACTTTGGAAAACAATTTTTTTTTAGAACAATATTTCTCAAATTTGTCAATGACATCTCTCGCATATATTGTCATCAGATACCATTGGGTCTGAAACTCCCAAGTCGTTCCAATCCATTTAATTTGTTTGGTTATTATTGATGAAATGGAATTTACCTAGGTATGTATTTTATTAGGTCTCAACTGACAATTCTATCCCGTTGGCGTTCAACTCCCTCTCTTGTCATATACAGGAATATACAGAAACTGCCGTCTAATAACAAACTAGCCTACATGATTATGATTTTTTTATTAAAGTCATATTTATATCTGAAACGTTAATCTTTCGGTATAAATGGATTAGAGTCCCAATTATTGAAAATCAACTCAAAATCAATTTCCACGACCTTCGGGCATTAGCATGGAAAGTAACTGATTTCTGACAGATGTTAGCTCATTAACGTACTGCGTATAGGTTACGAGACGGGCCTGGACGTATTATCAAACTTTCTGATTTGTTGCTTTTATTTTAGTACGGATCGGAAGGTGAATCTGCACCTTCTACCCGTCAGAGAAGGAAACTTTGCTGTGCATTGTCGTGAGAACGGAAATATCGACATTATACTGTAGATGGCGCAACAAATCCTTCCTACACAAGCATTAACAAACTATCCTATCCCTAAACAAAGCTCAAGGGATAAAACTTTGTTGTACTAGTCAAGTAAACGAAAATATCTACATCATAAGGTAGATGGCGTCACAATAACGCTTGAAATGCTAATTGCACGGGCACTGACTAACTATCACGTTTCTCGAAAAACAATATTAAAACTATGTAGCCTGCTCCATCTCTCGCAAGAAACCGCAACTAGAAAGCAATGACGATGATCGATGTTGCCATGTTGCCGCTAGATGGTTAAAATAATTTTTCTTATGAAATGATATAATCTCAAGGTAATTTTCGAAAATTCGTGTTATCCATGGAAGCGACATATCTTCATTTCCGTTTCGAGGAAAAGTTTTTTTTCGTGTAGACTTATCTTGAATTGAATCAACAAAAACGTAAATTCGAAAGGAGAAATCTCACAATACATAGATCATCCTGAATGAAAAATTGTAGAACTGGTTTTTCTGGTTATCGGCCATTGAATACCGATTGATTAATATAGAGTAGGTGGACTTGTCGGTAGGTATTATCATTGTTTATGGAGAAATATAGTTAGCCAATCATATGCAAATATCATTTGATGGGATGGATACTATGGGCAGAATATTCTCAGCTTATTCTCCACTCAAATTTGCTGTTACCCATGCGGAAAAACATTTCCGATTAAATCCTCAAAAATACCTGAGTTGCCATGGTAATGCGAAAAAAATAAACATTTCATTGGTCGAAAACTGCTGGTGTGAAATTTTCAATGTAAAATTGCGTACTGTTCAATTCTGTATGGCCCACAATAAAGGAGAATATAAATTTCGTTCACAAATCATATATCTATTTGAAATAAAAAAAAACTAAATCACACGTTATAACTTCAATACCTGCCTAGCACTTTTCTAGAAAGTGGCCCGGCAAATTTCACCGAATTAACTGAATTATTTGTATAGTGAAATAAAAGTGGCATATTGAAGGTGATTATTATAATAACCTTACTCGAACTTAGAAATCATTCATAACTTACAAGGACGGAAAACGACGTAATATACCAACTTCCTAGGCCATACCTTAGGAGCGGCATGGTTATACGCAGACACAAGTATGGCAATGAATTCTGAAAAACAAAGGGTCTCCTCGGTTAAGATGGTCGAAATGCCCTTAATCACGAAATTTCGATTTGACCCTCGAATGATGTTACCCAGGTCTGAAAAACATTCACCATATTTTTTTTTTTCTCCTCCCCCTATCTTTCCCCCTCTGAGGGTGAAAAAATGGCATATTCCATGTTTTATTTTTTGTCTCTCACTCCAGGACTCGAAAAATATTGAAAAATTCAAGTATATAAAAGAGTCTGTTCTTCGAAATAAAATTTTTTGGACACCCGGGCCCCCCATGAAGGCCTTCAAAAAAATTTTTAAAATTTTAAATTGGAAAAAAATGGCAGAAAACCCAGGTGTCCCGGGTGATATTATTTCATGATTTCAATGGGGCTGATATGTACTATAACAACTAGTATCGTTCATTTTGTTATCAGTGGTGGCACTTGAGAAAAAGGCATTTTTTGTGAATTTTTTATGAAAAATTGGCTGTAACTTTTTTGTCATTAATTTTATTGAAAAATTTCAAGGGACAAAAAATGTTATAAATGCAATTTTACATAGGGTACACTCAAATTCAATTGACTTATTCTGAAATGTTGAGCTATTATACAAGTTGAAAGATTTTCACTTGGAGATTTTTCACATTAAATATAGCCAATAACTGTTTTTTAACAATTTTCACAGAAATCTGATACACACACATACGAAAGCGTATCTTTTATTGTCATTTCTTCATTCTTTCACAGATTTCTTTTAATATTTTTCTCATAATCTATAAAATTGAAAAAAATAATATGTATGGAAAATAATATGTTGTTCAATATATATTCTCACAATAAGTAACGTTCGTCGTTTTCAGTGGTGATAATTGGCAAAGAGGTAGTTTTTAAGAATTCTCAATAAAAAATTATGGCTTACTTTTTAATCACTCATTTTAACAAAAATATTCAAAAAAATAAATGATACACTATGAAAAGTTGAGCGACGTTTAAACGATGTTCACCAAGGCATTTCACACATTGAATGTAACCAATTCCTTTTTTATAGAAAACTGATAGACACGTAAGATTTGTTGAAAGGAAATTCTAAATGTCGTCGGTTACGAGGTTGAATAAGATATGTTGTACAAAAACACAATCAATAATATAATCATAATAATTTTTGGTTGAACACAAAAAATGATTGTTTTGTCAATTCTCTTGCTTATAACCTTTCCTCGATTGGTAATCATTCGATTTTCCATTGGTAGTTTTTCAATATTATCAATTTCGCTCCGTTTGAGCAGATATAGAGGAATACGAAAATCCTTCATAACTAATCATGGAATGGTTATCGCCCGGGACATTCCATGCCATTTTTCTCGAATGAAAATTCAATTATTTTTTTCAAATGCCTCAATGGGTGGCCTGGAGGGTCCTGAGAATTTCATATTGAACACCATACTATTTTCCAGACATATTATTTTTTTTTCAAAATTATAGATTATGAGAAAAATAATAAAAAAAATAATCTCTTGAACAATTCGTTCACCCACCGACTATGTCGAATGTGTGTGTGAAATGAGAAAACGTAAAAAATACTGAATTTTTACTCTCAGAAGGGGAAAGAGGGGGGAGAAAAAGAAAAGAAAAAGTAACAAACATGAGGACGCTTTCGTGTGTTTGTGTATTGGGTATCTGTGAAAATTGATAAAGAACAGTTATAGGCTATATTCAATGTGAAAAATCTCTGAGTGAAAATCTTTCAACTTGTATAATAGCTCAACATTTTAGAATAAGTGAATTGAATAGTGGTCCAGATAGCATGAAAATTTCATTTTGGAGATCGTACTATTTTCCATTGATATTATTTTTTTCAAGATATAGATGAGAAAAAATAATAAATCGTAAAAAATACAAAATTTTTATTCTCACAAGGGGGGAGAAAAAATAAGAAATGACAATAAAATGTACGCTTTTGTGTGTGTGTGTATCAGATTTCTGTGAAAATTGATAAAAAACAGTTATTGACTATATTTAATGTGAAAAATCTCCAAGTGAAAATCTTTCAACTTGTAAAATAGCTCAACATTTCAGAAAAAGTCAATTGAATTCGAGTGACCCTATGTAAAATTGCATTTTAAACATTTTTTGTCCCTTGAAATTTTTCAATAAAATTAATGACAAAAAAGTTACAGCCAATTTTTCATAAAAAATTCACAAAAAATGCCTTTTTCTCAAGTGCCACCACTGATAACGAAATGAACGATATTAGTTGTTATAGTACATATCAGCCCCATTGAAATGATGAAATAATATCACCCGGGACACCTGGGTTTTCTGCCATTTTTCTCCAATTTAAAATTTAAAAAAAATTTTTCGAAGGCCTCCATGGGGGGTCCGGGGGGCCAAAAAAATGTATTTCGAAGAACAGACTGTCTTTTATATACTCGAATTTTTTCAATATTTTTCGAGTCCTGAAGTGAGAGAAAAAAAATAAAACATAAAAAATACCATTTTTTCACCCTCAGAGGGGGAAAGATAGGGGGAGAAGGAAAAAAAAATATGGTGAATGTTTTTCAGACCTGGGTAACATCATTCGAGGGTCAAATCGAAATTTCGTGATTAAGGGCATTTCGACCATCTTAACCGAGGAGACCCTTTCTGCCCATGAGGGAATGAAACCCACGACCTGATCATGAGCCGGGCACCAATGTGAAAGACTGGGACTAGATAAATGAAAGCCCATCCGCCCATCCGATACTCGTGTTGGCGATTCGATCATTTTTTTATGGTAGACATAGCAACAACTGCTTTTTTCCAGAAGAATATAGTCTGCGAGAAGTATGAATATTCTTTCATTCAATTTATCGAATATAATACGATTTCTACATCTCGTGAGAAAATTGTCTTACATATTTCCCTTGGAGTGAAGCAAACTCATCGTATGCAAACGATAACTATTGCACATCCGGCATCGCTGGACCAGACCAGAACAGCAATCCAGTAATATATCCCAGTGGTTAGGCCGATTAGGCAGTGTTGCCAGCAATATTCTGATCGCACAGAATAGACAGGTGTTCGTAACTTTGTCATTATAATCATAATTTTCATCATACCGACTCGCTCGCTGACTCTCAACAGAGTTTCGGCGAGAATAATAATAGCGTTATAATTAACAGACGAGTCCATTGTATTGATATGAGCCAATAACTATGAATACTTTCGACTTCAAAACATCATTAGACTTGAATTTGAAAGAACACTATCTAGCTGTTCTTAGATAGTAATATTTTCCACTCCCTAATTAAGAACAATTCGATCATTACGAACATCTTTATCTTCCATCGTTCGAATATTTAATAAATTTGAAATATTCACGTTTTTCATTTACATTCTTTTATGAAATTCCAATCATCATTTCAATGCTATCGACACTGAAATAAGTCTCATAGGTCCTCAAAAAAGCTATCATCGAGCAAAATTAGCCGTCATCGCCCAACAAACAGCAAACAGTTCTATATTATTGTTGTAACTTTCGCATTATCGATTTGGAAAGTTCATTATTCAAATTTAATATTGTTTGATTCGACACCTAAATGTAATATTTTGTTCTTGTTATTGACTCACTACAAGAATATAATTATGAGCAATGAAAACACAAAAATGAACTGGTTTATTGAGGAGTTTTTTCAGACTTTTTATTGCGCATTTGAAATAATATCATTCGACTGTTTTCTCATTTGTTTAATAGCAATTCGCTACTTTTTGATTTGTCAGGATTCCAAGAAAAAATATGAGTTGTATTCATATTGGCACTGTTTATAGAGATACATAATATGGATATATCGTTCGAACGGATGGATACTAAGGGTAGATAGCAATAGCGATTTTCTTTCCAACCATAGACATTACAACTAAGGGATTGTCCGTCATGACTCATGACAGTTTTCCATTTAACAAGACGCGGAATACATCAGAGAGAGAGAAAGAATATGCATATTGAAGTGATATTGTGAAGGACAGAATGATAATTCTATACTTGAAATACTCTATCCTTCTGAACCTCTTTATCTGCTACACACTGAGGAAGGAATTCGTTTAGAGGTCATACTTGAACTATCTTGCTCATTCCGCAGACCTCTCTCTCTCTCTTAGGGCCAGTCGATTAGTTATAATGTCTTCGTTTCCAACTCATGTCCTTTATCTTTCATTTTTTTCACGGACGTCATAGCTTGAATGACATATTTGTTAATGCAAAATTTGAAGTACATTGAGCCAAGGCATAACATTGTACCATACAAACTTTACCTCTGTTTTCCCCTCCTAAGAGGTGGAATTTCGAAAAATCCTTTCTCATCCGATGCCTACGTCATACAAAGAACACCCCCTCCTAGTTCCCTCCAGGTCTCTACGATCAGCAGTTTGGGCTGTGCGTTGATCCGTCAGTCAGTTATTCAGGACAAAGCATTTTATAGTTATAGATTAACAAAAAAGCGTTATAGTGGTTCGAATAAAAAAGCTAGCTATATAGTTAACCGTACTTTTTTGTATAACTAATAGAGACAAAGATTTTTGGGGAACATTATGTTCGTCTATACCGAACCATTTAGTCAGCGCACACCGTTGAAGCATCACAACTTGCCCGCTGTTCTCTAACTTGCTTTACATTTAGTATAATGTCTCATTGAAATTTTCAATCATAAAAAGACATATTCCATATTACTCCTGAAAGTTGTAGCTTTCTTTTAGTGAAAGAGTTTTCATAATCGGGTCAGCATTTCCGAAGATTACCGCATACAGACAAACAAAGAAAAGAACCTCTTTATGATATTAGTTAAGTAAAAGAGTAAGGTGACGTCTGTATAGATAGACATACTACTGGAGGGGTTGGCAACACTGTTATTACGGTTAGTATTATCTTGAAGTCGCTGCTTGTAGTCAAACGTGTTTTAAGTAAACAAATAGTTGATAGTTGTTGTGTAGCACCTATATAGACAGTGATTTGTGCAATTTACTGGCATTGTGCAAATTCACCTTTTAGATTAGTGCATACCCGAAATATAATGTCTGTTCCGTCACAAAAAAAAGATTACATTACCGTCGGCCGTCCGATACAGGTAGGAGGTATAACCTTAAATCCGCCAACGGTCGAGATTCCAAATTTTGATGGGTGCTATACAGATTGGTTGTCGTTTCTCGCATCTTTCAATACCTTAATTCATTCAAACGAGGATTTATCAGACATTGAAAAATTCTGTTATTTGAGAAATTCTCTGAAGAAAGAGGCTGCTGGAGTAATCGGTGGATTGACTGCTTCAGTCGATAACTATAAAAAAGCATGGACTTTGCTGAAGGATAGGTATGACAATAAACCAACTCTTGTTCGGAGTCACATAGCTTCACTGATAAATTTTACGCCGATCAAGGAAGAATCCCACACGCAAATCGATAAGTTTCTGTGGTCGATTAGAAGGCATACAGGAGCCCTCAAAAGTCTTGGACAACCAGCTGAATATTGGGATACTTTGTTACTCTTTCTTTTGGAACCGAAATTGGATACGACTACCAGAATGGAGTGGGAACAAAGAAAGACTGTGGATAAATTCGCAACTTTGATCGAATTCATGAATTTCTTGGAAAAAAAGTATCAAGTGTTACATATGATAGAAACAATGAGAAAAACAGTCTCGAATTCGAAGATTAATGACTCGACATGTTTTCTTTGCAATGGCAATCATTACCTTTTTCGCTGTGAAAAATTCATTAGTTTATGTATTTTTGAGAGACGTGGAGAAGCAAAACGCTCCAAATCGTGTTTTAATTGTCTAAAGCCAGGACACAGGGTGAATGAGTGTAGAATGAGGGGATGCCAGAAATGTGGCAAAAGACACAATGTCTTATTACATGCGACAAACAATTGAGAATAATTCACTTCACGACAGGGTATAATAGACTTGGGTAGTGGACTCAAGTTATATATATATATAGAGCATTTATATCGAAGAATGAACGAAACAGTATGTATTCCAGACAATAAATAAATCATTTTTTGTTACAAAAGTGGTGTTCGAACGATTAAAGCTGTGCTGCAATAAAACTCCGTTTTATTCAAATTGTTAGGAGAATCAGTGATATTAGTTCGAATAACTGAAACCATATTTCCATTACTGTGGGACTTTCAACTTTTGTGAAGTCATCCTCAGGGTACTGAATGAGATAATAAGATGTTAATCAATATATTCCGTATATTAGATAACAAAGAAACGTTTGGGTACCTTTATTTCAACTGTTTTTCATTAAATCAAGACATGATCGTATCTTGTATTTCATCTCGTAAGTATTTACCCCCCGAAAAGAGGTTCACAAAACCAGCAATGTTTAACTCGAGCACAAATAGGTACAATTCTGACAGTGGACATTATGGTGGGTATATAATAATAGGTATAAATGGATAAATGTTTCACGAGAACCTGTCTCTTATCAGTATTTCTTTATTTCGGCCGATATTTTTGAGGGTCTGACTGTACCGAAACATTTATAATCCGAATAAGGAAATTTAACTGAGTCTTTTGGTGGGTGTATTCAAGAGGGCCTCATTGTTTTCATGATGTGATTTTTATAACAACTTAAATAGAAAATACTGAAATTGAATAGAACTGGCCGATACTTAATGATTGAAAATCCATATCAACAAAAATATCACAGTTTCCTACGCGAATCTCACTGAAAATGGTTACAAAACCGCTACACGTTTTTACAATAGCTTCCCCAAGCCGAATATTTCTCGCTTGAGGGTGCTATTGTATAGCGAAACGCGTGTCGCTGGTTTGCAAACAGATTGTAAGTGAGAATCATTCAGGGAAACTGTGATATGTTTTCAGCGAATATCAATTCATATACCCCTTTTTCAGATAATGCGGATACTTTTTGAATCTGAAGATATCTATGAAAGTTGTGATTGAATATGACGCCGAAGATTCATTTTTCAAATTCTTTCAGATATTTATTTTACTGAGTTTATATTGAGCGAGCGCACCCGTAAAAAGACACAAAATTACTACATAGAAAAAGTACAAGTAGAAAAAGTACAATACACATCTCGAGAATAAGGCCAATTACGTGCACTCACGAATTATCGCACTCGGCTAACGCCTCATGCTCACAATGTTTCTCTCGCTACTTATCCTCCTCGTTACGTAATATACTATATTCTAAGTCTACTATTTTGAATCGTTCATTACGTATAAGACAGATGTTAGGTATAATGGCCCATTCAAAATAAACGTGTATAGTGAATTATTGGCGGCCGCTTCCGGAAAAAATTATGGGATATGTAACATATCATGACTACATTCAATTGCCCATGAGCCAAATTCAATCAATTTTCGCTCCAAACTCTTGGTAGAATTGATTCGAAAATCATATTTTTAAGAAATGTATTGTTCAACAGTTTGTGTATCTAAATACTTACAATTCATAAATCGACCGCGTCTAACAACTCACAGCGCTTAAAGCCGCTTCACAAAAGTTGACATTTACCATGGAAAACTGTCAAATTTTGTGCAGCGGCTTTAAGCGCTGTAAGCTGTTAGACTCAGACATTGCCTACTTGCTGTCATTCAGTGTCCCGTCGTCTATCATTAAAATGTGTGCTACACCACCAGAAATTACCGCACAAGCATGGTGGGGGTACAGTACGCGACTCCGGTATAAGGCCAATTACGTGCATTACCCCACTCGGCTAACGCCTTTTACTCAAAATATTTCGCTCTTGCGAAATAGGCTACTTATCCTCCTCCGAGCCCTCCTCATAACGTAAACTAGTATTCTTTGATATTTTTGTCGATAATCACCACTTTCGAATTATGAGGGATTGAATGTCGAAAAATCATAAAAAATTTCGACAATTCTTACGTGCAAAAAAATTTCTGGAAGTTGTATAGGACTTGATATCAGTTATTGTATTGTGAAATATGTCTTAGTTAATACCAATTAACACTAGTTAGATTTTCCAAATTCACTTACGAGATTCACAAGGTATAGGAAGATTCAGGTTTTTCGTTGGTAATGATAGGGAATTGAAAAATGAAAATTCATATAATTGAGATATATATCTGTTACTATTGATACTTGTTCTTGTGTTTCAGAATGATTCAGGTAGATGATATATGACCTACATTTGATTGTGCGAAATTATTAAAAAACTTCAGACAGTTGAAAACTGAAAGTTCAACTTCGACTAGATGTCTAATATTATATGTTAATGCTAGTTAATTGTTTCGATCTAATAAAAACAGTGGTTACTGATTGGATATGGTCGCAAAAGAGTTCGTAATGAAAATTCATGAAAAACTAAAAGATTTTTCTAGATTCAAATCTTATTCACGAAGTTAATTGTTGAAGCTGAAAAAGAGAGAAATAAATAACAATCAACAATCAATAGGTAGCATTTCTGGTTCTCGTATGATGCCAGTTGAAACCAATTCCCAGTAAAGTATATTCTTTCACTAAATTTGAATTCATATCCTTCAATATATTTCATTTCGCAATTTCGTGGATTTTGGAGTTTAATGAAAACAGTGGGTACTGATTGGATATGATCGCGAACGAGGTCGCAATAAAAATTTATGAAAAACTAGATGATTTGTCTAAATTCAAATCTGATTCACGACGTTTATTGTTAAATGTGAAAAAGAAAGAAATAAACAACAATCAACAATCAATAGGCAGCAATTCTGGTTCTCGTATATGGTGCCAGTTGAAACCAATTCCCAGTAAAGTATATTCTTTCACTTAATTTGAATTCATATCCTTCAATATATTTAATTTAGAAATTTTGTGGATTTTGGAGTTTAATAAGCACAGTGGGTACTGATTGGATATGATCGCGAACGAGGTCGCAATAAAAATTCACCAAAAAACAGAAGATTTTTCTAGATTCAAATCTCATTCACGACGTTTATTGTTGAAGGTGAAAAAGAAAGGAATAAACAACAATCAATAAGCAGCAATTCTGATTCTCGTATGGTGCCAGTTGAAACCAATTCCCAGTAAAGTATATTCTTTCACTTAATTTGAATTAATATCCTTCAATATATTCAATTTAGAAATTTTGTGGATTTTGGAGTTTAATAAGCACAGTGGGTACTGATTGGATATGATCGCGAACGAGGTCGCAATAAAAATTCACCAAAAAACAGAAGATTTTTCTAGATTCAAATCTCATTCACGACGTTTATTGTTAAAGGTGAAAAAGAAAGAAATAAACAACAATCAACAATCAATAGGCAGCAATTCTGGTTCTCGTATGGTGCCAGTCGAAACCAATTTCCAGTAAAGTATATCCTTTAACTTCATTTAAATTATTATTCTTCGATGTTCAATATATTTCATTTAGAAATTTTGTGGATTTTGGACTTCAGGCATATACTTGAGCATAAATATATAATCAGCAGGTATTCAACATTAATTGGAATTGGGATCATCCGATAAGAAACAACTATTCAGATCTACACTATACTTACTCTATTCATCTTCAAATGGGTTTTGTACCTATCCTGAGTTCTCCAAGGGATTACTAGGTAAGTGGGAATTTTCATAGCAATTGTTTACCTATAATGAAAAACCCGATAGGATAAGAGTCTTATGAGCATACTAAAAAATAAAACGCGACACCCAGACATGCGTTAAGAACAACTTCTTTGCGAATATCACGAAAGGCATTGATACATATCTGAGAGTCATTTATGGTGCAAATATCTTAAAAGATGAATCATAAAATTCACCGACCCTATCACAAAGTACAGAATTATATTCACATACGAGTTGAGAAAATTCTTCGAAAATTTAGAAAAATATTTTTCTTCTGAGATTTTTCATAATAATGAAAACAAATGAGGTCACCTTATGTTGATCAGGCATTGAAATGAAACTGGTTATAGAAAGATATCCATTTTTGGTTAGAATTATTATAGACATTTTGGGAAAATTCTCTGCTTGAGAAATTTCGAATGATGAAAAGTTGTTTCTTGCCTTTCTAAAAAGTTGAGTGGTAACTGGGAGAGTGCGTGATATTCGAATATATGTTATCAAAAATAAAATTTTTTTTGGCGTCTTGTATTCAATGAGTTATTTTTGTTGAAATTCTGATTTTATTCGCATCAAAATTTAACATCAATCGAAACACTAAACTGCAGGAATCCATCTTTGTACATATATTCTGGAATTTCCAAGTATCAATTTAATTCACTCGGATGTCGTTAATTCAAGTTTATATCATGGTCGAAAAATGATGTTTTTGCCAATAGTGGAACATCTAAGAAATGGATAATGGATCAATATCGAAGTATTTCCCGCTCTCGTGTCATGAGAAAAACCCACTTCTCACTCCAGTGCCGCAGTTTCGGGGGGATTGTTGGAAACATTCTGTATATCTTCCAGAAAGTATAGACATATCGACAGTATGGGATTTTACACGAAAACTATTGTACGTGAGAATAATAACAATATCCTTTAGCGGTGAGAATCTTTGAAAGCCACAGCTTCGTAGAAACATGCGTCTCAAGTACCTGAAAACATTCCTTGCCTGGTGAGAACAATTACGTGAAACTTACTATACTTCATTTAAAACTTGATCTGTTGTAGCCAATTCTCTTTCTCGTTGATCTTTCCAGTTCGATATTTCCATCGTTGCCTAAGCATTCAAATCTCCTATTGTTGTGATTTTCTGTCTACGGTTTTTATTAGTTCTCTTGTTCTATATATATTTTCAACTTTATCTTCATTGTACCATTTTTTGTATCTATGGGTGATTAGAAGTGGTTCACAACCGTTCAATTATTAGTAATAATAATGATCGAGATTCAAGGCATGACCTTTCATTAAGCCTCTGTACAACTCGAAATTATCCAATGATTTAACGTTTGATTTTTCCTAGTATTGGAGCTGTATACTGTGTCAAGTCGAGTATCCGAGGTCGTTCATCACGATTATGATCCAAAACGTTGACCGGTGTTGGACATACTTTCGGTACTCATCCGCGCCTATACTAGGAATCACGCGTTGAAAGGTGAGGCCTCGTTAATCTTCAGTATCGGCTTCCTTAGCGTTGAAACTCATAGGGAAATTTCAGTTATATTGGTTAGAAATTTATTTCTTTTAGTTGCTCATTGGTTACAAAATCTGACATGAATTACCTATTTATTTCCAGCTTTTGTCACAACCTGTACTTTAAGTCAGTTTCACTGCATATCTGAGGGCAGGACTGATTAAAACGCATAGTTAGCTTGGGAAAGAAGCTGTATATTTAACTCCTGAAATTTGGAAACTTTCAAACGTGCGAAGTTCAAGATATATAAATTGAAATACCACTGTAAATATCGCGCTCGTTTATTCGGAACTTTGCCGTTTATAGTCTATGATGTTTGCTTTGAAACGTATTCAAACATTTTCTAGGGTCATGTGTGTTCTGTGCTATTTTTGCAAGGGCGAATGTAAAAAAAATTACGTTTTCTTTTCATTTGAGGCACATTAAAAATCAAATGGTACATAAAGAGTTAATGATTATCGACAGTTATTTCTATCTGCTGCAGGGGATTGGAAAACAAGGTGCTGTAACAAGTTCAGTATCGACTGTGAAATAATTGCAAGAATCATTCAACGCACTGCCTAAAGTTGACGTTTCCTGCCATGTTAATTGTCGAATTGAAATTGAAACACCAAAGAGCAAGAACATGAGTGCAACAACTTTTTGGTGAAACTCTTTAACTGTATTAGTTGTAGTTAGATGAAAAAAAATCAAGAACTTTTTCTTTCCTTATTGCGGTTGAAATGATTATAACTATGTACTACCCTTGCACATAAAAACCAATATTTATCTATTTGAAGTTATCAAAAACTCACATGTGGTACCAGTACAGACAACTTATTCTATATTTTACATTTGACATTACATTCAACACAATTGGCAACTCTTGTCATGTTGTTGACGACACGATGAATAATTTTGAATAAAATTGCTTTTACTAGACCTTGGCAATGAATCGATTTATGTTCAAGTTTGAAATTATTCGATAATTATCAATTGCCACTTAATGTTTACTATTGGTAGATCTTGGTATCCCCTTGAACCACGCCTCTGCACAAAGTTATCGCGATTGCACGAAGACAGTTCAATAAATATAAACAACCTGATCTGGTCAAAACAACTTCACCGGCAAGATCGGGTGGAGACAACGGCAGAGGTGAATAATTCGTTGCTCTAGAAATGTTGAAAATCGCTCTGTTCGCCGCTTTGTTTTGTACGTGCCAGTGTGGGCGATACGGTGCCGGAGTTTCCTTCGACGGCTCCAGGAGGGATAACGGGAGTAGGAAGCTGCGAGAAGTTTTTGCTTGGAACGAAATCGACTATAACTGGCCGAGTCGGGAAGCCAAGAATGATGCCGTTCGAAATGGGCTTTATGTGGCGGAAAACAATTTGCCCCTCGGCATGGCGAAATGGAAGAACAAGTTGTTCGTTACTGTGCCCAGGTAAATAGAATTACGTTTACTCAAAATCATTCAAAAAAGTGCTTTCATGTTGGAAAGGTTCGCTTGGAAGAAGACGAAGTCGGCACTTTCCCGACTCCGCCTTCTTCTTTTATTCGAAGCATCATTCTGCCCATAGGGATTCATGAAGTGCTTAGGTTTCCGCTATAACGTGTACACATCAGCGAAGTAACACGAAACGAAATATGCCCTACATTATTTTACATTCTCTACACATTATCTTAATATCAAACGAACAGAAAAAAGTACTCAGATACTTCCTTAAAAACCACAAACCACTTCGATAAATAACACAATAGTCTCCAAAAATTGGACGTTTCCGTTTTATTAGCCATTTTCTCAATCAGCACTTTCGTATCTGAGGGCTAGTCCATTTTTATTGCCAAAAATGCCGCTGATATTCCAATGAGCAATTCAAATTTTGATATTTGTAACAATCCTCGTGAAACACAATGGAAATTCATGAGATATGGATCCTGAATGCGTTTGTTGAAACTATAGAAGCATAGTGGTTCTCGGTAGTTCTCTGGAGCTTCTGGAAGATACTATTAATCCCCTTCTCTCTGATATTATTGAAAATGATCACAATTATCGGGAGGATCTGTTTATATTTCAACAAGATGGGGCTCTTCCCACTATGCTCTGCCTGTTCGGCAGTATTTAGATCAGACTTTTACGGATCACTGGATTGGGAGGCAGGGCGCTATCGAATGGCCACCACGATCACCAGACCTTTTGCCGTTAGATTTCTTTCTGTGGGGTCATTTGAAAAGCAGAATTTACTGTACTCCTCCTGCGTCGCTCGAAGATTTACGGAAACGAATCACAAATGACATTGCCAATTCACTCCAGAAATGCTTCACAATGTTCGAGAAGGTTTCCAGCATAATCTCTGATATTGCATGGAAGCTGGAGGTGCCCATTTTGAGCATATGCTAACAAGAGATTAAAGTGAGTAACTTCAACTCCAAATTAAATATGGTTCCTCTGAATTGAAAAAATGTACACCGTTGTTTTGAGAATTCCAAGATCTCTCAAACGATGTGCGACTCGCCGCCAGTTCCCTATTAAAATTCCAAGGGTTGTTCACCCCTCTGCTCCGGGGTTGAAGTGACGACGCTGTGAATAGAAAAAAAAATTGTCTGAGCGTTTAGATGAATATCAGTTCAAAGACACTGCTGTAGCACGATTCAGAGAGAAACTCGTTTGTTTCATGATATTTCCGTTGTTTGGTTGAATTGTTTCTTGTTGTAGCAGTGTCTTTATATTTGCAGAAAATGCACTGAAAGCATTTTTTTGGCAATTCAAGGCACTATTATCCTTATTTTTCAAAAAATCGACAACAAAAGAACGTATTATGAAAAGTATGTCACATGGAAGATCAATGTTTCATAGTCCTGAGAAAAGAATCGTAAAATGCGGAACAATATTCATTGTTTCGTTTCCCCAGATGGAGGAGCGGAGTTCCAGCTGCCCTGAACTATATCTCCCTCGACAAAGCCAATACCGCTGCTCCCTTGACTCCGTACCCGGACTGGAAAGCCAACACATTACCAAGAGAAGGGGAACCACACGCTGAAAACCTCATCGTATCGCCGTTCAGGATAAAAGTGGATCCTTGTGACAGACTGTGGATAATGGATACAGGACTGGCCGGCATCACTGAAAACCCTAGGCAGGTGTCGCCTCCTGCAGTAATCATTTTCGATTTAAAAACCGATAGGTTGATTCGTCGCTATAATCTGAAAGCGAGCGACATAAGAGGGCGCGACTCGTTCTTTTCTAATATCGTAAGTACTTTAGCATAGCAAACTTCAAAGTACAATTATGAGTACGAAAAAAAGGTTTGAAAATCTCTTCTTTGCTCTTTCTTGTCACGACTGTGGGTTCGTATAAGACCAAAGCAGATTTTTTTCATCTGGATTGATGGGGTGGGCTTTGCGCATGATATCCTTCTGAGCGAATGTAATATTTTGGTTGGTACCATTCCTAGTAGCTGAGGTCTATACATCGGATACACCAACCGACTGGGTTAGAGTACATTTTTGGAGTTTCCCTACGGTTGAAATAAGGCAATCAAGAACGAAAAAAACGCGGTGCCAGATCTTCGATCATTATGTAGTAAATTTTCAAAATTTCCACTTAACATTTTTTGCAGGTTGTTGACGTGAGAAAAGATGCCTGCGATAAAGCTTTCGCCTACATTCCAGATATGGGTGGCTATGGGTTGGTGGTGTATTCTTTCGCTGATAACAATTCGTGGAGGATTAGACACAACTATTTCAACGTGGATCCCCTGAAAGGAGATTTGACTATTGGAGGAGTCAGCGCGCAATCACAATTCGGAATAATTAGTATTGCACTTGGACCAACGGACAGGCATGGGTGAGTTATGCATAACAATTGAGTCGTCAGCCCGCTTTCAATAAATAGATTGATTCCACTCCGCAGGCATAAAGTAAACGCAGCCTAAGACGTTTTCTACATATCAATTACCCTAACATCAAACTGATATTTCTTGCACTCGACGTTGATTCTACAGCTGAGCCTGCTGAGAAAAATACTTTCATTGCCCCCTTGCCAGAGAAAAAAACATTGAGTAATTGGTCTCTCTTGGTAAAAATATTT
This sequence comes from Zygogramma bicolorata, assembly GCA_032362365.1. NCBI lineage: Eukaryota > Metazoa > Arthropoda > Insecta > Coleoptera > Chrysomelidae > Zygogramma > Zygogramma bicolorata. Next base: position 395,087 of record JAVJAQ010004414.1, on the reverse strand, counting down.
TTTATTCGATATACAGCAAATATTAATTTTGCAGACACATATCAATCAGCAAAGTATTACTTTTTCTGTCTAGGCAGCAAAGTAAGGACTTTCCTGTATAGGCAGCAAAAGTAATACTTTTCTCATTCATATGTGTCTAGAGGAGTAAGTACTTTTGAGTCGCTATCACTGTCCATAATGTTGTCAAACATGTGAGAATTGGAATAATTTGCAAATACCATATCCATTATAAACAATAGGAGTAAAAATTATGTGTTCAACTCGACAGATACGCTCGGCTATGAACTATCAGCCGCGGCAATCAATGTACTACTTTGCTGTTCATTAAAACAAATAACTACCTCAGTGTATAACATAATCTCGTGAGTGAATGTGCGATATGTAATATCGTTCGACGTTTCGACTCCCATGGTACAGCCTTTATCAAAAACTTAAAGACATATTAACACAAAAATCCAACTAAGTAACCCTCCACTTGAGCAGCCAAACCTCAATATTCCAGATGGTTCTCAATAGATTATATAGAATATTTCCCTCATATATAAAATGTCCCATAAGAGCAATGCAATTATCGAAAACTTACAGCGGTAATTGCATTGTATTAAGTCACCATAAAAACACATTTGAAACCGTATCGCTAGAAATCAGTAAACAACACAAATAAATGTCAGATAGACTTCAAAAATAGAAAAACATTTCGCGTTTAGGTGAGTACTCCATACAATCTATAGAGGAAAGTATAAATGAACAAAAAATAATATTTCCTTGAGAATTTCTTTATTCGTGAAATATTCCAATGTATTACATACGTGCATAAAAATAACCAGATAATTTTGCATTCAAGCGTGATATCTTATATATATATATATATATATATGTATATATATATATATATATATATATATATATATATATATATATATATATATATATATATATATATATATATATATACAAATTGAATTCGGTTATTTTCATGTTTTGTAAAAGAGCCCTCGTCCTTCGGACTAGGGCACTTTCGCCAAAATATGAAAATAAACTCTTGCAATTTTTAGAAATCACGCTTTCTGCAAAATTATCGGTAATTTTTATGCACTCGTGCAATTATAACCGAAAATTTGTATCCAAGATTTGACTATGAGGGGTCGAGGTTTATCAGTTTTGCAGTGGCTGACGAAGGAGCGTGTCGTTCCATTTCAAATCATTCAGAATTTACTTGATAACATGTATGTAACCCTAACTATTTGCAGACACCGAACAGCATATTTTCACTCTTTGGCGAGCACTAGTGAGTTTTCTGTTAGTACCCAAGTTTTGAAGAACCAAACGTTGGCTACAGATCCAAGATCATATAATTTATTCAAGGTAAGCGGTCCATATATTAATCACGGAGAGTCTATAATGAGTCCACAAGTGAACATTTTATATATATTTATTAATATTCGTGAATAATAATCATTTCCGAGTGAAACTCATTGAAGTCGCTATATTTAATTTAATGCTACTTCAGTTACAAAGTCTGAGAAATTGGGCTTTTCAATAAAGAACAATTTCTATTTTATTATAAATATGGAGTATGTTCTCATTTCATTACAAATCTCTCTCTATCTCTCCAAAGTAATTTCATAGAATGTTTTCATACTATCAAAAGACTAAGTAACTGTGTAATTATCAACATATGAAATTTTTTAATTTTTTGCAATTTATTGCGTTGTCATCGAACCATACTATGAACGGATCATCTTGAATAAGCATTGGGACCACTCGGAATCATCACCACGCCCACGGTAACAAATCGAAGGGTGTCATATGCATTATCGAAGCACATTTGAAGTCGATAAAACATCTCTCCGGCTTCGTTTCCTCGATAATGAAGTGGATTCAGAGACATTATATTGAATTCTACTTTCTAAATTCGTGTGGAAAATTATCAATGTTTTTGATATATTTTTTCATTATCTAATGAATGTAGACGGTACCGACTACGTCCTACTATATGTTTATTGTTTAAACAAGACCACTATCAGTATTTTCAATTACTAAAACAATCCAGATTTTGCGGTAAACAAGAAGTTGAAATGTCCAGAAAACGGCAAACACTCCCATCTCTAATTGAATATCAGAGCAAATAGTAATATCAACAGATGGCGTATACAAATCTCAGGATGAACTATTTTTCACCAGCTTACCCATACAGAACATATAATTGAAAGATATCGATTCAGGAATGGTTTGCAAAATATTTTCACAAATATTCAGTGATTCGAGCAGATATTCATATTATTGTCGATATAAGATTAGTCAAATCTAAAAGGAGTAAATTTCAGTTACCATAATAAGTATGATATAATACCATCACGTAGGTTCCAAAAATTGTATCGATAAATTTCGATATTTCAACGAAAACACCAACAATTAGCAACAACATGAGAGCAACCAGGATGATAAAACCGTGAGCTGTTCGATTGTTATTGCTTGAAAATAGCATAGTTGAGAAAGAGGAAGTGGATTTTTTTTTGAGAAAATTCTGAAATAATCTCTCTGGTAGCTCTCGACTCTCGATACATACAGACATATATTGGAACTATAGGGTAACAAATAGCATGCCTATTTTATATCCATGTTTTAATGAACTCTTTTTTTCAGTTCGAAGGAAACAAAGGGGAGCGGGCTCAAAGTTCTGCATCTGTATTCGATGAAGAAACCAATGTTTTATTCCTTGGACAGATTCAAGAAGATCTTCTCGCGTGCTGGAATCCTCGTACTAAACTCGAACCTCGAAATATAGACATAGTTGCAGAAGATCATCAGAGGCTCATTTTCATCAACGACATCACGGTAATATAGTTTAAAATCCCTATGTAGGTCGCATGATCAAAAAAATGTGCAAGATTTCCAGATATTTTATATGTATTTTGACTGACAGAATTTGAAAACGCAAATATTCCAGCAATATTTCAAACTTACAAGACAATTTGGAAATATACTTGGCACGAGTATATTTCGGGAAGAACTTTTTTGAACGACCCTCATGCTACTGGAAAGACAACGAGAATTTGTACTTTCTATGTTCAACAACAGAAAATCGATCCGATTCATCCTTCTCAAGATGAAAGCAACTAAATACGTTCAACTACTCAGAAAATAACGACAGAAAATTTAAAATTTTCATTTCGTAAATCACTACTTCCGCTTCGAATGCAGCTGAAATTAACACTTACAAATTATAAATGTACACAGTAGACCTATAATTATCCTTAAGTTCGAAGAAATAAGTACAGAACTCTGACTCTGGTCACGTGTCGAAATCAGTGTCTGGCCAGAACTCATTTTTTCATTACTCAAAAAGTATCAGACACATTTTTATATACCATTCATAACAATTTGCCGAAGCCCCTAGTCTAGAGCCTATTTGAATTCAAATTAATGAACCCATCGTTTCATCAAAAGTTGGTCGAAACTTTCATTTTCATTACCTTGGATTTTTTTTAACTGATGAAAAAAAAAAATTTCTTTGACATTTGACTGCTCGAACCATGCAAGTACAAAATAATAGATTCTTAACAAAAATAAACTGAAATTTTATGTGCCTAAAATAAGACAGTTCGTCAAAAATTCAATTTCTATTTTTTATTTATTTTTTCGTTTCTGTAGGATCTCGTAAACGGTGTGGTCAAAAAATCGGTTGAAAAGGGACGACATTGTCTATTTCAGGAATACCCTGTATTATATCTAGGAAAACAGGCATATTCCTAACTATTATTACCGAAGGGCCGGGGTTCGTAGTTATATGAGACTGAATTTCTTCGAAATGTCAAGTAATTCAAAGCAGATAATCTCCAGATTAAATTTTTCGATAATGTTTGGTATATTTAGTGAGAAAGTTTGATGGTAAGTGGAATTTTATCACACAGGTTCATTTAATTTTGTATTTTCGATTGAAGTTTCTTGTGCTTGGTATTGAAATTGGTATCTATGTTATTCAGCAGTCATCGCGCCATACGGGTAGGAAAGCTGTTTTAAATAAACTTTTCCTTTCTTTTTGTGAGAAATCATATTTCTATGAATAATATAAACATATCTACAGAGAGACTTTATTATTAATTGAATGGAACTTCTTTTTAGAGGTTTTTTCCCCTTTCTTTATCAACAAAAAATAATATAATTTGTCGAAGATATTGTGATTTGCATAAATATTGCCAGAAGTGGTCGTATGACTTTATTCATTCACTTCCTAATACAGACCTGTCTTCTCATTGCATTTTTTCTCGTTTACGTTCATTCAGCAACTCCAAATTCTCTTATTTTTTTTTTCGACAATCTTTATAGTCCAAGAGACGGAATAGAGGTCGACCTTCTGTTTACTGGATGAAAAGTACTTATTATAGGGTTTCATAAATAGACGAATACGCCTATAATGGCTGCCTATCAAAACGTGGTCCTGTTATAAACAGTGAGATTCAAAAATTTCAACCATATGGAAAACTTTTTTATAATTCGACTTGTCAGAAAATTTTATTTCTCATAAAAATGGAAAAAAATAGAGAATAAATATATATATATATATATATTTGATCGGCTAGGCTTCCGCGGTCAGAAATGTGCTGGCTGGAACTTCCGGTTGATCCGCGTCTGGAAAGATTTACTTGTCTACGTTTCGACTCCCATTTCGGAGCCATTTTCAAGACTGAGTGACCTTGCGTCTAGGTCTGAGTTGTCTCACTAGCTGGCTATCATCACTGGAGATCGAGGATTGAAGGTTGGTGGGATTTAAGGGTTCATTAGTAATTATGGCAGGATCAGGTATCGGACGGTCGATGGGAGGTTCGAACGGATTAGTTCCCAAGTCGGAGTAAATAGAAGTATGTCGGACCAAAAGTGGTTTCCAGGTATTGGGGAGTCTTTGAGAATCGTCGCGTTTATTGAGACAGTTGGGACGTTTTTCGATTTCAATGGCTTCACGGGTAATTCTGGTTTGGAGGGTTTTGGCTGTGGCAACGGTTTTGGTGTTTTTGAAATCTATCTTGTGGCCTGTTTCTAAATGATGTTGGAATAATGCTGAGTTTGTGTCAGAATTACGGACTGCTAGTTCGTGTTCATATGCTCTACAGGACACTCGTCGGTTGGTCTGGCCGATGTATGTTCTGGGACAGTTAGAGCATGGTATTTCATATATTCCTTGGGTTTCATTGGGGATTGTGTCTTTGGGTGTTCGAAGGTAGGTGGATATTTGGTTGTTAGCTGTGAAAATGGTTTTGATGTCATGTCGTGTCAGAATTCGACTTATTTTATCAGTAACACCATGAATATATGGAAGGAAAGCTTTTTGTCGTTCAGGTTCGTCCTTCGGGGGTCTAGGGTGAAGATCTCGGGTTTGCTATATATATATATATATATATATATATATATATATATATTCATTGCATTGAATGCCTTCATATTAGATTCATTTAATTATGATTGATTATTCCCTACAACATATTCACCTCACATTCCACATGGCGTCCAATTTTTTTTTAAATCCTAGGTGCGCCTGCCCCCCGAATATCTATATTTGACGTCTTTCCAACACTTTCGAAATGTTCATGATGCGAGGGAGTAGGATAATTTGCACGTTTTCTTCATTTTAGCCATTTCTTTTCAGATTGACGATAGAAACTTGTGGATTCTTTCGGACAGAATGCCCTCCTTCCTCTATAGATTATTGAATTCCAATGAAGTCAATTACAGGATTTTCAAAGTTCCGGTAGATGAAGCCTTGAGAGGATCACGGTGTGCTGTATGGTGAAAAATATATTTTCTGAAGATTATGGATATTAAATTCAATTATGGAATGAGCGATCAACTACCTGGCCATCCTAATGACTTTTCTGAATTGGAAGTTCATTTTGAAAACCACTCGAATTTCGAAAATTTAGTTTCCTTGCAGATCAACTTGGAGTTTTTCACCTAAATACTCGTATCGACCACTTCAATAACCAAGTCAATAAGTGACATGCTTACTTACTGAATGACAGATAGAGAAAAAGGAACAAAAGTTGAATTGAAATATATTTTGTACCTTCATCACATTGCAATTATATGTTTGTTTTTTAATGCATGGTGTATCTTCGTTTACTAGTATATAGTAACAATATTTAACTTTTTATGAAAATGTAATGTTTAAGAACATTTTTTTAATAGATAATTGTTCTTTCGATTATCTTCTACATATATCTCCAACCTCTACCTACTATCTTCATTTATGTGCCCGAATTAATATATAGGAATTGCACTTAACAATCAGTGCTGCTAATTATTGCTAATTAAATATGATAATAATCGTTTCGTTTTATGTTACTATCGTATCTCCGTCCCTTGATTCACGCAGTGTTCTTTGAACTTTACAGTGCGCCCCTTTCGTGTAAATCTGTATTTATGAAAAAAATGTGAAAATAATAATTTGCTTTGAGTAATTCTTATATGAGTAATTGAACTCGAATACCTATGCGAACTTCCCAAAACTATAGTCATAATGAAGAACTCCTGAGTACTCAGCCCAGCTCAACTATTCAATCGAACCACAGTGCCCCCTATACGTAATATTCAGCTGAATTTAGATTGAATCATTGAAATATGATTTTATAACTATATATCACACTATACACACTATAGTCTATAAATAATAAGTCCACCAGAAACTAATCAAAATCTGCAATGTGCAGAACGATGTTCAAAGAGGATATAAAAATATTATCACCAGTCACAAGTAGCCCGCCTGGTTATTGTAACAAAACTTCAATTATTCAATTCCAATTTTCCTATCAGAAGTGAATGATTTCTGATAGAGATCATATCATGAACAAGTAATTGTTAACTAACCAAACTCCTAATGTCAGAACGTATTTAGCACATTGTCTGTACATCCCTAGTTGTTGTGGCTACAAAATTGTGAAGAAGAATTTTTCCCCTCCATGCATTGTAAAATCTGGTTTGGGAGGGATTTTACCGCTGATCTGATCTTTGATACATCAAGAGCCTTCATTCGATCAAGTGAATTGTGGAAGTGAACTTTGCAGTAGAGAGAAACTTGGAAATTGTGTTCTCTGTCAAACATTTGAAAACAGGCTTACTGAAATTGTGCTGTGAACTGTTTACTGGCATTCTAAAAGTGAACCATACGGAAAAATAAAAATTTCGAAAAGCTGAATATGGATCATCAGAGCAGAAAAGCAGATCTTGAAAGGAAAAAGGCGACAATGGAGAGGCACAACAAGGAACTCCAGATGGCAAAGAATGATTTGTTGGCAAGAAACATCGAGCTTGGTAGACTGAACGAGGCAATAAATGGAGAAAATATATGTTTACGAAGAAAAAATGCCGAACTCGAAACAGCAAAGACAGAAATTATGAAGAAAAACGAACAACTCGTCAAAAAAATAAGGCAACTTGAAGAACAAAATCGGCAACTTCATAAATATCGAAGAGAATTTGAGGGTGCAAGAAATATTACTACAAACCAAGAAGAAAACTGGGATGATTTTTCGGACCGAGAAAATAAACCAACTGTAAGACACAGTTTTCCTGAAAGTGGTGGCCATGCTCAATATGAGAATGATATTATTGATAGTGCAAGAAACATCACGAACCAAAGTAATGTCATAAACCACGAAGAAAACTGGGAGGATTTGATAGAACGAGAAAACGATAAAGCTGTAAGACCCCGTTTACCTGAAAATGGTGGCCATGCCCAATATGGCAATAATATTATCTTTGGTACAAGAAACATTATCACAAACCAATGTGATTATAGAAACCTCGATGAAAACTGGGACGATTTGATAGAACGGGAATATGCCCAATATCGCAGGGCTGTTCATGAAAGTGCAACGGACATCATTAGAAATAATTTTAATCACATAAACCAAGAAGGAGACAGGAATAATCGCGATTACCCTAATCAAGACTCGGCAGATTTATTGGACCGAGAAGAAGACAGAAATAAAAGTAAGCTAGCTAATTCAAATAAATATGATCAGGGTGTCCGTGATGAATTCAGGGTCAAATCGAATGGAGGTTGCAGACATAATGAAGGTTTCGTCCGAAAATCAGAGCAAAAAATGTTTCTGTTCCTTCGATACGTAACGGGGTCTGCGGAGCGTGAGAATATTAGGAACTATATCCGTGATCACTTCGATATTGATAAAGAAGACATAGATGTAATAAGGATGCCAACTGAAAACGATACATCGAAACAGTTCGTCCTGAAAGCTCCTTTAGCAGAAAAAGGTGTACTACGTGAGGAAAAATCATGGCCATCGAACGTTAAGATAGCAGAATTCGATCTCAATAAACAAATGGATTTTGTGAGGCATCACTTCGATTTTTTTTTTCGGAAAGGCAATCGTATTTTTCCAGTGAGTTTCAATTTACCATATCACTGAGATTATAGGCCTTTATTGTAAATATTTAATATTACTTACTTGTGAATAAATTGTTTTCATGTTACTCATTTCTTTGAATCAGTTACCCCAACTTATATACAGAGTGCAGGTACTAGGACTATCAAAACATGATGCATGGATGAGTCTCGAGTTTTTTTGTTGTTATCAGTTATTTGTTCTTTGGTAATTCACAACATTGGGTTTGAATATTTGAATATTTTGGGACTTACTGTCGGGGCCTAATTTACCTCTCAGGTTAATTAGGCTGCAGCCTAGGGCGCAAAGATCAGGGGAGCGCGTTGAAATCGTGTCTTCGCTTGCACTCTTAATCTAGCATCATTGCATCTACCCTTCATAATTTAACTAGACCGAGACAAAACACTGAAACTAAATGCGCTGTGAACTAAAATCTTTGGGGGTCCCTGATGTTAACAATGAAATGAAAATAAGTTTCATATCGTTAGTGCACAGCTAAAAGCAAGTTATGTTGATTTATCTAACGTTGTTACTCTTTATGCTTATCTTGATACTTTGCGTGACGAGAAAGAGTTCAAATATTTTGAATCCGAGGCATTCAAGAGATGCAAAGAGATCACATACAAAAAAGATGTTAGAAGAAAAAGAGAGACCAAAATTTCATTTTGAAGAAGTTGAAACGGGGGGCTCATTGATTTAAATGATTATTATGCAGCTATTGATTGTGCATTTAAAAACCGGCAAATTATTCATGATGCAGTAATCACAAAGTTTGGTTTCTTATGAAAATTGGCATGAACTATGTGACAGTGAATCCATTAGAAGCAAAGGAGTTGAAACAACTATATGCTTCTGATTTAGAAGAAAAGTTCGCAGAAGAATGCGTCCATTTGGCGCAGTTTTTGAAATCTAACACCGAGGCAGAGCATTCTATTTCGGCCAGAACCCCAAAGGGTTTGTTGTAGTTGATGTTCCCAAATGTAGAGATAATGTAAAGAATTTGTATTACAATGAGTGTTACCAAACCGTAGCGGTGAAAGGTCTTTTTCAGCATCTAAAAGAGTAAAACATCACTTGCGCTCCACAATCCGCCAGCAAAAATTTCCGGCGATCTCGCTAATGTACATAAAAAGTGATTCTTTACAAACATTTCGATTTGAAAAAATTGTGGATAGTTTTGCAATCGCTAAAGCGCCTTTCATCTAATTTGAAGATAACAGATGTGTGAATATCAAAAAAATACTTGAAGCAACTTAACACCCTAGATGACCACGCTCATTGTCAATGGCCGCAACAACTAAGTTGTCTATAGAAGCCAGAGGAATCTTTCTCAATTTTCGAAGATAAAAATTAAAAGTGAATTATTTTTTCAGAAAAGTTCATGGGGAGGCGGAAATAAATTGGCCTGCACTCGTAAAAAATATAAATCCGGCACTGAGAGATTTCAAGGCAATACATGTCATACGGCCAAACACGACATGGATTTGGTTCTCTACTTGGTAGCCTGCAGACACATGTTTTGATTTTGATAGTATAATGAGTGAGGTGCTTTGCCTTTATGTACGGTCAGCTAAAAAGTGGTTTGCCACCCTAAGGTTGAATGTCGTGCCGATAAGGATAACTTTAGTTTTGCTTGCAGATCGATCTGAAAACTTTTATAGGTACTCCCAATCATTTTAAAATTTCCACACTAGTTAACAAAGTTAATACGAATATAATGCTTCTTAGGCCGACGGTAACACACTCGGCGGGGGCGCGTCCTCATAATTAGCCTAGGGCGGTCAGAACTCTTGATCAGGGCCTGCTTACTGTCATCCACAGCTGTCTAACGAAGTAAGTATATGTGGAAAAAATAAATGAATCAAAGTCATCATCATCAGAAATACAATGTAGTGAAAAAGAAAATGAAAATTAAAAATGAAAAGAATGAATGAGTGTAATGGATTATAAAAATATCAACAATGTTCAAATATTGATAATAAAATACAAAATTGAATTATTCGAAAGTCATTATTTTGAGGGGGATGTATTATTTCTTCGTAGTTTTTTTCTGACCCCCTAACACTTGTACAGAATCTATTGCGGTAGGTAGAGAACCCAAAAAACTACCAAGAAACAAGATTGAATATTGAAAATTCAAGTGAAATCAAACTACATTTTAAAACACCAGAACTAACATGAAAAATGTTAACATCGGAAGTTTGAGAGTATCGCGTTATTTTGAATGCTAGAACTACATTTGATGAAAACTGGGGCCTGTTTCATGAAATTACAAGTCTTGTAACAACTAGAGAAAGACAATGCAGGTACAGGTAAAAAACGAGTAAAAAACAATTATTTATCAACGTCTTTCTTTGTGTTCCTCTTGTAGCTACAAGACTTGTACGTTCTTGAAATAGGCCCCTCTTGTGTCCATTGACTGGTGTTGAGCAAGTGTAAGAGTTAATCATTCCTCTATTGTTCACTCGATTTTCCAACTGAGAGGTCTAAGAATGCTTCGAAAATTATATCGTGCTCTCGAGCAAATTTCAACTGACGTTGCTTGCAATGCTTGCGGTACTTTCCGCACTTATTAGGTGAATAACTATTTTGGATCATTCTGTAATAAGATCCTCAACTCATATTTCAAGTGAAAAAATATACGGGGAAAGTTTGAATTGTAAATTTGAAGAAGATGTCGGAACAATTCATTTTGGGCGAGAGAATATGTTATTTAGAGAAAACATATGAGCCTCTGAGAATTTTTGTTAGTTGTCTAAAAAAAATTCTCCAAAGCATTTTTCAGTACCATCAATAAGTAGGTATACCTAATAAGAGAACAGAAAAAATGAGTTAAAGGTTGAAAAGAGATTGTGAAAAAAATAACACATAGCTCGCAGGAAAGACACGTGTTACTCTAAACTTATTAACATGTGATATTACATGAAAAAATTAATTATATTTCACATTTTCGCAGACCTGTCGAATGGGATTCAGCCTATTCAGGTTTGTTTCTATTTTCAATGGATATCCTGGTTTAAGATAGTCGAAATACCGAGCGAAATACCCTCAATCATGTCAATGTGATCTCGAAATTGTTGTACCCGCACCTACAAAACATTCACCTCGAAAAAAAGAAAGAAAAATGTTTAGGCTCCATAGCACCGAAGCCTTTCAAAATAATTCAAATATTGAATTCAAAAAAATGGCAGAAATCCCAGGTGTACCAGGTGATATTATTTCATCATTTCAACACTGCTGATATACACTATCACACTGAGTAATGTTTGTTATATTTTCAGTGGTGAAACTAGACCCAAAGACATTTTTCGTAATTTTTTTCAATTTACCTATTACTTTCTTGTTATCGTTTTCAACGAAAAAGTTCAAGGTACAAAAAATGTTCAAATGCCATTTTCCATACCATATAATTATTTTGAAAAAACAGTTTGAGAACTTCGACCGGACATGTACGTGGGCTGATATTTAATCGAATATTTTGGACTTTAAGTATAGCCAGGAACTGTTTTCTACAAATTCTCAAAAGGAAGTGATAGACACACAAAACGTGTTACGTGTTATTATATTTTTCATTCTTTCACCTCTCACACACTTCTGTCATCAAAATGAAATTTTTTAGGACTCTGAGCACCACCATTGAATAAGGCCATAAAAAAAGTTGAAAATTTCATATATGAAAAAAATTATTGGAAGAAAACTCTTGTGTCCCAGGTGATAATAATTGATAAACCCTTCCAAGGCTGATATAAATTACCACCATGAATAACGTATATTCCATTCACATTCAAATGAAAACATATTCATGAAACGAATGAATTACTTCGTTTTATACGAGTTTCTCCTCTTCATATATATTATTGATTTCCAATGAATTGAATTAGATAATTTTCAGTTCCGGTAGATGAAGCCATAAGATGATGGTGGAGTGTTATTTGGTGAAAAATATATCTCCTGAAGATTGTGAGTGTTATTCAATTTCACCTATATGGAACAAAGAATCAATTACCTACCCAAGGGAATCGCTTTTCTGAAGTGCTCATTTTTTTTTACCTTCCTGACATAGGTCAACAATTCATTTCCATCAAATGTTGAGTATTATTCATTTCGAATTTACCTGATTCATCCTCTGTGGGCTAGGTAAATAATGCGCTTTCATTATTACTTCCAATAAATTATCCAGAGGTACCTTGATGCCCTGGATTATTGAATGACTGCTGGTACTCTCTTTCAAATATTCAAAATGGGGTGCCTGTAATATCCCTAATTGTCAATTTCCATTTTTATTTTGAGGCTTATTTTTCCCAAATTCATGGAAAAAAATATACAAAACTTCTATAAAAGAAGCGAACATTCTCTGCTTGTACGTGTAAATCATCCATAGACTTTTGAAAAAATAGTAAAATAACAAAATATGTAGGAACAATTTCCAATACACTTAATCAATGAAATGTTCTATATTATTCGCTTGAAAACCAACTGCATTATATACGAGATTTCAAATTTAAACTATAACGCCATCACTCCAAAATAGGTAGGTTGAGGATTGAAGATGTTTTTTTTTTTCGATTCGCTTACCAATTCTGATGAATTTCATGATGAAAGGAGAAAAATGGCTACCTTTCAAATATATAGAAGTGCCGGATTTTCTAACATATGATTTCACTTCAAAATTGGTAGGTTTAGTATGAAGTTTCGTTTTTTTCGATTCTTACACCGTTTCTGACGAATTCTATGTCAGAAATGATAGAATTTGGCGCTTTTTCATTAAAGCTAGGTTGTCCTGTGTTTTGTAACTCATGATTTCACTCTAGATACGGTACGTTTGAAAAATTGACTGTTTATAACAGGCACCTAATATTTTTGAATAAATTTAATAGTGAACATTAAAGATTTCTAGTTATATACAAAACATATCATGCATATAAAAATTTGATTGAGAATATGTATCTTTGCAATTCTGGGTTAATTTGATTATTAAACCTGGAGAAAAATATTACGATTAGCACTATAGCTACTACTAACTAATCAACCCCTACATTTCCGCTTCTGAGTATCCGTCCTAGACTCCTTCAAAACTTCCTCCTCTCCACAAAAATAATCCTGTTCCTGAAAAATACAATAGACTGCGGGCATATCTGCCAGACGACAGGTAATCTGACAGTTGTAAATCCAGCCTGCTGGACAAACAAACGGATCTAAAGAGGCTTATTGTGCATTTGTGTAATATTTCAAAATATTTTCTCTCGGTAATAACTCAATTTTGAGTGATTGTGAAGTTTCAATCCATCGATTCCTTTCTATTTTCGACAATAGAAAGAATATTAATCCTCTTGCTGTTAAGAGACGTGAATTGTGGATTAAAGCAACTAGAAGAGCAGATTCAAGTACTGATAGGTTGAAATGGGCAACGGTATATTCATTAATTTTGTATCTCAGAATTGAAATTATAATCTCATTAAATTACCATTGATATTTATGGAAATACGATTTGTTTGTCCAGCAGGCTGATGCGTGTGACGTCACATGCCCGCGGTCTACATTTGACCTTTTTCAGCGCCTGCTTCTGCTTCAGACCCACAGACCACATAATACTACAATCAGAAATAGAATTCGACGAAATCGCCTTCGTTCTCCATCCAGAGTTTTCAGAGACCTTGAACGCCAATTTGGTGTAACTCTGAGGGTCGGCTTCGCCTATATGCACATAAAAGTTCAGATCCGTCATTAGTGTAATACCGCATCCACCGAATATACGAATGTTCAATAATGATATGGAAATCATAGAATCCTGCTTCTTTTCATAACCTACGAAGAATCCTAGCCACAATAAATAACAAGAATACATTTTTCAGTAATCGTATGTATAACCAAAGTGGATTGCAGCCCCTAATACTTAATACTCATAGGGTGATTTTAGCGTTTATATTAACGATAAAAAGCTTATACACAATATATAATACTGATACATTGTTTTCGTTAGACATAAGTCGATGAAACATAAAAATATTGGCTAATACAAAATGTTGAGGATGGTGGAATGTGGTGTGAAGAAAACATATTTTAAGTGTTTTTTATTAGTTCTATCACCTGAAAAAGTGAAATATGACCTTTGATTATCGATAACTACCGATTTGTATTCTACGCATAAAGATATTTGAATGAGTTGAACGATCATACCTGGATTTGAATCTCTATAATACAGATAGTTTAAGAAATCTTATGTGATATTGTTATTTTTTGTTATTAGGAAAAAACAATGCTAGAATTTCGTATTAGACTGCTGATTTTTTCAATAAAACACTTGGAGAATTAAATCAACATGAGTTTTCAGAATAACTTAGTTTTTGTTCGGAATAAATTTAAAAAATAAAATATTGATGGTTGCAAGATAATCATAATAAAGGTAGTCATTGAATATTTCCGTTCAACAATATTTTGGAAATATAGTGTAGGAGATTCAGTTATTTCAGTTATTTTCACCTGAATGCGTTCCATTGCAGCCCATTCTTAGTGCGTTGTGAATAGGCTGAATTTGCGCTAAATGTGCCAGTGCAGGTCGGCACAATATTCCATTTGGTTGTACGTTATCCTGAACGAAACGTTCGACAAATGTACTTTCTCGGGAATTGGCTACCAGGTTTTTCACGAAAATGAACAGCAAAAGTGAGTCCACAATTTGAAATTTTGCTCACTGATTTCGCAATACTGGCTAGTTATATGATAATGAGAAAAAGGTGGAGGGAAAAAGGAGAACTATATTCTCGACAAGTGGCCCCTAGATTTTGATTTTTCGAATCAGAATCAAAAGCGGCGTATAGTATCCCTTAGGCATCAGAAAAATCTAGTACGAACGTAATTTTCCACTGCGAAGAGTTTTGTTATTTCATTTTGTTTCTTCGAACAGGGGGCATCAATAATTATATGTACCAAACAGTTCAATTTCAAACAGTTGCTGAAAAAAAATAATCACAACCGTAACCACTAACCCGTCTGGTTAATTTGAGCTACGTCAATTCAATAAATTATAATTCTTCTATGTGTGATACAAAACTTATATTCTGAATAGAGAACACTGAAGGAATAATCGTTCACCTACAATAGTCACGAGTAGATCACAGAAATCACTGTCTGTACAGCCCTGGTTGTTAAGGCCTGAAAATTTATAAGAATAGTTCCCCACCCCTGAGCATTTCAGATTCCATTAGAAGTATAAAGAGGGTGTTACTAGTGTTCTGAACATAATAGTTTTCAATCATTTATCGAGTTGAAGTGAAGTTTGTGAAACAGTGAAATCTTCTATTTTGCTCAACCAGATCAAAACGGGGGACAATAATTGTTCTGAGAACTGCTCGTTAATTGGTGAACTATTCGTAAAAAAAACAGTTCCGAAAGGCGTAATATGGATCTTAAGAACAGGAGGGAAGATCTTGAAAGACACAATGAGATATTGAAGAGACAAAATAAGGTACTCCAAAAGGATAACGACGATTTCTTAGCGCGGAGTATAGAACAAGACAAACTACACGAAGTAATAGAAGAAAGGAATATATATCTCCGCAGAAAAAATACAGAACTCCAATCGCTGAAGGAAGAACTTGTTAAGAAAAATGAAGAACTAGTAAAACGAATACACGAATTAGGGAAACAAAAGAAAAAACCTCACAGAAATCGTAGGGAATGCTGAATACAACAAGCACAACTTTGAAGCTAATAGTACCAATGAGGCAATAATCGAAGTGACTTATTTCAATAAATCGACTACTTGGAAGTGCGCAGAATTCACCTGCAATTACCATATGGATTTTGTTAAAAAACACTTCGATTTTTTCTCCCGGAAAGGCAACCGTATTCTAGCAATGATGTCAATTTGTCATATCACTGAGATGATTGCAGTCAGTTATTTTTAAATCATTTTTTGTAAATAAACTTTTTTTTTTTCGATTTAATGTGTTTCTTGCACGTAACCTGACATATCCCAACTACGATGTTAATGTGTCATATCATTGGGATGATTACAGGCGTTCATTTTTAGTTAATTTTTTGTTCTTTGTAAATAAACTATATTTTTTTCTATTTATTGTGTTTCTTTAAGCACGTTTACCGAAATATCTCGACTAATGTAATCGTTGATTGTTGAATTCGTTATTTGTATTATGTGACTAGATTAGGGCAAAAGTGATTCGGTGCTGAAAGTCTGTGATTGTTGGCTATTTTAAAAAACTTCGTCGCTTCTCACTATTAAAAGGGTGTCGAAGCTATTGAAGATCACGAAAAAGTATATCGATCTCAAAGAAGACCATAAAAATAAATCAAAATTTGTTTAGAAATGGTTTTTATTATACCGAGTAAGAATGTACCCTCATAGTGGCACAAATAATCTAGACCTGGTGGAAGTTTTCTAAATAATTGATTTGATTGAAATTCGACTTGGCAGTTGGTTTTTCTTAAAAAATTAGTGATAATGAGCCTCACTTCAGTTATCATGTTTCATTTTGAACCCGTCGAAATTGCAGAAATACCAAAAAAAATATAACTGGACGTTTATTCTGCACCAATTTATAATTTTTTTCAGAGTGAGCTCGTAAATAAAAAGTATCTTCTGGACAGGTTCTCACCCAATGGGCACACGTACTTTGATTCAACGTATTTTCAACATTGCATCAACGTTGTCATTTTGGTTATAACTTCTAACGTGTTCGAGTTACGTATCAGTAACATTGAATTCAACGTATTAATGTGATAGTTATTATTGAAACCTGGTGAGAATACGTTGTTTATTTTTGTGATTTAAATGTTATGATATTGAACGTTATTTTAAAATTGTATTGAAACCATTCAGTAACCAGTAGTTGGTACAACACGTTGATTAGACGTTTTATGATAACGATATCTATATTTTCCCATTTAACGTTAAAGTAACGTATAATTCATACTCTCTATTGATTAATTGGATAGCATACACGTTTGTGTAAAACATGGTATCAACGTTCACATCGAACGTATTTCTCAAACGACTCATCGACCTTCTTCGACTCATTTGGTTGATAGTTATAATAGAATATACATTTCAAATCGATAATGAACCTACGTTATATTCTTGTTATTGAATGACTTTGATAATATGCACTATTCTTTAAAGTGATATTCACATAACCAAACAACGTTATTTCAACATTGTATTAAATGCTTTCAACAACTACTAGTCGACAGGCCTCATTGATTATACGTCATACATGAACGATGTTGTCATGTTCACATTTAACGATTATATCATATATTTTTCATGCTCCCAGTTGATGAATAACATAAGAAACACGTTAATGTTGAACATTATATCAACTTTTCCTTTGAATGTATACTTCAACGGACATATCAACTAATTATCAATTTATTATTGATGGAGGTGAATATAGATACGTATTTAATCCGCTATCAAACAACCATTCAATCTTGTTATCCCATTATGTTGGTATATTCGTTATTTATATATTTTGTTCATTCGTTACTAGGAAACGACATGGAAACAAGTTATTGGATACATACCAAAACCACTGGTTGATGAAACACGTTGAATAAACGTTTCATTAAAACAATATCATTAACTCCCAATTCAACATTGAAATTACATATCATTTATACTCTCTATTGAATAATATCGGTAACATACACGTAAGTGTAAAACATGGTATCAACGTTCACGTTGAACGTATTGCATCCGCACATGCTCTGTTCATCGATGTATCTCGTAGCCTGAGCTCGTAGCGGTTATCGCTAACGGCAACAGATCATGTTGACGGTTGAGTTATCTCCACTTAGTTTGTGAAATAATAGTGTTGTACAATCATCAAGACAATCCTTTTTGAGTTGGTGAGTAATATTTCAGCATCTCAAGCACCTATGATTCAAAAATTCTGAAATTTCAGTTCAATCACCATTACTTCGAACCTACTATCTCTATTTTTCAGGAGATTCTCCACCATTTTGATTTTGTCAGAGTATCTGAGGTAATGAGAGACAGGGGGCTTGACCAGAAGAATGCTCCGATACACATTTCTGCCAATGTGGCCGAACTTTTCAATTAGAAAAGAAGAGATATGATTCCTTTCGATTAATCCAAAACAAAGGAGTTGTTGCTGGATCGGGGAAGGAGATTTGATACTGAAAGGGTTATATTTCATCTTACATTTATTTTTGAATATGTCACTATGGACATAAAATTTGTATAGTGATATAATGTATGTCAACGTTATGAAACAACCTTATTGTATGATTATACTCGTGATATATTATTGAAATACCACGTACTTTGAAGATATAGTTTATGGTGGGAATAAACATTATTTATATGTAATTGATTGAATAAATAAACTTGTGAGGTAATATAATATACATTTATGTTCTGAATCAACATAAGTATTTGGGTCAAGATATATTATTATATAACGTTGATGGACAACGTTTAAATATAAATGTTGGTGGAAATGAACATTATTCATACATAATTTATTACATATAAAAATTTGTTCAGTAATATAATATACCAACACGTTGTAAATAAACGTTCAGATCGCGCATGAAGTAAATTATAATAATACGTTGAAACACAACGTTTCTCAATAATATAATTCTCAATGCAAGAAAACGTCATTTCCCGCGACATTATTACTGTTTTTCAAGGGTTGGTTATGTAACTTCTTTTCAACGTGCGTGTGCCCATTGGGCAGGCAGAGTAGCTGTTTAAGATCGACTCTCCATCCCTTATTGTGAATGAATCAAACGTGTTGAAATTCGCATATCAACGAAAAGTGTTGCTTTGATATCATTTCTTCTATGGAACATGTATATTCCTTTTTTTATTTCAGAAGAAAAAACTAAAAATTGCTTCAAATACCTGAAAACAATTACCCCAGTCCCTTTCTTTCCTAACATTTGAGAAACAGAACATCTCTATTCTTATAGATATTGTTAATTTGCCTGAAGATTATTGTAGCAACTTTCGATGTGCCATCAAAATATGTTCATTTCACTTTTATAGAGAGTGTCGTATGACTTAGCCATCCTCTTCAAATTGTTAAATACTAACCTGTAACCTGTATTCTTTGTTGCATTTTTTATCGACAACATTAATTCATCAACTCATTTCTTCAGATAATCGCAGTTGTTTGACTGTATTTGAAAAGCATCAGGTATTTTTTTTGTTATTCAGTATTTCGCGATATTTTCGCGAAACTAAAAATGAATATCCCACCGACTATCATTCCATACAGACAGAAATTTTTCATTCAGAATTCATAATAATAATAACAGCTCTGATTTTTGTGTGTCTTTTCAGTTGATTAATTAGCTTTATCAGTTGAACAATCAATTTTGACGTTATTTTGGCAATCAAGTGACTGATGGAATGATCTTTTTCCAAGAATCAATCTTTTTCGCTTTTATGTGATTGCTTGAAAATGAAAGACTTTTCAAGTCCTTTCAGATTTCTAGATGAAACCATGAGAAGATCGCAGTATGCTGTGGTGAAAAATGTATTTTCTGAAGATTGTTGATATAACTGAATTCCACATCTGGGATGAAATATCAACTACCTGGTCATCCTAATGACTTTTCTGAAAGCAACATCAATTTTAACTTACCCTGATATAGGTCAATAATTCATTTCCCTCAAATAATGTGATTTTGTTCATTTCAGATTCAACCTGATTCTTCTTTTGTGGGATGAGTAAATTATTGTTATTATGTTTCTTTATTATTTTTTCCAGAAACTTTGATGATTGCTGGTAGTACCTTCCGATTGAACCTTTCAGAAATATTAGGTAATCAAAATGGGGTGCCTACCCGCATTCTCCTGAACTAATATCCACGTTGATTCATAATTTTGTAGGTAAATATTTTGAAAAAAATGCATGTTCATGAAAAACATTTTCAATATATATGTATGTTCATTAAAAACTTCACAACAAATTCGCTTCAGATTCTTGTAGTACACTCAACACGAAAGTAATTACACATTACTCGATTTCTATCCTCACATCGATCTGAAATGAAAATAGGACATGATTGAACTGAAGGAGCCAGTCGAACTTCTCAGCTTATCATTTCTACGACCAAAGAAATATTTTTGATCACGAGTTTGATATTAATAATCCACTTGGGTTGAACAGTATTTTTTTATGTCTTGAAAAATCAAATTCTGCTAAATTCATTTAACTGTCAATGTATGTTCGGCAACTTGAATTTTATATATTCAAAAGTTATATGTATGTTTTCAAACGTAAAAAGTTTCGCATGAAGTTTGCTTTCGATATGGTTGAATTTGTGTGAAAGTCCACGAAAAAGAACTCTCAACCCACATGTAGAAATAATTGTCAATGCATTCGTAACTTGAAATTTCAACCCTTCTTTTGTTATTTTTATCTCCATTACAAACCTGAAGATGAATAATCTATTGAAAAATACGCACTTTACTGAGATGAATTGTCTAAAAGAAGTACTTCAAAAATTACTTGAAACTTGGGAAAATATTTCAACCCAAGGAGAAAAATCGATCCAAAATAAAAAATGTCATGATTTCTATCTTCTTTTAGAGATATTTTTCAAAGACGGTAGAAAACAATTTCCACGCTCAATTTCACACATTCATACCTCTTTTGAGGTGTGTAACTACTAGCGCAGAATGAGGTCAAATAGAAAATTGTATCAAAAAACAATGTCGTGAGGTTGGAAAGTAGCAAGTAGTATAACATTCGATAAAATAACCTTGATACCACTTTGAATTCTAAGAAGTCTGATATCAGTCATTAATCCTAATAGACTACAAATCCATAACCCTTTTTTTAAGCGAAAAAAAGACCGAAGATAAATTAGATTCAGAATATATAGGAGAAAATTGAATTTCTTACAGAAAGAAGGAAGTTACTATCAAGCTTTCTCATACGGCTTTCTTCATTATGATAGAAACCGAAAAACTCATCACGCAGAACCCAGTTAGGATCAGAAATAATGATATCAGTGGATTTTTCTAAAAAAAAATTTAATGGTTTCCGATCCCATCGTGGGTAGTTTTTCAGGATCTACCATCTTGAAGAAAGCCGTATAAGATATTTGGTCGTAACGTCCCATTTTTGCGTGAAAAATTCTCGTTTTCTTTGTCTATAGTCAGTTGTACCGCTGAAAACTAATGACATGGGGCTAGAAGTTATTGTTTCATATATCAGCATCGTTTTGAACATTCAATTCAATTCAAATTCTTTATTTCCGTAGACTTTTTTGAAAAGCATGGAAACAGTCAAGTTTATAATATAAGACAAAATACAAACAAAATTGAACACATGGGACGATATATCGTTAAAAAAACACACAAATTTATAGAATATGAAATAACAACATTGCAATACATAAAATTATTCACAAAACTAGCAATTTACATTAATTATGACTTAAGATCCGCCTGTGAATAATCACTGAGTGAATAAAAAATATTTTCATAGAGAAGATTTTTAACTTCACCTTCAAAAGCCTTAATGTTATCAATTTGCTTTAGCCACATTGGGAGCTTATTATTTAATTTTGTTGATGAGATGTGAGGTCCATTCCATACTTCAGTCAATCGATGATTGGGAACAAGAACATTGTGATTTTGTCTTAGGTCATGCTTTGAGAGAAAACATGTATCGTCTCTGTTTCTGAACATTTTACAATGAGTCTTGACGTGAATAAGGGAAATGAAGATATATATCGACACAACAGTTGAAATTTTCAAATCTGCAAACAGTGACTTACAGGAGTCAAGACATTTTTTAAAACACATGGTACGGATTTTTTTTTTGCCTCAAAAGAACCTTTTGAATCCTATTGCAGTTTCCGAAACACAAAAGACCATAGTTGAGTGGGGAGTGGAAATAGGCGTAGTAATAGCTCAATAGTATGCTAGTTGGAACAAAGTATCGAAGTTTCCATATAACAAAGCAGTGCCTCGACAACTTTTTCAAAATTAGGTCGATTTGAGGATTCCAAGACAGTTGAGAGTCAAACAGAACGCCCAAAAATTTAGCAACGTCCACCTGTACTATTGTACTATCATAAGACTTCACTAGTAAGCTGTAGTCAATTGCTTTAATCGAGAATAGAACCGAATTTGTTTTGGAATTATTCAAAATCAACCCATTCTTGATACAATAATTTTCCATGCTCGACACAGCAGCACTTGCTTTGTTAGACGGGCCCATAGAACATTTTTCTACGACTGTAAACGTTGTGTCATCCGCAAACTGAACGGTAAACTCACAGTTATTGAATGCAGAAATATCATTAACGATTAAAACAAAGAGTGTGGGGCCCAGAACACTACCTTGTGGAATGCCAGTGGTAATGTGGCGATTTTCAGAGAAGTATTTTTATCTGATTACGTATGGAAGTGCACTCATTGTTAACGAATACTTCTCTGAATGAAGTGAAACTCCATATAATACAGAAAAACTGAATATTGATCTTCAAGCTAGAATAGCTGAATTTGAGCGAGAAAGGGTGACATTGATGAAAAAAAATGAACGAGGTAATTGCGGAAAGAATGTGACTTCAAAGAAAATATGTATACTTTGAAAAGCTAAAGACAAAAACTAATAAAGGAAAATGGAGAATTGTGGAAACGAGCATAAAAAACCGAAAAATTCAGAACCATCATGGAAGATTCCAACGCAGTCATAATAGAGAACAACGTGTATTTGGTAGCTTGTAAGTGAAATAATAGGCAATAGATAGGAGTAATGTTTGAAATGTTTGATGCAGAAAGTAGACTACTTGAGAATCTAACAGAAAACGGATTCTGTTGAAAAAGGTGTACAAATCTTAATAATAATAGTTAAAGATTCGAACGGTTGGAATGGCAAGAATCAACATAGGAATGATAAGGATGGAAAATATCATTTCAGATGAAAACTATCACTGAATAATTCTTGAAAATTATTAAATCTAGAACTCATCCACCAGAGACGTTATATTTTTTTGGACCAAATCATAATTATATTCGCAGATCAATTGAATTCATAAATTTACTTCTCCCAATGAACCACACTGGGAATGACCTTATAGCCGTAGCAGTTCAGGCCTGGAAATGAAGAAGAAGAAGTATTCCCACCCTTCCTTCGTCAGAAGTATAAAGCAATGTTTCATAATTTGTCGTCATTCAATAAGTGCAGTTTGTAGTTCACCATCACTTGAATTCTCTCTCTGGTTACAAACGGAAGTGTGATTAGTTCTGATAACTACCAGTCAGAATAAAGTAGATCTTCATACCATATACGAAATAAAAAGACGAACGTGGTTCTCCAAGCCAGAATGGCAGAACTTGAACGGGAAAGGGAGGTATTGATGAAAAAAAAATAAGAAACCATAATTTCCTGCCACGAACCGTTGAACTTGCAATACTGGATAGGGTCATAAAGTAATTGAAAAAGCAACAGAGTTGAGAAGTTGACTGGAATTTTGGAACAGGGTGCAGGTAAGTATATCTTGAAGGACACAATGAGGTATTGAAGAGACAAAACAAGGAACTTCAAAAAAATGTAGACTGAAATGGAGCCATGATCGAAAACGTTTATGAAATAGAGGAAATAATTATATTTTGAAGCATAACGGTGCTTCGTTTCGGCAAATCGACTATTTGGAAATGAACAACTAAAACACAAAAAATTAAAATAAAAAGTGTCCATATACAATCTGAAGTGGATATTTATATAAGTTTTGAGAAGTTGAAAGTGAATTTTCATAGCAGAAAAGCAGATCTTGAAGGGCACAATGAGATAATGAAGAGACAAAACAAGGAACTGAAAAATGATAACGACGATTTCTTAGCACAAAGTATAGAGCATGACAAAGTACACGAGGTAATAGGAGAAAGGAATATATATATATCTCCGCGAAAAAAATGCAGAACTCGAAACGCTGAAGGCGGAACTTGTTTGGAAAAATGAAGAACTAATAAAACGGAACACTTAACAAAAATTGTAGAGAATATTGGAAACAACGAGCAGAACTTGGAGATAGTGATTCCAATGGAGCAATAATCGAAGTGACTTATATCAAAAAATCTACAACTTGAAAAACGTGCCGGAAAACTTCGAAAAACCGGCTACAGATATTTGTGTCGCTCTTACTCGGAGCGTGAGTTGGCTATATCCTTTCATGAACAAATCTAGAGCTTCATATATAAGACAGGGAGCTTTCGGTATTGGTAATGATGGTATCTAATTTCCCGAGTGGGAGGACTCTTCGGAAGGAAAACTTACAAAATTTGTTGGCCAGTTTCCCTCTATGGACCCAGTTTATAAGAAAGTGGTGAGCGCCCAATATGGCAATGATTTTATTGGTGGTCCAAAAAAAATATCACAAACCAATGTAATTACATTAACCTCGAAGACAACTGGGACGATTTGTTAGGCCCGGAAAACGATAAAGCAATAAGACCCAGTTTTCCTGAAAGTGATGGCTATGCCTGATATGGCAATGATTTGATTGATAGTGCATAAAACATTATCACAAAACAATGTAATCACATGAGCTTTGATAAAAAGTGTGAAGATTTGTAAGAACGGGAAAATGATACAGTTATAAGGCCCAGTTATCTTGAATGTGGTGGCTATGCCTAATATAGCAATGGTGTTATTGATGGTGCGAAAAATATTATCAAAAACCAATGTAATTACATTAACCTCGAAGAAAACTGGGACGATTTGTTAGACCGGAAAAACTATAAAGCCATAAGACCCAGTTTTCCTGAGAATGATGTCTAGGCCTGATATTGCAATGATTTCATCGATGGAGCAAAAAACATTATCGCAAAACAATGCAATTACATACACCTCCAAGAAACCTGGGACGATTTGTTACACCGGGAAAATTATGAAACAATTTGACCCAGTTCAATTGGTGGCCTTGCCCAATATGGCAATGATGTTATTGATGGTGCAAGAAACATCACAAACCAATGTAATTTCATAAACCACGAAGAAAACTGGGACGATTTGATAGAACGAGGAAACGATAAAGCTGTAAGACCCTGTTTACCTGAAAATGGTGGCCAGGCCCAATATGGCAATAATATTATTGATGGTAGAAGAAACATTATCGAGAAACCTCGATGAAAACTGGGACTATTCATTAGAACGAGAAAATAATAAAGCTGATAAAACCAGTTTACCTGTAAGTGGTGGCCATGCCCAAAATGGCAATGATGTTATTGAAGGTGCAAGGAGCATTATCACTAACCAATACAATCACATGAACCTCGAAGAAAACTGGAACGATTTGTGAGACCGGGAATATTATAAAACTATATGATCCAGTTCAATTGGTGGCCACGCTTACTATGGCAACTATGTTATTTATGGTGCCAGAAACACTATTAGAAACCAATGTAAATACATAAAGCTCGATCAATGTGATTACATTAACCTCAAAAAATACTGGGACGATTTGTGAGACTGGGAAAATGATACAATTATTAGACCCACTTTTTTTGAAAGTGGTGGCAAGGCCTAATATGGCAATGATGTTATTGATGGTGCATAAAACATGATCACAAACCAATGTAATTACATTAACCTCGAAGAAAACTGGGACGATTTATTAGACCGGAATATTAGACCCAGTCATAAGGCCTAGTTTTGCTGGAAGTAGTGGCTATGCCATGAAGAAAACTGGAATGATTTGATAGAGCAGGAAAATGATACAGATATAAAACCCAGTTTTCCTGAAAGTGGTGGCTAGCTATGCCTACTATGCCAATGATGTTATTGATGGTGCAAAAAACATTATCACAAATAGTGTAATTACATCAACCTCGAAGAAAACTGGGACGATTCATTAGATCGGAAATATGATACAGTTATAAGACCCCGTCCCAAAGGGGACAGAAACAATTGCGATTACATTAATCAAGACCGAGAAGAAGATAGAAATAGGAATAAAATAGTATATTTGAATTCAAAATAATATGACAATGCCAGGGTGAAATTGAATGAAGGACACAATTATGATAAGGGTTTTGCCTGATAATCACAGAAAACGATATATCTCCACCTGAAGTATGTAACGGGGTCAGCGAAGCATGAAAATATAAGGAAATATATTCGCGATCACTTGATAAAGAGGAGATGGATGTAATAAGCATGCCAAGTGAGAAAGATACATCGAAACAGTTTGTCCTGAAAGCTCCTTTAACAGAAAAAGGTGTGAGGAGAAATCATGGCCGTCGAACGTTAAGTTGTCAGAATTCGATCTCAATTCACATATGGATTTTGTGAGGCATAACTTTGATGTTTTCTTTCCGAAAGGCAATCGTATTTTTCAATTCAGCATATCACTGAGATTTCATGCCTCTCTTGTAATTAATGGATGTATGTTCCTTGTAGATATAAGACTCAGTTCAATTAGTGGCCATGCCCAATATGGCAATGATATTATCAATGGTGCAAGAAACATTATCACGAAAAAATGTAATTACATAAACCCCAAAGAAAACTGGGACGATTTGATAGACCGGGAAAGCTTTGAGTCCCAGTTTACCTGAAAGTGTTGGCTATGCCCAATACGGCATAGATGTTGATGATGTTGCAAGAAATATTATTGCCAATCGACTGTGCCGTTTTTCTAGCGCAGGATGATGATAAAGCTGTTGAATCCTGTCAAATTGGAAATAGTAGGATTGCCCAATATGATAGGGCTGTTAATGTCAGTGCAACAAACATCATTACAAATTATTGCAAACGCATAAACCGAGAAGGTGACAGTAAAAATTGCGATTATCTTAATCAAGATCGGGTAGAAGACAGAAATAGGAGGGAAATATTATTATTATTGTAAGGAACTATTTCCGCGATCACTTCATTATTGATAAAGAAGACATGGATGTAATAAGCATGCCAAGTGAAAACGATGCATCGATAAAATTCGTCGTGAAAGCTTCTTTAACAGGAAACTGGGATGATTTGTTGGACCGAGAAAATTATACATCTATAAGACCCAGTTTTCCTGAAAGTGGTGGCAATGCCCAATATGACAATGATATTATTGGTGGGGCAAGAGACATTATTACAAACCAATGTAGATACATGAGCCACGAAGAAAACTGGGACGATTTGATAGAGGGGGAATATGCCCAATATCGCGGGGCCGTTCATGGAAGTGCAACGAACTTCATTAGAAATAATTGGAATCACATAAACCAAGAAGGAGACAGGAACAATTACGATTACCCTAATCAAAACTAGAGAGATTGATTGGACCGAGAAGAAGACAGAAATAATGGTAAAATAGTAGAATTAATTCAAAGTAATATGACAATGTCAGGGTGAAATTGAATGTAGGATACAATTGTGATCAGGGTTTTGCCTGAAAATCACAGAAAACCATGTATCTCCACATTCAGTATGTAACGAGGTCAGCGGAGCGTGAAAATATAAGGAACTATAAACGAATCATTAACTCACACTATAGTCTATAAATGATAAGTCCACCTGAAACTAATCAGAATCTGTATTTTGCATACTTGCTCCATTCATTACAGAACGATGTTCAAACAGGATACGAAAATATTATCACCAGTCACAAGTAGCTCGCCTGGTTATTATTAGAAAACTTCAGTTATTCAATTCCGATTTGCCTCTCGGAAGTGAATAATTTCTGATAGAGATCATATCATGAACGAGTAAATTGTTAACTAACCAATCTCCGAATGTTAGATCATATTGAGCATATTGTCTGTACATCCCTAGTAGTTGTGGCTACATAATTGTGAAGAAGAATTTTTCCCCTCCAGGCATTCTATAATCTGTTAGGGGTTTGAGAGGGATGTTACTGCTGATCTGATCATTAATACATCAAGAGTCTTCATTCGATCAAGTGAATAGTAGAAGTGAACTTTGCAGTAGAGAGAAACTTCAAAATTGTGTCCTTTGTCAAACAATTGAAAACAGGCTTGCTGAATTGTGCTGTGAACTGTTTACTGGCATTCTCAAAGTGATCCATAATGAAAAACAAAAATTTCGAAAAGCTTAATATGGATCATCAGAGCAGAAAAGCAGATCTTGAAAGGGAAAAGGCGACAATGGAGAGGCACAACAAGGAACTCCAGATGGCTAAGAATGATTTGTTGGCAAGAAACATTGAGCTTGGTAGACTGAACGAGGCAATTAATGGAGGAAATATATGTTTACGGAGAAAAAATGCCGAACTCGAAACAGCAAAGGTTGAAACTGTGAAGGAAAACGAACAACTCGTCAAAAAAATTGGGCGACTTGAAAAACAAAATCGGCAACTTCATAAATATCGAAGAGATTTTGAGGGTGAAAGACATATTACTAAAAACCAAGAAGAAAACTGGAATGGTTTGTTGGACCGAGAAAATAATACAACTGCAAGATCCAGTTTTCCTGAAAGTGGTGGCCATGCTCAATATGAAAATGATATTATTGTTGGTGCAAGAAACATCACAAACAAATGTGATTTTATAAACCACGAAGGAAACTGAGACGATTTGATAGAACGAGAAAACTATAAAGCTGTAAGACCCCGTTTACCTGAAAATGGTGGCCATGCTCAATATGGCAATAATATCATTGATGGAACAAGGAACATTATCACAAACCAATGTGATTATAGAAACCTCGATGAAAACTGGGACTATTCATTAGAACGAGAAACCAGTTTATCTGAATGTAGTGGCCATGCCCAATATGGCAATGATGTTATTGATGATACAAGAAACATAATTACAAACCAATGTAATTACATGAACCACGAAGAAAACTGGGACGATTTGATAGAGGGGGAATATGTCCAATATCGCGGGGCCGTTCATAAAAGTGCAACGAATATCAAAACAAATAATTGGAATCACATAGCCCAAAGAAGGAGGAGTCAGGAACAATTGCGATTACCCTAATTGTGACTCGAGAGATTGATTGGACCGGAAAGAAGACAGAAATGAAAGTAAAAGAGTAAAATCAATTCAAAGTAATATGACAATGTTAGGGTGATATTGAACGAAGGACACAATTATGATCAGGGTTTTGACTCAAAATCACAGAAAACAATGTATCTCCACTTTCAGTATGCAACGATGTCAGCGGTAAATGTGTTTCAATCACATGCTAAAGTGATGAATAGTGGTTATTATGACTTGACCCAAATCTTCTAATGCGAATGGTTTTGATGGTCAATTCCTCTATTCTTCGAACACACAGTGGACATTCTGTGATTATACCAAGGGCAAAACACTAACGAACGTTGACATTGTAATCACCCTTTTTTTTTTTCTTGTTCCTACATTGTTGTCTGAGGATTTGTTTGTTACCTGAATGGAACAGGAAGCAAGGTCCAGATTTTGACGTTTCGTGAGTCCCAACAATCCTTCAAATAATCCCATCTGGTGGATTTTTGTGATGATTACTAATATATTCAAACTAACCTGATTATTCATAAACAGCTGCAAATATTATGTAAAACACTTTTCTGAGAGTTAGGAAAAGTAATATTCACCTGAATTTAGATTGAATCATTGAAATATGATTTTATAACTATATATCAATGTTCAAGGATTCATTAACTCACACTATAGTCTATAAATGATAAGTCCACCAGAAACTAATCAAATAGCTCGCCTGGTTATTATTAAAAACTTCAATTATTCAATTCCAATTTGCCTATCAGAAGTGAATAATTTCTGATAGAGATCATATCATGAACGTCTCCGAACGTATTGAGCATGAGCACATTGTCTGTACATCCCTAGTAGTTGTGGCTACAAAATTGTGAGGAATTTCCCCCCCCCCCCCCCAGGCATTCTATAATCTGTAAGTGGTTTGAGAGGGATAATACTGCTGATCTGATCATTAATACATCAAGAGCCTTCATTCGATCAAGTGAATAGTGGATGTGAACTTTGCTGTAGAGAGAAACTTGGAAATTGTGTCCTCTGTCGAACATTTGAAAACAGGATTACTGAAATTGTGCTGTGAACTGTTTACTGGCATTCTAAAAGTGAACCATACGGAAAAATAAAAATTTCGAAAAGCTGAATATGGATCATCAGAGCAGAAAAGCAGATCTTGAAAGGGAAAAGGCGACAATGGAGAGGCACAACAAGGAACTCCAGATGACTAAGAATAATTTGTTGTCAAGAAACATTGAGCTTGGTAGACTGAACGAGGCAATTAATGGAGAAAATATATGTTTACGGAAAAAAAAATGCCGAACTCGAAACAGCAAAGGCAGAAATTATGAAGAAAAACGAACAACTCGTCAAAAAAATTGGGCAACTTTAGAAACAAAATCGGCAACTTCATAAATATCGAAGAGAATTTGAGGGTGCAAAAAATATTCCTACAAACCAAAAAGAAAACTGGGATGATTTGTTTGACCGAGAAAATAATCCAGCTGTAAGACACAGTTTACCTGAAAATGGTGGCCATGCCCAATATGGCAATAATATTATTGATGGTAGAAGAAACATTATCACAAACCAATGTGATTAAAACTGGGTCTATTCATTAGAACGAGAAAATGATAAAGCTAATAAAACCAGTTCACTTGTAAGTGAACGAACCAATGTAATTACATGAACCACGAAGAAAACTGGGACGATTTGATAGAACGGGAATATACCCAATATCCGAGGGCTGTTCATGAAAGTGCAACGACCTTCATTAGAAATAATTTTAATCACATTAACCAAGAAGGAGACAGGAATAATTGCGATTACCCTAATCAAGACTCGACAGATTTATTGGACCGAGAAGAAGAGAATAAATGTGAGCTATCAGGATTTAATTCAAATAAATATGATCGGGGTGTCCGTGATGAATTCTGGTTCGAATCGCATGGAGGTTACAAAAATAATGAAGGTTTTGTCCGAAAATCACAGCAAAAAATGTTTCTGTTTCTTCGATACGTAACGGGGTCAGCGGAGCGTGAGAATATAAGGAACTATTTACGTGATCACTTCGATATTGATAAAGAAGACATAGATGTAATAAGGACGCCAACAAAGCATCAAAGATCTACAATATTCCCAAAGCCACCCTTTTCAAACATGTTAAAGGTCAAAGGGGTGTCAAAAGCTCCACCATGGGTAGACCCACTACCATTCCTTATGAGGAAGAATTGAAAATAGCCGAAAGTATAAAGCTGATGGAAAAATGGGGATACGGTCTTTCCAAAAATGAACTTTTGGCACTAATAGCTTCTTATGTTCAGGAGAATAAAATTCCAAATTCTTTCAAAAATGGAATAACAGGTGACGTACTTCAGAAGATTCAGTAGAACATTCAACCTAAGTCAGAAGAAACCACAATTAGTGGAAGTGGATAGAAAAAGGAGCGTAGATCCATTTATCATTGATGATTATTTTACTCTGCTGAAGAAAGTTGTGAATGATATTCCACCTACAAATATTTTCAACATAGATGAAACAAGTTTTTGCTTAGATCCAAGCAGAATTAAAGTTGTTGGCCAAGGGGGAACAGCTGCTCATAGGGCAACAAGTGGGTCAGGAAAAGAAAACATCACCGTGTTAATGGGGGCAAACGCTGCTGGGGAAAAATTACCACCGCATATTGTTTTTAAAGGAAAAGATGTGTGGGATACTTGGCTTGCGAAGAAATGTGACGAATATACAGGAATAACATATTCGGCCACAAAAAATGGCTGAATGGAGGCCAAAATATTCGGAAATTATTCCAAGAACAATTTTTTAAAAAATGTACCCAAAGAGAGACCGGTGATTCTTATATACGATGGGCATAGTTCTCATGTCGGATTTTCGCTTGTGCAAATAGCTAGACAAGAAAACATAGTCATTCTGAAGCTTCCTCCGCACACCAGTCACATCCTTCAACCCATGGACCTCAGCGTGTTTCGGCCCCTAAAAATGAAATGTGAGGAAGAACTTATAAAGTGACAGAGGAAGAACTATGGGTACAAACTCCCAAAAACTATTTTCGCTGGCAACATATCCAAAATTTGGAAAAATTTAGATCCACTAATCATCAAACAAGGATTTCAGAAAGCAGGCATATATCTATTTTGTAACGCTGTCATACCCATAGATATTTATGAACCTCAAGCTTATAGACGATGGTGTAATTACAAACAAAACCTGGTAGATAAAGCGGCAACTACTAATGTCATCAATGATGGAGCAATCTTTAATATTGCACCTGCAACAACCACCCTAGTGGAAGTGAATAGCCCAACACCGGCAATAGTCAGAGCAAAAGAGAAGAAAATCCACCAGCACCATCAACATCATGTGGAATGAATGTGGGAAACAGTCCACCAGCACCACCATCATACGAATTAAACTTGGAAAAAATCCACCAGCACCATCAACATCACCTGAATTAAACGTGGGGAAAAATCCACCTGCCAATCTCAGGAGAAAGACATTCGAAGAATTGCTTCTAGAACAAATCAAGTAAACACCAAGAACTTCCACCGGAAGAAAAAAAATATGCGGAGTTGCTGAAGTGATTACTTCAGAAGAAGTAAGTAACAAGCTTGAATCCATAGAAAACCAAAAACTACAAAAGAAAGGCAAAAAACAATAGCTATGAAACTCATCGAAGATGATGACAACAATAGCGAGTTGAAAAAAGAAGGAGGAAGTTGTAAGCAAAGAGAAACAAAAGACGAAGGCGAAGAGAAAGAGACCCACAGCTGAAGAGACAAGCAGTGGCGATAGCAGTGTTGATGATTTGCTAAGCCATTCAAGCGAGTTTAGTCTACTTGGAGTAGAGGAGATGAATGAAAACATCAAATTCATCGACCAAATGCAATTAGACCTGTCAAAAATTAATGTAGGTGATTGGGTTGTTGTGAAATTCGATCAAAAGAAACAGGTCAAGATGTATGTAGGACAGCTTACCGAGAAGCAACCATGTCTTGAAGTGAAATTTTGTAGAAGGATCGGGAAGACGTCGACATTCAATTGGCCTCATGTTGAAGACAGAAGCATTGTCAACGAATGGGAGATTTTTATGCATTTACCTTCGCCTACAATAGATAAAAGAGGAAAAATCTAATTCGATATATCTTTTGACTCTTATAATGTAGGATAAATAGCAATTTTCGTGTCAATACATTTTTTTTCTAACATTATGCAACAAGACCAGTTATTTACACTTACCCCAAGAAACTCTATTCAGTTCTAAATGCGAAAAAGTGCTATGGTTTACACTTGCCCCAAACCACCGGGGCAAGTGTAACCCAATGACAACGAAGATCAATAAAATCATAGAGAGAAAATGAAAACCATGTTGATTTTCTTCATTGGTACATCTTCAAAGTAACCTATCTGCAATCAGCTCCCCAAATATGACTGAGATTGATGAATACGTTTTCTTGTTTAATCGGGTCAAAATGGAGGTACTGAAATTCGCGGTTCCACTTGCCCCGGTTTGAATAATTTTTAATTCTTGTGAAAATTTGGATAATAGTGAAAGAATCGATGACAATCAAAATTCGACAAATAGTATTTACAGTAAGAAATTAGTTGACACGATATAATAACCTCACCTAAGTTTTTACCTTGATGATGGAATGAATACAGTTCCGAAAGCTTGGATTAACTTACAAGACTTTTTTTTGTGACATTTCTGCATTCTTCTCTATTCACTAATTGAATCCTTAACTAGTCAGCAACGACTACACTCAACTATACTTATGTATATACTGAAGAGAGGAGAAGAATTCGTTGCTGCCAAGTTAGTGATTCCCAAGATTACGTATATATTTTTTTCATGCCCAGATTCACACGAAAGGAAAGCCCTGCAATGTTCAATAGATGTGAATCAAGAGACAGGAGATACGAATTCACATTCACTTTAAATTGTTGAGGTGTCTAAACCTCAGAAAATACCTCCTTTGGCGAGGACTGCTAAAGTTCAGCATTCTATTGAAAAAAATCTCTGAGTAAGAGAGGTTCTACAAGTCTCCAAGCTTACGACAAAGGGGTGGGAATTCTGTATTCGTTGGGTGATCCGTGTTCATATTGCGAAGGGCGATATATATATATATATATATATATATATATATATATATATATACAGGGTGTCCCAAACTCAATGGCCTATTAGACATTTCTGGAAAACGGGACATAGGATTATTTTGAAAATTTGAATTCTAGGGTAATTAGTTCTGTTCTATCAATCTAAAATATTTTCAGCGCTGCGACGTTGCCGCTTATATTGAAAAATGGCAACAACTTTGATATTTTAAATAGGACACCCTATATATTATTGCATTTCTCGCTTTGTTATTGCTTTCCGATTATTTTTGTATGATACTTCCCTATACCTATCTCTAGTGGTTTTCGAGAAATTCATTGATTTCCTTATTTTTTGTGCGAAACGTAGCTTTAATCAAATGCTCATTATTGCGGTATTGGGATTCGAAGACAGCTGAAATTTTGAATGTAGTTTGACAATGCCCTGTGTATTAGTTGTGTCTCAGGAGTTTTTTC
This sequence comes from Zygogramma bicolorata, assembly GCA_032362365.1. NCBI lineage: Eukaryota > Metazoa > Arthropoda > Insecta > Coleoptera > Chrysomelidae > Zygogramma > Zygogramma bicolorata. Next base: position 360,170 of record JAVJAQ010004414.1, on the reverse strand, counting down.
CTTCATTATACAGGGTCTTTCAAAATTTGTGAATTCACCGACATATACAAAAGTGGTGAAAAGTGCATTTTTTCAAATGGAACATCCTGTATATTATCGAAAATCCTGAAAGACAATTGAAGTTCCTTTCAAATGATGTGTCATGTTCCTATACCTAAATAGTCAGGTTTCCGAAATAAATGCAAGTTTCTATAAAAATTGTATTATTTCGACATATTTTGTATTAGGTAGCTATGAAATGTCATGGAACATGTCATTATGAAAATAATCAATAATGAAACGTCATCAACGTAAATTTGATTGGAAAAGAATCAAAATGGAAAGCAAAAACAATTCAAATGAAGTTTTGATGAAATTGATTATTCTTCATGGCCAAACAAACTTTCAGTTAGACAAGCAGTGATTTTCATAGTGTTTCTGTCAGAAGAAAGTATTGAAAATGGATTATAATGCATATTCAAATGTAGATATTTCAAATTTATTTTATATTCACGGTGAGTGCCAAAGAATTGTTTCGAGAACATGCATCAGAAAATTCAATGAACTTTATTCAAATTTACCGCATATGAATAGAAGAAAATTCAGAAGAATTGAACGGAATTATGCTGTGTTTGGGAATATTGAAGCACCAAGAAATCAAATGATGCCGATAACTGGAGACGAAGTAAATGAAACAGAACATTTTGCATGTTCTTGCTATAATTTGATCACATTGACCATGAAGAATAATCAATTTCCATTTTTATTATTTTTTAATCAAATTCACGTGATTGAAAGCGCAAACGTTTTATTATTGATGCATTAATTGTCGAATTTTCATAATGACATGTTCCATGACATTTCATAGCCACCTAATACAAATTATGTCGAAATAATACAATTTTTATATAAACTTGTATTTATTTCGGAAACCTGACTATTTAGGTATAGGAACATGACACATCATTTGAAAGGAACTCCAATTGTCTTTCAGAATTTTCGATAATATACAGGATGTTCCATTTGAAAAAATGCACTTTTCACCCCTTTTGTATGTATCGGTAAAATCACAAATTTTGAACGACCCTGTATAATGGAGAAAAAATTTCCTTAGACACAACTAATACACAGGGCATTGTCAAACTACATTCAAAATTTCAGCCGTCTTCGAATCCAAATACCGCAATAATAAGAATTTGATGAAAGCTACGTTTCGCACACAAAATAAGGAAATCAATGAATTTCTCGAAAACCACTAAAGATAGGTATAGGGAAGTATTATACAAAAATAATCGGAAAGCAATAACTAAGCGAGAAATGCAATAATATACAGGGTGTCCCATTCAAAATATCAAAGTTGTTGCTACTTTTCAATATAAGCGGCAACGTCGCAGCGCTGAAAATATTTTAGATCGATAGAACAGAACTAATTACCCCAGAATTCAAATTTTCAAAATAATCCTATGTCCTGTTTTCTAGAAATGTCTAATAGGCCATTGAGTTTGGGACACCCTGTATATATATACCGTCTGAATTTGGAAAATACTCATCCAATGAAAATTAACCTTTGGGTTGCAGTCATAAATTGAGTTTGGCCTGATATAGTGAAACTCTTTATTAAATTGTCGAGCTTTCGAAAATCTTTATTTTCTTTCTCAAGACATCTGAGAAACAGTGTTTATTGTTACATAAAGCACTAAAACATGTTAAAATTGGCAATTTATATACTAAAACAAAAACACCGCTCTCTAAATTTGAACAATCTAATGTCATTTACAAAATTCCTTGCTTTGAATGTGATAAAGTTTACATTGGACAAACCAGTAGAAACTTGTCTGGACGCATCACGTCCCACAAGAGTGACTGTAATCTCAAAAAAAATAGTTGTGCTTTGCCTGAACAAAATATTAACACGAATCATATCATTAACTTTGGAAACCCCACAATTTTAGCAGTTGAAGATAATTACAATAAAAAAAAAATTTTTTGGAGATGGTTTATATCAATAAACAACAAAATCCGATGAATAAGAGGTCTGATATAGCAAACCTCAGTATTATTTATAATTACATTTTGAATTTTAATTATCAAAAACAACTTGCCCAAACTTAAACTGAAATTTTTCCTTTTGTAACGTAAAGTTGATAAACTCCGACCTTGAGAATGGAACACATGCTCTGGTTTTGGACACGGAATAGTGGAGCTATTGACAGGTGACAAGACGTTGTCACCCATCATTTGGTTCTGTTGTGTGCTGTTTTCCATGCAGTTCCATGCTCTGTACTCGCACTGGGCCATGTGCTCTATTCACTCAACAAGTCGCTATTGTTAAAAATGTAAAATGAAAAAATGTTTTCCAAATTGTTCTGTTAATCATATGCACATGTATTAATTCGTGCACTTCAATGTAATATGGATTCCATTTCCTGTTTTTTCTGTTTGTGATGGACAAGGATTTTTCGTCTGCTGTTTTATATCTTATCTCACATTAGTAAGTTCAATTTTAACATGTTTTAGTGCTTTATGTAACAATAAACACTGTTTTTCGAAAGCTCGACAATTCAATAAAGAGTTTCACTATATCAGGCCAAACTCAATTTATGACTGCAACCCCAAGGTTGATTTTCATTGCATGAGGATTTTCCAAATTTAGACGGTTTTTTCAAATAGTCCAGTCAAGAGACTACCCTTCTCTCTCTCTCTCTCTCTCTCTTTCTCTCTCTCTCTCTCTCTCTCTCTCTATATATATATATATATATATATATATATATATATATATATATATAAATATATATATATATATATATATAGTTGGGTAGAAGTGTTACATCAATTTCAAAATAATAATTACATTTTGCACGGTTTCCTTATCTTTGCCATTTTTTTCAGATAGACCAAAAAAACTTCGTAGATTTCATCGGTTACTGAATTCAAATAAAGTAAATTTCAGGATTTCATCAATGAATGGGAAGATCAACTACCTGCTCATATCAATTACTTTTCTGAAGTGATCGTTATTGCCCTGACGTTGGTCAACAGTTATTCATTTCCATCAATTGTTAAGGTATCATTCATTTACCTGATGAATCCTTTTTAGAGTAGAGTAAACTAGGTGCTTTCATTTTTATTTCGAATAAAGTTTCTATGTACCTGATGTCTTGTTTAATTAAATGGTTGCTAGTGCTCCTTTCTAAATGAGCCTTTCATATTGATTTTGTAATCAAAATGGGGCATCTACCTGTATTCTCGATATCCATATTTGAAGTTTCTTCAGTTAATTCGTCAGTTTTGTACAGAAACATCTCAACAAAATTATTAATTACAATGAAATATGAAACTATGTTCTTCTTATCGAGTTCATTTCTATCAAAACTTCCACTAAACTTGTGGACGTTTAGAAAAAAAATATGTTTCCGATTTCGACACTCATCACAAATACTTCTCTGCTATAAAGGTTTTTGGGAAATTTGTCAAATATCTAAGATTTAACATGCTATGTTTTTTCTAGATTGTGGTAGGTTACCAACCCATAGAAACTATGAAAAAAACATTCATCTACCAGAAAATAATGACTTTCTAACATATACTCCTTCCATATTGGGATTCCTCTTGATAATAACTTCAAAAATGAACAGGGGCTTATGATTATATACTGAACGATTCAGAAATTTCGCGGAAATGAACGTAGAATAGCATTCCTATTCTTGCTCCTCCAGATTCCATTAGAAAGAACTTTTTTTTAATGAAAGCAACAACTTTTTGGGGCAGATTAGAACTCTGTTATTGTGTCATGAACGATAATCACCAATACAAGGTCAGAAATTATGAATCATAAGAATAATAACAAAAAAAATTCCAATTTCGAACTGAAAACATGGGCTCTTATAAATGATACCAGCTAGCTACATTGGGTTCGAAATTATATTCTTATATGATATCCAAAGTAGTTGAATCCACAAGGGATAGTATATAAGGGATGTTACTTTTGTTCTAAACATAATAATATTCAATCTTTTATCGAGTCGAAGTGAAGTTAGAGAAACTCTGAAACACATTTTTTTCGTCAACCAGTTGGAAACGTACATGCGATAATTTTTCTGAGAACTGCCCACTCAAGTAATTCTGAAAGTGACGTAAATGGATCATCAGAGCAGGAAATCAGATCTTGAAAGACACAATGAGATATTGAAAAGACAAAATAATGTACTCCAAAAGGATAACGACGATTTTTTAGCACGGAGTATAGAACAAGACAAACTACACGAAGTAATAGAAGGAAGGAATATATATCTCCGCAGAAAGCACACAGAACTTGAAATGCTGAAGGCAGAACTTGTTAGGAAGAATGAATAACTAGTAAAAACAATACAGGAACTCGAAAAACAAAACAAAAAACTTCACATGAAACGCAGGGAATTCTAAAATCAAACAAACAGGACTTGATGCCAATGATTTCAATGAAGCAATAATCGAAGTGACTTATTAAGAAATTCAGATATATAAAAAATGTCCACATACCATGTGGAAAATATGATGAGAAAAGTGCATATGGTGGACATTACATGAACCAAGAAGATCACCTTCATAGCAAACTCAAATTACATAAGCCAGAAAAAAACAGATTGTAACATTAATGGCAATTCCACAAACCTAGCAGAAGACTGGACCAGCTTGATAAAACAATAGAAAGACTGAAATTATTGCTCATAAGGATGCCACCTGAGGAAAGTACATTCAGCTATGTGATGAAAGCTCTTGGACGTCGAAAGCAAAGATAGCAGAATTTGACTTCAATAATTGTATCACTTCGATTTTTTTTAACGGAAAGGCAACCTATGTCACCAATGAGTTTCAATTCGTCATATATTTCAGATGAACATAGGCTTTGTATTTATTAATTCTCTGATTTGTTTGTAAATAAATCATCTTTTTTCAATTCAATTTGTCTGTCAATTCGTTACCCGAATTATCCCAAGTAATATAATGTACGGAATATTAATGATTTGTTGATTGTTGCATTTTTTATTTCTATTACGTATCTAGAATAGACAAACTATGATTAATATACTCCTATAGCTGAGACCATCTGTTGCTTTGTGCGGCGACAATTAACTTTATAAAATTCAGATATTCAAGAAATCATTTTCATACTCACTTCCATTCATACCACTCTAACAAAGTAGATATAATTACTACGAATAGTAAGGAATTATACTCTATATGATCTTCTATCATCTCGATAATTGAACTTTTATGTATTTTCTTGCCACAAAAGAGGTCGATTCATGTTATAAGTGAAGAAATATTCATGAGGAATTGAATTATATAATTTTTACATGAAATGTTTCTCGTCTACAGATTATTTTCCTCGATGCAAATAAACGATGAGAAAGTTGAAGGCTAGACTGCTTTTACAGAGTTATACAGCGATTAAATGCACTAGATCTTTTAACCGATTAACTGATCAAAATAAACCGGGCGCATGGCTCACTTTTCAGGTACTATCTAGGGTATTATATTGTTGATGTGTTCGATCTTGATGTTTCCTAAGTTTACATGTTTTCTGGAAATAATCTGAACATATATTTCTCCTTCACCAAGCTCCATCGACCAAATTGCGTGCATTTCCATTATTTTCGAAATTTTGCTTTCAAGCAAACGTTTGTGTATAATAATTCAAGATGAAATCCCTCGACCTGCGGTCTCGGGATTTTATCAAATTATCATACACTCGAGTCATATGCTAAGCAAAATTTCGAAAATCATGGAAGTGCCGCACACATTTTAACCGATTAAACTCGGTGCACTCGGGAAACCCCCGAGTATTTTTGGGCTTCTGATACATGGGCAATTTCCTTCAAGGAATTCACAGAAGGCATGTTATATTACGTAACGAGGGTATGAGTGTCAATTACGTAAAAGTGAAAAATCATGAGCACGAGGCATTAGCCAAGGGCGGTAATTGGGAAGTCCAAGTAGTTGACCTTTCATCCAAGTCGCGTACTGTATTTTTACTCCCACCATCCTGACAGTTGTAACGTAATGGCTCACTTACAATACACGTGAAATAATGACAGCAGCTAGTGGGAGAAGAATAACATACATAATCAGCTGGATTCATTTTTTCAAGGCATATTTTAATATTGTAAAACACTGACCTGCTTTCTTTGACCCATTTTTTTCGACAACATTTATTTATTGAACCTTTTTTTTAATGCAGTTCTTTGACGGCATTCAAAAAGAACCGGGATTTTATTTTTTTATGTTATTCGATATTTTGCAATAGGTTTCTTGCGAAAACTAAAAATACATATCTCACGGAAAAACATTTGACATAGTCAGAGGGCATACATTTTCCTCGCAGGAGGAATGGGCGAATTCGGTTTGCTTTTGGAATACCTCGTCCATTGGTAGCTAGCGCAATAACTTCGTTGTTCGCATCAGCTTTGGTAGGGGCTTGATCCTCTGAAGGATTTTGATTTTTAAATATGGGAAGTCATCATTCGTGGTATTAGCCAGGGTTGATAGTTGTTTTCTGACAGGTGCCAGCCGAAACCTACTGTGTAGGTAATTTGAGACTGGCCTGAACAGATTGTTCGAAAGATGATTTGATATCTCACGGACTATAATTTCATACAGACGCCGGAAATGTCTCGTAGAAAGCGTAAGGATATCACTTTGGAATCTTTTTTGTGTCTTTGCAGTTGAATAATTTGCATTTTCATTTGAATAATCTGTTTGACATTATTTTGAAAATCAAGGACAACAATGTAAGGAGTTTCTGCCCAAAAATCAACCCTTCTCGCCTTTGTGATTGTCTGAAAAGTAACCAATGAAATATTTTTCATTTCCATCGGTACCCTTTTTATATCCCTGAACGTTAACAATAGAAACATTATTTAATGAAATATTTTCTTTTTAGTCAAATTCAAACTTTTCAAATGTTGTCCCTGTGATTGAATGTGAACACACAATGTTGATTTAATAAGGCGCAGAAACTTTTTTTGGAAATGTCAAATGTTGAAAAGTTATCGCCTATTTCAACTCCATAACTCTCATGAACTCTGTAGAAAATGGGATTTCGTTTTTAAGACCACAACAAATATTTCTAAGGGTGTCTGCGTTCTGAATATTTATATTCGAAAGAATATCTTTGACTTCTTTTAAACTCATTCACTTGAAAAATATGTTTCTTTCCCAGTTTGATGATATAATTCTGTGGCTCATTTCGAATAGGTCCCGCTTCCTCTATAGAATATTAAAGAATTTCAAAGTTTCTTCAGATGAAGCCATAAGAAGATCGCATTGTACTGGGTGGTGAAAAATGTCTCTTCATCTTCTGAAAATTGTTAATATCATCGAATTTCACCTCTGGAATAAAAAATGGACTACCTGGTCTTCTTGAAGGGAGCATTAATTTTAACCTGCCCTGATATTGGTCAATAATTCATTTGCCTCAAATGCTGTGGTATTGTTCATTTCAGATTCAACCTGAATCGTCTTAGGTGATCTAAGTAATAAATTGAATGCAACTATATTACTTTTTCCAAGAAAATTAATGGCTGTTGGTAGTATATCTCGAATGAGCCTCTCAGAAATATCACGTAATCGAAATAGGGCACCTACCTGTATTTTTCTGAACTCTCAATATCCATGTGTAAAATTATTTTAGTCGAGTCACAGAGAACCATTTCAAAAATATTATCGAACATTTTCAATGTATAAGTATGTTAATCGAATGAAATTACCTTTTATCGAAACAACACATAAAATTCGATTAGAATTATTTTAGTACACTCGGCACAAAGTAGATAAACATAACTCAATTTCGATTCTCACATATCGATCTGAAAATAGGACCTGATTGAACTAACACCTTCAATAATCATAATTGTATACGAGAGTTGATATATCATACACATGAATCACTCAATATGAAAGCGACAATCGAGCTTTGCAGCTTATTTTTTCCTACGACCAAAGAAATACTTTCGAGCACGAGTTTTCTATGGATGATAATAAAAATATATTCTGATGAATTAATTAAACCTCCATTGCATAATAACATGTTATTTCAGTAACTTAAATTTTATGTATTCATGATATCACCTTATTGTATGTTTTTCAAAGTTATACTCTCCTATGAAGTTTAATATCAATGTGCCTGTTGGTACGTGTAAGTTTAGTAAAAAGAACCACCAAACTACATATGTTCTGTTGAATTGATTGGTGAAATACTCCGGAATTGAGGTTTGAAAGATTTCTTGTGATTTTTATATCCATTACAAACCTGATGATGAATAAATCATTGGATAATATGTATCGAGTTGAGATGAATTGTGCAAAAAAGTACATCAAAAATTATTTGACCTTGGCTGAATATTTCAAAAACTCAAAGCGAAGAAACGATTGTTGAAACAAAGCATGTCGCGATTCCTATATTCGTCCCAGTTATCTTCTACAGCAGAAACAATAATATCGATTAAAATATTTTTTTTCTTGTAATATTTCTCAAAGTCAGCAGAAAAAAATTCTCAGACTCAATTTTACAAGGAGCTACTCATACGTTCCTCTTCCAACGCGTGTATTGTCTGACTTGCTAGCGTAGGTTTCATTCAGAATGAAATCAAATAGAAAATCGTATCCGAGAACAATGTCGTGAAGCTGGAAACTATCATGAGATTCAGTAAAATAACTTTGATACCACTTCACTCTATTGAGATTCGAAGGCTGAGCAGTCAGATATGAACCATAAACCCTAATAGACTACAAAACCATAACATTTTTTCAGGGGGTCGAAAAACCTAACATGAATCGTATTCAGAACAATGCGGTACAATCAACGAGATACAGGGGAAAATTGAATTTCTCATAGAAAAAAGGAAAGTTACCATCAAATTTACTCAGACGGCTTTCTCCGACATGATAGGTCCAGAAAAACTGATCATGAAGAACCCAGTCACGTAGAAAAATCATAATATCGGAAGCTATGACATTTTTTTATTTTTCCAAATAAAACTTTTTCGATGGCTTCTGATCCCATTTATTTGTACGACAGACAATGAGTTCAACGTGATTAGTTTTCCAGGATCTATCATCTTGAAGAAATCCGTATAAGAATATTTCATCTTCACGTTACCCTGTCCATAGTCCATTGTACCGCTAAAAACTGACGGCAGAGAGCTAGAAGTTATTTTTTCATTTAGCAGCATCGTTTCAAACATGAAATATGCTGGGTCAAGTGTTATGGCTCCAGTTATAATATCGGTTGAAACTTTTTGGAAGGTTTTTTTTAATCTTTCTTCATGCTCACCATGGAAAGCACTCAAATCGCTTGGAATTCTCATAAATTCTGGGTGAATTTCAATTTCCTCTGAACTTAATCTCTGTTTTTTTTTAAATATTATCGAGTCCACTATTTGGTTACGTGCCTATTCCATTATCATCAGAGAAATTGCATTTTTTACACAGAACAAATCGCAGTGCTATTCGCAAATCGATTGATTTCATTAAGTTACTTCTTCCTATAAACCGTACTGGAAATGACTGTAGAGCAGCGGTTGGCAACACGCGTACTTCATACTTGCGACCCGTGAGTGTTATGTGAAATTAATATAAACATTAAAATAATGCCTTCAAGAAATTCAAAGAGAAGGCTCGATGCGGACGGGCGATTTTCATCGCAGCGATCTTGCTGCGAATTTTTCATTTTTTTTATGGAATCAATGATCTTAAATTTTATGGCAGCTTGCCAGCTGATTTCGACGAGTTGAAAAGGTTTGTTCAGAAGTTCATTACAATTTTTGGTAGCACTTATTTATGCGCACAAACTTTTTCAATCGCCAACTACAGAAAAAATTAATATGCTTCTCGTCTCACAGATGAGCATTTTAGAGCGGTTTCACTACAAATATGATTGTCAGCATACAAGAAATAGCATCCCAATTACAATTTTAAGCATCACACTGACTTCGAAATTGTTCTAAAATTGTTCGTTCCGTTAACCTGCTGACGAACGTCAAACCTCAGAAGTCGAAACTTGCGAGCAATGGATCAACGAGGCCTTACCTTTTAACGTGCGATTTCCCAGCACGGGGTCCCGGCGAGAATTCGAACCCCAGCCTTCCGCTTGATAGGCAGATATGCTAACCACTACACTACCGAGACCATCTATATAGAATCATTCATTTAAATTGTAGTTTCCTCTTCTGTTTTGTGAATCTCTCTTATTTCTACTGATTAATTAAATGAAAAAATTGTATAATGAAAAACTGTAAAGGACAAATATGTGTAACTGATACGTGTATGAAATAAATTTCCTACATTTGAATAATTTTTAATAGCATTTTTGTTTTTTTAGCTATGGGATTCAACCAATCGAACTAGTTTGAGCTTCTAGGGTTTATATCACGGGTGCGGCCCGCCTTAACTTCATTTTGCCTTCTTGTGACACTTGCTTGCTAAAAGGTTGCCGACCTCTGCTATAGAGCCATAGCCGTTGAAGCTGTGGAATGAAGAAGAAGAAGAAATATCCCTACCCTTTTGACACATCCCTTCCATTTACTGGAAATTTTTCAAAGCATCATCGGATTCGTCACAAGTATATAAGCAATGTTTCATCATTTGTTGTCTCATTCCATAAAAGTTCAATTTTTAAAACGTTACCATTACTTTAAATTCTCTCCCTGGTTATAAACGAGAGTTCGATTAGTTTTAAAAGCTACTTGTTTGAGTAAAGTATAACTTCATATCACACAAGGGGAAAAAGTGAACATGGATCTCCAAGCCAGAGTTGCAGAACTTGAACGAGAAAGGGAGGTATTGATGAAACAGAACAAGGAACTCCAGAAGGATAACTATGCTTTCTTAGAACGAAGCGTAGAACTTGGGAAACTGGATAAGGTAATCGAAGGAGAAAATGTGGAGCTACAAAGAAAAAACGTGGATCTCGAAAAGCTTATTGCGAAATTATCAAGAACAAACGGAGAACTACAAAAACAAGCAGAAGAACTCGAACGACGAAACCGAAAACTTCATAAATATCATGGGGCATATGAAAAACAACACGTGGAACTTGAGGCTCTCGATTTCAATGCATTAACAATTGACAACAGGTACTTGCAAAAACTTTTGAGTGAAATGAAAGACAAGACTAATGTTTTGAGACACAACAATGATTTATTGATGCAGAAAGTAGACTACTTGGAAACCTCAAGAAAAACAGACTCTGTTGGAAGAGGTTTACAAACCCTTGATATTGATAGTTCAAGATTTGTTTCAAACGGTTGGAATGGCAAGAACCAACAAAACAGTAATGATGAGGCTGGAAGAATCTATTTGAATGAAAGTGATATTAAAGATAGATGGCATCCAGAAAAGCAACAATATTTTTATCTTCATCATGTGATTGGCCAAGGAAATGAGGCAGTGATAACAAAATATATCAAAAATAGACTACATGGCACGGTAGAAAACATACACGTTAGAGAAATACCGACTGGAGGAAATGGATTGAGACACTTTGTCGTAAGTGCCCCTTCTAGAACAAAGAATGAGCTCTTTGACGAAAAATTTTGGCCTTCGAAAGTGAAGATAGCGGAATTTGATTTTAATGAGTATTTCGAATTTGTTCAACTCAATTTAGATTTTTTCTTCCCGACAGAGATAAAACTTTCCCATCATCGTCAATATCTCATGTCCAAACTTCCTTGAGTATCTGTATTATAATATTTCTCCGTACACAAATGAATATAAATATGATTTTAATCTGTTATATACCAAAATTTGTGATGTCCTGTATATGTACGTGATAATAAAAAGTCCATTGATCTTTAGCTTTGTTATTCCTATGAACGAAAAATTGTTGCAAACATTGAATACCTGTCTAACTGTTTGATAAAACATCTTGTCAACCAATACTGGTTCACCAGATTACATAAGAGCGTATTGGTCAACATATTACCCATGCTCAACAAGAAACATCATAGGAGATTTCTTTATTTATTGTTCAATTTATTACAATTGTTCCACTGTCATACCTCGATGTTTAAATATCTTCGGCAACTTATAATATATCGATCAAATAAGATGTTTTATATTTCAATATGAAGTTTGATATTCAACCAGGTAACTTGTTAGTTATTTCATAGAACCTATATAGATATAACTCCTGGAACTTTTATTTTAAAAAATGAGCGAAAATGCCCAGAATGGGCTTGTAACCAGTAATACACTCCAGTCAATGGGGGTTTTTGCCGTGTTGAAGGTGGAGTAATTCTGATGGGATATGTATTGGATTATGGACCCTGATAAAAAATCCAAGTTTTCTACCTTGGGAGGGGAGAAGGTGCGCGCGATTCGCCATCTTACTGAACCGGTCCCATCAAAATTCAGAGATGGCAGAATTCTCTATAATTTTTGTATTCACACTTTTTTTCGTAGGTCTAACGGGTGGCGAGTTACAGCGGACGATACGTGAATATTTGTAGCTATTCGTTACCTTAGTATTGATTATTTTTTGTATTCCCAATAAAAAAATATAAATTACAACTTCTATGAAATAAGTGAAATCAAAAACATTTACAAACACTTTCTGATGATAGATACTTGTATATCATTCAAAGACGTTTGATTCATTCGTTGAAAAATTATTACATTATGTAAATTGAAAGCTAACTCATTTCCACTCCAACAGGGGGTAGAGCTACTAACAGAGCGTTGTTTTCAATTGTGGTATCCCCAGTGGTCCTCATCTATGGATGTCCGAGTTTGATTCGTTCATTTCTTCTTGCTTGACGGTCCGGGTGGTTGATGATGTCTTCGTCATCGTCGGCAATTTCACAGTCGTCTCCGTCGTTTGAATGTGTGTTACATTTCCACAAATCGATCCGAAAGCAGCAGCGATTATTTTTTCATTATTTTAATTCTTCTGATATGCGGTATAAACAGTTACTGACGGTGAATCTCTCAGAATGTGTATGTGATCACGATTTTCCCGTTTACACTGGATTTCAGAAGGATCTGGACGTCTCTCTCTTTCACTACAACTTGATCACCTTCTTCGAAACTCAGATCGTAAATGAAACAAACATCCTCTCTAGTATTTGCCATTACGAAGCGTATTGCATCTATACACTATAACACCAAACTGATATTATTTGAACTTAACTAGGGTTTGCTAACAAGGTTGAGGCTAGGTTATTTCAGAAGAAAATTGATACCGAATATAAAGATTTGAGTTAGCCATTCATATAATTCACAATATAAGGTGGTTCAAGGGCTACCTGCAAAGCTTTTTGGTCGGATAAGGACATTGTCTGTTACTACTACGTATTCCGATTAATTTCTCCAAAATAAACTAAAAAGAATAAGTAGTCCTACACTACCTTATATTGTAAATTATATAAATAGCTAACCCCAATAATACAATGTAATTCATTTTCACAAAATTGACCGTGAGAGGATTGAGTTGGACGATTTTTTAATAAACGTACACGTTTCGTCCGCTGTAACTCACCACCAATTAGACTTACGAAAAAAAGTGTGGTTACAAAAATTGTAGTACAGCTCATCCAATCCATCTTGGCACAAAACTAATAACGTATATGTTCAGCAATCTCTGTGAATTATACTGAGATAAAAAAACACCTATTATATGTGTTCACTGAGTTGAAATCTATTCCTAATAGGTGTATTCTCTCGTCATGGTCTATACTACCAGTGTGCTACTGGAAAAGTATCTGAGTTTGTGCCGATATGGATTGGATAAGCTGTAATTTTTATGCTTTTCAAATTTGAATGCGACATTTTCGTCGTGGGGTCAACCGTTAAGGGGTAAAATCAGAAAAAACAAATTTTCGTACCTTTAATCTAAGATGGCGGATCGCGCACTTCACTCCCGCCCCTCTCCAAGGTCGAAAACTTGGAGTTTTCATCAGGATCTCTAACAACATATCCCAAAATCAGAATGACTCAACCTTTTGCACGGCAAAGGCCTTTTTTTGCTCCCAATTAACTGGAGTGTTGCTTAAACCGCTCGTCCAATGGACTGATATCATTTATTTGCAAGTTCAACGTGCTTAAAATATACTGAAATGACACTTCTGAGACCAGGCTTTTCGGTCCATAAAGAAAAATTTAAATTTCGAACATTTCTGAAAAATGAGACTACTTATTTTTGGTATTAGAAGGCAACTCCGAATGTCTCTTAAACTAACCGAATTGAACTAGCTCAACATGATCAATCGCAGATGCTTACATACAGCGTTTACGTTTTTCAAAATTTTGAAATATAAATGTCCTCCTTATCTCTGCGATCACTACTCCACAGACAGACGTCCATAATCTGAACATACGCAGAAAAGTAACTCTTGGGGTTCCTTCACACAAAAAAGATATGTTCAAGAGATCTTTTTTTTTATAACATTTAATCCATAATAAATTACATTTATTCTTGGGAAAAACATTTTTTGGAATTATCAACCAATTCATTCAAATGCATGTTTAAGAAACATTTATTTCATCTTCAACAATCCAAAACTGAGTGTACCCACTCAGAGGGTTCTCATCGGGGGCCTGAAAACGTTGACATATATTGTGTGGAATGAATAAAGTTTGAGCAAATGCTTGCACTCGAATTTTTCCAGATAAACATGAACGCTCACTTTGTGCTCTTCCTCTTTTCTGTTCTCTTCTTCTCTTTCTTCTCCACTCAGTCACTTTTCCTTTTCCCTTTTTTGCCCTGATACTTATTTTTCTCCAAAACTTCTGTGGCGCTGTGGAAGATCAGATGCTAAGTCGAATTCGCGATCTGCACTGTATGCCCTTTGCTCATTATATCAATAAACTGTATATACAAAGGATTTGTAAATATATCTTATAATGCGCAATGAACACATTATTTTAAATTCTTCTTGGTGGATCTAGATCAACACTGCATGGTAATTTGGCAGATATAATAACAAGTCGAGGGCAGTCACAGCTCTTTGCGTCTTCTGAGGATCCGTCTATTGGAGATCCATGATCTCCCGAGCCAATGATCACTAACACTGTGTTGCGGGAGGTGGTCATTGGTTGATGTTAGCAAAGGTCCCCTCACCGGATAGGGGCAGTGAGATAAACGGACCCGACTGGAAAGGTTATGACTTAATATTAATAATATCCATTCCGAATTTCTACAGACAAAAGATGAGGAATTGTAATTATTATCTAGTTTGAAAACAATGAGCAGTATATTTCTAAGTAACGTTCAAATTCACAATCTGACTACAACAATATCAATCTAACTAACAAAGGCGTTCTCAATACTGCGATCTCCTTCAGTATCGTCAGAAGAATTTTTTTGAATCCACTTTTCCAATGAACTGCCGATACTCTCTTCCTTCCAGGCATGTACTGTATTCCCTTCTAGTTTCGCCTTATATTTATTCAAAACGAGTTCGAATAAAAAGAAAAGTAAGCTGCAACCAACACCAATGCCAAAAAGAAGGAAAGCTGCATAACAGTCCAACAGTCCAGCACTTCCAAAATTGCTTCCTTTGGTATGACATACCGGTTTTTTAACATACAGTCTATCGGATTCCCTTCTTTGAAGACCCGACTCCAAAATTTTACGCATCCTGAAACAATCATTCTCACAATATTGTATAATTTTTCCTACCAACTGCTTCAATAATGACCCTAAATGTGGCAATTATTTTGAATGAGCCTATATTGAAAAAAAAAATATATAAAATACTGTTGAAGGATTTTTTTTGGTTTTTCTTCATTAAAGCGAAAAAAGATGGAACACAAAAACTTTTATGAAAGAAGACTTATCGAAAAAATTTCAGATACTCTCTTTTGATAGGTACGGTATATCACTCATAAGCGTTCGGATCAT
This sequence comes from Zygogramma bicolorata, assembly GCA_032362365.1. Classification (NCBI taxonomy): domain Eukaryota; kingdom Metazoa; phylum Arthropoda; class Insecta; order Coleoptera; family Chrysomelidae; genus Zygogramma; species Zygogramma bicolorata. The sequence goes on along the minus strand of JAVJAQ010004414.1, from coordinate 344,311 downwards.
TCTCAGAAAGGAATGAATGAAACAAATATCAAACATATTTTGATTCGGAGAAGAAAAAGCCAAAAATCAATTCCTCCAACTCCACCCCCACGACAAGAATACCCATGTTTCTAAATATCAAATACTAATTTGACACATTGATCAAAGCTATGTAAAAGAGGCATGATTTTATCTAGATAAAATTATTCCTTTCACTTCCATGTTTATACTCACCCAACTTTGAAAATTTCTTTGTAAGATGAATTTTTTCTCATTGCGAAAAAGGGCTCGTTCAGTTTAATAAATGTCACTTCCTTCAAGCCACATTTTTCGTGTTCTTGAAACGAATCACCAACAACCTTGTAACCTATAGAGGTCTCTACGTGAAAACCAAAAAACTCCTTTTGTACCCTACCCATGCCCTCTTCGACAGTTATAAAGTTGGGTTTTTGGCCTTTCGGAGCTATTTTTTGCTGATATATAGCTTTTCTGATAGGATCCTCAGCAGTCTAGAAAAAAGTTCTGATCAACTCAATTAAAAAGCACTAACAATCGAAAGTATGTAATGTGAGTTCGTTCACCTCAAGAGGATTCAACTCTTTGCAGTCCATTCTGCAGAAATCTATTCGGAATCGAATGTTGAAATTCCAAATGATATTTTGGGACTACACACTCTATAATAATCTTTTCTCTCGCTAAAAGTATGTTAAATGTTTTCTGTAATTCTGTGGATCTAGAGAAATACTAACATCATGTGTTCCGTAGTTTTCTGGGTTTACCTACCACGAACTGAAAAAATAAGAATTAATATTGGAATCTATACAAGTGTAAAAGGGCAGATTTTTAATCTACCCCGAAAAGTTGATGCGTCTATTGAGAAACAATTCTTTCTGGATAGAACAAGTCCAATTAGTCAGCAACTGCTCGTATAACTCAAACTTTGACTATCACAAAAATAATAAGATAGGCAAAATTTAAGTTATACGAGGAGTTGCTGACTAATTGGACTTGTTCAATCCAGAAAGAAGTGTTTTTCAATAGACGCAGCAACTTTTCGGGGTAGATTGAAAATCTGCCCTTCTACATACTTGTATAAATTTCAATAATAATTCTTATTTTTTCATATTGTGGTAGATTGAGATTTGAAATTTATGGATTTTTTTCTTGGCGTATCTCTGGTTTTACTAACTGATCTATCTTTTCGATATTTCTTTGAATTTTCCTACTATTTTTTTTTGTATCATTAATTTCACAATATCGCGTTCTTTCTTTTTGTCAAATATTATTCATTTCATTCCTTCAGTTCATTTGAACAGGTAGGTATCATAGGACTTAATCAGTTCAAGAAGTGGAGTTGGCTCCAAGAAATTCAACAACTTCTATACAAGTAGCCATACATCAAACTAGCCACTGCACTTTTTCGTTGATAAAATCGTCAACTCACCTCGAAATAGTAATGAGCGTACACAATGTCGTGAACTCCAAGCGATATCCTGTAGTTTAGCAGATCTTCCAACGTTCTGATACTCTCTGTCGTTGACTGCAGGAGTGCAACAATATTGGCCGAATACGAAGTATACAAGAACATGAAGGCGATGAACGTAAAAATCGTCGCGATTCTTCCTGCGATACTTCTCGGTTCCGTATCGGTGCCCTGTTGTGTGATAGCGCCGATTTCCATCAGGATAACGCCAAATAATGTCGGTCGCAAGGGCATCGTGGAGCTGCCGTCAGGTCTTTCGAGTTTATCCCGGAAATAAGCATCTTTCCATTCCCATTTAACGATTACGTAGACCGTTAATAATGTCAGCACGAACAAAATGAAACAGCTGTACCAAACGTAGGTGTCGAAAGGTAGTGTGAAAACGTTGGTTACGTAGGATAAAGGTGGAGCTTTGAAAATGAATAGCATATATGTTGGAACACTGGTTGCATAAAATTCCACGACGTCTGTTCTGTCCATGGTGAAGAAAGATGCTGTACCTGAAATCATTCCCAAGCGTTTTCTCGTGCTATAGGAAATTCGATATGTTAGATAAACCCTCTGGCGTTAATTTCACCAAACTGGAAATTATTATGTTTTGGTAAATGAAATGAACATGTCTAAGATCAAGTTCAGATCATTATAACTGAGAATATCTTGTTCGTATACTCGTTCTTATATTAAACTGATGTAGTTAAATCTGGAGTCTTCATTTATTTGCACTCGACCATATTCAGCAAAAGTAGACCTACTGTGTGATATTTTGGACTCTGAATTAGAATGAAAAGGATATAAAGTGTGTACATAGTCTCCTTGTCATGAAAATCAATCAAAATTCCAATTTTGAAAAAGTTCTAATTCAAAATATTGTCACCAAATCAACAATCAACAACGATTTTGCGAAACAATGTAACCCTTGCTATGAGCCCATGACTTCCTCTACGCCTATGCAAGTGATTCGGAGAAGACCACGCCCATCGACCGTTATCGCAATAAATCGCGAAATATACCGACTACATTTTATTACACACGAAGATGTATGTCGAATATTCGAGAAACGTCGATGACCGTTTGACGACGGAACATTACAGAACCATGGACCTATATATAGTTAGCGCAGAAAACGGTGGAAGTCACTTGAATATAGACATTGCGACCGAGCAAAATAAATAGGCGAAACATCACGATAGTTATTTAAGTGATTTATTGAGTTTTGTGATAGCTGTCGAATAAAGTGATTTGATTTTGCCGTACCAAATGTCAATTTTTTTCGAAGCCGGGGTAAAAATGTAACAATATGTTATATACAAAATTCTACTCTACCTCCTAGTTCTGCTGCTCCTGATTGCAGATCACCCATCATTCCTGAAAACAAGGATGTATTTGGATTTTTATACCCCCAAGTTTTTTGGAAGATTATAGTCGGGCTAGCATTCAAAAAAGACATCAGGTGATGAACCAAATTCCAACTCAATTTCGTTAAAGGGTCTATGTGAATATTTCTAAAATGATAAAAATTTCTAATTACCTATGATACACGCTGTATTCAATATGGAAATGATGATCAAATGAATACATCACCGAACTAACACTGAAATAGCATAAAATTTATTTTGCGTTGAAAGAAAGGAACCATAATAAAGCAAAATTGTGAGTGAAGGGAGTGATTCAAATAAACAAATTACATGCTATGAAATGGTGCCAGGCAGGAAGATTATATTGCACTGATGATGACACAATAATTTAAAAAAATCCACATATTTTTTCATTTTTCAATCACCTATAATCTTCTAGATGATTCAGCGTATCTGGATCCGTAAAGACACAAGATATGTTGATATTCAATCCAATCAGATCGGTTCTGTTTTTTGCTTCTGAGAATTCATTGAAGCGTGTAAAACCTTGAACCGGGCTCCAATCAGCTATGTCATTCTCGCTAAATGTTTTACAATGTTTTTCTCGTTTGTATAGTAATTTTATTCGGTAGCCCGAATCGATCTCTTCGATTAGATATACTCTGCTACCCACTCCAAAAAACAAGTCTTGCAATAAAGGATAATTAATTTTTCCCCAAAGTATCCATCTGAAAGGACTATCAAACAAACTTCGACGATGCGCCTGCAAAACATTCAGTATTCACTTCCGATCATGCAAAAATATTTATTTGTATACTAAGGCCGCAAAATGCCTTTTCGCGTTCTCGAGGTCGCGAAAATATTTTGCGGCCATAGTATAACGAATATTTTTCGTGCAATTGTGAAAATTACAAGTATACACAATATTTTTCATGCAACCGTGAAAATTATATGACTCCAATAAACATGATGTCATTTTGAAAAGGCGGCGTTTCAACGCGAAAATACAAAAGTAAATTGTCGTCAATATTTAGCAATACAAACGTTCAGTTTGCCGGCAGTTACTCTGGGCAACGGCCGGAAAAAAAATTGCCGGCCGTCACTCTGGTTAACGGCAGCAAAATATCATTTTGCGGCCTCTTGTTGTGGCTACGCGTCGGGTTGCACGAGAAACACATTCTTATGATTTTATTCGTAGCCTTTTGGTTTGTTATCCTACCACAATCTGAATAAAATCAGATTCAATATTGGAATCTATACAAGTGTAGATTGGTAGACTTTTATTCTACCCCAAAAAATTGCTGCATTCATAAAAAACAGTTGCTTCTATTAGTAAGCAGCTTCTTGTATAACTCAAACTTGCTGATTAATAGGAATAGGAGCAACTTTTCGGGGTTAATTAGAAATCTGTCCTTGTACAGTTATATATATTTCAATATCAATTATTAATTTTTCCAGATATTGAAAGATCAACAACCCAAAAAACTACGAAAAAAAATCATTCACCACATAATAATGCCATTTCAAACAGTATATTCTGATGCTTATTGCCATGCCAACATGGGCAAAATAATAAAATGAATTTTGTTTTTCTCATCCGTCTGAATCAAAATTGATCATTAATTGAGTCTATGAGAGAATGACAAGAAATCGAAAAATCCTGATTGTTCGAGGTTGCAATTTATTTTGACGATATTTTTATATTTTTTAGCAACTGTAAGTAGATATCTTACATGAGATATTTTATATTTCGGTTTTCGTGAACAATAACTTCATTTCATTCTTTTCAATAGATAAATTCTATTGATTGAAATCGATAGAACTACTTCGCTATAACAAAATTGGTAGGTGTCTGAGTGTTTCCTAAAAAAATCCCAACCTAATCACCGTGATCAAACCAGTGATTTCAGCAATATGTCGACAGGTATTTGTGCAACATTCGTAGAATAAGTAATGGTTGAATCAAGAAAGAAAGCTACGAAAGATATAGCATTATTCCATTTTCAGCTCATTATCTACGATTATTCGCACGCAAAATCATACCACGCCTGAAACAATCAGAATGAAGAATCTTGTTTTCATTGGGCTTCTATTGATAGCAATTCCAATATAATTGAAAGTCATGAAAAATGTCAAGATTTTTTTTCAATGAATTGTATACGATCAACAGAGTATATTTGCTATTTAAAGTATCTGTAAACGAGCAACTATCCAGGTTTGAAACATAAATTGGGGTTACACATCACCGCGGCACACTAGTTATTTATGTACCAAGAATATGAAGTAGATTTTTTTTTTCCTGAGGGCAACGATCTTACAAAGCCGAGGTCCTCTGGCCCGGAGGTTCATAAATCGCCCGATGATATATACATCAATTGATACCCGTGGTGCTTAAAAATTTTTATATCATACTGGTTTGTTATTGCATTCACAATATAATAAATTGGAAAATTCGAGAAATCAATTTGATTTTGACAACATTTCATTTTAATGGAAGTAGATAACATCATTCATAAAGATATAGTTGGTCAACCATGTGGAAATATCATTTGAAGGGATGGATAGATACTACGGGTAGATAGCACTAATGATTTCGTTTCCAAGCCATGTCTTTCCATCGTTTTTCTTACGGACCTCGTAGCCGGGTTCCCAATCTTTTTCATTCGTCAGCATACTCACAAGTTTATTGTATTGTATTTTGTCACGGCTCCCCTAGTTAGGTACCTGCGATAATAGTAGTTACGTAGAGAGGCACAAAAATCATTAAAAAAAAACACAAAATTAAGTTAAGTTTTTTTATTATTCATGAGAATTTAGAATTGAAACAGAAAACAAGGATAGAAATTCAAGAAAACATAAAATAAAATAGATATCCAGTCAAATCAATGTGACGGATGAGCTTGGTGATCTCCGGCAGTTTTTCAAAACGGGGAATAACTTGCCGACGGCGATGCGACGTATATAAGTAGGAGACTGCGATGCGAGTCAAAATATTGTTTACTTCATGAATGGGATAGTGATAAACAATTGACTCACAGCGCCCCTCTTTCCTTTCTACGGCGCACCAGGGTGCCGCGGCGCACACTTTGGGAACCCCTGTGTAGCCTGAATCACACATTTCTTGAGTACTTATACATAATAACAAAAGATGACAATCAGTTCAGAAACAGAAGTGTAATTGGCCACGTTTACACCGTCACTTGGTAAGCTGACTAATGACTTTATTTCAACCAAATAATCTTGGTCATCTTGGTGTAAACAGAACACTTGGTCAGGTGACCAGCTTGGTTTGGTACCGAAAATTGTTGCGTAAAAAATAGTCAAGTGACCAAGATGATGTAAACACCTACGGCCTTGACTATCCGGCAATATGCAAAATTTGGTTTGAATCTTCACTAAGCGTAAATACTAAAACTCCTCAAATCCATTTTTGTATCTATCAACAGAACCAACTATCTCAAATCTAATGTTTATTATTTACTTTGAATCTGAATCTATAAATCCATGAATTATTGACGTTTTTATGTGTTAGTAGAGTTGCAAATCTGTTTATACTTCTGTCACATTCTGTGGTATGTTTACCAAATAAGAACCAAACATGACCAAACTGTTTACTAATTGAACATGGTGTAAACAGGCAGTAGCTTATTGACTTGGTCTGAATTTGGTATGGTCAGAATACCAAATTAGCGCACGGTGTAAACGTGGCCATTGTCTATGTCGTAGAACAATCATGTTTGAAGATTATTTTAAAGCCTGAACTTTCATATCATTCATAAACTTCTATCGTCAACTCTATTTCGAAGTTTCACCATCTTTCTTCACAGTCAAACTGACAGACAGAACTCTGCACCTATTTTTCCCTTCAGGGTAGGAAACTTTGTCGTGCATTATCAAGTTAACGGAAATATCTACAGTATACTGTAGATGGCGTAACAAGAACACTTCAAATCCTTTTTTTCACAGGCATTGATTAACTATATCTCTATAAACAATGATAATACTATCGTTGCTGTCAATCTTGAAATGTTGAAATGCAGAAAATGTTTGAGTACACTAGGAATAATCGAAAAGATATATCTACTAGAGGCATTGAGGGAGAATCTATTTTACTGACTGAGTGATTTCTTGCGGAATGGGTAGTGAATGACAAAATGTTTTTCTCAAATTGCATATTTGAATCGAAAAGAGAACAACAAATATGCCCATAGAATTTTTTTCCCGAAAAAGCCCCCTATTGCTGAGAAATACAAAGCCAATATAGTGAAAAAATCCAAACAAGAAGATTTTTTGGTCAAAAAATTTAATTAAAGGTTTGATTGATCAGAAAAAATTATATTTTCGACTTTGCTATTTCATATTGAATATCTCAATTTCTTGTCACATTATTATTTTCTTTGATCAATCAAACCTTTAATTTTAATGTTTCACCAAAAAATCCACCTCAACATTTTTGTTTGGATTTGAATGACTTTTTTGATTTGATTTCTTATATATTTTTTTCTTAATATTTTCTTTGATCAATCAAACCTTTAATTATATTTTTTGACCAAAAAATCTTCTTGTTTGAATTTTTTCACTATATTAGCTTTGTATTTCTCAGCAATAGGGGGCTTTTTCGGGAAAAAAATTCTATGGGCATATTTGTTGTTCCCTTTTCGATTCAAATATGCAATTTGAGGAAGAAAAATTAACATTTACTACCCATTCCGCCAATTTATTCGAAAAATCACAAGTATAAAGTGGGGTCGAAGGGGGTTTTTTCGGAAAAAAATTCTATTGGCATATTTGTTTTTCTTTTTCCGATTCAAATATGCAATTTGAGGAAATTATTCAGTCATTTAATATCCATTCCGCAAGAATTCCCTCAGTCAGTAAAATAGTCACAACCAGGCATTGATATTAGTCAACTATATGGAAATATCATTCGAAGAGATAGATACTACGGGTAGATGGCACTAGTGTCTTTCTTTCGATCTTTTTACGGATGTCGTAGCCTAAATCTCAGATTTTCTTGATTACCTTTACATAATACTAGAAGATGACAATCAATTCAAACACAGAAGTGGAATTTTTTGACAATGTCGTAGATCATTCATGTATTGAGGATTATTTCAAATGCCTGAACTTTCATTTCCTTCATAAACTGCTATCGTCAACTCTGTTTGAAAGCTTCATTATCTTTCATTCAACATTTCAAACTGACAGACAGAACTCTGCACCTATTTTTACCTTCAAAGTAGGATACTTTGTCGTGCATTGTCGAGCAAACGAAATATCGACATTATAGTGTAGATGACGTAACAAAAACGCTTCAAATCCTTTTTACACAGGCAATGACTAACTATATTTCTATAAACAATGCTAGAGGTTAACAGTGTTAACACATAACCTCATATCTGGCATGTTTTTCGATCGATACGGATACATAATATTCGAAATGAAGCATGGAGATATTAGGCATTCCAGATACTTGTCAAAAATGTCAAATAAACCGAAATGAACCAATCGGCGGCATCTGCCCCCCAGGAACTTTCGTTTGTTTTCTCTTTTATAAGTTTGTGATTGGTTAAAACTGGTATTTGCCCCCCAGACATAACCTGATCTGGAATGCCTAATTCCACAGAGACCAATTTTCAATCGATTGAGTCCATAACAAGAAATTTTGTCCGAGATTATGGATCCCCTGTAATGAATTAGATTTTCACAACATATTCATAACGTTTCCTAACTAAGAAAAAATACTCTGGACACCAGTTTCTGAAGCTAAATGAGAAATTTCGTTCACCATTTTGGAGACATTACATTGAATTCTCAAGTTTTGACTACAGATTTTCAGACAAATCAGATCATAAATAAAAAATTTTGTCTGATACTCTAAAATATACATTTCGGCTTTTTTCTTATTGGGATTTCAAAATAAGCGATACGTCCTCTGGTGAAAAGTTTCAAACATTGTCAAAGAATTGTGAAAGTGGTGCTTATTAGTCGAAGTCTTGGTCAAAATGGAGCTGCGATATCATTTTGAAATTTTAGAAGAGGATCGAAATAATTACTGTTCAATACAAAGCATAATTCATGGTTAACGTTCACATGAAAAATGAAAGAACACTGAAAACCAGTCCTTGATTTGTCAATAGGCCATATAGGCCGCGGCCTAGGGGCCGCAGTGTCCTAAGGGCGGCAGCGTCCTAGGGGCGGCATATGTTACCTAATTTCAAAGAATAAAAATTGAAAGTCGAACCAGTTCACCGGTTGTTTCATGATTTTTTATACTAATACGTTAATTTCAAATTATCAAAGGTCTTCATTGTCCCAAGAAAAAAATGAATTCTTTTGCTCTTCTCTACATAGAAGCAGAGATTACGAACACCATAAACTATAAAATGATATAGATGATTTTGCAATGAAAAAGTCCCGTAAGAATTGTAATTCTTGTTTCTTCAATTCCCTTTCTTAATGACTTATTATTTTGTTCCTTTTTACTTCCTTACTACATATGGAAAATTATTATTTTAGAAATGCACATAGGGCGGCGGAAATAAAGAAGCCTACACTCGTGAAAGATATAAATCTGGCATTGATAAAAACTGTGATAGTTGCTAAAAAAATTCACGTTTTCAAATTTTCAAACATCGCCAAAGTTCTAACCATAATTAGCAATAGTTGGCAAGGTGGTGCAGATTGTATACCTAATTGTCTATCAATTCTAGGTCTTTACTACACACTAGAATAGATTCAAATAGTGATTGTATAATTTATCTTATTATGGAAGGTTGAAAACAGACTAAGATTTCATCATCTGAACAATAGAACATGAATGAACACCTAGAAACCAATTAGTTGACATTTATGACAATTTCAACACCAGAAAACTGCATTCATATTGAATGTAATTTGAAAGAACTCCGTTTTAAATAATCGTAAGAATCGTATATTTATTCTTCTTTCAGTGCGTCAAGTGACTGGCGACCCAATTTTTTTATACGAGAAGTACTACTAGGCCGACTTGGTCGTGATGTCCATTCTTCTACTCCATCTCAAACCCGTTATCCCAATGGCAGGTGAAAGTGAATAAAAAGAGTTATTACTTCATGAGAATATCAGCAAAGATTGTGTGTGAATGTTAAGTTCATTTTGCGCTTTGTTATGCTACATGGTGAAAAAATTTATACGATACGAATGTAAAATGCCTGTAGTAAGTAGTAAGTGCTAGAAAATTCATATTACAGTATTCACTGTGTGAATATCTAAGAAATTACTGAACCCATTATTTGAAACTCGCGAAGGAATAATAAATCTTCTCGTAGCTCACAGTTATAATATCGATATGAATTAGGAAACAACATAAAACATATATAAAATATCAAGCCAATAAAAGTGGATTGAACTCTAATAATTATTGAAGAAGTGAAATTGAATTTGCTGGATGAAATTGTTAATTTTTTTCAACCAGTTTGTTCTAGTCTAGTAACATTTTTGACAACCGTGAAATAAGAGGCAAATAAGGTCACCATGTGATTTAACGAACGAAACAAAACAAGTAAATCTAATCGCACTCATGTATGTGGTTGAGAACAGGAAAATACCTGTTTCAAAATTCCTGCAGATTCCAAACAGTCCAGATCTACTACGAAAATCTGATATTCATTGGGAAAAGAAGTGCTGATAACATCGTCAAACCCACCAATTTTACTGGGTATATTTCTAGTCGCGAAATATCTCAAGAAGTTTTTCTTGATATCTACAAAAAAAGAGATTCTTCCGTATATACGAATCTAAATGAATCACAATTTGTACCTTTAGTCCAGCAGAGATAAGCGGTTACTTTGCCCGGAGTATCTTGTCTCTCTATAAGCTCATTCACTAAATTCACAATTTCAGTGCGATTTTTTATTCCCAAAGAACTCTTCAGGAATATCAGCAGAAAAATTACGAGTGTTTTCCGATGCATTTTATCGTCTCTTACGTAACTTCAAACGCAACCTTCCCTCTTATAAACTACTGCCATGAATTATCTGTGTGATAAAGCCTTGAAAGTAAAGCACCGTGTAATCATCGAGTTCATAATCTGGTGTAGGTAATTACATATTTGGACGAGCAGCTTAAAACAAAAGATATAATTTCCTTTCGTAAGCGAGAGAACGAATCCTTTTCTTCCGAGAATTCTCATAGTCCGCTATTATTTCAATCAATTATGCAAATTACTTCTTGGGACATAGGGTTTTTTATTCGAATGGTTTTGGTGATGATCAATTATAAATCAGTTTAAATTGTTCGTCGAATGATAAAAGTATGATATTTTCGAAGTACTATCGTCTCTAGCTTTTTCTTCTCCGAATGAAAAAACTCAATAGTACCAAAAAAAATACAAATATCTGTTGAAAGGTATCATAGACGTTTGGTTCATCCACAAGAAAGAAGAGAGGTTATATCTAAAAGAGAAGACAGTTTTTCCTGTTCAATTTGTACACCAAGCTTACGAAACTTGAAAAAAATTTAAAAAATTTACAATACAGCAAAAATAGAAAGTAGTTTGTTCAGAAATCTCCTTCACCAGAAAAAAATATACCTTGATCGCCTTAGTGGGCAAGTGGATGAATTATAAAACATTTTCACTAAATACGCTAAACATTTTCGAAAAATAAATTTGTGGCTAGTGTGTCATCAATTAACTAACATTTCAGTGGAATTGATTCACATGACTAGAAACTCAGCCATTAGTATAAAAATATTGAGAAACTTGAATCTTTTTGTGGAGAGAATATCGTGTGAGGAACTAATGTTTTTCTAGTTAAAATTGATTTTGAAAAATGTGTTCTTCCATATCTAAATTCTAATTTCGGTTGATTATATTTCAATAACCAATATCCTTACTAATAAATTACCACTTTACTAAAATACTATTCATTTTTTCAAGCCAAAACGCACCTACAAGTTCACTGATATACCACGAAATCAATAAATAAACGAATACGAAATGTTTTTTTTGTTTGGCTAGTGTGGAGTGTGACAGACGATCCATATACAGGTCCGTTAACTATGCAAACCTCACAAAACACTCTCCAAATCACAAACGTTATGTTTTCTCCAAATGTATAAAATGCAAATGATCGGCAGTAAAAGTAGAATATATGTTTATTGATGGTTAATCATCTTGAATAAAAAATATCTTTCATTTTATCCTCGGCGAAAGTTTCAGTATTTATACTGCTCTACTTGACTGAGAACCCTTCAAAAATGGTCTATAACAATTCCATCTTGACCAAATGAAAGCAAACCTACATCATAAACATTATGTGGGTAGTAAATATCAGAATCAAAAATATTATATAAGTTCAGCTCTTCTATCGAAAAGAGATCCCTGAGCAAGAGAGGTCTCCAAGCTCACGACAAATTCAGATATTCCAGATATTATATACCAGCACTCATACTTCAAATAAAGAAGAATCTTCATTTTTTCTTCTGGGAATAGAAATCATCTTTAACAACTGGGACATACTGAGGATTATTTGAAAACAAGAATCACTAATTGTTCACATGAATTCAGCTCATCGTCTCCTCAAAAACCGGTTCAGGTTTTATTACGTAATTATACCATACAAGATTCAATCAGATTTTTTCCTCTAAACACTATTTCAGAGTGTATTTTCTAAACAGCCTTCGAAAATAATTGAATTCGATACTCAAGTGGTTTGATCTTTTGTGTAGTTATACATATCCAATTGTATTATGCAAGATTATCATACTATACCCTGCAAAAAATGATCTATAAACAGATACATGAAAATGTGGTTATGTCTCGAGAATGTTGGTAATTTCATCATTTGAAGATCTTTACTGAATTCATTGTCCTCTTAGTAAATGAATAGAATCCTAGAACAGTATTTCACCTGAGAATTATACATAATGTCTTTATCTGTTATCTACACGCCTGTACTCTAATAATATACTTATATGCCCACAACCCGTTTTATAATGAAATCCATTACGATACAGATTTTCATTACTATACAGATTTTCAACCAATAGAACCCCATTATTTTTCAATCAAGCATGATTTGCAAGCTTTGCATTTTGACGTCTGTCAAGTCAAAATCAGTAGGTATTGAATTTTTGAAGAATTTAGTCAATTTTTGATAATCGTATGAAAATGTCTTAAAGCAGTGATATAGAAGAATCACCAGCGACTCCTCCACAGATGTCTTAGAGAAGGAAAAAATACAATCGAAGGATTATATTTTTTATTTGACATATGCAACATATATGTTTTTATTTTCGACCAAACCAATTGAGCTCTCATGACCGAGTGGTCAATGGCGCCGGCAGTAATCAGAAACATCGGCAGAGATTTTTTTTCTTCTCTTCATTTCTTATTGTTGTATTTTCCGTGGTTATACCATTAATTATGATTTTGTAGAATTTTTCGAAGAAATACGATTGATTACCTACTATCATTGTGTTCAATATGAATACCTAATTATTAACCAAACTCAAATCCCAGGAGAAGCTTAGAATGACCTAAATTATTACTCCAAGGGAAAAATCAAATTCAAGGCCGAAAATTCAGGAAAAAATCCATCTCTTGGGCTTTGAAAAAGTTTGGGAAAAATTTCTCGATTTTAGAAAGTGATATTTGGCTTCTCTACTCCAACGAATACAAAACTTCTGTGAAATAAGTAACATAAAATATTTAGCAAACACAAAAAGGGAGAAAGGAAGTGATTTTTGGTTTTTCCAATTTAAAACAATGCAAAAAGAATACGAAACGTCTATTAAAAAAGTAACATTAAATATTTAGCAAGCACTAACGCAAAAAGCAAATCCGTTCAAATCCAATCCGACTAATTTTCATAGAATAAAATCTTTCCATCTCGCACCCATCAATATGATTGTGGAACAATAACAATTTTGATCGAATATGGATTATAATTTGCCACTAGGTAATTGTATTCAAATGAGAAGGAAACGAGCTGAAAATGAACAGTGATCGATCACACATTGAACATTGGGATTTTTATCATGAAGAGATTCATCATCTTCAATAAGAAGAAATTACGTAACTCTTTGTGACGCAGATTTTACCAAGAATAAAAGATTGAATATTAACATAGTTGATAATTATAACGAACAGCGTTCGTTTGTTTGACGATTCATATTTTATGTTCAATAGTATTTCCGATATTCCTCAGATTATCAATTGGAAATATTCTATCAGCCGACTCCTCCAAATTTTGAATTACATTTTTCATGAAATATTGATGTGTGAATATTACTGGTACTATAAAGAGGCGCTTTTACCAAAAAATTAACCGATTCCATTTTGAAAATCATTTTTGAAAGCACCTCCTACCATCGTAAAATCAGTAAAAATACTCGACTACAGAATGATTATCGAATAATAAAGGTTTGTCATTATTGCATAATATAAAAAAGTAACAGTTCTACGTGCTAAATAATTGAATTGCCTTCCAAACAAGGAATTTCAAGACACTATTCTTTTGTCTTTTTAGCTTCGAATTACATCACACAGATATTCTACAAAAGAAGTAGGTACCTTCTAAAAATGTTACTTTTTCAAATCTTGTGTGATTTCGACAACACGATCCGTTCAAAAGTTGAAAGGGACGGACATCTTCAATTTTCACAATACCTTCATTGCAATAGATCCAACGAGTATAGGTAATCTTCCTACTCTTCCATTGTCAGCTTTGTAGGAAACATGACGAACGACAGGATGGTATTGTAGCAAAAAAGTCTAGCCAAAGTCAAAACTCTTTTGTCTCCGATTCTTACGTTTCTTGCGATATTTAATGTCGAAATCTCTGAGATTTGACTCAAATATTCCATATTCGTACGAAAGTTCGTGTAGTTTTGGATCTATTTTATTTCGTTAGCTAGATTGTAATTTCGTTTCTGGTATATACAATTACACTTCCTTTCACATACATTCTCCACCTACAACTTTCCAAAACTTCATTCTCATCGCAAAAAAGCATATATCCGGAATGTTCATATAACATATGTTAATGAAATGGTGCAATTGTCAACTTGAACTTTCATTATTACGTAAAATAACATATCATTATAGAATAAAAACATTATTCGTGACACTAAATTCTGTTAACTACATTAAAATGCCTCTAATCATCAGTGCACTCTGGCCTCCCAAGCTACTAAAATAGACATATGAAAGAGAAATTTCGAAGGGTTTAAAAAAAATGAAATTTAATTCTAAGGTCGAAATTCATGCAAGAAATCTATTCGGTCGAAAACATATTGGAAATATCGCCTTGAGCCCAGCCTGCCACCTTTATGGAACGAAAAACTTTTTGGAAACTATAGTATCCTTAAGGTACTTTTAAAATAAACAAACCTTCGATATTTTCCAAAATTTTTGGGCACATGGTCGAAAGATATTGTTCAGTCTGGGTTCTAGAATAAGAATCATGAGGCACACAACAATAATTTACAAGTCGGGTGTTCGTATTTCCTATTATTATTATTGGCGGTATTCCAAACAATAAACATGAGCGACAGTGCGACTTATGCTGTACTTGGGAAAATGGCTGATGAAAGGGTAACGGTTTATTTTTTGAAAATGAGTGAGGTTTTTGTTATTGAAGAGGGTATGGGTCTCGTTGGAGAAAGTGAGTGCCTCTATCTATTTTGTAAGTTCGGTACTGAGATATAGTCGGAGAGATGGCTGTAGGTAAAACCTATAGATCGAATAGATGAACAAGATTGTGTGTCTAAGTAGTACTACAAGAGACCTTAACTAAGCCACCGTTAGCTGATGCTGGTTTTGCCCGCATCATATGAATTTTACGTCACTTCCGTTATGGTGTCAGTTCAACCTAACCTAAATGATCGAATACGTATATCTGCAATATGTGAAATTGTAAGTTTTAATTGTGTACAATATCATGATCTTTGGGTGACAGGCTAAATCAACCCGCAACCCTGTGGCAGCCTTGATCAAAGATTTTTTCTTGTCGTCCTATGTTATCGAATACGTGGATGACGTTTTGCTCAGAGTAAATCTTATACTTCATATTTCGAGAAAAAAATAGGCTGCCTTGATTCTTTTGCCTGCATATACCTTCTTAAAGTAAGCACTGGAAAAGTTACAATATTGAAATTGACCTGACAGTGTCATACCAATTTAATTGTCACTATCGCTGATAGCGTCCTACTAGATAGATCAGTTTCGTATTTTCGCATTTATGACGATGTATCTCTGTAGTTGTTCGTAAAATATTTTTTTGCTGCGAACTGGTTTATTTTGGGCATAAAACCCAGGAGACATTTTTTTTTTAGAATGAAACAAGCTATCGGAAATAAATTTTTGAATGGTGAACAAATAATAAGACAAAAAGTTACATTGGAAATACATTTTAGGGGTTGTGTTTTCCACCCCTTACAACCATGGGGTAAACCAAATAAATTACTGGCTAAGTGTCTCTTTGGTAGTACAAAACGTCAAGTTTATTTCAATATTGTAACTTTTTCAGTGCTTGTGAAAAAAATTGTTATACAAATTTTATGTACCCCCTTTAAGGGGCTGTATCTCAACAGGGGATGCTCCAATAAAAATTTTTTATATGAAAGATCCCATCTTTTTTCGATGAGGAATCACCTCCTTAAATGTTTTACACTTATTTAGTTACACCCTGTATAATGGATTAGAACAATATACCGGGTGTCCCGGTATACATGTTACAATGGAATATTTCATTTATTTGAAAAAATAAAAATTTAAAATTCTGAATAATCAATATAGATAATTATACATTATGCTTAGAGCAATGTAAATATCGGAAATCACTTCTGGTTTATGAGATATTCCATTGGAACTTGTAGGTATAGGTACTGGGACAGTGGTGGTAGGGTCCAAAATTCAAAACTCACCTCATCTCAGTTTTCTTTAATTCATTTTTTACCCGTTCTTTAGCTTTAGCTAACCATCTCTTTATTTCTTGGATAATTTCACATTCACAGGCATTTTGTGTTCTCTTATTACATTGAACAGCAGCTAAAATAGATATACAAGATATTATTCTATGAATAAACTTACTTTTTTTTTCGATAACTTCCCCACACTTCACTGATTGTAGATAACATTCAATTTCAACAAGAACAAAGAACAAGAAGCTTGGAAAATGGAAGCTAAGCTTGCGACTTGCCACGCACGCATGCATGCAGTGCTGCCAGGAAGATTTTAACGAAGTCGAAGTACCAACAGTTGGGATTTCAACCTAGCCAGTTTGTACTGAATGTCAAGTTGAAAATGTATTAGAATGTAAAATATAATAGATTCTAAAGAGTAAGGTTACGGGGTTGATTTGAGTGGTTAGTTCACAAAAATGTAAATGTAATGTTATGTACGTATTTTTTAAAACAAATATTCTATGAAGTATTTACGGGAATGTGTCCCAAGATCCTTAGAATATGCTACAATATTCCTAGACAGATATGATGAAAAGAACATTCATAGCAGTAAAGTACTTATGCTGGGAATATACTAGGGATATTATTTGGGGAATATGAGTTGAAACATATCCTCAGCATGTGCTCGAGTTATGAATATGCTTTTGATTGCTATGTGGGGTGGGGGTTATAACTCGACGGTTACCGACTTTTGTAACAGGGTTACTCGCAAAAAAATCATTTTGATCTAGGGAAGATAATCTGTTCGAATAAAATTTTTTAACACTGCCTTGAACTGACGAGTGGTCGAATAGGCTGAAACCGGTCGTCAAGTGTGACCTGTCATAATTATCGGAAATTGATTCTGGAAGTTGTATTGCCAAGAACATATGCAGGAATTTCTTCTGTGTGGAATCCTGCCCTAACACCTGTAATCCAATGCCCTTCGTGGTATTCGCCAGGAAAGTAGTTGTTTTCTGATAGTTTTTAGTCCGTCAACCTACAGTGTAGGTGAGTTGAGGCTGGCCTGAACAAATTGCTCATTTACAATATAGACAATGGAGGTCCGAACCACCATTCAACAAGGAACATTGTCAACTACATTTAAGCATGCTCTGGCTGTTGAACATGTAATGATTGGAAACTTTCCGAGACTAACGTGTACGGTAAGAGGCTGATCGATGCATTCAATAGTACAGCTTGTCCAATTCAATCAACAGACGAAGTTCTGGGTTGATCGAGGAAAAACACTGCAGACCATGCTTGCTTGCACTATCGCAGATTATAAGAAATATGTAATACTAACCCCAGTCTTTAGATCCAGTTTGAATTTTTTTCTCGCCTCGTTAGGGCAATGGGCGTCGAGTGCAAGTATTATCTATATGATAATATGCAGACTACCTTCTTTGAAGTTTTTATCATGGATTTAAACATTGTATGAAGTCATACTTTCTTTGATTCATTTTCTGATATTTTTTCTAACAATTTACATTTTTTTTATTTAATTGATTGTCAATCTAACAAATGATTATATTCTTCTTTAAAAGGATGATTTCGATAGACTGAGAGAGAGAAAGAAACTTATAATACCAAGCTGGGTTGAATAATACTGATACTAGTATAATATTTCATATTGGCAAATGTGCTAACAACTCGAAAATCTTCTAAAATCGTCTGATACTGACGTTCTAGTAATTTTATTGGGACACCTTCTAGAATTACGACAATTTGAAATTTGGTTCAAGAAACCAAGAAGTCGACAAAAATTGGTAAATTGCCTAAATTAGGTAATATTTTAGGTAGAAATATAGGTAAAGCCTTGCCTGTTTTTCATGCTTACACAGGATGCGATGTCATGACAAGTTTTTATGAAAAAGAAAAAAGGAAACCGTTTGAAAAATAATGAAAAATATCAAGGAATGTATGCTCAATACCCCTGGTGATACCGAGAATAAAGAAAAAATAGCAACAACACTCCAACAATTAACGTGTCAAATGTACCACATCCAAGAATGTGTAGATCTTTATTTAGAGTATTTTTGTTTGAAAAACATTTTGCTTCTTTTTCGATTAAAGAAAAAATTTTCAATGACGTTCGCCAATACGATTCCATTTTGATGCCTCCCTGCTGGCAGTTATTAAAACAAAAAATATTGAGAACGATATATTACATATCGATGTCTTGTGGAAAAACGTGAAAGCATTGCATGACGTTTGAGATCGAAGAATGCGGTTGGATTTATGATGAGGATAATGTATTAATAACTCCAAATAAATTCGAGGAAAGTCCAAGTCCGCCTCAATCCAACTATATTTTAGTTAATGACACTGACAATGAATACCCAGAAAATTTTAATGAGTATGGTGATGATATTATAATAGAAGATGATATCGATATTGATTCTTTAAATATTCCATTAGATTGTAATGACGAAGATTAAAAATAATGATGAGTATATTGTATTTTTTATGTGATAAAATTCGTGATAAAATAACATCAATTGTATGGTAATAAATAAGAATATTCCTCTCCCTTCTCTATATTTTGACGTAAAAGTTGATCAACGATAATAACTTTGAAGAAGGTATCCTGGTATTTGCGGGCAAAAAAATCAAGACAGCCTATTTTTATTTTCCAAACATAAGGTTTCAGCATTATGTCATCAGTGTATTCGATAACAATGGATGACAGGAAAAAAATATTTGAAGAAGAGTGCCACAAGGTGCGTGTGGCTCCGTTTAGGTCTGTAGTCGTACTACTTACGCCCACAATCTCGTTCATGTATTAGATCCATAGGTTTTACCTACAGCTGTCTGTTGGACTAATAGTGTGTGTTAGATATATTATAACGTGTCAGGATCAGAGGTTTGTATAACTGGTGTCTAAAAGTAGTAGGGTACTTATACACTTCGTGAATTCCGATTAGTAGAATGACGATTTGAAAACGAAAGACAAAGAGAAGTTTCAAAAGAGATCGGAAAAAATATTTCCCACCTCATCTTCTTCTGAGTAAACAATTGGTAACTTTTCAACCTGGAAGCAGGTTAGTAACAAACACATTTTCGAATAATTGTAAACAAAATATATTTATTAACAGTTATTATGAATTCAATTATACCAGTGGATATGTCACATCAAACTTCCATCATAACTTTGAACTAGAAGAATGAAATTTTCAAACAGAATTTCAGATACTAAGGTATATAGCCCCTCAAATCATTTACCGACATACAGGGTACTGATTAAAAGCGTAGCGAATCATATATGATTTTGAAATAATGGAACGACAGATATTGCTTCCAATATTCGGATAACTCTTGAAAATTAGTTTCAAGAAATGCGTGAGTATAATTCGATCGGAACAAATATGCTCAGAAATATATAAAAAAATACCCATCCATCAATTCCCATTTCCAACAAGAAATCTTTATCGTGATGAAGTTTTATAAATTCAATCTTTACATTGTCAAATAATAATTCAAAAATAAGCCATTTTCATAATATTGGGTGATTATAAGAACTAGAAAATATTTTTTTCTCGATTTTTTCGAATAAACCTTATATATAATTTCATGTGTAGACTATTCTTGAACAGTAACTCTCAAAAATATTGAATTTTATGGGTATACTATCGAATTTTCACATCTTTCTTCTAACAAACCCACAAGGATTTAAAAAAAAGATCCCTATGTTTTGGCAATTTCATGAGGACACTTAATTTCAATACTGTAAATATTGCTGGTTAACGTACAAAAAAAAATTCATATAGAACGTCAAAAAACAGTTATCAACGATGGATATTCCAGCATGTGCCTTATGTGGGCGAGGGTCGGCAGATTACCTTGGATGCCGAAGCGCCATTCAGAACAATGAGTCTATTTTTACGAAAAAATAATAGTATTATTATTGATCAGCGAAAAAAATATTCCCAACCCGACAGAGAGTAGTATAAGATATTTTCACTTAATTTATATTGGAGGACGAGCCGCCTGAGGATATAAAAATGAGGACGGAACCTCTTGGAAAATACCCATGTAACATAATATATTCAGAAAATACTCATCAAGTGTAATCCATTTCAACCATTCCAGAATCCAGTTCTATTTCACTCAGTATTAGTTGAAAGTTTTATGGCCAAAGTATTATTCGACTACGAAAAACCTATTTTTAAAACTTGGTCATAACAAACTTAACTATCCAACTGAGTTTCCATTGGAAATGGGAAATACTGAATAGGATTGCTTTTCTACATTTTTTTGAGCATATCTTTTGAATCATTCGAATATGCTCATAATATTTTTCACCGTCGCGGAATTCGAATATGGAAAGCAAATATCATGTTGTACCACCTAAAAAAAGAATACGTTGGTATGCTATTCTAGGGAATAATTGGAAAAGCCTAAATTCGTTAATATCTATAACTTTTATACGTAAAATTTCAAAACATAAAATAATGGAAGTTTGATGTGACAAACACTATATGTGTAGATTGTGTAGTAGTAGTAGAAGTAGTGAGTTTATTCAAACAACAAGAGTTACATATATTTTACAAATGCAATACATAGTGAATAAAACTAAAAACGGCACTATTTGTGAAACACATTCCTGTGTTTATGTAGTGTAACAATTTACAAGGGAGGAAGGTATCCAGTCTTGCACCCATATTAAATTATTGATATCCCTCAAATAAGTTGAAATAGCATCTTTGGATCACCTTGTATACTTTTCGCAACAATTCCGTGCGGAAGTTCTGATTTACTATTGATCGGTGACGAGGATGATAACCGAACGGAAACGCAATTATCTCCTCTCATTTATAGTAATTATATACGGAAATGTTGAACTTTATTCCGATAATTATTACCATGTTTGGGATCAGGCCTTTGACAACCACAAGGTTATCTCATTGTATTTGAAATAATTGATTGAAACTCGGTTCAACTTTCACCGAAACCATAAAATATATCCATTGGGCTTGTTTCTGAAATGTAAATATTATTAAAAAAAAAATTGGAGTCGCCAGATCCACGAACGAGGAATCCCAAGAATTCATCATTTGAAACATTTCAAACGCGGTAGGCGCGCAACAGATGTGTGAAGGAAGCAGTTTCTGAAACATGAAAAACCTTTAGCCGGTTTTCATTCATGCGAAATGGCAGTGAAGAAAGTAAATAGAGCACAAGCGAGAGCATTTTCTCATTGGGCCACCAACCGATTGTTTGGATATTGAAGTTTCACAATAAAAAAGAAAAGAATAAAGAATAAGTCGTGTTCACATCGGTTCCTTGAAGTAGTTGATTTTTGTGAAGAAATCCTGTGAGTACCGTTCTGAAATTAGTATTGAAATAACCGCAGCTTGACACCGCATTAAACTAGATATCAATCATCCAGTTTAGTAGATGCTTGTTGATATAAATTTCATAAATCATTCCAACAATAACACAAAACATACACACCTTTCGTACACAAAAACGGATAAGAAATTTATATTTTTTGGATTACTTGCTTTGTATTAGTACGGGAGCTTATACACATTTGTTGGAAATGAATGATGCAGTACTTGAAATGTTCAATGAGTTGACGAAGCAGAATAAGAATATAAGTGCTCAAAATTCTCATCTCACATCCCAAATAAATACTCTTCTTGAAGATTTCAAGGATTTCAAAGAGATAGTAAATAACAAAATAGACAAATTGAAGGAGGAAAATGAAGAACTGAAAAATGAAAATGCTCTTCTGAAGGATAGATTGGTCTTTACTGAGAAGTGGTTGAAGAAGTATAACCTAGTGATTTACAATTTGAAGGGTGAACATCCTCTGAAAGACGTTGTAAAACTTTTTCAAGAACAACTCCATGTTGCATGCAGTGAAAATGATCTAAGAGATGCATTTAGACTAGGACAATCCCAAAATAAAGAAAAACCTAGACCAATACTGGTCGAATTACTCACGAATAAATTAAAATATGAGATAATAAATTCAGCAAAAAAATTAAAGAACACTGGGGTCTACATTTCTCCAGATTACACACCTGAGGAATATAAGACGAAGAAAAATCTCTTAGCACTCCAGAAGATTGCCCGAGACCGAAATATATCGGCACGTATTAAAGGTAATTCACTCATAATCGACGAAGTATCGCACAGCATTCAAGAAGCTACGAGGTTGTTGGTAGAAACTGAAGACACGGTGAATCCAAGCCCGGAAGAAAAGAGAAAAAGGGAAGCCAGTTTGACACCAGAATCAAACGCGCCTAAACCAAAAAATTATAAACCCCAATAAGTACCACCTCATAAATTATAATTTTTGTTATCATTGATTTCATATAAGTTATTTCTTTTAAGTACGTGTACACATATTTGCTGCTTCTGTAACATTGTATTTTTTTTTTTGATTGTTTAAAATGAGAATATATTATCAAAATTGTAGAGGTTTAAGAACGAAGACACATCAATTCTATACAAATTTAATACAAGAAAATTATGATGTCATAGTTCTAACAGAGACTTGGCTGAATGATGGAATAAACAATGGAGAAATCTTTGATGACCGTTATAATGTATTTAGAAAAGATAGGTGTAGTACCGATACTCAGAAAAAAAGGGGGGGAGGAGTCTTGGTAGCTATTCTTAGAAAGTATATATCGAGTTCTGCTGAAATTAAAACTCACTTGGAAACTATTTTCGTGAAAATCAATTTACTAGGATACAACTTACTCATCAATTGCACCTACATAGTTCCGAACTCACACAGAGATATAGAGAGTTTGTTGATTTATTTGATGTGATCAGTAATAATCTTTCAGATAATACGCGTATCATAATCCTCGGTGATTTTAATATTCCTACCATGACTGGATCAAACTGCAATTTTACTGGAAAATATTGTAATAATCAAATCATGAATGCTATAAACACTCTATTAGATGTATATGATCTGAAATCATATAACAATGTGGTTAACTCAGATAACAAAACTCTAGATTTAATATTGAGTAGTTTTGAAGTATCTGTTCTGAATGAAACCATGCCTTTAGTTCCAATAGATAAGCGACACCCAGCCTTGGTCGTGGAATTTGAGAGGAAAAAAAACAAATTTAAAAATAATTATCATCTACCCAAGGAATGTTATAACTTCAAGGCAGCAAATTTCTCTCTATTGGTTGAATTACTTGATAAAATAGATTGGTCTGAGTTGGGCTATTTAAGTAATATAAATGATCAAGTAGAATATTTTTATAAACAAATTTATAATATATTTGATATATGTGTTCCGAAACTAAATCAGGGTAGAAACAAAAAAAAATCCTTTCCTCCTTGGTTCACACATGAAATCAAAAATAAACTCAAGCAGAAGGAATATTTTTGGAGGAGTAAAACTGAATCATTGGAAAGTCTGATTAATTTCAAAAGATTGAGAGCTGAGCTGAAAAAAGATATCAAAAAAGCCCATAATGGTTATATTCGAGATATTGAAAAGTCGATTATTGATTCGCCTAATGTGTTTTGGAATTTTATAAATTCTAGAAAAAGTAAAAACATTACAAATAATAGCTTTATTATAGAAGGGGAAAACACTGATGATCCGGAGAGAATATCAAATGCTTTTGCAGATTATTTCGCGTCAGTATATGGTGAGAAATCTACATATGGAAGGAGGAATATCGCACAAAATACTAGTAATTTTGGGATATTGAAATTCACTCATATATCTGTTGTAGACATGAATATGGCTTTCAAGAAACTCAAACCTAAACGTTCAGCTGGACCTGATAATATTCCTTTCTATTTGCTCAAAGCATGTAAAGATTATTTATTATATCCATTACTATTGATATTTCAAAGATGTTTAGATCATGAATCATTTCCTGATCTTTTCAAACTCACAAAACTCACACCAATACATAAAAATAACGATAGGAATGATATATCCAATTATAGGCCAATAGCTATCTTGAATGGCATTGCAAAGTTGTTTGAATGCATTCTACACGAAAAAATGTATTGGCACATAAAAAACATCTTGTCAGAAACACAGCATGGTTTCATGAGGAACAGGTCAGTGGAATCTAACTTAGTTACCTTCACCTGCAACGTTGCGGATATGATGAAGAGTGGAAATCAGGTGGATTGCTTGTACCTGGATTTCGCTAAAGCATTTGATAAGGTAAACCACGATGCTCTTATTGATAAATTAGCAACATATGGCTTTAGTGACAATCTACTGAACCTTATGACTAGTTACGTTCAAGGAAGGTATCAGACAGTTAAATTTCGGGGTGAAAACTCAAAATGGTTTTTGGCAAGGTCTGGAGTTCCGCAGGGGTCTAACCTTGGACCTCTTCTTTTTATCATTTTTATAAATGACCTTCCCAAGACAATTGCAGCAAAGTGTCTCATGTATGCGGATGATTGTAAAATTTACAATAATGTAAATAACACCCTTGAGTTCGAACAGTTGAATGAAGATCTGAAAATACTGTATAAATGGACAATTGAAAACAAATTACCTCTAAATCTGAGTAAGTGCACAATAATGTCCTACAGTAAGTCGAAAAATATAGTTGAGTACAGTTATAGTATTGGTAATTCGAGTATTATCAGACTCACAGAGACTGTAGACCTAGGAATAACTTTTCAGAGTACTTTGAAATTTGACAAACACATTTCTTCTATTGTTGCAAATGCCCTGAAACTGTTAGGTTTTCTAAAACGCATGACACAGGAGTTTAAAAATGTAAAAACAATTAAGCTTTTATACACATCCATAGTCCGTTCACGTCTAGAATATGCATCTATCATTTGGGACCCATCTGCATCTAATAAAAACAAATCAATAGAAACTGTGCAAAATAAGTTTATTTCTTACCTGTATTTTAAAAAATATCGAAAAAGCCCAGGATACTCATCCTATGAACCATACAGAAAAGAATTCGAAATTGAAAGATTAACAGAGAGGCGTATAGTGCAAAAAATCATATTTGTTTTCAAAGTATTATCAGAAAGAGTGGTAAATTCGTACCTTCTTTCCGAAATAAAAATTCATGTACCACCTGTTATGGTTCGCCCCAGAAATATTCTTTTTCATATTCCAAGAACTCCGAATATACTTGACCTCATGTGTGCAACATTTAACAAATTTGCTCATGAAGTTCAAATTGATATATTCGATACTAATTACAATACTTTTCGATCTCACATAAAAAAAATTGAATTTCTATAATTTTTTATATATTTTTTTAATTTCAGTCTGTTACTTGACAACTCAGTTACTCCACATACTTTTTCCATGTTTCAGCCAATTTCTCGAATGAATATGTTATCTTTTGGTCAGGGTTTTATTCTATTTTTTTTTTCTCGTTTGATCAGTTAATTGAAAGTGTGAATACTTTCAATTCCAATGTTTTTTCTCTCTCTCAACATTATTATTCATTGATATCACTATCTGTTCAAATATAATTTGAAACTGAGAGAACTAATTTTAAGTTGATTTAGTTATATAGGAAAATGACTTATTCTAAGTAGGCACAAAATATGTTGTAGTCAATTCATGTAATTAGGTTCAATGAACCTGTTTGAATTGCTTTCAATAAATAAAAATATAAAATTCGGTAATTCTTCTTCTCAATAGTCTTAGCTTCATGATGTTTCTATTCATTATGTGTATTCATATTTACTTTGTCTCAGAAATATTCTTTCGATAATCTTCACAGGTAATCAATATTTCAGCTCTCTATCCCCTATTATTGTCCAAAAACAATTTTTTTTTGATTCGCAACTTTCTGAGACCCACGTCAGTACACTTTGTACATCTTAATGTCATTTTCTCGCTATTCCTAACTTCATTGGTGATCTCATTCCTGCCTGAACTAGTTTGAACATTCTTAAAAAAGTCACTCTACTTTTTGTGTTTGAAATCTTGAATTTCAAATCCCTATATTGAACTTTCAGATCGATAACTTTCAGCTAATAACCAATTTCACCAAATTTTCCTTATTAGGTCAATACTGAACAATTCATTGGGCAATGACTGTCGATAGTAAACGACAATTTAATCCACATTTGTAACGACTACATATTTGCAGAATACCGATTTGAGTCATTTGTCGATATTTGAGTTACGGATTTGACCATATGGGCATTGACAATTGTTTCTCCTAGTTTCAATGGAAAATTTTAAGTTAGTCATATCACCCGTTAGATAGATTGCTCTCAAAATCGTTTCTGTGGTACAGCATCCAATCCATCTTGGCACAAACTCAGATACTTTTCCAGTTGCAGACTGGTAGTGTAGACCATGAGGAAACAAATAATACCTTTTTGGAATAAATTTCAACACAGTGAACACATATAATAGGTGTTTTCTTGTTTCAGTATACTTCACAAAGAATTCTGGGCATATGCGTTCTCACTTCTGTGCCAAGTTGGATTGGACAAGCTGTACCTACTTTCTATTTTACAGGAAATTACCCCTATTGAAATTTCACATTGATGCAAGAAGAGAAAAAAGGAGCGAACCTGAGTCGGCTTAAACCCTGTATAGTGTAATAAATGGTATCTCCAAGAACCGTTCAATAGTCATTTGAAAGTCATAATCTAACGAAACAAAGACGGTTGTAAACAATCAAAAGGATTCCCTTTGTGCATCTGCTTTGTAAGAACATGAATCTTAGGCTCATTTCACCATTTCAAAAAGGATAGTTCTTATAGAATTCCGGAAAGTTGAAGCAAATAGTATTACTTATTAGCTATTCATCCAGTGAGGAAAAGTCCACTTCAACCGAGAGAGTTGACGATAAAGTTTTTTGTCAGATGCCAAAAATGAGTTCGGCTTCATCATAAATTGTTCTCCTGAAGATGAAAACTTGGCTGGCATAACTTACGTCGAGGAATAGATATAGTATAGTCGACAATCTTACGAAGCCGATGGCCTCTAGCTCAAGGGTTTGTTTTTTGATTCGCCCTAGAACCTAGGGCATATACATGTATTTATCCCCGTAGTGCATTCGAACTTTGGTGATACTTACTAGTTCGTTATTGCATCAACAATATATTATATTACAGTATATGATGCAACGATCATGTAATGATGGTAATTGATACACGAGCATTAACCAGGATATAAACATTCGTTTTACATTTATATCGAACAAAATGATTGTAATTCAGCCGATTGGACTGGACTGAATTGGATTTCCAATTGATTAAAAATGTGTATCGTTACCAAAAATCTGTATCATAATGGTCTCATTATAAAACGTAACATTACAATACGGGTGTAGTAAAATATTTTAAAATAATCGAAGGTGTCATTCAACATGCAGAAAAATGTTTTGTCCATGTGTCCCGTGCGGCTAATGAAGAACACTGTTAATATATGAATTTTTTTCTGGGACGCTATCATGAATGTTCACAAGGGATAACAGTTTTTATTCAAACGATCCCAGAATAGTTCCACGTAGTTGAACAGTTGAGAATTGCAAAGGTTTTTTCTCTACTCCCACCTGTAAATATGCTCGTTTCTTCATAGTTTACTGAACAAATAGGTAGACGATTCCAGTCAACTGAGTCATTATAATTCCATATCCACACCAGATAGGATCACAAAGAACAAAATACTTGATTACCAGGGAAAACCTTGTAGAAACGTCACAATTTTGATCCTACTAATCATTAAAATTTTTCGAAAAAACATTCAAAAATCAATGATTCATGCGAATTATCTTAAAGTTTGAGTTGTCACGAGTAATGTTTTTTCTGTGGAATTGAAGTACTTACATCTACTCTTCACACCAATAATATTAAATGTATTTACACTTGACATAGTCAGTGGGCATACTTGAAGACTGGCGTTAAATCAAATCATCTTTCGAACAATCTGTTCAGGCCAGTCTCAAATTACCTACACAGTAGGTTTCGGCTGGCACCTGTCAGAAAACAACTACTCCCCTGGCTAATACCACGAAGGGCATTGAATTATATCCGACCAGGTGCCAGTGCAGGTTTCTTCACAGAAGTAAATCCTGCATTTGCTTTCGTCGATACGAATGAAGGAATTGATTTTCAATTATAGGGACGGACACACTTGCAGACCGGTTTCGGGCTACTTGGCCACTCGTCAGTGCAAGGCAGTGCCATCATCAACATAAAGTCGATGATTTCCCATAATTAAAAATCAAACTCCTTCACGAGTATCAAGCCCCGGCCAAAGCTGATGCGAACAACGAAGTTATTACGCCATCTACCAATGGACGAGGTATTCCAAAAGCAAACCGAATTCGCCCATTCCTCCTGCGAGGAAAATGTAAAAACACTTGACATAGTCAGTGGGCATACTTGAAGACTGGCGTTAAATCAAATCATCTTTCGAACAATCTGTTCAGGCCAGTCTCAAATTACCTACACAGTAGGTTTCGGCTGGCACCTGTCAGAAAACAACTACTCCCCTGGCTAATACCACGAAGGGCATTGAATTATATCCGACCAGGTGCCAGTGCAGGTTTCTTCACAGAACTACCTCGTCCATTGGTAGATGGCGTAATAACTTCGTTGTTCGCATCAGCTTTGGCCGGGGCTTGATACTCGTGAAGGAGTTTGATTTTTAATTATGGGAAATCATCGACTTTATGTTGATGATGGCACTGCCTTGCACTGACGAGTGGCCAAGTAGCCCGAAACCGGTCTGCAAGTGTGTCCGTCCCTATAATTGAAAATCAATTCCTTCATTTGTATCGACGAAAGCAAATGCAGGATTTACTTCTGTGAATAAACCTGCACTGGCACCTGGTCGAATATAATTCAATGCCCTTCGTGGTATTAGCCAGGGGAGTAGTTGTTTTCTGACAGGTGCCAGCCGAAACCTACTGTGTAGGTAATTTGAGACTGGCCTGAACAGATTGTTCGAAAGATGATTTGAATGTAATTGTTTAGTTCAAATGGCCTAGCTGGTTACTGAGACGGTTTCACTTTATAGTCGTTGCTTCAAGTCTCACCAAAACCGAATTTTTTGGTACTTTTTTCAAGGATTGAAATATTATAACTTTTCAGGTACTAAGTATTTATTTTTAGAATTTCGGAGGATCTCGATATGTATAAAAATCGAAAATATATCTGAAATTGATTAGTATTATACTTATACCTATATAAAATGGATATTGACCACATCGCCCTCAGACGTTCGAGCACTCGCCTGAGGCATCGTGCTCAAATTCCATCCTCATGCGGTATGGCCACCATATCCACTCTAGTTGCACAAACAAAATGCTAAAATGTGCGAGTATAATCTGATCTGATTTGGAATCGGTAATGTCGTGAACCAAAACAAAATAAATATCAATACATTACGACACACATTATGAACAACATTCGATGGAAGTTTCCAAGTCATTGGTTTGTAATCGATATTTCCTTCCTCGCAGATTTTGCATATCATGCTTCATACCTTGAAGTTCTTGTGCGTACATTTATATACCACCAGCTGAATTATTCATTACCACGAACAATTTGTGATACAATCTGACATAAGAAATAAATTGAAAACTGACAACTTTATAGCCAAGTCGAGTTCAGGGACGATAATTATTATTATCTGTGGCGTAGAATAGGAAAAATCAGTATATAACCTCTCGTACGTAGCTAAAAGCTCTTCATTTTTCTCGAAAGAAGAATATTATTAACCAAAGACATAGACCGAGCTGATGGTATTCAGTGCAGACATTCCAAAAAGCTTGATGAAAGAGACCACGTTTATCATTTTTTTGAGAGGCTTCAGAATACTCCTTAGATACCTACAAACAAATAGATCAATAGTTTTGGCAAGAAAGGATTTGAATTTACCATTTTGGTTTTCGTCGACAGCCATTTTCTTTACTCAAACGGCACGATATTCGTCTTCTTCGACAGTACTCTCACTCACTATACGACAGGACAAATGTACTCATTTGTCCATCGTTGGTCTTTACACCTCTGGTATCGTTTTTGTGGTAATTTTTCGAGATCTAGATTATTTGCCAAAAAACTCTATTTGATTGTACCAAGTATGAATCGTTTCGGCAATACTTCAGTCGCTATGAGCACTTTTTTTTTTGAAAAATATGATTGTGGAACCTACATAATTCGGTCTCCTCTACAAAAAATCATTATCCCATTTTCGGCTGTCTAGTATATTTTCGGAGATACAGGTCGAATTTGTTGTAAAACTTCACAACACACTTCACATCAAATTTCTGTGGTTTGAAAACACAATATTTGTCCTTTTTATATCAAAATATCACACAAGTCCTTATTTAATCGTTTTCAACATTTTCAAGCAGACAAAAACATTATTGTTTCAAATATTTTTTTTTTAACGTCAAGGTTTTGTTGGGATGTCAAAGCTCAAAACCGATTTATTTGCGATGTTGCCGGCGATACCGCCGTCATTGTTATTGTTGAAAACTGAAAATATTTATGTTGACTTTTGAAGAAGGGTGAATTATTGGAAACAGTAATTGTTTTGTCTGCTTGAAAATGTTACAAACAAGTGACTAAGGACTTGTGTAATGTTTTGATGAAAAAGAAGGGGAAA
Organism: Zygogramma bicolorata; assembly: GCA_032362365.1. Lineage (NCBI taxonomy): Eukaryota > Metazoa > Arthropoda > Insecta > Coleoptera > Chrysomelidae > Zygogramma > Zygogramma bicolorata. The sequence continues at coordinate 312,999 of JAVJAQ010004414.1, read as the reverse complement.
TTTTGTGTATTCAAACAAATTTCATGTGAAAATGAGAAATGCAAAATGGACCTGTATCTCCGAATATTTCCCTCATATATAAAATGTCCCATAAGAGCAATGCAATTATCGAAAACTTACCGCGGTAATTGCATTGTATCAAGTCACCATAACAACACATTTGAAACCGTATCGCTAGACGTCAGTAAACAACACAAATAAATGTCAGATAGACTTCAGAAATAGAAAAACATTTCGCGTTTTGGTGAGTGCTCCATACAATCTAGAGAGGAAAGTATAAATGAACAAAAAATAACATTTCCTTGCATGCGCGCCCATAGAGGGTAGCGGAGGTAGCGGTCGCTACCTCATAAGTTTATGTTTTTCATATAAAAAAAAAATGTTTTACGTCATCAGAGGGATATTTGTTATTCAGGAAATTGAAACGTTCAATAATACATTTATTAACATTAATTTTGAAAAATCACATTGAACAACGAATAAAATATATGGTAGGTACTCAAATCTATTTACTATTTACTAAAAATAAACTGTAACCTTCGGGGCATTTTCCCAAAGTCGTTGATGGTATCATCGATGAAATTTTTATTCCGTAGTACTCTTTTGCGGTGTATGCTCAACATACATAATCCCGACTCCCGACAAACGATCATCTCCCATAGTAGATCTGTTCCATGTTTTCACTCGTCGTAGGGTACTGAATGAACGCTCAATAGAACAGGTAGTAGCTGGTAGAGTACACGCTATTTTGAATGCCAAAGCTACAGAAGGATAAAATTGCTCGGCTTCAGAAATTAAATCAATGTACTCAAAGTTCTACGAAGGTAGATCTTTAATAAACCGCATACATCATACCAAGTTTTTGCTTCACTTTCGAAATTCGGCAAAAAAACACCATAAACGCTGTTAATATCATTTATAACGTCGAGAAATTTCGATTTCTCTATTCTTTTCAAAAATTTCGGGTGTAGAAACATAACTGAAAATTCTGGACGTTTTGTGATTTGCAAACGCACAGTAGAGCATTTGCGAATTGCATCATGCATCTATCAAAATTCGGAGAACTCATGCCCATCTAACTGTTGACTGGTTTCAACTCAAATAAATTAGGGCTAAAATTATGGTAGTCAGCATTTTTTTCTCGCTACCTTATCAAAAAATTCTATGGGCGCGCATGTTTCCTTGAGAATTTCTTTATTCGTGAAATATTCCAATGAATTACATTCGTGCATAAAAATGACCAGATAATTTTACATTCAAGCGTGATATCTTATACAAATTGCATTCGGTTATTTTCATATTTTGTAAAAAAGCCCTCGTCCTTCGGACTCGGGCACCTTCGCCAAAATATGAAAATAAACTTGCAATTTTTAGATATCACGCTTTCTTGCAAAATTATCGGTAATTTTTATGCACTCGTGCAATTATAGCCGAAAATATACGAGACCGCCGAAAATGTGATGAGGATTATTTGTGGAGGAGACCGAATTACGTGAGTTTAAGAAAAAATTCAAAAAAATGTGCTCATAGCGACCGAAGTATTACCATCGTGTCAAGTTACGGTTCGAGAATTTTTCACTATGCAGAATTTTTGAAAAAAATGTTCACCTGTGCCATAATGGAATACTAATCACATCCCTAGTAATCGACCATTTGCATGCCACTGTTCTTCACGGGAAACGGTGTCAGTGGGAGGAGGACTTGAAATAAACAATCTCCCCAGTAATACATTTAGTGCGACTATAAGAAAGGTCAGGTTCAGGTGGTCACCGTTGTCGAGTGCTTCTGTTAGTGGTTTCAAAAATGTCGAACCTTGCCCTAATAGTTTCTTTAATTTGCATCGGTGGAGCAGTCGCAGAGCTCGAAGAAGTTTTCGCGTGGAGAGAAGTCTCCTTTGCCTGGCCTTCTGAAGAAGCTAAAAATGAGTCTCTGAAAAATGGAGATTATATCCCGGAAAATAATCTGCCTCTCGGTCTGGATAGGTGGAAGGATAAATTGTTTGTCACTGTACCCAGGTAAAGATGAAATACGCATCATATTTCGAAAATAGGCGCTTGTCAAAATATTTCGAAATTCATTAAAAAATGGATGAATTAAAATAAAAAATCGATGATTTAGAATAATCGAATTGATTTATTGCATTTTATGGCATCTGTGGTGATTTTCAATCGAATGTACCTTTTTATTCCAAATAATGTTTTTGAAATTTTTTTATTGTTTTTAAGAAAAAGTGTTTGCATTATTTTGATTGATTCTCATGAACAAGTTAAACATATTAAACAATTATTAAATGGTGATTTTTGTAGTCATTTTGCATTTCAGGAAGACTCTTCTCAGTCAAATTACATGTTCTTCATTAAATCAACCGAATCACAATACCAGTATAGATTTGAGCAAAGTAAATATTTCGTTTTGCATCAAACTTTTTACCAGAAATTTGGAAATACCCATCATATTTGTCAAAGATCTTTCTGTAAACATGAATGGGTGAGAATATAAGTGGAAACTGTATTGATATAACCTTTTCAATTGTGTCGACTGAAACTTAGTTCCAAGTTTCAACTCAAAAATATTCCGCTTTTCCACAAACATTCGAAAATATCTTTTTCATCATGAAACTTGATGTAATGAAATCGAAACAAATCTAATATAATGAATATATCGAGTGAAAATGCAATTATATAGTTTATTAAAGTGTCTTCAAGTGCCATTTCAAATCCATTACGAAGTCTTGACTATTTTTGAATCAGTTTCGGCTTTGAAATCCGTTACCCTTTTCATTTTATCAACCGATACACAACCACACAGCTCCAGTACTAATGGCTTTGCCACAAAATTCTAATGTAGAATTCAAAAGTATTATTAAAGAAGGAAATTGAAACGCAAACTGTAACACTTATCATTAATCTGTTCATTGAGTAATTTCGGTATTTCTTCGACGTGTCAAATGGAATTTCTGGTGTAAAATTTGTCAAAAATTGTTCACATTCTCCGAAAATTATGATTCGATTCGGAATGGCATGTAGATAGGTTTTGAGAAAATACTAAGGCCGCTTGCAAAAATTGCAACAGTTATAAAAAATTAGGTGAAAAAAGGGGGTTTTGTTTTCCGCCAATATCTCAAAAACTATTCGAGATAATTCATATTCGAAAAAAATTCAAAAAGAGTAGGAAATATTCTGAAAAAATATTATTTATTGAACTCTCAATTTTCAGTTCTCTTTCATTTCACCACTCTGACCGGAATCCACAGATACTTTCGAGAATGAAAAATATTTCTAGCAGCTAATAGAAATTTGAACAAAGCAAATTAGATTTTGATGGAAAGAATCCTTAAATATCCATTAGTAATTAGTCGTAGACATGCGGGTCATTTATGGACTAAAGACGTCTTAATGAAGATCAGGATGAATGGTCATAAAATCATGCTTGCATAAAGGGATTTTTATTTGGGCTCTATGCTTTATGGAACATGTGGGTTCCATGTCCCATGAAACTGTTCACAAGTTCAAATTCGATACCAGAGCATGCACTGAGATAGCTCAATTTTCTGAAACACCGCATACAAATTACTTTCAATAGATATTCCATAGTTTCCAAGGTTTACACTAGTTGCTCTTCTGAAATATCATGAGCGTTGTCATTAGCAATTCTATCACGCTCGAAGCAAGAATAGAACCTTCACACCATTTTTTTTAAAGATTAGGATCAGTTGAAATTATCTTTTTTGAAAGTCGTGTTTTCGAGGGCTGAACACTCTAATCATCCTTGTACCAATTTTTTTTTCCATTTTGAAACCATTGATGACCTTTGAAATGTATTTATAAAGTAACGTAATCTCAAAGCAAAAGCGATTATCGATTAGCCATAACAGCATTAATGTTACCAAGTTCCAAAAGCTCTTGTGCTAGTAGTTAATAGCACCGCTAGTTGAAAACATTGACGTTCTCAAAATACTGATCAAAAGTCAAAATGACGCTCCATCTATTATTTAAAAGTAGATGAGATTAGATTATCGGGGAGCTGGTCCATGGCCTGATTCACTGCGACCTTTTCAGATCTATTGTGATGCTCCTTGGCTGTTAGAGCTCGTTGTCTAGCTCGATCTCTTTGATGAGACTCCATAGCCTTGACACTGACCCCTTCATATAGCTAGCAGCCTCTGGTTTCTCCTCCCTGCATCTTGCGTGTGTCAGCCTTGCTATCGCTTCGCATTCACAGAGCACCTGCAGTGCGGTTTCTTCCTCTTCTTGGCAGAACCTGCATTGGCATTCTGTCAGACCAATATTGCTCATATGTTTTCTGAGCCGGCTAGTAGGCCCACCCCTACCTTTGCAAACTACCTTTGCAACCTTACAGTTGTGGTTCAGCAGATCTTCCGTGAATCTGGGCGCTGGCTCCTTTATGAACTCTTTCGCCTGTCTCATTCCAGGGAGCTTATTCCACCAATCTTTCGATTCGTTTTGCATCCATGAATTTATGGATGTCTTTATACTTGCTTTCGCTACCCCGCAGAAGGGTTCTGGGCCGATCATAGCCTTAGATGCGCCTTCACGGGCTAGAGCATCGGCCTCCTCGTTGCTCTTGTGACCTTCATGTCCGGGTACCCATGCTAGAGTATCCCTATTTTGGGTACTTAGCTCCCTGAGTGCGCTCAGACAGCTCAACCTATTTAAAAGTAAGGATAATTTTAATTCTAATTCTGAGTCCTATGGGCCAGCAGGTGTTTTGTGAGTGATCTATCCTAATGACATTGAATGTAATCTCTCGATATAACCTATAAAATTTGGTAGGATGGGACGATTTTATAATCTGAATGCATCATGGCTGAAATATAAATCTTCAACATATAATGAATGATATATAAAAATTCACAAGCACTTGACAATTTCAGAGAATGCAATGAAAGCCAGGAAAAGAAAATAACAAGATTGTTGCATTCCTGACCTGAATAAATTAGCATCGCATATTGCGTTAATCTCGATTTAACCTTCGATGCAAAACCTAGATACAATGGATCAAATCGTAATTATAATTATGGATCATTTGAATATGTGTAATGATTACCTATAGCTATTGATCATTTCATATTATTATTCATAAAAAATCATTTACCTATATCATATTTATTATCACTTTTTTCAATTCCTTTCATTAAAATGATTTTTGTCGTATATAACAATCTTATATCACTCCAGCCTTTCAAGTTTTTATTCAATTTTTTTCTACGTTTTTGAAACAATCTGTAGGTTATAGTGTCTCGAACCTCTCGCTTCGCATATACTGATGCTCTCAATTTTTCAAGGCAGTGCCAATAGCAGGTTTTATCATTTCTGAACTTTCTCTCGTGCCAATCAATTGAGTAATAATTACGCTGTTTGTATTTGTTTCACGATGCATTCAACGTTGCCAATGTATGTCATTTGTTTCGGATTTTATATTATAACGTGTGAGGGTTCTTCCAAAAATCATTATTTATTTCGATTGGAATATCACAATACTCGACTAATTACAAGTATAGGCCAGTAGAAAACAATCAATTCACAATCATTCCAAAATTTTTGAAACTTTACCGGTATGTTAGTGCGTGAATGAAAACAAACTATGGAATTTTGCATAAGGCTGCGATGAACGGAACATTGTTTAATTGGCAAAAACGTTTCAATTCTTTATTTTCGCACAGAAAATTGCAAAAGTTCTGCAAACTAGGAATACAAAAGTTCTGCAAAATTCATAAGTGAGTGAAAAAAATGTTCAACATAGCTACTCACTTTTGCATCCATTTCTGAAAAACGGAATATGTATTTGATAAACTTGTTCCCTCAACGCTGCCATGTCCAGTACACACAAGTATTGAGATAATTACAAAAGTTTTTATACGTGGTTGCAAATGAAGATAAAATCGGTCTCAGTGGATATGAAACTTTGCAACTTCGAACTTAAAACGGAATCTTTATTATTCAAGAAATACTAATCGCATTTTCACGACCCCATCAGGAAGGGACTTACATCACAGTTATCCAGATGAATACTTGATTATCATTCGGGTTATGCTTATTACATATCGTACTGGTTTATTGGATCTGAATTTCTCTGTTATTAGGTACATTTTGATGAAAAATTTTATTTTCTGTTTGGCGTAAGAGGTTGCGAATCAGAGCATTTCACTCTTACTTTAGTTATTTTTTCGAGTTTTCAGAACGTTTCCATTTTATTTGAATGCTGGCAAATATATGCCAAAAGATTATTCACCACTAGTTTTCAACACATCAATAGATTGCAGAATTTTTGCTTTTTTTGGAAGAGTACATATACGAAATAATTTTTCTTTTGTTTTTATCCTTATCCCCGTGTTACGGACGTGGTTGCAAATCAACGAAAACGTTCGACGGGAGGACTTCTCCATTTTCAACTTTTATCTGAAACTTTTGTGAAAATTTCAACACTTGTTTTAATTAAAACGAATAATTTATTGCGCAAATATATTTTCCGTTTGACGCAAGAAGTTGCAAATTGAAGTACTTCCCAGCAAATAGATTTTGGTTATTTTTCCAGGTTTTGCAGAACTTTCAGAATTTTTTTCGAAAAATTAGGATTTATAATTTTATTTTAGATAAACAGTTCCATTCTTTTTGAATGGTTGCAAATTTATCAGATGTAAACAGCTATTTCTCCACACTTCACACAAATTTGCAGAACTTTTGCTTTTTTTGATTGAGAACAAATACCATAATATTTTTCATTTTGATTATGCCCTCATTTTCGTATTGCAGACGTGGTTGCAAATCAATGAAAACGTTGTATGTGAGGACTCCTTCATTTGAAACCATACTAAATTGAAAAATAAAATTCAAAGATATGAAAACGATAATGAAGCAGTGAGAAAAATTAAAAAATGATGTTAAAAAAATAAATGATGAGAATTGCAAATGAAAAGATTCAAAATAGTGACATTAAAAAAATATTAATAAAATAATATAAAAATTAAAATATCTATAATAAAACCAAAAAATTAAAAATAAAACTGAAATTTAAATAATCTGAAAGATAATTTGTGTCCATTGTTCTCATAGAAATTTTATATAAAATATAGCTTCACACTCGTGGGAAAAATGTTGTACCTAACTAGTTACGTGAATACCTATTAAGTCATCTTGTTTCCGATACAATTTGATAATCAATACATGGTGCTGGACAGTTATAAAAAAAAATGTTGGCGTTCAAAAAAATAATTATTTACATAGGACAAAAATGCATTCACTCTGGAACAATATTTTGGATTGCATGCACACAAGGAACTTGGCACCTGTTATGAATATTCTATCGGTTCAAACTGGACAAAAAATTGGTCAATGGTTCAATACCGAACAAAGACACTATGTTTTTTTACGTTTATTTATAGTATGCTAAACACGATTGATTTCTTCAGATGGAAAAGTGGAGTAGCGGCATCCTTAACCTACATTCCTCTGAATGCTAGCGACAAATCGCCCAAGCTGATACCCTATCCAGACTGGAAGGCCAATATTCTACCGAAAAAAGGAGAAACCCCCGAAGAAAATCATATCGTATCGACGTTCAGGTTGAAAGTGGATCCTTGCGACAGACTGTGGGTAATGGAAACCGGTTTGGCAGATATCCTCGGAGAACCTACGCAGATTTCACCCCCTGCCATAGTTATTTACGACCTGAACACCGATAAATTAGTGAGGCGATACAATCTGAAAACTTCTGATATCAAAGGAGATGATTCATTCTTCGCTAATATTGTGAGTACAGAGTTTTTATACAGGGTTGGGACTATTCAAACGTCGTCACGCTCACGTTATTTCAATTATAATACGATTTGATTTTTGAACAATGAGAAACGGACCCCATCCAAATTACATTTTTTGATGTTGAAAGTTGAAACTATACTTTTTGAGTCTGGTTCTATCCAAATAGTAATCATATTGCTAATCTGAATCGATATAATGAATGGTGTATAGAACATAGACGTTTCGACAGAGACATGTGTCATCTCCAGGAATTAACAACCAAACCATTTCATATTTTGGTGGGGAGAAGCCAATAAAAAACAGCTTCAGCAGTCAAAAACACTTTATCATTGCAAGACTTCTTACTAAATTTAATTCTTAGGTTCGTTGTACCAAAAATTATGTCTCTTCAAATAAAGTTTGTCCGACCTCAATATCTTGACTACTTCATTAGTTAGGGAGGTGGCGAAGGAAATAAGCCGTACAAACAGAGAAATAAAATTTGCCATACAGTGTGTCTCGCCTCAAATGAATATATTCCTGCATCTGAGTGGTTGGAATTGTGATTTCGAACAACTTTTGATGTTTGGTGGATATGTTATTATTTTTCCAAATGCAAAGCTTAGGATTAGTGAACAGTTTTATGAAAAGGAAGGGGTAATGGGACACTTTTGTGCGAAAAGTATATAAGGGGTCAATAAATGAATAAATAAATAAAAACAATTTACCAAATTCCAACAAAATTAAAAATGTATGAAATAGAAAAAGGTGCATTGAAAAATGAAAAATATCAGAAAATGTCGTTATTTTCCTCACCCTTCCTCAAAAGTAGCAATTCGAAAAGAGAAATAAACTTCAAAAAATAAATACAGCATTTATGTGAATTCTTATGCAGAGGTACGCGATAATCAGCTCGCGCTACCTTAGATAACGAAATTTTAAAACAATTGTTGAATAGAACAGAACAGTTCGACACTCTATAAAAATCCATACTTGTAGAGTTTTTACTATAATGAAGTTCACAAAACCGCGACACGAGTTTCACTATACAATCAAGATTGAAGAAGCTATTGTATATCTTAAATGTGTCGCGGTCTTATGAGCCTCGTTATAATTGAAATCTTTCAGGAAAAATAAATTATTTTTATTGCATGTTCACCAATCATCCAAAATTGATCCAAATTGTATTTTCGCGAGTATTTTCGACAACTGATATTATAGGAGTGGATTTATGAAAAGCGGGGCACACTGCATATGTCGGTAGCCAATGAGATGAATACCATAATAAATTTTATAACCATCCATCCTTACCTCTGGTTCTTAGTGTTTTTTGAACCATTGTCTGAATCATTTAGCTTATTTAAACCTGGTATCATCAGAAGATGATTGCAGAGACAATAGATCGAAATGTTGTAAATGCACTCGGCCTAAAAGATTTTTGTTTTTTATATAATTTCATTGTTCGTTATTGTTCCCAATTTCAATTCTATTCTTGTTCTTATTACAATTTATATTGTTTGCTTCTCATTTTCTCTCACTTGACTTAATTTTCATGATGTTTTTTTTCTTTTCGGACTTAACGTATTTTTTTCTTATTTATCCACTTCACTTTTTATTTATTAATCTTACCTTATTATTTCTCTTTTCAATATTTCACATGATATTTGGTTTAATTCCATTATTTCATCCATTCCATTCTGTTTATTTTTGTTTTTTGAAGCTTTTCGATTTCAAACCATTTATTACTTTCAAAGACAGTTGCAAGGTAGTTAAGTAAATAATTGAATTCTTCAATGGTGATTTTGGTGGGATTGAGATCAATTTGATTAGAGAAAAACTATTGTTTCTTTGCCAACGTTTCGAATTTTAATAAATTCATCATCAGGGCTCTATAACAATGAGTTTCGTGTTAAAATGGTAGGATATAAATAAAATAAGAGAATGTCAACAAACTATTGGAACATTTTCAGGAGTTCAAGATGTTGATTACTGAAAAAAAAATTTGTGAAAAATACTTACCAAAAATCAGTTTTTCCGAGTAAAAATATTAATATTATGTATAAAACAGACATTTTAGATACACACTCTAGGTACAAACAATTCTTAATTGAGCACGAGACAAATGAATACTGAAATAAAATTCTTAGAATGACTGTAGTTCTTATGAATGCTTCGTTTGTCTCGTGCTCAATGTGGAATTGTTTGTACCTAGAGTGTGTATCTAAAATGTCTGTTTTATACATAATTTTAATATTTTAACTCGCAAAAACTGATTTTTGGTAAGTATTTTTCACAAATTTTTTTTCAATAATCATCATCTTGAACTCCTGAAAATGTTTCGATAGTCTGTTGGCATTCTCTTATTTTATTTATATCTTACCATTTTAACACGAAACTCATTGTTATAGATCCCTGATGATGAATTTATTAAAATTCGAAACGTTGGTAAAGAAACAATAGTTTTTCTCTAATCAAATTGATCCCAATCCTACCATTGAAGAATTTAATTCTGGATCACCAAACCTACCAAAACTGTAAATAAATAAATAATTAGGATAATAGAAGTTCAAACAACTAACAGTAAATAATTGGCAAAAATTGACTTACACAAAAGCACTTTGGAAAGCATATTGGTTGTATCGCCAAAAACCGCAAATCAAAATTGGAATAAACTGAAACAAAACTGAACCTTAAGTTTACGTTCTGTACTTTCCTATTTTCAGGTAGTTGATGTTACAAAAGACACCTGCGACAAAGCTTTCGCCTACGTTCCTGATTTGGGTGGTTATGGAATGGTTGTTTATTCTTTTGCTGACAATGACTCTTGGAGAATCAAACACAACTACTTCCATTTCGACCCCCTCCATGGGGATATGACCATTGGAGGCGTTAACTTCCAGTGGACCGATGGAGTATTTGGCTTGGCTCTGGGGCCAGCTGACGAAAATGGGTAAAAAATGGAATAATATGAATTTGAAAAATGAGATGAACAAACTCAGTCGATAAATTACAATAGACCGTAATTCTTGAATCAATTGAAATGTTGCGTGTTTCATCGAACTCACAAAATTCATCCTCTTATACGAAACAAGCAGCCGAAGTTATTTTATTACTATAGTTCAGTTGGTCGAACCGTAGGGGATTTGATTAATTAAAATGCTGCAGTGATTGAGATCTGCCTATCAATTCTTGATGATGACTCCAGCTTGATAATTCCCAATGGGACTATCTTCTATATTTCAGCGTCCGTAAAAACATTCATTTCGATGTCTCAATTTATTTTTCGTTTATTCGTCTATTATTACCAGATGATGACTTAGACCGAAAAGTCGAGATTACGTTCTGCTGAAACTTCCCGTCAAAATTGTTTCGTTTTTATTCTTTTTTGTTTGTTTTAGGAATTCATTTAATTAATTACATTTAGGTACGAGTTATAAGTTATTCCTTTATATAAAAGGTCTAAACAGGTATCAAATAGATATAATCATCAATCATAAATACATTTTTTTGATCGACTATAAAATTTATATAAACATTTCAGATCGCATGTATCAACATTCAAATAAGTGAAAATTGTAATTTGGTTCATTTCAAATAAATTGGGAGTTACATCTCAATGACCAACACTGAACTCATTTCATCTTCAATATTTCATGTTTTTCAGCTTCCGCACAGGTTATTTCCATGCCTTGGCTAGCACCAACGAATTTTCAGTGAATACACAAGTTTTGAAGAACAAAACATTAGCTTCAGATCCACATTCATACGAACTATTTAAGGTAAGTACCACAATCGTCGCCTCACCAACAGCTGCTGCATTTTAATCATTTACGATAAGGATGTTATCAAGAACCCAACGTTTTTCGGAGTTGGTAAAACCCTTTTCAGATCCTTATCAAATGCGTCTGGATATTCACAGTTCAATTGATCTTTATTTTGTATTTAAAAAATTGTCTTGCTGTGCTCTTTGCATTGTTTTCACAGTAACCGTCAATTTTTTTCCACTATAGGTAAAAAGTAATATATCTGTTTCAGCACGAAGGAAACAAGGGCGAAAATTCTCAAACATCTGCTTCAGTTTTCGACGAGAAATCGAATGTATTATTCCTTACGCAACTCCAAAAGGATGGCGTAGCGTGCTGGAACCCAAGAAAAAAACTCGAACCAGCAAACATAGGCTTAGCGGTCCAAGATCACGAAGGCCTCATTTTCACCAATGACATTGCGGTATGTTTTTTTTTTCGAATATGTGGATGGCGAAATAAAAATTTAATGTATTCTAGATTGACTTCGAGCGAAATCTGTGGATACTCTCAGATAAGATGCCCGCTTTCATCTACAAAGGATTAACCGCTGATGAAATCAACTACAGAATATTCAAAATTCCAGTGGATGAGGCTATTAGAGGAACGCAGTGTGAAGCTTGAGTTTAAATTGAGATGTGATATTTATAATATGTAGATTGTACATTTAAAAATTTATGAATCATTCTAGCATGAAAAAGAGATAACATATATTTTCAAAGTTTTATAAATAGAGCTATAAAGAGAAAAAAGGCGACTAAATTATGATAATTTTTATATCTTATACAGTGTGCCCAAGATAAGGATGAACAGCATGGGGACGTGCCATATAAAAAACAAAGTTGATGATGATTTCTTCCAAACGAAACGTTGTACGGAGATTTTGTGAGCGCCATTTTGTAGAGGTAAAAAAGTGGCAATGAGAAAGTGCCTTTGGTTTTTTCGAAACTTTTCAAATAACTTCGGAAAAAAATAAAAACCAAATCGCCAAATTTCGGTTTTTCCCGAATATCTCCGGAAGTAAACAACATTTTTGGGATTTCTCAACATCTATTTATTGACCCCTTAATTGCGCAACTTTTTGTCCATTTGACCTACCGTGTAACTCTTACGGTTACCGAGATCCCCATGCTGTTCATCCTTATCTTGGGCACACTGTATATGATTGACATATTCGAGAACTACCTATATGAAAAATTGAATATAATTGAATGTTATCTATTGTTGAAGAAATAAATGACTATTGTTTTGGCACATTTTGAAAAGTTATTTTGTAACAGCGTTAATTAATGTTCATCAGTGATAAGGCGTGTTAGAGGGATATAGATCCAACTTGTTATAGCCTTCCGGCAAATCTCTTTTGATATGGGCTTGCAATCTACATTTCGAGTCTGCATTTTTGAAACTTCTTGAAACACTGCATGAAAACATATGACGAAAAACATTGAAATGCAAACAATTACCAGTAAAAAATATGAACACTCACCAACTGAAAATCTATTTTCACTGAACCAAGGGTAGAGACATTTCCACTTTTCTTTTTGTGGGAACCTGAAGAATCAAGAGAATAAATCGTTTAAAACACGCATGTTTTCTTCGATCGGTTTCATTTCTTCCGTAAGGAACATTGGCAAATTTATAACACATCCTGTGAATAAACAGAATAATGAATTTTCCCCATTTACTTTTTATGGAAGATATAATAGTATATACAGTACATTGTATGTGAGAAAAGGTGATGTTTTGTGTGGCTGGTGTGACGATTGACAAACGGGTCATAGAAACCACAGTTCTTTCGACTTTTTTCTTTAAACATGAAAAGTGCAAATCTTTAGAATACCTATTGAATCGAACTTGGAAACTGTTGTGCCGGCGGCAGTAAAAGTAGACACGTAACCATAGCAATGATTTAAATTTGATCGCAAGTCAATGTCATATACAGTGTGTCTCACATTTCATGGAAACACCCCTGTAACTTCCGTAATCTTCGAGGTAGAATGATAAAACTCTCAGGACTAATGAAAATTCTGAAAATGCTACTACAAACTCAATGGTGTTGGCCCAAGTCATATACACAGCCCGCTACTCGCGATGGAACAACCGAATTTTACGGTAAATCATACTAGGGGCCAAAAAATAAGCTGGGAATTCTTTCAGATTCGTGATCAATATCCCCGAATTAGGCTGGATTCAGAAAGCTATCGGATCGTCGTACGATCGGAATTCGGATCTGTCTGAATCCAGCCTTTCTACAGATACACCTTTTTCCTGAAAGAAAGTCACGTCAGAAGAATCCAAATTTGTGTCACTTTTCATGAAAACACCCCCGTAACTGCCGTAGTTATCGAGGTGAAGCAGTAGAATTTATTATGCAAGAACATGAACCTGATAAGTTATGTGTTTTTGGCGATTTCAATCTTCCTAATGCTTCTTGGAGTAATGATCGATATGGAGTCACAGTAAACTGCCCAATAGGTTCTTCTGCTCTAGTATTAGCTCAGCAATATGCTTTTTTGAATTTTTTCCAGAATAATTCGATTCCCAATATGAGAAATGTATTCTTAGACCTAGTTTTTTCAAATATACCTGATTTGATTATAAATGTAGCAACAGACCCTATTTTCCCTAACAGTGTACATCACATTTCCTATATCTGTGAACTTTGTATTGAAAATGCGTCTAGAAGCTCTTTATATCACAGAGAGCATTATTACGACTTCAGACAAGCTGATTACATAAGTCTAAATAATTATTTTTCTGACATCAGTTGGTCCGAGCATCTTGATTCATCAGATATAAACATAGCAGTCTCCAAATTTTATCAGATTTTAAATATGGCAGTTGCCCTATTTGTACCTCTGAAAATTTACAGATCATCGACTTTTCCGAAATGGTTCTCGGCTGATCTAAGGAATCTAGTCAAACAAAAAAAACTTGCTCACAAGCGATACAAAGCCTCTCAACATCATTTGGACTATCACGAATTTTCCAAATTGAGAACCGACTGTAAAACCTTATCCGATGCTTGTTATTCAGAATATATAAATCGTGTTGAGGCTTCCTTAAATACAAATCCAAAATATTTTTGGAAGTACCTAAGTAGCAAAAAATCTTCAAATATGATTCCCAATAATATGCATTTTGGAGATTTGGTGGCCAGTGACAATGAAAAAATTGCAGAATATTTTGCTGACTACTTTTCTACCGCATATGTACCAACACAAAAGAATAATATAATTTCCAATGTTTCCCCCAACCTATACTTTGATATTGATACTCCTGAAATTAATATCACTATGTTATATGATAAAATCAACAAATTGCCTAACAGATTCTCAATAGGTCCCGATGGCATACCAAATATTTTCTTGAAAAATTGTGTTTGTACATTATGTCATCCACTGCTTATGTTATTCAATCTGTCTTTAAAATCTGGGACTTTTCCTGATATATGGAAATCAAGTTACGTTATTCCAATTCACAAATCTGGTGACCGTTGTAATATTGAGAATTATCGTGCTGTATGTAACCAATCAGCAATTCCCAAGCTTTTTGATAGCCTTGTTTGTGATCAACTAAATTTCTCGTGTAAAGAATTACTATCTAATAATCAACATGGGTTTTCTAAAAGCAAATCAACAGTCACTAACTTGGTTTTGTATGAACATGAGATTTTGAATGCTTTAGAAAATAGAGCACAAGTGGATTCAATTTATACAGATTTTTCAAAAGCTTTCGATCGAGTTAACCATGAGATATTGATAAATAAGTTGGGCAATATGGGGTTCAATCAGGGTCTTGTGAAATGGTTATGCAGCTTTCTAGTTGATCGTTGCCAGAAAGTGAGAGTGAGAGGACATACTTCAAGAGAAATATTGGTTTCTTCTGGAGTTCCATAGGGTGCTCATTGCTCACCTTTACTATTCAATTTATTCATAAATGACATTGGTAACTGTTTTGAAGCTAGCGAATTCCTGATGTTTGCAGATGATCTCAAAATTTTTAAAATAATCAAGTCCTCAACTGATCAAGATCTGTTACAAAAGGATCTAGATAATTTGTCTCACTGGTGCAACTCAAATAAACTGTTTCTAAACATTAATAAATGTTATCACATTAGTTTTTTCAAACGAAACAAAAACTTTGGCGCACATTACTTTCTAGAAAATCAAGAACTTAAATATACCCCACTAGTTAAAGATCTTGGGATAACATTCGATGAACAGGTCACATTTGCTGAACATATAAATAATGTTTCTGTTAAATCGTGTAAAGTTTTAGGATGTATACTTCGTAACTGTAGTGAATTTTCTCTAACTTCATTGATTAGAATCTATCAGACACTTGTTTTATCAAACTTAGAATATGCATCTATTGTATGGTCACCGCTTGATAATAACAAAAGCAGAATCCTAGAAAGGACTCAACATAAATTTCTGAAATATTGTGCATTCAAAAGTGGGTATCGAATCATGGATCATGATTACAAACCAATTATGGAGGCTTTAAACTTGAAACCACTTAGTAAAAGGAGGCTTGATTTCGATCTATGCTTCATATATAAAATATTGAATGGAATGACTGTTTGTCCTGAAATATTAGAGTGCATAGAGCTCAATGTGCCAACTAGAACTCTTCGAAATTACGAGTTATTTCACATTACCTTTCATCCCACAAATTATGGACAACATTCACCACTGCAAAGAACACTAAAAACAATAAATGATAATAATATAGATATATTGGGGTGCTCTCTGACTGATTTCAGAAGAAAAATAAAAACTGTTCAAAGGTGAATCAAATTATAACAGATTTCGGGATATGTACAGTGAAATAAAAAAACAATTTTATAGCTTCTTTCTATGAGATGTATATTAATAAGTAGTGTTTATGTATTATTTGTTAAAGTTTATATTTTTGTATGAATTGGGTTCGTCCCGTTAATAAAGATTATTATTATTATTATTATTATTATTATTATAATATTTGCAGAATCGATAGAACCACCAAGACTGTCCAGTTCTGCAACAACAACTGCGGAAGTTACGGGGGTTTTTCCATGAGAAGTGAGACAAATTTTAATTTTTCAGGACTGATGTTTTCTTTGAACAAATGTGTATCTGTAGTGATTTGGTGTCTTGATCATGAATCTGAAGGAATTTCCAGCCTATTTTATGTTTTACCGTAAAAATGGGTTGTTCCATCGCAAGTGACGGGCAGTGTATATCATTTTGGCCAACACTTTTGAACTGGTAGGTGCATTTTCAGCATTTCCATCAGTACTTCGATAATTACGGAAGTTACTGGGGTGTTTCCATTAAAAGTGAGACACACTGTATTTTTGACGTTCAACAAAAATTCGGTTGAATGTTTGTGTATCAGACCACACCTATATAGTTTTGATGCGAAGAACACGAATGAATTCCAAAAACGGCGGTCTCCTTTCGGTAATTATGTGGCCTAATGGAATTTTCTATACAGCGTGTCCCAACAAAAAACCAAAAACACTTCCATTTCAATATCGAGGTTCAAAATTATTTTGCAAAAATAATCCATGCAATTTCCACCCTGCTGTGCTAGTGGTAAGAACCCCCACAAATTTTGATATGGAACGAGGGTTCAACTAGCTTGGAATTTAGAAGGGGGTTTCATGACTCGCACAACCTCTTTTTTTAAATCGATCGATTATAGTTACCAAGAAATCGCGTCATAGAGTTTGAAACTTGATAAAAGCCCAAAAAAAATGAAACTAACGAATGTATTGCTGGAAATGACCTTCATTAACTTCCATCCAATAATACAATCTTGATTTAAATCCATGTCTTAAATTTTTCAGTACCTCGGGAGTTATTCGTAGGCGTTCGGGGATAATTCTTTGTTCTTTCTAATTTCTGAACTGAACCAAAAAAACAACCGAAACATACGTTTTAACTCGTCTGGTGCCTTCACACCTCGTTCCTACTTCTCCAACACTTTTAACACAATAAAACTCACATCGAAGTTCCAAACTGGTTTCAGGGGATATTAGGGAAAAATGTCTCTAATTTTCGGTACGAGTTTTACAATGAAAAATGGTTATGAATATGAAGAGGGTAGAATATGCTCTTTCGAACTTCGAAGGGAGAGCGTCGCCTTTTGACTTCAAATTTCTATCCTACGCGTGAAAATATGCGTGGGAACAACCAAATTATTTTTTGAAAGTACTTATTTGGAGTTGGACAAAGATTTCTTCGATATTGAACTCCAAAACTGACGCATGTCAAAGGGCAAAGAACAATGCAATCGAACAATCATTCCCATATTTTTGAAGAAGTTTCGTGCAATGTGGATATACTGTTATGGCTTCTCCCATGAAGCTACAGGGGTTGTTGAGGGCAGTATACCTATATATTTTCAATTAAATATTATTGGAAAATATACATTATTCTTTCACCGACGATATTACCTATAGTTTCTATTGTTGTTTTTAAGTAATTCTTACAGAGCTGAAATTTACATTTCAGTTAGTAGTTAATGATATATAATATAACCTACCTATATCAAAACATGAACATGGAACTATCGGGTTGCATTTTATTGTAACTATCGACTTTTCTCACCTTCTGATCAACGAAACACATTGTTAATCATCCAATGTGCCTTTCAAACACTCATATTCTGTCAGAACGGGAAAAAACACCAGTCACCAAAAAAAATTCACGAAAACACGTACCAACGAACAGCGCGACGACGGATTGTATTTTATCATCTGCGAGAACCCAGAACAGAATAATAACAAGCGTTCAAAGTCAAAGCTGTCTTTGATCAGAAGAGGAAAGTGCTCCAAATTCCACTTAGTCATAAAAGAGGACAGCTTTTGAATAATTACTTGTAAGAAATAAAATAATAACCGTTTATCATCTATAAATTTTTCGAAGAAAATAGTTTCCGTGACATATTCCCATTTTTTTTATTAAGAATATTTGCCACACCTATATACTAGTTCAATCATGAATTTTCTGAAGCATGTATCAATTTACCTGACAAACATTGACTTAATGACAAAGCAGAAGAAAATTCAAGTCGATTTTTGGAGAAATTGAAAGGTCTAAACGCAAAAATTAAAGCTTGAATTCACAAAGTTTTTTAGTAAAAATTGATCGAGGTAGATATACAATTATTTGTCTATAGATGATTGATATTTTGATTTTTGTTTTTTCACCTTTGTCATATATAATTTTGTCGTGGAGTGATTTAAGATTTGAAATGGATAGCTTCATACCCAGGTTTTGCATTTTGTGTTTATGAAAATAAAAGATTTCCGTCAAACAAGCCGATGGAAGGTCTAAGTTAGGATATCAGAAAAAATTGCATATTATACGAACCAAAGGAAAACTTGCTTCATTCATTTCATTGGGGTCGGAATGAACAATTTCTCGAGAAATGGAACTTTCACAAAGAATTATTGTATACTCTGCTTCATTTACAATTATTCGAAATGAGGTGTGAAAGAAATCACAGGATTTTGGCTTTCGAATAGGCATTGCAGATGGTTGCATATTAAATATGTAATCAAGAATTTGTAGAAAGGGCAATCACTTCTACGTGGCCGGGTGTATGACATGCACAAAGAATTGCAGAAATTAATCAAAAGATTGACATCTATATTCAAACTGTCTGCAATATATCTGCATAACCTTTATATATATTCAAGTACAAAATATTGGATAATAAGTTATAAGTCATTTCATTACTGTTCTTCATTATATTGAATTTCTTATTCCATTAATCAAGTGAAATAGTATACAATTAAGCTCAATTTATATCTCAAGAAATTGTTTACCTCGGACTATGGTCCCATGGACAATATTTTTTCCTGAGAAAATGTTTTGCTACATTTTCTCGTGGCAACGGTTCGCGTTGATCTAGCAGTTGCTGCAATGGGAACAATATTTGATTTTGCTCTTGCCGCAAGGCGGAGCTAGTGGTGTTGGAGGTTAAACCACAGAACTGTAAATTCTATCAGTTATCGAACCAAAAAAAAACACTGCATATTTTGTTAAAAATGAGTGAATGAGTGTGTTAGAGTTTGAACAAGCAGAATGATATATGATGGTAGTTGAGTCATAAAAATGAATTATTAATCCAAACGATAATAAATTTTGTATTCAATTGAGGAAAACGCAGATATTATCTCACTATTATTTGATGTATTTAATATTTACAATTGCAATGAATTCACCATATTATTTTTCTCAATTCCGTGTTTCCTTAAATATACAAAATTGCCATATCTCACAATCGTGCCATCACATATTGAAGTTTGTGGCAACAATCTATCAAATATTTGTTTTGTATTTTCAAGAATAAATGTTAGAAGCATTATTCAATGCTTGCTTATACTTTTTTGAGATAGGTTTCAATTGTCAAAATGAATATTTTCAACTATTTGGGTCACAGTATTTGTGTATTGGGTACTCTCAACTTTTTCATATGAACGTCCAGGTTTTGCTTACGAATAACAGCTATAGTTTAGAAAACTGTATAGATTTTAATGCATTAGAAAAATTGATAGATAATAGAATGTATAAATAACGACTAAAATAAAAACACAGCTCCAAGTAACAATAAATTTCAAAAATTAGTCAGCATTTCCATATAAATGTTACAAATGGGTTTGTTGAATCAAAAATTTATCTCGATCCCAAATCACATATCAGATTATTTCAGTATCACCATCATCGTCATCAGTTAACCAATGCTATGAGGGACAAGAAAACATTGCAATAGCAGGGTCTTCTGTCTCATAAGTTATCAAAACATCTCTAAACTTGTCCAATAATTGCAATAATTGACTTCTTCTCAAGTTTTCCAGGTACATGATTTCTTCGATGTGGTGATTGCCTTGAAAATATCCCTTCCTGCACAATTTTGCAAATAGTTTGAGGTCCTCTGGTGTATTGGTGGCGGGAATCTACAATAATGATCAAATCAAAAATGAAAAAAAAAACATAAAAAAACCAATTGAAAACCTTAAATATTGAGGACCTTTCTTCATCTGGAAAATCCAGAAGTAGCTCCTCCTGGTAGTCCTGTTTATCATCGTCTGTGGACGCAAAACTTGTATTTTCCAAACTGAAATTCAAATTAGATAGTTTTGAATGGCAGAAATGAAACACTTGTACTAATTTCATAGAGATTCTCCAGATGTGAACACTGACCTACCTCACAACCTTTGAGACAACTTCTAAAGTTTCAGAGACCGTTGATGCACCACTTTCCGATTCTGCTCTCGAGTATTCGGCACCTGTTTGTTGATAATTTGACATGACGGTACTACTTCTCGGAGACGGTGATGCCAAATGTTTTTTAGGTTGATCTCTGCAAAGACAAAAAAAATATCAAAATGGGTTTGAATGAGTCAATCATTTTCATGTTAGTTTCAAATAATTCCTGAAAAATGTAATATTTCTCTCTGATTAAGTACCTTGGGGTTTCAGAAAATGAAAAGGCAAATGCTTTTTTTTTGTTATATTGAATAATGCAATGAAAATTGTTAAGATAAGCTTTTTTCTATATAATTTTATATCAAGACATCACTTCATTCTTTTTGAGTTTGTGCTATTCACAAGAATATATTTGGGCTAAGGTGTTGATGAACATTTATGGAAACAATTATAGATGACAATTTTTCACTCACATATTTCTGTTCAACAGACCATTTTCTGTTGGCATATACTGTATATAGGTGTGTAGCTGCAGTAATAGATGATGCTGTAACATCCAAATAATCGTCTGCACTAACTGAGACTGTTGTGACGGATGGCACAAAGGGTTGAATTTTTGGCCCAAAGATGTTGGTAGTGAGTATTCACTTATAACCCTTATCAGATTGAGACCAGGAAAAGTTTCACTAAATTTCTCCACCAAAGGTGAATTCAGATGGATAGGGGCATTTGGGGATATGACATATTTGTTTGTGGAGCACAGTGGAAATATAACTGTGGCTTTTGCCCAATATACAAGGTGAGCAGTAAGTTCAAATACCTGAAAACAAAATAAGATCGAGATTATTGAAATGTGTTTTCAATAGAAATTGAATAAGATCGAGATGACTGAATGAGTTTTAGAAAACGTTTTTTGTAGTGCATAGGTAGAATCAAAACTTTCTCAACTTTAATCAAACATTGATAGCTCAGTTTTGAGACTCACATGTGATAATGTTAAATCCGAATCTATTGCTAAAGTCTGCAGATTTTTCAAAGGTGAATACTGAGATAACATTCTAACTAAGGACGGTGAACCATCTAATGATGAAAAATCATTCATCTGTTGTAGGGGGTGAAGTAAAAGTAAGCTGTGATATGGTCGAAGGGCGTTCATACATCTGAAATGAAAACATTTATATTTATCACTACTAAATGAACTTCTGACAAATTGTATACTTTATAGGTCACTTATTACCATTCTATATAGTGATGTTGGGAAAGATTTAATAGATACCTGTCAATATCCTCTGGCTCTACAATTTTTCCTCTCATATGCCACTGGTGAACTTTTTGTGGTAGACAAAAACTCAGTGGTATCCATCTATTGATCCTCAAATTCACCAATCCTTCAATGAAATGACAAGTTTTAGAATAGTCAGAAGTTAGAAAAATATTAACAGAAAGGGATTACTTGCTATTAGATGGACCAAATAATTGAAATGATAATAGTAATAGTATATCTACTCAGGAGTAGCTATAAACACATTGGAATTATTTAAAAAAGTAATGGTAGCAATATCACAGTTTTCAAGGTGAAATAAAATCCAATAAAATTATTAAGTTTATAAATCTGACAAAACAATTTTACTTCAACTAATCAGAAAACAAACAGTTTTAAATGATAATAAACACAAAATCAAATATGTACACTGGATGATATAACAGCAAGAATAGTAGTTTTATAATGAATTAAAAAAAAATTCATTACATGAATATTATGTCTGATCGTGCCATTGTATTCAGCTAGATTGATTGAGAAGAATTAAACCCTTCATTTTCATTTTAACATTATTGGGTTCAATACCCACCTGTATTACACAAATCTTCATACATTTTCTTGATATTACTGGCCAAGGAGCACTTTTCCAAAATAACCTGGAAAGCGCTTCCTCCATTAGTATATACATCATCATGTGCAGTTGTCATCAACTGTGTTTGTTCTGACACATACCCACAACGTTTTTCTTCATATTTCAATACTATCCCCATTCTCTTACTCAAATCGTGATAACATTTAACTGTACAAAAAAAGGAATTATGATTATTACATACCAATGCTAGGAATACCAGAGCTCACCAACGGAATGACTTGCAAGTGCCTGTAAAGCAAAGACAATGTTTACTAGCATGATGCCAGAACCATCTTCTTTCTCTTGCTTATTTCTGAGCTGCAACAAAGTCGGGTGACTCACAAACCTCACATCATTAACTTTTAGTTCGAACTTTTTGTTGCAAAGCTCTTTCTTTACTACGAACAAAGAAGAAAGTACTTCGTCTGTGAAACCTGTTAAGCTTTCCCTGTTGATATTGGAGCATGGTTGAACAGGGCTCTGAAGTAGATCTTCTGTAACTGGTAATGTGTAAGGATTCTTCCTTTGAGAACTGGATGGCTCTTTGTTTTTTTGAATTTGAAAAGGGTAACGAAACAATAATCTATCTCCCTTACTGTCTGACTTAACCAATATGATACTTAGTGGGCTTACTTCCATACTTAGTTGTTTAAAGGGATTATGGTTCACCAAAAATGCATTATTTGGACTATAAATTATTAAAACATTATAAAAACGTATCTTACTCGTTTAGGTTATTAGGTTACCGTAACAAATTGACATTTGTCAAAATTCAAAATGAAAATATTTACAAACATCACACAAACCACAAAATATACGGAGTACGGAGACCAAACTTTCATCAGTTCCATCTACGATCTATGAGTCACAGAACACAATACCTCGAAAACAGCGTTTTGTCTTTTTTGCGTCAGGGATACTGACTGGTGGGATGGTAACCGAAATGATTTTAATCCAGATACCGACCTCAAATCGTTTCACCACGGTGTGAGGTCATGTTTCACACCGAGTTCTCGAACGATTTTCAAACGCCCGGACGCGCCGTGTGTATTTTTTAAACGCAGCCTAGCGATTACTTTCGGACCATACTCTAGCTTGTCGGTTTGACAGTTCCTCGTGTCACTTGTCAAAGTCACACTGTTTACTGTTTGTCATTTGTAAAATGGCGAATGTGCGTGATAGTGATACTTCTTTATGGCTTCACAATAAACTCGGAATTTCTAATGATTCTTGGACAGGGGGGTCAATATGTTCACAGCTGAATGCGGAGGTATTGAGGAATATAAAAGACTGTTTTCCAGATCTTCAAACACAAGTCAAACTGAAACTATTATTAAGTTTCTTCCATATCCCGCGCAGAAATCTGGAAGAGGTATGTTTATATTATGCAAAAACATAAACAATCACCACCAACCTTCACTCATACAATTTTTTTTTTAGTGGAAGACAGAATTAGAACAAATCCTGGATGTGGCGGTTGCTGATTCTGAATTGTGGGTAGCCATGCTAGCAGATGCTCTAAAGACCTACCCATCTACTGGGTCTCTGAATACTGAAATATCTGATGTTGACGAAGTTCGGCCAATATTCACAGATTTAGTAACAGATTTGAGAAAATTGGTTCGAAAACAAAATGAACATACGATGCTTCCTATGGAATGCCATTACTTGAATAAAGCTGCCCTTGTCTCTGTGGTAAGTGAATTCACCTATTTTTTATGCATATCGCATCACCCTTTTTGTTCATTATTAGGTAGGACATAAACCAGAACCCTTGAAACACTTCACCATCAAAAAGAAACAAAAATCAGCATTACTTAGAGCTGATCTTCTACAGAAGTCTTCTGATGCAGCCTCAAATTTAAACAAAAAATCATGTGCTCCGGTTATCCCTGTAAGATCGAGGGGTATGCCAAGAAAGATGACAGACACCAGTAAGTTTGGTATGATAAGCTTTGCTCTTTTCTTTTTAATGCTTCCGCAATGATTACTAATAGCATCTAGTATCTTATCTGTTATTGGTTGGGTTTGATCAGAAAAAAATCTTTGTTGTATCAGGAGAGATTGTCCAGAAAAATGTATTTCAAAAATTTGCAAAATCCACTGTCATTAAATAAATCTGACATAAATTAAAATTAAAACAAATTAAATGAACCTAAGTGGAAAATAATGCCTTCTTTATCTGTGCTTTATATTCTATAATATGGAGGTTTGTGTCCTATTTTCCTTTCTCATACTTCTATAAATGAGAATATGAATATGATCAGAAATATCGAGCTGATTTTAGCTCTGTATTGCTAGATAAA
Source organism: Zygogramma bicolorata (assembly GCA_032362365.1). NCBI lineage: Eukaryota > Metazoa > Arthropoda > Insecta > Coleoptera > Chrysomelidae > Zygogramma > Zygogramma bicolorata. The sequence goes on along the minus strand of JAVJAQ010004414.1, from coordinate 288,035 downwards.
ATACTTAGTCCCAAATGCTTGTATGTGTTGACCTCTACCTTTGTCATATTCAACTTATTAAAAAAGGAGCAGATAAAAACAGTTCAACATAAATTTTTCCTACTTTGTTAAAATCTACTTACAAGGTGGTTTTTTGGTGGTCTCCTAAATACTTTCTTTCAGACATAATTTTACTTGAAAATACAATGTTAAAAATATTGATTTGGATAGGACTTTACCTAGGTATACCCCTTTTTTATAAATGGTCTGGAGGACTGAAGATATTGATAAAGTTGAAAAATCTCATAGGGATGCTAATTTGTTGAAATATTGCCCATTATTATAGTAGATTTTTTGAGAAATTACCTCGGAAATTACTAACCTGACAGCTATTTGCTTTCAGTTTCACACCCAAAAAGATTAGCCTACCTTTGCCTGCACAAGGCAATGCCTCTGGGCACACTCGTAAGAGTGTACAGCAAAGGGAAATATAAATAAAAAAATTATAAATATTTTGATGTTTCTTGATCCTCAATAGGATAATCTCAAGTGAGAATATAAAATCATTCTTGCTAGGTACTTTTAATGAAGACACTCAGCAAAAACACATCTCTTTAAGGCTCAATAAAAACAATATACTTTTTTCTCAAAGTTTTTTTTTGTTTGCTGATTTTATGGCTTGAAATTGATTCAGTTCAGATAAATATTTCAACTACAATATAACTGATATCTTTCTTTCCTTCTTTCTGGTGTTTAGATTTTGTATATTAAAAATATTTGCATTGTTTTAAAATTATTTAATCCCAATTAATATTTTTGAGTAATCTTTGTCTTCATGTTTGAAACAATCTGATAATTCAAAATAATGCATTTTTTCAGGAACTTTCTGGTTTGGTTTTATTGCATGCCTTTTAACACGTTATATTAATCTCCAAAATTGCTATCACATTAATTGCCTTTTTTTTCAGCTCCTCTAAAGGGTATTCCAAGTAGAGTGCCTTCATCAGGCTTTCGTTCTGGCGTTCTCAACAGCAATGCCAATAACAGGCCTCCCTTATCAAGAGCTCCAGCTGGTAGGAAGGAAGGCGGCGTGAAACTTCTTGATATTGCAGATCAACCATTGGGATATGTTGCTGCAAAGAAAAGGAAGAAGATGCAAGGTGAGTTTTTCTCATGGTTTGAAAATAAATTAATGAATATCTGCAAATCATACCTCATTTAATCTTTTTATTTTACATGCATATGTCAATTTACAAACTACTTTCATATTCCTAAGAAATAATTCTCGTTGAAAAGCTACTCTGTTATATTAAATTATGTCATTAACTACACTTCTGTGATACCATCATTCCTTTCAGTAATTGTTCTTTGTTGTTATGTCCTTCTAATTTAATGATATCTGTTCCAGAATTGGAAGATGCGAAGAAAGCAACTGAAAATGCAGCCTTACAAAGTCCACCACCTGCTGTAGGTAATACCCCTGACTATGCTGCAGGATTGAACTCAACCCCAGCTTATGCACCCCCTACTCCACAGCCAACAGTAGCTCCTGCAGGTACATATTGGTTTTTTACTATTCTTTTCTGTTGTTGCAGATGCATTGTAGGCTAAAAACAGATAAAAAAATTTGATGCAACAATAGACAGGTCTCGTCGTGTTTTCATGGAACCTGGTTCAGGATAAATTCATCAAAGCTGTTGAACAGTTCTTTTGTGATAAGTTTCACATGGTTACATTTTCAGTGGTTATATTGGCAACTACTTTTGACTGGTGTGAAATATCCTTCGTTGAGAACACAATTAGACCTGACAATATCTTGAGGGGTTAACAACTGTTTCAGTAGGTGTACATTTTTAAATTGTCACTTTTTCAGTACAGTCATTTCAGATTCATTACTTGTTTCATTATTTCAATAGCTGTTTCTTCATTTCAGTCCTCGTTTCAAATCGTGTTCAGGTCTTTCAGTACTTGATATTTCAGTGTGATGTTCAAATTTTACAAGAGTTGTTTACCCCTCGCAATACCTACTTGGTAGAGATCCTCTCATGGAATGTTTTATACTAAATATTTTATCTGCTATGATCTTATAGATTTATTCACCAATATGAAATATGACACGCTGAATAAATTTGATAGCCCATATTTCAATGGCCATGTTAACATCAGTTTTAAAAAATCGGATTGGAAACATATTCATTATGACATGGTTTATAAAATATTTCATATCTAAAGGTTGAGTTGCCCTCACCTTTCAAACGAGCTTATCCTGTTGCTTGAAGGTACCTAAGAGTTTTGATTGTCCCTGCTATTTCGTTGGATATGTCACCGATTGTGACCTTTTATCAATAATTTTTCCCACTGTAGATTGCTTTGTGCACTTCATGTCTCTGAAAATGTATATCTTGATGTTGTTTAGAAAAAAAGGCAGTCATCTCCTTTGTGAAGGGCAAATTGTTTCCTATAAATTCCTTCAAGGTTGGTCTATTTTTGTCTTTGTAAGCAAATGTCATAGCTCTAAAAAGGAATCACTCATTTGCAGAGTGCCAAATTGAATATTGCACAAAGCTATTCATAGAACTTGGTTATATCACATTGAAATGCTTTGCATACCTCTTTTTTGAGGTATTTGTAAATAGACATTGTCCTCAGAAGAAACTGTAATCATAAAAATCATCAATAGTGACCTGTCTTCTTTGGATCAATGAGGTAGGTAAACCTCAGTGGTTTCAAACAAAATTTTTATAGTGAATAAACGGCCTAAAATTTCGATTCACATTACCCTAATTGTCTTTAATTATATTTGAAGTCAGTAATTGATCTGGGTGACCCTCAAAACAGTGCAAAAAAGCAGAATAAGCAATATGTATATGACGTGAATATATCTGGAAACTATATTTTCACCCGCTACTACAATAAATTATTGTCGTAGCCAGTACTTCCACACTTGTTAGATACCATGTTCGATGCTACACGATAAATTCAATACGATACTGATAGCTGTCGCCATTAGTTTATAAAGTAACTGTAATGTTTTTGTCAAATTCATTTACTCAACACTAAATTACACAGAACAAATAATTTCACGAATACACGAAACACACTCTCTGAAATTCGTTTGACGATAAATTCAATACGATACTGATAGCTGTCGCCATTAGTTTATAAAGTTACTGTAATGTTTTTGTCAAATTCATTTACTCAGCACCAAATTACACAGAACAAATGATTTCACGAATACACGAAACACACTCTCTGAAATTCGTTTGGTAACGCTGTCGCTTATCTATCGTTAAAAACCACTCGCTAAAAACTGACTATCGCTTCGATAACTTCGTTTGTTAACTTAAAATCTGACGGACTACTACTACTACTACTTGGTGAGTAATTCGTAGCCTCTTGAATACACCCCTCAAGTTTGATAGATGTTCGTCAAAACTCTTGCCCGTCTTTGTCTATGATGTCATCGAGTTAGACGAGACATGTTTTCCAAATAAGTTCTCTAAGTACAAGTTCCATTAAACGCTTCAATGTCGCCGGATGGCATAACCTTAACAGAAACAGTCCTCTGCCGGTGGAAAAGGCAGTCTTCTCTTTGTCTTCAGGGTGGATTGTTACCTGCCAGTACCTAGAACATGGAGTCGAGAACAACTTGATGTCAGCTAGGGTGTTCAAGGTGTCGTCTTTCTGGGAAGTGGTAATTGTATTTTCTGGTGACATCATCAAGTCTCCTATAGTCAACGCAGAACCTCATTGATACATACTGTTCAGTCACAAATACGATGGGTGATCACCAAGGGCTACTTGACTCTTCTATGTCGCCCTCTTTCAGCATGTTCTCCAAGATGGATGAAGCTTTCCCTTGTTTTTCAAAAGGCAGACGTTTCTATGGTTGAGGTATAGGCTTGGCATCACCAGTAACAATCCAATGCTGTATTATATACGTTCTGACCATTATTTTTCTTTTAAAGAACAAAAACATTCATTGAAGCTTCTCGATTCTATTCAGAGAAAGGCAACCCGTCTTGTGGTAACTCGCTCACTTCATTGGAGCATCGTAGAAGGGTCGGAGACTTGTCTCTCTTCTATAGATATTTTCACAGTCGGTGCTCTTCTGAATTATTTTCAATCGTTCTGCCCTTGACAATATCTACACGGGTCTTTCTCTTCGATTCTAGTAATTTTAACGACGGGTTCGCCGGTATCAATAACTTACCCTTTCGTTGTTTGGGACAGGAATGGTCTGGTCGTTACAGAGAGTTGCTTGATGATTTAACTAACGCTGCGCCCAAGCCACCAGGTCCAATAGTCTCAGCTGTAATTAGTGTATCAGTATTAAGAGAGATTCTGGAGTCTTCCATAACGACCACTTTGGAGCTGTCGTTTGGCTGGGAAGGCACACCTAGTTATATTTCCTCGTTCCTACCTTTCAGAAGTTTGTTTCTTATATCTACCACGAATCCTTAGCCCGACAGGATGCCTAGTCCTAAGATGAATTCGTCGACGATATCGTCCGACAAGCACCGTAGGCTGTGTCTCTATTCAACTGTGAAAAGGCACTGACGACCATTTAGAAACCCATTGGCAGATGGTTACTGCTACTGCGGCCTATCTTGGAAATTGAGAACCTGGGAGCTTACCCTAACCAAGTTTTCCGAATTGCGATATTTGACTTCGGATGATCTCTCGCGTCATCTTTTCCTTCTTCCGACCCGGCGCGTTCTCGCCAATCCCGTCTCATATGCCCTTCTTTTTTGCAGTTGAAGCATTGAGGCCGCCCTTTCACTTTTGATGTCGTTATGTCTATCAAGCATTTGTTAATGTATTCCAGGCCCGCTATAATTCGGTCGGTGGTTCCATCCCCCTCCTCGTTGACGATTCTCACTTGTGGTTTCCGTCTTTGGCAGTTTTTATTTTAAAACTTCCCCAACTATGAACAAGATCCTAATCAACTTATACGGCATGGCTACAAGGGAGAAAGTTTCACACAAAGTTGTTTATCGCCTCACTCATTTTGGTGGCGTTTGGGGCCGGTATTTGCCGAAAAATAGTACTACCATGGCTATATGCCACGGCGGTCATTGAAAGACATCGTCGCGAACTCTTTGCGAAAAGGTCGAAAGAACTGACCCTAATTGCAAGTATCGTTAACGTAGGCCGGAATGAAGACTTGCGGTTGGCCTGTTATCAAGACACGATCAACTTCATACCAAGACCCGTTGTCCAGCTTCTTTATAACGCACCGCACACAAGCACTATGCCAAACCACTTCCATCTGGTCTCCACAGTAGGGACTACCGGCTAGAGCAAACATGCGAAGAAGCATGGCTTCACAAGGGAAAGTTTCGCTGTACGCCTCCTCGTTTCCAACCACCCATTTCGATAGCGTTGTTAGCAAGTAATTGCCTGAAAACCACTACTATCCAGGCAAAACCTGTGCAAGAGATATTTTGAACAATTATGGTCAGGTATTTCGACCTTTTTACATAAGGTATATCAGGGAATTCAAAGTTCCGGTAGAACCGCGGCTACAATTTCGACTCAGTCGACGTTTCTAAGTCTCCTCACTAGCGATCGAGGACTGAAGGTTATTGGGATTTGTGTCTTTATTAATAAAAGCGTCATGGGTTGGTTGTAAAAAGGGTTTTTATATAATGTCTTGTCAGGATTCGACTTTATCATCGACTCCATGAATATAAGGAAGGATAGCTTTCGGTCGTTCAGGTTCGTCCTCAGGATGTGTGGGGTGAAGAGTTCGGGTTTGCTGAAAAATAATAGACCTGTGGCTTTCCTTTCGTGCGAATCTGCATATATAAAAAGTTTATTTCTCTTGTTAGAAAGTATAGCGTTTTTTTATATAAAATAATACACAGTAATAAGGAAAACGTAAAACTTGAAAATTGAAATAGTGGGCGAATTTCATATTGAGACATACAACTTGTTTAATACTTCATGACCAAGGTAAAGGTGATCTTTCTGGCGGTGTGGTGGTGGGGAGCCATTATCAAGTTTTTAGATCTAGTGGAGTGGATCTAACGTTACTTTAGAACAGTTTTAAAAGATCACAGACATGCACCAGAATTCGTGATATTTATCAAGAGAGCCGCTACAACTAATAAGTTTTTTTGCAGCCGTCGCTTCGGTTTTGTCCTGCCCGCCGCCTGCCGCGATCCAACCGCCGCCGACCCCGATCGCGGCGCCGCCCACTCCCGCCCCCGCGCAATTCGTCCCGCCGCCCACTCCGGCGCCAGCCCCGCCCACTCCCCAGCCCGCCGTCGCGCCGCAGTTCGTCCAGACGATGCGGCCGGTGCCGCCGCTGTTGGCGACGACGCCGGCCGGGCAGCGCGCCATCATCACGGAACAACAGCAGCAGCAGATGCAGCAGGTGCACGCGCAGCAGATCATCGGTACGCCGGTTTTGGTGGCGCAGCGGCCGGCGCAGCAGACCGCGCAGGCGCAGCAGCAGACGGTCACGCACATCCGGATACAGCCGCAGCCGGCGACGAACGTCCTGCAGAGGAGGGGGCTTGCTCTCACGGTCAGTACAGTTTATTCATTTATATAATTATCCTGTCAATGACCATTTTCCCGTGTATTTATCCCATACAGCACCGGTTTTCATAAGAAATTTGGATTTAGGTTCTACTTACCATCTATTTCAAACTCTACCCTGTGCCGGGAGTTGCTTTTTCCCTAGAGGAGGATGCCATCCCTTCTTGGGAGTGTAAAATTTTTCATCGAAAATAAGTGCGGAAATCGATAAATTGACTAATTCTAAGCAACTTCTTCTCTATGAAGTTTTTTCTGAAAAGCAATACTTTTCAACTTATTCGCGAGTGAAGTTATTGTCGGTTCTCAGGCAAAAAAAACGTTTTCATGTTATTTTTCTCGAATAACTAGAAAAATATGCATTTAATCGAAAAACCTGTAGAGATCGAAATTATAGCTCACAAAAACACAAAGAAAATCGTGTATTTACGATGTATGCAGACCCAATACAAACGGAATTATTGCTTGTTAAAAGTTGATAGTATTTTCGAACGCCAAAATGGAAAAGTTCTACGTACAATAACCAAAACTTTTGAATCCTTTTTTAAAGTCCTTTAAAAAACCTTATTTTCATTAGCATTTTGGAAAAATTAGGGAAAATCTCACCCTCACTTTCAACCCATGTCAAAAAAAATCGTTGCCACTTTACAATTCACTTTTTGTTTTTGTAATACGTTCCTGATGTTTGATCAGTTGAAAGTACTTATTTTTGAAAAAAAAAAAAATAAGCTTGTTGGCAACAAATAGAATTCAATCAATTGTGGTCTCGGTAGTGTAGTGGTTAGCATATCTGCCTATCAAGCGGAAGGCCGGGGTTCGAATCCTCGCCGGGCCACCGTACTGGGTAATCGCACGTTAAAAGGTAAGGCCTCGTTGATCCATTGCTCGCACAAGTTTCGACTTCTGAGGGTTGACGTTCGTCAGCTGGTTAACGGAACGAACAATTTTAGAACAATTTTTTTAGAACAATCAGATATTGGCAAAAAATTTATATATCATAGTGGTGTCATGAAATATAATACAATTCCACATGAAATGAAAGAATCAGATAATAGCTATTTTTAAAATTTTTCATTTTCTTACACTCATTGTGTTTTCAACTGAACTTTGTTGAAAGCACTTCCATTTTTGACTAATATGTTTGTTTATACTGTTTTTCTTCTTCCAATACTTATTACCCTAATTATAAACATGTAATATTTCTTCTGATAATGAAACTAATTAGATATCAGAAAAAAACATCTTAGAATATAAAAATTCATAATAATACAGATATAGGTTATGCAAAATAGTCTCGCTCTTTATTATTAACTAGGACATATATCACAGATATTTTGTTTTTGATAACATTCAAGGAAGTTCTGAAAAAATGTAGGTATATCACAGTTCCTGAACAATAGGAAATTTGCATTTTTTTTGTTATTTCATAAATTAATCTTAACATCACAACAGCGTAGGATAAAACATAAATAGACCTGTAATTATTCGAACCATTTTTCAAAGTGAAAGTCAGAACATTTGATAAACTGGAGCCATTCAAAACCATTTAGCGCGTTTGCCGTGTTCATTCACGAAATGTTTTAGTTTCAATTGACCATATTAATATATTTCTGGTTGCACATGTATATAGGATTTGATTATTGGCATTACTGAATTATTTTTACGTGACAAGTTTATTAGTAGATGTCATATCGCCACCCCGTTTTTTACATTGAAGTAAAAAATTTCCAAAATAATTGTTTATTATATAACTTATAATAGTTGTAATGCACCGAAAACGTTTCATGTTTTCTATAACATGAAATATTGAATATAAAATTATAATAATGGAACAGAAAACTGATAAATGAAGAATCAGTTTTCAATAAATTACTCCGAAAACCAAAAATTACGAAACAAAGGTTAATCTCAAGATGCTTTAACTAAATGTGCAAGGGGAAATGTATTTGACATTTGATTGAAGCAGAGTACCAAAAACCATCTAGAGTGCCCAAACTTTCCTTGATAATAAACCTGAATTTGCTCGAGGTTATGGAGTGATATGCACCACCACAAATTCTCTTTCCAATGATGAGCTTTCAATTTTTCGGAAATTATACTTGCTTTCTTGTTTTAATATGCTTCCCAGAGAAGTACAAATATTGCTTTTCAGGAAAAAAATGAAAAAAATTTTAATTAACATGAGCCTCTATAATTTGAAAGATTTTGGCCAGATGATTGGCGGCTCGCTTGCAGATAACCAGTGACTTATATGTGTGTTTGTCAATGTATCTTAATTGTTTGTTTGTTTTTTATAATTATTCTCAGTGTGTTTATGACCTCACAACTTGACGTGTCCAGTATTATTGTACTATATGGATGTTATAAATTCTATTCTATGCTATTTGTCTTGCATAGTACTAGGGTTAAACCTCTGTCAGTAATCTAGATTCTTGAAATATATATAAAAAAGGTTATTTCAACCTGCCGAAGCTGCTTTATATTATTGGGATGAAATATTTCCTTCACTATTAATAACACCACCAACAATAAAATCATGAAAAGGAACAGAAACAAGAACAAGTAAACTAGAACAAGAACAAAACTAAATGGAACATAGAATTTTGATTAGATTTTATCAGGACTTACAAATGCAAAGTTCGAATACTTTTAATTGCTTTCTATAATGGGATTTTCAATGCCTGTTGAAACGCTCTCAATAAATATTTGATAAATGAGATTTGTTAATGATTATGGTCTTCAGAAATGACTTTCATCAAATGGCTACTCGGATCGTATATGTCTCTAGAACCACAATTTCCCAAATTGTCGATAATACTTCAGTGATTTTATATACGCTTCCTCGATTTAATTTCAAAAAATGGTATTTTATTTGAATACATATGAAATACTAACTCTTTCTGGGTGACGTATTAAATGAGAAAAATTTATCTTGTAAATCTGCTTTCCTGTGCACTGACAATTCATGAGTAAATGAAAATGAATAAACATAACTCATCGGCACATTCGTGAATTTCCAACAGGGTTAATTGAATTTTTATCAAAGCGCAACTTAACATGGAGGTATATTTGCTGGGCTTGAAAAACTAAATCTTGAATGACTTGATAGAAAAATTTGAGCATAGATTTATTGAGGTCTTTAGTACCGCTTCATTGGGAGAATGTTTTCCCCAACATTGTCAATAGATGTTTGCTCCCATAAAGGTTAATCCTTAGAAAAATTGTATTTCCTAATTCACTGACTTTGGATTGACTTGGAAGAAATTATACACTTTTACGACAATACGCTTCTGATATTATGAAAAATAAAGTTATTCAGACCACAGACAATATTTTCCTACAAATAGGTTAATTGAACTCAACCGGATTTGCAATGATTTACAGAGAGAACAAATGTTGGAAGCACAGGATATGTTCAGGACGGCGAACAAAGTCACTCGACCGGAAAAGGCCCTCATTCTTGGCTTCATGGCAGGATCGAGGGACAATCCCTGTCCCCATTTGGGTAATATTGTCACGATAAAGCTTTCCGAAGATCAAGAGAATGTGCTTCAACCCGATGACACCTATCTTACGATGTTGGTCGAGACCCACTTCCAGATGAACTACAACAACGGAGAGTGGAAGAGGATCAAAAAGTATCGCCACGTGGAAAATATGGTGGAACAGATCACGCCTAATCCACCAACAGCAACTTTAGTATGACAGAGTGTCATAAGGTAACCGTAAGCGGTGAAATTAATTATCTTCCAGGCAGATTCAACAATGCAATGTTTTTTATATTCGAATTTTTTGAGGGGATTTTCAAATATATTTTTTTTGGTTTTTTTTTCAATCGTAGCCAAGTCAGGATTTTGAGATCGTTTTTTGTTTTTGTCATTCATAGCCATGTCGAGTTTATCTAATTTGTCAAAATTCTCCAGTGCTGAATTGAAGAATATTGAAAGTAGTATCAAATGGAAGGTTGCTTTCTTCTCTGTTGATTCAAATTCTCATAAGGTTGGTCCACTTCAGATTTTATCGTGTATATTCGAATGTAGACTGATGGGAATGTGCTTTTTGAGAATTTTTCATTTTGAAAGATTAATTATTATCTAATAGAGTATATACATATGTTGACGTTTTTAGCGAATCGGTAGTAATTATTCTAGAGGAAGTGTGTATATATTAATCATAGTATGACATTATTTATTGTTTTTTTGCGATATATAAGTACGAAATCATTTTTGAAACGTTCGATTTATTTGATAGAACAGTTGTTAATTTTTGTGTACACTTTTTGTATATATTGTTAAGATAATAAAATAAGATATTTTTAAAAGAAATTGTTTTATAATATATAGTTATTTTGGAAAATAATAACTTGTAAGAAGTAAATATCAACCAACTTTATTCTATAATATTTAACACACCATGGAATCAGACCAAAATCTAGGTAGGTATATCTGAAAACTAAAAGCAAACTCTAACATCACTTTTGAAAATATGAAACCCACGTCAAGTATTGAATTGATCAAGAAATAATTGTTATAAAACTCGTGAATTACCCAAATTTTTATTAAATATACAGTGATGATTTTAATAATGTTCTTTATTTTTCATTGAAATGATCAGTGTAACAAAAGTAGTTGTCAATACCACTGCCTACAAAGTGAAATGAAGAGGCAAATTACACAACCCAACATCGAAAATGTTTGGAGCTCTTGTATAGCTATTTTCGAAGGATTTTGTTTTGCTGATTACGATATTCACCATAAAAAAAATTGATTAACTCTCATTCCAACTTCTCCTACGTGGGTGATTGAATCTCATTATTGCTGGTCTGTAGGGAATCAATTGTTTCAAATTTAATACCCTCTACCGTAGTAATGTTTTTCACCTGTTCTCTGTTTGATATTAAGATTCAAGTTTTCAAAATGACTTCCTTATGTATCTTGGTAATACGAGCTGGAAAAAAAATTAATGGCAATATTAATTCTTCTAGACACAAAATTAGTGAGAATTTGCTATTTAGAACCAGGAAGCCTATCCATTTTCATAGTTTCTCATGAAAACGGGCAGTTACCTACAGCACTGAGTGGTTATAACCGTAGGGATATATTTTGCAAAACCTCGCGAAATTTTCTTCAGATAAAAAAGTGTGGTTCCTTGGTACCTAACAAGTAGGCTGCAATGATAGACTTTTCAAATAATAATAATAAAGTTTGTTCAAAATTCATAAAAAAAGAGCATATACATCAATTTGTAAAAAGGTGAATAAACAGTTCAATTATACCCGCGAAGTTGAAAACTTGTTGCTAGAGATACGAATTACATTTATGTATAATATATTTGATAAATTTGTAGAATTGAGCAAAATAGTATTGAAAAAATTTACTGATTTTCTTAACTGAAGTGAGAGATTTCATGAAATACATTTCGACGTGATTCTTGAATACATTTTTGAATCTGTAGTTTGAAAGATACTAATGACTTGATCATTTTTACACGATTTGGAATCAAATCATAGTAGAATGGCAATAAATATTTAAAAATTTTCTGAGACATAGTTGTTTTAACTCTATATTTCAATGTGATATTATTTTTATTCCTTGTATTATAAATATTATTATTGAAATTTATATTCAATTTGTGTTTATGGATATAAATCATGATGTTATATCCGAATAATTGTCTTATGTCCATTTTATGTGTTTCTATGTACAGATTTTCACTTGAATACCAATAAGACTTATTATATATTATTTTCAAAAACCGTTTCGTAAGAACTTCAAGATTTCTAATGTGGGATTTTATGACCCCTCCCCAAGCCAGAATCCCATAATTCAATTCGGACTGTATTAATGAAAAATAAAGAATGTTAAGGGTTTTTACGCTCATAAATGTTTTGAGATACTTGAATTTTGATAACGAACTCTGTAATTTCTTCAAAAGGAACGCTATGTGTTTGTCCCATTTCAGATGTTTGTCAATTATAACTCCTAAGTACTTGATACTATCAGTTTTTTCAATGCTAGTATTATCATGAAGTGTTAGTGGTCCCAAGTCCGGTAAGGAAATATTATAAAATTAGAATTGGACATTTTGTTTTCTCAAAATTTACTGTAAGTAGGTTATAATCAAACCAATTTTTAATCTTTTCAAAATCTAATGTAGTTTTGGTTTGTAATTCATTCCAGTTTTTTCCCCATATAATATGACAGTATGAATTTCTTACAGTTTGCCTTCGAAACTGAAACTAATCGAAGTACAAAAATCATAAAGGTATACTGCTCCAACCGATACAGTGACTTACAAACTTGAAATTATTTCATAGTGTGATTGACGAAAATTTGGCATACTCTTTGGAAGTATAGTGTATTCTGAAGCAAATATCTGAGTTTGACATGAAATACCACAGCTTGTGATTTTTTTTGAGATATGATTTGTTTTAGCCTCAAGTATTTCCTATTTCAAAGGCGGAGTGTCTAGTAGCTTACTTGTACATTGCCTGCAAAATGTCAAAATCTTTGCAATTTCCATTCTAGAATTGATACTTACATATAAACTTCATTTTCAACCTTTCAGAGTGCTGGAATATGGAATTATTTTAAAATTGAAAAACATCAGGGATGGTTGTTACTTGAGAGATAAATACTTTCTCGAGTATAATCTGGATAAAAGACAGGTAATTCAGTCTAGAATTACACGTTGTTGGTGAGACCTAGTAAAATTTTGTTACATTCTTCCTATGGGTTCCGTGAAACGAATTTATTCACTAAACGCTAATGAAACAGAACAAAATATTTCATAAACTAGAAAGACACAAACACTGAGTGTTTCTACAAAATTCGAAGACATTTTAAGACCGATGGTATCAATGAAAAAGCGTATGGTACTATGTTAACTCGAGAAGGCGTTCAAAGGTTGTACTGATTACCCTCATTGTTCCAAAATTATCAACTTCCTGCACGATTCTCAGGGAATACGTTTAGCTATAAAATAGTTAGTTTCATGACAAAATTAATACCAAATTCGTTTATTTTCGCTAATACATAAATTAAAAAAAAATGAAATCAGAGTTTAGATAAAAGATGGACTTTTAGTAGTAAAATGTTTTTATTTCACTATCAATGTTGACCCAAATTTTTTCACAATAAATGAATGGCGACTATCACCAAAAATTTGGGAATTCAATACCAGCTATCTAAATATTTACAAATCAACAATAAATATAATCTGACTTCTGCCGTACGTTCACTAATTACATGTACAGATTTTTTTCATTTTAAATTCACACATAGGGTGCCACAATAATGTCTTACTTGATAAATTCATGCATGGACAGTTTTCCTTGAACTCCAATAAAATAGTAAATAAAATGCAAATGTAAATAAGCCTTATCTAACAATTATTATATAAAAAAACAAATTTTTGGAATATAAAATTAATATTAACAAATAACAATATTCCAGATACGATTTTAGTTGCTTATAAAATTTTTTGGAAATTCTTGTCATGAGGAAACGAAATCAACAATTATAATATAGTGTTAAATGTTTTTCTCAATTTACTGTTAATTTTTCATTACATCTTTGATTCATGATTCACCACAACTATGAGAAACCCCTTGCCCTTTATTTGAACTCCCCCTAGAGTGATAGAGTCGTTTTTTCTCTCAATTTGTCATCGAGAAATCTTAGTCGTAACAATAGCCCCAAATTTTTTTTAGAACAAAAAATAAACTGGCCAAATCAGTAGATCAAAAATATTGACTTAAATACAGTTGAAAGTTATATCTAATGAAAATATATCCCTATTTGGAATTGACTAAATCATTTTTTTTAGTGAATGAATTAGTCGAAAATTTTATTTTGCAGTTTTCATCTTATTCCATCAAATCTAATTTTTCAAATAAGGTTGTTAAAGACCTTTCAACAACCGAAAAGGATTTAAACTTCTATAGGGAAGTTCATTACACTGAAATGACTCCTGCCAGAAATTTTAGAACTAAATCGTTTGGTTAAACATCATTTTCTCTATTATTGGCGATTCACCACGTGTTTACGAGAAATAGTGCAGCCATTTGTTGGGCACATAAGCACCCTCATTGGTAAAAATCTTCCCAATAGGGAACCCAACTTTTCTGGGACTAACTTTTGAAAAATTCCACGAAGCAAGCAAACATTTCACGAACTACTCAAACTCCAGTAATCACCATCTTACTCAAAGCCAATTCTACATATCAAAGGATAAAAATACACCAGTTCTGTCAAAAACTGCACGAGTTCTTGCAAAAGAATTCGCTATCAATTTCCTCATATTTGACATATCAGCATAGTTCATATATTCATATTCATATACACAAAGAAAATCCAACTTTGTCTCTTTTCCTGCGATTTTTCTGCCTCAATCAACAATGAGTAAACTTTGGCAGGTTGGTGGGTATTCTGTTCTGTTCTATAAATTTCAAGTACTGTGTCAGTATTTTCATCCAAAACTAGAGTTTGTTTATCTCTTCAAGTAGTGAAAATTTTTTAAAGGACGATTTTCATAAAAATTAATTGTTGATTGTACAGCATATCTAATCCATCTTGGTACAAACTCAGGTACTTTTCCAGTTGCACACTGGTAGTGTAGACCATGACTAAAGATGGATTGGATAAGCTGTAGCAGTTTTAAATTACTTGCTAAAGGATATTCACGTTAAGAAAAGAATGGATTTATTTTTGGTAATTGTGTATATCTGACATAACAATGTTAAAATTCCCAATGAAATGCGTTCAATAGCAATGAAACTAATCAAATTTCATTTTCTAAGTTGCTCAACTGATAGTAAAAGTTCAGACGTTGCCGAATCGAAAAAAACTCGAAAACTATCGGTCTGACAGCTGTGACTCTGAAATTAAGTTTGTGTTATTTCGTTTGATTCCTTGCCGTTTTTTGTTCGATAATAAAAATAGTTCTTTTCAGAACTAATCATTTCTTTTGATACCTGCGTATATTCAATATGCCTAAAGCATTGTCGAAACAGTCTCAACAAGTAGTAGCGTCTTCAATTGACTACTTTGAAATAGAACGCGAAAATGGAGGACCTTTACTTCCACTAACTGCTGTTGGAGACGTAAGTTATAGTAATTACCTATCCTACAAAAACCAAACAAAAATTATACAGATAATATGTAAATGTTGGGTTGGATCAAATATTTGTCGATTGTTGATTTCAGAGGGTTGCAGATGCCTTGAAGTTGAGTATTACTACTGTAAACCGTATTGCAACTAAATCTATTAGAGGTGAAGTATTCAGCAATCCATCGAAATAGCTAAAACTCGTGAAACCAGTGGTAGATATTGATGATTTCGATCAAACTGCCATTCGAAATGTGATCTATGATATGTACAAAACCAGTAAGTATTTTGTATTGATTCTTGGAGGAATACTTACAAAATTTTCTGTATTGGTTTGAATACCAACTTATAATAAATTCAGAATTAAACTTATGGATGATGCAAGTTATCACAGTTATTAATAAAGCCCCAACAACAGCAAAGAAGAAAGCTGATATCCAAGGATGGTTATCAAACAATAACATTTCCTTCGAAAATACTTTTTTCAAACCACAATTGGCGGATTTAGTTGCAAAGTAAATGTGATTGTCATTAAAGCTGAATCAATAAATTATAAATTTGTTTTATAGGAATAAACCACCACTCATGTATGAAGCTGATACGCTTGCAGAAAAATATGGGCATCAAGTGCTTCTTCTTTCACCGTATCACTGCCTATTTATTCAATCGAACATATTTGGGGATTAACAAAAAAAATTTGTAGGGATAATGTGGGAAGAGAAGGCACTTCAGCTGAAAAATTCCGAGCTATATGGAACTAAGCTTTAGACAAAGCTACAAACTATTCGACATACCGAAGAAAACATAAAATTATATTGGGATAGACAGGGAAGATGTTAAGCCTCTCAAATTTCGATTCCGATGATTATGACGATGATGAGATGTAATTAAAAAATATATACAATTAAACGAATTCAAATAAAATATTTTATTTTTCATTATTATGGAAAAAAAGTGAAGTGGCACTCTAATCGTATTCCAACTAAGAGAGTTAATAGTGAGTGAGGTTAATAGCAATAAAACAAATCAACAGTACAAAAAAAATTTGAAAGTGAAATAGTGCACATGTTGGCAACGCCGTAACTTGTCATCTTGTTACGTCATTCTCTTCTTAACATAAATATTCTATACTTATATTTTATTTTAGAAAAGTGACCTGTTTTCCATCTCACTCTAGGCTGACATAGAAAGTACCTAGTCCAAAAAAATATTGGATCCCACTCATATGTATGTGGGGGGTTTGCATTGTTCCATTTCCTAGACCTGTGACAAATCTGCAAATATTTTTTCAGAAACGATAAAAATCAAAGGAAACATTACTGTAGGACCCTGTATACGTTCACACAAAGTAGAAAACCCAAGCTCTCACATATTGTCTCTTATATTTTAAGGTAAAAACAGTTTATTTCCAAATCTTGATAACTCCGTCATTGGACGAAGTTACCATGAAGCACTGTGATGCTTTGCACATGATAATGTCGGAAATTCCATCTCTGTGGCCAGCCATTGGCGGGTCAGGACCCGACCTAGGAACTTCTTCGCTCATTTTAGCCGCTTTAACTGGGTCGATTTCTTCATAAGTAACTTCAGAGCCTGAAACATTTTTCCAAGTATTTGTATAGTATACGGCTGAAAATTAAGTTCAAAGCATAAGCATACCAAGGTGTTGCAAAATAACTATAAAAGATATAGCGATAAACTAGCCCGCTACCTATAACATGTGCATAATTTCCTGTAAATCAACATTGAACAAGATAAAATTTGATCACATTCGATGTGAAATAATTGGTATATGTATTTTCTACCATATTCCCAAAATTTTTTGACACTCTATACCGTATACTTTAAACATGAAAGTAGAGCATTGTATATGGGAAATGACTTCTTTTAAAATTTACAATACTAAGAGTCAACAACATCACAAACGATATACTTATAGCTAATACTAAATGCAGGCCAAAGAATAATCATACCGATAGAATTTCTTTAAAACTATGTAATTTACAAAAAATCGGGTGAATTTTTGAAGATCAGTTTAAAGTATGGATTTTAAACTATGGATTCAATAGAAAATGTATGATTTTTTTCTGAACCACCGGAGTAAACTCACCCTATGAAACTGGTGAAAAATGAAAGTAACAGTCTGTTATTCTTGACATTATTCAATGGGGTTACATTCAATTGGGTCATATATTATAATGACCGGTTTTTCAATTATTTTTGGGTTCCGTTTAGAAAAAAATTGTTTTTTCTGATTTTCTCCACTGAAAATTATAGTTTTTCACATTGGAACAAAAATCACCTGAAGCACAAAAAAAGTAAAAAATAAAATACTACCATCGATAACTCGGCTTGTATACTTCAAACACGTTTCTTTAGGATCGATGGCGGCTGGTATAGCTAAACGTGATTCCATAGGGGTTTTCAGGTTCCAGAATCTTAGTCTTTGGTCCGTTCCACCGGAAAGTATGAAAGGTGATTGATCAATGCAACCAGCAAACATGGCACATACACTATTTGCTGTACCCTAAACAAACAAACGAAAAACATTTTTATTAAGGTGGCTGAAAAATTAATCAAATAAAAAATTCAACAGAGGTAGTGCTGTTTTCATTTGAAGAGAAAGATGAAATACATCAAAAGGTATCACTGATGTCTTATTGATTTCTGCGGGTTGATAGTTGATTTTGAAATTGCACACAAATGCTACCTAATGGTAATATCAAGTTGATTAGTCTCAAAAACTGAATAAATTATAAAATCAGAACTGAAAAAATATATCGGACGATAATCTGTTCATAATGATGAATGATGAATATATTCATACACTAATCGGCATTTCAAATGAAAAATAACCCAAATATTCAATTACTTACCTGTTTGACCAACGGGGGCGAGGTGCTTCCCCACAAAACCTTTTCTCTAAAACCGGTCTCAATATTCCACATGGATATTTCATTGTTTCCTTGAACACTGGATAACACCCAGGAATGATTCGTCGGATGACAGATGACTTTCCTAATTTTCACGTTACCTAAAAAAATTCTCTGATGAGTATCAACCAGAACAGAAAAGTGTTTCGACAACCTGAAGGATGATCAAAGTTCATTATTGGTAATCGGAACCTCATGTCCCAAGCAATATGGTTGCCAGTATTTGTACCCAGTACCAGCCAGTTCTGCTGCGAATCCAAACAGAAAGTAGTAAGAACGCTTCTCGTCAATTGGCTTTCCAATCTGAAAGCTATGTTAGGGGCACGGAGATCCCAACCAACAAAGTCTCCGTACAGGGTTGCGTAAACGAGAACGCTCTGAGAGCCGGATTCAATGCACTGAATGTCCAAGGCATAACCGTCCTCTTCGGCTAGTTTTTGGGACTGCAATAAACTCATTCTGAAACATGTTTCATTGAAGTCGACGTAGAATTTTGATATCTAACGTACTTATTGCTGCTACAGTCAACTCGGAGTACGTTGACAGTCCCGTTTTGATAGGTTACTCCTAGAGATTGACCCCCATCACACACGGTTGTTCCTGTAATCTTCACTCCGTCGCCAAACTTGTAATGTTGTTTCGCACGGTTTGCTATGTTCTTACCCTCTATCCTTGACAAATCCCATAACCTAGAATTTGTTTGGAAACATCATTAATTTCTATCGAAAAACGCGTTGAAATCGTATCAGCAAACCAAGATGCATAAAAACCCTGGTGCGTTGAACAATACTTCATAAATTGTAAGCCCAAATTCTCGATAACATGCATTCTTGATTCTGAACAATTTCAACTAAAGAAATCCCTTGAAGAGATTGCCGACAAGGGCGCATTTTATGAATCTGGTACGTAGAGACAGTTGCTGTTTCCTGTACGATTCTTCAGTATTCAAATCGACTAGGTGAGCAGCCAAATGAATTGAGACAAAGCGATTTATGAATCAGAAGATGTGACCGATACTTGGTTTTCCTCAGGGATTTTCATTGAAATCGGTTTACACTTGAGAAAGTTACTTAGGAAAAGCAATGAAGATTTCCCGAATTAAATGTATGCTGATTCCGACTGCAAAACCAAGATGTAAATAAATATACCCATGATACATGATATCACTACACCTGAATTCCGCGATGCAATTCGTCGCTGCAAACTCAAGAAAAATGTATGTATTTCTGCAAGTTTTTCGAGTTGCATGAATCTTTTTTGGTGCGATAAGCTGCAGCGAATTAAATAATGGTAAATTTGTTGCCGCCAACTACAAATATGTGAGGAATGGTAATTTTGAATATTTCAATTATTTTTCAAAACCGAAGGAATCAAGAAAAGTAATAATAGATAGTAATAGTAATATATATATAGATTCCAATATTAATTCTTATTTTTCAGATTGTGGTAGGTTAGAAACCCAGAAAACTACGGAACAAATCATATATTAGTTGTGATAATGTAGACCAAGATAATAATCTTGGTATCATTCAATAGTATTTTTTTGAATTGACAGTACAAACTGACAGATTGATGACATTTCTAGCAGTGACAAGAGTAAAGTAGAGATTTGCCAAATGCTTCCCACGATTTTATGAGAACCGATTCTGTCAAGACACCTTTGCAGTGTCCCTATCCTGGGCCTCATAACGTATTAGAAAGACGTGAAAAATATTTCAAAATTCTGGTCAATTGAAACAATAAGAATATTTCAATGGATATACATCATATACGCGGAGCAAGGGAAGAAAAGTTAATTTTCGTTTTTGAAACAAATATTCAATCAATTTGAGGAGGGGGGATAAGAGTAGTGCCTACAAATGGTTTCATATTTACTTGTTTACTGTAAACATTTTCACATTCTATAGCTATGAGAGAAGTGACATTTTTGGAAATGTCTAGTGTAAGACTGTCGAGTTGAAAATATGAAATAACGTTTCATTACAAACAAGTTATCTTACTGTATAGAAATAGAAATATTTATTTCATGTAAACAATTGAACATGCATACATTCATCATAGATAGTGATAAGGATCACATAAGATAAAATATAGTAAAATACGCTTCACACAAAGACATAACGAACATACAAGTGAGGAGAATA
Source organism: Zygogramma bicolorata (assembly GCA_032362365.1). Lineage (NCBI taxonomy): Eukaryota > Metazoa > Arthropoda > Insecta > Coleoptera > Chrysomelidae > Zygogramma > Zygogramma bicolorata. The sequence continues at coordinate 267,325 of JAVJAQ010004414.1, read as the reverse complement.
TCATAATTTAAGACAACATGAACATGTTAAAATGAAAGAGGAAAAATCTTGTAATACCAGTGAAATTATCTTTTATTCTTGGAATAATCTGCTACTCACATGCACAAGTAACCACATGTTCCATGAATGAATATAATTATGCTGAATTCTTTGACATATTAAATTTTTTTTATATAAAGAAGGCACTCCAAAATGTAGCAACATAGTAATGGCATGATGGTTAATTTCCTGAATAATGGTTTACAGTGATCATCATATTTAATGGATGTTATTATTCGAATGACTTTTTTTTGCGCAATGAATATTTTTTGGCTGTGGCATGTATTTCCCCAGATTATCAAGGCATACGTCATTATGCTATGGAACATAGCAAAATATGCCATTCTTAGATGGTCTGTATCCACATTCAGCTTTAGCTGTCTGAGAGCGTAAGTGGCTTTCGCAAGGCGCTTATATAATAACTATACGATCAATCGGGAATTCTATTTTATAGTTAGTTACAAGACTTGCAATTCATTAGCATACATACCTATACCATTGTTTATAGAGAGACATAGTCAACTCATATTGAAATATCACTTGAAAGGATGAATACTGCGGGTAGGTGGCACCAGTGATTTCGTTTCCAAATAATGTATTTTCTTTGATTTTTCTCACATACACTGTATCTTGAATTACACATTTTCTTAATTACTTATACAGGATACCAAAAGATGGCAATGAATTCAGAATCCAAAGTGAATTTTTTTTGTCAGTGTCTTACATCATTCATGTTCTGAAGATAATTTTCCTTCATTAAATTTGTCAATTCTATTTTGAAGTTATCTTTCTTTCAACATTGAACAACTGACAGACAGAACTCTGAACCCCTTTTTTTTCCTTTCGAGAAGGAAATTTCTTTGTACACCGTCAAGCAAGTGTAAATATCGACATAATATGATAGATGGCGTAACAAAAACTCCTCAAATCCTTTTTGCACAGACATTGACCAACTATATCTGTATAAACGATGCCTATCCTATTAAGAATGGTTCAGCGATAGGGAATGTAATCCCGGACCGGGATCAGTGAATCGGGATTTCGGGATCAAAATTTTTCAATCCCGGGATCCCGGAATTGATCCCGGAATCCATTTTTCCCAAAAAAACTTATAAAACTCCCAATAAAAAATTTGGTTTTAATCAAAACATGAATAAAATTGAATAGCAATTCATATGTTAAAAAATTATTGCGAATTGATAATATATAGATTTAACAAAATATATCTTGGTTGACGTATGCAACTACGCACTAGATAATAACTAAGATGTCTAGAAGGATGGTGCTGGAACTGATGCGATATTGTTTAGAATTTTATGGCGACACTTTCCTATCATTAGTGTCATTTTTACGTATCGTGGTGTGTTTCTCAATTTCATCACTAGTTGACGCTAATTGGAAGTGCATAGTCAACCGATCGATCGACAAACTATATTCTTTGATTCGAGCAGTCAACAAAATGAGCAAAATATAATGTCATACTCTTAAAAAAAATCGAATGAAAGGAACACAATTATAGGGAATTTGCCCAGTATTCTAAACGAATAATATAGGTTGTTGATCAGACAGCGTCCAAAAGTAAAAGTATAGCCAGCCGTCAGGTCGGCCGTTTATACATTTCCTAGGAAATTTGCAACTCTTTTCGTTGCAAACGCCATCTGAACTGATTTGATGTCAAGGGGTCATGATGCTTATTATCATAGTAGGCATGTGTCGCCACTTAGACCCCAAACTTTCCCAGGTATAAATCCCTACACCAGGGTTTCTAGACATCTTAGATTTACCAAATGCTTCCCACGATTTTATGAGAGCCGATTCTTTCAAGACACCTTTGCAGTGTCCCTATCCTAGACCTCATGAGGTATTAGAAAGACGTGAAAAATATTTCAAAATTCTGGTCAATCGAAACAATAAGAATATTTCAATGGATATACGTCATATACGCGGAGCAGATATATCAAAAGGGAAGCTGAATCAGAAAATTCACATTATACCACCCAAAAGTGAAGAAGAGTTAATTTTCGTTTTTGAAACAAATATTCAATCAATTCGAGGGGGGGGGGTAAAGTAGTGCCTACAAATGGTTTCATATTTACTTGTTTACTGTAAACATTTTCACATTCTATATTTATGAGAGAAGTGACATTTTAGGAAATGTCTAGTGTGAGATTGGGTCCCGTCGAGTTGAAATATGAAATAACGTTTCATTACAAACAAGTTATCATCTTGTAGTATATAATAACTATAAGATCAATCGGTAATTCTATTCGATAGTTAGTTACAAAACTTGCAATTCATTGGCATGCATACCTATTCCATTGTTTATAGAGATACATAGTCAACCCATATGGAAATATCATTTGAAAGGTTGAAACTGTTTGTCTTGTGAAAAAACATATATTAAGATTTGAGAACACCCCTTCTTATTACAACACTCGTCTAAGCAGGAAAAATAGTTTAAAACTGCCCCTACCCTCCTCTGGACTGATCAAAGATTCATTTTTTTATAATGGGTTGAAAATGTATAATCACTTACCAGAGAGTATCAAGGAAACCAATCAGAATATTGTCTACTTCAGAAAAAACATAAAACATTTATTGATGAGCAGACCCTATTATAGTTTGCATGAATTTTACGACGATCGCTTCTGAAGTGAAGTATTTTATCTTGTATGTATTTTATGTTGTATATATGTTATTTTGTTTATATGTTTATAAAGGCAAATTTAAAGTGTTAGTGTATGGAACCTGTATGCCACGTATATGTGTTTGTAAAAGATGTCTGTGTTTTATATATACATGTATCTAATTTGATGCTTTGTCAACAAGATTCAATCTTCAGACAATAAAGTATATTTATTATTATTATTATTATAAAAAATGGTTCAGCGAAAAGTAGCATGACAACTATGTACCTAATGAACAAAAAACATTTTGTGGAGAAATTAAAATTACCTTACTGTACCATCTGAAGAAGAGCTAGAAAAAAGTGGAATTTCGGGAAATGCACATAACTTCACTACTGGTCCTTTATGATCATGGAGATGACCTACCAGTACTCCTGCTAACTGCCAACCGGGCGGGGGCAACTGGGGCCGCCACGCCCTTTGCTCCGCCCATTCCTTATTTCTGAAAATCATCTGCTATAAGGATAGCCTTTCAAATGATACCTACAGAATTACTTGACTGCTTCAAAGTAGTGATCTTGCTGTCGCCTTTTCAGGTTCGTCAACGCTTTGTAACAATCCGATTTTCGATCTGTGAAACAACATTCAAAATATTACATGCATATCATCCGAGTCTCTTTATAATATCAGTTTCTATTATTAACAACAGTATTTACATCATGTGAAGTTGAAAAATTCAATTTTCCTAATCATATTATGAGTATGTGTTATTTATTTCCAGATCCCAATTGAATTAAATCGGCTGATAATGAAATAATTGAACGCGACGCCATTCAGTTGTTTGTAGGGTTTCAAATTTGATATTTGGGATTTCAATTAATTGAGACCTATTCTGATTCGGGCGGAAGTGGACCTCAGTCCCAAATACTACTGTTTCTTTGCCAACGTTTCGAATTTTAATAAATTCATCATCAGGGCTCTATAACAATGAGTTTCGTGTTAAAATGGTAGAATATAAATAAAATAAGAGAATGCCAACAAACTATTGGAACATTTTCAGGGGTTCAAGATGTTGATTATTGAAAATAAAATTTTTGAAAAATTCCAAAAATCAGTTTTTCCGAGTAAAAATATTAAAATTATGTGTAAAACAGACATTTTAGATACACACTCTAGGTACAAACAATTCCACATTGAGCACAAGACAAACGAATACTTAAATAAAAAAAATAAAAGAATGGCTTTAGTTCTTATGAATGCTGATAGGAAAAAAAAACAAACGTGATTGTTGAAAACACCGTATAATGATAAAGAATAATTTCGGTAGCTGGCTTATTACAATCTGATAAGTCAGCTACCGAAATGATTCCTTATCATTATACCGTGTTTTCAACAATAACCTTTTTTTTTCCTATCATCATTCATAAGAACTACAGCCATTCTATGAATTTTTGGCAAAGAAACAATAGTTTTTCTCTGATCAAATTGATCCCAATCCCACCAATACCACCATTGAAGAATTGAAAATAAACTTTTTGAGGATATTGAGGAACTTCATTATCGATATAATATGCCATGTAGTTTTGTGAAACAGTTTCCTGGTTTGTTACATGTACTGAATTTTAATGTACCACCCAAAGTAAGGAGATATGTGTTTGGGACACATAAAACCATACTTCACAAATAGGTAGTAATGACAAGATTACTCAGATAAGCTAATATTTTGACAAGTTTTTTCAGCCCCTCATGGTACTGGAATCAACTTCGAAAATGACTTACATTGTATAAAAGATCGCTCGTGAAAACTAGCATTAGAGGAGGGTTCTGTACTGTTGCTCTGGTTGCTTCCTTCAGGAGGGGGCGAAGAAGGTCTGCTAGAAGTCGATCTAGATGGCGGGCCTCCCGAATTAGTGCTATCTGACTGTCTCGTCAACACTTCCGAACTATAATTCCAGTCAGAATTAATGTTGGTTTCTAATGATCCAGTGGTGTTAGTTCTGTGCAGTACTCTGGATTTTCATCAGGGTGTTAGTTAAAAGAATCGACTCTACTCAACCCAACAGATAAGGTAAGGAGATTTTGAAGGAGGGCCCAATGGAGCATATTTACCTGTTTGGCATAAAGTCTCCTCTTTGCGATTCCTCAAAAAAAAACACGTGACCCCGAGCAGTGCTGGTGATCGAGCTGAGTTTGATTTTGCCGTTAGGCTGCTTGTGTTTAGTAGCTTCGTGTGCCCTTCGGTACTTGTTTGTTTTTTTCAAGTGATGCCCCATTTTCAGGAAATGTCCTTCCATACTTTCATTCATCCCGTTCGCTTCCAACCTTCGGAACAACTGAAAATTTTCGGAGGTAATTACACAAGTGCTTCAAAATTACCGATAATTTTCCATGAAAGCATGTTGTCTAAAAACTACATGCTTGAATGGAAAATTATCAGCTTTATTTTGATGCACGAGTGTAATTCGGTAGAATATCTCCGGAGTTGAAACAACGACGTTTAAAATTCAGTATTTATGCCTGTCAAGATGACAATTGTACATTTTAACAATCGTTTCTATAGATACACGGACCGAGCGGGTATTTTTCGATACCTACCGGGTATTTACCATCCCGAAAATGTCCCGCCGGGAATTTATCGCTGTAATTGATCGAAAATGTCCCGCTTCATATGGGAGTTTTAACATACGATGGAAATATTCAACCTAATGTTTGAAATGATCTTTGGAGACGTTAGGACTTACGCTTTTCAAAACACTTTGATTCTCCCTATGTGACACGGTACTTGGAACTTTGTCTGTGTTTGCGAAATCTCTTGAGGAGATTCTCTCATTCAATACTTCCATAATGACGTCAATATCATCAAAACAGACCACATTATCGTAAACACTTCTTGGGATTGGCATCACGAGAGAATCCATTAATAGTGCATGACTGAAAAATAAATGGCCATTTTCGTCAAAACTGACTGAATATAAACACACGAGCGAATATCTAAAATCATCTTTGGAGCAAGTTGGAAAGATTGGAATAACAATAGTACAGTTTTTTGTGAGATTTTTCTTTGCAATAAAACAAATTTTTCTCTGGCAATCAAGTTATTCTCCTTTCTGATGGTTTCAAATTCAATATTTTACTCACTCATCTATCTGATATAACGGATATTTCATGTAAACCCGCAACCTGGGCAATATCTTGCACTGTATATCCAATACGGACAACACTTTTGCCGCCGAGGAAATGAAACCTACAAGAGCGTGTCTTATCCATAAATTAGGATGGACCAAAAAATAGGAACACTCAGTTATCAGCTCACACAATGCAGGTTTGGAAATGAGGCCCAGTTGTGTTAAGGAAGCCATGGCGTCTATACTTTTTTTCATAACGAACTCTGAAGAATCTGTGAGACCCTGTAAACTATCGATTAAATGAAATGTTCGTTCCGTTCGATCAGAGTACCTGTAGTAACAGAGGTATCAGAATAGTGGCACAATGCCATCCTACATAAGACACTACTCCGACAATACAATCGAAGAAAGCGCCTCGCACTTCCTTGTCCTCTTTGTCATTTAAAAAGGTGATCATGTGAGAAAGGAGTAGATCATTGGCTGAAAAAAAAAAACGTTGGAATATGAAGTGATTGAAATGGTCTCATTTGGAATGAAATAGTCTCAAAATATTGATACGGGCAACAAATCAAACTGAATGATTCACATAAATATATATAAAGCATTCGACACAGTTCATCATGGAATTTTACTCAACAAACTATATCAAATTGGCATCAGAGATACAACTTATAATTGGTTTCGCAACTATTTAGCTGGAAGAAAGCAATTTGTGTACATGGGGAAATCTAGTTCTGGACTAAGGAATGTTTCATGTGGCGTACCACAAGGATCAGTCCTTGGACCTATTATTTTCCTTGTTTACATGAATTCAATATCAGAACTGAATTTACATGGAGATCTAAAATTATTTGCTGATGACACCACCTTATTTTATTTCTCTAAAAACACTCATGAATTGAAAAATGAAATGGAAAAGGACCTCAGTGACAAAATATTGTGGCTGAATATGCATAAATTAAATTTAAATTCCCAAAAATCGAGTTACATGTATATATCCAAAAGGAGACTACCCAATAATACGCCACCTCTTATTTCCGGCAATTGTACAATTGAAAGTTCAGAAACCTTAAAATTCTTGGGATTATACATTGATCCAACTTTATCGTGGACAACACATATACAAAATCTTAGGAAGAAAATATCTCCAATCATTGGAGTTTTATATAGAATACGGTTTTTTCTGTCAATGAAATATATAAAAATGATTTACTTCAGTCTTATTTATTCAAAATTACATTATTTGATATCTGTTTGGGGAACTGCATCAAAATATATATTGAAACCATTAAAATTTTTACAAAATGAAACCCTTGAATGTATTTATAAATTACCATTTCTAGAGTCAACAAGTAAATTATACAAACCGAGGAACCTATTAAATATAGATTCTTTGTTCAAGTCAAGAATTTGTGTTTTCATCCATTCAACTAAGAGTAAATATAAATATTCAAATCTTTCCTACATAATATGTTCTGATAGCCATAATCATCTAGCCAGACAGTTAAATAATTTGAAAACCAAACGAATATAAAGCGATTTTGGAAAAAAGTCGTTGTACTTCTCTGGAATAAAAATTTATAACAGTCTACCTACACACATAAAAAATATCAATTCAGTTGCGAAATTCAAAATAGAGATCAAAAGTTATTACACAGCTATCAATAATAATGACTAATTATCCACAAAATTATTTTTATAATGTATCGATAATGCCTGATTCAACTGATTCATTTATACTATTTTATACCCAACTTTTCATTTATATATGTATATACAACTGATATAATACTTTATTTCATGTTCATTTATATGTATTTTTTTGCCTTCGTATAAACATGTATGTTTCTTGGGATCATAAAAGTTATTATTATTATTATTAACTTGGTTAACTCAATTAACTGGTAATCAAAGATTGTCGAGATTTCGTACAGAAAAAGGTCACAGTGAGTATTCCATACTCAAAGGCAAACTCTACCCAACAATCCCATTCTGTTGCTCGAATATCCAACTCTCATGTGTTTGCATTATAACTCCACCTTCTGGATACCGAACCACATGAAAACTGACTCGATAAAATTATCCCTCGTAAAGATAGATTGTTTTTATAATACAAAAAGTTTACTGTAATTCACCTTTGGTCTGCCCGAAGAAAACGCAAAGTTTTATGATGCTACTGTTCATTAACGTCTGTTTTACGATAGACTGTGTGTCAGTCAGGAGAGCACTGACAGTCTGAGCTACCATTTCATGAAGGGCATGCAGTTCCAACTCGTAGTTGAACGTGTGTTCGTCGTTCTGGTTCTGTTCACTTCCGGTATTGTTGTTGTCATACCAGTCATTGTGTATTTGTTCCAAGTACCTATTAAAGAAAAATACTATGGAGAATATGATCATCATTTTTGTGGGAGAGAGAAATGGTTTTATTAAAACAATAGAATGTTAATGTTTCATCGAGATTCATCTCTCAAACGAAAGCAGGTTTATCCTATATGAAAAATAATGAGTTTGAATAATATTCACACAGACAGAAATATTGAAATGTCCGTAATATACATACTTGAACATAATCAGTTAATGGCAAATTAACTTGAAATAATTCATCATAGAGTCAATAAACACACTAAAAATCGTTTTATATGAGTGCAAGTATAAAAAAAATCTAAAATATGGAGTAACATAAGTGAATTTCTATTACAAATAAAATAAAAGGACATTATATTGCTGATGCACTTGGGATAGTAAATATTTCCTTCTCACACGATATTTAAATTTTTCATTTGATATATCTCATTGTTTTAGAGATTATTGATGAGACATGTTGCGATTACTTAGATATTAAAAGAAAATCTGTTTTCTAGTTGCGAATTGGGTCATGACCACGAGAAACCTACTTGTGACAAGGGTAAACCCAGGAATGAATGAAAAATAGAATATTTCGACCTTTTCGGAATTCTCTAGGGGGAGGTGTACTTATTACGTGCTCTTACAAAGCATTTCAGATTCACCAGATGTCACTCAAATTTTCAATTGTTATCAAACATCAATTTGAGAAATAAAAGTCAGCTTCAGAATCGACATCCAAGGTTCTGTGAATAATGTCTATTAAAGAAACCTGATAGAGCTTTTTGATTAAGATCCGTTGGAATAGACAGAGCGTTGATGTTTTTTTAATCATTATCAAAGATGTACAAAACTAATATATATAAAAAATATTCGAATGGATAATGGCATGCACCATTTCCAGAACTCCAGACATTTGGTATATTTTGAGAGTCGTCTCTTTTGTTTATTTCTCCATGTTTAACAAACAAACAAAAGAGACGACTCTCAAAATATACCATATGTCTGGAGAGCCCTAATCAACAAAAAGAAAAACAGTTCAGGAAATGGTCCTTCGGTGGATGCAGGTCACCACGAACCAGACCGACGGTTATTACCTGAACAGTCATTAGCCAAAGGTCCGACAACCATAATCGACCCGACGGCTGATGGAACGGATCATATGGGCTACAATTTACGACCGAGAAACTATTTAAAAACTGGTAAAAGTTTTTCAAACAACAGTTGCTAGCACCAAGTAGGAGCAATAACATTCCTGAAAATACCAACTGAGATGTTGGCGAAACGTCGAAAGTCAATACCGACCAATCAACGGATAAACTCCCAGAAAACCAATTTCGCATACTCAAGCATCAGTGAAAACCTTTCCATCAAATGATGATATGTTGGAAGACAGGCAAAGTCTGTTTGTAGTTAGTATAATATAATAATTAATTTTGGTTAATAGTTTTCTTGGGTTCTCGATCTACCATAATCAGATTATGGTAGGTAAGAACCCCAAAAAAATATAATCAAAGAATCCGTCTACCACAAAATAATGACATTCAAACAATAATTAATTATTCTAGGAAAAAATATGGAGAAACTTACCGGAGTGCCGTTAGAGCCAGCGTAGAAATATGTTTAGCATATGCTGCTCGTACGCATGTACACGGATCTGTAGCTAAGGGAGCCAATTCAGGCAGAATAAATTCTGGAAATATGTTAGCTTCAGATCTGGGAATTCTGTTGACCAAATCTAGACACTCGGTGATTGTTTGTAGGGCTGCTATTTTCACTCTATTGGAGCTGTCATGAGTCAAATGCATCTAAACCATGACACACATGAAGAAAAAAGATTATTTTTTGAAAAGGTTATAGTTAACATAGTTGTTTATAAAGAGGAATTGTGAAATGAAAAAAGTTGTCGCAGAATTTTCTGAAAAACCATCTTAAAATCAGTTTTATCATCAACCAAGGAACCCAACTGTTTTCAAAGACGAATATACAGATTACCCCTGTTATTACAAGAAATGCATCAGGAAGTAAATCTTACTTTCCTGAATGAGACAGCCTCAAAAGATAATTATTTAATCCCCTTAAACTTCACATCCTAAATGAATTCTAAATTGTTATTAATAAAAGGTGCATCGATTATGAAGAAACTAGGAGGTGAATAAGATCTTCCTTAGGAAAGCATCCTCTGAATTCCACCGGAAAAAAAATAATTTAAAAATTTGGGGCTAAGTAAATGTGAGCATTGGTATACTTGATATTTTCAGATTCGAAATTTCAATGTATTTTTAGATTTTAGGAGCAATTGGACCCTTATCTTTGAAAATTGATTTGGAATGATGGATTGAATCATATTCGAAGGTTGGTCAAAGAATTGACACCACAGATAATGCTTCGATGCTCAGGGTTGAATTTGGAAAGTTGTGGCAGACCAACAGAACATATATTATGCTAGAGAGTTTTCTACAATGAAGGGTTTCAGTAGCTACTTACCATATACGGTAGAATTCTGTCCAAAACCGTCTCACTGTCAGCATGACGAGCAAGTAGAAGCATAATTTCGAGGCTATGGAGTTTCGAGGAACAATCGTGCAGACCTCTGACACAGGATGTCACCAGCGATATTACAATTACTAATCCCGAATCCTCTTTCGCAACAACAGTTTCACCATCTTTCGGATCAGGAAAAACAACCGATTTTACTTCATATATTTCAGTCTTCAAGCGCATTATTTTTTCGTCGGGTGTCAAGAGAGGATTATCGCAAAATGAGAGCATATACGCCTGTAGATATTCGGAAAAATATTCCGGAAACAAAGTATATTTGTACTCCGTGAGGTAGGTCTCGGCGGATTTCCTTTGTTCTGGGTCTATATTTATCATACTCATTATCAAAGACTTCAGGTTTGGGTCATCCAGTTTATCTAAATGCTTTTCTGGGTAGTATTTACCGGCACAGTACGATAGAAGCTGCGAGTATTCGAAAGGAACATGCAGTTCACTCCATAGTTCCAACAAAGCACATCTGAAATTGTGTGTGGTGTCTTAGTTTCAGATTTTTAATTTCATTTCGGATAATAGTCTAGTAAATGAAGAGACGAACCTGTGAATAAATCTATGAGTTCTTCACTTGTGGTTCAATTTGTAGGTCGTCACAGATGTTTTCAAAGGACCCAAAACTTAACACGATTGCGTTCTTGGCAATGGCCGAAAATGGCACCCCAAACCCAGAAAATTGGGTTTCCCGCCAATATCTGGCTAAATATACGAATTAGAGAATTATCGTTCATACAAAAATTATCATTATCTACAAAAAAAATTATTAGCCATAAAAAATATATATATGTATTCGAAAACTATAGCATCTTGGCTTCAAAACGATGTGCATGGCAAGTCGATAAAATGGCTAATAATTTTTTAATTCGCGGTTGTTCCGCAGATTCTACATAACTCCGAAATCGCATGAAAAATGTAAAAAAAAAATGGATCATTTATTAGAACGCGAGGAAAATACAAAAAACAATTCAAGATCATTCAAGACCCCCAAGGACCCATTATAAAGAAAAATTTCCGATGAAAGACTATTATTGAAAAAAATGTAAACAAATTAATGAAACAGTGGCGAAATGGTTCCTTTAGAGAAAGCGGCAGCTGAAATGAGGAGAGTATTGGGTCCCTTTATCTCGAAAACTGTGGAGTTTTCGGAAAAAAATAATAAGGGTCATTTTTGTAGATAATGAGATGATCTTTAATTTTTGTATGAACGAAAATTCTCTAATTCGTATATTTAGCCAGATATTGTCGAGAAACCCATTTTTCTGGGTTTGGGGGGCCATTTTCGGCCATTGCCACGAACGCAATCGTGTTAAGTTTTGGGTCCTTTGAAAACATCTGTGACGACCTACAAATTGAACCACAAGTGAAGAACGCATAGACTTGTTCACAGCTTTCCCTAGTTTCGGATCTTCAGTTACTGGACTATAAATTTGATAACTTTAATCAGATATCAATTATCCATAAAGAATTGAAAACATTTGCATTCGATCGGCTTTCACTAATCATCTTCAGAAGTAATTGATACTGAAGTTACAAAACTAAAATTAGTGATACTTTCTGTAAAAATCAGTTCAGACGAGAAACTTTCCCCAAAATTATTTTTTGTCCTAATTTCCTTTCAAAAAATTAAATAGCGGTCTGAATGGAATGGTGCCTCTAACGCTATTCTAATACTAATATATAAGCTTATTTCTATAAATTTCAATGCATGGAGATGTCATGTACTATTCTAAAGAATTTCAAATTCACTGATCTTGTGATCTTTATGCAATTGATAGAAAAAGTTAATTAAGGAAACTCTTTTTTAATATTCGACTTTTCCTTAACTATATGTCATCATGCGACAAAGCAAAAGAGGTTGTGGAGGATAAAGATAAATCTAAAATGATCACTCTATCGATCTCCTATCGAAATGAATGAAAAAATCACGTGATTCCCGGTCTTACAGTTATGATGTCATTATTCCAGATTTAGTTTTTTGTTCAAGAAATTTCAGAATTAATTACTCCTCAAGGAATTCAATTAAGTGAAATATAAATTCAAGACAAAATATACATGATATTTCAAAGCATGATCTCAATATTCATGAAAAAAGATGGTAAAGATTTTCAGGAATCCAGATACCTCAAGAATAAAATCCTCATCCCGGATTCTTATGGTCATTTCAATCCAATCACTCAATCATATACCTCACTCTCACATAAATCCCTTATATCATTTTGGTTAAGTTATATTTTCGGAAAATTCAAAAAATTAAAAAATCTTAGATCTAAAAAATGGGTCCATCTGCAACGTTTGATTAAAGTGTTTTATGAAAGAAACCCTGTAAACCCAAAGATACTGGTGTCAGGCCAATTCAACAACAAGAGCAAAAAGTCCTCCCAATCTTGTTTTTTTTATTGCAAGCTGTTATTGATTCCATTAGACTGATGAATAGATTAGAAATATATAGCTGAACCCTCTTCCAATTAGGGATTTCTTATTCTTACTAAATAGTTGAAATTGAGTTAAAATTTTGCTTGCTAAATTTTTCTACCAAATATAAGTATAACACGCGATATAAACACATTCCAAACCTAAACGAACTTTGATTTGTGATACATAAAATAAAGTTTAAAACAAGATTGAGCAATAACTTACCCAGCCGAAAATATATCCATAGCTGGTGTTAGAACGCCAGAGTCATTAATCGATTCAGCGATTAAAGTGTTGTGTTCAATATTTCTTGTCTGAGGATATAAAAACCTTTCAGGGGCGATATAGCACACCCTCCTTCTGGACGTATCAAAATAGTATGAATAGTCTGCGGGATTATCTACAGGGACAAAGACAGGCTTAAAAGAAGCAAAATCAACAAGTAAAACCCAGTTCCACGACGTTACTGTGATGTTTTCTAACTTTATATCTCCGTGGCATACCCCCACTTTATGGCATTGGTGCAAGGCATATAAAATTTGGAATGTTATCCAACGTTTTTCAATTTTGCTCAAAAAAGGTCGAGTACTTAGTCTATCGTAGAGCGTATACTTCACATATTCTCGCATTATTATGCCAGCTTTCTCTGTTAAAATTATTCTCTGGAAAGGGACGCAGTTCATAGCACTACTCAAATTCGTTCTGATTTTCTCCAGATGATCCTTGTACGGTTGGAGAGAAAGCGATGGATCATGTATAACAAATACTTTTACAACTATCAAACCTTCCTGTGATTCAGCTCTCGCTACTTTGAGGAACCTTGTGCTTCCCAAACTGAAAAAGTAACAAAAGTGGATATATCTGAAACGTAATCAAATATGATCTTACCTGGTATCAAACTTCACATGGGGTATATCGGTGAGATATCTATCTACAGGATAAATTTGTGATGGGGCAATGCCCACAAGCTGATTTCCCATTGTTAGTGTACTTGTTTCCGGTATGATCTTTTATTTTATTTTCTATTATTAGGTAACGAGGAAAAGATGAACCTGTAAGAAAAAAAAATCGTCCTTTGGGATTGTAGAAATGATAATAAATAGTAAAGCAGACAAAGGTAAAACTGACACTTCTAAAGAGTTAGCAAGGCCACTTGCAACAAATTGGGTGAACATATTTTTTTGTCTTTTTTTATCACATCAATATGAATATCAATATGGAGTCAATACAAAGCTTCTACGAAAGAAGTAACACACAAAAATACTCTAAGTCACTTTCTCTTGCTCAATTCGTATAGAATACAGAACTTGAATCAAATAGATAACACTTATAGAATATGAATCTACAGATACAGAGTAGTTTGAAATTAAATTTCGCTCACCAGTATAAAATTCTATTTTCAAACGCAGACAAGCTTGTTTCACTCGGAGAAAACTATTCGTTAGCTCGTCACTGGGCATATGGATATGGATAAATTATGGAACTTTCTCGCTACCTATATCAAATATTTTCGAAAAAAACACAATTTCGTTCTCTCTACAAAAATTATTGTCTCTATATATTCTAGGTACCAAATTATTTCTATTTGATATCGAAAACATCCCTGCATCAGAGTCATAATTTTTTCTTTCCAATAAATAAGTTTTAATGTGTCTGTTATATCATATTGAACAAAATACAGCAATATTTATATTTATATAATTTTATTAGGGTAAGCTAGGCTTTCTCTAGGTAAGTACAATAATAGGAATTTTCTAGCAGCGATGCCTATAAACTTGGCAACTGAAATGTGCTTAATGTATATACATGAATAATATCAAATTAGCACAGCCACCGTTTTAATGAAATAAGAAAAACAATTTAATTTGATCAGAAACAATTAGCTTGAGAAGCAGTTGGTTAATACATTGTTTACTGAAAAAGAACATCCAAATATTCAAGATGAATATTGAACTATGTTCCTACAACATTTGGGTTTAATCAGAAGGTAACTGTGCAAACTTGATATTGAGCTGGAAGAGCCACCCCTTGATAAAAAAATGAGGGTTATGACAATTGTATTTATTTTATGATAAATTTTTGGAAATTATTCGATAATTTAAAACTATGTTTCATCAATTCAACTGTTGTTGTAATGGCAATGTCATGTAGATTAATATACAACCATGATGTGTCAAAAGCTGAGTTGAGAGAATACATTCTATCTTTTTGTTCATATAAGGAATATTAAACCTGCTCTACAGTTCAAATACACTTCATTTGTAATCAAAAAAACACTGTGCGATTTTCACTGAACAATACACTATACAATAGCCATTCCTTCTATGTTCTATTTGTGTTTATGAAGCTCCAGAGCAAGACCATACATTTTTTCTTGTAATTTCTAGCACCACCAACTGAATTGGTGTACAAGCCTTTTTGAAACCTGTTTTAAAAACTTAATAAGATGGAAAAAATGTCAATCAAACCAAAATTACGATTAATCAAATTAGGAAAAAAAATTTAATGAAATAAGGCCAGAGATCCGAATACAAGAATGAAATTAATTTTGGTCAAAAAATAAAAATTAATATGTTGAGGATGAAATGGTGAAATCAAACAAATTTAAGTGAAAAAATATAAATCAATATGAACAAATGTTGAGACCAAGTTTCAGGTTGAATGTACCCAGTGAGTTAGTGAGTACACTCAGCCTGAAACTTGGTTTCAACGTTTTTCATATTGATTCATATTTCTTCATTTAAATTTGTTTGATTTTTCCATTTCATTCTCAACATTTTATTTATTCTTTGTCATCCTAATTATCTTTCAGTTGAATTTTTTTATATTGATTCATTTTTCTTCATTTAAATTTGTTTGATTTTTTCCATTTCATTCTCAACAATTTATTTATTCTTTGTCATCCTAATTATCTTTCAATTGAATCTTTAATTTATATTCTTTGACCAAAATCCATTCCAATCTTTTATTTGGATTTCAGTGCATTACATGACTAAATTATAATAATTCTCAATTTCACTATTTGTGATTTATTGGTTTAATTGACATCTTTTCATATCTTATAAGTTTTTATAACTGGTTTCAAAGGAATTTACTATATCACTGAGCCTTTTTTTGGTTAAATGCTGATGTCAACAAAGCTGGTATGTATTAACAAAATAAGAAGTTACTTAAATAATTGCAAATCACGATGTCAAAAATGATTAGACATTATTTAATTAATGAAAATTAGCATCAGTATTCAACAAAACAGTATATGTTTGATTAATAATTAATAATGATTAATGATATATTTTTTATGTACCTTATTATGGTTTTATAAATACTATTACTACCATATTGTTATGGCATCAAGCTACAAAAGTAAACACCATTTTTATCTTTCAATGACATGTTATTCACCGATTACAGATCTACTACAAGTTTACTGTTAAAAGTGTTTTACTTATGCTGCCTGGAAGGGTCCCAAATGAATTTTGATGATCATTTGTGAAACTCATAAAATGGATTGGATTGGTGTTGGATCACCTGTTTGAATCACAGGTATGGGATGCCCACATAGTCAGGTCCAAATTTAGGCAGTAATGAGTCTTTTACCCAATTTGATAACCACAGAAATAAGTATAAATTACTATTATTTTTTTAGAGTCTGAAATGAATGTCAAATCATTGGACGTTGAAGATAAAAGAGGCCTGTCCTAGAACCTTACTACAATTTCCTAAAATTTTACTAATACCCACTTTTGTTTTGCCTTGGGTTGACTCTAGCAAATATTGGTGAGAAAGGAGAATGTTATAGCTATCAACTCACAAATGAAAATTAGAAATATACCTTCAGTAATTCTCTTCAGTCACAACTATCCGCATTTTCACACTACTCACGAGAATTCTATAACTCAACTTTGCATATTTTTAATTATTGTACATTTTCTCCAAACCACCATTTCAACCTGTCCTTATCATTGTTATTGTTTTGTTTTGCCGAACCGAAGTTTTGCATCGATGCCTAGTGGATTTCAAGTTGTATTAGTGGCATTATTGGCTTTTGGCTTTATCCAAATTTGTCAAAATTCAACTTCGATGTGAAGTTAGCTACTGAAACTGGCTGCTAAATTTTCCGAAGATTCCCGAACGGTCATATCAGTGGCGTAGTTTTCCACTTTTTTGGGAATTGTTGAGGAGGAAGCATCTTGTTGCACCCACTGCGTCCACCCGGGGCAGTTGTTCTGGCCTAATGGGCTTCACTTTGTGAAGCATCCTCCGGGTCCCGATGTTCTGGGTTCTCGTCGTTCTCGGTGCTTCTAGGCGCACCCTCTCCTCTCCCCATCAATCGCCCTGGCGGTATTTCTACCGCCTGCTCAACTGGCCTTGGTGGGGAACGTAATAGCCACGGCCACGATGATGGGATGATACATAAACCCTGAGATTTTGGGCGGAAAAGGCGTAATGCTCCGGGTGTGTCACGCATCACAGCGCATTCATTCTCGCCATGGGGCGGGCTCACTACTCTCGTAGCACCGCATTAGGTCGTCCCTCAATTCGTCGGTCCACTCAAAACGTTGTCCATTTCCATTGCCAAAGTTGGGGACCTGCAAGGTGGTTAGCCCAGCAGACCCACGGCCGGCACCAGAGAGAGAAAAGGCATTTCTCTCCTGGATGCGCATTAGCTGCCGGTCCAATTTTGCATCCCAAATTCAGGAAAGTGGTGGCGCTACTCACCAGAGACTGCTCAGATGTTGTGTAGTCTCCCCTGCTTATCTATTATTATTATTATTATTATAAAAGTGACTGTCAAAATGAAAGAGGGATTGGTTCCTATTAAGACCTATGGAATGCAGCTTCCTAAAAATAGTTTTTGGATTTGGTCAGTGAGGTGTACACTGGGAAAAAGTTTTTTTTACTATTATTATTATCATAATATTAACCAGTGACTGTCAGAATGAAACTAGGGGAAATTGTTGCTTGAGACCTCTAGAATGCAGCTCCCTAAGAAGAATCGCTTGCGGATTTCGGCAATGGGTTGTACACTGAAAAAAACATAACTTTTTCTATCATTATATTAACATAACCAGTGGCAGTTGAAATGCATGGAACTAAGGGGGATTGGTTTCTCAAGACCTAATAGACCTATAGAATGCAGTACCCTTAAAACCACTTACGGAAACTGACTGTAGTTTGAAAAAAATGGCAACTTTACAATAATTATAAAATTGACGTTATATTTTTACTCTTATCATTATTATAACCAGTGTGTTTGTCGAAATAAAACTAGGTGGGATTTGTTGCTGAAGACTTATAGAATGCAGCTCTCTAAAAAGAATAGCTGGTGGAACCCATACAGCACACGATATCCTATGGACGTCCAAATCATGTCCAGTTCATGTCGGAATATCCTTGGCCCAATTTTGGATATCCATAGGATATCCAATTTTTGGATATCCAACTTATACCCAAAAAGAAATATCCACTGGATATACAAAAGGGATATTCTTTCGGATATCCATGAAGGATATCTTAAGGACATTTTTTGTATTAATAATGGCACCTTACCAACTGCCATTCACTTGGACATTCCTGCTAGCAGAAACGCAAGAAAGTTGAAATATTTCAACCACATCCTTCCAAATAATATTTTTTGTTCGTTCGTTCGAATAGTGCATATTTATGATGGATGCTCATGACAGATGACTTATGGATTTCCATAAAGGATGTATTATGGATGTCCATGAAAGATATTTTATGGATGTCCATGAAGGATATCTTATGGACGTACAGGTTGGTGGCCTAAGAATGTCCATTGGACGTCCATAAGATATTGTTTGGATAAAAACTGGATGTCCAAAATATCCTTAATGGATATCCATTGGATATCCACTGGATGTCCTTGTGTTGTGTGGGAATTGGTCAGTAGGGTGTAATTACACTGAAAAAAAACATAATTTGTACTGTTATTAACATCATAACCAGTGACAGTGAAAATGAAACAACGGGGAATTGTTTCCTGAAGGCCTATATAAGGCAGTACCCTGACAAAACCGCTTACAGAATCGGTAAGTAGTTTGTATACTAGAAAAACACAATTATTTCTAATATTATCATAAAAAAACCTACTGGTCAATCCCACAAGCAATTCTTTTCAATGAGAGCTGCATTCTATAGGTCTCAGTTAACCAACAAATCCCCCCAGTTTCATTTTGACAGTCATTGGTTATAACCATAATAATGGTAAAAAAACTAATAATTCCTCAAGCGATTCTCCTAATGCAGCAGCATTGTATATGTGTTTGGCGCTAAAGTCCCTTCAGTTTCTTTTCAATAGTCAGTGATTTAATTACATGATAATAATAATGAAAGATTTTTTCCTCCCAGTTTATACCCTCTTTTTATGAAGCTACATTCTCTAGATCCTCGGCAAAACTTCCCCCTCAATTTCTTTCTGCCAGTCAGTGGTTTGCTTGATAAAAAAAAAATGCTAGGGTATAGCCTGTTTCGACGATGCAAGTTTGTCGCTGCAACTCCAGAAAATTGCATGTGTTCATGCAAGTTTTTCGAGTTGCATGATTTTTTTTTTGGTGCGATAAGTTGCAGCGACTTAGTTATTTCTATGGTGAATTTGTTGTCGCAAACCACAAAGATGTGGTGGCATCTTTGTGAAGAATATTGATTTTGAACATTTCAATTATTTTTCGAGACTTGAGGAATCAAGTTGAGTAAAAAGGTGATTCAATCACAATATCAATTATTAGAAATTAATGAAATTATATATCAGTTGTGATAATGTAGACGTTCATCTTAGTAATATTCAGTGCTATTTTGTAATATTGGCATTATTGGCAATGAAAAGTGACAAGTGACAGCTAGATGACATATTGCAGCGAAAAATTGCATCGTCGAAACGGGGTGTAAACATTTCAGTTTCTTTTTTCTTTAGCCTGGGTGGAAAATGGGATTTTGTAGTACACGTTTCTGCGGCAAAATAACACTCAAAATGCCTCCTTCTTTTTCGTCAGCCCAATGTACACATCCCTGATGATCAGTTTCACATTTTTTCTTTTTTTTTTGGAAGACACTACTTTTCATAAAAAATGCTGCTTCCATTTAGCATTCTGGAAAACAACAGATTCCGGCACTTGACTAATATTCCAGTGCCGGAGTCTGTTCACCTCAGCTGTCACCTGTCACATGCGAAATTTCACATGTTTCTTTTGTTATTGAAGAATAGTGCATTTTTTGTTTGAAAAAAGTTGTGTTTTCGATTGAAAAAATGTGTGAAACGGATGATTGAGGGTGTGTACATTGTGCTGATTAAAAAGAAGGAGGCACTTCGAGTGTTAATTTGCCGCAGGAACGTGTACTAGAAAATCCCATTTTTCACCCAGAAATTGTCCCGTATCTCCGAAACTGATTGAGAGCGGCGAAAATTTCATGTGAACTTTTTGTTCAGGAGGTCAAAGACACTTCATTCGCATGGTTCATGCCATCTGTACAAATTCACTTTATCTCTGTGTTGCTTTCACCTCTTCGCAATAAATTGGTTATTATCGATATTCCCAGCACTAGACTCTTTAATTCAGAGAAAAACGATTTATTTATATCCTCAACAATTCCCGAAAGGGTGAAAACTACGTCACTGGTATAATCGTTAGCTCTGCCAGCTACCTTCACATCAGTATAGTCAACAAATCATTTTCAGATGGAATATTATCTGTCCTTTTTCATAACAAATAAAGACGTATATATTTAGCTTTGTTCCTTATATTTGTTTCACTGGCTGCGTCAAACAGCGGTTAAGCAGCTTTACAAAATTTCAAAATGTGAAACTGTCAATATTTGTGCAGCGGCTTTGAGCGCTGTAAGCTGTTAGACGCGGCCACTGACACTTGAATGGCCTCGATGACAATCTGTCGAAGAATTTTAAAAACCTGTCAGCATAATATCAATTTTTCATCATTAATGTGACTAAAATATGCCAACAATACATCAATTGCTGTTATCTTACAATTTCTACTGAAACAATTCCAACCCACAATAACGAGACAAAATATGTCAAACCGGCAAGTTTTCATTATAATAACCCCTTAGCTCAAAAATTGTCCTTATTTCAGCATCATATTCAAATCCTGAAATGTTTAAATTAGAATCCTACATCACTCCTATTCTATTGAGCTATGTGAATCGATATATAAATAATTTCAAATTGGAAGATTCTCAGGTAATGTGCTCAAAATATTTTGAAAAAGATCCACTCCACTACAATAAAAAATATTTTTAGGTGTCCTTATGGGGTGGCGATGCATCTTTTCATAATCTGGAACTAAATTTACAAGTATTAGAACAGGAACTTCAATTACCATTCAGTTTTGTGTCTGGTAGTATAAGAGAACTCTTAATTCATGTACCATGGACAAAGTTGGCTTCAGAACCTATAACAATTACTATAAATACTATAGGTACAGCATATACTTCTCAAATTCGACTTGGTAATCTTTTTTTTTCAGAATGTATTCTGAATTTGAAAGGTAAAGATAGTGCTACGAGGGCAGAAACTCAATTGAGGGAGAAGATAAAGAAACCTACTAGTCATGGGTAAAATATATATAATTTTCTGGTGGAACATTGCTCAAGTTGTGAATAATTGATTAGTAAAAGTCTTTTCGATATATTGACAACTGAGGCACCATAATTTTCATTTTCTGAATGAAAAGCAGTATTCAAACAGTACCATAAAGAAATTTGAGAAATAAGCACACATTCATAAAGTCTTACACAATTATTCAATTAACTAGAACCACCTCAGTACAATACAGTATTTTATATTCCATCTTTTCAGAAAAGAAATTGAGGCCCCTCAAGGTTATGTACAACTACTCATCAATAAAATAGTCAGCAATATCAGAATATACTGCAATAATGTAATTCTGAAATATGTGGAGGAAGATATAGTGCTTTCTATGAATGTCAAACTACTGAAATTTGAGTCTGCAAATAACAAATGGGAGTCTGCATATACAGGTACAACTTTTGCTTGGATACAATAATCAAATAGTTGCTAGGGAGATTTAGGGCATCTCTCAAGGTACTACATGCTTTCTGTAGTTTTATTTCACATCAGATATTTTCAGATGTATCCCCTGCTCAGGTAATTCTCCGAAAAGTTATCACTGTGAATGATTTGACCCTTTGCTTGGATAAGCGGAATGCTTCTGGAAAAATCGAAGTGTACCAAGAGCCCATGCTATATAGATGCTCAATGACTATGCATTTGCTTAAACACTACCATTCTGCTACAGCAAATCGTGCATCTACAACTAGACTTGATATTTACTGCAATAAGTGAGTATAAATATGTCAACTTGGTTCATGGTTTGTGGAGTACCTTTCATCTGAGTGATCTGTTCACCCCATATTAATAAACTTTGTGAACTTCAGCACCAGATGTAACCACAATATTGCAGTGCCACATGGGCTCTATTTTTTATTATATTTCTAAGTGATGTGAGCCTGCACTGAGCCACTGCATATCAAATTATTCTTCATGCATATGATAAAAATATTCTAATACCCTAGCAAAATATTGAACAAATAGAATAGTTATTCTGCATCACAGTAATTAGTGATAATGGTCTCAAAAACATTTCAAAAACTTACCATATCATTTTCTCACAGAAAATGTGAACAATTTGTATTTAACCTTCAAGGGAAAAACTATAGATAACTGTCTTTTCATTACCAAAGGCTTTGTTACTTGGTCCTGTGAATATATGTGTCATTGAATTGTCAATTTATTCAGAGCAGATTAGCTCCAATCAATTTTTTTGATAATGTTTTGGTATGCCTAGTGAGAAGGTTCTAGGATTTATCCATATGCCCACTGATGAGTTCAAGAGATATATTTTTCTAAGACAGACTAGCTTGTCTGGGTTTTAAATTGAAATGTTATTCCAATGAATATTTTTTTGCAAACTACTTTATATTTGTGTAGCAATATCCTAATTAATGGTATCTGTTTGATTCAAGTTTTGAGTGATTGATATACAAAATTTGGCTACCATCTTGCTTATGACTTGATTATCTATGAATGATTTACACATACAAACAGAGTGATTTGCTGTTACTTCTTTTATCTACACCCGTACTCTAATAATACACTTATATGCCCACCAACCAACCCGTTTTATAATGAAATCCATTACGATACAGATTTTCATTAAGATACAGATTTTCAGCCAATAGACACCCATTATTTTTCAATCAAGCATGATGTGCAAGCTTTGCATTTTGACGTTTGTCAAGTCAAAATCAGTAGGTATTGAATTTTGGAAGAATTTAGTCAATTTTCGATAATCGTATGAAAATGTCTTATAGCAGTGATATAAAAGAATTATCAGCGACCCTCCACAGATGTCTTAGACAAGAAAAAAATTCAATCGAAAGGATTATATTTTTCATTTGACAAATGGAACTCATAGGTTTTTATTTTCAAGCAAACTATATGGCCTCTTATGTTCGAGTGGTCAAAGGCGCCGGCAGTGGAAAATTACGTCCAGGTTCAATTCCTGACCTCGGCAGAATTTTTTTTTTCATATTTTTCTTTTTTTCATTTCTCATTCTTGTATTTTCCATGGTTAAACCATTAATTATAATTTTGTAGAATTTCTCAAAGAAATACGATTGATTACCTCCATTATTGTGTTCAATATAAATACCTAATAATATTATATTTTTAGTTCTTCATTATTTATTGGGTGTAGATAAAATAGCGTATGCAACTCTCATGTAATGGTTATTAATACACTCGCATAAACCATACGAAACTCACCTTCGGCTCGTTTCGTATCCCGGTTTATGCTCATGTATTAATAACCATCATTACACGATCGTTGTATAATATACTATTATAGCATTCTTCTTGCATTGACTTGAAGAAGAAAAAGCCAAAAATTACTTCCTCAGAGGAAAACTCACCACAATGTATGTTATGTGGTGAACCTAGCTCACAGAAAACTATCATTTTGAAAATTGATTACTTTTTTTAATCATTGTGCTACTGTGACCATTTATGAGAAATGTATGTTCCATGTGTGTTGGGTAATTTTAGTTACTATTTTGATAGTCTGAAATGTCTTATGCATTTCTTAACTCTTTCATAAAATTGTATACCATATTTTGTGATGAATAAATGCTTATTTATCTACATATTCCTTCATTTGATGAACTTATTTGACAGATATCATTCTAGAAGGGCAAGAACATACCAACTTCAAGTAATGATGTTATTATACCATCATTTCTTGAAATTCCTTCAGTATTTACTAAATATATCATGACTTAGCTATTAGTTTAATCGATTTTCCAGAAATTTCTGGTGGTCATTGGAGATCATTGTGTTATAATAATTCTTTCCTTTCAGCATGGAATTTAGTATGACTGAACAGCAAGTACCAATGCTCATGCGTCTTTTGATGCTTTTGTATGCTCTGCAGCAAAAACAGTTGAAACCCGAACGAGATATTTCTGCAGAAAGCTCCAATGTGTCGCCTGAATCAAGAGGTAGGTCAATATTTGATGTCAAAGAAAGTGGAAAATAGCTCATCACTCAACTTATGAATAGACTTTCTTAAATTCATGGAGAAAATTCGTTGATAATTTTAAATAATTTCTACACTAGTCAATACTGTGTAATGGTTACAGAGAATCAAGAAAATGCAGAATCTTGGACTGGCTGGGCGTGGTCTTATGTTTCTTCAGTTTTACCTGCGCCATGGGATGAAGAGTGGAATGACGAGCAATTTGAACAACTCAAAGGACACACTCTTCATTTTGGGTTTTATGTTGACAATCTATCTATTACTTTCAAGGTATTGAATAATTATTGAAGAAAATTGTATTTGCCTTATAACACTTATAGTTAAACTCTAACCTTGTCTAATGACATTATTTCTCATCAGAGGTGTTTTCTGTCGCTCATGTATTCAAAACGTATTCTTATGTCTCCTTCTCTTTCACTTATGGACAGCCAGATTGTGAGGAAAAGATGGAGAGACGAATACGTTTCAAATACAAGAGCGCCAGAAAACACCTCAGAATAAGGGAAAACCAAACCATGCAAGGAAAGAAGGCTTAACTGACTACCTCATTTGAGAAGAAAAGCCGTGAAGTTTGGTATTTGAAGTGAATTAGTGCTATGTTTCCTAACTTATATTGGTTCTATTAATATTTTATGACCTATTAGGTTTCAAAGAATGCACAAAATGTAATGAATGTAGATCTAATCTCTTATGATCATTCAAAAAACCGTTTCAACAATGGATAGGAAACTAGTTACTACTGAATGTTCTTCCAAACTAAGGAGAAATTCAATCAGATTATGTGTAAATATTCTAAAGCCAGACCTACCTTATATAATTCTCTTGCAATGCAAGTCCAATAAGCTGAAAGGACTTTCTTGACTGTCATCAAATGAATCGCACGAAAATTGATTAATGACAGTCTCTAGTCTCAAG
The DNA here is from genome assembly GCA_032362365.1 of Zygogramma bicolorata. NCBI lineage: Eukaryota > Metazoa > Arthropoda > Insecta > Coleoptera > Chrysomelidae > Zygogramma > Zygogramma bicolorata. Next base: position 241,723 of record JAVJAQ010004414.1, on the reverse strand, counting down.
AAAGTTCAAATTGAAAATTTTCATCTGGTTGGTTGATAGATAGATAGTTTATTTGAACCCTTTATGTTACAACATTTGTGACAAGTCAGAACAATGCAGTCTGAATATATAAAAGAAATAAATAAAAATATTGTATGGTAGCTCCAAAATAGTTACGGATAACTCAGTGATTCTAACCAACAACTATGAAAATGTATTGTTATTTCAGTAGCGAGAAAGATTTTTGTTATTGGTTGGCTTGATTTGATCGATCAAGTATTGAAAATCAGCCCCCAACTCGTTAACAAAACAGAATTCTGCATTTACAGTTTTTTGTAATCCATCCAATTTTCTTGTATAGTTGAGTTCAAAAACCGCTTCAGAAATGTTGCACAATACTTTTTGTGATATACAAGTATGCTGTTACCTATCTAAACTTGTTTCTTCAAACTGAAAGTAGAAGATTCAAATGATAACTAAATGATTCAATGAATAAGTGAAACGATTATCAAACTGCTACTGTTCATTTTCAAGCAACTTCTTGAAATCAAAGGGCATTTTTTAGGTCTCTGAAATTAGTTCTGAGCGCAGCAGCTATTACACTCATAAGAAGATGCGTTACATGCCAATGTTGTGTTTACAACTCCAAGGGATCTATTCGGAAACTCTTATACATGGTTTGAAATGGTTTAATTCCACAGGCGGTGTTAGTGAAGCTATTTTGCTGCCTATAGGGCTGTGCAGTTGTTCTCACATAGAAATTGTAGACGATATCAGTCCTGTGAATTATTTAAAAATAGGTTAGTATACTGTTTTCATTTACTGCACTTGTTCAGGCAATGTCAGATAACTTATGGTTGTCCTATGATATTTAATGGCTATTTTTCATTTTTTGAATATCCTGTGAATAACACCCTTCATCTGAATGAATTGTAGGCTCTGTAACAAGTTCACATAAGACAGACTCTCTTTTTGACGCTGAAGCAATTGAAAATAAAGGAAAACATAGGCAGTACAATACCTCCTGGGACTACCATATGACAGTTTATACCGAATCTGTTCTCTTAGAACGTACGCCTGCATTTGCCTTTGACTATCTTTATCACATGGAACTACCCAGTGACGTTTCTAGCGATAAATTATCCGATATGGGAAGTAATTTCGAATTCAGGTAATGGCTTGTAAAAAGGATGAGAATGTATACATGTTTATTTATATTCAAGAAAATTCCTTTTTCAGTAATCTAACAGAGAGGTCGTGCATCAGAAATTGTTTTGGACCATTCAAACTACGTTTGTGCTCGGGATTTTTCCACAGGATGAGTTCTTTACAAGTAGCAGGTTTGTATGGGAAATCATAATATATTGTTACGATATTCCTCTGGGTTCGTCGATTGAAACACCAAACAACACTAAACTACTTTTATTATAACTCTCTATCACAAAACAATACAACACAATCACTTAAATCGCTCCGATAACTTTCCAATGCTCGCTCGCTACTAAAACTCTCTGTACTAACAATTCTGCTCTCGGCGTGCGCGCTCCCGCATTTATATGCTCGCTCATACAGTGAAGAACCATCTAGACAAATCTAGACAATCGAATAATCTAGGCGAGCCGCGATCACGCCGGTATGATCTTTCCTGGAACGGTCGAACCAATTCGCATTCATAGCCGGCAGGGCCGGCGCCAGCACATTTCGTTACATTATCCCCCTCTCAATTTTGATCGTCCCGATCAAACAATACGTCATTATCGCCATTGTAACGTTTAAGCCTTTCTAGGTGAACGACCTTCATTTTTGCTCTGGGGCTACGTTGAATCCTGTACACCACGTCATTTATTCTCTTGACTATCGAATAGGGTCCTTCCCAGCATGGTGTTAGTTTGGGAGAAATTCCTTTTCTACGACGAGGGTTGTACAGCCACACTCGATCTCCTTCTTTGAATCCACCAGTATTTGCCTTGAGATCGTATCGAGCCTTCATCCTGTCACTAGTAATCTTCAATCTTCTCCTCGCAATTTCGTGAATCCTTATCAGGCTGTCTCGCAGTTCATCGGCATAATCCTGTACCTCTTTTTCCTCAGTGCTTGGGGATCCGAACACCAAGTCACAGGGCAAACGAAGATCTCTTCCGAAGATGATACTGGATGGGGTGAGCTTTGTGGAATCGTGCACAGCTGCCCGGTAAGCCATCAAGAATAGTTGAAGGTGTCGATCCCAGTCTTTTTGATGCTCTTCCACTACTTTGGAAAGGTGTTCTTCCATAGTCCTGTTGAACCTCTCGACCATGCCATCAGACTGTGGGTGGAGGGCAGTTGTTCTGGTCTTGCTAATTCCCATCAATTCACAAACTTTCCTGAATAAATTCGACTCGAAGTTTCTTCCTTGATCGGAATGTAGCTCCATTGGCACTCCAAACCTTGTAAACATGTTGTCCACCAGGGCTCTTGCAACGGTGGATGCTTCTTGATTTGGCAAGGCGTAAGCTTCAACCCATTTACTGAAATAATCCATGGCAACGAGGATGTATTTGTTGCCATCATTCGTCATCGGGAACGGTCCAGCTACATCGATGGCGATTCGTTCGAAGGGAGCACCAACATTGTATTGTTTCATCTCGCCCCTTGATCTTGTTCTAGGACCTTTGCTTGCTTCGCATTTTGGGCATCTTCGGCACCATCTCTCGACATCTTCTCGACATTGGACCCAGTAGAACCTTTGCCGTATTTTATCCAAGGTCTTGTTAACTCCTAGATGTCCACCTGATTTACCACCATGAATCTCTAGCAAAACATCCTCTATTCTCGATGTGGGCACAACCAGTTGGGAACTCACTTTCTTGCCATCGGCTGACTCCCAAGCCCTCTTCAGTAGGCCATTCTCCACAATCAAGGAATCCCATTGGGCCCACAATGCTTTGAACGTTGGCGATCGATCCGAGATGTCCTTCCAGGTGGGTCTTTCCGCTCCATTTTCTTTCCATTTCAAAAATTCTGCAACGTTTGGATCATTCTCCTGGTCTTCTCGCATTTTTGCTGTCGTCCAATTGTCGTCTACTATCAATCTCACTTGGTTGATTCCTTCTCGACGTTCAATTCGCTCACAGTGTTTACAAGTATCCGAACAAGGTCTTCTTGACAAGGCATCTGCGTTGTTATGCAATCGTCCTGGGCGATGTTTTATCCTGAAGTGATACTGGTTCAACTTCTCAATCCACCTTGCTACTTGTCCTTCAGGAGTCTTCATTTCGAGTAACCACTTCAGTGCTGCATGATCTGTTCTGATTAGGAACTCTCTTCCGTACAGATACTTGTGGAAGTGGTCTACAGCCTTGATTATTGCCAGTAGCTCTTTTCTCGTTACGCAATAATTTCTTTCTGGCTTGGTGAGTACCTTGCTGTAGAACTCGATTACTTTTTCCTGACCATCTTGCTCTTGTGATAGTACGGCTCCAATACCATTATTACTGGCATCTGTGTCCAAAACAAACAGGCCTCGTTGACGTGGGAAACTTAAAATGGGGCTGGAACATAGAGCAACTTTCAGTTTCCCAAATGCTCGTTCACTTTCGTTGGACCAGACGAATTTGACTCGATCTTCTGTCAACTTATGTAGGGGTGCCGCAATATCAGCAAATCCTTCTACGAAACGACGGTAGTAGGTGCAGAGACCTAGGAAACTCCTCACTTCATGTTTGTCTCTTGGCCTCGGCCAGTCTCTTATCGCCTGTATCTTCTTTTGGTCTGTTCGGATACCGTCTGATGAAACTGTGTGACCTAGAAAATCCACTTCTTTCTGGAACAATGAACATTTCTGAAGATTCAGTTTGAGGTTGGCGTCCCTGAATCGTTGAAAGACTTCTTGCAAGTTGTGCAGATGTTCTTCGAATGTCTTTCCCATGACCAGAACGTCGTCGAGGTATACAAGACAGGTTTTCCAAGTGAGCCCACGAAGGACCAGCTCCATTAGTCTCTCAAATGTTGCTGGAGCATTGCACAATCCAAACGGCATAACAGTGAACTGGTAAAGTCCACTTCCAGTCGAGAATGCAGTCTTCTCCTTGTCGTCTTCATGTATGCCTACTTGCCAGTATCCGCTCTTCAGATCTAATGTTGAGAACCAACGGGAACCTGCCAAAGTTGTTAATGTGTCATCTATTCTTGGCAGAGGGTAGCTGTCCTTCTTGGTGACATCATTTAATTTCCTGTAATCGACACAGAATCTCGTAGATCCATCCTTCTTGGAAACCAACACAACAGGTGCAGACCAAGGGCTCGATGACTCTTCAATCACACCGTCCTTCATCATCTTGTCGACAAGCTCTTCCACCTCCTGTTGCTTGGCGAATGGAATTCTTCTTGGTGGTTGCCGAATCGGATGAGCTTGGCCAGTATCGATCCTGTGTTTGACTAAATTAGTTCTTCCTGTTGTCGTCGAATCAAAAATGTCACTTTCACTCCTGATGAACTTCTTGGCAGCTTTCAGTTCTTCTGTTGATAGGTGTTGACATGCTTTTTCCAGAGTTGATATAACACTCTCAGAGTCCGCCTTTATTTCTTGACGTTCATTTGAATTACATTTCGCTACCCAAGTAACAGGTTCACATGTTCCAATGACATCGCCTGCCTTAACAGTAATTTCTCCAGGAAACACGTTGGCAACCCTCACAGGAATAGTTTTGTTCGTTTTGACTAAGGCTCGTGCAAACACCAAATTGTTGGGGGATTCAACACATGGCTGGACTACTCCAACGCAGCACCCAGGGTCTTCTTCGACTGCAGCACAAACTACTTTCTCCGAAAATCCAGGTATTCTCGCAGTTTTCATTAAACGCAGTTTCACAGGCATTGTCCTTTCTGCTGGAGTTGTAAGGACAAATTCTTCTTCTCCGAACCTCATAATCTTCTCCTCATTGTCGAATGAAAATCCATAGTCACTGATCAAGTCCATTCCGAGTATGAATTCATCTTCTATATCTGCGACGTAAACTGTATCCGTGATGGTGAGTCGCCCTAGAACCAATGTTATTTCAGCCTCTCCTCGAATGGGTGCGTTTTCACCAGTGACTGTCCGAAGCACGACGTTGGAAGAAATTGGCTTCACGCTTCCAGGCCGAAGAATGTCGCTGCGTACCAAGGAAACTGCAGCACCGGTGTCTATGGTGCATATAACGTCGATTTTATTCAATTTTCCTGGAATGGTAAGGCTCTCAGATGTTCTTTTCAGCCTGTTAACATTGATGACCCTGGGGGCTCTGTTATTACTAGCCAGCATGCGCCCCGATATGCTGGCTAATTCTCGTTTTCCTGCCGCCAATTTGAGGACTCGCTGGATGACCTTGTCCTCACAGGTGATTGCGTACGGGATGGCACCCTTGCAGGTGAGCTAGATCTTGGTGGCATTCTCACCCTACAGTCTTTGATAAGATGTCCTGGTTTTCCACATCGGTAGCACGTTCTCTTCTTCTGGGTGCTCATTTCAGTTATCAACGATTTGATCTCCTCCAGAAATTTCTCAAATGAACCACTCGTAGCGCCAGATCTGTGTTCGGGATCGTCAATTGTTACCGCTCGCACTTTCGGCCTCGAGGTGTTGAAGGCCGCCTCCACTTCCAGCGAACGTACCAAGGCATCGCTACTCCTTTTGAAACTTGTAAGTCGAAGAGTTCTTTGGATTTCTGGGTCTCTAAGTCCGTCAATAAATATCTGCACAGCCAACTGCTCCTTGAAATCTCCGGGTGCATCTGGGTACGCCAGCTGGATTAGGCGTCGAACATCTGCCTCAAATTCTTGCAGACTCTCACCTGATTTTTGTGTGCGAGTCTTCATTTGGGCCCGGTACAGCTGTTCTCGGTGTTGATCGCCATACCTCAACTCCAGTGCAGAAATCAGGTCCTGATATTGCTTCTGCTGTTCTATGGGTATCGTTTGTAATATACCCAAAGCTGGCCCTCTCAAAGCTACTATCAGTGCCGTAGCTTTTTCCTCGTCGCCCCATCCATTAGTTTCTGCCGCAGCCTCAAATTGTCGACGGTACATGGACCAAGACGACTGACCATCAAAAGTCGGTGGTTTCACGGAAATTCCTGACGTGGCAACACTGTCTCGTCGATCTCGGTTCTTGATAAGAGATATCTGTTTCTCTAGACCTCTCATTTCATTTTTTATTTCATTTCTCATCTCATTTCTCATCTCATCTCGCACTGTATCCACTTTCTTATTAAATTCATCGTCGATTTTCTTGACGTCTTCCTTCAGTTCTTCTTTCAGTTTTTCCACTCGTACTTCAGTTGTATGTAACACATGCTCGAATAACTTGTCTTGATGTTCTCGAACGTTCTGGAAGTCTGCTTTCCATTGTTTTTCTATTAGAACTAATTCATTCTTTTGTTCTTCTCTCACCTTCTTTTGTTCTTCTAGAATTTTCTGGATTGCTTCTTCTCGTTCTATTTTTTCACGTGCTCGTTCTATTTTTTCACATTCTCGTTCTTTTCTCTGTTCTTCGAGAATTTTCTGGAGTGTTTCTTCCCGTTCTTTCTTTTCATTTTCTAGAATTTTCTGGAGTGTTTCTTCCCTATCTCTCTTTTCAACTTCTCGTTCTTTCTTTTCATTTTCGAGAATTTTCCTGAGCGATTCTTCTCGTTCTTGTTTTTCCTCCTGCCGTCGCTTTTCCGCCAATTCTTTTTCCTCCAGCCGACGCTTTTCATCTTCCTGTCGTTGTCTTTCCCAATCCGCAAATTGGTTTTGCATAAATTTCAACATATCCTCCATCGTATCGTAAGATGTACTTCTCGTATTAACCATAAATTGTTTTTATTTACCAGCAAAAATTCCACTTCCGACACCACTATTACGATATTCCTCTGGGTTCGTCGATTGAAACACCAAACAACACTAAACTACTTTTATTATAACTCTCTATCACAAAACAATACAACACAATCACTTAAATCGCTCCGATAACTTTCCAATGCTCGCTCGCTACTAAAACTCTCTGTACTAACAATTCTGCTCTCGGCGTGCGCGCTCCCGCATTTATATGCTCGCTCATACAGTGAAGAACCATCTAGACAAATCTAGACAATCGAATAATCTAGGCGAGCCGCGATCACGCCGGTATGATCTTTCCTGGAACGGTCGAACCAATTCGCATTCATAGCCGGCAGGGCCGGCGCCAGCACATTTCGTTACAATATATTTATGTGCAAAAAACACCTAAATAATGGCCCACTTTGCTCTTGTATTCCGCAAGTTTTCTGCATAATCGTAGGAGTTTGAATGTTCTAAATATAAAAAATGACAAATATATGGAAAATTCTATTTGTATTGTTAAATGTCTACCATTTTTTGTACCATCATGTGCGCTGTGTTTGTTACTTGTATATTGCTGAACTAATTAATCTAACTCATTTGTTCAAGATATTGCAAAAAGAGTTCTGGAAGCTTAATAGTGGATTTCATTTGAAGTTCTTTGTTCTTTTTACTCGTTCAGTAACAAAAAGTGTGATCATTCTTTTTTTCAGCTTCCTACTATGATTATCCACCTTACTATACTCTGAAGCCTGATCTACCACTGCAAGATCTTCTACCACCTTCGGTGGAAGATTTTGATGCCCTCAGTGAATTCATACCCAGCAGAAGTATGAGGATTACCTTCTTTGCGCCAATCATTGAACTAGAACTCATGGATCATCCATTTTTCCAACCACACAAAGGAAATTTATTCAGGAAAAGAAAGGTCAGTTGAATATCAAATTGAATTTTCTTTTAATCCGGATGAAAACTTTCTTTATGAAACATTATGTTCAATGTTAATTCAAAATAAAAATAAATGTTTACATCTTCTATTATCGAGGAAGGTATTTTAAATATAAAATAAAACTTGTTCTATATAACTTCAGAATATTTGAGATGTAGGTAAAAAACCAATTATGTTCTAAGGATACAATGTCACTTGTTAAACATTCATCATTTACAAACATTTAATGGTTCTATCATCTTCAAGTCCTTCAACCAGAAGGTTCTCAGTTACAGAGCATTTATTATGCATTGGTTCGAAACAATACATCACAATCAATAGATTTTCTACAAAAAAAATATATATTTCAGGGAAAACCCCAATTCAAGATGAAATTTCACGTACATAAAATATATATATCAAAATACACAAGGAAACAATACGAACTACAAACCAATTAAAGGTTTTTGAAACAATCACGGATAATTGGAATGTCATAGACACTTTATTTTATTTTTGAAAACATTTGAGGAGCCACTAAACAAGTCTTAACTCACAGTGATTAAACCACCTGAGGGTTCCATTAAATGGCGAAATAAAATCATAGTGTGTGATGTCCTATATGAAATGTTAGATTGGACCTTAGTGTGCGACTTGGTATGTTGAAGTTGATGATTGCTAGCAAATCTGGACTTGAATCACTAACGAGGTTAATTGAACATAATGCAGAGGGAGGTTTGCTTCCGACGACTTTCGAGTGTGGTTATATTAAGAGTTGATCTTATTGTACTACAATCATGATTTATTATTGGCATATTCATTTTGAACGCACAGAATCTTAGGAATTTATGTTGAATTCTCTCTTAGGCGTTGATATGAGTGATATAAAGTGGCGACCAAACCATGGAGGCATACTCCAAGTGAAATGTAACAATCAAATAATAAATATTTCTTGTTAGAAATACCATTAATATGTTCCACAAAATCTAACCGGTAATCGAAGAGCACCCTTAGTCTTTTCCGATGAGACATTCCTTAGATCACTGTCATTTATAATATGTGTCAAATTTTCTGAATCCTTTGAAAAAAATTATAGCCTAATATTTCTTCACATTCAAAATTGGGTGATTCTTGTTGCAGCAGCGCGATAAATTGTCAAGATCCTTCTGGACCAAGACAATATCAAGATGGAACTGAGTAACTGTATACAACTTCAGATCAGCAGCAAATAATGAACGAATTTAAAAGTAATGCGCGTAGTGTGAACCTTGGGGAACACCGGAAAGAACTTTTTGAAAATTTGTAATGAGATTGGATTTTTTGTGGTTAGTGTCAAAATGTGACACTGACGACATGACTATAGTCGGGCTGTTCAAAAGATAGAATTCAAGGACGCGTGATCAGTGAATGGCTGCATCTTTGTATAGCCTGCGCGGTGTAGCCACGCCTTCTAAACTGAAATAAATGAAGAACTGTTTACACTGTACTGTACTCATTTGTGCTTTGTATTTACGTGTGTTACGTTTTTGTGTGTGTGTTTTTGTTGAGTGGTGTAAATCGGACTTGTAACATTGGGGAGAGGAACATTCAAAGAGTGCGTGCCGTTCACGTGATCATTCTATCTTTTCAGCGGCTACACTATAATCCATCGATAGCCATACCAGTGTTGACCTGGTTTAGCCTACTTCAAATTCGATCTCCCCAGTTCAACCTCTTTTTTTCAGTAGAGGTATACAACATTGATCTATAATCGGTGAACAAGTAGCAATCCCTTCATTTTCGAGGAGTAAAATGCAAGAAGCCTCTTTAAGTTTCCTTTCTGTTCCATTCTGTTTCGTCATGAGTAAATAACTGTTATTCCATTCGACCATGCGTGTACTATTTGTTGATAATACGTGTTCAGCTAACTTCGACCTATCTATTTCCTGTATTCTCAAGTTTTTATGTTCAGCTGTTCTTATTCTTAATGGCTGTGATGTTTGACCAGTATAAACTCTGCAACATACACATGAGATACAATAAACACAATTTTTGAATTCTGATTCGCATTTGAAGGTTTGTTGTTGTCAACATTTTGCTTGAAATAGGAACGAATCGTTTTTTTGTGGCCGCTGAATAGTAGTTTAGGATTGCTAGTCCCCACTCTTACTCCTTACTTTACCCATCATGTTCATATCTATGGTAATGGTCTACGAACCACGAACCATGATGGAGTCAGAGGAATTTCTTCTTTTCATTCTTAGTGAATTGTAGGCAAGTAACGGCTAATTAATGCAACAGTAATTTTCACTTTAACTTTTATTTGTAATTATTACTTAGAACAATTGGTAATTTCTGCACCACTTTCTATAGAAACAACGCATGCGCATTATCAAGAAGTTTTATTTTACCTGTTTATTGTGATTGGATGAGAGGAGGATGTTTCGAAATTAGCATCTTCCAGTTCTACTTCTATTGTGATTTCTTCTCTAGTGGCAGAATTATTGACCGAGCGTGCTCATGTGCGAAAGTAATTCTCATTTCACTTCGACGAATTGCATTCACTTCAGTTGAAGTGAAATGCTGTTGCATACCGTGGGCTACAGTAAAGGAGATGTTCATCTTTCTTAGTGGAAGTGATAGCGAAAATCCTGTTGCAAATCCATGTCTACATGCAAGCACTAAGCACAACAAACGACATATTCGACGATGCTTTGTTGGAAGGTACAATTTGGTAGTAAGATCGGTTGATAATGAATGAGTATCATTTCCTATCTAACACCTCCGTCAGTCGAAAACCGACGATTCTCGATTTGAATAATAACTAACACTAGAATTTGAGAGGGAAGACTTCCGAAAATGCGATGGAGAACTCAGGGTCCTCCATAGCTCAATGGTAAGAGCCTCCATCTAGTTAATGGAATGCCGCTAAAAATTCATTTCATTTATATGACAAGCTTTAGAACTCTCTAGAATTTTCATAGGTCCTATATCCAAAAATATTTTGATTGGTGCAAATACAAGTTCTCAGGTTAAAAGTCTCATCTTTAATATTTTTATGAAAAGGATATGAATATCTCTGGTTCTCGAACAATTGCTAGAATGAATTATGTTTTAGAAGATGGCGAGTACTTCTCCATCTACAGCTCCAGTCGATCTACCGAAGCTCACCGTAGAATGTCAGTTTCTGGATATAAGCATAAACTACCCGATGTACGTCAACCGATTGGTCCACACGACCTGTCAGCTGCCCGATCCGCCCAAAGAATTGTTCGACGCGTGCTACTCCAAGCAAGACGTGAAAATTTTGGGAGTGTGCAGCCGGCTGGTTCTCAATTCTCAGCGCCACACGACGATATTGACGCCGTCCAGTATGTCGTACTCGTGCAGGAGTATCTTGAAGCCTCAGTACTGGACGAATCCGGATATTCCACATGTCGAAACGACATTCGAGTCCGAAAGCATTACTCTGAACGGCACCAATGCCAAAATGATGGTTATAGTGTACATTATCGGGAAGCTGATGAAAATGGACTCGGAGGGCGCGGTGAACATTATGACTAATACTTCTATTTTATCGGACGCCTCCATTGATCACGGTTTGTATTTGTCGCATTTCTATCGGAAACAGCACATAACAAGGTTTAATAAAAAGCTATTGGAATATTGGGATTCTAGGATAAAGAAAAAGCGATTAAGGCATAGGAATTTCAAGGGATATACCCTCTGGTTTAAAGTTTCAATCAATGTTAAATTAGTACAAATTAGTTGAAGTCTTGGCCAAAGCGGCGGTGTGATGTTATATTGCAATGTTGGAATATGATTAAAATCAATCAACTTTATTACCCAAAAAACATTACATGTTTATAGTGGGGAAATATTTGAAAGAATGAGAAAAATATATATACATATGGTAGTGTGATTAATAAATACAACAGAACATATACATAAATACAAACATATACATATAACAATCAAAATTGGAAGCATAGGCTCGAAATGAAAATATTCAGAAAATTCAATGTTACAATGTGGTGGATAAGATATTATGTGATGATATTCTAGAATAATAAAAAAAAGCAATTGCAAATCTATTTTGTAACTACCTATGTGAGAGGTGAAGGTGTCAAATTCATCGATTAAATCAGCTTAACATTTCTTTTTTCAATTTTTATTTGAATTTGATCAGTGAATGGTGGTTTTTTATATCATCAGATATTGGATTGTAATTCGCTATTCCGTTATGATATGCTGATTTTTTTTCCAAAATTTGATCTAAAATGGCTAGCGGCTAACAATTTGCTTTGTCTTATATTGTGAGTGTGAATACTGTTCACTTTAGTAAAGACTACATTCGAGGCTTTTATCATTTTTCTAATTGAGTGGATAGAACAACAGATTCTCAACTTATAGAGTCCAAATCAAGCAAGCCATTTGGTTTATATAAATTGATTGTTGGTTCCATATAATTTAATTTGAAAATACATTTGATTGTTTTTTTCTGTAACTTCTTCAGAGGATTCAAAAAGCAATTACTTGCAGTGCCCCATATTGAAATTAGGTATTGCAGGTATGAATGAATTAGAGCAAAATAAATATTTCTGAGAAACTTTAATGGTATGTAATTTCTTATTTCGAAAAGAATACCAATCAGTGGGGCTACTTTATCTCTAATTTTATCGATATGTTTATTCCATAATAGTCTTTCATCAATATATAGGCCTAAAATTTGTATTGTTTGCTGACTTTTGGAGTATCCATCGCCTTTTTGAAAATATTCATGAATGAAGATTTTACGAAATTGAGTGTCAGTTTATGTTTTTGTAACCAAATGAATATTTTATCAATGTCATTTTTTATTTTATTTGCTATATCATCGTGATTATTAGAAAAGTAAATGATTGTTGTGTCATCAGCGAACAAGGATAAGACCCCATTAAGGGCCAATTTTGATATTGAGTTAATATAGATTGAAAATAAAACAGGGCCAAGGATAGAACCTTGTGGGACGCCACAATCTATATCTTTTAGTGAACTTTGATCGCTTCCCAAATAAACATATTGTTTTCTTTCAGATAAATAATTTTGAAACCATTTCCGTAAACTTCCTCTAATACCAATACTATATAATTTTTTGAGTAATATATCGTGATTAACTGTGTCGAATGCTTTGAACAAATCTAAAGATAAGATGGTTCATTTCTGGTCATTGTCAAGTTTAATTTGAATATTCGAAACGACGTCCATCACTGCTGCCTCGGTGTCTCTAGATCTGCGGAAACCATAGTTTCCATTATATAGTAAGTTATTTTTCTCTAGAATTAAAAAGTTGAAAATGTATCAATTTTTCTAGAATTTTTGAAATTACTGGAAGTGACTCAAATGATTTTCCAGCACAATTTAGACTTACTTATGACATGAAAAATATTTTTTATATGCAGATTCACACGAAAGGGATGTCCTGTAATGTTCAAAGAACACCGCGTGAATCAAGGGACAGGAGATACGAATTAACACTTACTTTGAATTTCTGAAGTTTGTAAGCCTCAGGAAAAACCTCTTTTGGCAAGAAGTTCCAAAGCTCAGCTGTGTAATATTGTCAATATATATATAAATGAATTCACTTGCAGAACTAGAAGTATTTCGTAATATTTTATTGCTTTTCAATCTGACAAATGTAAATTGACAACTAACAACTTTGTTTTTCATAGTTCAGTAACTTATGATGATAATTGAATTAGTACAGTCTATCATGAGACACGCCCCCCTTTGGAGTCATTGAATGAACATATGAAATCTTTGAATCTCGAGGGTGGCCTAATAATTCTTGTGTTCCTTTGGTTTGGCTCTGAAGCACACTGAGGCTCAAATCTTGATGGAGTTTCTTCTACTGATTTTCCTTGTCTTCTTTCTTCTTTATCTGTTGATGTTATCTTTCCTTCGGTCATATCTTCTGGCTCCGGGGTCCTTACAATGGGTCTCAAATGAATACGATTTCTTCTGTATTTTCCTCCATCTTCTGTTTGAACTAGATAACTTTCTGGCTCGTCAACTTTTTCTACGATTTCACCGGGAATCCAATTTCTTGTTGATTTCTGTACCATGACAGGACCATTCAGTACTGGTAGTTTTTTCTTATTTTTGTTGTAAAACTTAGAATTTTGTTTTTGGTTGGATGTCATGATTTCAACATTCTTTTTCACATCGAAAAGTGGTTTCATTTGATCCCTGACACACGGCAATTGAGTTCGAAATTTTCGACCCATTAGCATTTCAGCCGGAGAGGGCAATTGTTGCTTAGGTGTGCTATTGTATTCCATAGCAATGAGATAAGGGTGTTTTTCAGATTTCATTAGCATAGATTTTATTGTCTGAATATGTCTCTCTATCATACCATTTGATTGACTATACGTTGGACTGGATGTGATATGAGTGATATCCAGCTTATTAAGAAACTCTGAGAAATTTCTTGAATCGAATGGAGGGCCATTATCTGACATAATTGTGTGAGGTAACCCATGAGACTTGAAGATAGACAATAAAGCGTTTTGGACACCATTAAAATCCTTTCTCGGAATGATGATCATTTCCACAAATTTTGAATGATAATCGCAAACAACCAAGAAATGTTGAGTTTTCACTTGTAAAAAATCAATACCGATTTTTTCCCAGGGGAGTTCAGGTACAGGATGTGAGTGTAGTGGTTGCTTGGAATTGGATTTAGAATACCTGAGGCAAGTTAAGCAAGAAGAAATCAATTTAGAAATTTGATCATTGATTTGTGGCCAGAAAACAGATTCTCGGGCTTTCTTTTGGCAAGACACAATACCTTGATGAGTTGAATGTAGTTTGTTTAAAATTTCAAATCTGAATTCTCTTGGTATAATGAGTTGGTTACCTCTGAACAAAAATCCTTCATGTTCGAACAGTTCGTCTTTATAGGGATAATAGGGCTTTGCCAATTTACCAACAGAAGTTAACTGATTGGGCCAACCATTATTAACATAATATTTGACTAGTTGCAGCTCGTCATCACTATTAGTTTTGTCTAAGAGTTCGTTACGTTTCACGTCGGAAATCAAAATGATCGAGCGAATGAAAAAATCATCAATATCATTTGTATCTTTTTTATCTTCGAGAGGGCTTCTCGATAACAGATCAGGTATATAAAGTTCTTTACCGGGGATATATTTTAAAGTTACATCATATTTCAATAATTTTATAACCAGTTTTTGAAGTCTTGGGGAAAGTGACTCTATTGGTTTTCTTACAAGACCCAGCAGTGGTTTGTGGTCCGTTATAGCAACAAATGGTCTACCATAAAGGTAGTAATGGAATTTTTCACATCCCAATACAATAGCTAATAACTCTTTTTCTATTTGTGCATAATTCATTTGAGCACTATTCAAAGACATGGACCAAAATGCTATTGGATGACCATCCTGGCTTATATGACCCCCTAACCCATATTGACTGGCATCTGTTGCTAAAATAACAGGTAAGTTTGGGTTGAAAAAACTCAATACAGGTGCTTCAGTAATAATTCGTTTCAATTTTTTAAATGCAATATCTTGTGGGCTATTATCCTCCCAAATCCATTCTGTGTCTTTCTTCAATAATAAACGAAGAGGTGCCGTTTCCTCAGCCAAATTTTCTATAAATTTACCCAAGTAGTTAACGGAACCAAGAAATTTTTGTAATTCTTTAATATTATTTGGCTTTCTCAAATTTTGAATTGCTTTTACTTTACTTTTATCAACTTCAATACCCTCACTCGATATAATATGTCCTAAAAACTGTATTTTATTTGAAGCTAGTTGCAGTTTTCCCCTATTGAATTTCACATTTGCTTTTCTTGCCCTTTCAAAAAAATTTCTGATTCGTATGTCATGTTCTTCTATCGTAGAACCATAAATCAGAATGTCGTCAATATAAGCTAAGGTGCCATCTAACCCATCAATAAGATCATTAACGTAATTTTGAAATATTTCTGAAGCATTCGATAATCCATAGGGAAGTCTTTTAAATTTATATCTCCCAAATGGCGTTATAAAGGTACACAACTCCGAACTTCTTTCATCCAGAGGTATTTGATAAAAAGCTGAGGACGCGTCAAGAACTGTGAACCATTTCGCATTATTCAACTGGGCAAAAATAGTTTCCAAAGTGGGCAATTCTAAATGTTGTCTTATAATGAATTTGTTTAAAGGTAGTTTCCAAAGTGGGCAATTCTAAATGTTGTCTTATAATGAATTTGTTTAAAGGTCTAGGATCCATACACAATCGAATACTTCCATCCTTTTTCTCACGGACAACCATCGCACTCACCCATTCAGTTGCGTCTTTAGCTTTTTCAATTACCCCTTTTTTTTCTAAGCTCACAAGAGCCTCTTTTACCGAATCATTCAGGGCCAGAGGTATTTTTCTACATCTAGCAACATGTGGTATAGTGTCACTTTTCATTCGAATTGTACAAGGGATAGCAAAACATCCAAGACCTTCAAAAACATCGAAATATTCATCAATTATTTTTTCAGAACTAGAGATTCCATTTGAAATTACATCATTTTGATTTTCGTCAATAGTATCTATTCTTTTTATCAATTTCAATTGAATACAAGCATTCAGTCCTAAGATAGGTTCATAATTATCTTTCAAAATGAAGAAATTTAAATCACCTGTGAAGTTTTTATGAACTGCTAACAACTTACAAACTCCAATGATATTCAATTTATTTTTATTATATACCATGAGAGATTTTTCGCTTTTTTCAATATTTGGTTTCACGGGCAATTTCTTATAAATCTGAAATGGCAAAATGTTAGCTTCACTACCAGAGTCTAATTTGAATTTTACGCTCAAATCATTTATTAAAATGTTTTCCATCCAACACCTTTCTTTATCGTTAGATAAACTCATTTTGCATACTTTCCTATCATTTATCTTATTCACAGAGCTTATCAAAAGTTCATTTACCTCAGGATATTCTTTATTTTCATCCTCACATCCACTACCATCTTCTTCTATATCATGTACCTCTTTTGCCAAACATCTTGATGAAAAATGATTCATCTTCATGCATCTCATACATTTCTTTCCCCAAGCCGGACATTTTCCAAAAATATGTGAAGTACCACATCTTTGACATACACGTTCTATTTTCTTCATGCTTTGTCCCATTTCAATTCTCTGTCTCTGCTTCTGACTCGCTTCTTCACGAACATTTTTGTGCCCAATCTTCATTCTATCTATTTTATATTCGTTAAAATTCCCTGAGGATATTGCTTTCACATGTTTTCTCGATTCTTCATCCGCTCTACATATATCTATACATCTTGCTAGTGTTAAGTTCTTGATACCTAATAGTTTCTCCCTCAAGTTATCAGAGAAGATTCCACAGATAATTCTATCCCTGATGAGGGATTCTTGCAAGTTTTCAAATCCACAGTTAGCTGCTTTTTGTTTCAACTCTGTTACATACTGGTCTATAGGTTGAGATTCCTTTTGATGACATGTGAAAAAAATAAACCGAACGTATGTTTCATTTTTATATGGTTCAAAATATTCAGATAACTTTTCCAGGATCACCTCAACCGTCAAGTCATCGTCTTTTTCTGTGAAAGTTAATGTGTTGTAAACACCTAGGCCATAATCTCCAAGGATGTGTAGAAATGTGGCTCTTTGTTTTTTTACCGATTGCTTATCCATATCTGTAGCAATCCAGAATAGCTGGATTTTCTGTTTCCATTTCAACCATTCGGAAACTGGATCTATACCTGGTTCGAACGACTTCGGAGTTTGTAAATTTGACATACTTATTTCAACTCTTCTTTGAATGGGTTCAATAATATGCTGCCACCATGTAATATTGTCAATATATATATAAATGAATTCACTTGCAGAACTAGAAGTATTTCGTAATATTTTATTGCTTTTCAATCTGACAAATGTAAATTGACAACTAACAACTTTGTTTTTCATAGTTCAGTAACTTATGATGATAATTGAATTAGTACAGTCTATCATGAGACAAGCTGTTCTATTGAAAAAAGATCCCTGAACAAGAGAGGGTCGACAGGTTTCCACTAATAACAATAATCGCTCACTAATAAATACTAGTAAGTTTTCTAACGACGTCTAAACTGTCAATGTCCCTATCTTGATGAGATATAGATGTCAAATTGGTGCAAATTGGTTGACGTTCTCGCTAAAGAGGCACTGCGATCTTAACTTAGAATTCAATGATTTACAGCTGTACTGGAAAGCAATAATATCTTATGTGATGGTCAGTATGGTTTTCGCAGATCTAGAGATACAGTGAGCGGTACTGGATGTCATTTCTAAAATTCAAGCGGAAATTGATGAAAATAAAAAATGTTGTCTCTTGTCTCTGGATTTGTGCAAGGCCTTCGATACCGTTGACCACAGCATACTGATGAAAAAATCATTCAATATAGGAATCAGAGGTAATCTCTTCGAATGGTTTAAAAATTATTTATGTGATAGAATACAGTATGTTTATATAGATGATCAAAAAAGTTCCTTTCAAAATATTTCCTGTGGTGTACCTCAAGGATCAATTCTCGGTCCGCTTTTATTCCTCATTTATACAAACTCACTACCAAATTTGATGTTGAATGGAATAGTCAAATTATTTGCTGATGACACCACCATCATATATTTTTCGGACAGTTATAGAATTCTCATTTGGTTACATCAACATAAATTAACTCTGAATTTCAATAAGTCCTCATATATGAACATAGCTAAGAGGGTAGTCAACGCCCCATCAGATCCAATAATTCTCAATAACAATTCTATCAAATATACAGAAAAAATTTGTTGACAACGAATAAAATTCAATCAGATATTGGCAAAAAATCAATATATCATAGTGGTGTCATGATATATAATTCAATTCCAAATGAAATAAAAGAATATCGATCGACAATAAAATTCAAGCAGAGTTTGAAAAAGTTTTTATTCAGCTACTTAATAGCTATTTAAAAAAAAACTTAAGTACACTTGTTTTTTTTTTCTTTAATTTTTCTTTATTTATTCTTTTTTCTTCGCTCAATTAACCTTTGCGTAGAACAATTTCATTTTTGACTGTATGTTCGTTTATACATATGTATGTTTTTTTTTCAAAACTTATCATGATTTTGTGCTTATAGTTATTCCCTAATTATAAACATGTAATGTTTCTTGGGATAATAAATAACTTACTAACTTTACAGAGCATCTGAGCAATGACCTAGATGCTCAATAGAAAGCATGGGGCCGCTCTGTATAATATGTAATACGATAAAAAAAGGTCGATATATTTTGTCATTACGTAAAAATGTATTTTTGGTAGGGTTTAATTCTTACCATGACAAGTAAGTCTAAAAAATGTTTTTCTATGATTACCATGATTTACCTGAGCCAGTTTATATGAGAACCTAGTCAACTCAAATTTTCTATATCTGCTTTTGTCGTGGTCTATACCCTCAGCCTGTTTCACTTCACATCTGGACACAGGGCTGATTGAGTCACACAGCTAGGATAGAAGAACTATGATTTAATGTTCATATTTGAAACTCATCAGTCAGAGATATAACCCCATACAAAACTTTTTTCAGCTCTGTGACTAGTTCATTTTCTTCAATTGTTTCTTATCTTCAAGAAGAGACATATATTTAAGATTCCATTGCGCGTCACATGACTCTGGATGATAGGATATATTTGAGAACCTGTCAGCTACAGTGGCGGTTTCATGGGGGTAGAACGGGTAATTACCTTCCAAAACGTTAGGGTTCATATGCCAAATATTTAATTTATGTTCTGCCAAATACAATTTGAAGAACGAATATAATTTCAAATCGAAATCACTATTATTCTTGTCTCCCCTTAAGTGAAATTGTATATTTATATCGTTTCAAAGAATAAAATATATTTAACCAAAAATCTTTCACTATTTGTATTATCTCACCGCCAAATCGGTAAAAGATTTAGCCATAGTTATCAGCTGACAGAGATTTATATGATTTCTGGAACGTAAGTTATCGTGAAAATCACTAAATTTTCCTTTTTTTTTTCAAGTTTTTTCCATTTTCACGTGGCCAATTATAAAGGTTTTACACTTATCCGATACGTCATAATGGATATTCATAATATTGATAATGTATAGAGTTGACTCATCTGTTACTGCTTTTTGTTAGCCAAGAAAAAGTATAATTTGAAGTATTGACGAATTATAAAACACCATGAAAATTTGATAGTAGCTCTCAGATAATATAGTTGTACCATTTCTAGGTTTGCCTTATATGGAATTATGTATAGAAGGCATTCGTTTTAAAAGGGTGATAACAAATTCAACAGTTTCCGTGGATGTGAGTCTTGGATCAATAAAAGCTTTCATTTTTGAACCAGTAGATATTACAAATTCTACAAAATCACCCTCTCAAGATATTCAACAGGTACTTTTCATATCTGGACCGGAACCTAAAAGTTCAACCAATGTAGAGACCAAAGCGAATACGTAATTATTTATTGAGTGTGATATTTTGAGGATTTTTTACATATATTGTTTCAGAATTTCTGAGGATCAACCACTATTTACTGTGTCTCTCCAATATCCCATAAACCCTGATGTGCAAAAACATCCACCAATTCTGCTCTTTAACCTCCAAGAGATCAGAATATGTGTTGATCCTCTTCTTTGTAGATGGTTACTTTACACGCCTAAGCAATTTGTCCCCAAAGTCGACTATCTCGGTACGTTTTGCCAAGTAAAGTTTTTATGGTAATAATATTCGATCACTTTTGAAGATATCTCCTATCACAAGAGCAAGAACATCTCTGAAGCCAGTGGCAGTGCTGCAGAGACTCCTCGACGTATGAGCAGTCAACTCGAATCTGTGCACAGTAGTTCAGATAGAGAACAAATGTTTGTGCCCAAAAAATTGCAGGAGTCGAAGGAGGAAACTGTTGATTTACAAGAGAAGGTTTATAACGTTCTAAAAAAATGGTTCGATGTTTGGAAAGGAATGTTTGTTTACGGAGATGTGTCACAGTGTACCATTTATTTCCCTATGGTTTCTTTATCTGCGGTTGGATCACAAGGTAATTATTATTAATATCCAATGGATCGTATCTCAGGGTTTGTGTTATAGTTCAGAAAATGAAGCTATAAAAATGGTAAAACCTCGCAATTTTTTCGTCCAGCACCGATTTGTACGAACATTTGGGATTAGGCTTATTACACCCTCTAGTTCAATTTCTATATTGTGCCTTTGTACGCTTTTTGTTTTTTGGTGGTGAAAACTACCCCTAATTGTCAAAAATCCAATTAATAACCTAAACACGGGTAAAAATAGTTAAATAATGATTGTTTCATGCTTTAGGATACAATTTCATTACCTTTCAACCTACCCTTGTCATAAACTACCCTTGAAAACATTGAAATTTTTATAATGTCTTCGAACTTTAGAATGCACTGGTGAGAAATCAACGAAATATACACTCACACACGCGAGCAGATTTTTCTTCTTCTCTGTCTTCCAAAATGAATGGAAAAAGTGGAACATATAACGTATAACGGCCGAATATACCGGTTATAAGATTACTACGCTCCGAAACGGGTAATTCGAATTAAAAAAGAAATGATCGGTTTTTCAAGCATAGCTCCTTCATTTTAGGTGATAGAATTTTTTTTTCAGAAACGATTTTAAAGAGCTTTTCACGAGCTATAAGACTATGTGGATAAAATAATTTGAAATCCCTTGATTTTTAAATGGAGAGAGTTTAAAGCGCTTGACTAAGGCGATGTTCGATCGTAAATGTAGGTGTTGAAAGGCTATATCTAGCCGAATATTCACTTTACAAAAAATCTACACACAGATAAATTTTGGTCATTAAAAAAGTTACAATTTAGTACTGTATCGTTTTTTTTCGTATCTTTAGTATTTTGAGAGATATAAGAAATGGGCTAAAAACACGAAATTGAAAAAAAATGTTTTCTTTAAACTCCAATTTTTCTAAAATTAGGCATTTTATTTATTCATTTATTCAATATACAGCTTCCAGACAGAACAGGGTTCCGGTATGAGGAAGTCAAAAAATATCATAAAATTATGTACTATAAATAATAAATTGGTTAAACTTCGTGGGTGTATTGACAGTACATATATAAAGAAAATCACAGAAGGGTGGCGATCAATTTTAGTTAGGGGGTACTTTGGAGGTTGTTTTCACAGATTTTTTTCGTAGGAAAAAACGTGTACCGGTCTTATTTTGATCATAAGTCGGTCAATTTTCATGCTAGGAAGACATTTTTTCATTTGTTAGAAAGCTCTAATTGAATAAATACTCTCAAAAAGATTCTATAAGCTTTCTTCGAAAAATGCAAATTTTTCTTGTTATTTCACTTTAAATCTTCCAATTTATACATTTGACGAAAAAAGCTCAGCATTAATTTGCTGTATCTCAGTTCGCATGTGTCGTAGAAAAATTATAAAGAAAGCATTGTTTTTGTTTTTTCAAAAGCTACAATTTTCCTCTCCATACTTTTTTGATAAAATGCATAGTTTTAGAGTTATTTGCAAAAAACCATACTTAAAAGTTGATTTTTTCGTCAAAAACTGTTACTTTCAACTTCGAATAACTCAAAAAATATTACGTTTACGAAAAAAACGCATGGTACATTTTTTTCTTAGAATTCTTTTTTCCGTCGATTCCTACAGTTGAAATGTAATAAAAAATTTTCACCCCCGTGATGGGGTGGCAACCACCCCTAAGGCTCTAGCGTACAGCATCATGATATAGAAAATGATCCTTGAGCTATTCCCTACCTTCTGTAAAAATTTCAGCTGAATCTATGGTGGACGGAAAATTGCGAGCCAAAATGCTTCATTTCCTGAACTATGATTGAGATGAATCAATTAATTTTTTCTAGTAAAGTAATTATGTTTTCTACATATTCAGGAAGATTGCTTCAGATTTCATTATTATAAAAAGCCACGTCCATAATGCACAAAACAGGCAAAAAGAGTCGTCTCAATGGATTGTCCTGGATTATGTAAATCAAAAATCTTCCTTGGACATCGTAATTGCAACATTAAAGTGTGATTTTTTTTTCTCTTGCTTGCAAAACGAGGTATTCCATCATGATGATTTCTAAAAACGTATAGTTGATGGTCTGGTTACATCAAAGCAGGTCCGACGAGAGGGAGGTTCAGCCCCAAACACAGCAATTTCGAGAGGGCCTGGCTAAGGCCCGAAGTTGTAAATATAATGTTGAGTCAAAAATAATTAGAACTCGCCTAATACCTTCTTTGCCCCACTTCTCACACGATTGCCCTGATCCAAGCCACTCATTGTGTTCGCAGATCATAAATATTCCTATTTCATATGGAAAGTTTTTCTGTTACAAGAACTATTCTTCCACTTTATCGAAATTTTTGCTTACAAATTATATCATTCGATTCAATGAACTCTTGAGAGACTGACATGAACAAATCATCACAGTAATGTGTAATGATAGGCTCAAGCAAAAAATTAACAATATCAACATACAAGAAGGAAAGAGGTACCTATTCCAGTTTATACTGACACATCTATTTATATTCTATTTATTTTGTTGCATTATTCAATAATATTATACCGGAAGTTTAGGAGAGTTTCTCTGATAAAACAACAATTTGGTGGTTTCATTTGGGACAGAGTATCTTCAATTTTTCATGAATGTGACGGAAATAGTTACTTTCTCAACGCATAACCAAAGTTTATGTCAGTTTCAAACCTTAACTTCAATATTTCGCGTTGACACTATTGACTGTTAAATCTTATTAATACATCTTTCCAAACTGGAATTTTTCCCAATAGACTGAAAACTTCTACTATAACACCTATACCAAAAGTTAAAAACTCAAACGATGCATTAAATTTCAGACCAATAAATACCTTAACTGACATTGAAAAAGTGATTGAACGTGCAGCATATAATCAAATTGTTGAGCAAGTAGATGGAAACAATATATTCGTAGGAAATCAGTCAGGTTTTCGTAGTAAGCACTCCTGTGAGACTGCTTTGCAAGTTACCATTACTAGTTGGAAACAGTTGATGGATAAGGGAAAGTATATTGTGGCAGTATTCATTGATTTGAAACGAGCATTCGAAACAATTGATCGATGTATACTAATGCAAAAATTGGAATGTTACGGTATTAAATCCAAGGCACTGAAATGGTTGGACAGCTACCTAACCGATCGGAAACAGGTTGTCAAAATAAACAATGATTTTTCTATTCTACTTTTATTGTATGGTATCAGTTTAATTTTCCCTACAATAAGCATGTATATGTTTCTTGGGAAATAAATCGTTATTATTATTATTATTAAATATAAGGGTTCCACAAGGAAACATCCTAGGGCCACTACTTTTCATACTGTATATGAATGACATCAACTGCTCTCTCGGTTGTGAATATATCAACTTATACGCAGATGATACATTGTTGGCAATTAGTGATGATTCCTTGGAGTTGGCTACTCAGAAAATGAACGATGAACCAGACAAACTACAAAACTATTTGAAAGTAAATAAACTAAAATCAAATGTCCAAAAAACAAAGGCTATGATTATATCCAATCCAAATAAAACTAAAAATATAAATAAAAATTGTATAACATTATAGTTAAGGAAAACGAAAAAATTGACATTGTGGAGAATTTCAAGTACCTAGGAGTCGTGTTGGACGAAAATTTAAAGAACACTTTTAAACAATTAAGAAAAAAATATCGAAAAAAACATTTTTTTTTCTCAAGACTAGCTGCTCAAATATCAATGAAAACAAGATTAACGGTTTACAATAGTATTATACAATCACATTTTGAGTATTGTGCTACCATTCTATATCTTTTAGACAACAGTAAAGCCTCTCTTCAAATTCTCCAAAATCGCGGTATGAGATTGATTCTGAAATGCAACAGACTTACACCAATAAGTCATATGCAAGAAACTCTACAGTGGCGAACAGTAAATAAAAGACTGACACATTCTGCAATGATATTTATTTTTAAAATAGTCAAATGATTGATGTCAGCATATTTCAATCAAATTTAACCACGAAATTCACGAACACTATACAAGAAGCGCTAACAATTTTCACATAGAGAAAGTCAATATTACAAAAGGTATGAACTCATTATTCGTTAAAGGCTTGAATAAATTCAATGCTCTTCCAAATGAAATTAAAGCATGTGATACTCTCGTAGCTTTCAAAAACGACCTTGTTAAATATCTGTGATTTTGTTGGTATATTGCAGGTATTGTTAATTTTTTTTATACCTGTAATAATTATATACTGTGATTTTTATTTATATATTCTAGGTGTTGTTAAATCTGTTTTTTTATATTTGTAATATTTTGTTTATGTAAGTATAAATGATGGTGGATGAATTTATTTATTTATAATGAGATATATTTATGAGTAATGTTTGAAAATTGTAATTGTGTTGTGAATATTAGGATTTCCTATTTATCAATAAACTTACTACAGTTGTTGATGATTCTCTGCGGGGTATCGCGCCTTGAAAAAGTATTAAGTATTGACTTATTCTCATGTCATGTATCAGCGCCTCCTACTTGATTCCCAAATGAAAACTTGTATATAACCTTTCAGGAATTCAGGAGGCTGTAGATGCAGCTGTAAACAAGGATCATCCTCCAGATATCATGGTTATTACCTTACCTTTTGCCAATATTCGTAGTGCCCACAGGCAGAACATAACAAAATATTTGAAAACACTTCCGGTGACTTTACCAGATAGTATCTGGTCTCCAAACAAATCTACATTTCCTTGGACGGTATCCATATCGGATCTGAGTTGTTTCACCATACAATACGGAAACAAACTGATTTTTTTGAAACCTGTTTCACTCAGTGCAACTGTTGGTTTATCTACGAGACCGTCTAAAGTGGAAAATGAAGGAGTAGCGAGTAGTCCAAAAAGCGATATTGCCTACCTAGGGGTTTGTGTGCATATCGACATGACGCCTATACTGATATCGACTTCGGAAGTCCAGGTATATCTTTTTGCGAGTATTCTTTATGGCTTGATGGAGGTAGCTACCAATCTGATGCCTGAAAAATCGAAATCGACGTCTAAAACTTCGGATGTGTTACCCCCTGTCTTGAAAAAGAACAGTTCAACTATATCACCAACTATAAGAGAAAACACACTTGATTCTGCTAGCGAACAAACACCTCCAGTCAATCTGATTCAACGAGATACTGTAGATGATAGCGTTAAGCTCACTGCTTGGGTACAATGGACTATTACTAGGTTTACATTAGAGTTGTTGTCAAGTGAATACAAGAATAAACCTGAAGAGGAGTTGGAATCTTTGCAGCCTAGGTTGAAACTTGTGGTAGATGCGGAAGATATAGTGAGTTCATTGGATTTCCAAAGCATTTATCTGAAAATCAAGAGCAAGATCGGGTCAATGTCAATCCAGCATTACAAAAGGTGAGAAATTCATTATTATTTTCGAAGATGTTCTCTGAATATTATTCTATTGTTGACAACTGATTATTCCTACATATACTTTGCTAAAAATGAGTTAACATTGAGCTTTCCTGAAAAGTTTGAAGTGAAGGAATGAAATTTCTGAAAATGTCCTCTGTAGAATGAGTTCTATTATAGTTTGTGATTTATGTCTGCACCTCTTTGACTTCTACTCCTCTCACCAGCTTAAGAGCGAACTTTGGTTTGATGAAACATAAATTTCTTCCCATGTTTGAATTATTTCTGTATTATTTGAAAGTATGAACACATAAGAGTATATACTGAGCAGTTCAAAAGTTAGTTCAAAATATTCACATTATCCCATATTTATCAGAAGTACCCTTCAGGAGAAAGTTCACATTTGTAAAGAAATATGGCGTCAATGTGATTTTTTTAGAGTTTTCATCAAGGAATACTTCACTTCAAAGTTCATGTTTATAAAACTATTTCAAGACTTATTTTTTTCAATTTACGTCATAGGTTAGTCAACCCACTGTGTATGAAGTTAGGACTGGCCTAAACCAATCGTTCAAAGACGATTTTATTATTGCCAATCTTCAATCACGCTCACATACTACGACGTGAACTTTTTATTTTTCTTTGTACGAGGAGTGGAGTACACTGGGTATGCTTTTGGTTGTCTTGTCTATAGGCAGATGGCGCGTTCAAGGGCGCCCATACAAACATTTTCAGGAGGCGCGGACCGGAAGCATCTAGGCCTACACCCTTTTAGGTGTGATACTTAGTTCTAATTCCTGCTCATTTATGATTTCCTTGTGTGAATCTGTTCAACAAAGTTCAAACACAACTGAATTTCAACTCCTGACTGTGAACTTTATGAAGTTTTGTTTCAATGAATGGTATATTTCAATGGCTAGGGGGAGGGGGACCATGGTGGCCAATTTGCTCGTTTTCAGACTCGGCCTTAGCCTTTCGAGATATGATACTTATGCAGGAGACAAAAAATAATTAGGGAAAACTAATGACTTATGAGTTGGTGGGAACTAACTTGCATCAGCGAAAGGCTAATAAGCCCGAAACCGGTATGTGTGGTTTGCCAATAATTCAAAACTTATTCTGGTACTTGCATCACCGAAAACATATGCGGGAATTACTTTTGTGAAGAACCCTGTACTGGCACCTGTCGGATATAATTTAACGTTTTTCGAAGTATTAGGGAAGTAGTTGTTTTCTGACATCAGCCTATCATGTAGGAAGTTGAGACTGGTCTGAACGAATTGATAAATGAATATTTTAATTTTTTTTAAGGTCAACTCCCAATTCAAAATGGAAACCTGGTCCATTTTTGGGAATTGTGATGAGACTTCAAGAAGACTCTGGAACTAGTCAGCACCATGAAGACCACGGTTTCATAAACGTTACTATAACTCGGGCGAGCTGTCAGCACACTCATACGTTATGGGGTGCAGTCCAAAAACATCATAAGCAGCAAAAAAAGAGTGAAGTCCTGAACCCACAATTATTGTCTCAGTCACGCTATATCACTGAAATTGTAGTTAACATACAACCAATAGGTTAGTCCACAGATTTTTGATCCAGCCATTTATTTCATGCTTATATTTTTTTTTCAGACTTTGTAATATCCCTAAGTACACTACGTAGCTTTTACTTGGTGATTGTTCCGCTACTTCAAATCCCCATAAGGGACGAACCGAAAGCGTCCAGCTCTAATACTACGCTGAATTTCAATAATCAGAATTTACCTCTGGCCTATCTGGAATGTCAAGATATCAGAGTGATTATGCCATCCGTCGAGTTGGGTAACTCTGGAGCCCTACACGACGTGGTCGTTTTCCAATTGCACAAAATCTGTTTGAGCCCTTCCGCTGTCAACCCCATTTGTAGGTCACCTGTGAGGCCAGATATCTACGAACAAGCCGCTCATGCTAGGATTTTGAATATTCCAGGTATTTTCATTTTTTCATTTCGAATTACTGACTTCAATTATGCAAACACCAATGTAATTGCACTCGACACATATTTTGTAAATAGAGTTGTACCCTTAGAAGAAGAATCAGATGAATTTTATAAAAGATAGTCTTTTTGAAATTGATTCCTGTGCAAGATGATTTTGTCGTTCGACATTTCGGCTCATGTGATGCTGGAGTCATTCTCGAAAATTGTAGACATATCTATGTTAATAGTATTCCAACCGCTTACAATTCAAATAACCGAAATACAAAGTTGACTTCGACTGCCTATTCTGCGTTCGAGTTACCAATATATAAAATATTCCTGCTAGAGTTACGGTCTGACAAGTAGGATCCCTGACTATTCCATCTGCCTAATCCAAGGCCATAGCCACAGAATACAGAAATAGGTTTAAAAACGTAACAGCCGCGTGGAATTTGGAAGCTTAGGGTCAACAACCACCGAAGGCGCTGATGGCGGCTTTTTTGTTCCAATTGAGAGTTGGAAGTGAAGACTGGATTGCTGACTTCTTATCATGGTGTCATTTCATTTTGACGTCTGTCTGACATTTTGAAATTTTGATGAATCTGAAGCATAACTTTCAAATTTACTTCAACGAAATATTTTTCTGCAAGTTATGAGTTTTTTTACTCAGTAGTAGATGGAGACCATGTTTTCTAAAGAATGCTTGGAAAAGTCATCGTTTATTCCAAGAATAATCCATTGATTTTTTATACTTGGAGTTGGAAGTGAATACTGGAACGCTCTGACTTCTTATGATGCTGTCATTTCATTTTGACGTCTATATGACATTTTAAAATTTTGGTAAATCTGAAGCATAACTTTCAAATTTACTTCAACGAAACAGTTTTCTGCAAGCTGTGAGCTTTATTTTGAAAACCATATTTTGTGTTCATAGTACAGTTTGGTTCGGAATTCACGCTGCCACTATTGAAAGAAGACTTACATAATGCTCTCATTGCTCTTAAAATTCTTGGTAAGTTATAAAAATCAATGTATTCTTTTGAACTGCGTCATATAATGTAAGTCGTGTTAGGGTATGTGACGCCATGTATTCTGAAGAAAACTGATTCTCGCACAGGAGATGTGTTGTTAGTGGTGGCGAGATAAATTTTTATTATTGGTTAGTTTCTATTAAAGTATGGAAAATCCATCATACAGTATTCTGTATATGTAGTTTCTACAGTTTTCTTCAATCTATCCAATTTTGTGGAATAGTTGGGGTCAACAAGCGCCACAGGAAATGAGCGCAATACTTTTTGCTTTATACAAGTGTGCTGTTTCCTATCTGAACTTGTTTCTGTAATCTGTGGCCATAGCTAGAAAAATTTTTCTAGGGTGAGCAATGAAACATTCCTGTGGAATTTGCAAATTTTTTGTACCGTTATTTCTAATACATCGGACATCTCGCATTGATGGCATATGTCTATTTGCAAGGGCAAGAAATTTTTGTCACTAGTATTTTTGAATAGAATTTCTAGCGGTTTAACAGAAATATGTAAAAAACGCGAGATTTGAAAGCACCTTCGTCGTCGTTAAATGTTTAATTACTAGCAGATACATTTCGTTGGCTTCGAACCCCATAAACGGATAAGATAAGGTCAATGCTAGATTTTTCTGTTCTATATGATGTGCCATTATGCACATTGAAATCAGTGTTGATAACTCAGTGGACTCTACCAATGTTTCTTCGATTTCACCTTTTGATTTACCTCAATATTTCTGCAGTATTTATAACAGAGTGATCTCTCAATTTGCGAAATCAAATTATATGACCATAAAGCAAGTCTTTGCACACTAGTTGATGTCAGCCAATGACTTGTTGGTGATTTCCTTCATAGTAGTATATGCTGCTTTCTTTTAGAGAGTATCAAGCCCCTGGGCTCTTAATTCTAGCTTCACTATTGGTGGAATTTGACACTTGTCATTTTTCAACCAATGGTAAAGCTAAAATTAGCAGCCCCGGGGCTTGAAACTCTCAAAAAGAAAGCTGCAATAGACCACATTCTATGATTAAGTGACGGCCACAAAAATTTGCACCATAAAAACTTTTACATATTTCTTTCTAAATAACACAAAGCTCTTATAGATATTTCCTTACTCGGACTATTTTATGGCGGCGGTTTTCTCTTATTTCCATAACGTGTTATTGCATTCTCTGATTTTTCACATTATCAAGATTTTTTACTTTTTTTGCGGTGTGGCGTAAACTATTGGAAAATATATAATTTCTGTAACCTCTAGTAGCTTACAACAACCATTATAGAAAAAAAAACATTGATAGCAGTGGACGGGCTATCAAAACTCCTTTTAAAGAACATTGTACACGGTAATCAGGAAAATATATCGTTTGTCGGTTTGGTGTTGGTAGTTGAATTCTAAAAAAAGATTTATATTCGTGCCTAAGGTTCCAATCATACCTACGCTTCATAGCAGTCACTCAACTCTTTTCAGGTAGTGAAGTGGAAGATAGGCAATATCAACTCGATCTAGTCGGTATTTCGATCTGCACCAGTACCTGGGATGATATAGTCTCCATTTTTTCTCCATTGGCTAACCCTAATTTAAGAGGTATGAGTGAAAACCCAGCTTTGGAATGGAATAATTTGGAACACGGCCAACCCAACCTCAACCCAGTCGTGAACTTGTGGCATGTCACCAAAAAGTTTGATATATCGATCATTGTAGCTCCAGCCATGGTTTACAAAGAATCCAATATAGTTTGTGGCCACTCTGTAGAAGTGAACTTCGTATCAGATATTTCGATTGACTTGTCGTTGCACCAAATTAAACTAGTTTCAGCTTTATATGGTGAATGCGTGATGTTGATGGAACCGCCCCTCATAGACAACGGTTTTATGAAAAGACCGATCGTTAAGTTTCCTTACTCAAGATTTGACGATACTTTGGAGCCAAACGAAACGGAACCTCTAGAACTGCTACGCGATTCAGGAATAGAAACTTCGGATATAAAAAGCCTAACGTCCTCAAAGTTTATGAAAAATCGCATAGATAGTGAGAAAAGTGCGTATCCAAAAGTAGCGAACCCGTTACCACAACCTTCTGCAACCGTTCCGTTTGAAGTGTTGATTACAGCGGGTAAAATAGGGTTGGCTGTGTATCAATATGACAATAGCAGCCCGATGTTAGTTTCGCTTCCGAAGCAGAGAGGCAAAAGAAAAAAGACTCCTAGAGTGGCCAAAGATGATTTGGGATATGAAGCGGAAGAGGAAAGTCTGGACGATAGGAACGTATCCCAAAAAAATTACATTCCTTTAGTTTACTTTTGTGTTAACCAGCCGAACGCTTTCCTTTCTATGCAGCAACTAACGAGAAAAGTCAACATTTCCTGTTTCGATCTGAATTTGAAGTTGAGTGGTCCGGAATACACTCCTATAGCTCACATTCCGACTGAAGATGATTTTTCCGTGAGCGTTTTGGAAACTAGGTCTGGCACGCCGGATCCGAATACAGGAATTTTTCCTGCGTTTTTCACTGTGATATTTTCCAAAGGCGTAGGCAAAAACGCTACTCTCGACATTGAAATATCGAAACCTACCAAGGTTTTGTTCTCTCCCTCTATGTGGAGTTACTTGATGAACGTTAAAGATAAGGTTTGTTTCTTCAAAACAACTATAATTCGTGTTGCTGAAAATATTTCTGTCCTGCAGGTGATGGATGCGTTCAAGGGAGTCCAGAAGAATCTGAATTTGGTTGCGGAAAGTCTACCTAAAATAACTGCATTACCAGTAGTTATTTCTCCCATACCTTATACTAGAAGCAAAGTAGGGGACACTTATAGTAAATTCCAAGAAATCAAAGATTTCCTCGGGGGCACCAACAACGTGAACCTCAAATGCAATCAAATAATTTTTTCAGTGAAATCTGACTCAGGGCATGAGGTTAGTTATTATTTCTTGTTATCCACTTGTTTCTCTTGAATATTATCATTTGTCCTCTTCAGGTGAACCTTGGAATGGAAAAACTCACAAGTTTATTGGTCCTTTCCAGCCGACCAGAAAAACTCTCCGTGAACACTAAACTCAACTGCTTGACGTTGACAGTGGTCAATGAAAATTATAGGAAACTACTCCTCAATCCTTGGACTTTTTCGGTGGATGTGTCAGTTTTTTGGGAATCCTGGCAAAGTCTGGACAGTAACCCGCAGATTCAACTGAGCGGAGAGAGTGACTGCATTTCGG
The DNA here is from genome assembly GCA_032362365.1 of Zygogramma bicolorata. Lineage (NCBI taxonomy): Eukaryota > Metazoa > Arthropoda > Insecta > Coleoptera > Chrysomelidae > Zygogramma > Zygogramma bicolorata. The sequence continues at coordinate 209,317 of JAVJAQ010004414.1, read as the reverse complement.
TAGACGTCAGTCCTGAACAATTTAAGTGCGTTGAGATGGTTGTCAAGGATATCAACGAGTTTTCTTCTAGTTTCCACTCGAGAGAAAAAGGTGGTGAGGATTTAATACTCGATTCCCTTCAGAGGAAGGGGTCGGGAAAAGATCAGCATTACAAGGACGATCTGAGAGCTGGAGCTTTTCAGTTCGTCGATGCCAACACTGCGAGTTCAGATGAGCAACCATTGCCGTACCAGGTATACGTTCATGAGTATATGAGAGATTTCATCACTTCATTGGAGAATATTAAAATGTGCGATATTATCATCATTTTTTCGATAGGTTATGTTTTGGAACAATAACATTTCGGCTATGGCATGGCGTTACCCTCAACCGAGAGCTCTGACCAAAGTGAGGATATTTCCTGTACCCTATAAGATTACCATGGGATTCGAAAATGATCTGCAGGTGCTCTGCTTCTTGGAGTTCTGGTCCGAATGTAGGAACTGCTATCTTCCTTTCACACAGTTCTACCTGTCTGAAAGTGAAGTCTGCCACTTAGCGTTACCTGAAGGAAGTCCACAACCCGTTGTAGCTGCAACATGGAGAGTGGTAATGATAGTAGTGATAAGTCTTGCACTAGATACTTATACCAAGTGAAATCAATCAAATTATTTTCGGTCCGAAGACACATGTTCATCAAAGAAACCTTAATCTACGTTGGTATACCGCAACATATTGGAGTAATAGTCTGAAAGTGGTGGGCTTCAACTCGCTTATCGAACTGGCCAATAACATTTGTGAATTACTGATTGACACCCTTGAAGGAAGATTTATTTGAACGAATGAGTATTTCCCATTCTACCACAGAATAATTATTCCCAACTCGCCCAAAACACCCCAACAATTCACTACTGTTCGAATTTTTCATCCATTGATAATTCAAAAAATCTTGGAGGCAGATAGGTGGGGGCCTAGCCGTTCGTTTTTACTCTGAAAGTACCTCGTGTCACGCTCAAATCCCTTTGAAAAAACTTTTTATAGTTGTAATAATAATAATAATAACAGCCTTATTCCATGATACTTTACAGTGTGGAACAGGGTATAAATTGAAGAATAAAAAGGAAAAATTAATCATAAAAATCGGAAACGCTATTAAATGTTTTCTCTATCAAATACTCTTTGAATTTCTTCTTGAACTTGTATTTGGAGAGTCTTCTAAATTCTTGAGGAACATTGTTCACAATTTTTATAATTTGATACACAACATTCTTCTGCATTTGGGCAAATTTCGTTTGGGATAATTTCAGTTTCAAAGATCTGGTGCAGTGGAAATGATCCGTTTCGTACTGTTTTATAAATTCTTTGTAATTTGTTATCGCAAAATATGCACATTCATAAATGTAAATACAGGGCAGTGTGAGGATTTTTTGTTGTTTGAATACCTCCCTGCAACTGTCTTTCTTTTTGAGTTTGAAAATATTTCTAATACAGGTTTTTTGCATTTTGAAAATTCTGTTCACTTCAACAGAATTTCCCCAGAATATTATTCCATATTTTAGTCTGCAATATATATAAGCGTAGTATGCGTTCAAGGCTGCATTATGGTTTACGTGTAATTTTATTGTTCTTATTGCAAAAATGAATGAGCGGAGTTTTTTGCCAAGAAAGTTGATATGTTCCTTCCAGTTAAGTTGTGCATCTACTTCGATACCGAGAAATTTGGAATTTTGTCTTGTTTCAATAGTCTTTACTCCATGGCTTATCTCCAAATTTGATTCTTTTCGGAAGCTGAACTTGATGATATTTGATTTTTGAATATTCACTTTCAAATTGTTTCCACTATACCAATTCTCCACATTTTGTAAAGATTGAGGAATCGTATTCATCAAATCAAAGGTGGATGGATCTCTGATTATTAGTGAGTTGTCGTCGGCAAACATATTCATCACTTGTGATACTATTTGTGGCAAGTCGTTCGTATATAAAAGGAACAAAATTGGTCCCAATATAGATCCTTGTGGTATACCACGTTTAACTGTAGCCTGTAGCCCAATTGGATTTATATTCTTGTCCTCCTTCATTGGCTGCAACACACTGCTGTCTTTATAATAAGTATGATTTCAAGATATTATAAATATTGCCTCTAAAGCCCATTATTTCCAATTTAGTCAGTAAAATTTCATGATCCATACTATCAAAAGCCTTTGATAGATCCATGAATATTCCTACCACTTTTTCGTTTTCATTGAGTGCTTCGAGTATGTCATTCAGTGCTATGAATATACTTCGTACTGTGGATCTTCCTTTTAAAATTCTAATGAGCAGAACTTTTTCAAAAATTTTTTATATGGTTGATATCAAAGCTATAGGTCTATAGTTCGAAATATCAGTTTTAAGACCTTTCTTATGCATTGGTTTAATTATTGTGACTTTTAATTTATCTGGGAATAAACCATTTTTGAAACACATATTGATAACATATGATAAAGGTTCACATAACTCACTGGTACAATATTTCAATAACTTAGTTGGAATTTCATCATCTCCTACTGCAGCTGTATTTTTTAAGGAGTGAATGATGTTGAATATTTCCGTTGATGTCGTTTCATTTAGAAACATTGTACTACAATTTCGGTAAACTTTTCACAGTCACAGATGGTGCTGTCATCTTGGCAAATATTTATGAAATATTGATTAATATTATCTAGTACTTCTTCATTTGTTTTATTATTTTTTCTCAAATCATCTATATTGAATTTAGGTTTCTGGTTTCTTCCAGTAATTTATCCTACTATTTTCCATGTTGCCTTGACTGCAATGTTGGAGTTAATGATATAATCAGAATTGAATTTCTTCTTTGTTTCAGTCACAATATGGGTAAAATCTCTGCAATATATTTTATAGTCTTTAATATCTAGCTTTCCGTTCAACATGTTCTCATAAAAATGCCTTTTCAGTTTACTACCAGCTCTCATATCATCATTTATCCATGCTTTCCTTTTACAATTATCAGTTATTTTTGGATAAATAAGTATGGTATTATCTCTTTTACTCGCGATATTTTCTATCTTAGTCTCTCAAATTGAATCACTTATGTGAAATCCATAAACTCCATCCGCCGTTTTCTGGAATTTGAATATTATCAGGAATATAGATGTCCGTATGAATTTTGAATCGAATTATGTGTGATTGAAAATGATAAATGTGGAATATAAATGCTCTTTCAGCACTTGAAAATCACTGGGTATATATTTACATCACATATTTTTGGTAAATAATCTTTAAGAGCGTCCACGTAATTGTTAGAATGTAGCACTATTCATTTGAAACAATTGAAGGAATACAATAAAGAGAAAACTGAATTTCTTCATCGTCTCTGTTGAAACGTATTTTCAACCATCGAAACTGTCCATTGTGAATGTAATCAGAATTAGTTCCCATTTTGAAAATGATAATTGATAAATCCTTTGAATCTGGTATATTTCCTAATGAGTGCAAAATTGCCAAAGTGTCTCCAATTTTCAAAAATGGAAAAAGAGATGAAATGAGTAATTACCGTCCAATTTCAGTTTTGCCAGTGCTTGCAAAGATAATTGAGAAAGTAATGAATATTAGGTTAATGAAATATTTAGATTCTTTCAAATATTTATTTGATAGAAAGTATGGTTTTCGTAAATCTGGTGATACAGAGGCGGCAATTTTAGATACAATTTCTTATATTCAGCTCCAACTAGATACAAAAAATATATGTGGACTACTATCACTTGACTTACGTAAAGCTTTCGATACAGTCAATCACGAAATTCTTTTGAAAAAACTTGAAAACATTGGTATCAGAGGTAATGCCTTTTTGTGGTTCGAATCCTATCTCACTAACAGATAGCAGTATGTTTGTCTAGGAAATAAAAAAAGTTCTTTGAAAAACATTAATTGTGGAGTTCCTCAGGGCTCTGTGTTAGGACCAATTTTATTTCTCATCTATATCAATTCAATTTCAAAACTGAATCTTTTAGGATCCATCAAACTCTTTGCTGATGATACAACTTTAATTTACAAATCAAAAAATACAAAATCAAAACAATTATCTATGACACACGACTTGGAACAAATATCATCCCGGTTACAGTATCACAAATTGAGTCTTAATTATGAAAAATCGACTTTTATGTTTTTAACAAGTAGATATTTTAAAATTGACCACTGTGACCCACTTAAATTAAAAAAAAATCTATAAAATTTTCTAAAACTACCAAACTTCTGGGACCTCACATAGATCAGAATCTTTCATGGGCAACTCACATTGAAAAATTACGCAAGAAAATTTCACCTTTACTTGGAGTCCTGTTTAGAATAAGAAACGAAATTTCATTCAAATATTTGAGATTAATATATTTCTGTTTGGTATATTCTAATCTACAATATCTCACATCTATATGGGCAACGGCAACCGCTTCAATATTGAATCCGCTGAAATATTTACAAAATAAAATCATTAAATGTATTTATGAATTGCCTTAGAGGGAACCTACTGTGAATCTTTATAAACCACATATTCTTCTTGACATTAATTCTATATACCACTTGAAAACATGTACTTTTATTCACTGTGTGAAACATAAGTTGAAACACTCTGCAATACTTTTCAATGAAATCAATACCTTCTCACGGCACTACACAAGCTCAAAAACTTGTGGTACATTCAATACATACCAGATTCGGGGAAAAATCAATTTTTAATGAGGGAACAAACCTGTACTACAAAATACCGAATTCAATTGAAACTATTGAAAATATCAAGTTCAAACACAATCTCAAAAAATATATTTTATCATCAAAATGATATATTTTAGAATTCAATTATATTGATCATTGATCAATTCAACAGTCTCTTTTCCATATATTCCTGCTACATAATCATATTTTGTTCTATTTCATTTTTTATATGTTCAATATCCCTATTTATAAACTGTAAATGTTTCTTGGGATGAATAAATGTTATTATTATTATTAGTAATAAGTGGTACTAAGTAGTGGTGACATTATCGAAACAACATGTACCTAGTCAGTATATATTTTCAGGTTATTACCGTGGCTAATGACAAGGAAGATCTATCCAATAACATGCTCATCTCCCCTAGAGCTCTCGCTGCTTGTATGAGAATCGACTCGTACTTCAACAAAACGCTTATTCCGAATATCACAGCAGCTCTTTACATCACCAAAATCGATATTTCGCTTTTCAATTATTTCGACAAAAGTTCGGTCAGCAAGTTGCCCGATTTCTTGAAAAACTACACTCCTGATCTGCTGTTTCCCGAAAACCAACGTTTTTTCACACTTACCTGGTACAACCTCACCGGGTATCTTTCGAGCTGGGAACTAGATGTAATATCGACTGAGGTGAGCACTGCTGTGAAGTGCAACGTCCTGGACTATGGTTTTTTGACAGACCTGTCCTTTGTGGAGCCTTTCACTTGCAAATTTGAGGTTAACTTAAGCGAAAGGGCATGCTGCAATTTCATTTCCAGACCCATTCAGGTAATTATGATTCAGAATTAGAGATTTTCAAATACTTTTTTCATTCTGCAGACAGTTTGATACTATCACTTGGCGCTCGTCACAAGTGATGGCAGAATAATAGATATTGAAAGATAGTTTTTCAAATAAGTCCCATCGTATTTATTCTTCTCACCACATCTTATTAAGTCGAGGTCACCTTCAAACTCAGATATGAATCACCAGTATTATCATTTCCAACTTGAAAGAAAGTTAGAAATTATCAGATTATAATACTGTTTTCATGTAGGACTATTGAGTTATTTTCAAATGCGTTTTATGATATGAGAAATGGAACAATTTAATATATAACTCAGGATTGATTCAGGCTTAATTAATTGCAAAGAAGATGTTTAGCTGAAGTGAAATATTATATTTAATATAATCATGCAGTTGATATTGGGCATTTTTCAACTTGAGAAATTCCATATACTTTTCAGAACTTGGGTTTTAAACCTTTCCCCTAGATATCGATAACTCTTGTAATAATGTTTAATCAAATAAATGATAATATTTACTTCTCTTGATGAAAACTATAAAACAATTTCGAGATATATTCATACAATAACAAGAAAAACGGCAATGTATTTACAAATAAAAGCAAAAAATACAGTGTTCCAGATCCTTTATAATGTATTGGAATTGAACTTCAAAGTCGTGACTGCCTTAGCACTTTTTTATGCCTTGAATCGAATAGAATATTGAATTATTGAATAATTCATTAAGAATTGTCTAATTTTACAAACAGTTCCCAGGCATAGACAGTTCAGATACCAACAAATCCATAGGTCTAGTAATATATGGGTGGTATAGATTACAAGAGTAGGGATCACCGTTTCAAAACAAAACAGCCGAAATACCTGATTCCGCGTTAATTTGAAAGAAATTGGTCGTACACGTAATTACATCGGTCAAAGGGGAGGTTTTTTGGTACGATTCTCAACACTGCAACTTTAACGCTCTAGGAGGGGTGGGACCAACTCTTACTAGTTCAAATGGAACAAGGAGTCAAGTGTGATACCTCTATTGAGGAGACATTTGATTCTCTTTCAACTGACATCTCAAGTGTGTAATGATTTTTCTTCTAATTCAATTATTTGACTAACAAAATACTAATGATGAAATGTAATACAAATCTTACATAATTATCACACAGATGTTTAAATGACCTAAGGGAACGAATTGTACGAGAATGCCGACTGAAAACACCAGACATGTTACAGGCAGTTCGTGGAAAAGTTGCATCACACCTTCATCATTGCATGAAAGGTGGTGCATTTTGAGCATTTTTATAAATAATTACGTACGTTTTGTATTTCATTTCATAATTAGTATGATGTTAGTCAAATAATTAGATTAGAGTAACCATTACACAAGTAGATACTCATCTTGGAAACTATCTGACCGAATTTCACAAATGAGATGTCATTTGAAATTAAAAAGGTATCACTTGTCCCCTTGTTCCATTTGATATAGTAAGGGTTGTTCCCACCCTTCCGAGAGGGTTAAAGTTGCAGTGTTAAAAATCATATCAAAAAACCTTCCCATTGACCAATGTAATTATGTGTACGACGGATTTTTTTTTAATTAACGTGGAATCAGATATTTTGTGTTTCGTTTTGAATATAAGACCAGGAATAGTACCGATCTTCTCTCCGTGAAACCCTTCATTTTATTTTTATTTCAAGGTTAAATTCGGGCCAAGCATAGCTCACACTTTCGCAGTAGCAACTCAATTGTGGGACCAAACCTACAAAACCAATGTAAAGGAAAGGGATTTTATTATAATGACACGTTTTGTAATTTGCAATAATACAAATTCGAACTTGAGATTCGGACAAACGTCCACCGATGAGGACGTTCTCCTTCCTCCGAAGCATTTTCATCTGTACAGTTGGAGATCGCACAAGAAGAAACAGCAATTGAAGGTCGCCTTGGAGGAAAATGGGTGGGTGTGGTCCAAGTCTTTCATGGTTTCCGACGCTGGTATCCAAACGATACACTTTACTTCCGATAGAAACGTTTCCATGTTCGTTTCCATTGAAGACTTGTCTGCGACTCAGAAAAAAATTACAATCTCTGGACAATTATTGATAAGCAATATGCTGATCGAAAATTTCGAATTGAAAGTTATGGAGGCTGTAACTGAAAACAAGGAAAGTGAGTTCAGGAACACGCCCACTCATATCGTACCGGGAAGGAATTCGACTTCCTCTATTTTTGTCGACAATGATAAGAAGTACTTCTTGCGGTTGAGGTTTTATGGGCTTGAATCGGCGTGGACGGGTGATATTCCATTGAGGGAACATTCAGCCGGTTCTCAACCATGGCTTGTTAAAGGTTGGGAGATTCAGTTTATAAATTCGGCAGAGTGAACATGACGATTGTTTTTTTCAGTACCTCTGCAAGAACGTGGACAGTTTCTGAGTATTTGGTGTCGCATCGTGATACAGGACGTCCAGAAAACTAAGAGAATCCTAGCCATGCTCTGGCCTCTTTTCACAGTGAGATCGAATCTTCCTGTCAATTCCAAAATTCATATTGAAACTCCAACTCTAAATGTACATCTTGATTCCGTTGTGAAGGGCAAAGGAGAATTGCAACAGCTCTATTGTCCAGGAACTATCGATCACTCTCATCAGTTAACCTTCCAGATTGAGTAAGTATTAGATCTAATGAGAAACAACATTGGAGTAGATTTTGTGTTTACATTTTTGGTGTTAGAAAGAATTAGTAATAAGATTACTGCGTATATTATCGGAAGTAATATGAGTTGAGAAGAATTATATTGAACTAGTTGTACTCAAAATTAATATGGTAAGATAATGCTGTCATACCTCTTCTCATCTTTAATACTTTGCAAGTATTAATCGGTTGAGGTATTCCAACGAATTTGGACTTTTGAATTTTTTTTTTAGCAATAGAGATTCTTCATCAAACCCATATGTGCCCCTGAACTACAGTCTAGTGGATCAGCAGAAATTTTTCAAAAAATCCGATAAAGAAAATATAGATGATATTTTGGTAGTTTTAAACAAATTCAGTGAATCGAATTGGCCATATTTCGGAGAGGATTTGGAAGATGTAGATTGGGTGATTGAGGACCAGCCTCTTACACACGTTCAGGTACTTTAAAAATAAAAAATATATTTTCTTCCTCATTAATTACGTTTTAATGCACTTTTGTTGTGTTTTCATCACACTACTTCATTTCAGGTGAGATATCAGAACGCCTGTGAATATTCATGTTCACTTCTAGTGGAACTCTTACCTTGGTGTCTTACTGTGAACAATTTGGGAGTGCCAATTTCAATCATGATGAATGGCACTGAGCTATGTAGGATACAACATCGTGGAATAGTGGCACCGCCTAAATTAGAGGTTAGAATTCATAATATATACCAACTGTTCATAGCAACCTGATAATGTAATCTGGTTGAAGCATGCAGTTTTGTCAATGAATTAGGTACATTTTGAGTTTGTGATCAACTAATATGGGAAATTTTGATCGAATACACCAACCGAGCCGCTAGCACTGTAGGTTTTTCTGGGTTTCCCTACAGTGGAACTAGCATATGTTCTACCGTAAAAAAGCAATAAGACGCCCAAAAGCGCTTCGGCACCCAAGTTAATCAGCCGACCATTGCCCGCACAAGACTGCTTTCTGGGCACACTTGTTGGAGTGTTCAACAAAAAATATAAATGAATAATTAAAATACTTAGGGGAAGACATGGTTTCTATCACATTTTCACACAAATACTTGTATTATAATGGTCTCACTTTCAAAGAACGAGATCGATTATATTAGTAAAGCACACACTTGCAATTTTTTGTAGAAAAACCTCTGAAGACTGTCACCGCAATATTCAAATAACTCGGCTTTATTTTCCTTGCAGGAAAATTTCAACTTAGGCATATGCACTGGTGGTTCTTGGTGCTTTTCTGAGCCTCTCCAACTCGCCAAGTCTGATTGGGGTCAAACTTTTTATATGCCCAAAATAATAGGTACCATCCCTTTGGAAGGATCGATAAAGACCTCCGTTAAATGTGATTTCCACATTTGCATGTTGTCGATTACCAGCTCCATTTCTAACGAGATAAGATTATTGAAGGTGAGTTTGATAGTTGATAGTTTTATGGAATTAACTCACTGCTAATCCCATAGTATTTGATAATAAATTGATAAAATACACAGAAACAACTAAATTTTTAGGTTTATATATCGATGAGAGATTGTCATGGCGAAAACATTTTGAAAGAATTAGCATGAAAATATCTCCTCTCATTGGAATTTTCTACAAAATCAGAAACTACATATCTCTCACATTATTGAAAAATATATACTTCAGCGTAATCTATTCACAATTGTAAATCTATTATCAAACCTTCGAAAACTTCACAAAACAAAACAATTAAATGTATTTATAAATTACCTTATCTAGAATCAACAATAAATTTATACAAACCGCACAATTTATTGGACTTAGATTCTCTCCATAAACTCAAAATTAGATGTTTCATCCATTCTATTGAAAATAACAGTAAAAAATCAGATATTATTTTCACTCAAATTGCTGATATCCATAATTACTCCACAAGACAAACAAAATTACTAGCAACGAATAAAACACAATCAGATTTCGGAAGAAAGTCAATTTACCATGATGGCATCATAATATATAACTCAATTCCAGAAACAATTAAAGCATTTCGCTCAACAATGAAATTTAAGCAAAACATTTAAACAATTTTTAATCAGCTAATGTACAATATATTTTGCAAGTAGTCAACAGTTATATGTTTTTTTTTACCTTCATTGGTATTCATCAGTTTTGAAAGCCATTTAATTTTTACTGCTTACAAACATTTAATTTCGTTAAATGTATGGATTTTTTTTTCCTTTTGTACTTTTGAAAATTTCATTTATTGACTATGTACTTGTGTGTTTTAGTCCCTATTCATAAACATGTAATGTTTCTTGGGATAATAAAATTGAATTGAACATTTGTTTCAAGGTATCGTCCACTCATGTTCTCTCAAACCATATGTCCACCCAAGTGCAAGTTATTTGTTTTGCGGTTCCGGACACAAACGAAGTCTATGATTTCCCTGAAAATATAGATCCGTATTGCTTTACAGTAGCTCCACATTCACATAAAAGGTAAGACAAATCAATTTCGTTCTTATTTTGGCTTAAATGAGCTGTTTTCCAGTAATTCCGGTATTTCTATAATCCAGTGGTATACATTGAACAAAGAAACGGAGGGAAACGTAGACTACGCCCTGTACGTATCTTTCAGCATCCAACCACGTCTGGGCTGGTCGTGTCCGTTGAGGGTCGACAAACCTTTTCTGCGCAAGTCCTCTTGCATCATATCCTCTGATTTTCCGATCCCTGTCGTCTTGACGTGCCAGGAACACAAGGGACAAACGTTCATTGCCATTCACAATGATACGAGACCACAGTTATTTATCGAGAACAAATCCGGGACGACACTGTTTTGCGGTCAAGCTCTAGGAAAGGGAGAAGTTGCGACCGAGGCCAAGCATTTCAGATGGTACTGTAAGATTGAAGATTCATCTTGCCGATACTACTCGATGCCATTTTTGTCGGAAAAGTTCCCAGAGTTGCCGCAAAACAATTTTTCGGAGAAGATAGCGCTTGCTTGTGATCCTGAGAGTGAGTAAAGTAGTCTTTTTATTTTTAATGAGATGATCAACATGCTGTGCCAAATGAATCGAGATTTATTTCACAGTATATTATTAAAATTATGGCAAATAATTTAGTCATCAAGTGTATTCACGAATTACTGGACTAAAATTTTCTGTATATCCATTCTATAAGAAATAATACTGAAAAATCTATTGTATTTTTCACGATTACTCTATTTTTGTCAACAAAAAATATCATTCTGATTTGGGTAAAAGGTCAATACATGATAATGGTGTTATAACAGAAAATTGAATTTCAAATGAAATAATACCAGTCGACAATGAAATTCCAACAGAATTTCAAAAAAGTCCATTTAGCTGAAAAGGTAGTTTCAATCTTTTAATTTACTTAGGTTTGTCTTCTTTCATTGGCCTTTGTTGAAGCAATTTCATTTTTGACTGTTCGTTAGCATGTTACTTTATAAACGTTATTCTTTTTCTTTCCACTTGCAATTTGTTTCCTTTCAAAATATTATATTTCCTATAAAACAAATACTCATGGGGATGCTTGAAGACTGGCTTTAAATCAAATATTAAAAAAATGAACAATTTGTTCAGGCCAGCCTCAACTCACCTACACTGTAGGTTGACGGACTAACACCTATTAGAAAACAACTACTCCCCTGGCTAATACCACGAAGGGCATTGGATTACATCCAACAGGTGTTAGTGTGGGATTTTTCACAGAATTGATTTTCAATTATTGGGACGGGATGCACTTGCAGACCGGTTTCGGGCTATTTGGCCTCTCGTCAGTGCAAGGCAGTGCCATCATCAACATAAGTTGATGACTTCCCATAATTAAAAATCATACTCGAGCAGAGTATCTTCCCTAGACCTAGGCTGATACAAACAACTAGCAAAATTGCCGTTGCTGCGCCATCTGCCCGTAGACTAGGTACTAACCAAGAGCATATCCGCATGGCCCCAATTCCTCGTACAAGGAAAATACGAATAAAACAAATACTCATGGGGATGCTTGAAGACTGGCTTTAAATCAAATATTCAAAAAATGAACAATTTGTTCAGGCCAGCCTCAACTCACCTACACTGTAGGTTGACGGACTAACACCTATTAGAAAACAACTACTCCCCTGGCTAATACCACGAAGGGCATTGGATTACATCCAACAGGTGTTAGTGTGGGATTCTTCACAGAAGAAATTCCACATATACTCTTGGCGATACACCACCAGAATTGATTTTCCTTGTACGAGGAATTGGGGCCATGCGGATATGCTCTTGGTTAGTACCTAGTCTACGGGCAGATGGCGCAGCAACGGCAATTTTGCTAGTTGTTTGTATCAGCCTAGGTCTAGGGAAGATACTCTGCTCGAGTATGATTTTTAATTATGGGAAGTCATCAACTTATGTTGATGATGGCACTGCCTTGCACTGACGAGAGGCCAAATAGCCCGAAACCGGTCTGCAAGTGTGTCCCGTCCCAATAATTGAAAATCAATTCTGGTGGTGTATCGCCAAGAGTATATGTGGAATTTCTTCTGTGAAGAATCCCACACTAACACCTGTTGGATGTAATCCAATGCCCTTCGTGGTATTAGCCAGGGGAGTAGTTGTTTTCTAATAGGTGTTAGTCCGTCAACCTACAGTGTAGGTGAGTTGAGGCTGGCCTGAACAAATTGGTCATTTTTTGAATATTTGATTATATTTCCTATTCATTAACATGTGATGTTTCTTGGGATAATAAAACTATTAATAATGGTCTACAAAGAACTGATAAAGATTTTTTTACGATTATATTTGGATGATCTTCATCCCAACCTACCAAAAGCTGTACCAACACTTCCTCATACACAATATCAACAGCAACAATGAAAAAATATTCTATTCTACATTTCATTTTTCATTGATTTTCAGGTAATTTAAACGATTTTCAGTGGTCTGCATCCCTGAGCATAATACATGATAATGAACAGTTTCTGAGGATACCATATTATGGTGATATTAAAATAACCATAGTAAATACAGCTTGTACGACATTTTTAACATTGGATTCAGCAAGCCAGGTGAGAAAGGCAACACTCAGTTATCTCATTATCTATAAGTTGAATTTCTTCAGGTCGAAATAAGCGCCAGAGATATAAGGGTGAGGTTATCCATGCATGAAAAAGAGAATCCTAACCGATTGGTTGAAAAATCTTCGGTGAGTATTGAATATCTGAAATTTATTTGGCCATATAAGTGTTTTTATATTATGTTTGTAAGCTATGTGATGGCAATAATATCTTGAAGCGATTACTATATTGACTGCCAACTCGCAAAAATTGAAGTGTCAGTTACCTTACAGTGTTTGATACTAAATCATTAAGACTAAAATATTAATATATTATCACAGGAACCTGCCACTGTATTGGCCTCAAATCTATATGAAAAAGAAGATATTCCTCGTTCTCTTTCTGACACTTCCGTACTAACCCAGGGCAAACATCCCATGCCAAGAAAGATTTCACCGGAAAAGACGGTACACTCACCATCCACTCTGGCAATCGATAAACGGAGCTGGTCAGAAACAAATTTGTCGAAATTATCTGTTACAACGAAGTCCTTACTGGTCAGGACGATACCAATGGAAGATAAGTGGAACTCGGTCAATTTGAATGCTTTCGTCAAAAGTTTTTCTGTAACATTCACATCCGATCTGGAATCTGAAGGAAACGAGAGATGGGAGATTGCTAGCTTTGTATGCGATAACATTGTTCTTTGCGCGACACAAACAGAGGTAAGTGAAACGTCCGAACTAGGAAGAAGTTGAATGCAAATTGATACTTTTTGCTTCAGAACATGAAAGTTAAAATATCCACGTCTGCCGTTCAATTCGATAATCAACTCTATTCGAGAGAATCCTATGATTTTCCTGTCGTACTCATAGGACAGGAAGTGAAAGAGGTTAAAAAACTCGTAACCTTCAACGTCCCCATCAAAGTTTTGATGGAAGGTGCAGAAGATAATGCCTTGGTAATGGTCGACTTCACTTTGGAGACTTGGCAGGACCAATCCAAAACGACGTTCATTACCGGTTAGATGTTTTTTTAAAAATTTGTCCATTGTTTATATTGTTATTATAAATCGTTTCCGACTTTATCATAACATGTTGCAGCACTGAAATCGCTCAAAGTCACAGTGAACCCTCTTTCCTGCTACATAGAAGACACTTACATCACTAGGTTGTTGAACTACCTTAATGTGTTCATGCCAACAAAATTGATTTTATGGCCGATAAGAAAATCAATACCGAAACTGAATAATACCTCAGGGTTTGTAAGTGGTTCTACCAGTTGATTGAACTAGAAATTATCTTTTATTATTGTTATTTGTTGCAGGTAAGCGTCCCAGAAATTGTTGCTTGGCAATGTGCTATTTTAGCCAGACCTTTAACGATACGGAAAATAGTCATAGATCCTTTGTCGCTCTTACTGTCTGTTCATTCATCTGTCAAACTTTATATAGCTTTGGATCAGTCGCCGTTATACTTTGGACAATTTGAGAGACGAAGGCTTCTTACTACCCACTACAGGTAACAATGAGGGAAACTTTCATGATTTTTTATGATTTGAGTTAACTCAACTTTTTACCTCGTTATTTATTTATTTATTTATTCAATATACAGCTTCCAGACAGAACAGGGTTCCGGTATGAGGAAGTCAAAAAAAACATCATAAAATTATGTACTATAAATAATAAATTGCAGTATAATATTCATTTGATAATTTGGTGAACATCATTATGCAAGCAAATATTTTTTAAGTTTTTTTGAAAAAATATGAATGGATTTGGATGATTTTATTTTTTCTAGTAGTTCATTGAAAGTTATTAATGCTCATGAAATGGGGGTTATTTTTTTCTTTATTGGAATGAATCATATATAAATGAAAGTTATTTGATATTCTGGTATCGTGGCCATGTAAATCATAATTTTTTGACAGTTTTATATTACATTTCTGAATATTTTTTGTTGATGTATATATATACTTAGATTTTTCATAATCAATTAGATGATCCAAAGTCATATTATCTGTTACTTTATATAAATCTGCAGAAGGAGTATCCCACGGTTTCTGAATATAACCTTTATTGCTTTGTGCATTAAACAATATATTATATTTTTTTGTTTTTTAGAGCATGAAGACCAAACTGTAATGAGGTATCTGATATGAGAAACAATGAAGGCATTATATATTAGAATCTGAACGTTTTTGTTCAAAATGTGAATTCTTCTAATGGCCCCCAGGAATGGAACAATAGATTTCTTTATTTTTTCAATATGATTTTTAAAATTTAATTTTGTGTCAATTAATAAACCTAAATATTTATGATTAAGAACTTCGGCTATCAGTTCATTATCTATCTTCAAGTTTAATATTATATTCTTCATGTTTTTTCGTTTAAAAATCATAAAAACAGTTTTTTCCGAATTGACGGTTAGGTTAATGCTGCACGTCCATTTTTCAATAAGGTCAATATCATGTTTCAATGAATTTTCCAAAATGTCAATATCTTTCCCCAAGTGAAATAATGTTATATCATCTGCAAAAGAAAAGTGCATTCCATATAAATTGAGTCTTTTAATATTGTCAATATAGATTAAAAAAAAATTGGAGCCAAAACTGAGCCTTGAGGGACGCCAATTTTAGAAAGTTTCTCATTACTTTTATATTTGTTGATTTGTACATACTGTTTGCGATTTTGAAAATAGTTTTGGAATAAATTGAATTTATTTAGTATACTTCGATCTAGTTCATTGATATTCTGAATAAGGCCACTAACTGTTCGTTTTATTGAGTGAATATTATTTGGGGAGATTAATACATTATAGGTGATACAATTTAAAAACTGTTGCACGTCATCATGGGTGTGGTTAAATATTGAAGTACACTGTAGAGAGATTGAATCGAGAATTTTCAAAAACCTTTGTTAATAGGTACCTACGTGTATATCGTTCATTGAAATATGAAAGCTCGTCCATGAAAAAGTTCTTTTCTTGTTTTCCAATAGGGAAATTAGAGTTATATGCCTTTCCAAAGGTTTAAATCATATTTTTGAATAGCTCCAACCAAAATATTTTGAAAAATCGAGATTTTCCCATATCTATAAATTGCAAATACTTCTACACTCCTGCATAGTATAAATTTTGTTACACATAGCACCTACATCCAGTACTTCGGTATTTGTAAGCCTCTTGGTGACTGGTGAGCTTCGTTATCTTTAATATTTTAAGAAATCGCAGTGGCAGTATACATGCTTGATTTCAAATTTGCTGCAACACGATGAAAATAAATATCTGACTGTAGATTATAAAAATAGTTCTACGTTCTATTCAATTTAGATCTCTAACAGCCATTAAGGGAAGCAAAGGGACATTATTGTCTCGTTCTCTTTCGAAATAACAAATCGAAGATGTCACCAAACCTTTGGCAGCAATAGTTTTTAACTCCTTTGGTATTTTTACAAAGAGCCTTTACCTGATACTTTCTATATATAGCAGCATCGAAATACACAGTTTTTAATCACAATTATCTAATTTGAAGTATCAAAAAGACCTAAACATAGAACTGTCACTTTTGAATGACAATTGTCAATCGGTGAATAATAGACTTCAAAAAAATTGCGGCAACATCGAGAGTGCTGCCAACCAAATGCCAAAGAATAACGGGCGCGAAAGTTGAAACTCAATTGGAATGTTCCAATGCATTTCCATCAATGAATTGGTACTAGTGCGTTTAGTTCTTGTCGTCATCGATGACAGTGACAGTTTTCAAAATTGTATTTACTTTACTTCTTAGGTCATTCAATTTTAGATCCTCTTCTGGAAACAATTCGCTGTAACTCTGAGTTACATGTTACATTACAGTCAATACCTTTTGTCTCTAGGTTGGGGCATGCTATGACAATGCACTACCTCTCTGGAGCAATATTCGGAGCGGGTTGGGTTGTCAGCTCCCTAGAGCTGCTTGGAAGTCCTGGAGGCTTGGCACGAGCTATGGGCACTGGTTTGAGAGACTTTGTGAGTCTGCCTTACAGAGGTAAGATCCTGAATTCTTGCCCATCTCCAGCTATTACCGGTATTTAATTTTGCTTAGGTCTAGTAGAGGGGCCAATGGCTTTCCTCAGAGGAATCACGCAAGGCTCTGCGTCGCTAATGAAGCACGTGACTGCTGGAACATTGCTCTCTCTGACGAAACTAGCATCGAGTGTCGCTAGAAACTTGGACAGGTTGACGTTAGACGAAGAACATCTCAAGAGAGCCGAGGAACAAAGAAGGCAGAGGCCGCAGGGTTTGGCACAAGGTTTTATGCAGGTGGGTCAAAATGTCCAAGTAACACTTGGGTACAATTAAAAACTCCATACGGCATGTCCTGGCATTCGAAAATCGATCGGGAATTCTGAAAGAATCAAGACGTCACACCCAAGAATCTTGTTTGTTGCAGTTTAGAAGTATTTTGAAAGTGATACGCAATGTGCATGTTCAATCCATTGGAAAGTTAAATGAGGGGTTGCGTTTCTCGGAGGACGCAATTCTATTTTCTTGAAGTATGAAGAGGGTTAGGGTTAACTTAAATCCAAGTTTGTAGGGTTGCAACCCTTGTCCCGCGGTCGCCATCTTGAAAAAAGGGTGCAAATAGCTTTCACTCTTCATCTGCCAAACTATCCATCCTACAGAAAATTCATAGGGGCATCTTTTGTTGAAAATTGAATTCTCTACAAGATTAGTCTCATTATTGTAAAATCAGAAATAAAAAAGTTATGAACGAAAATAGTTGAAAATTTTGAAACAAATTTTCTTTTCAGTACAATAATTTTTTCTCTACTCATTTTACAATGAAAAAGCATTAGAACATTTTCATAGAGGAGGTGTTAACCAATAATTTTCATTATGAATTTTGGTGATTTCCTTCATTTAGAGTTTTACAGCGCTCCGAATCTGACCATAACCTCAAATACTCCTTGGGATACATATGTGTGCAAATGGTTTTCGCCCTTCCATCTTTTTATCCTATAGAAAATTGATATTTGGCAATATTTTCTGTTGAAAATTAAATTATCTACAACTTCAAGCCCCTTTTTCTTCATCGTAAAATCGAAAATTTCAAAGTTATGAACGAAATTATTTAAAAATTTTGTAACAAATTTTCTTTTAGGCGGAATTTTTGTTTTCCAGTCATTTTACAATGAAATGACATATTTTTCCATTGAGGAGGTTTCAACGAATAATTTTCACTAAAGATTTTTCAATTTCGTTCATTCATTAGAGTTTTACAGCGCTCCGAAGTTGACCGTAATCTCAAATACTTTTTAGGATTATAGGCTTAGTTTTCTATTACCTTTTTATTTTCCATAAGTTGAATTTTTTCAACATTTTTATTTTATTATTGCTTGATTATCGACCCTTTTCTCCACCATCAAACTTTTTCTTTATTTTATTGGTTTTTAAAATAATTTCAAATCCGATTAGATATTTACGAGAATCCTATATATGCAGATAAGAAAGGCTCAAGTAAACGTTTAGGGATAAAAATGGCATCATCTGTTCCACTATCACTACAATAATGACAACATGCAATTTGTACAGTTACCTCTGGAACAGTTTGTAATTTGTTGATTATCCACATCGATTTTTGCGATTGCTCGATCAAGCAAGGTTTGAACCTTTTGCCTTTACATACTTTTAATTTTCCCTATGAGTTTCTTACAAATAAATTATTCACTCATGATTGAATATTACAATGTGCACGCTTAAAAAAGTCAATCACCAAAATTGAAAATATTGCCCACAGAACTCAAAATCGTACGTACAAAACTCAAAATACTTTTCACTATCAAATACACGTGGCGAAATACGTAGCACAACTGCAATAAAGGAGGAGAAAAAACAGCTGCACCTCCTTGGACCAATGATGATAATAATAATAATAGTAGTAGCAGGTCGATGTCTTTTTGCTCCCAAACGGTTACCTGGGCCTTTCTTATCTGCATGAGATTCTCGTATATGTACACTCGGATTAAACATTATAGTTAAAAACAATAAAATGAAACCAAAGGTTTATAGTGGGAAAAAGGGTCGAAAACTAATTTATAATAACATAGTACTGTTGAAAAACATTTAAATCATATGGATGATGAAAAGGTTATGAAAAACTAAGCCAATAATTATTCATTTTTATATGTATCCTCAGGAGTACCTGTAAATATCAACTTCGGAGTGCTGTAATACTGATGAATAAACGAAATTATAAAATTTTTCAGTGGAAATTATTTGCCAAACCTCCTCTAAGTTATTCAGCCGGAAAGAAAATTTACCAAATTTTTAAATATTTTATTTCATAACTTTGTTATTTTCTAAGTTACGATAAAGAGTAAGGGGATTGAAGTTGTAAAGAACTCAATTTGCAACCAAAAATATTGCCATAAATATTCTGTAGGATAAAAAGATAAAGCGCGAAACCATTTGCATACGTATGTATCCTAAGAAATATTTGAGATTACGGACAACTTTGGAGCGCTGTAAATCTCTAATGAATGAACGAAATTACAAAAATTCACAGTGTGAAATATTGGTTGAAACCCCCTCTATGAAAAATTTCTAATGTCTTTTTATTGTAAAATGACTAGAGAAAAAA
This sequence comes from Zygogramma bicolorata, assembly GCA_032362365.1. Taxonomy (NCBI): domain Eukaryota; kingdom Metazoa; phylum Arthropoda; class Insecta; order Coleoptera; family Chrysomelidae; genus Zygogramma; species Zygogramma bicolorata. The sequence goes on along the minus strand of JAVJAQ010004414.1, from coordinate 189,433 downwards.
TGATTACGCCGAAAAGAGAATTTGTTTCAAAATTTTCAACTATTTGCGTTCATAACTTTGTTATTTTTCATTTTACGGAAGGAAAGTACAAAATAGAAAGTTTTAGAAAATTTAATTGAATTGTTTGTAGGAAACATAGTTTGGCAGTTAAACTGCAAAAAAATCTACCATTTTTTAAAGATGGCGGCCCCCAAAAATTAAACTGCGTCCTCTGAGAAACGCACGCTTAGGCCTTAGAAATTCAACATTTCAATGGCCTAGTTTATTGTTTTGATATTTGAATTCAAATATGAGTAACAGACAGAATAATATGTTTATTCTATATCAGAAACACCAAATGCCTTTCAGCAGGTATTTTTCATTTATTCTGATGGTGATGGCGATGAAGAAGAATGACCAGGAGACCTTAGAATTTGCAATTTCAGAGCTATTTGGAGAGTGGATTCAAGAATTATAATGTCAATCTACTTTATTATTTTCAATATATTTGTGGGTAAGGCCTCGTTGATCTATGGCTCGCACAAATTTCGACTTCTGAGGGTTGACGTTCGTCAGCTGTTCAACGGAAACTAACAACAACAATATATTCTCCACCTTCGGTTATCATACTGAAATGTACATTCAGTATGAACGACAGTTTTCTCTAACAATATCATATAAGTAATGTTACAAACAAAAAGAGAATCGGTCATGGTGTTGATTCTTTGCTAATGGACTCGCTCACTTCGTTGAAGCATCGTAGAAGGGTCGGAGACTTGTCTCCCTTAAGGTTTTTCCTGAGGCTTACAAACTTCAAAAATTAAAAGTTGATGTCAATTCGTTTCATCTGTTTCTTGATTCACATTCACACTACGGGGCTTCCCTTTCGTGTGAATCCATACATAAAAAAAATGACAGCAGTTTGTTTTGAAACAAAATTTTGAGGCCAAATAAAGACTATCATACCATGAAATCAGTTACAGATAGACGTAGTTTGCTCAAAATTTTATGTCTTGAGTATACACACCAATAAATATGAAGGTTATGGGGTGTCGTGTGAGAGATCTTTAATAACTATTTTGTAGCCAAAAGGCAGGCGTTTTATCAGACTTTCAAATTTCAACAATTTTCTACCCGTATTCAAGCACAATGGAATCAATTCTTACTGCGCCTGATATAAATATTTCCGGATATTATTTCATCCTATCATCTTGGAGGAAGCCAACAGGCATCGATATTCGATTTTTTTTCAGGGCTTGACCGGACTTGGTATAAGTCTGCTTGGAGCAGTCGGCGGTATAGCACATCACTCTCTACAGTCTGTGATGGCTGATGGAGCCTCACCCAGGTCGTTTGTAGCGGGCGTAGGTCTAGGACTTGTTGGAATAGTAACCAAACCTTTGAGTGGAGCTGCAGAACTTGTTGCTCTTACAGGACAAGGTAAGTACAGCTCTGAGAATCAACCACAGTCGGTCCTATTTTAAGATCACTACTCGACAGTTTCAAAATTTGTGTTTTGCTACCAAAGCACGATAAAAAGTTTACATTTTTTGGATCCGAATACTTTCTCAGCAAGTCGAGCTTCCACGGACTTTTTTTCACATGTGTGTGTGTGTGTGTGTGAAGTGGCAGTTTCACTGCATTAATATCTATTGAGAAAGCTTGCTGCTTGTTATAACAAATAGTACATCAGGTCATATAAAAAAAGTTCACAAATTTTAAAAATATGTTAATACCTCGTCGTTTTCTGAGTTATTGAATATTTTTCAGAGTTCATCAATAAATGTTCAAGTTCACGAAATGAAGCATATGGAGTATTGCCAAGTCATCGATCAACAAATATAGTTTTGCTTTTTGTTCATTTAATTATCTTATTGTGTTGACCATCCCAGCTGATTGTAATATGTCTTTTTCTTAGGTTTACTACAGGGAGCAGGTTGGAACTCGCTGCCAGAACCACGTTCAGTACCTTTGGTATACAAAATCGAACATGGCACCAACTCGCTTTTGAAATACAACTGGAAACACATCCATGCCATGTCGCCATCGCATATACTCTACGTTGCGGAAGCCACAAACATTTCCAGTACCTCTCAGTACGAATCGATTGCTTTAATACTAACGATCGACGCTCTGATTATTGTCAATCTAGATGAAGATGAAACCCAAAGAGTCATAAGTCTTTCAGATTTGACTGTTTGTCCTAACAACGACCCCACACTTCTTGTATTCAAGCTGACTCCTCCTCTGGTACAGGTTAAGTCTGAAGACGAGTGTGTCGCTGAGATGGATCCTGTTAGTAGGGCCAGAGTGGCAGATTATGTCAAAAGCACAAAAGGATTGTTGAATTTGCCTGAATCAGAAAACGGAGCCGAGCACTCTGAAATCGATATATCCCCCCTTTCTTCACCAGGTGCCACAGAAGCTACCCCTGAAGAATCGACAGTATTAACTTACTATGTAAATTTGCAATCTAGAAATTATTTCCTTTGTTTACTGGCCCTCGCCAAGCAGCAAAGACTAAATTATAATTTTCCGGTTTTATAGAAAATTTTCAAGTGAATATTTTTTTACACTATTGTGATGAAATATATATTTATTGTTATTTGGTGTTTCTGTTAACCTAGAATATCCCATGACTAAACTTCGCCAATTCATATAGGAGAAATCCTTGTATTAAAATGTCATTGAAATATTTAGTAGTGAGCTGCCATCAGAACAACAAGGACATTCAAAGATGAAAGCAAACAGAATTCTATTGGCCAATTATTCAGAGAGTAAAATGTTATTTTATCACGGTTGCCTCTCCCTTGGATTAATCTGGTGATCTTCAGCGTGTTGACAAGGAAAGCCTCGAGGAAAGCATAGTGGACAAAATGTTTCAGAGATGGCTAGGTAGCAGAGTAGGTACTTATAATTATATATAAAAGGTTGCAAAATGCGACGTTTCGACAGGAGAAAAGTTATTTCTGATAATTTTCTTCGATCTCTCTGCAGAGAATGCCCTCGAATTATCATATAACTTCTTTAATTCTTAGAAGTATTCTTTCACGTTGGTTTATAGAAATGAAAGTTTGTCTAAACCAGTTTCTATGATTCAGAATGACAGCGTTAAAATTATCAAAAGTCGATTATAATCCATATAATGGGTTTCGTAGCTTTTCCTCTCCCAAAGGCGACATCTCAAGAACTATGAATGTATCAAAAGGAAATTATGTTAGTATGTGACAGGTCATCATAAAAATTGAGTAATAAAACTTCTTTAATAGTAGTGAGTATATAAGAAAAGAATCGGATCGTGATCAGCAATCACACCTGCATATTAATTATCACCTGCCTGGTCGGCAAAGTTTTTCGAAAAATCGCAAGAGTAAACTACCCTTTTGAGGGGGTTGTTATGTGTGTTCTATATGGTGGCATGAAAAGCATGTTTTTAACACTTATATTACAGCTTTTCGATGAAATATCTCAATTGAATACCCTCCGTCGGCAAAGTTATTCGTAAAATCGCAAGAGTAAACTACCCTTTTGAGGGGGTTCTTATGTGTGTTCTATATGGTGGCATAAAAAGCATGTTTTTAACACTCATATTACAGGTTTTCGATGAAATATCTCAATTGAATACCCTCCGTCGGCAAAGTTTTTCGAAAAATCGCAGGAGTAAACTACCCTTTTGAGGGGGTTGTTATGTGTGTCCTATATGGTGGCATAAAAAGCATGTTTTTAACACTCATACTACAGCTTTTCAGTGGAATATTTCAATTGAATACCCTACGTCGGCAAAGTTTTTTGAAAAATGGCAAGAGTAAACTACCCTTTTGAGGGGGTTGTTATAAACTACCCCCAAATGAGAGTTGATTTAAGTTTTTTCTATGGTGGCACGAACATCCATTCATTTCTCACTCAGTTTCACAGTTTACCGTGTTTTTATAAATCTCAAGGTTACTGTCGGCAGGAAAATTTTTTGGTCAGCAAATTATCCACACTCGGTGAAAATTACACTGTTTTATGCATATTAATCATCGAACACCAACTTGCGAAAATAATAAATGCATACCCATATGTGATAAATTGCGAATAGCCTAATTACTAATATAACATGGTTTCACCTGCTTGCAGAATTAGTATGGATGAAATAATTAAGAAGCAGGTGAAAATTACACTGTTTTATGAAAATATGTGCCTGAAAAACGAATACCTCAATTACCTATACCCACATTTGAAACTGTAATTGTCGTAATTAAATGTCCAGTTGGGATGGATTCATCTGCTCGGACATCAATCAAGTACAAATTGCATCTGCACCGACATTATGGTTAGGCGAATTAGTATGCAGGTGAAAATTTCTGCTAACTGAGCGGATGCAAACCGTCTTTTAGAACAGGTGAAAATTGTTGATTATTGAGCAGATGCAAGAAAGGGAGTTTCTTATATAAACTGAACATTGAGCCCGAATATAGTCAGTTTTGTATTCAACAAAGGTACATACAACAGTGTAGAAATGAAAGTCAATCAGAAAAGTGGAAAGTCATTGGAGTTGTTGACTCAATGGAAAAGAGAGTTGAAAGATGTGAATTCGGAAGAGTTTGATCAAACATTCAAAAGTGAAAGTTCTATTCAATTCATTAATGGAACATTCATTGAATTAAAGCTGATGAATTTTGAGAACAATCAACCGTTTTGTTCTACCCCAATTTATGAATCAGAAACCGAAACTGAGGTTAGTGTCGACAATAACTGCCGTACTGAATATGTCGATTTTGTGAAAGAATTCATTACCAAAAGTGATATTTTGATAAAGGAAAAATCTAAAAGGCGTCCAAGGTGGGTGAAGAAGTTGAAACATTATAACAAAAAGTTGGAGCATACAAAAAAAATGTTGAAAGTTGTGGACCAAATGATTTCGCTTGCTTCAAAATTCCTGAAGGTGATCATCCCGCCCCAATGGAAGAGCCCTCAAGCAAGCAAGACCAGGAGTACGAACGTGAACAGTTGAATTTTCAGCAGAATTTTGATAAAATGATAAAAATAATTGATGAAAATAAGAAACTATCAAGTGAAAAAACTGAAATGCGTGAGAAATTAATGAAAAAGTTCGAAAAATATTGTGAAAAGTCCGATCAAGTTCGAAACGCTCTGGAAGGTGTTGATAAATCAAATATGCTAGGCAATTTGGTTTGAATACCACTTATATTTATAACTAACGTTAGTGCAGTTCCCTCCTATACGGCTATTATCAAACCAATATAATATAAACTTATAGTATTCGTTTGAGAATATATCCCAATAGGATAGTTAAACATATAAGTGGTATAATTACATGGGAAGTTCAATTTCTCAATTTTAAAAACATTTCATCTCATCTGATTCAATTCAATAGTTCCAACTATGACACTATGACTTACTTCAGTTTGAGAGCATGTTCCACTTTTGTCCATTCTTAGCACATTTCCCTGCTAAACTTGATCCTCAAATGTTGATTCAGTAGCTCGGACGCAGAAGATACAGTTACAGGCAATGCTTTACCCAAAGACAATATACAATTTTAATTTCTCTATGGCTTTACCTCATTTAGTTGAATCGTAGCGAATGACTTAATAATTTAGGTTAATGACAGTGGAGTTTTTGAAAATGGTGGCTTTCACGAAGTTTCACACACCAAGTAAAAATTAAATAAGTTATATCTTTATTTTTCCTTGTCAAACACACGAGTGCACCCAGAAGGCAGAGCCTTGTGCGGGTAAGGGTCGACTAACTATCATCTTAAGGGTAAAAGTGCTCCGAAGTATCTATTACTGATTTTTTTGTAATAGTGCATTTGCCATTTCAACTGCATAGGGAAACCCTCAGTGCTACCGGCTCGGTTTGTGTATTCAATTAGATTTCACCTACTAGGATGTGTGTCTAGACAACCAACAGTTGCCTATCGCACCGAGTCAGCCAGAAAATTTTTGCCGTGACCGCGGATTAAACCAGCACCCCGCACTGGAAAAAATAAATAGAATATAAGATGCATGGCTCGGCCGACACCTCACCCTAATACTTGAACTTCTAGAAGTAAAGAAGATTGAATATGAAATAGTTTCCCAAAAAAAATTACAATTTTTTGTTTCATTTGAACCATTGACCACAAACCACTTACACTCACTAGAGTAAGTGGTTTGTGCCATTGACATAATTATAACGACTGTTATTGTAGATCTCGCTAGTGTCTACTGTCATACTACATACTAGTCATACCAGGCCATTAAATCGAAGAGAAGAAGAAGATACTAGTATATGTCAATATTGTCAATTATGTCATGTCATTGTCAATTCAACCCAGACTCCAGAGTTTTGTTGATAAAAAAACGTCGATATTCTTTACAAATATAACAAATAAAAGTTTTTGTTCTTATGTTGGATCAAAAATTTCAATATCAAAATGGGTGACGAGGAAGCCCCAATATTATATGTGCTCGTGATAGGATTTCATCATAAGAAAGGATGTCAGGTGGGAAAAATGCATTCTTATATAAAATTCAATAACATGATATCCACCCACATTTCTTCTGTGTAGGTGGAATATTCGTTTCCTGAGCTTGTTCCAGGACACCCTAACGAATGTCCCGCTGGATGGAAATACTTGCCAACCCTAGCGCTCCCTGATGGATCACACAATTTCAATGAAGACACTGTATTTTTTCATCTACCAAGTCTGAATAAACCCATTCAAACAGTTTATGGGATTTCTTGTTTCCGACAAATACCAGTGGAGGTTACTGCTGTTTTTTTCTTGAAGTTGAGCTATTTCAAACATTTTGTTTTCATTTTAGAAAATAAAGAATAAAACCTCTGATATTACAAGAGGCACTGTACAAAAATCTGTGTGTGTTTTGAGTAGGATTCCTCTATTTGGACAAATACAAGTTAAAATGTGTCTTATAACTCATGCTTATTTTGATGAAGGGGATTTCAGCAAAGTTTCTATATTGGAAGATACCTACCATCATTTGAATTCCGTGATGCTACAAAGTGATACATTACATCAAACATTTGTTGGTGAGTGGTTGGTTTTGAAACAGTAATTGATTGAAATGTGTCTACTTCACGATATTTTCAAAATCATTGTTCATAATGGGATTGTGAACACAAATATATGAGTCATGTTGAGTAATTCATTTGTGTCTTGGTTTCAGGATTGTCAGCAAGAGATTTTATTTTACAATGGAAGCACAAGGCATTATTGCTTTTCAAATTGCTTCTTCTGGAAAAAAGAGTTATTTTCTACCATTCTCCTGTACATCCTCTCTGTTCTACTATTCTCACCCTGACATCTTTGTTTCCTGAAATGATAGAAAGCGGACTGACTCAAGCTGCTTGTATAAGGTATACAAATACATCACCGCTGAGCGTCATATTCATTCCTGAAATCCATGAATTGTTAAATTGAGATCAATAGTTTAAATTTTGTTTCAGGCTTTCAAGGCCAATGTCTCCTATGCCAGAATACTCTGATGAAGATACGAGCCCTGCCAAAACAAAAGGTTCATTGAACAGAAACTCAAGTTCAAATGGCGTAGACAGCACAAATCATGGAAAACTCATGACAATCGATGAAATTGCCAAAGAATCAATTATTGAAAATGGTATACAAGCTAGTGAGACTGGAGAAAATGTGCAAGGTGAAGAAATTTCTAAGGTACCTCAAAATGGTGTATCAGAATCAACCATTAATGTAGCTGAAGTGGGGGTTGAATTGACAGAATCAATAAAGGTGGTGAGTAAAAATATGCAACCAACTACTAATGATGCCCAAATCGAATTATTATTTACAGAATAAGGAAGACTTGACCCTGGAAAATATTGGGGAGAAAAAGAACAGTCTTCGAAGAGACTTGAGCTCTGACTTATCTGAAGTTGTTCAGAATAACATGACTTACCTTGCCCATTTGAGCACTGAAGCCTGTGGGTTTCCCCTGCCAATTTTCACCCAAGGTGTGTTTTCTACTTGACATTTCTGTGATAAAATAAGATGAATTACTTTTGATATGGTTGAAAATCTTGATGAATTATATATTTTCATTAGTAATTTTATACAAAAAATTAATAGATGAATTCAGTATCAAAACATATAATAGACAAATAACAAGAGAAATGAAACAAAGTAAAAATATAATTATCTTCAAAATATACTCTTACAATTATGACCTCGAGCATATTTTGTTTTTGAGATGGACTAATAACTTGGCCTTCAATTATTTCAGGTTCTTTATGCTTGCCTTACTTATCTTTGCCATACTTAGATTTATTGTCGGATGTTAATGTTAGGAGTTATGTCGTTGGAGCTACAAATATCCTCTTCAAGCAGAAAAGGCAGCTTTATGATATATTAGTTGACATTGAGAATAGTAGAATAGAATGCCAGGACTTGAATTTGAGGAAGTACCTACATCTAAGCACGGAAGATCTGAGGTAACTATTTTATCAACAATTAGTGTCATTTATTTTCATATACTTGATGATTTAGGGCAACACCAAAAAAAATTTCATTCCAGGTTTGCAGATTACATAGTGAAACATGTTTCAGAGGAACGCCATGACGTTTTCTTAGATGGGGTCGGTTGGGAAGGAGGGGACGAGTGGATCAGAACACAGTTTCGTATATATTTATTATGTCTTCTGAGAACTTCCATGCTTCAGGGTAAGCATTGCTTTCATCTCGATTAGTTCACAAAACCTTAAAAAAAAGGAAGAAAAGGCTTTTGTCGAAATTTTAGTTATTTTTGCAACTTTGTCCACTCAATCAGTCCATCATGAAAATACAGCTATATTTTTACAGATGGCTCAAGAGAAATAGACCATTTCAACGCGAGTTTTGTGAGTACTTGGCGAGATTGTCACAATTACAAGATGTGGCTGAGTGGTATTAATCCAGGAATTCTGGATGTTCATCCCGGACATCCTTTTGCAGGACATTTATCCGTTTCAGATATGAAGTTGCGTTTAGCACAGTAAGTCCATTGTGCTTGAAAGTAATAAATCGGGATTCATTCTGTGTAGATTTTTCCACTATGGAATTATTTGAATCAGTTTCTATTTTTTTGTTCTATATGTATATATATATATATATATACATATATATATATATATATATATATATATATATATATATACATATATATATATATATATATATACATATATATATATATATATATATATATATATATATATGAAAAGTTGTTATTCTGGGAGTTTATCCGTTGGTTTGTTGGTATTTTCAAAAATGTGCTTGGAGTCTAAGTCACATGATGATGCTCCCACACTAATAGGCACATAATTGAAATGGCTCCTGTACACAGGTATCTTCATATTTTACTCTTGACAGTGTTCAAACATACCATGTAGAGAAACAGCTCTGTAAGTTTAAAAGTATTTGAATTTGAAAGTCTAGGATTTGTTATTATAAATTATTATTTTAATTCGTCATTTGGAGTTCTTTGTTGTCTTCTCAGAACTCTATCTCTTTTGAGGTGATGCATGTAGATTATGCCATGACAATAAAGTATTAGTAAAGGTAGTACTAATAATTGTTCTTATGCCATTTCCAGCTAAAAGGAGAACATGACCTCAAATTTAGATACAGAAAAAAGTCTGTTGAATTTTCTTTTTCAAAAATGATTCGTTTCTGAAATATTCCATTGAAAAGTTTTTTGGTTTGTCCACGAAGAAAATGATCATAGCTCAAACATAGCTCATACTACATAGGTCGAAATTGATGAATCAACCTGATAAATCTTGAGTTGATTTGAAAAAGGCTAACCTCTTTTGTATTTTATGTATGAAAGATCAAATGTGCCCCTTTTGTTTCAGTACTATCCAGAACACTGAAAGTGGCAGAAAAATAAACCAAGCAATGGCATCTACAGGAAAAGCTGTGGCAACTACTAGTAAAGCAGTTGGTAAGTTGACAATGGTTTTGTTTTCTCCTTATAATTTTAATAGATCTGCGAGAAAATATATGTTTTGTGTTTGACAATTTTTTATTCAATGATTTCAATTCCCTAGCGTGTCTAATTTCTTTCATTTCGTGAACAAAAATCTTTATTGTTAGTTATACTGTGTTACAAAACTATCTGTAAATGTTTTCAGGGTGTGTTTTTGAGGTACAATGAGCCTTTTTTTCTAATTAACATGAAATCAATCTCATATGATTTTTTATTACATTTGCATAACACCACCAACCCAATTCGAATACACAGGTAAATAATTGAATGTCAGAGATGGCGCATTTTTCAACTCATGTGGAAAGAAAAAATCCTAAGGTGACCTCAAAAACATGCGCTGAAGATACAGATAGTTTTGAAACCTCCTGAATATATTTCTGTACTTTCTACAGGCGGCGCCTTGACACAAGCAAAAGGAGCATTTTCTAACTGGTGGAGTAACTTCATGGTTAGTCCGGAGCAAGCCCAAAAAATCCCAGATCTCCTGGCAGAAGAGGCGTGTGGTAGCATTTCGACTGATAATATAGTGAACATTCCCAAAAGTATTAGTAAGGATGAAAAAAATGAATATAGTGAAAACTTGAATGATGATTCAGTTGTTAAGGAACAAATTTGTAAAGTAAATGGTGAAGTGCATTCTGATGAAGATCACCAACCAGGTAGAGTTCATACTGTTTAATCATCATTTCAAAACCTTGAAAATCAAGGTTGAACTTGTGAGTTGAGTCGATTTCCTTCACTGGGATAACTTCCCAGATATGTTGACTGAATGAAGAATCCACAATGGAACAAATGATGATAATAATATGGCAATAGAAATGTAGTAATGAAGCCAATTGCGGCAAATTCTCCTCAACAAGATCAACAAATATTCCAATTTTGGATATTTGTTGTTACTATTTGTTTTGTTTTATTTTGACATTTATTTTTATATTTTATATAATTATTTGATATTTGTATAATTTCTTTAGATCTATAGGTCAAATATTTATTTTTTCGTTGTTCAGTTTTATGAAGTTGTTCGGAAAAGGTCGGAAATAAAGAGAGCAATTCCTACATATAATTACCTCAAATTCACCTCTCTATTACTTTATTGAAATGATATTCTGATCAGTTCATCAAGCTTATCTCACACAGTAACCATCTTACTCCTATTGTGTCATAATTCTTCATTATAAAAAATCTACATACAAAAAAAATTTGTTATAAGATAATAGGATAATCTATAAGATCTGTTGAATTGTTAATCTCCTCGCTGGACAGAGATAATCCATTTCCGGAACTTCTTATTTTTTTTTTAATTCGAGTCATTTACATTAAGGAACTGGAGAAAAACTGTTTCCAATCAGTTCCCTTAGTATTGACTTTGATATAAGTTCTGCTCAAATTTTGTAAAACAATATATGTGGTATGGTAGAATCCAGATTGAATATTACAGTTAGAGGTACAATGTCAGTCTTAATAATCTACTGTTTCTGAGGAATCAAAGACTCTAGCACTTTTGATAAGCACACATAGATACATTCGTATTTTCAATTCATATAAAATCCCAATCATCTATTATATTCATTCAATAGTCTATTGTAGTTATCTTAGCTAATTGTTGTACTTTTATAAAAATACTTATTACTTGTGCAATCCTGCCCATAAAAGAGTTTTCACACTGAATGGAATTGTAATCATTAAACGTGATTTGTGATCAAAACTATAATCTGACTTGTTCTACAATGACTCACATTATGTTTTAGTAATCTGCCGACCAACTCAATCCCTTACATTCGTCATGTGATTTTTATTGAATGTGGATTTAAGGGAATACATGAGCATAAAGACTAAAGTTGAAGAGATTTGTTAAATTAGTTCTTCTGGACGCAATCTCAACATACATTTGATAGACTTCTCTGCAGAATTTATTTAAAAAGTGAACACAACTTACATTACATTAATATTTCATTTGTAAAGTTCCAGATTCGAATTTTCATGTGATATCCATGTGTAAAATTGTGTTATGCCCCGACGTTTATTTTCCCGTGATGATTGCATTTATAGTACTATGTAAGGTAAATTTCTATGAAAAGCTGCTTATGTTGATAGGCCTCACACATCATGTTTACTTCCAGTCAAAAGTGGAAACAAATGGAATAAAAAAAGCTACTCATTCAATTATTGATATCTGATTGAAAAAGAATTGTTAATGATGAAGAATAAATCACCATCTTCTGAATGCTGGGGTTTATTATCAACCATCCGCGGCTAAAACCTACGTTCATGCATCATCTTTGAATATGATTCGAAAAAATGTATGCTAAAAGTTATCTTGTGGTTATGTATTTTCTTAATCCGCTTTTTTTTCAGATAACCTCTCCTTCATATTGATTATATTAGTTTTGAGGTAGTAATTTCATAATAATATTTTCAATGAATAAGCAACAATTTTCTGTTTTTTGTGTTTGAGTTGAGTTGGCGAATTTTCCAGTGATATGTACGAATTTGTTTGAAAATAAATTTTTTGTTTCAGAGAATGACTTTTATAATGGCATTTCCTATTGATTACCAATATTAATTCAATCGTGTATTAGAACATGACAGACTGAATCTATAGTAATCAATGAGCAAGAAATATGTTCATATTTTGCGAGAATGCTTCTGTCAATGCTATAACTGTTGCAACCTTCTCATTAGAGTAGGTAACGGCCATTTTTCGAGGCGAATACTACACTTTTTCTGCGACTTTACTGAGTATTAATTTGTTCTGTGTGGGTACTATGAATTTCACAAAATTTCATTTGAGGAAATTTTTCAATAAAACTATTTTTAATTTTGTTAATTTCGTACAAATGGAAACAGTTCAAATTATTATATACATAGATGAAAAACTGAAAGTAGAATCAGCGGGGCTCGAACTGTGGTAAATCGACATGGAAGCTGCCTTTTGTACAAGTCAATATAGTCCGGTAGCCAGCTGCCATTTTTTAGGACCAAAATCAAGAAAGCTAATATTTTGCAGTATGGTTCCATCAGTGTTGCTAGTAAACGAAGTGACCCTCAGCTTGCGCATTTGCGGTGTGTAGCCGCGGCAGCCACCCACACACGTATGATTATAATAAAAAAAAAGCAAATATCAAGAAAGCTGAGACTTTGTAGGTTTGTGACGGTCTAAAAAAAACGGAAAAAAGTAGTCAGCTGATTTTATGGTGGGGGTTGTGCGTCAGCTTCTCGCCGAAACATGCGAAAAATATGCGCCGAGTAGAATAATACTAAGAAAGCTGTAATTTGGGGAAGTGATGGTCGACTCGAACAGTTTCACGAAAAAAATAGTTCGCTATGTTTTTCGCGGTGGAAAAGTGGTCAGCTGACTACTGAAAGATACAGCGCACCGCTATGCGTGCGGGCGCGTGGTTAATTAATATTGAAGTTCTTCGAAGGGTTGTAGTGACGAAAGGCAGTGAATGATTCACATTGAATAAATTCCATAAGTGACTTATCAAATTCTTGAATTTCCCCAATGTTAATGTATATCTAGACAGATGAGTTCAGTAACTCCTTTGCACTAGTGCAGAAAATAACCAATTTTACCTGGCTAGTAAAATATCTCATTGATGAGTTATATAGTAAACTCCAGTAAAAGAAGTAAAAACTGGCTGGACTAATTCGAGACCAATTGCAGATACTAGGAGTAACTTGAATTTTGTTAAGAAAGGTGTCCAGTATCCGAGTAAACAACTTCCGTTACTGGGAAAAGCCGCAGGGGGGGGGGGGGTTAAAAAAAAATAATGAAACCAATGGATAAATTATCATTTTTTAACATAAAAATATTGATTGCAATTTTTCATAAAAATGCGCCCCTTTCGAGTAATAGCGCAAGGAAAAGTGTGATTTTTGCAAAAAAAAATTAAAAGTTTTCAAAGTTTTTTTAAATTTACTGAAAATCTGTTAGTATTACAAAAAAATAAATAAATATATATATATATGTATATATATATATATATATATTACTTATATGAAGTATTTCAGTTGAAAAATAAAGTGGTTTTTGTTTTATTTTCGTACGATTAATATTAAAGGAGATATGACATGGCGAAAATGGTTGCTTAACGAAAAATGAAGAAACCGGATCGTTCTGGCGTAAATATCTCGAAAAATATAACTGTTACAAAAAAAATTATTCCTATCATTTTGCAAGATGACAAAATCGGGAAAATTTTGAGACCAACCAGAACCGTTTAAAATACGAAGAAAAAAAGTTATGGGAAAATAATTTTTTTCCAAAAAATTTTAATGCCAATTTTTCAGCGCCATATGGGCTAAGGTGCTTGGAAAAAAAAATCCTTAGGTGAAAAGTCAGAACACTTCGTCCTAAATATGTACAGCCATTTTTGGCCCTATCGGGTGATTATTGTTTATGTTTTTGCCTGTTGAAGTTGGGTAAAATCGTGTATTTTTCAAAACATTTTCAGTTTTTGGCCAGCAGCGTGAACATTATTTATTTTAAACAGTTAAATTTTTCAGCATTTATTCCAGGATAGTGGTATTTCAACTTTTTGTTATAATTTTTCATCTGTAAGCAAATTTGTCCGTTTAAATTGCCTGTTTTATGTTTATAACGGTAAATGCTCTTTTTTGTCGGGCGAAATAAAAAAAAATTGGCCCATCCAATTCAAATGTTGCATATGACATGAAATTTAGGCGATAACCTTAGCTTTGAAATGGTTCCTGGTACATTTCGTTATTATTAGCCAAAAAAAAGTTATGGCCAAAAAACCTTTTTTTTCCATGAATCATATAAAAATTTTATAGTTAATCCATTGGGACCCTCTATTTATAAGTTTTATGGACATTTTGGAACTTTGCCCAGTAACCAAACTTGTTTACTCGGATACTTGACACTTTTTTTGACAAATTCCAAAAATTTTTAAGTTGATCTGAGTGGTCTCGAATTAGTCCTTCATTTTACTAAAAAATTTACTTCCTTTACTGGAGTATTGGTATAATCATACATTTTTTCACTGTCTCGACCTCAATCATTCGATTCAAGTAACCTGACGACTTCAAGAGACAAAAAAATGAAATAATTTCTTATATAACATGCTTCAAATATTTATAGATAGTTCATTGGAAATGAAAGACGAATAAACAACACAAGACTAGTTTTTTTATTGTTAACCATAATTACACAGTATTGAAAATATAAAAATCACTTTATTCTGAGATCGAACACAGTCCCTTGATGTGCAAAAGAAACGTTTGAAAAATTCTCCGTGTACCACTCAAAACCATGACGAGCAGCGCGTTTTTTCTAGACATCTACAAAAAGTACACAGATTCTTCTCTCCCTAACTATACCGCAGAATTCATAGAGGCTTCTGCTAGCAGAACATTTAAAAATAAGTGCAGAATGCTAGACCCATGTCCTCTGTGAATCACACGCATTTAAGCACATGAATCGGTTTGAATATTTGTGAAACATAGCGACTAATATACAAAATTTCAACAGCACACTAATCTGTAAATACAAAATTTATATTATCTTGATATTCACAAACTTATATAATCGTATTTTCGTATGAGGCAACTTTAGTTCAAAAAATACTACTCACATTCACTTGAGAGAACTGACACTGAAACCTGAGAACGAAAAATGGGTACCCTGTAAGTGATCTGATTAATTATCTGAAGTCAATCATTAGAACCACGAGATCATTTTCTTATCAAAAGGTAGATTCAGTGAAGTACCTAACGGTGAAGAATACCAGTTTCAAGAGAAAAAAATTGCATGCAAACCCTGTTCCATTAACCTCCAAGAGAACGTTGACCTTAAGAAGTAAAGATTTGTAAAATTGTTTTCTATGAAAGTTTGTAGATATCAGTGCGTTTAGCCTTCCAAACCTATTGAGAAAAACACAGGTTAACAGATGAAAACGTTTTTGATGGATAACTAATCTGAAATGGAGAGTAGTATTAACAAATGTGTGGGAATTATTTTTGGTATAACTTTCAAACTGCTTATTATGTGATCAGAACAGAACACAAGTTCGTTAGCAGAAACGGAATCTTTACTATTTGGCTTGTTGAAAATGTGAAATGTTCAATTGATCTATTTTTGGCACTATTTTCGATAAAACTTTGAACCGCTAGGTATATAATTGTACCACACCATATTTCTGAAAAATACTCCGCTCATAAGAAGAAGAGATTAAACAAACCTCATATATATAAATTCCCTGTCTAATTTGAAGTTGAATGGTGAAATCAAAATGTTTGCTGATGATACTACAATAGTATACACCGGAAACAATTCTAGAAATCAAAACTTTTATGCTCAATGACTTCCATGAAATATCATCATGGCTGATGAATCATGAGCTAACATTGAATATTAAAAAATCCTCGTATATGCTCATCTCAAGAAAATCCACCTCCATCCATCTGAAAGATGTTATCAGATTCCATTATGAAAATATTATGTATTCTCCTGTAGTGAAATTTTTAGGAATTTTAATTGATGAATATTTAGTCTGGAACAAACATATCGAGTTATTAAGAAAACAAATTTCTCCAATTATTGGTATAATTTGTAAAATTCGAATTATGTTACCTTTATTATGTCTGAAATCAATTTATTGTTCTTTAGTAAATTCCAAAATTCAATACTTGATTTCGATTTGGGGGGCAGCTCCAAAAACCGTAATGAAACCATTGAAAACATTACAGAATAAAAGTATAAAGTGTATTTACAAACTTGATCGAAAAGAATCTACAGCTAATTTATACAAACAAAGAAAACTTTTAAACATTCCTTCATTAAAATTCCTTCGTTTAAAATTTGCACATTTATTCACCTGGTCAAAAATAAATTCAAGCATTCAAATTTGATGTTCAAAATGAATAGTGATCAACACAATCACTCAACAAGGTTTTCAGAAAATTTGGCATTGATGAAAATTAAAACAAATATAGGACAGCAATCTGATTACCACAACGGAATAAAACTATACAATGGTCTACCGAATTCATTGAAGAAATATGGAAAATTTCGTTTCAAAAATAATTTAAAAGAACAGTTGATATCATAATTTTTTTTTATTGCCATATAAAGATCTGATTCAATTACTCAATTTTTTGTATTTTATTCTACTTTTATTGTATGGCATCAGTTTAATTTTACCTACAATAAGCATGTATATGTTTCTTGGGAAATAAATCGTTAGTGTTATTATCATTTGATTTGAGAGGTGGTCAAGAATTTAGCCCAATAGAATAGTTATCCAGAAATATGATGAGTAATTACCCATAAAGATCACATTTTGAGACACTGGCCCAAGTTTTTCATTCGAAAATGCTTCATGTTAAACTTCCGAAGAAAACATTTTTCAATAACTTCACTTCTAATGATATCATATGACCAACCAGATATGTTCGTTCTGAATGTTGAAGATTGTTATTCCGTCAATGTCAACGTGAGTAGCACTTTTTCTAAATGTGTATTTCAACAAAGAAAGTTTACATATTCAATACACTCACTTGTACTGGTTAGAGGAATATTTATGTACCCTGCGTATTCTGTTTCAACTATTATTTTTTTTCATATATTTATAATGGATGGATTTACACTTTTGAGCAATTAACTTATCTAAATTCTGTAAGAAAATCAAAATTTTATCAAAACAAAAACAATTCACAACTGAAATAGTTGTTACTAGTAACTAGTATATAGTCGAATCAACTTTACGGCTATATTTCTGGTAAATGCTAGTCCAAATTTTCAGTTATTAATATATTCACATCACATTCCACGTAATTCTAACTTTAGTACTGCAGTTGTAGAAAAATTTCAACTATTTCGTCAAAAAAGTACAATTTATAATTCAGGAAGGAACACACCCCCTGTCAAAGAATAAAAATTGCAATGGTGGTCAGTATACCTTAATATTGAAAGATACACCTCACAAATCGAGAAAAATATTGATAAATATTTTAATTTTCTTACAAACAATTCGTTACGCCCACATTAAAAATTCCATATACCTACATAAATATTATAGAAAAATATTCAACATCAATTATTAATGATACAGTACACCCAGAAAAACAAAGTATGCGATGTATGGCAAACAAATGAACAACGAATAATATAATTCAAAATCAACAAAATTAAATTCAGTCGATTTTTAATTTCTGTAAATAAATAGGAATAAATAGATCACGTCCAACGAATAAAAATAATACAATTCACCTAGTGCCAAAAATATTTACGTATTTAATCATATATATACACCTATTATTTGTCACACAAATTTGACGGCACTTACATATGCTTTTTTATATCAGTAGTAAACGATTGCACAAAGTAACACTTGAAACTCCTACACGTCATCATTTCCTAAGCTGTAAAAATATTTCATAAAACAACTGAATGGTCAGGACAAACATAAAAGTAGGAAAGTGGTCCCGATGTAATGCAATATCAAAGAAAATTGTAAAACTGCAAACAATACAAAATAATCAGGTGAGAATTCAAAGCAATTAGCGAAAAGAATTAAGTTGCTTGGATTTGCTTTTGAGCTAGCTGATTTTAGAGCGTTTCGATATGGGCTCTGATGGACTGTCACATTCTAGTTTGGATGGTGCATAGTTGTCATTATTTCCATAAATACTGAGACTGTTTTCCATTATGTCTTGTTTCTGAAAAATATGGACCGGAATCAGTACTTGAAAAAATGCAACTTTCAATGAAACAAAAAGCACACTGAATGCCAAATCATATATGTAGTGGTGGTGGTTCGAATCTGCATTGTCTAAACCATAGATATAGATTTGTATAAACCAAAAACTATTGCGCTACATTCTTGTAGCGATTGTTAATCCAAATTATACAGCAATTAAATGGAATAGAGAAAACTGTACAGAATAAACATGCAGTATTCTTTATTATCGACGATGCGAGGGCAGATATTCCATACTTGGATCGATTGATACAAACCAACTGTTTGTGTGAAAAGGAGTTTTCTTCGGAATAAAAGGCGTGAGTAGGTACACTAAGTTAACTTTCATTATATATGACGCAATTCAAAACATTTAATTTTCTATAGCTTACCTGGAATTTCAAACGAAATGAGTGTGCTTTGAAAGTTATCTTTCAGTAAGTGAATTCCGAAAAAAAACGTACTTCAAACACAAAATATGGGTTGAAATTTTGTTTTGAGTGAGATAGATCAATGGTTTGATTCATTCGATCCTAGTATGGACAATCACTGGGTTTACCTCAATTAGCGATCAACTACTTACAATTCCTTCCAAAATAACAGCAATGGGCACCACGCCGGTAGCTTCTGCCACTTGGTGCTCGATCAAATAGAACATGTACTCGTCGTAGAGCAATCTGATCAGATGAAAGGAGCCGAAACTCGCCGCAGACCTGAGCGTCAGATCCCTGATGACCATCGAACTGTAAAAGCTCCACTTCAGCAAAAACTGTCTGGCGGCTTTCGAGAAGCTCGGCTTGCCTTCGTATGGCTTCAGGGCGCTCTTGACGACGTTCTTAAGCCAAGACGCCCATTGCTCCAAAGAGTTCTGCTGCTGCAACGTCAACTTGAAGTCGTTCTCGAAACGAGCTACGATGTCGTTGTCGCACTGGCACACCCACGAGGCCTGTTCTCTCACGCTGTGGAAATCGACGCGATTCAGATCGGCCAGCATCTGACCGATCTGGTTGCTGTTGTGAAGCACCGCTCGAGCTGCTTGCGCCAAGTGGTTGAGGGACGTGTAGCGTCTCAGACTGGAGCTGAAGGCCGAGACGGCGGTCAGTTTGATTTGCAGCATGGCGGCTGGAGCGCCCGCCATAGCTGATGTCAACCAGCTTTCCAAATCTGTAGAAGACAACAATCTTTTAAGGATGAATATTAATGTTGTGCAGGCTAAATTTTAAATATTACTACGAATATGAAACCCATTCTCTACGCCGATGGCTATTGGTACGCCTATGCTTATGTGATTCGAAGAAGACCACGCCCATCATCTGTCATGGCAATTCATCGGAAATGTTATAGAGAGATGCCAACCGTATTGGTTCACACACGGAAAGAATCATCGTGAAAGTTCTAGAAATGTCGATGCCTGTTCGAATACCGCTAATTCCAGAACCATATACCTATATATAGCGGACGGGGAGCAGTACGAGTTCAGTTGATCACAGGCAGGCATCAAGTGAATAATTAGGCGAACAGTAAAGTTTTAATCGCAACTCCTTTCCGAAAATCGTACATATATGAACTATGCCTAATAGTCATTTGAGTAATTTACTGAGTTGTGAATTAGCTGTTTGGTAATTTGTGCGGTCAGTTGCAATAAAGTTGTTGGATTTTGCCGTACCAATTGTCACTTATTTTTGAAGCCAAAGTGACAACGTAACAATATATTTGTGGAAAGCGACATTTGGAATTCATCTCTTACAATTCCCTTAGATTAATAGACAGATTATTTGGAAAGTATTATAAATATATTACAAGAACGTTAGTGTAGGTAGGTAGGTAGTTATGGACTCGTTCAGTTCTCTGGAGAAAGAAAACGATTTATTACTTCTTTATTCCTCACATATATATATATATATATATATATATATATATATATATATATATATATATATATATATATATATATATATATATATATATATATATATATATATATATATATATATATATATATATATATATATATGGATCTTTCCATCTATCATAAATTTTCAAGTGTTCTATTACTTGATATAGTTTCCAAAATTTCAGATTTAAAATAATTATGCTCCCAGCTTCCAACATATCAGAAACTGAATACTTAGAACGACTTACTTTTAGCAAAATTCCGTATGCTCTGCGTCAAAGTTGCCGGTATAGGTTTCAGAACATCAGGCACCAGCACTTGTATCAGATTCTGATAAAAAACCAAGTCCACCTGTCTCATGAATTGTTGAACCGGCATCAAATTACATAGAGAAAAAAGCTTCGATTTGGATAAATATTTCTCTTCTTCGCATTCATCGCTGTTGTTATTATATTGAGACCTGGAATCGAATTGAATAGAATACAAGTTGGAAATTAAAAAAAGAAATCACCTCCAAAATTCCCTCCATAGCGATTCGACAGTAGAAAACTCCAAACTCAAAATCGCATCGAGGAATGCCTCCAAGTGTTCCCTGTATATGGATTTCAATGTATCGACGTCTTCATAGCCGCAATCTTCCGGCAATGGTTCGTCGAAATGGATATCTGGGAATGCAGGTATGGCGCTGCTACCGTCTCCAAGGTAAGCGACGTGCTGGGACAAAGCGCTGTTATTAAAAGAATCCGATGGATCCGAGTTACGTTTGAAAGGCCGCACCGTTCCCTGCGCCTTCCCCGTGGTATTTGTAGTATTCAGAACAACCCTGCTGCTCTGGTCTTCTATGTTCATGAGAGCCGAACCCGGCTTCACTCTGATTCCATAGTAGTGATATTTGGAATTACCCCTGAGCAAACGAATATGCAATTAAATAACAATTTCGCAGAGGCTACTGTTAGTCTAATATCCGGCGACTCATTTTGCAGGTATGTGTTTTATAATGACCGCACTACCTTTGAATTTTCTGTATTATTTACGACTAATACATAATGCAAGTATTATACTTATGGTTTCTGCAGTATAATGCCATATATTATTCTCTTAAGGAATAATGGCGAGGGGTTGACAGTAATAGTCTTTATTCTCTCTTGTAGTCTTATCACAAAATGCATCGAATTGAATATGACCGAGGAAACGATATAACTTGGATATATCCAAACTCCAAAGTGTCAAACGCCTAGGTAGTGTTTGTGTATTTGTATTGAGATGATTGGAACAGAAAAATAATTTATTTATGATAAAAAAATTAGTCGTAAATAAAGTATAGTATACTATTCGCAATAATGACTATTATTATTGACTCGTGGTATATTCTACTATTATCTTCTATAAACGCTGAGACTGGAACCTTTGGTGTAAAAGTTGAAACTTTTTCCTAAAGATCAATTTCCCTAACACCAAACTGATATTTTTGCACTCGACGTGCGTTTTGCTAACCAGGTTAACATCTTCAGGGGATGAAAATTGATACTCAGTTAAGTATCAGTAAGAAAAAGTCAAGATTTTCTTACTGAAAGGAAATAATATTTCCTTACAGTTTTTAGTGTTCTACATAAATAATTAAAAACAGTTTCCTTATTTACCCAAGTAATTTTATTAGGAATTTCAAAGCACCATTTATTTGTGAACAGAATTATTCGCGATTTCCTCAAAATGAATAAATATAGGTCATATTTTAAACTATTTGCGAAAAAATAGTATGTTTACCTTGTGGGAAAAGCCAGATTTTTTGACTCTGTGTTGATAAGTTTCGGCTTGCGCCTCGACTTCGCAACCTTCACAGTCGTCCAGGAATGTTAGGCCTTTCCTACCTGGTAAACAATATACTAATACCGGATCTTACCGTACTGAGTTATTGTTACCTTGTGCCTAATCTACGCGTCCTCAAACCCAAAAACACGGATCTGATGAGTTTTCCAAACGAAGCAGCATTAACCGGTTCCAATTTGTTCTCAGCGCAATGTCTCAGGTAATGAGCGTACAAAGTAGACCTAGGTAAAGAAACGCCTTCTGCAGTTTCGTAGTTCTCCAACAACCACTGAACCTGGATGAAGGAGGGAAAGAAGGTTTTTGAAAAATAACTAGAAACACGAGATCGAATCAGTGCCAATTGCCATTGTAAAATCAGTGAACATTTGAGGAAATAAATAAAACCAAGTGGATGCAAATATTGGTGTCATATGTAAGTAAATGATACAATGCACAAGAGGGGTTTATAAAACTATGTTCATCAGTCAGGTACATACTAGAGGTCACAAGAAAAAAGTAAAATTAATATTTCAAGAGAAAAGATGCGCCCTCTGGATAAAAGTTTTGAAATTTCGAACGTGATTAAAATTACAACTGATGTATTTATCAAAAACAATTTATAATAAAGACTCACATAAAAAAAAAGTGAAGAAACACTAAAAACGATAAAAATCGCTAATCAAAATTTGAATTTTAACACAATGTCAAAAAAGCTAATGTCCTATCCTTAATTAGGAACAGTTGTCAAAGAATTGCGAATAAGTTTTTTCCAAAGTGGCGCTGCGATCTCAATTTCAAATCCCAATATGTTATTTAGGTTTCAAAGGTCTAATGGTAGTGAATTACCCATGGAAGGTCAGTTTTTTATACGACAAATAAAACATTCGTCAAGCTCTCGAAGTTACATACAAGACTCTGTTCGCACTTGAAATGCTTTCAAATACGAAAAATTTTACTGTAGATACTTTAGATTTGCCACTTGAACCATCTACACTGAGAAAAATACCTTTTTTCACTATTTTTCTTTGTACAGCTTGTCCATTTCATCTTGACATGGAAATGATGACGTGTATTGCGCAGTGTGGAACAAGCAGCCATTTTGAAATCTACTGTCAGTTTAGTGCGAAAACGGATGTGGAACCAATTACCGTGCCAAGTTGGATTGGATAAGCTGTACCTCTTTGAACCATCTAAACTGGGAAAAATATTTTCCTTTCTTTTCAACATTCCTCTTTGTACCGTACTGACTGTTTTGGCTGTAATATACTCTGAAATTTTCACTGTAGATACTTGCTTTACTCAGATTTCGACATTAGTTTCGACTTTTGAGGGTCAACGTTCGTAAGGGGGCGTTAGCTGGTTAATGAAACAACCAATTTAAAACCCATTTGCTAAATGAATCATCTAGACAGGAAACATTTTTTTCAAAAGGTATATTTTTTTGTTGATAATCGACTCTGTTATGAGCTGTAATGTACTCTTTCTACTCCACGTGATACAAATTCATAGACTGCTTGAGATGTTCTTTACATTTCTTTATAAATGTGCTCAATCGAATTTATCGCTCAGTTGCTAAGTGTCTTGATGCAGAGTTATCATAAATGAAAATAATCTCTGAATGTAAGTTATTTCAAAGTAAGTACCACCAATAGTTTAGTTTTACATGAATTAAAGATATTGGTACATTACATTTGATTAAGAGTTCATATAGGAAAATGAAGAAAATCTGAATGAAGTGGAGTAGAAAGAGTATGCCCCAGCTAATAAAGGGAGGTATGTACTACAAAGTGAAATATACAATGTAATGGATCAGTTTTCTATTTGAGTTTTCTATTTATATGAAAATCAATATACATCGGTACTCATTCAAGGTTT
The DNA here is from genome assembly GCA_032362365.1 of Zygogramma bicolorata. Lineage (NCBI taxonomy): Eukaryota > Metazoa > Arthropoda > Insecta > Coleoptera > Chrysomelidae > Zygogramma > Zygogramma bicolorata. The sequence continues at coordinate 165,188 of JAVJAQ010004414.1, read as the reverse complement.
TGTTCCTTGTTATGTTATCATCAAACCAAAAATAAGGTGATGACAATGACAAAGCCGGTGAGCTATCAGAAATTTCCAGAAATATAAAATCATGTAAAATAAATGAAGTAGGAAGGGTAGATTGTAGCCAATAACACATGCCAAAATTTCCAATATTGCAAAAAATAAGAGTACCACTTTACTCTTCGATAAAATGTATACTATTCGATGTTCCTAGTTATATATAGACCAACCAAAAATGAATTTTTGATAAAAATAAAATAAATATGATCACCTCGAAAAATCCACATGCATACTAACTTTAAAAAGAAGGGCAAGCAAACCACTCGGCATCAAAGCTTCATTTCATTAAGATGTACGAGTACCCTTATTTAAATCAACAAAAAAATAAAGAAAAAAATTACGCTGAGAGGTTTGCTTATAATTATTTACCATGCAAAAATGGGTGGTTGATTGAGCATGAAAATGGGATAGGTAGGAGGGACTTACAGTTGCGGGAGACACCCTAGTGGCGTGTCCTAGGGCAGATCCTACATCTTCACCTGCTACTACTTGTCCTGTAGATTGAGAAGCATGCACAGTGGCTGTAGCAATGTAATTCGTTTCCTGCACCACCCAGGTTAGTCAAAAGGAAAGAAAGAGCACCCATAAGCAACTTAAGCTAGTTTATCGATTATAAGTAGTATATAACATACCAAGGCGGAAAAGGCATCATTTATTTCGAGAGAAAAATATTGTATTCCGAGGCTATATAGAACTAAGTGAACAGTTTTCTTGAAAGAAATCTTCCTTTAACAGAGGTTAATATACTATTTTATTCGCACTCATTCCGACAAATATTATAGAAAAAAAAAGACTCAACTATTTGCAAACGTTATTTTTAATCGATTATATTTCCCAAGCAGGCATTACAAATAAAAGAACTACAACCATTGTCATTATTATCGTTTTCTTAGACACATATAATAGATGATTTATATAAGTCATTCGCTTACCTAGAGGGCAAAAATAATAGCTTGAGGTGTTTTCTGGCGCTCATGTATTCGTCACGTATTCGTCTGTCTCCTTCTCTCTCACTTACGGACAGTCAGATAGTGAGAGAAAGATGGAGAGACGAATACGTTTTAAATACTTGAGCGCCAGAAAACACCTTTGATTTTAATGAATGCCTTTGGTACATTGAAAGTGTGTGATATCGTGTTATCGTGTCAGGATTGACTTGCTTTGTACAATTTTCAAATAAAAGAGTAGGAAGAGGTCTGGAGATTGTCAAGAGGTCGGCAAAGTTTCCAACCTCTTCTAAGTAAAAAGTTGGTCACTTTCCATAATGAAGGGAAGTGAGAAAAAGGCACATCTTCGAATGATTGTAAAAAAAATTTTTTTAGATATTTTTTATTGGGTTCCATAGTGAATTTATAGATAATGTGAGTTAAAGCCCTCTAACATTCAACTGGAAATATTGTCAAACACGCTGGGTCATGGGAGTTAAGTTTAGGCATGTGCTTGTACTGAAATTTCTTTATACAAACTTATTCATCGTCTTGTTGAGATATGAGGAAGGGTCCACAGTAAAAACTCATGCTGAATTGTAATTCCATGACCTAGCGACACAAATAGAAATATTTAGGATGGAGAAATTTTACTAAACTGTATTAATGTAAATGTCCAAAAATAGTTGCTAATGTTATATTTTCTCACATCGGATATTAAATCATGATTTAGTACTCTTGATATAAAAAAAATACTGTTTATTGTTCAATAATAATAATAAGGCAATGAAGGTGATATTCAAAAAACCTTGAGATACTCCATCTTCAGAGGTATACAAAATTACCCAAAATTTGACTTTAAACGGCCTCATCAAATTCGAGAAAGCTCAACTTATTCACAAATTTAAAAAAAGATCCAAAAAACTAATATTCCATTTCTAAAAAATTCAGCTATTAAATTTGGTATACATGATCATAATACAAGAAGTTTCAATGATTTAATCTGAACAATGTTCACACCAAAATGGAGGAAAAAATAATCCTGAGCTCAAATGAAGTACCTATTCAAAGAATTACCAGAAGAAATAAAATCCTGTAGATCTTTTGATCTACTAAAACTATTTTGTTTACATGATGATGTTCACCGAATAATCTGATAGTAAATTGTTGATAAATTCTTTAGTTTTATCATTCAATGATATGACTGTGACTTATTCATACTAGAAACTTTTTTATGCTTGGAAGATGTATGTTTGAATTGAATAAATAAATGATGGAGACATGCTACGATTTCTTAAAAAAAATTGATATTGTACTTCCTCCAAAATTACAATTAAAAAAATAAACCATTTCTGAAAACCCTAAAAAGTAACAGTCTTTCAACATGTCACCCCTAGAATTAAAATAATACATCAAATGATGAAGGTAGATGAGTAAAGAGCAAACCAAAATAATACTTACAATGTTAATTTTTAAAGGGATATTAGGCTATAATGACACTAAAGAAGTTCTGACAAATTAGTAGCATAAACCATTCAATAATTCGAAAGAAAAATATATCACTCACCGCATTAGTAGTTTGTGGCGACACTCTGTTGGAAGGTATGAGCGATTCAGCATCTACAGTATGTTGCACAACATACTGCCCTCCTGTTGTAGTGTATCCAACGGTACCAGTGACGGTGGTAGTACCGGCATTCGTAGCTGCATAATATTGACCTTGTCCCTGCCCCGTGTTGGTTATAGGATATAAAGTTGCCGAATCGCCAACTGTATATACCGGATACGCCCTAAGGCAGACAAAATATGTTTATTCTCCGTAGTCGATCATTATCTTCACTAAGAATCAGAATTTTCCTTCATAAATAGAAGTGAACTAGGATTTTTTGCAGAAGTGTGTACAAAATATAACAGCAAGAACTTCGGTAAATATTGTTTCCCAAAAGTGGTTATCAACCTGTACTGGGGTATTTTCTACTAGGTACTAAATTTGGAATATTTCGGACGTTTTTTTTTGAAATTTCTTTGTGAAACGCACGTAATTCGGTCTCCTCTACAAAAAATTCAAATGAAATTTTCGGCGGTCTCGTATATTCTCGGAGATATAGGTTCATTTTGTTGTAAACATTCATTATTTTTCCCATCAAATTACACAAAAAAATAAAAAAAGGTGCTCATAGCACCGAAGTATTACCCTAAATTTTGATTTTCTTCAACAATATGAAGACTAAAACAAGAGAAATCTGAGATATCTCACCTTGAGGTTATTTGTATGTTAACTTACATTTGTGCTTGCCCCCCATTGGTCTGTGAGGCATATATTTCCGGTTCAACATACTGAATGTGATAACCTTGGTGCGAAGCCACAGTGTCTCCTTCAGCAACTGAAACAAAAATTAGTTTTGAAGAAAAGATTTGCGCCCGTTTATTGTGATAAAAAAGTATTAAAGCATGAATTTGGCATTATTCTATTGAAAATTATTTAATTCAACCTTTCATTAGGTTCCAGTAATATTCCATAATATGAATATTTCATATTCCAGGTCCGGAGCATTTGTTCAAAAATTTAAGTTACTAGGAAAATGACTGTTGAGAGAAATGAATTTTTTTTTTGTTGGAAGTGGTTGCACTATAGAAGACATATCATTTGTTTGTAAGGTTATTTGTTTCCATCATTTATTACAATATTCAAAAAAAAAACATTGAATCTAGGAAAATATTCAGGAAAAACCATACAAATTATTTAGTGTTATTTTTAATAAATCAACATATTTCACCTAAAACAACTGTGCAGATGATGACAATTTAATTTTCACAAAAATAATCATTTGTTACACTTTGACAGAAATTGAAATAATCCTTAAAATAATGAAATGAAGAAAAATGGGAAAAAGCTATGTTTGAGTAATAAATATGGCTGGAATATTCACTTTGATATCTTGCCCAGTATCGCACATTTCAACATTAGACAGCTGGCTAAGCTATAAACACATACCAAAAAGATTAGGATCATTCATGATGATCCCAATAGTGCACCAACATGCTCAAATGATAAAAATTTGAAAATATCATGTAACCGCAGAAAATGTCTTGAAAACTGATGCAAGTCTCCTGTACCGACTTCAATCCAAGCGAGAAAATAAATATATACTACCGTTATATTTCGAAGAAAAATATTTCTGTTCACTCCAACAGCCTCTCAAAAACATCTCGACGCACAGATATAAACCCCGGAACTGACATGGCGATCATCAAAATATCCGCTAGGTTAATAAATCCCCGATAGCAAAAGAGGAATAATGAAAATCAATTCGAGCGTTGATAATTTGATCACAATATATGTGATGTATCCCCTACCTGTTAGATGTAACATACACTTAACGTCACAAAGAGCAGACGTGAAAAAAGAGATTATAGGTTGAAAAGAGATATTGGGTGGGGAAAGCAAGGGTGGAGACATTTCGTTTTAAGGGGGGAAATAAATGAAATTCGAAAAGTTCGAATTCACGATACAAAAGCCACTTTCAGGTAAATTTCTTCTTTCTTTGACGTTTCCTAATCCCTACCAGAAACTTCAAAATTACAAATTGGTGTCTGTTTGAATAAAATTTATTGTTATTATTATCAGACTGTGATCAACTTACTTGAATATTTGTCTATATTTGATAAGGCATCATTTTTTAATTTAATTTTCAATACAAAAAATCACTTTTGACTGGATATTCTATTTTGCCTGAGATTCATGACTATGAAAAGGATGGCAACATTTCACTAAGACAATATGGAAAGGCTTCCTTCATTCTTGAAGTTCATTCATAATCATTCACGATCACAGACTATCGAGTTTCGATGGTGGTAAGTTCGGCAAGTAACAGGTAGCAAAGGTGTATAAAATACTACCTCGAATTCTTTCAAGTATAAAGCTCAGTTTTTTATATTTTTTTCAGAATGATACTAGAAATCACAGACACTTACTACAATTCCAAACCCCTACCAGATATCCCTAAATTTTAATAAATCATGATTATACATACGTTTAAAAGCATTTGAAGTGTTTTTGTGACGCCATCTACCCTATAATGTCGATATTTGCGTTTACTCAACAATGTAAGACAAAGTTATCTTCTCTGAAGAATTATAAGTACACCTTATCCATTTCATTGGCACGGAAATAATGACGTATTGCATAGTGTGGGACAAGCAGCCATTTGAAACCTACAATAAGTTCAATGCGCAACCGGATGTGGGACTAATTTCCGTGACAAGTTGGATTGGATAAGCTGTAGATGCAGATATCTATTTGTCAGTTTGACTGAAATGTTGACATGAAGCTAATGAAGCTTCAAAGCAGCGTTGAGATCAGAAGTTCATTCAGGAAATGAAAGTTTCAGCTTCAAAATTCTCATAAAAAATGAATGATCTACGATATTGACAAAATCTTCCACTTCTGTTTCTGAATTGATTGACGTCTTTTGGCATTATGTATGAGTAATCAAGAAATTGTGCGGTTAAAGCTAACACATGATTTGGAAACGAACCTTTACTGCCAGTTTCCTGCCCAAGTAATCAAGACCCAAATTCCTTAGTCGCTGATTGTTCTTACTTCTGTTGGGAACATACGAAGAGAAACTTTCAGCTTTTTCAAAATAACGAAGGTCAGGCTATCGTGGGATCTTGGTCTATTAGCAACTGAACCGAGATCACTTAAACTGGGCATGAACCTTGTTTATACAACAGAGCCTTCGAACAATGCATATAGCTTTGACAACTTTGAGGTTCTTAAAAAAAGTTTCCCGTTAATTTGAATGAAATGTTCACACGTCAACCATTCTTTAGAATAAACCGTTATTATTATATTTTGTCACCTATAATTTATAGTTGCAAAATATAGATTATTTATGATCTTGAGTACAATTGCAAGAAGATCCAGCACAATAATTCTTATGGCACGGGCGTTGGTGTAAGATCATGATTGTTTCTTATGCTCAACATATTTCTATTATCTCACTCTTTAATCTACATTTACATTCACACAAGCTGAAAAAGCAAGATGTGAATCTTTCATCTACCCATGTTTTTATTTGAATACGTTTGCACATACGATTTCAAGCAAAACATCCGACACGTCTGTGTAGTTTTCGTCCACCCATGCTCCCCAATAAATAACTAAATAAGAAACATGATTCACGTATAATCCGATATACACAGGTGACGTGTGCCAGTCGTGTGTCCAATCAGGTGTACCAATCACTTCATTGTATCATCTCGAATTTTATCTGTCAAACAAAGGGTGATGATACACACTAGAGGGTTGGGGTGCTTTCCATCAGCCAGAATTAGTTCTTATTATAATGAAACCCTTGTAATTAGAAGCGGAGATTATACATAAGGGTTGGATGCAGGTGCTGCGACTTTTTGGTTTTCAGTGACTTTTTGTTTGCTGAAAAGTTAGCAAAATGGAGGGCGACTATTCCAGCTGCAATAATGGAGCTACATATGTATGTAGCTATTCAATTAGAATCGATTTGTGAAGCATATTGGATATTAGTATTCCAAAATCCATTGAATATAATTTTCTGGTCTTAGGAATATCATTCAGAATGTGCGTCTCCAGAACATTATACTAAATACTGAAGAATGACAATCTAATGAATATAAAAACTGATTCAATTCAGTATTTAAGGTGGATTATGGATTTTTGCCCAAAGAAGAGAACGGAATATGCCCTTTTTCTGAACTTTGCAGTACCATAATCTCCAAAAGAAAGTTGACCGTCGCGTTTGGACTACAGACTCGTGTTCTACGCATTATAATAGGTGAGTACACAAGATTTTGAAAACTTTTTTACAAATGCAACTGTGTAGAACACGAACCTGATGTCCGAACGCGTCGGTCAACTTTCGTTGCAAGTTATGGCTTTTAAATTTCAGAAAAGGGCATATCTCACCTTTTTTCGCACGATATTATGATCTTTTTCGATGAATTATTTCTCCGAATCAAAAATTTGAAATTACAACCTCTACGAAAGGAGTAGAATAAAAAAATTATAAGCACTCTCTGTTGATAGGTACGTGAATATCAGTCAAAGACGTTTGATTCATTCATAAACAGTAAGAAAGAGTCTATCTGAAACAGCTACTCCATTGCCTATATGAAAAGCCAAACTTCATTCTCTCTACAAAAATACGCAAGTTCCTAATCATATTTTAAGGATAGCTGGTTTGATTATTAAATGAATGAATACCACCGAAATGTCAATTCATTCAATTCACTGATATATACTTGTCACGAGTTATATTTCGGAATCGTCTGAAGATTCTAGTGAAAGTGTTGCGTAATTTATCCATTTTCCCACTGAAGACTACTTTCTTCTCTGAGCGAAAGGAGATCTTGTATGGGTTAAAATGAAATATTATCCTGATATACAAATTGAGCAAGAAAAATTGATTTCCATGCAGCCCATGGCCCGCCGTGCCATATAGGCAGTGGGGAGTTGTTGTTCTAGATGGAATCTTTATTCCTTTTTGTGAAATCAAACGTCATTGTATGATATACACTTACCTATCGATAGAGAATTTTTTTTTCATTTTCTCTGATTTTTAATTCGAAGAAAAAAGACAATGAATAAATCATCAAACTTCATTCTCTCTACAAAAATACCCAAGTTCCTATCGTAATTTATTTCTTTTTTCAGGTCAGGCAATAATCAATTTTTCAACAATAACCACAACAGAATAATTTTGTAAAAGTTTTAAGCTAGTATAAACAAACGACTATGGGCCCGATCGTTTAGGTCTTTCGTTAAAAAATGGTTGAAAATAGCGGAAAAAAGGTGGAATGGGATGTGAACGGAACTTACAAATTTTCTGGTGTTTGAATGACAATAACTTCCGAGCAAGTTTTCTCAAAGTTTGTGGTGAATATTAAACAAAACTTCTTTTCTCCCAATTGGTGCTGTTCGACTAACGAATATTCACCGACTACTCCAAGGTAGTTAAATATCTGTTGTTTCCAGCACTCTTTTGCTATGTAGGCACGTACTCATTGAAATCAGTGAGTTATACCTAGTCAATTCCCAATGATTTCTACATCTACTTCAGAAAAGAAGTACACCCAAATCTTCAATTATAAATGAGAGAATATTTATTGCTATAATCGAAAGAAAATACCCAAAAGTATATTATATAACGTAATCTTATATTGATGAAGTTGAATTTATTGTCGTTATCATTACTTTCACAATTATCAGAAAAAGAACAGCTGAATATTCGCTTATCGCACCTAAGCCTAGAATATTTATGGTACAATATTCTCGGACCTAAGTATGTTCCAATCCAAGATTCCGTAAAAGAACAAACACGCGATTATAATTTTTAACCAGACCGCTATGAGGAGCAAAATATTAATGCCAAGTTGTTTAGCAGTTTATGGTAGCTTGAACAATACCATTGCATATTCCAGCATGCCACGAGATCACTCTCTGATCACTGTTTCGGTGCGCTGGAACTTGGATTGGAATACACTATGGTTTCTGGAAAAAAATTGGTAGGTTTCGAGCCGTTGATAATGAATCTGAAGTCAAACAAAAACATGCATGTTCTTCTGTTTATTCTAACCACAATTCAGACTTGAGTTGGGAGTTTTATAGTGAAAAATTCATAGGATTCGGAATAAAGTGATAAAAGAAGGAAATTAGTCAGTCGTAAATGGCACATGACGACAAATGTCTGGGGAAGATTTTTCTTTGGAACTAAAAGGAAGTCGAAATATGCCTTTTTTGACTTTGAAGTGTCATAACTCCGGAACTAAGGAAGAGCGCGTTTTTGAGTTCAGCGGCTCAAAATACGTAAGTTAGCACCAACTATTTTTTTATTCACCGAAGAACGAAACTCAATCACAACAGAATCAGTTATTTTTTTATCTTTTGGTATACCCCTATTCCTAAATTACAACGACTCAAGTATTCATACGAAGAAATGAATTACATTTTGGTTAAATTCCGTTTATCGGGCACACTAAGATAAAAATTTGAATCTAATTTTCGGCGCTCTCAATTAGTTTCGGAGATACGGGCCAATTTTTCGACGAAAAATGGGATTTCGTAGTACACGTTTCTGCGGCATAATAACGCTCGAAATGCCTTCTTCTTTTTCATCAGCACAATGTACACACCCTTAATCATCCGTTTCACACATTTTTCCATCGAAAACACTACATTTCCAACAAAAAATGCACTTTTTCTTCAAGAACAAAACATGGAAAATTCGGCATATGACAGCTGAGACAGGAATATTTGTCAAGTACCGGGATCTGCTGTTTTACTGACTGCTAAAGAAATGGCGCCTTTTTTTAAGAAAAGTGCTGTTTTCAATTGAAAAATGTGTAAAACGGATGATCAAGGGTGTGTACATTATGCCATTTTTCACACAAAAATTGGCTCGTATTTCCGAAACTAATTGAGAGCGCCGCAAATTTCATTTGAATTTTTGTTCAGGAGGTCAAAATACGTAAGTCTCCGCAAAACGTTTTTTCAATAGTGTGCCCGATACACGGAATTTTACTTACATTTTCTTCTGTGTTATTGTCATTGCAAGTTTATAGGGCTCAGTACTTTACAAAAAACACAAATAACAAAATGTTGAACGCTCTATGAAATCACCCTTCACTAACCTGTAACTGTGATAAAATGGGGAGATCCAGTTGCAAGTGGATCAGCGTCGTGACTTTCTGTCTGGTGATCTGCCGTAGCGCTACTTTCGTTGCTAGAATCTGCCGCTTGTTCTAGTGCAGAAACATCTATCACAGGTACCCCATTCACTATAGTTCCAGATGATGTAGCCTGGAAAGGTAAGCACTGCAGTACAATTATAAAAATGTTGAAATAAGATAGTTACAGCTAAATACAATCCAAGAAGCAGACCTTGAGGTGAACTAGAAGCTTATGTGAATTTTGTTACATAACTCACCAGATACCTCTCAATCATTAATCCCAGTTTTCAGATCATTTTGTTACAAATTTCTCGTTGCTATCTGGTGGAAGATATTGCCTAGTGATATATTACTGCAAAAGGACACAGCAACGAATTTTTTCTCAAAAACAGCAACACAATCTGGCAGAGGTGAAAAGTTCTGATACTTCAACTATTTTGTTGATATAAATGTCAGAAGTCAACACCTACTCTAGACCTTAAGTTCAAAAATGAATGATATAAAGGATGTTTAACTTTTCTGTGAAAATTGAAACATCATTTGTGAACGGAATTCTTTGATAAGTTTGCTTTCAGTGAAACAATGGTTTAAAATGGTGAAATTGACTTGAAATAAGAGGTTTTTTTCACTGGAATAGTGTAGTTATAGAAAATGAATTTATGAATATGAATATATATACTCTCCATCATCATGAAAATAATGAATGGGTAATTCATACCTCTCACAAGGAAAAGGAAATATTTGTAAGTTTGTGATAATCTCAAAATTAGAATGAACCAAAAGATTTTTTAGTTGTTTCTACTCACATTGAGACCCATAAAGTAATGTTTAAATGAAAGTAAATATTATGTTTATTTGAATTTAAGAATTCATGACACGAAACGACTATTGTTATATAAATTGAGTATTTTTGAAAGATTCTACAAATATTATTCGAGTAGCTAACTTCAAATGAGCTACCTACTTTGCTATTGGTCTATAGTATCTTCCACAAATATTTCGAGGAACTTGAAACTACAACTAAAATCAGATGGAAATATTGTTTTTCATTATTTACTCAAGATTTCATTTATTTTCATTATTATTTTCTTCCTTTTCAATTGAATTTCCTTCATTGTTTCTCACAATCGAAGTGTATGACAACAAGTTTGGTGGCGTACAGTTTTACTTGAATGAAAAATAAAAGACAAAACAACCTCTGGGAAGAAAAAGAAAAAAAGAAGAATTCAACCATCATAAAAATTATAGCTTAAACCTAAATAGTGCGATAACAAAGGAGTGTTGTTGGTATAACAACAAACTATTTTATTAATGTGTGTTCTAGCAGAAAAATAGATATGTAGTTTTGACAATAATACCTGATGAAAAACTCCAAGCTGCCTGTATAATTGCAACAATGAGGTTATTGTGCTGATTAAAATATGGAAATCATGTGGGAATAAATTTTTGGATGCCATGCAGGTAACAATGGCCAATATGAATATACCCAAGCTTCCTTGTATCATTATGTGTTTCATAAAAAAAGTAAATATTTATAAAATCATCATGATTCGAGATTGATTTGTTTCTGAGAAGACTTTTTTCAATTATCATGGAAACAGAAAAACTGTTGAAACATCTCTCATTGAGACATCATTTCAGATTCTTAATGAACCTAGAATACAATCTGTACTGAAATAGAGATTTTTCGATTGTTTTCTAACAATACTCTATATCTGCAATATTGGTTGCCTACTCAAAAAAAAAATAATAATACCCCTTGTTCACAATATTTTCCATCTCATTTTTTTTTGCTGATTCGAACGTTTTCAATTGTTCAACTTACACTAACACCACAAAACGCTGACACAAAAATGCACACAAACTACTCGTTCAACACACTGTCACTGATTTTTCTTCACCCAACGATCAATACACTACGTATCACTTAAGACGAGATCGTCTTACCTGAAGACTGGCGGGCAGCACGATAAGCTGAGTTTGCTGAGGCTGAGCCGGGGGAGTGGTTGCCGGCGTCGGGGTGGGAGGGCTGCTGCTGCCTCCTGCTGCGAACCGAGCTGTGGTTGCCATGGTCTCGTCACCAAGGCTACTCCTGTCGGGATCTGAAACAGCCAATGGCGATCATCGCTCAGCGGGGTCTCCGAGATCTAATTTTTTGCAGAGTCGAGCATATAGGGCAACGATTTTTTGTTTGATACGAAAAAGATGAGAGGCTGGGATAGGAATGTCTTTTGTTTATCGACTGGCATGTTTGTTCATTCGTTTTCGTTGGACAAGAAATTAATACTTGACCATTGGAGTTATTCAACTTTGTTGTTCACTGAATACGAACTGAAAAATTATTCAACTTGTAGACATTACAAGGAAACAATTGAAAATGAGTTAACTGCTTTCACAACTAAATAAGACATTATTTATATGAGTGCATGCTAAACTGGTATTCGAGAGTTTCAGGGGTATTTGAAAATAAGGTTTTCCATTAAAGTTTATGCTACACTTGACAATTGAAAATTGGATAGCTGCTTGTAGAAGAAAAAATAAAACTTCAAACTTTCCAAAGAATAAGGCAAATGCAAAATGAGATGATAATACAAAAAACATGCTGACATGCATATTTCTATTCGTTTTCTTTGATTTGACCAAGCAAAGCATTATTGAGTTTTTTGATCACTAAATACGAACAGAAAAAAATGCATATCGGAGGAAAACCTTTACCCTTTGAAGTTTCAATTTAATGACAAACATTTGGAATGATAATCCAACAAGAACTATTAATACCTTATAGGTTCATATATAATATAAAACGTATTTTTAAAAAAACTTCATTGTGTGATTTTCCCTAGGCCCTAGACAAACCACTACAAGTGCTTCAATATACAATAGCTTCTTAAGGCGTGTTATAGTACTACCTGAAGAAGATAATGTCAGTGAAAATCACAGGCAAAGTTATTTTTGATTATGTTTTCATGGATTCTCATCAAGTATCTCGGAATTCAGTTATATAATAATACTCAAGGTAAAAGATAAGGTTTTCATAGTTGATACTACCGTTTACAATTGAAAATTTTATAACTACTTTTACAACAAAAAAGAAAGCATTAAATCAAACTTTCAAAATAATGAGAGTAAAGGCAAAATGAGATGATAGAACAAATATTGTTAGTATCCAAGGCTCATATATAAATATTTTATAACAGATTAAGTTATTCGTAAAAGTAAAATGATGTTACTTATGGCATTCATCGCTCAGTGAAATCTTAGATTTAATTTTTTTTGGAGAGGATTCGACCCTGTAGGGCAAAGATTATTCTAATACAGAAAAAAACATATCGACTGGCTTATTTGTGTCTTCTTCAGTGGCTTTCGTTGGTCAAGCGACCAGGAAAATTTGGAATGGGATAATTAAATAAGAAATATTGTTATCTTAGGCTCATAAAAGAAATACTGAAAATCAAATACTAAAAAGATACATTTTCATTGAAGTAAGTTGATATTAGTCGTGTTTAGATATTAAACAGGGGAACCGAATATGCAGAGCATCGTGTTTTTTCTCGACAAGAAGGGCTGAGAGGCTGGTTATTTCCATGGAGTGAATGAAGTTCGATGAATTATTTTTTTGGCTGTCTTCTTCTCAGAATCAAAAATTAATATCTTGGGCTTGTATAGAAAAAGTCAACCTGTCATACGTGAAAGATGTTTTCATTCAAGAGTTGATGCTGATCCGGAACAAGCCGCCATTGCAACCCCAAAGGAAGTTTATTTGCTCAAAAGGAAGAGGGGCACTTTTCACAGTCACGCTGGATTGGATAAGTTGTATTAGATAAATATTACACCACCTCACGAAAAATGAATTTTTTCTTCCGAAAAGAAATCAATATGTTATACAAGTGAAATGTAATCGATCATCTCTCAAATATTCCCTTTTTTTCAAAAGGGTATTATTCTACAATATTCAGAGTTTTTGCATGGAAATTTAGAATAATTCCCAATTCAAAATTGCATCTTTTGTGTTCTGTGGTTTGTTACAATTTTTCTCTCCTTAGACAAATTATAAAAAGGTATTGATGCATCTATTCTGAGATCTAGAAACATTTTCCAATGATTTTTACGATGGTTTCCCGATAGTTCCATTTTCCTTCACATCAACAAAATGATTCGTCAGTGATTTTTTATTAGTCTTGGAGACACGACCAAATTGAAGTATTCGATTCTTCTCCTTAAGATGCCAATTTGGCTCTTGCGCATCGAGTGGAAGTGTACTAAGTTCGATTTTCGGATAGCTGACTGTAACACAGTTTCGACTTTTCCACCAGCGGCTCTGATCATACGTATTAATTCTCCTCAAGCTTTATAGAATAGAAAAAATGTCGAGCTCAAATTATAGCATTGATTTCTGTACGACTCTCATTTAGTTTTCCTAAAAATCTATTCGAAATAGAAAGATTGGTTTTACTTTGCTGGCATGTACATGTCGTCGAAACATTCTGAGTGTTATACATTTAAAATAAATCAAAGAAATACACCTACATAAGGAAGAAAAATATTTATGATTTTGCGACAATTATTTGTGATTATCAGAAGGGAAAGTTAGGAAGAAGTTTCTTTAGATTAGATTCAAGCATATTCAGGCCTTAGTGACTCAGTAATTCTTAGAGTAAGTTATACCTGCATATCTGTGTGATTTTTTATATTAAGTGTTGAAAATTTTCCATATTAACTTGTAGCATTTCATTTTCTGGTATAGGTAGTATATGTGGACATCAGAGCATTCTCCCAGATTTTCTGTTTATTTTTATGAATATGGCGCATTAACTTCAGTTTCGAGATACCACTCACTGCTATTGTCTGTATGGTATTTTTATATGGATATCTGACCAGTGCCTATGCCATTCAACTCGATGATGCTGCTCCTATCGTTATTTGTTTTTTCAATAACAAGATTTTCAAAATCTTCATAATTCAACTTCTCTTTCAAACAGTGAGTGAACATTCCTAAGTCCAGGGAGTGTACAAAAAAAGGCGTAAATTTCAATGCATCAATATTATAATGTTGCCTGTCATTAGGATTGAAACCTATTGGAATTGATTATTATCATTATTGCTAACGAAACACCTAAGTGATATTTTTCATCCGAATGGTCATTAATATATTAGGTTAGTCTAGGTTAACAAGAAATTTATAAAATGATAACATATTAAATAATACTACATAATAAGATAAACATAGAACCTAAAAATAGAATTTTCACTGTCATTTTTTCGAAAATCCACTTCTTTCGAATCGCAATTAACCTTCAACCGGTGAACTAATAGAACATTGGCCTTAAGTAGGCCTCCTAATACCCCAGAAAAAAAAATTAGAAATAACATTAACGGACAATAAATTTGGAAAACGTCATATTTCAACATTCGTATCATATGAGAAAAAAAATTAGCAAGCAATTTTGACAAACGGCAATGCTGTGATTTTGGCAAATATTCTCATTCCACAATTTTCGTTTATGTGTCTTTTTGACGATCTCTCAGAGAAAAACATCTTGCTTTCTTAGATTGTTCAGTGTGCGAGTGTGCTGAAGGAGTTTTGAAACTTGGTATAGTTAAGTGTATATCAAGCTATACATTTGATACAACACAGTTTTCACCCTTACAAATAGTGTAAAGGCGGATTCAAGCAAGCCGATTCAACTTATAGCCTGTTTTGACGATACAATTTGTCGCTCTGCAACTCCAGAAAATTGCGCGTATTTAGTTTTTCAAGTTGCATCATTCTTTTTTGGTGCGATGCAGCGACTTCTATGGTGAATTTGTTGGCGCAAACCACAAATATATGGTGGCATCATTGTGGAGAATGGTAATTTTGACTATTTCAATTATTTCTCGACACTGAAAGAATTCAAGTGAAGAAATGAGGTGAATTTATTACAATTATTAGAAATGAATAAAATCATATATCAGTTGTGATAATGTAAGCGTTTATCTTGGCGACATTCAGTGTTATTTTTTATAGATGGATAGAAGATAGATTCTTTATCGACCACGTAACATACATTATGTACATTTGTAGCAATTTGTGGCAATGCAAACTAACAGATAGATGATATTTCTCGCAGCGACAAGTTGCCGCAGAAATTGCAGCGAATATTTCCATCGTATGTTAAAAATTCCATATGAAGCGGGACATTTTCGATCAATTACAGCGATAAATTCCCGGCGGGACATTTTCGGGCAGGTAAATACCCGGTAGGTATCGAAAAATACCCGCTCGGTCCGTGTATCTATAGTAACGATTGTTAAAATGTACACTTGTCAACTTGACAGGCATAAATACTGAATTTTAAACGTCGTTGTTTCAACTCCGGAAATATTCTACCGAATTACACTGGAAAATTATCGGTAATTTTGAAGCACTTGTGTAATTACTCCCGATAAATTGTATTGTCGAAACAGGGTGTATGAATAACTTAACTTATCAACTTGGAAACATAAATCACTAGAATTGAATGAGGGCATTTAGACAAGTACTCAACTTGGAAATTTCCATGTTCAATCTGTCACTTAAGAATTGTTGAGTTATTTATAAGTTGAGTTGCTTGAATCCGTCGTAACATGACATAACCAAAGACAAACGGAAATCTAAACTCCCTTTTTTGAAAAATAAATGAACTACCAGCATATTTATAGTGTCGGAGGGCTTACAGTTCCCCACTGAAGTCGTTAAGGGTTGAAGATCGAAAGATTAATTTTTTTTCTGAAAAGTCGGTCGAAATGAAAAAATTAACGAAAGGTGTTGGCGTACTTCTGATGGTTCTCGTGATCTTCAGGATCACATAGATGTAAGAAAAGTACGTAGGCAGAATCAAATATTTTGAAAATAATTTTAGCTAACCATTGTTCTGATTTTTTTCGGGTTTGTTAGACGTGATCTTCGGACTTCATACCAAAAAAAACTGAAAATCACGACGAAAAAATCCGAAAACGATCAGAAATATGTTGATGCCGATACCATTATACTTCATGAAGAATTTTATTCTTATTTTAACCGAATTTCCAAGAAAAAAATCCATATGAGTTCACGCTCGTGAATGATATAAATGATATATTTTTTTAATTCCAATTGCTGCGAGGGGAATGCTGTACAAGTTTGAAAAAAACTCTTTGTGCAACTGATGAAATTGACCGGTACTTGATGAAAATCTATGATAACGTAATTAAAAAAGACAATTATGTGGTTTCCACCAGACATTTTACAAAATCGCTATACGTTTCACCATCCACATACCCACAGTAAAGTATTATTCAATAACAAAAATTCTTCATGCGACACGTGCACAGTTTGACTTTTGTGAACTCATTAATTCGATTTTCGAGAAAAAAAATCCACTCGACCGCTTGGTTTGAAAACCGAGGTGACATCTTTAAAAAAATAATTGACACAATCAGTAGCCAGCTACTTGAACCAATCAATTATTCACTTGAACTTGTCTCAGCTTGGATTCAAGTTTCTAAGAAAAGCAAGGCAATTATTCCGGCTATAGTAACGAAAAGATGCAAAAAGCGCAGTTGCTCAATGGAAGAATGGCTCAACAGTCATAATTTATTCATTGAACTAAGGGCCAGTTTATATACCTCTGTTTTAATCTTAATCCTCATTTCATTTGAAAACCAAGCTGATTTTAGACGGCTATTTTGTAGAACTACGTCTCTTTCAATCTTCCTCTCAATCTCAAAAATGTTTTTCGAGCAGTATATGATCAATAACCACCCAATTCCTTGAAACAGAGTGTGCTACCAACTGTCATTCAAGGACTCAGGACTAGAACAGAGATATATGAATTGGCCTTAACTAAGATATGCGAGCTGCTACAATTCAGGCAGAATTTCATTAAATTTAAAAAAACTTTTTCCGATGAATTTGGCAGGTTTGCAGGAACTTCAGTTTACTTTTTACAGAATAATAAAAAAACAAAACGATATGAAGGATCCACTATCACGGCTTTGCCACAATAGGTAGGTATAATATAGGCGTATCGAAGCAGAAACCGAACAGGAATTGACAACATTCACTAACAATACACATGATCCAACGGTTTTGCATCAATGTTTCATCATTACTTCTTGAGAATGCATTTATATTAATCAACGGTGCAGATATTTGTTAAGTTTGTTTCAACTTGATGATTTTTTCCTCCAGTTGAGTTTTCAAAGAAAGGTAGTAATTAGGTCATACATACATGTTTGTCGCCTCTATCATATGAGAGAAACATCGAGTTTCCATCAAGAGACAATAAATTTTCCCAATGAAGTGAAGAGGATGGTGTGTGCTGTTGGTTTATAAAAAAGACGTGACTTGAATGGCACTCAATCCTATTTTTCATAGTGTTTCCAATCTCAAGGATAAGTGCACATAAGAATATTTTATCATTCAATTATATCTAAAGTATCTATATTCTTTGTTGAATTCGATAGGAAATCACCATCTATAGTACAACCAGACATGCAGATATCGTGCAATGAAAGTTTTGTGATATATAAACAAGAAATGTCCAGCAATTTTACCAAAACCAATGGAAAATTGAAAGTATCACTTATTCATCTACATATCCTCTGAAAATAATTTCAGTTTTGTCAAAAGTAAATAATATTATAAGATGAAAGAGAAAAACAATCCTCAAGATGGCTAATCATCTACTTGTATAGCCCAACAATTGCCTAATGTAACTTTGATAGGCCCAGCCCATACTTTCAAGTAAAATACTGACTACATTCTCTTAGTGCATTTATAGAAAAACATTTTCAATTAAACCAATGGGTTCCTGAATAACTCAGCCACATTAGCTATGAGCGAGCTCAAAATGGATACAAACGTTCAGTAACTCGGTGAAGCAGAGTTTATTTGACAGGAGATTAAAATATTCATTCTTAAAGCAAACTAAGCAGTATTAAAATAATTCCACTATGTTCTTGGTTCTCACTGAAGTCTGCCTATGGTCAATTCTAACTCAACACTTCAAAGATGAAACGCAGTAATTCCAAGGAGAATATTTGGTCTAAAAATTCAAAATTATATGAAAATGACTTTTCATATCCATTGCCATTACATGCGCCACTGGACCTAATAATCCACTAAATTCATAAAAGTTGTCAATAAGACACACGGAACAGAAAGCGATTATAAATTCGAAGTAGCTAGTTTTTAAATTTCCTTGTAGATTTTATACAAATGGATATTAACGAAGTCACGAAAACTCAAGCACTTGGCATTTTCAAGGTACAATTTTTTGATCCAAGAATAGAAAAATTTCCATTTTATGGAACGGCCCATAAGAAGTGACTTGACAAGCTGAAAGTTATTAAAAAGTTGTAAATATTTTCTTGGAACTTGAAAAAAATATCTCAAAATCACAAAGTTAAAGAAATTTCAAATTGATGACCTGTCCAATTTTGAAAAAGTACAATCTGAAAATTATTAAATGATATTGGATGTCAAAGTTCAATCGATATATCGGTTGCAGGCTAGTTTTCAAAGATTTTGGTGTATGCATTACGATTGTTTCAACCAATTGACCGAGAGTATGTTTGGAATAGACCAATAATCAAGGCAGTGGAAAACTGGACCGGGCTTGAATCAAAATCAAAATTAAATAATTTAGGCAAGAGAATGACGTTTAAACTCTGAACTTCTCACAAATTCGTTCTAACTTGAAAAATAATGAAAACTCAAGTCTTCGTTTTCAAACATTTTCTAAATTCAGTTAATAATGGTCATTCAAGTATAGAGCATTTAACCCGATTCAACCAATATTTCTCAACGTTTGTTGTTCTCCCAATAACTCTCGACAACGGAATACGAACCGGATCTTATTTCAAGAAACTAATTATACGATAATTTCACAGCTACTAAGTTTTTGAAGACAAAGTTGGCTCCTCTTCAGTTTCTAATTATGCTGCGAGTGTTCCCAGAGGGATGTAGCTCTTGGCAAAATAATTGCGAAATATTGATCAACCAAATATTGGATGTTTGAGACCTCAGGTTATCGTCGACGAATGCTCAACTATAATGCAAATTTTTATTAAAAGTGAAAACTGTTTGACTGTCATCATTTTGTGTTGGATGGATTCTTTCTTCAATTTTTTTGGGTTTTCAACCTACCACAATCTGAAAAAATAGGAATTAATATTGGATACTATACAAGTGTAGAAGGACAGATTTTCAATCTACTGCGATTATACAAAAACAGCTACTTCTGAATGGAACACGTCAATTAGCCACCAAATTTTCGAATATCTCAAATCCTCCTATCAAAAAAATACAAGAACTAATATTTATCAAATTACTTACCGTTGACGTTTCGGAAAACAAATCCGCTTCCGTTTTCAAAACAATCACAAAGGACCCCGCAAAATCGTTATGAAATTTGGGTCTTGGTGGATTTTTAAAAATTTTTGATATGATGTAGTCCAAGTAATTCTCTTCAAATGTTACCATTGCGCCAACCCCAAAGGATGAACAGTTTTGCCGCTAGGGGTCGTTAAAACCACCCATTTCTCAGAATAAACTATTCATTTTCGAAACCGGGAACGACATTTTTACCTGTTTCATTGTAGATAATGTTGTATATGATTATGCTCTTTTAAAAAATCATCACCTCCCCCCCTCTTCCCCTACCATCCATTATGAAACGCAAAAAAATGATATATGGACTACTTTGAAATGCACCGTCGGATGTTTGAATATGTTGTAATTAGGAAAATAACACTTTTTCGTGATTTTCCCCCCTTCCCCGAAGGGTACAAAACCAAAAAATTTGGTGTATTTTTCTGAATTTTTGATATGTTGTAGTCCGAGTAATTCTCAACAAATGTTACCATTGCGCCAACCCCAAAAAATGAACAATTTTGCCGCTAGGGATCGTTAAAATCACCCATTTCTCAGAATAGACTAGTCATTTTCGAAACCGGGAACGACATTTTCACCTGTTTCATTGTAGATAATGTTGTATATGATTATATATATATATATATATATATATATATATATATATATATATATATTTTAAATCTTCACCCCCTCCAACCTCTTCCCCCCACCACCTATTATTATGAAACGCAGAAAAATTAATCTAGATTATTCTGAAATGCATCGTCAGATATTTGTATACACATGAATTAGAGAAACAGTACTTTCTCATGACTTTCTCCCCTCCCTCGAAAGGAGCAAAACAAAAAAAAATTGCTGAATTTTTTTGAATTGTTAATATGATGCAGTTCTTATTATTGTGAATAGGAATTAATTAGGTAATCAACCTCAAAAATGGATAGTATTGTTGATAGGGGGCGTTAATATCACACCTTGCTCAGAATTGAGTATTTACTTTCACCCGTTTCATTGTAGCTAATGTTTTATTAGATCATACTATTGGATGTAGTAATGGATGCCGCCAACAGGCCTGCACAGGTTGATCCGAATCAAGCTCCACCGCAAATTCAAATTGTTGATGTTTGAACTTGTTGATGTTTGTATGATTTTCCTGATTAGAACTGAATAAAGCATTGATTTTGGCTACGGCTTTAGAAGTCAAGAATCATTTTATTAATGTTCTGAAATAGGGATTGGGGGGTCAGTGGGAGGTTTCAGAATTATTCTTTTGGAAGATTACAATAGGACTCATCGTTATATGCTATTGAAAAAGTACAATCATCGATCCCGCCTATAATAGTCTATTCTGAGCAAGATACGACTTTAACGCCCCCTAGCATAAAAACTATCCATATATTGGTTTTATCACCCAATTAATTTCTATTCACAACATGAACTGCATAACATTAGAAATTCAGAAAAATTCATCGATTGACGATGCATTTCAGAATAATCCAGATTCATTTTTCTGCGTTTCATAATAATAGGTGGTGGGGGGAACTGGTTGGAGGGGGTCAAGAATTTTTTTTACAAATAAGCATAATCATATACAACATGATCTACAATGAAACAGGTGAAAATGTCGTTCCCGGTTTCGAAAATGAATAGTCTATTCTGACAAAAGGGTGATTTTAACGACCCCTAGCGGCAAAATTGTTCATTTTTGAGGTTGGCGCAATGGTAACATTTGAAGAGAATTACTTGGACTACGAAAAATCCACCGAGACCCAAATTCCATAAGGATTTTGCGGGGTCCTTTCTCTTCTTGTTTCGTTTTTGGGTTCATTTTTTGTAAATGTCAGAGATTTGAGTTTTGACTTATGTCTTTCAAGAGTGGCAGCCAGTTGCGGTCCATTTCAACCGAAGTGTTTCAGATGCAAGCATCCGCGACGAAACTAGGAAAAGACTATTTGTGAGAGTTTTGAAAACGGAAGTGGATTCGTTTTCCGAAACGTCAACGATTAGTATTTTGATAAATAATAGTTCTTGTATTTTCTGATAGGCAAATTGGCGATATACTAAAAGTTGCTGACTAGTTGTAGGTGTTCCATTCAAAAGGAACTGTTTATGAATTATCGCAGCAATATATCGGGGAAGAATGAAAATATACCCTCCTATGCTTGTATACATTCCAATATCATTTCTCATTTTTTAGTTAAAAAAAAAACAGAAAAAAAAACAGTTGTGATAATTCAAGGATGTGCAAGACAGAATCATTTAAGCAAGACTCCCCAAGACAATGAGGTTTCGATTCCGAAGAGCTTCAAAAAATCATGAGTTGAAAAAGTAAGCAATCGTTACTTATCATATAAAAGTTTCCTTATCGAGTACCACAAATTTTATAAGATTTTTGGCAGCAATATTTTGTGTGAAACTTTTGAGGCTCTGTTTTTGATATTTCTTCTTCATTATTCCTTTCCTCATTGATATTATATCACACACAACAGTATTTGTACCTTGATTTATACTGATATAAGATTAATCCAAAATCGCTCTTCAAATAAAAACATAAAATCTACTGGAAGACGAAGGTTTTGAATTTCACTCACTTCTGACAGAAGAGACAGTTACTTATATAAATGAATTCGGAAAGAGGCAAGTGACAACAAAGTCATTTATAAAAAAGTTGAAAAACGATTCAAGCAGTTAATCTATTGCTCTCACAAGTTTGTACTTCTGAGGGCTGACGTTGGTAGGGGGCGTCAGCTGGTCAACGGTAAAACCCATCTCAAACCCATTATCTCGACCAACGACTATAAATATGGCAGTTTATAATTTACTAGCTGACCCGTGCCTACTTCGTTTAGGGTTAATCATTTTTGTGATGCTATTATATTGTGTAGTTTTAGTACTTAGTTTTATTGGGTTCATAACAGCTCTGAGTTCTGAGCGCACTCGAAAGAGCTTTTGAAAGAAGTCTAAAATGTTGAATCCTTTTTTATCCTTTTTTTATCTAACTCCGTTAGACGATGAATTTCAATAAAATACGTCTTCCATCAATTCTGTGAAAGAATTTCAATGTAAAATTTGAGGTAGATTAGACCAAGGAATCACGTTGTTCACCAGTAAAGGCGCGGCAAATTTTAAGAATCTAAGATTGGTAACACTAAGCATATATCAGGATTGAACTTTAATAATAAAAATAAATGTTTATTTTCTTAGAAAAAATTCTAGATTTTTAATCGAAGTACAGTTAAAAACACTATAATTGATCAGTTATCGAGCGGGATGAAAAATGATTAAATTACTAAAATGGCAATAATAAAATAGGGGTTGGTGATAAAACGGTAAAAATTTAGGGTTGTATGTATTTTTAATGCCAAATTATAAAAAAAATAAAAACAAAAAATTAAAAAACAATTTGAGGGTGAACAACCCTTATCACTTAGGGGTATGGAAAATAGATAGTAGCCGATTTTCAGACCTACTGAATACGCATATAAAATTTGGTAGAAATCGGTAAAGCCGTTTCGGAGGAGTACGGTAACTAACATTGTGACATGGAAATTTTATATATTAGATTAGAAGAAGATTATATACCGACTCGGAAACATTTCATTTGAAATGTGGAAATGATCATTATTTCAGATTTGAACAAAATAATCATATTCTATCATTTATGATTGTACTTAGTGAAATATTGTACAACAGACGAGTGATTTTGTACACGGTACTACGTACTTTCGTCATTAGAGACTAGTTAACGGTAAGAGCTAGAGGGGGATCGACGTTTTCGTTGTGGAGATACTATTGTTTTAATCATTTTTTTATTCTATTTAATTGATGTTGATTACATCTTTCGAGACTGATCAAGGTTTTGAGATCTAATGCTTTTCGAAACTATAGTAATAGAAAGTAAATCATTTTTCGTTAAATATGGGACGAATACTTTTTGCTGATCGGGTGTTTATGTTATAACTCATTTGAAAAATAATGATTTTTTATAGGTTCAGTCGAAATCATTGAAATATTTTTGAAGAAATCATAAAACTCATTAGGCAGAAGTAATGACGTTTTGGCCCACTTCTTCTGACAATAATGATTAAAATTCTGAAACTAACAAGCAAGCGCATGAGTTGAGCTCTTCATGGAAATGGTATTATTGAAGGCCAGAAGAAACAATTTCGTAATCTTTCAAAAGGGAACCGGTTGGTGACCGAGAGCACCAATACAACTCACTTTATCACATAATCATCTAGGAATGCCAACAAACCTTTCATGTAGAAATCGAACTAATAACAAACACACAGATCAAAGTGGTCCAAACGCACGAAGCCACTCACAAGCGGGCAAAATTAATCCTTGGGATTACCACCAACTAAAACCTTTGACAGTCTAATCAAACTATCGCAACTAAACGGTGTATTAACGTATGCCCCCATTTGTACAGCGCCGAGACAAAAACAGCCCTTATCCAAGATGGAAATAAATATAAACGGAAAATGTCGGTAAAATAGTGGGTACACCTGTCCTATTACTAGGTGAACATAAGGGCGATGCAGAGGCGTGTCATGTGGAGTACATACAGGGCTTTGAATTATTTAGTTGTTCATTCTTGTCCACGACTCAGTCAAATTACTTTTTTCGGGTTATGGGAGCGGAAAATGTATATTCCATCTCTGGTTGCAGAAAAACAGCACAATGAGTGGTCTGAATGAAAACTGTTAGATTACACTTTTTATTGAAAATTGACAACAATTGATTGATTTATTGATCCCATGAAACATTTCTGTTTATAGAGGAAAAAAAATTAGAAGAACAAAAAACATCAATTTGATTCCAGGAAGTTTTCTAATAATAAAAATCAAAATTAAAACTTCTTATAGAAATAAATAAAAATTTTCGAACACTCTCTGTTGATAGGTACGTGAATATCTTTCAAAGTCGTTTGATTCATTATCGAAAAGGAAGAAAAAGCCTAACTGAAACAGCTACTTTCCTATCTATAGTTAAAAAAAACACTTTTTTTGCTCAATTTGTATAACAAACATACGAAAATTGAATCAAATAAATAGCAAACATTATTTTGATACAAAAGAAATCAAATGAAGTACTATATTGAAAAAAGATAATATTCTAAACAAACGAGAAATATAAGTTGAAATGGTTTAACAGTACCTTATAATGTTACCACAGTCAAATGTGAGAAAAATACAGCAAATAAAATTATCAACTAGGAATATATTTTCTTGTTCTTGTAATGTCGTTGATGGTTTTCAATACACCGTACGTGACATTTTAATGCAATACAATAATTCTATTCCCTCAATATTTGAATATTTGTAATATTTATATTCCATGTTTGATGAGAATGTATATATGAAATACGATTGGAAGTGAAAACAGAATGTTTTTGCCTGGTCTCAACATAGTGAATGAATATATAAATTTTCATTTGATATGATGATTGGAGGTTCAATAGGATATGTGGTGTATACGAATTCTTAAGTTTTCATGATGGTAATCTATTATTACATATTATAGCTTTGTTTTTTGAAATTTGTGAGAAAATTAATAGGATTATATTAGCTAACAAAAAATATCAGTTTTCTATGTGCGATTTTCAAAATCGCAAAACGCGTTTCGCTATACAATAGCTTCCTCAAACAAGATAAATAAATTACTAAGTATCCTATAATATATATTTCAACCATCATAGGTCCAACAACGAGTGATTTATTTAATTTGATCTGAACACTGAAAATCCGGAATTTTCACTCACAAGGAAGTTGTGTTTCCAACCTTTCTCCTCAAAATGCCATTAATTGAAATCATGGTTGAACTCGTGACTATCTGTTATGAGGTGGGAAGCATAATTTGAGTTTGTTTTTTTTTCATTTCAAATATTGATGCTACGTTCTCTTATACGTGTTTTGAATGATCTTCCGGTTTGACCCATATAAAACATCTGACATATTCCGCTTGATACAGAGGACTTCGGACCTACGATGGTTTAAATGTGTATATTAAAGAAAAGTG
The DNA here is from genome assembly GCA_032362365.1 of Zygogramma bicolorata. NCBI lineage: Eukaryota > Metazoa > Arthropoda > Insecta > Coleoptera > Chrysomelidae > Zygogramma > Zygogramma bicolorata. Next base: position 139,094 of record JAVJAQ010004414.1, on the reverse strand, counting down.
ATTCATTTATCCTGCTTGAGGAAGCTAAAGTATATCGAAACATGTGTCGCGGTTTTGTTAACCCATTGTTAATGTCACAGGAAACTATATTTTTTGTTGAATATGGCTTTTCGTCAAATATCGGCCAGTTCAATTCAGTTATATTGGCCAAGCCTAAGATAGAATGAGGTATTGTAATTTTGAATGAACAAGATGAAACACATTTAGAAGGCCCATTGCGCTTTCCCCTGTCTATCTTTTTGGCTATAACTAAGGAGATTATTTGGTGATCAGTTAGTTACACCGAAACAGAATTTTGTACAGGCTTCATTATCTTGACTACGATTTTTCGAGACAGTCCTCGTTGAAGCAACATCTGCCCTCATCTGCAAGGAATCGACAGCCCTCCGTTTAGGAACCCGACGATTTGATTCGACTGGGCATCACTAACTATTGACGCCATCTTTATTTCTCTATTCAGTATTTTCGAATTGGATGTTTCCCTTTCCCTGTATTACTTGGATCAATTAGATACATATCTGTATCGATAACGTCATTCATTTATCGCAGTGGCACGAACCAACTGGTATAACTGCATTTTTAACGATTATTAATTAAAAAATTCGCGCCTGTTTTCGATGGATTTAGGTTGGCAATGAATTGGATGTTGCCAGAACGCATTCGATGTTTCAGACATGTTTTTTCAAAAATTCGAATTGGCTCCGAGGTATTGGCAAGTTGCATGAACGGGAATCGTCGTCTCTCCAACGACAAGGTTTGTTCACCACCGAGCCCGAAAATGTATACCACAGAAAAGCGACATGGTTTGTCACCATGTGATTCTCGGACTGAGTTGTCTCCATTAGTATGCGAGCAAACACCAATACAAAACACACTATAATTTTATATTTCACAGTGAGCCCACGTACTATACTAGAACGTAAGAGTGTGTATTTTTCTTAGTGTACATAGCTGAAACCCCAATTTTCTCAGCGAATAAGGTTGTCTACCACCCAAAATCTTCGGGAGTTGGGACACCAAACGTCGAAGGAATCGCCGTTATTATCGCTTCTCTATGGTATATATCCTTGGAGAAAGGACTGACAATTTTATTGACCAGCCTGTTATCGTCACATTAGGCGTGTTTTTGAATTATTCGAGAAATTACCCATGGAATATATCATTCAATGAAAACGAAAGTACTCTCAAGCAGACCAATAAATAAATCTATCAGATTAATCGATTGAATCAACGATTTTATAAACTCGCTCTATTTAATTTCGTCTAGACTACGTCACTGGTGGAAAGTATCGTTACCTGTCCATACACCTGGTTAGATAATAAAGGGTGAGTCACAACGTTGGCTAGGGGGAGGAAATATGGGAAATTTAAACGTGCTTTTTTTATTGTCCCTACTTTGGGGGTGGTACGAGTTGGCACGGGCTTCACTTGATTGTCGAAGTCGAGGGGCACGTTTGAAATATTTCACAGTTCATAGTTGAATAATTTAATATAAAGATCTATTTCTATTGCTACTTTATCTATCGAGTCAAGAACACTCAATACTCAATTTGTTACTTGGAATATGTATTATTCTAAATATTATATTATGAGGCGCCGTTTGGGTCGAAAGTGTTTTTTCAAATATATGTAATTTTTCATGTCAATATATTTATTAACTTTGGCAATATTTTTAGTTTGTGTTCCGATGTATTTATTTTCTACCGAACATAATATATTTACGTTTTGAGTGTCACAAATATATAAAAATGAAATTCCCATATATTTATAAATTCGATCTATTTTACGTCGTCAAGAGATGGCGCACTGGCGGCATTTTGTTCACGGTCGAGTATAGGGCAACATGGCGAAGTCATTATTCATAAAATAATAGATGGTGACTCAGGCAGTTGTCATGTCAATAATAGTTCAAATGTCGAGGGAGTTGACGCTGTGGTTTCGCGTCCGCCTGTGGGTCGAAAGGTCCCAGGATCCTTTACAAGAAAACTAATTTCGCGATTTGACAAGTATCTGGAGTGCCTAATGTGAACTATTAATATTATTAACATTGAGATGACAACTGCCTGAGTCAGTGCCATCTATTAGCCATTCTATGTACTATGGACTTCCCCATGTTGCCATGTATTCGACCGTGACAAAATACCACCGGTGCGCCATCTCTTGACGACGTGAAATAGATCGAATTTATAAATATATGGGAATCTCATTTTTATATATTTGTGACACTCATAACGTAAATATATTATGTTCGGTAGAAAATAAATATATCGGAACACAAACTAAAAATATTGCTAAAGTTAATAAATATATTGAAATGAAATTACATATACTTGCAAAAACACTTTTGACCCAAACGGCGCCTCATATTATATCTTCTAATCACAAAAATATATATTGCCTATTATATTACTATCTTTGCATCAATAATCACAATAATTTGGAAAGAGTGTAACAATGAATTTACTCTTTATTTCTTCCTGTCTTCAATGATATGATATTACCGAACACAGATTGTAAAGACCCTTACTACTTAACGGTAGGTACGTTATCATATATTTTTTGAAATTTTAGAACACGAGTATAATTTTGACAAATATAGATTAGGTATAATTCAACAACAAGTAATTGATAAGTTATCAACAGACTTCCGAAAATTGTTTAACTGATTTCAGCCGAACTTCCTAAGGAGAAATATATGGCCAAAAAATATGTTGAAGTATCAGCCAGTTCCATTTGTAAACTGGGAAGATAAGAGTTGGTAAATTTTCAAGGTAATGTAGGCAGATCAAGATGCTAGATAACAAAATGTTCGCATTGAATCTCTGCCATTTTATTTTCATTCATAGGTATATGAAAAAGAGTATTTCATAAAACAATGCATTTCTCATTATGTGACGAACAGAATGAGTGAATTGCAAAAAATGGCAAAAATATTCAGCCCTATAGGCAGTCCCCACTCTATAACCAATAAATATCTACCAACACGTTTTTGTTGGGAGTGATTTTTATAACGTCATTGACATCGTTACAAAAAAAATCCCCCACAGGATCAACAAATGAGGGTCAAAATTATTGAAAATAATAGCCATTCGACGAAAAAAAACGGTTAGGAAATATTTATGTTAAGGAGGCAGAGGTAGAAACATAACTAGAAAATTGAAAAAAAATATCGGCTAAGTGATCCTTGAAATTTTCAAGAGAGATCAATTACCCTAACATCGAATTGAAAACATCAAAACAACTGATTCTCAACGCTGAACGCGCGTTCAATGTGAATGTTTTGAGTTTGGTGTTAGGATTATTGATCAAAGTATCTTATACATATTGAATTAAGCTATTTTCGGAAGTTAAATTTTGGTGAAAATTTTTTGAATTTTTGTGCGATAGATTCATTCACATCATTATAACATACAATGACACAATGAAGATCCCAACTTACTTGGAGTTTTCTCCAATAATATATACACATCTCCATCAAATTTCAACTCGATGCTGAACTTTGCGTAATTTTGATGATTATGACCCTACATGCAATATTCAGTCAGAAAATGATTTTATTGAACTGTTGCCAAAAAAATAAACGTACCAACAAAAATCTTTCTTGTTGCAAAGTTAGGTATTCTACTTTTTTCAATTCGATATAGAGACGACAAGTACTCAACTGAACTATTCCCCAGGATATCTTTTACTTCGAGCAGAGGTACCTATATCACTGAAACTAGCAACATTTTTCAGTCATTTTGAAAATCTCCAAAATAAATTGTGAAAAATTATTTAATAAATTTCAAAATAGCTGGTTTATCCTGTAAACTGTGATGTTTTTTGTGAAATATGGATTTTCGGGTATCGGCCAGTTAAATTCAATCATTTTCACATATTTCCCAATCAAAAACTGAATGCCAAGTAAAATTTCAAGTATATCCACCATTGAAGGAAGCTCTCAGACGTTTTATTGATTGGCTCGAGTAAAAACGTGGTATTTCTATTATTGCTAAGTGAGCGATATTTATTTTATTGCTTGTCTAGTAGGAAGTCCGGAATTTGCATTCAGTTATTTCACTCTATCTGGTAATTATCACCATAAATGTTATATGAATTGGTCTTAGGTGCAGACATTTCTCAAGAAATTTGTCATGATGAACATGCAGTTCAATTGGTTATGTATAAGTTTCCTCTCAATGTCAAAAGAGAGTCAATTTCAGCACACTGAAGTCATTTAAGGAATGTTGAGCATGGCTCAGCGGCTGAGCCTCAACCTCATTCTTTCCATTGTGCTGCCCTTCACATAAGCTAGGTTATACCACTCAGGAATATATCCGCCCTACCATTTTGAGCTACTTGATGGTTTCAGGGACATCTCTCTTATGCATATATCAATAAGTCGATACTCGCTAATGTCGTACTTGAAAGTGCCCTGCCAGAACGAACACCTGTAATTATTGATTGATTTTCACAGCTATTTACTTGTTGTTTCAATGACAATTCATGTCATTATTAAACGAATGTTGAAAATGAAATGGCTGCATCTTTACTACCAGAATTTGGGATTTTCAATTTAACGGTTTGGAATCACCCAGATTTGTCGTCAAATTAACCTATACAGTGGGTTGATATGGTAAACTGCAAGTTTATTGCCATTGTATCAAAACATCTACGAGAATTTCTTCTGCGAAGGCTCCTACATTGCCTTCCGTCGGATGTTATTGTTATATTGTTGAAAATTCATTTTGATGACATGGTCGGTTAGATTCTAGAGTTTGTATGACCCGAAACCACAAAAACCCCTCTCACTTAGTTCCAGCATTGAACATTAAAAACAGCAGACAATTATCCTGTTTGAATCTGAAGATATAGAAAAAATATGAAAATTGTTCTCTCTCTATACGTATACTGGAATTTCTCTTGTTCCATGGTTAGTCCTGCGATGTCATGATTGAAGATGCATATCAAGTGAACGAGTCACATTTTGATGCAAAACTTATGATTCTATAATTTGTTTTATTGCTAATAAGTTGCAAAAGAAAATATGTTACCACTCCTTCTTTAAAAAAGAGATGATAACTAGCTAACATGACGTCAATTTAGCAAATAAACTCTTATATCGTGTTTGTCGTAAATTTGACTGGGCCATTATATCCCTCTAATTATTGGCTTATTAGTGGAGGAGAATAATTTCTTTTCATTTTGTCGATCATATTGGATTTCTCCAGAATATTGTTTCTTTTTATTTGAAAAATAATATATAATATATATAATAATTTGTGTCTAGTTAACTTCATGTCAACTTATCCAACTTCATATCGGAATCCTCAAGGCTTTAAAATTACATTTGAATTTCAAAAGATCTACATCTTTTAAAGAGAGAATTTTTTATTCAATACGAAATTTTTCGAGAAAAATTCGAATTTTTTTCGGTTTTCAATTCTTTTTTTCATAAATGATTTCTCTTGGACAAAATTTTCTGAAAACTTACCCTATTGGGTAGAGTGAATAAAGTTTGAGTGCGAGCATTTGCTCAAATTTTTTGGGACAAACCTATACGGGTTGATGAGGTATGAGAAAGACGACGAGAGTTTGAACTCATGCTCACTTTTATTCACTCCACCCATTGTGTTCTCAATATGCATTGATTTTATATTATATGAAACTCTCCGTTTTCAAATTTTATTTTGATTTGTACCCCAAAAAGACCTGATTTTCAACCGAAAATAAATTTCATCTTCCTCAAAATTTTTATTTTCATATTGCTTGAAAAAAATTGACGACACTATGGAGGAATTTTATGTAAATAATTGGAAAAATGGAATTTTGAAAAACCTTTTCCAAAAACCGTTTGGAATTTCAGGGTTTTTGACATTTAGTTAAAATGGGTGTTATATGTAACATTGGCGTTGTAACATGAGATGTTCCTTTAAAAAATCTATAAAAAATAATTGGTTTTCCGATTGTACAAATTAAGTTTCAAGAGTTTCAAGAGCTAAATAATCTTTCAAAGGGAAAAAACTCTCACCAATTGGCGATGCCGCAAATTAGTATTACGCCAAGTTAGCCAGACACCATTTTTGGTGAAACAAAAAGAAAATAAGTTATTTTCTTCAGCAACTGATTAGTGAATAATTGGAGGAATTTAACGGTCTAGGCAAACTTATGAAAAACTAAATAATATAAAAGCTGCATTGCAAACTTAACGTCACGTTAGTGAGACATCACGTATTTGTTTAAAAGAATGAAGCGAAAAATATTCCCTTCCATAAATAATTAGCAAAAAAATATCACCAATTTATGGAATCACTAGATTTTAAATTTTTCCTAAAGTAGGTATCTTGCTAATCTTGATATTTATTGTTTGAAATACACTGGATAATTCTCCCAATATCCATTTGATATTTTAAGTGAATTCTGCCAGAACTGCCCATAAATGATACAAAAAATATTCGATAAACTATCGATTAAAATATTCGAAACTTTCCGAAAATGTGAAATGGCTTGCTAATTTTCTTGTAACTAGTAATCATACCAAAGTTACGTACTCTTCGTTTCTTTGGAAAATGAAGTTCCCTTCCAGGTGTGCTTTTTCATATTACTGGATTATTATTAGGGAATGTAATCCCGGGATCCCGAAGGAAAAAATCGGTCGGGATTTTGAAAAAGTCAATCCCGAGATTTTAGGGATCTGAAACAGGTATATTTTCTCTCCAAGAAATATTCATATGAGAATATTGTTACGAAATCTCCTAGCGCCGGCCCTGTCGCTCGTAAACGTAAAATATTATGAGGAATCAAGGAGAAAACGTCATTTTTCCAGGAACTCTGGATTCGCGTGGAGAATTCGATCATCGAGATTTGACTGGAAGATTCTCCACAGGCGTAAGCAAGTATATATACGGAAGCGATTCATCGCTACGGGGACAGTTTTATCAGAAATAGTTATTCAGATAGTTATCAGAGTTTCTAGCTTAGTGGAGAGGCGGAGAGTTTTACCGAGTTTTTATCGGAGAGAGCTTTATTGCTAGGTGCAGAAGTCGAAGTAGAGAATTTCTGTTAGAGAAAGTTTCAGTACAGAGCGTTGGATAGTTAGCGGAGCAATTTGAGTGATAGTGATTGTATTGTATTGTGTTAAAGAGTTGTAATATAATTAGTTCAGTGTTGTATGGAGTTTTAATAAACGGACCCAAGGATATATCGTAACAATATTAATGAGACCTAACAACATAAAAGCTACCCTAGCAACAAAAAACAGATCATATTCAATCGGAAGATTGAACAGATTCGTTATTATCTAATGCGTAGTCGCATAAGTCAACATAAATATCGGGATCAATCCCGCGATTCCTGGATTAAAAAATTTTGATCCCGAATTCCCGATTCACTGATTCCGGATCGGGATTACATTCCCTGATTATTATATATAGTTAATCTTCAACTATCTAGACTTCTAGACGAATGAATTTTTTACCTTTCGTACCCAGAAGGTTTCACTGCACAGTATTCATCAGGGAATTCAAATGTGTATTTGAATAGATTAGTTTCTTAAATCCTTCCAATAAATTGAATCTCATCCTATACCCAATAATATATTTCATCTGCGCTAAACATGTCTTTTCATATTATGATGCGATTACACTCTTAAAGAAATTATGATATTTTTATTCCTGTGTTACTTCTTCGAATTTCATTCCACTCCTCACTGTATGAATAAATGATCTTAATTTCTTATGCGAGCCTATGTATAATTTATTTTTATTTCAGTTTCAATGAGGATTACTTGTCAAGCCCATGTGGAGATACAATATTAGCAGTCAAAAGAATAATGGAGTAACCAAAAACCTGCCTGATCTTCTCAACTGAGTTCAAAAAACACTTGCATTTTCAAGAGAAGAAAGAAAGTCAAAAATCTCTGCCCGTAAACTAGAAATTACAGATGCATTCATAATTGATTATTTTATATCTTCTATTCAAGGTGACAACTTGGTTGGCGAAAAACCGTCGACTGCAACGGTTTTCAGTTTGATAAACGAATTCTGTGAAAAATATTCCATTTTTAGAGCAAAGGTTACCTATGATTCAAAGAAATGCAATCTCTATGCTAAGCAGAAAGCTAATACCGAAAGGAGTTCAACAATAGAGTGACATTCCTCAACTTTCAATAAAACTCCAACAATTACTTCTCAATAGAAATACAGCCAGGTATCCATATAATTGGGACCTAGAGAGGAACGAGAGTTATTACTATAGCGACACACCATGGTAACGAAACTGGGGTTGATTCGCTTTCGCTGATGTACCACTTGGCAGGAATCGATGCCAAGTTAGGAATTGTAGGATGGCGAATAGAATGTTATGATCACAGATAATTTGAAAAGCAATGGGTCTGTATCAGAAACAAAAAAAAAAGTGTTATATGGAAAAATTTGGGACCTTCAGAATATGTCAGAGAATATAGTACAAATTTTTAAGTCCAGATGTGTTAGGGGTTTTTGTTTACATGAGCTGTTGAAACAATGTTTTATTCAAGATATTTAGTTTCAATGAATATAAGGAAAATAACAATTTTCTATCATTGCTGATAAGTACACAACTATATATAGATAGGTATAAAAATACTGTGTTTTCCATGTGAAATATATGTATGGATAGAGAAAATATTACCAATGAATATACATATTTAAAATATTTATTGTTACCAAAGAACTTAATGCATTTTGGACTGCTTTAGACTTCATATTGAACGAATGTGATGCATGGAATCACTACCACTATTTTTTTCCACCTTATTATCAATTATCATGCAGTGATTTCCTACCAGATATCCCTAATACCTTTGAAAGAGAGAGATATTTATTATCAAGTTCAAAAATTGGGACTGAAATATCTGAAATTGCCTTATTTGTCTCAAACATGAATAGATTTAATTTCACGATCAAAATATAAGAGTCATATGCAAAAACAAAACATCTACTTATTCAATGCTCTAGGATGCATTTACACAAACTATCTACAAACACTACAATGTGCTAACTCAAAAATCAAAATATAATTTTAAAAGTGAAATCTCGGGTGACATGGAAAAAAGGAAATATTAGTAAATCAAATCAGATTGTAACTAGATAATTGCAATTGTGAAATCAAATGAAATTCAACAAATATTTTTGGCATTCTCATTTCAAGGGATTTTTTTTTCGTTTCAGTTTAGTTGGAAACTGTTGTGACAATGATTTCACATAAAACAAAACGAAAGGATCTATAATTATAATGATTCCACACATGAATTTATAGTGAAGCACATTTTCTCCTGTCTTTCATATAGGAATGGCACAAGGAACATGTTAGAAAATATTCTGCCAAAGTTCTTTTGAGATAATCAAAGCACAATGCCTACAAGCTATTAACTCGATATACATACATGACTTCGCTTTAATGCCTTTCAGATTCGGAACTAACTCACTGATGAATAAATATTGAAGTAATCAAATAATCAAAAGTAGATCTGTTCTATCTCGTAATGAAGTTGGCTACTACTGAGTAAATTGAGCCTGATTTTGGTGAGAGCCCAGACAAAATTACCAAATTACTTCTGCTGAAAATAGTGGGCAATGAACCATTCATAACTCTACCCCAATTACTAATTTAGTTTCCCTTTGATATCTTGTGAAACTAATTAAGGTTCACCCTTGGCCTAATCTCCATCTGGCATAAGAAATAAAATTCTCAATCATTTTTCAATTCATGAGAAAATTAGAAAAGAGAGTAGGTACACTAAAGGCCACAAGAAAATGGTATAACAGAAAAACATCAATACAATTAAACAAAATGCAACAGACAAAAATGCAGGCCAATAGGATAAATAAAAATATGTGCCTTCTACGTGCATCTAGGTAGATGAGCCTACAAAAAATGAAAAAACACGCACAATTTTGAGATTTTTTTACCTATGTTGCTATGTTGTTTTGGTTGCTAGGGTTGTGTCACCAAGGATACGAAAATGGGCTGAAATATATTTGACAGTTGGCAGAGATTACTTCTCAACTGATGACAGTAGATCTGTTTTGAATTGTTTTCTCTTCAAATTATCACCTTGGTCTTGTGGTATTTCTCCATTTTTGGACTAAAATATTAATAACTCACAGGAACTGTTGTTTATTGATTATTTAGCACAATGAAGTGCAGGATGCCCATCATCGATAATGGAGGAAACTGCAATTGATTCGAAATACGTGGTTAATCCGCAAGGCGCAGAGCAATCAATACACATAAAAAATAAAAATATAGACATAAAAACATCGATTAAACCATATTACTCACCTTCCTTTATATCTATTTCCAAACAGTAGTTTATCATTGTGTGATGACTTCATTCGATATAAAATCATAGGTAGTTGCTGTTGCTATGGTAACACTCCAAATTTCACTTTTTCCACTTTCCTTTTCATTGGAATTATTCATTCATATTTTATCAACTAGGTATCCTACTTACGTTAATTTCATATTCAATGAAAAATATTTCACTCGAAACATGTTACATTAGCACTTTCACAAAATTTTTGATAGTTGTATGAAAATGTTATCAATTTGATATTTATGATAGAAATTGAACTTCATTTCTATAATCTCTACTTCCCCATTATCATGGAAATAATTCTTTCACGTTGAGTTTACCATTACCATTACAGTGATTTCACAATGGGAAAATTTAGACTTTCGTATAACTCCTGCCATCTTCCGTAGGGTAGTGAATTGAATTCAAATACATCCGAAGGTTTCTTTATTGAGTAGTATAAAAGTTGTGACAGATAAACGATATCAGATGGCGCAACTATGAAGTTTTTCATTCCTTAAACTTAATACTTTGAAAATAGGAAAACTCATTTTACTTTTTCTCCGTAGTTTTTTTGGGAATTCCGACTTTTATATCGGATTTTTGACTTTCATTTCGGAATTCTGACTTTTAACTCGGAATTCTGACTTCTAACTAGGAATTACGACTTTTATCTTGGAACCCTGACTTTCATTTCGGATCTCCGACTTTTTTGAATTCGGAATTTTGAGATAAAAATCGGAATTATGGAAAAATAAAATATGAAAAAAGGTATATGGTCCTTCTGTGCTTCTAATCTACGGCCCCAAAAAGTTGCTGCGTTGATAAAAATCAGTTCCTTCTGAAAGGAACACGTCTTATGAGTAATCAACTTCTCACGAAACGTAAATTTGCTTATGCTTATCCAATCCATCCTGGCACAAACACAGCTACTTTTCCAGTTGCACACTGTAGACCATGATGGAAGAAACAACACCTTCCAGGGATAAATATCAGTTGTTTGTTTAATTTACTAAACACCACAGAGATTGGTGGGGCATATACATCATTAGTTCTTTGCCAAGATGGATTGGATAAGCTATAGTTTTATTTACGTTTCGAAAAACAAATCTGTTTCTTCTCACGATTCTCGGAGCCAATGATCACTTACCCTGCGGTGCGAACTAAAAACAGTTGTTACATATTATATGTTACAACTATTTTTAGTTTTGGTATTAGCGGTCAAGATTTTTAATTGATTATTGTAGTGCTCATGCTAGAGCTCTGTGGTACCTTCATATGTTTGATATAATATAGTGTGTCAGCCAGAAACCTACAGTGTAGGTAGTTAAGACTGGTCCAAACGAATTGCTCAAAAAATAATTTGTCTAGCTTTCACCCAGGCCGATAAAAATATGGTTTTCCTTTGTTGTGCTGTTTCACGAGGAGTAATGCGCAGTCGATTTTTCACCAAAATTGAGTATATTTCTGATTGAGATGAATGAAAAATTTTATTGTACGATTCCCCAAAAATCCATTCATATAAGTGAGGAATTTTCGTAAAATACCAACAACTGGAATAAGTATTTTGCCAGAGAAGTTTTTCATTTTTGTTTTTGAAATGTTCATTATGATTATTGATTGGATGAATATTATCATTTACTCTTCACCGCGCAGCGTTGCATAATTATCGAGATAACTATCAAATATATAAAAAATTTCAAGAAACTAATTGCAAATGGGATATTATTCCCTAACTACCTTGGCAGTTAAAGTGACCGCTTCAACAATGTACTATTCAAAGGATTTGCATTTTCCACGCTCAAAGAAAAAATACCTTGTGCTTGTGCATTTCAGAGAAAAAGTGCTATATGTAACTCACATGCCTCATAAAGTATACTTTTTTCTTCTGATGACACAATATTCATTGTTCTTTTTGTTTCAATTATTCTGATGACCAGCAGAATTTACAGAAAAAATCAAGTATGCCTGATAACAAAAAAAAAAATCAGTTTTGCAAGGAGAAAAATCATAATTTAAGAATTCATGTTTTTCAATTTGTTTTCATACTAAGAGAAAAAACATTGAGATAGGAGTGACGAAGGAGATTGCTTTCGGTCTAGTAGCTATAGATAGTAAATTACTAAATAATTACATAAAGATGTGGTAAGCGTTGAAAGAGATTAAATAGAATATTTTTCTCATTGAAAAAATGCTCATAACTCCTAAGCTAAATCTTTTTTCGAGTTTGAAGAAAATTTTTAAATAAAAATATCACAAAGTGTGTGACATATATCAATGCCTGCACTGTTTTATGCAACTATAGATTGAGGATTTTTTTTCCTTCTTCTCCGAATCAAGAAATGGGAATCACAACTTCTATGAGAGAACAGGATTAAAAAAATTACATAATACCTATAGTCTCTGTTGGTAGGTAGGTACGTGCATATCATTCAAGACATTTGATCATTCACAATAAGGAAGAAAGAGTCCATCTAAAACAGCTACTTCCCTGCCTATATGACGACACGACGGGCACTGGTTACATAGAAAAAATTTTTCTTGCTCAATTTGTATTCCAAGCATATAAAAATTTTATTAAACAGAGTATAACTTATAGATTAGCCTGTCAGGTTGGTAATTCAGTACCTTCTATACCTATCTTCTTCTCTATACCCGAATTTTACAAAAATCTTCGAAACCAATAAAATAGAGGTTCTTGATGGTAGTGAAAATTATAATACAGAATATTTTCATTTACCTATATGACTGATAATAATACACAAAGAAGGTTATTTCTTGGTCGAATTGACAATTTTTTACTGGGTCGAACTAGCATTCTCAAAAACCGATAAGATGTGGGGGTGAAATCGATAAAAAGCGGGAAGAACTGTAAATAAACGACGAGTTGACTAGATAACGACTGGGGGGGAGGTGATGCCTGAATATAATTTGTATTGCCCTTTCCCTTTTTGCCATAAACTCTGAACCTACGTATGAAAATTGAGCCTAATAATCGAAAGAATCATTACACAAAAATATTTCCATCAAAAAAATTAGTTCTTCTGTCATATATCATATATCGCTCTTTAGAGATTACCTAAGACATTATCCTGTCTATTTAAATACCTAATTGAGTTTACCAACCATCGAATAATCCTATGCTGCCTATGAGTATACAATCTCATGCACATCGGTATTGTCGGTTGCATAACAGCAGATCCCGCTAGCACAGGGTTTATACAGGGACGGTTTCGCTCTCTTTATTCAACATGAAAATTCATACCCGAATTCAAATGATTTGGAAGAGTAATGAGGGATCCAAATAGTATATTTGTGAAGAGAATTACGTTTTGAGAAACTTTTTTGTCTCTTTTCTTCAAAACATTGGAACAATATATCATTTCTCTAAGAATAAATAAGTAAATACTATCTGTTGTTACATGAATTTTGTTATGTATATAACGTGTTTGATTAGGATGATTAGTTTTTATGCGATGCTCAAAGTAATTCCGTTATATAGCCAGCTCAATCCAACTTCCATCTTGCGAACGCCTGGAAATACCTGCATGAATTCTCTATCAGTCGGACATACATGATAATCAACTCCGTAAATCTGGAATAGAGCGTGAGAGATGTTTATTTGACAGATATCAGCTCCTGCTGGGCGAGATCAATAAGAATGAATTCGCTTAGACTTCAGGGTCTCACCAGCTGGAAAGGCACATGACACCTGTCACTTCTTTTTCCACTTGAGAAAGGTGTATTTTGTGAAGACATGAGACGAAGCGTCTACATGATAGAGGGCAGGTTTTCATTTTTTTAGGATTTGCGAGCCATATGAGTTTACTGAAATTTCTGTCAGTAATGCTCTAGTATGAATGAAAAAAAAAATGATATGTGGGGTTGTTAATCTTATGTTGAAATTAACATACTTTGAGAGTGATGTGAAAAAAAAGTATTGCTGTCAAAAATATCATGCTGATTGGTGATCAATAATCGTCAGCTATATGGTACAATAATATTTATTCATAAAACATTCCTAGGATACACTCATCTTATATCCTGTGAGAACAAGCTGCAAATATTTCCCGAAAGTTCTAGATTCTAAAAAATGGGAATTGAGTTATTTGAATATTGGGGTAACATATACGTAATATATACTCATCTAGAAATTTCTAAGAACCAATATGATCTTAAAATTTTATCAAACTATTCCTCTTGTCTAGATAACTAGAATATTCTTGGGACATAGGTGCTAACTCAAGAACATTGTGAGAACTGACAGTTGACGTGTGACTGATGTTACGAAAATATTTCATGGACCGACCAAGGGGCGCTGAATTCAGCGCAAACGACTAAATCACAGATCCGAAATTCGATCGTAAGCCGATCAGATTGATTGGTCTAAATTCAAATTCAGACCAATTTAGACCAATCAGAAAGCTATTTGATCGTCGTACGATTGGATTCAGCCTGATGCTGGATTCAGACAGATCCGAAATTCGATCGAACGATGATCCGATAGCTTTCTGAATGGTCAAAAGTTGAATTTTGACCAATCAGAAAGCTATCGTATCGTCGTACGATCGGATTTCGGATTTGTCTGAATCCAGCCTAAGATACAAAATTCGGTCCATTGGCTATTAGCAAATGCTCCACTATAAATGAACAAATAAGATCTAGTTAACGTTTCGGAAAGTGGATTTACTTTCATATATTTCAGTATAAAAAACGAAAATACAAAAAGAAGAATTCATTTGTCACAAAAAAATTCAAACATTTGTTTCAGTTAGTTCAGTTTTAGTATGAAAGATTCTGAGAATATGTTTCGTTTGCGATAACGTAATAAAGTATTACATTTTGTCTGAAAAAGCTATTTTATAGTGAAGGAAGTGCTATGGTTTTGTATACCTCTTCAAGTGATAAAGTCTCACAACTATCTCAGTTTTTATTCAATATATCCTCTAGGCACAGTAACACCATTACAGCTGTGTGTACCCACTGAACATAAAACATAACAACATTACATACTGTTTCAGGAAGATGTCATCTGTATGAAATATTATTTCAATATTTGTATATATAATATAATCTTTTAATGAAGAAAGTGTTTTCTCATTATATGAAACCTATATGGCATGCATATCATCAAAAAGGTGAGTATCAACCTTCATATGTAATATAACAGCTACTCATACTCGTAATAATCAAGGCCAAACATTTTTGGGGCAATTAGGTTAGTCTAGTAGTTCTTTATTATGTGGTTTTGCCATCTGCCGCTATTCGAAGATTTCGAAGTTTTCTTTTACAGTATCGTTAGGCGTTAGTAAGCACCAAGTGCTAATGTGACCGCGATAAAGCTTTATTAGGTAAGAGCAAATCATTCGTGTTATAAAATGACGCCTTGATGAAGACTCCATATCCTCACACCGAGTTTTGAGAAACGATTAGTTATTACAAACTCTGCTTCCGCGTAAAACATGAATCTAAAATCAAAACGCAAAATGACAATAATTGGGAAAATAGTTTCGAAGAAGGAGGAATGGTGTTGAAGGGATGCGATCATCGAAAGCATAGGAGTACCGATTTTGATTTCGTTCGCGAAATGTACAAAAAATAAGGTAGAATGCATAGGTTATGGGAACTATGAATTGCCAACAACTCTCGAAAAAGAGGATAGCCTCACGTTTCGACTTCATATTCGTGTTATATGCTGAAAAATAGAGCCGGTAACACCTGATATCAATTTTATTATCATTTTCAGATGTAGGTAACCATTGTTTTCCGGATCTGATTGGAAGAATCTTGAAGAAAATAGTGGCAGAGATTTTTCAAGCAGAGAAAAAAATGTTTTGATTATGGAACAATGACGAAGGTTCTCCTTCATATGATAATTGTAATTTTTATTATCAGAATTCCTATTATTTTATTTAAATTCGTTCTCTCAATATATTTTTTTCATTTCTGTTGTGTTTTTTCATTCAAATGCCAAAACACATTTCTGAAACCATGGTGCGAATCTTCCAAAAAAGTACCAACACATCACCGATAAATATAGCGTAGTTATCAAATGTGGGATATTCTGTTCTGGTTTCATATACGTTGCCGGTAAATGTTTGCTTTACAGCACAACATCATATAATATATAAATCATGAATCTGATGCGTTGCAGATAAATTCCATCAACATAGTCTTTTAAATCTTGTTCCATTATATCTCCTACCGAGATATTTCACTATAACATCGTTATAACATAGATGTTAAAGTTACATATTACGATAATGTAAAATATAATATTGTGATGTAACTGTTATATCACAACGTTCAGTGGGTATGCAGGAGTTACCTCTACCCCCACTTTCTGTTGAACAGTGAAACCTATTGATGGTTCGGAATTAAAAATGGAAGCTTGTTCCGCAGTTTTTTTTTCATTCATCTTCCATTCCAGATCCGAGTGTCATTTTCAATAAAAATCCAATGTTTTGTCATCATTATACCTATCAACCCAAATGAGACCATGTACCTTTACCCGATTTTTTTTCGTGAAAGAAAATAAATTGACACCCATATCATAAGCTTCAGAATACCTACCACTAATTTATATTCGACATTCTAGTCCCCAAATAATCTCTAATAATAGCATTCACATTCAAATTATGCCTCAGTGACTTTTTATATCACAAATGTTCAAAATCGATAAAAAAAAACATCAAAGCACTACCGTGTCAAGTTACGTTTTTTCCAAATGTAAATAGAGGGCGATTTGACAGGCCGGTATAATAGTTTGTTTATTTTCCCACTGTTCCGCTCGACACCGGCCCTGCTCCTGTCACCTAATCCATCTGTGTTGCTCTTCCACACTTCTATGCATGCAAAACATTTCAAAGTAGATCAATCTGCGATATTTGAAAACGCATGTCAAGTTACTTGTGCATTAATCAACTGTTAAGAAGCTTGCCATTACAGATTTATCTAGTCTGAGTGACAAAAGAAATAATAATCCAGTGGATTGTGTTGTTTACATTCCGATTTGTTGACCAACAAACATGAAAAATGACCGTGAAAGAGACTTATTTATCGGTATCTACTGCTCGGTCGCCATCTTTTGAGTGACTTTTTCTTCTGTGCCATCAAGATTCCAGAATTGGATTTACTCTAATAATGATAAGGTATTGTTGAACTTTGGTGAACGATCATAAAGTGCAAGATTTGTTCTGAGGTTTGGGAATAACGGCGGCCCGTAAAAACAAGAGGTAAGTAGACGGTTTACGTCTTTCCCAGTGGTTAGTAGTCTAGGAGATATTAATGTTTTTACATTTCCCCTTCATTTATTTCATTATTAATTTCAATGGAATTGTTGAGAATCAAAGTAGGTTGGAAACTCCAATAGAGTTCAGAATATTGAATCCCATATCATCACTTGTCCCTGATTGTTTTAGCACATTTTTCAGTCGAGCACAGGTGGATGCAAACCATAAATGGGAATAAGTAGGTAGGTATTTTCATAATTATTATAGAAACATTATACGCAAACATAAGTAGGGAGGTAAAAACTCTCTTCGCTCATTTCGGAATCTTAGAACTATTTTTGAAATATTTACTAGAGGAAGAATATCTAAATGTACCTAGGTATTTCGGAGTTCCTCTTGTAGGTACCTATCTATCTACCTCGTCATTCGTTCACATTATTCCATTAGAATAATTGGTATTTTCGTCTCCAAAAATAACCATTGATGTAATCACGTGATATTGTTATAATTTAATATGTACCTCATTACTGAAACGTAAATGTTAGTCTTTCCAGTGATATTTTACCACGAACACAATAAAAATTCACTAGCAAATTACCTAAATAGAATCGGACCACATGACATTTTTCGTAAAAAGACGTTTCAAAAATATTTCAATCCTTTTCACAGTGTGCGAGTTGTTCGATGTAGGCCATATTTAATTTTGGAAGCCAGGTGTCCAAGTCTGAGAATATCCCATTCTTATGAATCCTCAGTTCGAACTTTTGGCGGAACTGTACCCGGTGAAATGATGATATTTCATGCAAGCACTAAGAATATTGTTATTACGACGGGCGTGTTTTTTGCATCATTCTCTTGTAAAAACAGGGGCGGATCTAATAATTTTATAGGTGCAGAGATAACTCGATTGCCCTTATCAAGTAGGTATGTAAGGCACTTATGTTTATTTGTTTGAAAACTGTTAAGATCTGTCAAATCCAGCCGTGAAGATGAAAATGTATTTAATAATCTATTCAATATTAATTGAATTTATGGCTCGATTTATTGAAATTGATGCCAAGAACCATAAACGATCGAGATTTTTTACGTATTTTAATCTTCTGTCATTATACCGAGTAATTTACAAACTCTTATAAAGGATATATCTTCTATGCCAGTATTATGAGCTCGTTCTCATATTCGTTGTAGTAGTTTCGTTTGCGACATGAGTCATATCATTTAATGATTTTTATGGGTGTTCTAGGAAGGCATCCTAAACTGGCATGGTGCTGAGATTCTGGGGTCAATGACTTGTTGAAAACTGATCTCCTCTTATTTGAAATAAAACTAAATAACCGATAATTAATGATGGATTGAAGTCTTAACGGAACGCCAGGTATTTGGTTCCTTGGTGATAAATGCAAATGCAATTCGATATAAGGAACAAAGTGCCCAGATTGTTTGACTGTTGGCAACTTTGATTTCAGTCAGAACTGTCAAAGTCACATGTCACACAAATTCATCTTGACCAATCAGGTGGCAGTGCCTTTGAAAATATTGGCACTCATGAAAGAACACAATTGCCAATAGACAAATGACAAATGTAACACGAGATGTGACACCACTTAGATCTTTATCGACTATCTTTTATTGACCATGATGTTAACGAGAAGGTACCTATCTAAGAAAGGTGCCTTTTTCATCTCCTTGTTCAAACAAGGAAGTGACTGCACTCGTCGGGTCAACCAAGATGTAACTGACAAACGTGGATCGGTTGAATATATTGAATGGCCAACGTCTCTAAAGTGTTGTAAAAAGTGAATGAGTCCATGTGCGAAGAACAAGGTTTATTCATGGACTCGAAATGCACAGGGTGATACTTTCGTCGCTATGAGCAAATTTTTTTGAAAAAAAAAAAATTGTGAAGCTTACGTAATGCGCGAGGTAATGCGATTTCCTCTACAAAAAATCATTATCACATTTTCGGCGGTCTCGTATATTTTCGGAAATACAAGCCCATTTTGTTGTAAAACTTCAGATTTTTCACATGAAATTTCTGTTGTTTGAACACAAAAAATTTGTCCTTTTCATCAAAACATCATACAAGTCCTCATTTACTCGTTTTCAAAATGTTTAAGAGAGAGACTAAAGGCGTGTTTAGTAAACGCATAAGCACAATTCAGAGGATAATCCATAACTTTAATGTACAATTCATAAAAAGTGGTTTCTTCTCGAAACAGGGCGGATCTAATAATTGTCGGATCGGTCCTAATCGATCCTGATTTCGTAGTGCATAACTCATAATGGATTTGTTTCAATCCTCAACATTTATTAAGCATTATGAGGAGCGTAAATTGAAAATGCGCTTGCCTAGTATCGGACGTTTTTGTCACATATTATATGTAAAAACAGTAAGTAAACAGGCAATGACCAACAGGAAGTAGAAGAATCATACAGTTTGAATTAGGCATTATACGTTCAGTTAACTACATTTATCTGATGCAGTTTACATCAGAGATATCCCGAGAGATATCCACTAAATTATGAATTGTAAATTATCCACTGAAATGTGCTTATTCGTTCACTAAACCCGCCTTGAGTACTGTTGATCTGTATTCCTAGCAACGAAATGGATAATTTCGCAGGGACAGTGGGTTTTATGAGCATTAATTTCTACTAAGGTATCAGAACCCCATTTTGAAATATGTCGATTGCTTATTCAAAACGTCTTCTTTGGAACCTGGTTCCACGTGAGGATGAGAGTTACAACCACCACGTCAAGAATTTCAGTAGTCCACTGAAAATATATTTACGTGTGGAGTACTAGCAGGTCACATGCCAAGTACTTATATCAAGTTAGCGAGACACTTTTAGAAACATGGAAAACTAATTACTTACTGCATAATTTGGTGATACTACTTTGTTGGTAATCAGTTGCGGAAGAAACTATTTTTTGGCTCTTTCTTTCAAAAAAAACATGATGAATAGCTAACTTGAGGTCAAGTTAGCAAATACAACTTTTTCATTATTGTGTTTTTCAAAATTTCGACTAGACCATCATTACCGAGGAAAATTTTTCTTTTTTATATTTGAAAAAATACATGTCTCGATAACTTGACGTCAGGTTAGCACGGGTTAGCAATACAACTTTTTCATCATCGACTGATTCAGAACTTTGACAAGACCTTTGAGTTCCTCTTATTCGTTGTGAAGGTGAATTATTTTCTTTTTGTTGAACAGAATACGTGGTGTTTTGGTAACTTGATGTCAACTTAGCGATAAAACTTCTAATTATTGAGTTTTTCATAATTTTGACGAAACTGATGCTTTCCTCTGATTATTCGCATCCTCTGATTATTCGCTGATTGGTTGCGGAGGAAAATCATGCATTTTTTTATACAACTTTTTTATTATTGAGTTTTTCGGAACTTTCACAAGACCATTGCAAATTAGTTGCGGAGGAAATTATATCATTTTATTTTAGTTAAAAAAAAAGTTTGTTTTGCTAACTCAATGTCAACTTCCCGATACAACTTTTTTATTATTGAGTTTTTCATAATTTTGACTGTACCATTAGATTCCTCCAATTATTCGCTAATTAGGTACTTAGTTGCGGAGGAAAATTATTCATTTTCTTTTTTTTTTCAAAATAAGTGATGTCTCGCTAACATAACGTCAAGTTAGCAATGCAACGTATTTATTAGTGGGTTTTTGGGAACTTTCACTGGACCATCAAATAAATTCTTCTCATTATTTGCAAATTAGTTTTGAGGAGAATTTTTTTTCAATTGTTCTTTCCGTTAAACAGCCGATGAACGTCAATCCTCAGATCAGAAGTCGAAACTAGTGCCAGCAATGGATTAACGAGACCTTATCTTTTAACGTGCGATTACCCAGAACGTTGGACTGGCGGGGATTCGAACCCCGGTCTTATGCTTGAAAGGCCTGAGAGAATTACATAATTTTCTTTTTCTTCACACAAATAAATGTTTCCAATTATCCCCCAATCAATTGAGGAAAAAAATCATTCATTTTCTTTGAAAAACAATCATGTCAGCCATACTTACACCTTTAATAGTATTGAGTTTTTCAGATTTTTGCTCATCAGATTCCTCCTAATCGTTCACTGATCAATTGCGAAAGTAAAAATATTTTGTTTGTTTGAAATGATACTTGATATCTCGCTAACTAGAAGTGAAGTCAGCGATTCAACCAAACGAATTTCTGTGGATATATCTTAATTCAATGAGAGCAAATGAAAAATTCATCTGCTAACAAATCGATTACAATATAAAAAAAAAAAACGTTAGAAGAGTGTGGGTATGTAGAATTCAAATAATTTTTCTTCTGCAATTTATTTGCAATACAAGAACGAAAACTGCAAGTCTGAGAGGTTCACTGAACGCAATTAGAGTATAAAGAAGTTGATTCATTGATTGATTCTTATAGAAAGAGCTAAACATGACTACAATTTACAACAAACAAATCGACCACAGCTTTAATGGAGCAAATGATCTATTCAAAGTTCACAAGAAAAATCAAAGGGTTCCGCCTACTCTTGTGTTTTGATTTCATCACCCTGTGTACCATTAAGTCTAGTTGAGCCCCCCACCTAGTAATCGGAGTCGGAACCAGTCCCATTCATCGGTTCTCTTCATTCAATCGTTTCGTTAACAAACCTAGTTTTGTGTTCAGGCCGCCCACCTTTGGTTCCGTAAATAAAATGGTTACTTTATTGTTGTTGCCGCTAATTGCGGTTGATTTCAATAGATGGAAGCACGTATGTATGAATCGGAGATTTGAGTGGTTATTAATAGAAGAATTATTCACAAGTGATAATTATTGTGGTTTGTGTTGATAATGGGAAATTCATGCGAGTATATTTAGATTTACATAAATAGGTTCCTATGCATGAATATATTTCGAGAAGTGATTTCGTTTGGCAAATGATTCCAACGAATTGGTACAATATTAACAGCATTTCTATAGAGGCGACTAAAATTCGACAACTTTACGATTTTCATTCATTTGAGGGTATCCAAGAATTTTAACACGGAATCCATACGGAATATAAAATAAGAGTTGAAATGCAGTTTTAAGCAATAAGAAATGAGTAATAAGCTCCCAAAGTAATAAGCAATAAGAAGTTCAACCTTCACTTTTCATGGGGACGTTTATGCACTTGTCATTAGAAAGTAGGATAACCTCCACTTCTCATCACATAAAGCTTATTAGTTAAAACTGCTGCATAAATCAGGCGTTATTCAACTGGTAGAAACGTTTCATAACGCGAAATTAATGCTTTTTCCTGCTGTTCTGCTCTTATCAACAGATGAGACAATTTACGATTTTACACCTCATGATCACCATTTGATAGTGAAAAGTTATTGAAAATAATCAGAAGGCGACAATATTTCCAATATTTTTTTTACGCTCAAGAGATAATCTTCAGGTATTGAGTTGTCACAAGATATTTTGGAATATGCTTGATAAGCTGTCCTGATAGCTAGAACTCAGGCTGAAACTAACAATTTTTTTTTTTTATATTCAACTTTACTTCAAGCCCAGTATGAATTAATTCCATGAAAACTAGAGAATATATGATTATAATGATGAATAGGATGGAATAAAAATGAATGAAAATTGTTTTGATTGGGTGAATGAAAATTACAATTTTTTTCATAAAATTAATATTTTAGATAACCTAGTTGTATAAAAGTAGTCGGCCATTCGATACTTGTATAGATTCGAAGATGATATCATTTTTTTTAGAGTATGGTGGGTTATACAAAGCCTAAATACTAATAATAAAAGCTATCTGTTGTGTTCTCCGACATTTTGTGTTTATTTGTCTCGGGAATTGCAAAGTTGGGAAGTTCATAATTAACCACATGAAACATATTATACATGTTTGATATCGGTTCGGATTCTTGTATGAAAATGTTCTTTTTTTTTTGTGAAATTCGGAAGTGAAGCTGGCTCTGATTGAAACAGCTGATATTGAGCTTTTTTATCGAAGATCCGAAAGTTATTAGGTGAGGTGGCTCAGAGAACACCAAACTAGCATGTAATGGTCCCAGAAAAATCTATATTCAAACAGATTGCTTCAAATAGTACTTTAATTTTATTCAAATTCAGTTAAAGTTTATGAGAAATCACCTATTCGGGGTTACAACATATTATATGTTATTTCTATGCGATATTTCATAATTTGCGTTTTTTTTTAATATTTACAAAATTAATACATTTCAAATATTCAAAATAACTTTTGGATTTTTTTTCCATATCATGGAAACCATTTGGATTTTTTTCACAGAAAATGAAAAAGCTCAATATTCTTAAATTATCAGATAAATTAAAAATTCAAAGCCTTCTTTCACTTCAGGTAATGAAATAATTCAAGCAATATTTTTCCGATTTCCCCGAGGGGAAGCAAAATGTCGAAAAGTACACTTTTATTTTCACAACAATTTAAATGATACAAAGAATGTGAACTCGGAAATTTGTGTATTTATTTTTTGAGTAATAATTGCATTCTATCAAATAGTGAAAGTATAGTGATGGCTTAGTCTTGAGTGTATTGTCGCTAAGCAAATTTATTCCTTTCAGGCCTGGATGGGGTGCAAAAGGGAACAGCGCCATGGCAGATAACCGCTGTTTTTCTGGAGGCGGTAAGTACAACACTTGTCCTGATTCACCGACTTTTCGAAAAATGTGGCAACAACGCTCGCCGCTTAATCCATTCATTTTTATTATTCAATCCAGATATCGTCGTGGTTTTATTTGGCGACATTTCGTGGCGGTATCTAGCGGTAGGAGGTCGAACGAGGTCAATTGAATTCCCGCTGTGAGCTTTCGTTTGTTTTCATCGACATACGTGCAAGCTTCACAGCCATCCTGATTCGATTCGCAAATAAAAGGTGTGGCTCTCATCACAAAATTACATCTAGATTGTGGGTTGGGCTTTTTTAAAGGAAAACCTCCATTTGAAATTTTGAGTGGGATGGTTTTATGAAAGAAAATGGTTCATAGTAGTTGAATTTTTGGTATATAATGAATCAATTTAAATTCATTCAATGATATTCAAAAAATGCACATTCTCAGAAATTATCATCAAAAATTAGGGAATATGTATACGTATGTATGTGCTCAATAATAAAGGGTACTAATAATAATAATAAAGCAATAATAGGAGGTGTTTTATAGCGAATTACGTGTCGATTTCTGAACAGGGGAAATTTTGCAGGAAAAAAAGTATAAGAATTTGTCAATATGGATTTTCAACAAGTATGGCCTAGTTATATTCAATCTGAACAAATGTAAGAAAACATGCGTCTGCCAGACAAAATAATCTAGAGAAAGAAAAGGAATGATGATCTCCAAAATGATTTTGACATTGAGAAAGAGCAATGGCGTATGGCGTATAACTTTCCTCTCGGAAATGATCATCAGTACGGATCCCATTCGGACGCCAGTGGCAAGAAAAAATAATAATATGCTCTACTGACGAAAATGCATTTTTGAGCATAGAAGACGCTTACTGGAGGTTCGAGAAAACAGCTACTTTCACACCAAATTATCATAAAAGGATTTTTCCTCGAACTTCATCAACCTGTAATTCAAAATTCATGACTTCAGTTTTGCTCATATAATTTTATCAAAATGAACTCATAAATGACCTCCTGAAATATCAGCAAGTTATTGAGATACACCCTTAAATCACTAAATAACCGATCGTATTCTGTTGCCTATCTATGAAATAAACAACGTGGCAAAGTTTTTAGGTACGTAGGTACTCGAAGCAGCTGAGATTTTAAGAATATTCTACCTCACTTTCTGAACTGAACTGGTAGTAGATAAACTATAAACCCTTCCAGAATAATGAAGAAAGCCCTTAACAAGTATCGAGAGTCTTGGCTTATTCTATTATTCTCAGTTGGCTTCATCAGATAATTCGAAATGATCTTCATGATACTGGCATAACTAAAGTTATGAACTACTGATGGTTTATCTAGTAAACAATGAGAAAATACCTCAATCGTATGTCTTGTTTTAGATAATGTGTGAACGTCTAGACCATTGTTACTTATGCATACTAAATGTATTTTAATTTGATCACTTTTCTCTCATTTGTGAGTTAATTCATCTTTCTATCTCCATGTACCCAGCATGTTAATTTTTTTAGAGATTCAAATAAATGAGCCTGTTTCCAGGAGAAGAGATGGTGCCGTTGACGTGCTCTAAACATCTCGAGCTCTCAGCCGGGCGACCCTGGTTCGAATCCTGGGAGTACCAGAATTTTTTTAATTCGGTATTCACCATCCAGTCACGGACCCAAAGTAAATAGGATTCCACCTCATAAACTGTAGGCCTGTTTATCCCTTGCTCGTACAAGCTCTTATTTGAGCTTCTGAGGGTTTTCCTAGATACCTGAATTATCTGTGGAATATAATAATAATAATAATAATAATACATTTATTACCCATCAAAAACAGAAGAATATACATTACTGGTGTGTTATTGAATAATATTCTGATGAATAAATGGCTGAACATATTGGTTCAGATAACGGTTGAAAACCGTTTCTGTTCTTCCACCAATGCCAAAAAGGATATTACATTTTTTACAGATAGCAAACACATTGAAATAACTATATGAATGAGTAGGATTAAATATAGAAGAGAAGGAGGAAAAAACGAAAGAAAGAGAAGATAAGGTTGAGAGGAAGAGAGCAGAGCAATTTTTGAGATATAGATTTGTTCAAAACTTCACTGAATACTAAGAAGGTAGTTTTTGAACTTGGATTTGAATAACAACGGCGATAGTTGTAGGTATGATTCATCCAGTTTATGCAAATTATTTATGCAGACCGCCATATTGTAGGAGAAAGACCGTTTGTATATTTCTTTACAGTGTGATGGTATGGTGAGAATGGTTTGTTTACGAATATTCAAATTGTGAATGTCAGTTCTATAAGTGAGTTTTTCATGTAGATAAGGTGGAGTTTTGGATTTGAATACATTATGAAACTGGCAGGCCAAATGATGACGTCTTCTGTTGTACATAGATAGCCATTTCAGTTCTTTTAGCTTATCAGTGATTGAAATACGACTGAATTTTCTAATACCACAAATCAGACGAACACATGAGTTCTGTACTTTCTGTATACGACGAATTTCGACTTGATTTAGACAAGAACTGTAAACAACATCGCAGTAATTAAAATGAGAAAGAACCAAAGAGTCACATAAAATTTTTTTTGATAAAAAATGTCTTTGAGGAAAAATGAGCTTCAGAGAAGCATATGCGATTCTCAATTTATTTGTAACGTGTTCTTTGAAACGAAGTGTTGTATCAACTGTGAGTCCCAAATTCTTACAAGAAGTTTTAATAGGTATTCTTTCGTCCCCAATTTTAAATGAAACATTATTAGAAAGGAATTCTAAGGCATTATCTTTTCCAAAAAGTAGAGCCATCGACTTGTTAGGATTAATTTTCAGTCCATGATCAACAGATACCTTGTGTAAAGACATCAAATCATGATTTATAGATTCCGTAGCAACTGCCAAATCCGTGTATCTAAATGAGGAATAAATCTGCGTATCGTCAGCGTAGAGATGATATTTACAAAATTTGAGGACGTCAACGAAGGTTGAAGTATATAAGGTGAACAGAAGAGGTCCTAAAATACTTCCCTGAGGAACACCTGATATAACTTCCAGAGGTGTGGAAATCTCATTATTAAGTTTCACAACTTGTAATCTGTCACGTAAGTAAGAACTCATGAGAGTACGAGCTGAATTGCTGAATCTGAAATAATGTAGCATTGACAATAACATGTTGTGATTTATCAAGTCGAAGGCTTTTGAGTAGTCGAGGAGAATGAGCGCACTCATTTTACTCTTGTCAATAGCTTCAATTAAGTCGTCAACTACATCGGTGAGAGCAGTAGCACAGCTATACCCCCTTCTGAATCCTGATTGTTTGATGGGTAAGATATTGTTATCAGACAAAAAGATTCTAATTTGCGATTCCATTATTCTTTCGATAATTTTAGAGAAGGTAGGCAAAATGCTTATAGATCTTAAATCACTGTATTCTACTGGGTGCTCATTTTTAGGCAAAGGTATAATGTTAGCAAATTTCCATGCTCTGGGAAAATAACATTTCAATAGACACTGATTTATTATATGAGTGATAATTGGCAAAATGAAGGGACAGCATAACTGAATTACTTCGATATTCATATCATCACTGCCAAAAGCTCGAGATTTAATATTTTTGATTATATCATAAACATTATCTTCAGAAACCAAATTGAATGAAAAAGTTGTGGTTATTCCGTCTTTCACATTATTTGTATAATAGTCTAATAACTCATTACTAACAGTGGTGATATTTTTTGTTGAATCAATGAAATATTTGTTCATGTCATTTACATTATTCAAGGAGTCCGGAATATCCTTCTTATTACGCATACTTATATTCAACTTTCGGAGTTCATTCCATTTTTCTTTCATTGTACAATTTTTGAGTTTGAAATCAAGGTATGCTTTTTTTTCTGCCCTGATGGCGTTTGTCGTAAAGTTTCTCAATTGTTTATAATATGACCAATGATGAGGTAAATGGGTTCTTTTGAATTTTTTTAATGCCTTATCTCTGATTTTCTGCATCAACTTGATGTTGTCTGTTATCCAAGGTGCATATTGAGTTTTTCGTAGAGTAACAGTAGTGTTAGGTGCATGGAGGTCCAGTAATCCTCTTATGTTTTGATTGAGTAGCTCGACCTTCTCATCCACATCATCAGATAGAAGAATATTTTGCCAAGGTAAAGTTTCTAGTTCGTATTGAAAAAGTTCAGTATTTATATGCTTTAGAGCCCTGTATGTGATTTTTTTTCTAATATTTATATTCTCGAAATTGACTTTGAAATTACAACTTATACGCATATGATCAGATATTTGACTGTTCTTCACAGCAGAGTTACATTCTTCAGAAGTGAACGTGGTTATCACCAGATCAATAAGAGATATTGAGGAACTATTCTATTTAAAGAAGATGACTAATAACAGCGGAGCGTAATATAATATCTATTTGAATTTTTCGCATGTTCAATGAACATCCTGTGTATCATTGACATATGGTTAAATCACACGCGAAAAGGTACATAATGAGAACTAGAAAAATGTCTTTATGTCATTAAATCTCATCGCACTGTGAGCCATGAAGACAGGGGATCAGTTCTAGATATATTATGTGGATAATATACACTTATCGCCAAGGTGTTCATTTTGAGTTTTTTTCTGACTGAAAATTAGTTTTTTGTTTCTTCTATATTTGATTTGAAACCCTTATCTTGTTTTGTTATTCATTAGCGTTGTTCTCATTTTTATCGATATGTCAATATCTTTTCAAATTCAAAAAGTCTCAATTTGATTCATCCTCAAAAGTTCGGAGTTATTCTACTTTTTATCAAATATGTAATGTGTAGATATTTTGCGATGTGGTGTTAATGTTTTCTGGAAATCTTATAATTTGGGCTCTTAGCTTAATGACCTTATTGTTTTTCAGTTAGTTCATTTATTGAATTACCTATACGGAAACTTTAATTTCGTTTGTTTTCGAATTAAAACCTCAATTTGAATTTCTGATGATAGGGATTTCAATGATTTTATCATGATCGTTGTGTAGAAAATTGTTAAATACTTTTCAGTATAAATTCTATAAATAATAATGTGATGAATTTTTTTTGTCTTTTTTTTAGAAAAGAATAGAAAAACAACTTCTTTGGAAGAAGTTAAATGAAAAAAAAAATTACATACACTCTTGTTGATAGGTCCGTGTATATCATTCAGAGAGTGTTTGATAATTTTTTTGTTTAACTTCTTCTATAGAAGATGTAATTTCTATTTTTTGATTCGGAAAAGGAAAAAAAAAAATTCATTCTTTCCACAAGAATACCTAAGTTCCTTATTATTTCTATAAATATTATCCTAACCATTAGGTCAACTCTCAACCAGTATAGGTACACCTACAGTCTCCTAAATTTTACTAGCAGATTTGGAGTAATCTATTCAAACGTTGATAACATGCAAGATTACCGCTGTGTTCACACAATAAATGTCGGTGTAAATAAAAAAAATGTCGGGAAATTTCTAGGAAAATTTATGATATTGCTTTTTTATGTCACAATAAAATGTGATGGCGCCCATTCCCACTCTCAAATTATATGGTGATGGTCAGGTTATAAAATGCTTTGGCACGAGCTCGAGCGCAGCTGGTTTACCTCTTGAGGGTTGGCTTCAGTTGTATTCTACGTTGCCACGTTTCCTTCCTCAAATTAGGCCTTGAACTGATCAAGTCCAAGTCCCAAGTTTAGCAGAAAGGAAACTGCGTTTAAACTTCAAGTGGCGTTCAAAATGTTTGCATGTTCTGTCAGATTTCTTCTTGAGATCCACTTGGAGTGTAAACTCAGTTTTCGTTATTGATAAATTCCGGCCTAGAGCCAGGTAAGGAAGAGGTAACGTGAGAGCTGTTGAAACAAGAGAAGAATTAAAAATCTCAATGTATAATAAACCCAAATCGTTACCGTTACGCAAGAGTTAGAAAAAAACTAATTTTTGCGATACGTTTAACCAATCAGAGCCCTATTATGTTTCTGATTTGTCTATATCGTATTCTCAATTGAAATCAGCAGATAGGTAATTTTGGATTATAATTTCTTCAAAAGCTTTCATTTTCAGAGTTGAGATAAGTTTACTGTCGAAATACCTAGGTCAATTTGAATTATTTTTTTCGACAGTAGAGAGAATATAAATTACAGAATGAATATGACTTGGACCTGCACTGCTGAACATTTATATTTTGTTTATAATAACGTTGGCTTCTTGAGAAGTGATTCAATAACAATTTTACCCAATTTTACTACTCAGCTACTTCTTGTGCTTGGTGTATAATATGTATTTAGATTCTTTGAAATCAATTCAGATTTTTAGTTTTGCGGGCGACATTACTCTTTATACTGGTTTCTCTTTCACAGTCCCCATGTCAACACGAGAAACAATAATTCACAGAGGCATTAGCGTCAATAGTGGTAACGATGACATATTAGTACAATGGGGTAGGGGTAACATCAACTTGGTGAAATTTAGTGCTGGGGAAACTCAGGCATTTCTCTTCTCGAAGAATGTTCATCTATTTTCATCTAATATTCAGATGTTAGGAGTAACTATTCCTACGAAGTCAAGTAACTCGATGCTTGGAATTACGATCATTAATGATCTCTCATGGGGAAACCATGTGAGATCGATCGCTAAAGGTGGGTCCTAAATGCTTGGATTTCTATTTCGTGCGAAGAAATACCTGTCAGTTTCTCTTGATTTACAAGGCACAGATACGGCCTATCTTAAAATATAGTTCTCATGTGTGAGGCTCGGTACCAGAACATTCATTGATACTTCTCAATTCTATTCAGAGACTGGCAATCCGTCTTGTTGGCGATTCTTCGCTCACAGACTTGCTCACTTCTTTGGAGCATCGTTCAAGGGTCGGAGACTTTTCTCTTTTCTATATTTTCGTCAATCGTTCCACCCTTGGCAGTATCTACACAGTATACACGACGAGTGCAGAATTCCCACCCCTTTGCTGTGAGCTTGTAGACCTGTCGAACCTCTCTTTCTCAGCGATCTTTTTTCAATAGAACAGCTTAACTATGGAACTCCTTACAAGGAGGACTGTCCCGAGGATTACAAACTTGAAAAATTCAAAATGAATGTTAATTCCTTTCTCCTGTGCCTTGATTCACATTGTGTTCTCTGAACAACAGAGCTTCTTTTTCGTGTGAATCTGTGTATATATAAAAAAAGAAGACCTGCTTATTTTCATTTTAGGATTCATATAATGAATTTCGATAATATTAAGAGAACATATTGCGAAACTAATCTCAGGCAATATGAAAAAATCATATTCACATCTTGTAGTTGGAATGTATACAATTAGGCATATAATTTATTTTTGAATTATCCGGCCCTGAATGAATTAACTATTATTCTGTTTAATTTCAACAACCTCCACTTCTCCGGTTCTACCTCTTACGGTTATATTTTTGCTATTATACAATAGCCTTCAAACAAGGTATTCCATAGAGTTTTTCTAGAATCTCCGATCGAACGAATAGATCCGGCAACGTCGCGCTGACTCCGCCCGATGTGCTCCGTTTGAGCTCGTATCGTTGATCGTTGCATAAGAGCGGAGTAATAAGAAGAGGAGCCGCTGCCGGCCGGCTAGCTACGATCGGCAACAAGAAAGAATAGCCCGATTACGATTAGTCAGCCTCGAAAGCGAGGGAGTGGGACGGAGAGTAAATGCATTTCGAGCGGCGGACACTTGTTGAACGCTTTCCGTGTACCGAAATGGCCAATGGAGGGATTCCACAGATAGCGCGATGCGGGACGCACCAGAGGCGTGCGGTCGGAAGGGGTTTCGGCGGTCAAGTGACGCATCGAACGATATGATAAGAGGAATAAAATGGGTGATTATCTTGGGTCAATATTGGATCAGCTTTGAATTCGTCAGAAATATTACGTCTATAAAATAAATTGCTTGATAATTTTTACAGCGTGGCCTCTCGAGAGATTGAAACTAAGTTTTAAAACTTAGTTTTGAGAAGGCATTGAGAACAAAACAAAAAATTGTCTTCCCAGGTTTTTCCGTACATACTGGCAATTAATAATTAAAAAAAAAATTAATTTACTATAAAAAGGGTAGGAATAATAAGCTATTGGTTTCTGAAAAGATATGAGTTTTACAAAATGAATAAATATATTAATTTAATATGTATAAGTGATAATTACAGTTACAAAATTGGTAGGAGTAAGAACTCCATTGCAATATTTCGTCAGGTGTTAAATTCATGCAAAAAACACTTTTCGGATCAAAAAAATGAAAATGTGACGAAATGTTGATACAATAAAAAAGCTTGAGTTGATTATAATTGAAAAAACCTATTAAAGTGAAATAGATGAATATGTATTTCTGAATGAGTAAAAATGAAATGGAAACATTCACAACCATGCATAGAGCGGGCGCTGCGAAACATTCCGTTTGAAAAAACCGATGACCTCATTCTGATTGATGATTTGAGTTGAGGAAGACTTGATGAATAATATTTTGGAGGTTGCCGGACGGAATTATGGTCCAGTTTTTTTTTTCGGCCCTATAATAGGAGTTTTCGATTCCATCGCTGTAGTTGTGAAAAAATATGTTGTATAGAATGCAAAAACCATTGACCGCTATTTCTCGACTGGAATCTTTTTGCAAGATCCTTTCAAACCTGGAACTGAAAGTTGCCAGAATAGCCCGTTGTCAGTTTTTTTATAAATCTCCTTCCCAGCGTCACATACCTTCTCCCGAGTTTTGGAGCGGGCCGCGCTCTTCTCAACAGTTTTTGTGACTTCAGTTAAAGCTAAACTTCACCCATTATTATAACACATACATTTTCCATAATTATAAAATAGTGGTGCTTCGAAT
This sequence comes from Zygogramma bicolorata, assembly GCA_032362365.1. Classification (NCBI taxonomy): domain Eukaryota; kingdom Metazoa; phylum Arthropoda; class Insecta; order Coleoptera; family Chrysomelidae; genus Zygogramma; species Zygogramma bicolorata. The sequence continues at coordinate 106,040 of JAVJAQ010004414.1, read as the reverse complement.
TTTGTGATAACTTTTTTTAAAATGAATAAATATCGCTGTGATTAAAAATTAAAAAAAAAGGCGAACGAAAAATTATGGTGAACTGGTGAATGAACCAAAAGAAACTATTCAAATGCAGCAAGTCGACGCAAAGACGAAATTTCAGACAAATTTGAGAAGTTGTTTGACCCGAATGCTGATGAAGAACACTTCTCGTGGTATAAAAGTTGCATGGCCAGCTATATCGGCGAAGAAAAAATTCCTTGTCGTCACTGCATAAGAGTGCTGGAAGAAAGAGCTTCATCATCAACACAGGGCGTAGCTGTAAGTATTTTCAATACTTCGCATCGAAAGTATTATGAAATTTTCACAAAAATTTGTTATACGAAACACCGGAAGATTCGTTTGCAGAAACTTCCAATATCATACATCGTGTTAGAGAAATTACGTTTCATAACCAAAAGACGGTGTTTCGACGACCGCTTTTGAATTGACATACTTGGCTCAACGCATGACTGTACTCGCTGAAGTAGAGGATGTAGTTCTAATCGTGATCTCAAAGTGATGCTGATCGATAAATTTGGTGACAAGGTTTTATTCTCATATCTTACTGAGAGGAAGCAATCTTCTTTGGTTTTCATGGCAGGAAGTTCATTAAGGAAATAGCTGAACGTGTACGTCGGCTAGACTGTAGCAGAATCGTCATGTGTGCTAAAGAATTACGGAAAGAACTATCCACCACTGAACTTACACCAAAGGACAAGCTGTGTGATGAAATTCTCATAGAAGATGCCGCGAAGAAATGCACATTTACGCCAAATGGAAGACTTCCATACAAGCCTCATTTAGCAGTCAAATCTAAAATTGTCAGGCAATTCACTCCATGAAGCATTAGCGGTGTTTAGTGATATGTATCAGTGTAACGAACAGAAAGACACCGCAACATACAGCTCTGGCCGAATTCATTCACCACCTACCTAACTAAATCGAAACATATTCTACACTGTTGAACAATCTTAGACACTGTGACAATGACTTTCAAGGGAACATTAAGTGGCGAAGATTCTATGCACATTACAATCATGATAGTTAATCAACAGAAGAATGATGAAAAGAATACCTCACGGGCATGGCCTAGCTCTTCAGGTTGACTAGTCATTCGATATCTCAAGCTAAGCAGCAGGAAATGACCGCGTCGAGAGCTCATAAAACTGCAGCAAAGTATTATACCATAGCTCGCAGGCAATATATCAATGAACACAAGATATTTTGAGGATATGCTGTCCTTCGGAGGAGACGTAAAGCCGGCGGTCCTGAGTCCATGGTTGTTGGACTCGTAAAGGATCCCTACCTCTGGTTGGAACACCAGAGTGTTCGGCAAAATTTCCGGTTGGGGGAAATGTGGTCACCGGCGTCGATGATTGGCCTTGGTAGGGGAAACAGGCCGAAATTGAATACATCATTTAAAAAAAGAACACCTCACACACTGCTAAACCGAAACTAACTGAAACGGACTGAAAATATTTATATCAAGTCTTTCAACCAAAATCCCAGCTGGCTACAAAAGGTTTTTTTCTTGTTTGAAAAATAAACTGCAGCTCGTTTAATTCCGCTGCAAGTATTCTCCAACTTTTCAAAAATCAATGCTGAAACAGAACTTTTTATTACCGGTGGATATGAAGACTCCAAAAACTCTTCAAGCTCCAAGGTAATAGGTCTTCTGAATTACTAGACTTGAAGTCCAGTCACCTAGAAGCAGATTGAAGGATTTTCAGCCATATTTTTGTTGCTGTTCGTGGGGGAATTGAACAAGTTTTTATAAATTGTGCAGATTCCCATGTTTTCGTACTCAACATCCACTTTTGGCATAAGCTATCGAATAGTAGTTGTTGAGGGATTCGGTTCGAAGGATCGGACAAAAAAACTCTTTTAAGCTGGGATTCAATTCAAATGTATCTGAAATTATTAGAACTTTTGATGTTTTGTATTTACATTGCTTAAGTGCTGCAATACATGGGCCTCCGAACTTCAATTAGGTTATGAAAGAAGAGATGGAAAGTTGTACCCGGTGCAAATGGCAAAACCACTTATGCCAAATTCTTTGATCAGGCTTTGCTGAATTCCTGATAATGTTTTGCACTTGTAGAAAAAGCGATATCAATTGTATTTCCCTTTGCAAATGCATCGGCAATTATTGTCAAAACTTACCTGAAATAATTTTTCACTACTTATTAATAGGCAAACCACTTATTTTATTAAATTTGTATTGAATTAGATCATGCCGTTTTTTTCCATACCTCACCTGAACCAGGTGTTAATAGTCTATAATAAATTTTTTTTCGCAGCTACAGCGATGGAATCGAAAACTATTATGGGGCCAAAAAAAAACTGGACCATAATTCCGTCCGGCAACCTCCAAAATATTATTCATCAAGTCTTCCTCAACTCAAATTATCAATCAGAATGAGGTCATCGGTTTTTTCATACGGAATGTTTCGCAGCGCTTGCACATGATATTGAAGATCTAGGTATAGCAGCAATAGTCAAGATTAAAAATACAAAAAATAAAATAGACAGAAAATTCAATATCACAGATGAATTTTATGACAAATATAAAAAATATACTAAATTAAGACCAGCAACCCATGAAAAGAGGTTTTTTCTTAGCTATCAAATCCAAAAATGTACCAAGCAAGTGGTGGGTATTAACAAAATGGGGTCTGTACCCACCTCAATTGCAAAATTTTTAAAACTAGAGAATCCAGAATCTTACACCGTTCATTGTTTCTGGAGATCCTCAGTTACGATCCTAGTATATGCAGGAGGAGATATTACACTTTCAAGAGACACGGAGGATGGAAATCCTTTGCTGTCGCTGAGGGATATATAGATGATTCTCACACCAACAGAATGAACACCGCCACTAAAATTGTCAGCGCTGTGAGTGGAAATTCGGAAGACACTGATGCTCAATCAGCCATAACAAAAAACATAAATAATTACAAGCAGCATCCAGAAAATATCGAAAAAATCTTTCGCAGACACCTTTACAATTTACAAATTGTAACAATAACCAATTTACTTTCAATTTTTATGGTTCCAAATAAATGAATATGCTCCCCAGTGGTATCTAATGAGTACTTATTGTATTGTAATTTTTTCAAATAAACGTTGATTATCATTATTCGTTCATTTCTCTATGAGAGTAATTGTAGATTCATGTGTATTTTTCATAGAAACAATATTTAAAAATAGACTGTTACAAATATTACGTAAGATTGGTCAGGCTACTCAATCTGATATTTGTTACGTTTTTTTCAAATAAATTGGTGGTCGTAGGAAAAATTGTGTACATTACTTGTGCGAAAGTGATTTTTCACACGCGTGGCAAAAAATGTCACTTTCCGCACTAGTAATGTAATTTACTATTTCCTGCGACCACATAGGAAAGTGACACATACTTATCGCATTCTCTACTCCCATAAAAAATGAACTTTATTCTCACTCGTGCTGAAAGTTACTTTCCGCACTAGTGTATTTTTCGCACGGCTGTCAATAAGCCGTCAAACCCGTGAATCCTGCAAGATTTACAGATGCAATGAATAATTGCTCCTCCCCATTGTTATTATTTATATAAAAACTGGACTGATAGGAAACAAATTATTCATAAAAAATAAAGAAAAGAAGTGTTGTAATATAAGTATTTACTCATTGTCACATTTCACATTTTCAAATAAACGTTAATTTTCGTTATTTCTTCTTTTCAATGTAAAATTTATTGCGAATTCATGTGCACTTCTCATAGAAACAATATTCATACGCAGACTGAAAAATTGGGATTAGTCAGGCAACTCAATATATTATTATAGGTACTTGAGAAATTTCACATTTATTTCAAACCTTATTGCATACAAATTTTTTTTAACATGCAAAATGACATAATGATTACTGTTCACTATCCCGTAAATTTGAATTTACCGCCAAAACATGACATTATACACCCCGAACTGTCAAATTGACATTCGAGTGTCCTTACTGTATGGCTATGGTATACTGGGTCAATGCAATAGTCAATGGGGAAGATGACCCAAAGCTTTTAGTAGGTGGCAGCACGACTGCATGTGCCTAACGAATGATTTTGCAGGTTATGTTTTATTTTTATTTCAATGAATATTTTCAAAAGATACTTGAGAATCATAAGGATGTTTTCTCCAACCGATAGATATGGATGTTTGTCTGTACCAGAACTGAAAAGTTTGTTGAGGGAACGTGGTGGATCCCTCAAAGGAAAAAAAAAGATCTGAGTGAAAGGTAAAAAATTCAAACTGATTACAGAGGTTTTTCGTTAAAAATCATCATAATAACCATCTACTAGCCCTGCTACGTTCTTTTGTAAGTGACTGGAGCATAATCTAGAATGTTCAGAAGCCTGAAAGCTCTTTCTTTTCAGGGCTACTTCCACTGCTTTTTCAGTTTTGTTTCTTTTGGAAATAAATGCGTACCTACATTTTTACATCCGAATGCACTACATAAGACCATTTTATGTCGATTTCAAATCTTTATATTCTTAATTATTGCAAAGAAGGGACGTTTAATGTTTTGAATTGTTGTCATTTGACTTGGGAGGCTGTCAAAGGTACATGCAGTGGTGGCTCTCCTAGTGGTAGAGTTTTGCAGCCGTCATCTTCATTGCAAGTAACCCTATAGCTGTCAGGTTGCTGTTAAGGTGAATTCATATTGTAGCGTATATCACATATACGCGATCTGATATTTACGTATTATTTAATAAAATAGGTGGTCGTACATTAACGTCACATTTTCGTCTATGGATATGTGCAACAAACAGTAATTTCGAGAAACCCCGCAGGAGTAGCCATCCGATATACCAGGGAATCTCCATCCTGGCGTGCCAATCGGCGGTGCACTTACGAACAGCTAGGTCGATCGCATTTCGCATTATTGTAGGAACGATCCTTGTCAGAAAGGAGCGGAACAAACGGAATGACAAAACACCGTGGTGCGATGTTGCCGATACGTCGCTTCGTCAGTACATCGAAGGATTTTCCCGAGCTATGACTTCAAGATATGCGATACGCCCTCTGTGAAAAGTTTCGAACAATGTCAAACTGACGCTTATTGGTTGAAGCCTAGCTCAAAATGGGACTGAGATATCATTATGAAATTTTGGAACATGATTCAAATCAATCATTACTGATGTTTATCAAGCAAAATTCATGGTAAACGTTCACATAAAAAGTGGAAAAACACTAAAAGCTGTAGTATTGGCTCACAAAATTCTACAGTTTTGGAATTTTAAACAACGTCAAAGTCCTAACCTCAAGTAACGATAGTTGTCAAAGTGGTGATAATTAGGCATTCCAGATCACATTCTTTTGAAAAAAACAAACGAATGTTTCTGAGGGGCAGACGCCGCCGTATTGGTTCATTTGGGTATTTGACAAGATGTTGACAAGGATCTGGAATGTCTAATTAGTTGAAATGTGGCGCTGCGATCTTGATTTGAAAGCTCAATAAGGATATGTCTTGTTCCGATAATCATTACAGATACTCGTCAACATCTTGTCAAATGAAATGAACCAATAAGGCGGTATCTGCCCCCCAAATACTTTCGTTTGGTTTTCCGTGGTAAAACTGGTATTTGCCCCCCAGCCATCACGTGATCTGGAATTCCTAATTTCAAGTCTGGTTCGATTAGGGCCTAATCTCTGGATTGCCTAATCATTAGGCAATCCAGAGACATGTCAAATTAAAATCAATATGGCAGCTATTGGCACCCATTGGGTTTATGTCATGAGTAAACAAAGTGATAAAGATGTTTCATTTTGTTATTTTCTGTGGGCATTTGAATGTTTCAATTAATTGCGGATTATTATTTGTGCTTCAACTGAAGGAAAATGCTTCTTACGTACAATGTATCTTGCTATGGATATTGTCATGGCAGGGATAAGGTTGTATTTTACTCTCTTCTTGCTGTTGTAAAACAGAGGTTTTCAATAAATAAGCATATGGATAATTTATGGAACTTTCCCACTAGATATTTATGTATTCATTTTTGTACTTGTTATCAATAAAAGCGATTATTATTATTATTTTTGTGAAGAGAACTAACTTTTGTGGGAGTTTTTTGTGTTTTGTTCTCAATCAATAAAAAATAAAAAAGATTACAAAATATCTACAGAAGAGGTAGCATCAAAATATAAAACACCACTCTTTGTTGATTCTTATCATTGTAGAGATTTGATAAATTCACATAAAGAAAGAGTATATTTGAAACAGCTACTTTCCTGCTTCAAGGTCGTGCAAAATGAGCCAGAAAAAGTGACTACTATGTGATTCAGCGCCTGTCATGCCATATAGGCAAAAGAGAAGCTCCGTTGTTTTGGATTGACTCCATTCTTATGGTGAATGAACTTCTTGACGTCTTTGAATGATATACACTTATCAACAGGGAGTGTTTACTACATTCATAGAGTTACTATAGAAGTTTTCTCTTATTGTTTCGGACCAGAAAAACCAACAACTTCAATGTCTCTACAAGTGTTTCCATATATTTTCATTTTTGAATAATTTTTCGCTAGTTGGATTGCAATCCTGATGCACAACAAGATGTTGAAATTGGCTAGTAAACTGATCCATCGACGTAACAGGTTTTAAAAGTCACCTTGTCTCTGGAGAAATGAGAATATATCCTTTATTTATTTCACTAATTCGTCTATTTGGCGAAATTACTTCTGCCTGATTCTGGTCTAACCTTAGTCGATGCATGTTGAGAGTTTAATTTTTCTTTTGGTTCGATAAGTTGAATTTTTCTGTTTAGTAAGTTTTTTGAAAGGTTTAAATAGGGCAAATTATACATAAGGCAATTAAAGTTCGAACCAACGCCACTCAGTTTCATTTTTCTTTGTCATGCGTTCACATTTTTCCATCATTTCTTTTTCCTCGGTAGATATTTCCTATTCGAAAGATTAATTGAATTGAGTTATTTATTGAATATCGCACAGTTGTGACATGATTGATCTATCAACACAGTCAACCAGTCATTTCGCAGTAGAAAATATTTTGGAATGCATTATTTGACATTTTTCCCTTATAACTCGACACAGAGTAGCCCATCGATATTCCTGGGCATTTTTTTCCATCTTGTGACAAATCAATAAAATGTATTCATTCTCTCCTGTTGTTATATCCAAAATTCGATTTAACAGAAATTCTAGTAGAGTTCCCAACATTTTGGTGGCAGAATTATCAATGGACTGACTCAAAGGAAGGAAGTTATAATTTTACTTCCAATGTTTCGAATTATATTCAAGTCATCATGAGGATCTGTCAGGACATCAACATTCCAATAATTTTTTTTCATGTTTGCCAGTATATATTATCGTACAAATTTTGAATTCATATAAGAGATAGTTTTCTATTTTTTCCCCCATATTTAAGAAAAAATGTGGAATAGGTCGAGGGCTGTTTCAATTCTGTGAAATTTTTATGACAAATCAGAATTTCTAATATATTTCAGGTGGGATCTCTGGATTTTAACATGAATCTAAGATTTCTTGTGAATTTTTTACACCGGATTTCTGAAGTGAGAATAAATGATTATAACAAAATCGTCAATGAAAACGAATCGTTGCTAGAAAATGATGGAAATGACAAATAATTGTATGTAAAAAATATATGACATACTGAAAAAGCCTCTGGTCAGAGGCGAAACGTTTATGATGATTTTTAAATGAAAGAAAATTTCTCTGGATTTGTATTGAATATACTCTCCAAGAACCTCAATTGAAGAATTATATCAAAGAACAAATTCTACACCCCTCGTATGCGCCACCCGCTTTACCACCGCCCCGAGTTAACCATCCGAATCCGACGAGGATTTTCGTTTGGTACACGTGGCAACGCCGCCAACTCGCCTTGCGGAAAGTTACCGTGCTTTAACTCTGTCGCGTCCTTGTCCGTATTTTTATGTGGTTTGATTAAAATTAAAGGCTGTTTTTGCAGTTTTTCCGAGTCGTATTATGTGACGCGGCGGGCGCCATTTTCTCGTTGTCGTCGACGTTTCGGGAAAAAATTCCTTCTTTGGCCCGACCCGGGAAGAAGATGCTGTATGTCGGAGGTGAGTTTGGAATGTTTTTGCGGAGCTCGATGTCGGTGAACTGCGGAGAAGAGAAATCGTTAATTTCAACCATCGTGTTCGCCCGTGTAGCGGTATCAATGTTTGTTGTGCGATATTCCTTGTATTGGAATGAGGTTATTGTAGGTTATGAGTTGGAGATGTTCACGAACCTTCCTCAAGGTGATCCTAGTCTCAAACGTTTTCCATCTAAAAACACTTTCAACTTGTCCACTTGTAAATAATTCCATCAACAGTATCAACACCCTCTGGATTGAAAAACTTGACTATTACACCGCTAGTGCGGTGAAAATAATATTTCTTTAACAAATATCGTATATTATTGACAATATATCTCCTTGCTTAACAACCAATCAATCTATTTCAAATTTTGAAATTCAGCCAATAGAATCCGAATTACAGTGAAAACATAGCTTGTCGCTGTATTTTCACGGTGATAAACCTGCTTAGTTTTTGTTTTACTAGCTGTCAAGTGAAAATAATGATTTAAATTATAAACGTCAAATCTATGTGTTTTGATTATTTATACCTATTTCTTAATCAATATGAGCGATCGTTGGGGACAAATGGCGATTGGTATCATAGATGAAGCAGTGGAAAAAAGTATTCCCTTGAATACGGCCAGAAATAAAGAATCAATTACCAGGCAATTCAACAATTTTTGCTCAAACAGGGGTTATATTGTCGTCCTAAATATAATTCGTGGTATGATTAATAACCTATAATTTTTTGGAATATCAATTCATTGGCAATCCCAATGCAAGAAAATACAACTCGTCCTGCGGACTCGTTGTATTTTCAGCTTTGGGATTGCAATTCATTAATATTCCAAAAAATCATCGGTAATAATCATACCACTTATTATATTACCCCTGAAAATAACTGAATCTCTATGATTGTTATTGACGCAGTCTAGTTCTTATATTACCTGTTTCTAGTAAATTATTATTATTAGAAACTTTCTACTCCCACTATTTCAAACCGTTTATTACATATTTGACAGCTATACGTAATGACTCATTCAGAATACTCGTGAATTAATGGCAGCCGCTTCCGGAAGTTTTTTTTGTAAAATGATGGGATATGTAACATTTAACCTGATAAATTTGATCTTATAGGTACATTCAATTGTCCAAAAGCGGGATTCAGCGAATTTTTGCTTCAAATCCTCTGTAAAATTGAAAATCATATTTTGAGGAAATTCATTGCTCAACAGTTCGTGGATTGGTACTCATTCTAGTTATATCAATGAATCATCGACAAGCCATAGTTTCACATACCTGATGATATGACTTGCAGTCTTGTCGATCATTGAAAGTAGGTGATAGCGAAGAAATTTATGCTACACCACCACGAAAATTACCGCACGTGCATGTTGGGAATAGGAAAATTACGCAACTCGAATGAGGCCAATCACGTGCACTCGCAAATTACCGCACTCGGCTAACGCCTCGTGCTCACAATTTTTCGCTCATGTGTAATAGGCTACTTGTGCTCCTATACTATTTTTTTTATCTCATCCTCATTCAAATTCCTGACCAGTTATACTAATCATAACAACCGTCAAGTTCGCATTAAAACTGTTTTTGCACGTTCCTAATGGCCATCATAACAGCCGAGGACATTATGTTTAATGGACTGAGCGGTATGAAATCTCAGAAATATCCATAAATATGAATAATTCGAAGTATTATTTGGTTTTCTCAATTCTCTCCACAAAAATGACCGAATTCCTAATTATGAATAATTCCTTTATTGAAAGTTAATACTGTTGATGATAGTATTAGGGTGGGTACTTTACGATCTGATTAAAATAATCGGTGCTCAGAATGGACACCAAATTCTTTCATTTGCTAGAGTGAAATCACAGCCTAAACACCGATTATTTTAACGGACTGTTAATCAGGTTGTAAAGTACCCACCCTTAATATTCAAGAAAACGGAATCAATAATAGTTTACCGATCAAAGTGACGTTATTAAGGAAATACGCTTAGTAGGATTGTCTATTTTCTCATTTTTGAAACGCATTTGCATGTGATTCACACCGATGATTCTATACATTAACGAGTACGGACAATAAAATAATGAAATTCCATATCACTAACGTTATGTGAAGAGTGAACATATATTCAAGTAAGGGCTTGGATGGGATTGTCTGTCAGTTTCTAAGGAATCGACATTGCGTATATATGTGATAGACTTTGTCTCGTCTTTTGCTTGTTAGGTGGTGTGAAAGTTGAAGTTCAAACACTATGGTACATTATGCAACGATCATGTAATGATGGATTAACGGTTATAGACACGAGCCGAAAGTGAGTTTCGTTGTATCAATAACCATTACATGAGAGTTGCTTACGCAATTTTTTCTAACCTGATAAATGATGAACTATAAATATTATATTCATACTTGTATTGTGGGTCCCACTGATCTGTAAGTGAAAGGAATATTATAATTTATCTATACCCGTACTCTAATAATACACTTATATGCCCACAACCCGTTTTATAATGAAATCCATTACGATACAGATTTTCATTACGATACAGATTTTCAACTAGTAAAACCCATTATTTTTCAATCAAGAATGATGTGCAAGCTTTGCATTTTGACGTTTGTCAAGTCAAAATCAGTTGGTATTGAATTTTTGAAGAATTTAGTCAATTTTCGATAATCGAATGGAAATGTCTTATAACAGTGATATAGAAGAATTACCAGCGACTCTTCCACACATGTCTTAAACAAGAAAAAAATACAATCGAATGGATTATATTTTCATTTGACAAATGCAACATATATGTTTTTATTTTCGATCAAATCAAAGGAGCTGTCATGGCCGAGTGGTCAATGGCGCCGGCAGTGAATAGAAACGTCCGGGTTCAATTCCTGACGTCGGCAAAGTTTTTTTTCCATTTTTTTTCTTTTCATTTCTCATTGTTGTATTTTCCGTGGTTATACCATTAATTATAATTTTGCAGAATTTTTCAAAGAAATACGATTGATTACCTACTATTATTGTGTTCAATATAAATACCTAATAATATAATATTTTAAGTTCTTCATTATTTATTGGGTGTAGATAAAATAGCGTATGCAACTCTCATGTAATGGTTATTAATACACTCGCATAAACCATACGAAACTCACCTTCGGCTCGTTTCGTATCCCGGCTTATGCTCATGTATTAATAACCATCATTACACGATCGTTGCATAATATACTATTATCTCATTATTGCTAGTCTCAATAGTAGTATTGGGAATGCTGACCTTACTTTCAACCGAATTTTCAATGTAGCCTTTCGCCATTGAATTGGATTGAGCTCATTATTATGATACAGATTTTTTCATTACGATACAGTTTTCAATCCATTTCAAATGGACCTCATTATGAAATGGATTATTGGCATATAAGTGTATATTTATTAACGACTAATACATTTACATATATTGCTTATGGTTTATGTAGTATAATGCCATATATAATTCCCTTAGAGAATAATGGCGAAAGATTAATAGTAAGTCTTTATTCCCTCTTGTAGTCCTATCACAAAATTTCTCGAATTGAATATTACCACGAAACGATAACTTGGATATAACCAAACTCAGTATCAGTGTCAAACGCGTAGTAGTGTGTGTATTTGTATTGAGATGAATGAAACTGAAGAATCATTTCTTTGTGATAAATAAATTTGTCGTGAATAAAGTAGAGTATACTACTCGCAATAATGAGTATTATTCTCTCGGAATATTACCCCCTCGCCGCTGACGCGGCTCGGTTCGTAGAAATTATTTGGGAATAATAGCTATCATTATTGATTTGGTATAATCAACTATTTTATAGTACAGGTGTAAAAAAATACGTCTTTTTATATTAAACTTGTATTGTTGTGAATAATAACTAGCATCAGCTTGAACGAATCTGCTCTGACTTGTGCTTTTTTTTCTCTTATAATCTCCCTGGAGCATGAATAGTTTCCGGAAATTTCTGCGAGTTGCAAAATTTCTGAGAGAGTTAGCAATTGAGAAAGAAAATTGTGGATATAATCCAAGTTCGCGAGAAATTCGGTGAGAAAATTTCATGGCAGAACTAACTGAAACTGTAATTAATGACGTTATGTACCAACATAACTTCATACTCTTGGGAAATTACTACAATTCCTTGCTAGTTGAACGATACACTCTCCAAATATAGTTTTGAACTGTTGAATAATGTTTGTTGGCAAAAAATTAATGAATTTTGGATAAATGAACTATTTCTACGTTCCTTCTAAGTGTTTTTTTATATATACACATCCAGTTCATCGCGAAAGTTATTTCAATGTGCTAATAACCTTAACAATGCTATTTTAGTGATGAAGTAATTCATTTCAACAATAGAGGATAAAACGATTGTCCACTCTCAGCTGTTACATTGTGATCGCTGCAATTCCTTCTCCCCTCTGATGTGACCTGCCCAAACTACACAGCTGGGTATTAATCTGAACAGGTGTTTTTTCAATTTTCATATCAAAATTCATCCGCCTTTTCATGAATGAATAAAGTCGATTTATTATTATTATTATTAATAACGTTATGTACCAACATAACTTCATACTCTTGGGAAATTACTACAATTCCTTGCTAGTTGAACGATACACTCTCCAAATATAGTTTTGAACTGTTGAATAATGTTTGTTGGCAAAAAATGAATGAATTTCGGATAAATGAACTATTTCTACGTTTCTTCTATGTGTTTTTTTATATATATATGTACACATCCAGTTCATCGTGAAAGTTATTTCAATGTGCTAATAACCTTAGCGATGCTATTTTAGTGATGAAGTAATTCATTTCAACAATAGAGGATGAAACGATTGTCCACTCTCAGCTGTTACATTGAAATCGCTGCAATTCCTTCTCCCCTCTGATGTGACCTGCCCAAACGACACAGCTGGGTATTATCTGAACAGGTGTTTTTTCAAGTTTCATATCAAAATTCATTTTGTTGATGGAGCATTGAGCTAATGAGCCCTTAAAGGTCAGATATGCATTGCAACGATTGCACCATAGATTATTAACCATCCATCAATAAACCCTCACCTAATTTAGAGAGTCCCTTTGTTAATGGTCTCATAACGAAAAGTCGGTTCAATCGGCTGTTAGTGCCTGCTAATTTCAGCTGTATTATTATTTAAGTTTCACTTAAAACAGTTGTTTTTCAAGTAAAAAATATACTCCTTTTGAATGTTCAGAAATGCTATAACAATTCATGTTAGAATACAAAAAAAATATCTTCGCAACCCTGGCAGGCCACGCCTTGTTTTCAATTGTTTCGTTCTTGAAAACGTACTTTGTCTGGACGAAGAATATAATCGATAGCATGAACTCGGTACACTCATACACAAAATACGTAGTTTGCTCTCCAGAGATACACCGGAGTTGACTGGTGTGAATATTGCCGGTTCTAATCCTCCTCCGCGAAATACCGGGTAGCAACGAGAATTTGTAAGCGCAATAATTAAGATATGTTTATCGAGTTTGATTGATAATGGCGTAGCTTATCGCGTGGTGTGCCCTTTGTTAATGTCAACGAGAACGACATTTGAAAAATATTTACTGAATGGTGACCGCGAATCCGTTTCTTTGTTGAGGTTTTCATTGGAGAAAACAGCTGTGAAGAGTGTAGGTGAGTGTTGATTGTATTTCTGAAAGTATAGTACAATTTTGTGGTATGGGTTTCAAGCACTGATATCAGTGATGGATACTAGTAACATTGAAAACATATGCTGTGTTGCCAGATTCGAATGGAGTGACACGGTAGACGGTGTCCCGACATTGTACAACTTTCTTGGTTCTATAATTTCGAACATTTTGTTACGTAGAACTCAAACTGAAAATGAACGTTTTTTTTTTTTAGTTAAGATCTCAAATCCTTATGACGGTGGTACTGCTGTTCTTCGTTCAATAATTCAAACATCAAACATAATCTTGTTTATATTAGGATATACAGCTTGTTCTAAATTGTTGTTCCAAAATTGTTCGTTTCACTTAACCAGCTGACGAACGTCAACCCTCAGAAATCGAAACTTGTGCGAGCAATTGATCAACGAGGCCTTATATTTTAACGTGCGATTACTCAGCACGGTGGCCCGGCGGGGAATCGAACCCCGATCTTCCGCTTGAGTGGCGGACGTGCTAACCCTACACTACCGACAACCACATACCATATACAGGGTGTACCTTGAGAGATAACTTTAATTTCAGAGGGATAATTCAATAGCTGTCAGAGTTTGAAGGTCTTATGACTTGGGTTTTATATACAGGGTACATGATAGAGAGTACCGAATGGAAGCAAAATGTATCAGAATTGCTTTTTATTGTAACATAAAATCTTCATATAATTTCTATTTCTCCTAGGAAACTATTTCTCGAATTATGGGGTTATGTTATAATGTGGATAGGTATATCTAGTGGTTGAAGAAATATCACAGTTTCCTGTACTATTCTCAGTGACAATGGGTTTACAAAACCGCGACCTGTGTTTTGGTATACAGAAGCATCCATCCTCAAGCAGGATAAAAAATTCTATACTGTTTGAGGAAGCAGTATTATTGTTACGAATGTCCTAGCGCCGGCCCTGATCGTGAACGCAGATGAGGGATCGCGTCGTAGCGAGCGTCATTTTCCAGGAAAGCGTAAATCGCGTGTGTAGAATTCCCGAAGATTCTTCATAGGCGTACGCAGGTATATATACGGGAGAGACTTCGTCGCGGGCAGAGTTACTTAAGTGTCGAGTTTTTATTCAGAGCTGAGTGGCGAGAGTTATTGAGAGCTAAGTGCAGCAGAGTTTATTCGCGAAGCAGAGTTTTGTATTAGAGAGAGTTTATCAGAATTTTTAGAACAGAGAGTTTTAGTACGGAGCATTGGAAAGGTAGCGGAGCAATTGAAGTGATTTTAGTGTATTGTGTTGTGATAGAAAGTTGTAATAAAAGTAGTGAAGTGTTGTTTGGAGTTTTAATCATCGAACCCAAGGATATATCGTAACATTATTTTTTCTAATATGGATTTTCACGAAGTTTATTTCAATTTTTCGAAAATTTTTGTTTACCCCTCGCTGTCTTATAATTTGATCAATATTTTTTAAAAATGACTTCTCATATGATGAAAATCCACACAGTTTTTGCAATATCACTTATCCAATATATGCCTGTGTACGTATACAAAAAGAGGTTAGGATTTCAACCTAAAAGTAATGCAGAGCAATGTTTTCAAGAATATTTTATTCTATCTCCTCCAGTTATAAATATACCTAATCTTTTTGAAAAATTTTTATTACTTTGCATATATTGAAGCTCCAAAAGTGCAATACAATTTCAAAATTCACCCACATCTAGGTATTAGTTTCGATCAATCACTGTAACCTCTTTTTTTCAGTTGATAATATAATATGGCAAATTTTATTGCACATAATCCATTTCTGGAGTGCTGTTTTTGAAATTCTAGTTAGTTGTCGACAAATCATTCGCAGAAACATTTATGATATTTTTATTCGAAAACTGAAATTTCATAACTGTTCGAATCTAAAAATGATTGCAACGTTATTATTTCAACTATTCTCTTCATCTCAGAGAAGAAAAACAGCACTTTTAGAGCAATTTAATGCACAGTGGGGTGTTGCGGACAGCAGAATTTTGACACTGGTTTTGCAGAAACGCTCGCTCCACTTATTTATGTCTGATGCCCATCATATTTTGTTGTATTTTCAGTTGAGTAGAAATTTTACATTTCACCCCGTATGACTGGATTATTTCAGCCATTTTGTCTCGTCGGGGCTGTACGGCACTCCCACGTTTCATAGTCGCTTATATTCGTGCAGTTTGATGATCAAATCGGCAAATTCTGCAGCAAATTATGTGTATTCAATTTACGTCAGCATTCTTAAATGAAATCAATAATGCGAATCGCCCACGTTTCAGTGCTCGCTGAAACCTCGGTTTTCAGGTACGAATCATTTTATTTTCGATGGGAACGTAATATTTTTCTGATATTGCCAGGATTTTCCACGTGTCATTCGGAGGCTTAATGTCATTTTATTCGGTTTTGAAATCACGTGTGCGTGTCATGAGATTGAGATGAGTTCTTCTGGTTTTTCTCACGGCTGCGGAGGCTTTTCTTTGTGATTTTGGGCTTAGAATTTGAGCGAAGTGTGCCTTCTGTCGGTTCAACCACAAAATAACACGAATATCTGGATAATCTTTGAGATTTCTTTGCCGTGGTTTATTCGTTAGTCATTTTATGAAAAAACGGTTGTTTTCCAAGGATGCATATTGGGACCCCCTTTTTTTCAGGAAATATAGTGAAGCATCGAGATACGGAATATTATAAAGTCCCCGTCATTTGGAAGTTTCTTGCTATAATAGATGAAATAGATATTCTGATTTGGAGTCGGTTTCTGCTTGAAATCATCGAAAATGAGCCTCATTTCAGTTGTCATGTGCTACTCTGGACCTGTCAAATTTTACTTCTTGACTATTGACCGATAGGAAAAACCTATTTTGGCAAGGAGTTCCAAAGCTCAGCTGTTCTATTGAAGAAAGATCCCTTAGCAAGAGAGTTACGACAGGTTTCCAAATTTACAACAATGGGGTGGGAATTCTGTACTCGTCGAGTCATTCGTGTAGATATTGCCAAGCGGGGAACGATTGACAACAATTCGGAAGAGCATCGACCGTGAAAGTATCCATAGAAGAGAGACAAGTCTCCGACCCTTTACGATGTTCCAATGAAGTGAGCGAGTCTGTGAGCGAAGAATCACCAACAAGACGAATTGCCTTCCTCTGAATGGAACCGAGACACCTCAATGACAGGTCGTATCTGAGCCTTGTAGATCATTAGAAGCTTCAAATGGCCTCGTTGGTTAACTCGTACGCTCTCTGAGACGATCCACTCACAGTCGTTGGTCCGAATTTCAGCAAAACCGAATTTTTTTCTTCTTTTTTTCAACGATTGAAATATTATAACTTGTCGTTCAATATTGAATTTGATGATTTTTTTCCTTTTGAGTTTTTTATGAATATTGAAACAATAATCTTGTAATAATATATCTAAAATTGATTTAACAATATGATTCTTGAAAGAGAGTTCTGCCTACGGCATCGTGCCACAAAGTGACATTTCTGTGCTAGAATTTAAATGCCCACATACCCACTCTCCATTGCTAGGCAACGGAGCACAGGGCTTTCGCGTGGTTCGTGAGAGCCCATGGCAAGGCTTAAATCGGCGCCCCCCCCTTGGTAAAACCCGTATTTTAGTCCGTTCCAGTTCTGGTTCGGTGGATAATTCCCTATCTCTATAGAGCCATTCCATGATCCACCAACTATGGACCCGCCGTGTATCGTACTGAAAAAACCCGGCAGCTATTATAAATAAAAGTGGATAACACTCCCATGATATTTTTTTTATCTCCGGCGGCGCCCCCTGGATCGCGGCGCCTAAAGCGACCGCCTCGGTCGCCACACCCACACGACGGCCCTGACGGAGCAACATCTATCGAATCATTTGAATGTCAACAAACGTCAAGCATAAAATATTTGTGAATATTCTTGTCCCATAATTTATTAAATGAGATTGAACTAAAATCAGGGTTGGGCTGATTAAAATCAAGTGATTAAAATCATGATTTAAATCGCTTGATTTTTAAAATTAAAATCATGATTTGAATCAATTTTTGTTTTTTTTTTATTCAGAACCAGATAAGAACATAATATAAAAGTTTTCTCGAAGATCAGAAGGAGTCTCTGCTTTTAGCAAAAACAAAAAAGAAGTACATAATTCCAAATTCTTAAACTAAACGTAACACCTTAATTTTATTACTGTATATTTTCAGTCTATTCATTTTCGTTATACAATTCAAACAAAAACACCAGTTTTCCTCCTTTTTCTATGCCTAATCTGTTTCTAATATCCGAGTGTACAACTAGCGAAATGCGTGAAATTGTTGGGTAACGTCAATTTATAGGTTGAGAAGGAAAACAAGCCTCGACAGGAATATTCTTGCAAAAAGCACAACAAACGCGTTCGTGTTCGTGCCTCACTCGGCTCTGTATAGCGAGTGTATAGGACAGAAGGAAAACAAATCGCGACAAGAATTTTCTTGCAAGCGCGACAAATGCGTTGTCACAAGTTTTTGTGCCGCAAATTGTATTAAAATTTTTATACTTATACATTAAAATAATCAACAATAATTTCAAAGAATCAAAATGTTCAAATTTTATAATCAAATTTAAAAAATCAAAAAAATCAAATAAATCGTGATTTTTTGAAAAAATCAAAGATTTTTGATGAACTAGGGGAACAAGTTAATTATTATCATTGAATTTACTACCTTTAACTTCGAGAGAAAAATTTGCAACTGCATACAAACAGTTTATGGATTGGAAGAAAAAATACAAAACTAACAGCCTCAACTGTATGGTCAATATATTCAATGCTAAAATCGACTCTTCGCTTCTCTTGGGCACCATTCAGCTAAGTATGAGTCACTGGTATATAATTCCGTTTCATGCTATAGTATTATTTTTAGCAAAAAGTGTGTTGGAGAGAAAAGGTAGTGTGTAACACGAGCAGAAATGCGATTTCCCACTAGTTTGAATTGCAGCACTCGCTTGGGCTCGTGCCGCAATTTCGTCGAACTTTTCTGCACTTGTTGCACAATATACTATTCTTTCTTCTGGCTTTTTAGGGTTCTCAACCTACTGCAATATGAGAAAATAGAAATTGATATTGGAATCTTTACAATTGTAGAAGGGCAGATTTTCAATCTACCCCGATAAGTTGCTGCGATAATTCCTTCTGAATGTAACAGGTTCAATAATTTCAAATTTGAATATCAAAAAAGTACAATATAAAATATTTATCAAAATACTTAGAGTTTCCGTAAGCAAATCTGCTTCCTTTTTCAGAACTTCCACAAATATTCTCTTCTAGTTTAGTTATTGTGCTCGCTTTTTGTATATATTCCAATATTAATTCGTATTTTTTCAAATTGTGGTAGGTTAAGAACAAAAAAGCTAGGAGAAAGAATCCACCCACCCACCACAAAATAATGACATTCAAACAGTAATATACCATTATTTTTCGATTGAAATATAAATTTTGAATTCTGGTAACACACAGACCTTCAAATGACTTTCATCATTGTGGATAACTGAGTTTTAGAAAAAGTTCTCTAGCTACGATATACGGTTTTACAAACTACTACTCTTTCAAATTAATTTGAAGCATGTCACAGTCGATGAGAGTATTTTGTCATATGGAGCTTGACCATCATTACAAGCACATTAAAGGCCGGTCTTTTCACTTATAGATAAGGTCTCTGATAACTATCCATCACATAAACTACACAGGAATACACATTGATATCTGACAGATAAGTTATCAAGGACTTTATCTATAAGTGAAACGACCAGTCTTTCAGACATACACATATTAAAAATAATAGGCGCGCAAATAACCTTAGTCGTGCCCTAACTGGGAATCGCACGTTGAAAGGGAAGACCCCGTTAATCACCTGCTCGACTTTTGGATGGTTGACGTAAGGTGATCAACAGAGAAACTATGTTTTCGATGAAACGCTCCAGATGCCGCTCCGGTCCTCGATATACGGCGCGCTCCTCGTACGGCCGTCGGTGAATAATGAGGAAGCAATTTCGTTTCACGGCCTCCGAGTCGTTCTAGGTGATGCTGGTCGGGAGTGAGTACGCGAGCAAACAGGCGGGCGACGACGTCATAGCGCAGGGTAGAATGAAGCGATTCGCGGTATAGTCAGGGGGTCAGGGTCGTGTCACACGCTCGCTAATGCAGTGTTGATTCTTGTGTTTGAGGGTTACGTCGTGAATGCGAGTACTAGTTAAGACAATCTTCGCAGTTGGATATTGGAATTTAAGTGTACAAGGGGAAACTTCTAATGTTCCCCGAAATGATGCTGCGTTAATTAACCCTTCGTTACCTACCTCAAAAATTTGTAACCGAAGATATACCCTATTTACAATTTCTTTTTTATTCATCGTCTTCGTTTTGAACGAATAGTTTTATTCTAGTAGATTATTTATTCATTGATAAATAAACAGAAATCTAACTTGTATTTTATTCAACAAAAAAAGATTACATCACCGAAACAAATGAATAAAAAAGTGCCCTCCTATAACTATAGTTTTCATCAACAAGAATACACTTCAACTACGTGGTACAAAACACACGAATCGAGAGTCTTTGTGGGAAGTGGTATATCCGATAGCACTTCTAACAGATCCAAACCACAGAACAGTTGAGTCCATTCTAAACGGTACCAAGCATTTCTAAGATCAATGTGTTTTAGGAATCTAAAAACACACAGTTCTTTCTGATTGGATAACGTCCTATTAGTTACCAACTTCTTGTATGGCGCAATGGCTTATGCAGGGTGTTATTTAAGTACGTGGCCACACTTGAAGGAGTGATTTTTTGAGTAATTCTCAGACGAAAAGTTCATATAAACATAGGTCCGGTAATGCTTAGTTTTCAAGATACGGGATATCAACATTTGAAAAAGAAATAGTTGTTTCCTCAATATTTCAATAATCCTCAAGCCGATTTCAATGAAATTTTGCAGTGTTATTCGAGATAGTGAGGAGCTGCATTAAGCAACTGAAATTACAAATTTTTTATCAAAGCAGTTGTTTCGTATCATGCTGTTTTTGGGAAAAAGGTTAAATAATGCATGTCTCTGGGACATGATGAAAATTGATGACATTTTTTCTCAAAAATAAAGCAAGATACGGAAAAAAGCTTGCTTCAAAAAAGTTGTAGTTGCAGTTTCTGAATGCGAAAAAAAAAATTCAAAAATTCAGTGGCGCACAGTTTTTGATATAAATGTTGGTAAGGGTGCCTTCCGGTACGCCACTAGACATGGTGACTAGCCCCAACTAGATCAAAGGCTCCTCACTACCCCAAATAACTCTGCCAAAGTTCAACAAATTCGGCCAATGATGATAATTTTTCAAAAATTATTCACAAACATTCCCTTCTATGTTGGTTTTCCTAAATCTTCAAAGATCTGAGATTTGACATAACATTTTGACTTTCAAGAGGCGTAGCTTGGTGCGATTCATAGCAAATGAACTCAAAGACATCCAACTATCCTCAGACAGTAAGTATGATAAAAGCAGATTCATTTCTGGACATTATTCTGCCTGCCATCATTTGAGTGTCATTTCATTATACTGTGTGATCTCAATCGGCATGAACAATGTGTTTAGATAAATAGAACCACCAAACTGTCTGTTTTTGATATACATCTTGTTCACTTTTTCGTCTTCCAGAGGTCTTGACGTTTCACCGATATATTTGTGACCGCACGGACTAGAACTTTTTGATAATAACATATCTTTGTGTTTTCTGTTCAGTGTGTGTCAGTTTTCAACGAAAAGTATTTGTTGTTTTGAATTTTGTTCTAACTTTAAACCTGTTGCCTATTCGTTTTATCTTCTCTGACAGTCGAGGTACATAGGGTATAATGTTTTCAAAAGAATGTATAGTCTGTGAAGGAGTGTGTTACGATTTTCAATTTCCGTCAACGTTTTTACTCTGAAATTCCCTTGATATCCATTTTCTCAATATTGATTTTACGAAGATAATCTCTTAATCGAATTATATTTTTCCTATTATGAAAACATTTCACTATATCTTCTTGGACACTTGTGTGGTGGTTTGAGTTATTGTAAAGATATCTATTGTAATGTGTTTTCTTTCGATAAACACTTGGGCCTAGAGAAAGTATTGTTTTTTATGTGGGGTCTTGGGGAGAGATTTTGCAAATCAGCTTCTAAGTGAAACGTAAGAAGCTCGTTTTGAAATTGATGTGAAACATTCTTCAACTGACAAAATGGTTAAGGCTTTCGCGGCCGAGGTTATTAGTATAACTACTTCTCTTCGGGCTTGAAGGCCGTCGTTCTTCGGAATTTCTTCCTGACGTTTCGCTAGCGCGAGTGGCCAGCTTCTTCAGAGGCTTATTCATCTCCGATGAATAAGCCAAACGGTCAAATGTGTTGCTAGAACAAACCTAAACCGCACTTGATGCTATATCCATGTAGTGATATTAGGTTTGTTCTAGCAACACAATTGACTGTTTGGAAATTGGTCTGAAGCAGTCAAAGGCATGCGCAAGATGAATATTGGAGAGCATTATTCATTTTGCGCATGCCTCTGACTGCTTCAGACCAATTTCCAAACGGTCAAATGTTTGCTAGAACAAACCTATTATTACGCTAACTGAATAGAGTCGTCCTTAGTCAACACTCGAGCTATTATCACAATTAGCTATTTTTCGAATCGTAAAGGCGAGAAACATGTGGTCGTCATGTATATATTAGATTAATTTCAAATTGTTTTCACTAATCGTGTGATATTCACGTAAGGAGTTTTGGCCAACGCTAGTTTTCTATCTTTCTTATTGGATGTATGCATGATGTTAATTGAAGCGAGATTCAATAGCTTCCTGACATCGATCAATGTTAAGTCCTACAACCTATTTGTCTTTTTTTGTACTGAAAGAATTCAAGAAGGTTTTCATGAATTTATCCGTTCAATAGATTCAATCAAATCATCATGCATTACCAGGTAGGTGTAATTGCAATGCACCTGACTGTATGTTTTGATTTTTCTGTGATCAAATGCAAAACAAAGTGGCACAGCCCTGCTCTTCAGGTTGACTGACAGTCATTCGATATCTGAAACTAAGCAGCGCCAAGCGCGCTTAGTACTTGAATGGGTGACCTCATGCAGGGAAACACCGCGTCGAAAGCCCATACAACTGCAGCAAAAAAGTCATATCATAGCTCTCTGACAGTATATCAATGAACACAAGATATATAGAGTATATGAGTCTATGGCTGTTGGGCTCATAAAATAACCCTACCTCTGGTTGAAATACCAGAGGGTTCGGTAAAATTTTTGTTGGAGAAGTGAGCTCACCGGTGTCGGTGATTGGCCTTGGTAGCGAAAATAGGCAGACTTTAAATAAAGAATAAAAAAAAAATGCAAAACAAAAATACCGAAAACGAATTTTCTTTTTATTTCAACAGAAAATATCACTCCTCAGATGTGATCGTGGCCCACGGACTACCCCTAACAGCCAGATTTCAGCGGTGTCGGTGGAAAAGATCAATGTTGGCGTGGAGTGACTACAAGTAGTGTTGTAGATTCTACTGTCGAGTGCCGAATGCAATTCACCCCGTCCTGGATGGGATACCCAGCGGCGTGCTGGGGGAGATTGTGTAAGGGATTCTCTGAAGACTAATAACAATTTTTAATGAACATTAATTAATGTGGGACTGGATTTAATGTAATCATTGATATGAGGAAAAACAGTGTGAGTGTGTTAGTATATTTCATTTTGAACAATATATTATCCAGCATACACCCACCAACCAAACTGAAACGGGTATACTGACAAACACTTGTTTGTCTAGTTTCATGATCATCTATATGAAGGAGTATACAACATAAAAATAGTTAAGAAAAACTTTTCCAGGAAAAAATTATTCGTGTTTCTATGTTTTACGCCCTTTTTGAATTTTTGCTCGGAAGTGGAATAGGAAATCTTCGAACCCAGAAGGAATCGTATTTTCCAAAAGCGATCTGTTCGATAAATGTTCTCTCTCAACAGACGAAATTTACCCGGAGTTGGTAGCAATTTTGGGTAGGTAAGAAATATGTTGAAAATTTTTTGAAACGTAAGTTATTTTTTGTGTTCATTCATTTTGCATATATAATATTTTTTAGGAGTCGTAGTATTTATAGAACAAATGTAAAAATAGTATTTGTCAATTGAAGAAACTTAATTTAATCACCCTTGCCTGATAAGTAATGAACTCTACTTTCGTCTCCCGGGTAAGAAATGATCTGTTATCATTTCAGTCAGTCACAATCAGTTGTGCAAGTTCATTACTTATCAGGGTGGGGTCAATCACAGTTGAGCAAATAAATTGATTTGCTGATGTATGTATGCTCGACTGTCTATTCGGTTGGTAAACTATCAGTTTTCAAAGGAAAGCTTTATCAATCCAGGAACTAAATATCTTGCAGATGAAGTGAAAATTCATTTCATGAAGTTGATCACAGGATGGATGGATATTTTCCAAACAATTATTAGTTACTCATTTCTTTGGAAAAGTTATTGTTATTTGGAATCATGGTATTAAATGACCATGGGTTCTGAACCTATAACTTTTTTTTTCATATATAAATATATCGATATCTGAACATTTTGCATTGAAACATGATGCGAAAATTGAATATAGAATTTTGTTCAAATGTAGATATACATTTTCTCCAAATATCTTCTTCAAATCACACATTGAACACCAAGTGATGTCATACAAAAAGTTTATTATTCTACTCGCTACAAATGAGCATTGCTTGTAACAATGATTCACGATACGAGATGATTTGAATCCTGTCAAAAGATGAGATCCACAAAATATTGGGATGAATCATTCAGAAAAACAGGAGTCAAATGAAATAATTGAAACAATTATAAAGAAATAGGGATGAGCAGGAAATCAAATTAAAATTGCAAATATAATGAAATGAAATTCGAAACAACGCCGAGTCGAAATGATGGGTATTTCCTTCCTTCGGATATTATAGACCTTTCTTTCGCAATTTTTGGAATAGCATGAACAGCGCAGTGGTTTAGAACATTCAAAATAACTATGACAATAATGTCAAGTAAAGCAAAGAAAAGAAAGCATATGCTTTCTGTATATTTTTATATACGTAGGTACCTTTTGAATGGGCTTCTGCAGGATTTTATCCATCTTGAGCAATAATCCCAATAGCATTTTTCTGGAGACAAATATATATTCTCTTTCCGCATGACTTCCTGTGCACCAGGTCAACATTCCGTGTCTCAGATGACAGTTTATGGAGGCGTAATACATACTAAGCAGAACGAACCTCTCCCTCACAGTAATTCGCCATAAATCTCGGCGTGTAATAATTTTTTCTCAATTTGTCGCAGAGACTTTATGCGAAGTCCATGTCAATTTATAATCTAATGCGAGCAATTTGCTCATGGCGCAGGATACTACATTCAACGCAGTATCTTCACAGATGCATTTTTTTTCTGGAATGTTGCTTAGGGTGAATTTTATCAAAACTGTTTTAGTCACCTTCACTGGTAAATGATGTTCCATGTTCCACTGCTCATTTAACAACAGTTGTGTTTTGTCTCTCAACAAGGAAGTTCGTATTATCTGCATGTGCACCAAATGAACATAGAACAGTAAGTTTTTCTACAACCGTACTCATTTGCCCATAATCCATTTCATAATGGATATCATTATGAAACGGATTGATAATATGTATCGTCATGAAAATAAAGAGCTCATTATATTACAGGTTTTTCATTACGATACCGATTTTTAATCACATCATCCCTAGGGAGGAAAAGTACGACTTTGCTCCTTACAATGTGGCCAGGAAATGTATCTTTGCTCCCTACAATGTAGCCAGGAAATGTATACTTTGGATAGAGGTAGGCGGAAAAAGTTTTTTTTCTATGAAATGGAATGAAAATCTGTATCGTAATGAAAAAATTGTATAACAATGATCAATTGAATGATCATGATGATACATTGAAAATTCCGCTCAGACTAAAATCCAGTACAATATTAAACTCTATTGAGACTAGCAATAATGAATTAAATATGAATATTCCTTCCACTTCCAAATCAAAAGTAATGTGCACTATTTTTCCTACGATTACCTATTTCATTAAACAATAAATATTAGATCGTGTGTTTGTAATATACGCTACAATATGAATTCATCTCAACAGCAACCCGACAGTCCCGACAGCCCCTATAGAGGGGTACTTGCAATTGACCATTGATGGATATAGATTTATTGGCGTCGGCCAGAATCGTTGCTTCAATATAATTATTTTTGTAATGAATACTTATAATCTATAATATAACTGTTAAATGGACATTATTGTTGTGTTGCCTGACTAATCTCAAGCTTTTTTGTGTCAGTCTTTGTTTGAATATTGTTTTTTCGAAAGGTGAACATTAATTTGCAATAACTCTTATAGTTAATGAAATGAATGAAAAAATGAATTAACGATAATTAACGTTCATTTGAAAATGTGTCAATAATAAGTATTTAATAATACAACACTTCTTTTTCTTTTCTTTATCTTTTATTGATAATTAGTTACCTATCAGTCCAGTTTTTATATATATATATATATATATATATATATATATATATATATATATATATATATATATATATGTAGAAATTGATGTTTTCACGGATCTTCGATATGCAAGATGAATTTTCTGAGTTTTTTATCCGTTAGGTATCTTCTGATTTGTTCGACGTTTCGAATTCCATTTTGAATTCATTCTCAAGAACTGTGAGACGAATATCTGTCCATACCGTCCTGGTCAATCACTCCCCTTACGAAGTAACCAAGCAAGAGTAAGCAAAGACTTCAATTGTCTGTTCTCCATGGAAACTGGTATTTATTATGATTCTCTCCAGTTATTATTCGACTAGGTCCGATATTATTGATGATTATATCGACAGCTGCTCTCTAAGGTTGTATCCTGCCCATCCAGGTATTATGTAGAAATTGATGTTTTCACGGATCTTCGATATGTAAGATGAATTTTCTGAGTTTTTTATCCGTTAGGTATCTTCTGATTTGTTCGACGTTTCGAATTCCATTTTGAATTCATTCTCAAGAACTGTGAGACGAATATCTGTCCATACCGTCCTGGTCAATCACTCCCCTTACGAAGTAACCAAGCAAGAGTAAGCAAAGACTTCAATTGTCTGTTCTCCATGGAAACTGGTATTTATTATGATTCTCTCCAGTTATTATCCGACTAGGTCCGATATTATTGATGATTATATCGACAGCTGCTCTCTAAGGTTGTATCCTGCCCATCCAGGTATTATGTAGAAATTGATGTTTTCACGGATCTTCGATATGCAAGATGAATTTTCTGAGTTTTTTATCCGTTAGGTATCTTCTGATTTGTTCGACGTTTCGAATTCCATTTTGAATTCATTCTCAAGAACTGTGAGACGAATATCTGTCCATACCGTCCTGGTCAATCACTCCCCTTACGAAGTAACCAAGCAAGAGTAAGCAAAGACTTCAATTGTCTGTTCTCCATGGAAACTGGTATTTATTATGATTCTCTCCAGTTATTATCCGACTAGGTCCGATATTATTGATGATTATATCGACAGCTGCTCTCTAAGGTTGTATCCTGCCCATCCAGGTATTATGTAGAAATTGATGTTTTCACGGATCTTCGATATGCAAGATGAATTTTCTGAGTTTTTTATCCGTTAGGTATCTTCTGATTTGTTCGACGTTTCGAATTCCATTTTGAATTCATTCTCAAGAACTGTGAGACGAATATCTGTCCATACCGTCCTGGTCAATCACTCCCCTTACGAAGTAACCAAGCAAGAGTAAGCAAAGACTTCAATTGTCTGTTCTCCATGGAAACTGGTATTTATTATGATTCTCTCCAGTTATTATCCGACCATAATACCTGGATGGGCAGGATACAACCTTAGAGAGCAGCTGTCGATATAATCATCAATAATATCGGACCTAGTCGGATAATAACTGGAGAGAATCATAATAAATACCAGTTTCCATGGAGAACAGACAATTGAAGTCTTTGCTTACTCTTGCTTGGTTACTTCGTAAGGGGAGTGATTGACCAGGACGGTATGGACAGATATTCGTCTCACAGTTCTTGAGAATGAATTCAAAATGGAATTCGAAGATACCTAACGGATAAAAAACTCAGAAAATTCATCTTGCATATATATATATATATATATATATATATATATATATATATATATATATGTATATATATATATATATATATATATATATATATATATATATATATATATATATATGTATATATATATATATATATATATATATATAAAAAAAGGGAGGAGCAATTGATAATTGCACCGTAAATCTTACAAGAGTTACGGGTTTTACGGCTCATTGACAGAATAAAGGTCTCTTTCCATGGGAGTAGAGAGCGCGGTATGTGTCACTTTCCTATGTGGTCGTAGGAAAATGCAATTATCCGAATTCAGTGGTGTCACTTTCGTGCGGAAAACCGTGAAAATCGCTTCGAGCGACGCCTCTGCCGCCGGCGTTGTGATGCTCGTCTCGTGCCGGGACGCTGCCTCCGGCGACGCGGTACATTTCAACGCGGGCGGCCGCAAATGTGTCGCGCCGCCTTTTTCAAAGACGGCAACAACTTTTTACGGCCGCTCTCGTCGGAACCGCGCCTAACGACGAAACGAAAGCGGTGAATAATAACAAGCGATTATTATTATTGCCGCTTCGCTTCGTGTGCCGAGCGCAGGTATTTATCTCTAGCGAGGATCTGC
The DNA here is from genome assembly GCA_032362365.1 of Zygogramma bicolorata. Taxonomy (NCBI): domain Eukaryota; kingdom Metazoa; phylum Arthropoda; class Insecta; order Coleoptera; family Chrysomelidae; genus Zygogramma; species Zygogramma bicolorata. Next base: position 77,436 of record JAVJAQ010004414.1, on the reverse strand, counting down.
TTTTTGTCGCTAATTTGAGGCGTGTTGATTTCGAAATGGGGGTACATTTGTAATGGTGGTTGAGTTCGCGTGTGTGAGTTACGGATTTTGGTGGAGGGGATAAGGATACTCGAATTTTTTTTTTGTTGATGATTTCTTCAATACGATATGAAAAGGACATAGTCCAGAATCTTGACAGAGGGGTCAGATGGAATAAATAAAGAAGTCGCAGAAAAAATCTAGTATGTTGCCAGTAAAAAGTTAAACGTTCTTATATACTTATATATTACAATTTCAATTTTTTTTAAGATAGTTGAAAACTGTATCTGGAAAAATCTCAAGACGAAGAAAACACTGCTTAGAAGGCTATGTACAGGCTGCATATTCAGAAAGTAAAGATAGTGATATATTTCTTTTTGAAAATAAAAGAGTTTCCATTGGCATCACAGCAGATGTATCTCAAGTCCCTTCGGCCCATTAGGTAATACGCGTTTGAGCTTCAACTTACATTGTTATACAAGTTTGTTTTCATTAAAGTTATTTAAAATACCAGCGTTTTCGTCGTAGTATATCGATAGAGTCACTCCAGTTATTCAAAATTAGTCAACAAAAATTATTCCTCTGAAAGATAACTAGTCGCGCAGCAGTAGCAGTATTCGCTTTCGGTCAAATAATCCCTCTGTGTCTCTTCGCTCTGATTTTCTTTTCATGTTATCTTCCTCTCCGAACCACTATACTTTTTCCACAACCCCGAATATATTGTTACGATTTCTCCTTCGGGTTCGGTGAATAAAACACCAAACAACACTAAACTTCTTTTATTACAACTTTCTATCACAACACAATACAATACAGTCACTTAAACTGCTCCGCTCACTATCCAACGCTCTGTACTGAACACTCTGATAAACTCTCTGTTATACAAATTCTTCACCTTCGCACTTAGCAATAACAAATAAAACTCACTCCACTTAGCTCAGAATAAAACTTGCCACTTAACTAACTCTGCCCGCGACGAAGTCTATCCCGTATATATACCTGCGTACGCCTGTGAAGAATCTTCGCGAATTCTCCACACGCGATTTACGGGTTCCTGGAAAATGACGTTCGCTCCGACGCGATCCCTCATCTGCGTTTAGGATCTCGTCAGGGCCGGCGCTAGGACATTCGTAACAATATCATCCTTTCCAGAATGGTAAAAAAACGATAACAGAATTTCTTCAAACATTACTCATGACTTAACTAGTGGACTGAGTTTCATATATATTTTGAAAATTTCATAGAAGAATTCAGAAATTTGAGTTGAACGTAGTACTTTTGTTTCTGTGTTACGTATTGTAATTAACAGTATACTTCAGGTATATTTGACATAATTTACTGTCAAAATTTTTAGAAACGACAAACCTCTGAAATTCCAAAAATTAGGCCACCAATAGAGGTTGATATTAATATCATCAAGAATTTTTGTCAGTAAGAAATTTTTCACCTTATTGGATGAAAAACTATTGAGCTTTTTACTTTTGTAACAATCAGATTTTTCTCAATTTGGGATTTTACCACTTTTATCGATTCATTTTCCTCAACATCGAATCACTGGTGCAAAAATATTGGTTGAGGTACCTTCCGAGATGCCATTGGACATGATGATTTCAATCTAGTTATTGCCAAATCAGCCCCTTATAATACCCTGAACACCACCGCAAAATTTTAGGAAAATCGGCATAAGGATGGATTATTGAGAAATTCAGGAACAATTGTTTTTTTTTTCAAATGCTTATAGGAAGTTTTTTCTTAGAACTACTCGAAGGATCACCCCTTTAAGTTTGGCCACGTACTTGAATAACACCCTGTATATCATAATGGAACAAAGTATTTTGAGAATAATCCCTTGAATTGGTTACAATTTTTCGATTTATCACTGGCTAATTTCTGATAGTCGAACTAGATGTTCCGAAGTTAATAATCATAATTCGTTTTCAAAATCTATGAATCAACTATAATCATCATAGTTTGAAATGGTCAGGTGATCACCAGGTAATAATTGTGCATACCGGTAATCGAAACGTTGTGAGTATACTCAACTTTTCTCTTCAATTTCGTTTGTATTAAATATTTTTGAATTTTTCAATTTGTGATTAACAGTTTTTTTTAATAAGGGGCCGTTCATAAAATACGTTCGCATACAAGGGGAGGGGTCTGGCTGAGTGTGACAAGATTTTTGGTAGAAATCTACTTTTTTAGTAGATTTCTGACGAAAATTGAAAAATTTTGGTATGAAAGAAATCTTCAGTAGATTTTGGTAGAAATATACATGTGCGACATCTTCTAACGAATTCCTAAACTCGTCGGATTTTTTTACCAAATCTATAGTGACTCCATCTTTGCGAATGAATTTTCAATTGAGATTGCGAATTAATCTTGTTACAGTACACTGTATTTCACTATACAAATGAAACAAAATGAAGCGATTTTTTACTGTTTCATTGTGTTATTGAGCATTGAATCTTCTGATTATGTAAAATATGTATATTATTTGTGGCCATCCATAAATGAATATTTTTAATTTTCAGAATTTGTGTACCGTCATTCAGAATTTATTATACTCAGCGGGGGGGGGGAATCTTACTTTTTGTGACAAAATATTTCTAGGGGGGGGGGGTCACAAAAAGTGTGACACAGCGTGACAATGGGGGGAGAGGGGGTCAAAAAAAGCTGATTTTAGTGTGACGTATTTTATGAACGGCCCCTAATGTTTTCTTATTTAGATTTCAGTTTTGACCCAACAAGTGTATTGACAGGCTTCATTCTCGACAATTGGAATTTCAAATTAAGATTGCAGCGACACATTCAAGAAAACTTCAACTAATAAACATAACTTTGACAACTATTGCTAAGTAATGTTAGGACTTTGACGTTGTGTGAAAATCCCAAACCGTCAGGTTTTGTGAGCGAGTATACTTATAGTTTTTAGTGTTTTTTCACTTTCTTGTGAACGTTAACCATGAATAGTGCTCGATAAACATTAGTAATAAATTGAATAATATTCCAAAATTTCAGAATAATATCGCAACGCCATTTATACCAAAACTTCAACTAATAAGCACCACTTTAACAATACTTTGACATTGTTCGAAACTTTTCACCAGCAGGCCTTTCTCTTATCTTGAAATCCCAATTGATTTTTGTTTCATTTCTGATTATTCACTTTTTTTGACAAGTTTCTATCTAGATCAACAATGGGAGTCTGATCCAAGAGCAGTCGGCTTTATAATAATCGTAACTTGTTGTCTATAGTGCACACCCCAGTGATTTCATTAACAAATTGTACAAGTTAGCTAATGACATTTTTGTATTGCCCTGTGAGTTTTTCCATCTGGAAAACATTCTCGGTCTCTTTCGATTCGGTTCTCCGTTCGTATTGACCCTGTACTCCGAGGCTATTACCCATGTCAGAAGAAGGAATCTTTGTCCTCGTTAAACTATTGATTTCCACCCTCTCACGTTCAAGTAAAATTGCTTTCCCGACTCACCATAATCTTGCAACAACGCAAACTTCCAGATTCTTTATTTAACCCATGAAATTCTACTATTCGTTGTGAAAATGTAGGGCAGCAACTGAAATACCAAGTGTGTAAAGTTATGTTTGTTTGAAATGGAGAGATAGCGTTATGGAATGTTCAAAATTCCATTGTTCGTCTAATGAACTTTATTCATGGTTGTTGAAAGTTGCTGTAGAACGAGTTTTCAAATTTTGTTATCGCTTTGTATTTTTCATGGTCTGAATCGTTTCATCCATGACACACAAGTGTTCAGAAAGAACCGAATTCAATAGCTCAAAATAGCAATTTTCATTGCAACTTCTGTAAAAATATAGAGGTTGTTTTTTCAGTGCTACCTCTCGGTCTTGATATGAATTACATTGACATTCTCGACTGAGATTTCATCTTTATTGTTTTGATAAGCTTTTACTCAACTTCCTTTCATCCATAATTTGTAACTCATATTTCAAGCACGTGCTCATCTGATTCAGATAAAATTTGGGATACATTCATAACTGTGACGAGAATGTAAATAATATGATACCATGGAGCTAGTGAAATTATGGTAAACGCCTTATTTGAATTTTGTACCGGAAAACCCAAGTGGCTGAATTACACTTGTCAATAAGATGAATGAAGCGGATAAAAAATAATCTTCTGAGCTTCGCACCGAATCCAGAGGCAATTTTCACGTTTTTTTTTTAAGAATTATGGCACGCTTCAATGTATTAATAGTTATTCTTGCAATACATTGTCTCCTTGTCAAAAAATTGCTTCAACTTGCTAACTATTGAATTTAAAATTATGAAAAATTATATACAGGGTTTGTTTGGCAAATAAAAACATCCGATAATCAACGATGCATTTGGTGAATAAAGCTACCATAAACAGAACATCCGAAAATTTGAATACACATTCTCAACTATAAACTAGAAACGTCGTGAGATCTGAAATGAAGGCTACATCAAAACGTGGCGACTTGGGAGAGTATTTTTTACACTACCCAAGTTCTGAATAAAGGGTGTTTTATTGTTGCTTTTCCATAAATTGAATATGCCGAGAGCCTTAACTATTAAATAAATTATTTCTAAAATTGAAAAATTACATATATGCAGATTTTTTTGCATATACAACTATACTTTTTCGAAACGATAAGACCTAAAGGGTTTGTTGAATTGGACAAAAGTTGCCCTCTTATGGAAACGATTGCAATAATTTTTCAGATGGCGATTATATCTGCCGGTTTTCGAGATAATAATAATGTTTATTAACCAACAATAATAAATATTTGACGATATGAATACATATACCATACAAAAATTACCGCCCACATTTCAAATAATATGAGAATGAGTCAATAAGTTTTATTATTTGATTTGTACCAGTTTTAAATGCGACGTTTCGATCACTGATATCTATCCTCATTATATATTTTTCAAATACGGGACTATATTCTTTATTGTTTTTGATATCCATTGTCATCACAAATCAAACCATTCATACATCACTCGTACATTTTGACGTATTTCTTCAAAATAACACCATCATTGTCTGGTCATATCATTTCGTGTTAGAGATAGATATCTCATCCTAAATATTATAGGTATTTGGAGATAGATTTGTTCGAGTTTTTGTAAAAATGTACTATTTATTTCAAAGTCAATGTTTTATAAACAATAGATCCTGCAAGTAGAAGAGGAAAAAAATAACTTTTCATAGGTAGTTGTCTCGAATACGTACTTGAATCTGTTTGTAAATCAACGGAGTTATTGAGAATTAATTATGTGAATATAGCGACTTGATATGAAATAACATATTTATTTTGAAACATGTTTCCCGATGCTACAACATATGTTTTCTACTATTTTTCTGGCCGAAAAACATTCAACGGAAAAGTTATAATCCCCCATTAACAAAAAACATTATTTCAAAATATTGTTAGTAGTGAATATTCGTGATATTAATATACCAAAAGCGAGACCAAGAGCCTTCGATTGAAGCTCAAGCAATAAAATTTGGCCTTGTTATTGAGTTCCTACGCCATTCTTCAGATGAAGCATGGTTATTCGCAGACCCGTCCCCTAATGGAGGGTCGATCCACAGTTAGAACCGGGGACTCTTGGGTTATCAGCCGGGCGCTCAACCACTTGCGTCAACTTTGTCGCTTCTTTCAATCAAACTTGAGTTATTTCGACTGAAGGTGGATCCCACAGCCCGAGTTTTCCTCAACCTTGACACATTCGTACGAAAATATTTCATTAAGGTTCCTTATTTCGATATTTCCAACAAAAAATCTGAGTGAACGAATATATGGATGTACAAGTACATGCTGAATAGTAGGTTGGAAAGTTAGCACTTTCTACTGAGTTAGCAGTGCAAGGATGGCTGTTTCTCAAATATGAAGAAAAGTTTGGGACACTCGTTTGCGTTCTATTCCTAATAAAAATTGTTCTTTCAATTCAATAATGCCTCTAGAAGTTTTCGACTGTAATCCGGTGATCCAACTGTATAAGTAGGGCAAACGGCTAAAACGAAACATCTCGAATCTTGACTGAAAATCGATCGTCGACAAAAACACACTGCGACATATTATCAAGCAGGCAGGGCGTGTCTCTTCTGTCGTCTGCCGAAGGACCTCCAGAGTGACACCGCTCTGAAAAACAATCGCATCCTGGATCTCTGGCCGCGGACTCCCTCTCGGATCGCAAACACGCACCTGAACATAACGCAAAACGCGCATATCAAACATGACCTAATCCGAGCAAGACTTCTGATCGATTCCCAGGTGCATGCATAGTGGATGGGGGGACGGTGCTCCCCCCGCGCCGGCAGCGACGGCCCATCTCTTTCGGGGCGCGCGGCGTGCCACCCACTCGAAAGGGGGACCTTCTCTCACGCTTCCGCAGCTTCTCTTATTGACCCGAAGCCTCGTTAATGGATTTCCTCGATGCAACAACACCGGCATCGCGGGACGGAATCCCGCAAAAAAAGAACCGGGATGAATGCGTGATTGGGTTGGACCAGTGGAGGAGGGAGGAATAGCCACCTCCGAATCGTTCTCTGAAATAACTGTTATTCGCAATAATTGTAAAATGTGCTTGTTTCCGAACTATTTTCAGGTTGGAAGGTGTCCAATTGTTCTCCAAGGAGAGGTAGGAAATATATTTTCCGCCTCCCTCTATCCAAAGTTTTCATTACCTGGCCTCATTGTAGGGGGCAAAGTTGTACTTTTCCTCCCTAGGGAGGAGGAAAAGTAAAAGTGACGTTTGTTTATTCATCAATGAAATAGGTTTATAGGTTAACAGTTATTGGTTCTTTTTGATCTAAATTGAATATACATTTCAAAATTTCCGTTTGAAGAGTTGAGGAGCGGCTTTATATTTGATTTATTGGTATTACCGCCTACCTCTATCCAAAGAATACATTTCCTGGCCTCATTGTAGCAAAGTAAAAGTGACGTTTGGTACCTACGTCATCAAGGAAATAACTTCATTGACGACCTAAACTATATTCTAATATAAAAGTATAAATTAATTTATAAAAATCCCTGTATTTTTTCAATTGGTAGAAATGAGTAAAGCAGCCATTTTTTTAATTTTCAGAAAGTGAATGAATGTTAAGAAAATAAAAACGTCAAATCTATAATTCCGCAACTATTTCATAGCTCTCTCCACAGAGTGTAAATGAGGCTGGTGGTAAAGTTCGTTCCAATAGGTGTTGGTTCGAATCCGGCGTCGAGAACTTTTTTTTCTCTTTTTCTTTCAATTTTCTGTTTTGTAGGTTCTCCTAATGTTGGGAATCTCGGGAGCTTTATACTGTACCTACTTCTTAGTTTTAGTTCTTCAATAAATTTTGTTCGTTAGTTTCATAAATATTTTTTTTAAGACTTATCATTTGAGGGAGGCGGAAAAATCATATCTATAACATGGGAATAAAGTGCCTTTTCCTCCCTTGAATGATTACTGGCCGACGCGTAGGAAAAGTAACACTTTGCTCCCCTGTTATACAAATAGCTATTCTCGCCACCTTTTGAAACTTTTCAACCTCTTCGTTATATATACAGAACGTCATTCTACTCATCGGAATTAACGACGTGTTTAGATCCATGTTAACGTGTACACGCCGACGTTGTTATACGAAATAAGCTAAACCTGACACGATCTTGTAGCTACCACACACTAGCTCAGTACCTATACCAATCAAAAAAAGGTATAGGTACTCTCTCCTTCAAAACCCCAATACTCTTCAAAAACTTAAGCCTGATTCATCCATTTTCCAAGTACAGCATCTGTCGCTTATCAGGGCCAGTCCATTTTGAATGTTTGAAATGTCGCCAATATTTCAGTTAGTAATGCAAACATTGCTTTCATGCACATGAGATTTCTGAAATATTTTTGGTAATTTTCATTTCTTGTTCATATAATGAAATTATTTCGAAAGATTGTGAATAAAATAGTGAGCAAACTTCGGCAAAAAATAAAATTTCTCTCTCGAGAAATAGTTTACCTTGGCTTTCGGCATAAGTAAGCTATACTCTCTTCTCTCGAAAGAAATGATTCAACGAGTCATCAAGCCCGTGAATCCTGTAAGATTCACAGATGCAATTATTGATTGCTCCTTCCTATTGTTATTATTCATATACTGGACTGATAGGTAACTAATTATTCATGAAAATTAAAGAAAGGAATATCAGGTGTTGTATTATAAGTACTTACTCATTGCCACAGTTTCAAATAAACGTTGATTATCGTTGTTTCTTCATTTCACTTTAAAAGTTATTGCAAATTCATGTGCATTTTTCATAAAAACAATATTCAAACATACACTGACAAAAAAAATAGAGATTAGTCAGGCAACTCAATATACCAATTGTGTATTCACAGTTCACACAACAATAATGTCCATTCAACAGTTTTATTATAGATTATAAGTATTTATTACAAAAATCATTATATTGAAGCAACGATTCTGGCCGACGCCATTAAATCTATATTCATCAATAGTCAATTGCAAGTACCCATCTAGGAGTTGTCAGGTTGCTGTTAAGGTGAATTCATATTGTAGCGTATACCACATAATCACGATCTGATATTTACATATTGTGTGACGTCAATATTATACTTATTTCCATGGTCACAGAAAGATAGGAAGTGTTTAGAACGTCTTCTCCATGAAAAAAATCTCAGCTTCAAAACAGAAGCGACACGTTTCCGTGATATTAGCCATATTGCAGATCACGACATGTTATTTGCAAATCGATGCTTTTGTCTTAGGCGAAGTATTTCCTTAGGTCTATGACTAACAAATATTTCTCAACAGTTCTTTGGATATAGCATTTGGAAAGCTGATGTTGTCGTGAAAAGATCCCAACCATCACAATAATTTATAACCATTTGAGGGAAGAATTATTGATCGTAGTAGTGTCATATTTTCAAAACACAGGATATACAGGATTGCTGAAAGATGATATTGCAAGGGAATCTCGAAAACAGTAAGAGATATTGAATGATATTAAAAAAATCGAGTTCCAAAAACAGAAATTTCATATTCAAGAACTATATCGGTGGCCGATTTGAGACCGGTAGAACCGAAAATGAGTATAAAGGGTATAAATTTGTGTGTAATGTTCGAAGAACATTCTGTATACCAAAAGAGGGAAAATACGAATTCATATTATTCGAAGAGAAACAAACCGGTCGTCTGCAAAACTGTGCACTCAAGAAGCACCCAGCTAACTGTTGAAATGGGTGATATGCTAGATGAAACACCTTCTACAACCACAGAGAAATATGTTAGAAAACTTGATAAAAACATGCAACTGAATGAGCGAGCTGGAACTTGGGCAATTGCAAGATAGTTGTATGGCGATCGCCGAATATCATTTCGATTGTTAAATTGTCCACGTTTCGAAACTTTATTGTTTCATCTTGACAATTTATGAATTGGACCAAGACCAAATTCCCGCCTAGGTAACAATCGAAATTAAAGAGAATTCTCTCATTTCATTTTATTATAGCGACATCTTTAAGATAATATTACTTTTTACTACTTCCTCTCCTAACGCCTCCTAGCTATCAATCTTCAAAGAATGTACATGAATAAACAGGGGGAAACACCCATCATTTAACACATGGTGGTTCAGGTGAATGACGCGTAGATGGCCCTGTTTTTACAACTTGAAGCACGCGAGGAACAGATCTACTCATTTCTCTACGGCTGCACACGTTCTACCATTAATTTTTTATTGTCTTTCCATTGAGTGTTACATTTACTACCCACACCGATGTAATATACAATTTAACTTTTGGTTACTATTATGTGAAGTGGATTAGTATTTCACACGACTCGTTTGGGGTGGTATATGTTGGTTGTTGCTTTCATAATAAAAAACGTTTTCTGATGGTAGATTCATGGATGGCAAGACTAATAACTTTTTTTTATTGATGCACGTCAATGGATTTCATTTGGACTTGATGAAGCTTCATTATTTTCCTCAAACGTGAAAAATTCATGACGTTTAGTAACTGACAGTAAACAAAGTTTACAGTGTTCTCTCTATACGCCAAGAGCCAGAGCAAAAAAAGTAGGTTCATAATGCAATCTTCTACAGAATTGATTTTCTTGTTGGAAAATGTTTGGGGGTGTCCCCTGAATATAAATTCAAGTTGGCGGGACAGGGGGGGTTGAGCTTCAGCCGCCATCTTGGAAAACACGTTTTATCAAATATCTCGTGAACCGTGCATCGTGCGACAAAAATAGTAGGGATCATTTTCGTAGATAATAAAATTCTCTTCAACTTTTATTCGAAACTTTTCTCCGTATAGTGCATAGGTTTTCATTTATAGCGCGCCAAACTGTTCCCAGCATGGTTATTGCTAAATATATAGTGAACGGTTGATGAAACAGTATAAATGGCAGTATTTTGGCGCGCCATAAATAAAAACCTATGCTTTATACAAAAAAAAGTTTCAAATGAAAGTTGCAGGGAATTCCATCATCTACAAAAACGATCCTTACTGTTTTTATCGTACGATGCACGGTTCACGAGATATTCGATAAAACGTGTTTTCCAAGATGGCGGCTGAAGCTCAACCCCCCCGTCCCGCCAACTTGAATTTACATTCAGGGGACACCCCCGAACATTTTCCAACAAGAATATCAATTCTGTAGAAGATTGCAGAAAAAAAGTACCTGGTTCTTGAACTAATGGTAGGTTTATAGTACGATTTTTAATTTTTGTCTCAACGTTATCTCGTTCGAATCCACTGAAATATATGCACCCGTTCATACACACTGCTCAATCACAAGCGTAAACTTTGATCTGATGAGTGACCTTGAAAATTTGTTAATTTTCGATTTTTACGACAATGCGTGTGAATACAAGACAAATGCGCAAGCTTGACATCTATCAGGTCTTTAGTTGGGAAAAAAATGAATATTGAAGAAGCAACATAAATCGATTCAATGGATTAAATTCAATGATCAGGAAATAACTCGAACTAATAATTTGAATGGAATTTGCTGTATTTTAACCAATGAGCAATTTGTATTCCGTACTCATCTATCTTCTTCTAATACGTTGATGATTAAGGGACATAAATACATTAATGGACACTGGTGTAACACGGGTCATTCTAGAAAGCCTAAATAATTATGCTTGAATGTAAACAAAAGTTGCATGATCACCTACGTTTATTATTTCTTAATGCAACGCTTGATATTAACAGAAAGAATAACACAAAAATCAAATTCCGTTCTATAAACTTTGTGTAATTATCACAGTGTCGTTTCACGATTTTGATTTATTTTTGGGATTTGAAGTGAACATTGTATTGCTCGAATATTAATCGTATGCGAGTTTTAATCTATTGCTTCTTTTTTCATGTCTAACTTTACATATCAATGTTGGATGATTTATCCTCTTATAATGATTATGATAGGCATTCCAATAGACTTATTAGCACCGTAATGTTTCTTGTCTATTCTCAAACCCAAATATTTACAAATTCCTGTTGTCATATTCGCATTCAATGATAATGAAATATTTTTCAATTGACATATTGCGTCTGCATATTGAATGAACATGGATTTGAAGACAAACACTAATTATGTAAATTCTTTATGAAAACTTCATTGTATTCGTTGTTTTCAAAATCACTTCCAGTTCTACTCATTATTCACATACAAATGTAGGCATCTTTTCGGAATTATTTTATGTACGACCAGATGTATCAAAGCAAGAAGGGGTGGTGTTTCTTATTTTTTTCTGACTCATAGGAACCATACATCCGCAACATTTGAAAAAACTAATTATTACATGAAAAAAAATTGCAATTGAGCAACTTGTTACTAACCATCTCCGATCAGTTATCTTTTTGAACTGAATAGACAGAGAGATGTTTCCGATAACCAGACCTTCTTATTTCAGCATGAAATGTTGGAAAGTTATTACCCACAACGGCACGAAAACTGGTAGTGTGTCTGGGCAGAACTGGTGCATAAGTTCTATACAGCGTTTCGTAAAAATAATTCCCAACTCCATTTTTTTGAAAATGCAATGTACCATGAATGATATATCCTGTGAGGAGGCTGATAAAGAAAAACTTTCGCCAATAATTTCAGATCATTGAAATCGCCCTGGCGACGTTTTTTTGGGGATGCCAACCCGAATATTTTCGAAACGGGTATATTGCAAATCTCTGCAACTATTTACTAAGAGACCGAAAAGACCGAACAATTGTATATTTTAACGCCTGAAGGATACGGGTGCAAGCTTCAATCTACCCCATATTCATACATGGATCGAATAATGAGCCAAATGAAAATTGTAACGAATATTTCCCTCATATATAAAATGTCCCATAAGAGCAATGCAATTATCGAAAACTTACAGCGGTAATTGCATTGTATCAAGTCACCTTTACAACACATTTGAAACCGTATCGCTAGACGTCAGTAAACAACACAAATGAATGTCAGATAGACTTCAAAAATAGAAAAACATTTCGCGTTTTGGTGAGTGCTCCATACAATCTATAAATGAACAAAATATAACATTTCCTTGAGAATTTCTTTATTCGTGAAATATTCCAATGAATTACATTCGTGCATAAAAATGACCAGATAATTTTGCATTCAAGCGTGATATCTTTACAAATTGCCATCGGTTATTTTCATATTTTGTGAAAGAGCCCTCGTCCTTCGGACTCGGGCACTTTGGCCAAAATATGAAAATAAACTCTTACAATTTTTAGATATCACGCTTTCTTGCAAAATTATCGGTAATTTTTTTGCACTCGTGCAATTATAACCTATAATGTTCTTTTCAAATGATGTTAGGTACAAATTCGTCAAAGAATTGAAATCGTTTCAGTGGAAAAGAGACCCTGCAAAAGTTTTTCGTGAGTATTTAGTTAATTACAAATTGATGTTCTATCCTAATCGAATGATGAGCACACATCGTCCACAAATCCTGTGCAAATTAGGTTTATTTCCTCGCTATCGACAGTATCAACGTTCATAATTTTATAGCGGTAATTATCCGCACATTGTTGTTTTTGTCAACCGGTATCATCATTACGGCTTGGTGACATTGCGAAAATTGGACCGAGACCCAGTCATTCATCCCATACCGGCTCACTGGTCCCAGGGCGGCCATATTCCGATTACCCTGCCATTTAATGCAATAGAGCCAGATAACCGAATGGAAATGTTGGGCGGAGAACTTTTATATTTCGAAGCAACTGATGGCCAGTTGAATTATTACTTCGCACTCGTCTAAAATATAAAGAGTCAATCTAATGAGAAAGTTCCATAACTTATCCATATATGTAACGTGAGTGACAATTTTTTTTTCTGTCAAAGCGGGACATCTACGAAATTATTTAATGAAAAAAGTTTTTAATGTTTTACAATTTTTTTTGCGCCAAAGATGCAGGGGTAGCTGTTAAATAGACTCTTCCTTTTTGTAAATGAATCGAACACTTTTGATTGATTTTGTTACGAAATGTTCCCCGGCCCTGTCGTTCATAAACGCAGAATAATATGAGGGGTCGAAGAGCGACGTAATTTTTCCAGGAAATCCTAAATCGCGTGGAGAATTCGATACACATCATCGAGGCCACTCTCGAAGATTTTATTCAGTGAGACAGTTATTCAGCGGAGTTATTCAGAGCTAAGTGGAGAGAGTTTAGCAGATAGTAAATCAGGGTTTCTAGCTCAGTGGAGAGAGCTTTGTTATTGCCAAGTGCGGAACTCGAAGTGTAGAATTTCTGTTACAGAGAGTTCATCAGAGAGTTTAGTATAGGTGTTGAGAAGTTAGCGGAGTGATTGTATTGTAATTGTGTTGTGACAAAGAGTTGTGATAAAAGTAGTTTAGTGTTGTTTGGACTTTCAATCAAGTAACCCAGGATATATCGTAACAATAGTGTGAATTTCCAGATATTATTCCTTCCAAGAAGTGTATTCTTTTAACATTGATTTGTCGAAGGAAAGGCCAGAAACTAGTTTTCGTCAATGGTGAAATTTCGTTCGCATTCACCATTCCGCATATTCTTTGATATTTCATAAACCCGGAAAATATCTGGTGATACAGATTCCACGCAAAACAATATCACTCGATCACTTACTAGTAACTTTAAAAGAAAGTCGGCCATTTATTCCTTCTACATTAATTTCCATGTTCTCAAGTTTGTCTTCATCGGATGGCGTCATTAGACCATAGAAATAAATACCCCTTATTCGTATATCATAATTTATAACTAGATAACTTTGATAAGAATGTTGTTAGTAGATATTGAGCATCATAAGCTAAGTTACTTGACTTCAAGCCACTTTGAGTTGAGAAACTTGATGGGTGTTCAGTTCGACAGAGTTGCATGATGACAAATAAAAGTAAATATGGCGCCGATAGAAATAGCCCTGCACCACTTTTCAATTCATTAATATTTCATTTGGTTTCTGGCCGTATACGTCTTTTTTCGAATTGCTTCAGTATTTATTTGTACTCGTACAGTATTCAAATTTCTCAACAGGTTTTTCATATTGTCATTCCTGACACGTCTATTTCGGTATTTTAAAAAATCTCTCATTTTTCTTGGGTGTCCAGAATTGTTACTATATAATCGTTACCCCACTTGCCACTTATTCAACAGTTATACAATGAAACAGCATAACCTACAATGACTTGCTGATTGGTTTCAAGAAGAAAGTATGTTCCATTTAGCGTTCATATCATTCCGAGAATAATTCAAGTCCTGTTTCAAGTAGTTTCGGTTCGAGTAAAAAGTAGAACAACATTCTTCTTCACTTAAAACATGCAAGTCACATGAAATATCATTTCAAGTCAAGAGATTGAAATGTCCTCATTGATATAGTTGCTTCAAATTTTTCGAGTTCAGGTGGTTTGAAGTCAAGAAAGCTGACTTATATGAAGACTTCAAGTACATCACATTTTTATGGGGTCAAATGACCAGCATGAATCGTGTTCAGGACAGTGCTGCCATATGAATCAATAAATAACACTTTTTAGCGGTACAATTGACTGAAAACAGGAAGAAACTGAACTTCCTATCCAAAAATAGGAAGTCACTACCAAATATTTTGAAAATATCAGATCCTGGAATTGTAATCAGAAAGAGGCCAGAGCCGTGCAAAAAGAACGGCACCAAACGCCTTTATAATTTTTTTGGGTTTCAAAAAAAAAATTATAACCCTGTTTTTTCTGTATGGCACTGAATTCTTGGTGAATAGTTTTTCGGGATCCATCATATTGAAAAAAGCCGCATGAACATATTTGGTCGTAACCTGCCATTGTAGGGTAGGTAATTCAGTTTTCCTCTGTATTTGACCAATTGTAATTCTTTCTCGTTCATTTGACCCCCTAGTTTTATAGGCTTGTAATCTATAAGTGAAAACTGTGTCTAGTTTAGTTGTTGAATTCATGAAAGGTACCCGTACTTTTGAATGAGATTCAAAGGTGCCCCCTGTTCGGTACGTTAGTTGGTAAATAGTTATTTTACTAATTTTATACCACTTGTTGAATAGTCAGGATAGTCGAAATCCTTACTTGCCATCAGTCTCCGATAGTTGCTGTGAAAAAGATTTAATGAAACTGAGCTAGTACTCAAACGGCTTTGCGGTCAAATGGACCAACATTTTTGAGGGCTATTGGTTGGTCATACAGGCAATGGTACGATAGCTAATATCTAAGCCATTTGCACCGGGTGTACATGAAACTCACACTTGGTAATCACTGTATTTTTTTCATCCATTTTTTGTTTAGATCATGTTTCAATGTGAATAACGAAATACGCATATTTTATATCAGAATCTCATATTCACAAGGAGGAACACCGACTCTTTCGTTTGTCCACTCAAAGGACACCTGAATAAGATAGGACTGTACAACGGCGACCTTAGCTGCAGACAATGTAACAAAGGGACAGAGACAACTCGACACATACTTTGCGAATGTGAGGCTCTGGATCTAAAAGGCAACAAATATATGGAAAACTAATTTTGGATCCAGAAGAATATGACAAATACCCAGCAATCAACCTGCATAAACTTGTGCAGGGGACAAAGTTGTTGGAATGGGTGTCATGAAGTATAGGGGAGCAAAGCGCAATAAGCCCTAGAGTCTGAAGTGCTTTCCGGAGTATTGGCAGTGAAGGACAGGTCAGACGGCTTCGACAAGGGAAATAATTCTTTCGTTTTTTGCAAAGGAGTCTGAAATTCCTAATAAATATGGTTTGATTCCCCTCATTCTTTCTCATTATCACTTAATCAGATGTTGTGAAATTCCTACAATTTCGTCAATATCTATGTTCTCGAATGTCATTTAGCATCCCCTTTAATCTACTTTCCCTCACATCGGCTCTGTCCGACTATAACGAACCACTAACTACATATATTTCCCGCCCCCTTTGTGCGGGCGGAACTCCCCGCCTAGAATCTACGTTTTGCGGAATAGAGGTCGGATAATTCGCAGCTCTACGTACTGGCATAGGTATGATTCGCGGGGAGATCGATATCACATATACTCCTTTTTTCCTCCTATCGATCATTCTGGCCGGTAGGAGTCGCTGATCGGGGTTTTGCGGGAAGGCGACGGAAAGCCATCGTCACGAGGGGATGTTTGCACGAATATTGACAGGGTAGTGTGAGATTATTTTGTTTCACAATTATGGTAGGGTTGAGAGGAATATAAGTAAAATCCAGTTACCGCACCGTTGCCTGGTGAGTTTCGAAAAATGAATTTCAAATGTCGGAAACAATGGCGATTGATTTCCTGGCAGTTACCAATAAGTGTATTGTAAAAGTCACTACAAGTGGCCATCCATCTATATTCCTTAGGAGAGATTCATTTATTTTAGCTAAATATTTCTCAGTTCTCGCTGTTGGAACTATTCTCATTCAAAGAAAATCTCATACAAGTATAAAGGCTAGTGTTTTATATCAGCAATTACCAAGTGTATGTCTCGTACGTCTTTTGATGGAGAGACTTAAATCACTTGAAACTCATGAAGCAACTTGTAAGTGTCAATAACTATTCCAAAAGCATTCTTTTTCCTTCAAATATATATAGAATATTATTCATTCGAGAATATAATAGTTGCTAACCTACTTTCAGGTTCTTAAGTGACCAATTATTGTTATTTCTAACACGATATAACATTACATGCACGTTATTTCGAACGGACTGAAATGATATAAGTATTCAGTTTCTCTCTTGGAAATACAATTAAATAATTTACACACTGGTCTCCAAAAATAGCAGGTTACCGTTCGTTTAGCCATTTTTTGTTAGTTGATTAGTTATTAACAATTTAATTGCAAAAGTAGCAATTTTTCTACCACTTCCCATCGAAATCTGTTCACACCAATCGATTCTATGGGAAAAATAACATAAACCTCTTATCACAATCAGTTTATAACTCCGACGGAAATAGTCAGGCTTTTATTCACAATGAAGATGATCACAGCTGTGATCGAAACATGTTTGGTTGATTTTCGATTGTATAACTGAATATATATTTCCTTTCTGTATAGAGGAGATTCAGACTTTTCTTTTCCTCTTTGAATGGTTTATGATTGAAATATCAAATGAACACATTGTCTGAGGTCGCGTATTTGGGCTGTATATTCCTACCGCGAGCGCTTACACAGCACATTGTCAACAATTTTTTCAATAATATTTTAATTTTTTTATATACAGTTTGTTAGGAGTATGCGTCATGATAACGCTTACTTCTGACAATAGTTTTGCGAATGACAGATACAAAAAAATATACAAGAGAGCCCTCTAGATCTACAAGTACATAATTTGGTAGAGCACGATTTACAATTGCAATTTGGTACAAGTTCATCTATGGATGGGTATAATAATACTATTTTTTCAGCAGTAATTCTAAATCATAACCGACTATTGCCAATTTTATGCAATCAGCTTGAAGTAAAAAAAAATGTGGTTTAGAAATGCAAAAAGCTCTCAAGATATGCAGTTGAATCGATTTGCTTGTAAAAGATAGATCTAGAACTGAAACTGCATTCTCATTGTGGTACGTGTGATAGCGTAGTTGATCAAAAATTGTACGAATATATTTTTCAAAACTTGAACCAGATATTCTTTCAGAGAAACTTTCAATGTCAAGCACTTCAGCACCTAAAATAAAATAATCAAGGTTTTCATAGACAGCAAAAGTTGTATTTCTTCACATTATTGATTCAAATTATACCTCATCAAGAATTACACAAAAAAAAAAATCAAATTTGACCTCCAAAGCACTAAACTGTGTTCCCATTTTACTTGTGTAGCCTGCTCCAGAGTCAAATGGTGTAAAGCTGTGAGTACTGAACAAAGTTGAATGTCACACTTTTTCGCCACTGTATGAATTGGTATGAACCTTTCCATATCAACAGCACCTGCTCATACCTGAGTTCCTGATATGAAATATTATTATCAATTTTTAAAACAATGAAAAATGAACTTCCTGATAAATATTACCTTTCACTTATATAGCCAAATAATGTGATATTAATACTATCACATCGGTGCCTGATGATAAAACCAATGGTTTCTGCAAAGTCTGGTACATGGTTGGTATATATGTACTATACTGGTCAATTCCGGTGAATCTTGAATTTCTTTCAATGTTGAATATTGGTTATTGAAAATAATCGACAACTGTTATAGAAAAATATTATGATGAAATATCGATATTTCTGAAATATCTTCTAGGTACTAGTTTCTCGATATGATATAATATTAAAAATTATTCATATTCGCGATTACATTTTTGTTTGACTACGAATCTCATCCGTTGCAATGCAAACTATTTTTGCACGTGGCCAAATTGTTATTAAACAAAAAACTTCAGTTGGAAACTGAATCTCGCCAGTTGAGCAATTGAAAAATAAATGTTATTCAATTTGCAACAAACAAACTGAGTTGTAGTGAAAAACAGTCAGCTTTTGTTACATACTTATTGTATGTTACATGCTTGTTATTACATAGTTATTGTATGAAAATCACTTCAAAAGCTTTTGTCTTCGATTGATGTTAATACAACGATAATTATATTCGTAATACCAAAAACAATCATATTTTCGATGAACTGAGTATGCGTGAACTTGAAGCACTGGCGGAAAGAATATAATGTTACGAAATCTCCTAGTGCCGGTCCTGTATACACATATACGCAAAATAATATGAGGGGTCGAATAGATAACGTCATCTTCCAGAAAATCCTGATTCGTGTATAAAATTTGATACACACCATAGAGACCTCTCTGGAAGATTCTCCATAGGCGTACGCAAGTGTAAATACGGAGACGATTGGGTGTTTAATCAGAGAGTTATTCAGAGTTTCTAGTAGAGAGAGTTTCGGTATTGCTTAGTTTTAGTGCAGAGCGTTGTATAGTTCAGCTGAGCAGCTTGAGTGATTGTATTGTATTGTGATAAAGAAGTGTAAAAAAAGTAGTTCAGTGTTGTTGGAGTTTTAATAAACGAATCCAAGGAGAGTTCGTAACAATACAGTGCTCATACGCTTGCTCGGATGAATTGTTCATTACATTTCTTAATCATAGTAATTACTTAATTGGTAATAAGAAGCATATCATTTATGTAATATGTAATTTTTCCTGTAGAATCAATCGATTGATGTGACCAGATTTGGCACATCTTGATGGGAAGTGGTGGAAAAATTCCTATTTTTGCAATTAAATTGTTAATAACTAATAAACTAACAGGTTTGGGCCTGTTTACCAT
This sequence comes from Zygogramma bicolorata, assembly GCA_032362365.1. Taxonomy (NCBI): domain Eukaryota; kingdom Metazoa; phylum Arthropoda; class Insecta; order Coleoptera; family Chrysomelidae; genus Zygogramma; species Zygogramma bicolorata. The sequence continues at coordinate 57,648 of JAVJAQ010004414.1, read as the reverse complement.
GAAACATCTCTTTGTCAGGAATAACGTCTTAATGGAGGAAGAATAAAAAATGGCAAGCACCTTTTAGGGCGTGTTGATCGTGTGAGATTGTGTTAAGTACAGTTATCAAAGGAGATAAATATTTTACTGTGGAAATAAAAACGAAATTTTCCGAAAATTATGAGAACGAATGCAGAAATTGGATAGAAAAATAGTCGAAAGAAACACGTACTGACTGGATAGTATCATACTTATATCCAAAAATTAAAAATATGATTTTCGTAAATATTTTGTGTCAACATCCCATCGTAATATAAATATTAACTGTCAAGCTACATGTTATAAAGATAGGTAAAATCATAAACGACATAATAGAAAAAGATTCGTTAATATGAGGTTTTGACACATCACTAAGTTGGTATTTCTTAAGTAGGTGTGTTCAGGTGTGTGTGATATTTAATTCAATATCAAAATAATGAGAAATTCTGAACCAATAGAATAATAATATTTTTTTGAATATTTTCTGTGGTCAATCATTGAATACTAAAATACTACGACAAGTTACAAACTTTTATCATTTAACCCATGATGTAAATACAGGGTTGTTCGTTATAAACGTCACCACCCTTAAACTTTCGTATTTTCACAGTCAGACAAGAATGTTAAATATAAAAATTGTAGTATCTTAGGTCGTTTGAGCTTAGGTATTCTAATGTGATCATGGTTATATTATTATTCGCTGGCGGCTTGAATGTTGGAATATGTTGAACATTTCGCGTAAGTGCCTCAGTCAGTAATCTTTTGCAGCCTAATTATTGTCCAAAAAGATTCACAGATTTCAGCACCCTGGCGTCGTCGTATAAGGAATAGCATACATGCGGAGGTGCCGGAATCAGTGTAGCGTTACTATCAGCCACAGGCTCACATTTTCCAGCACTCTGGTGCCGTCGCATTGGAGGGTATGTAAATAGGCTTCCTGGTGGCAGCGACGAGAGAGCCTCGTCTTACGGAAGCCGCCGCCACCCGCCGCCCTTGTTTCGTGTTTATCCCATCACACACTCGCACACGTCCGAAGCAGCGAGAGAAGGCTCCGTAACATGGCGGATGGCGCTCATTAGCGAGTCGTCCTCCGGGCCGCAGTGCATCATCATCCGAGTGCGCTGTGGCGGCGGCAACGGCCCGTTCTCTTGTTTTCTATTCAGTTCCGCCGATTCGGAGGTGGAGTGCGAATGCCTAACGGGGTGAGAATCGCAGCGTGCGCGCCAGCGTGAACTTTGCTTCAAGGCCGGAGTTTCGGATATTCCGCCGTGGCTCGACGAAGACGAGGAGGATCTTGTCGAGGGCGGGAGGGATATGCCATGGCTGTGCTCAGGTCCGCCGCTGTCGGTAAGCTGGTTTTTGCGGGTTCCTAAAGGGAGATCTTGCCTCCCTTCGGGATCGAATATCGAGGTCGGACAATTTTTGAAAAAAAAATTTCACTCCTCTACTTTTCAACCAATAAGATGTCTCATTTTTGACTAGTTGTAGTAGTATCTGAGAGGAAATTTTTTGACATTTCAAAAAATAAACATGATCCACAACTCTTAAATAATGTACATATACCTGTGGATAATGCAAGATTCATTTCTACCACCTAGTTAACTAAAATTACGAAAGGGCGATAGGCTGATCTAGTACCCATCTGAGTTTTAGCATTTGGTGAACCTGAAGTTGGTATTTTTTATTTAACGAAATATAATAGAAAATAGGATTTTTTTTCGAAATTATGTCATGTTACTTGTGAAAATATATTTCTAACACCTTTAGCTAACTAAAATTACCAAAGGGCGATAGACTGGACTGGTACCCATCAACCCATCCGAGTTTTAGCATTTGATTTAACTGAAGTTGGGATTTTTTTATTCAACAAAATATGGTGGATATACCTATATGATTTTTTCAAACTAGTAATTTTTAAGCTTTCTGACAGAACCAGTTAAACAAAAATGACAAGTCAACATACTTATAATGTCATGAACAGAGAAATTAATTTGAGATATCAGGTTAGATCAATAACTCTTTCCCAAATTTAGCTGTGGAATTTCTTTACAGAAAACCACTCCAGCTTAAATTATTCCTGGAGATTTTCTTTCGGGCACGAATATTTAAAAAAAAACTCGTCGCTTTGCGACTCGGGATAATTTTCAAAATATTCATGCCGTCTAGAAAATTTCCGGAAACAATTCAAGCTCTTGTGGTAATATTAGTAAAAATTTCACACCAACAGTTTTCGACCAATTAAATGCGTATTTTGCATCCGCGTACCATATCAACTCGGGTATTCATCGGAAATTTTTTCCCCTAGGCGTAACATAGAAAGCATTTTATGGAATTTTTTTGACGTAAGTAGAGAATGTTGTTTGACATAATACGTCACCTACCTACTTTGAGCAGAAGTAAACAAAATGTAACGTTCAAATACATCACTAGAGCAATTTAGTAGACTAATGAAAATACAATATTGAGCCACAGCTTTATTGACGAGCCACTCTACATTTCACTTTCACTATTATTATGTCTTAAAATTAGATTAGTATAGATAGATAGATAGATAGATTCTTTATTGACCACGTTACATACATAATGTACATTTGTAGCACGTCCTAATGACAAATGAAAAATGTAGAATCCAGGAAAACATTATTTTCATGAATCTATACATAACAGTAGGCATTCAGATAAAATTTGTTATTTCTTTGTTAGAAGTAACAATTATAAAACAGTTTTAAGAATCTGATTTGAATAAAAATAAGACATCAACACATAATAAAAGAAATAGAAGCACATGATAGATATCATAGAGTATGATGAAAGTTCACATTAAAATAAATTCTAAAATAGTCTATAGCACTCTACAAAAATTCTTTACAAAAATTCTGACGGGCACGTATTCAAAAACTCATTCACAGAATAAAAACAAAACTTTAGGAGAACCCTCTTCATTCTGCTTTGGAATTCCTGATAATTCAGGTTTCTCACTTGCAGAGGCAATTTATTGAAAAGATCAATTCTCAAAGAATTCTTCTCTACGTCTTGGTTTCACCAATAGATCTCCAGATCTGAGAGGATATTCGTGACCAGAAGCTTGTGTTGTATAGAGACTTTTACTTTGATGATTGTTGGAAGAGGCATGACACCGTATTTCAGGAAGAGAGGTTGACAATGTTCTCTGAACTGTACACCCGCCAGAATCCTGACAATTTTTTTCTGCAGGATGAATATTTTGTCAGCAGAACTTGCGTTACCCCAACATAGAATGCCATATGAAATGCGGCAGTGGAACAAACTGAAATACATCGATCTCAAAAGTTCGGCATTGATTAGACATTTCAATCTACGAAACATAAAAATAACACCACACAATTTTCGCCCTAATAGGTCAATATGTTGAGACCAATTCAGTTCGTCATCCAGAGTTACGCCTAGCAAGGTGATACTCTGACCCTTCAACGATTCTGAATGGGATGATATCAAAAGTTGTTGGTTTTTACTGGGATTCATTTTCAGTTTATTAGTCGTGAACCACACATGAGCCTTTTCCATTGTGCAATTCCCTGTCTTCTGTAAATCGCTAACACCTCTGCCGGAATTTACCAGGGTAGTATCATCCACGAAGAGAACACAGTCGACTGGCATCATATAGTGATATAAGTCATTAATGTATATTGTAAAGAGTAGGGGTCCTAAGACTGAGCCCTGAGGTACCCCGTGGGTTGATTTAACCAAAGATGATTGTTTTCTTACTCACTCGAACTATAATTTGCTACCATTACAGACATTTTAATTCATGTTATACAATTCTATAAAATTTTGGGTAGATACCTTCCGATTAGAACTTTTGGGCACTTCAAAGGCATTCTGTTCAATTTTTAATGAGAAAGTAGGTATGATTCATGACCGCTGATTAATTTTAGGAGTTTGTAAGCTCTGATACTACATAAATATAGTAATGATGATAGCTCGTTATTTCCCGAAATATTGATGAGACAGAATTGAGAACATAATTTCAATAATATATTCATTGGAAAACGCCGAAGATCAGGTGGTCATGCATCATGAACGAAGTATACAAAGCACAACCTCTGTTATTATTCTTGAGCGAATATAATGTACATATTTTCATTTACATGTCAGTGATAATGTGATTGTGGTGAAAACCAACTGTGTAGCGGTCATACTTTGATGATTTCGTATTCCATTATTGTTTTCGGTTTTCTTCATCTAATGTGTTTTTCTATTGTTCCGGTACAATTGATGAATCAAATCTCATTTGATAAAAGCAACTTTCTCGCCTGCATTGATTTGAACTACATTATGGATGAGTGTGTAGAATAAACTAGAGTAATACAGATGTATTCCATCGTTGATATCATTGAATTAAACAACTTATTCAATTGATATTGAAATAATTGCTTATAATGATAAAGAAGATACAACCTTCACCTGCCAATAATCTATCCTCTATTCAAAGTGTTATTCTAAATCTATTGGAGTAGCCATACCCAGTATGTTACGATCGTCATGATCACTTTTACTCCACCCCATTCTTGGTTGCTACTAACTGTTCCCAACAAGAAACTCAATGAACCGTTTCAATGTGGAAAATCCGTTATTTTCGACAAAAAATTTCTACCTACACGAATCTTGTGAATATTTCGGAGTCAAACTTGACGACCCACCTACCCTAACTTGTGTTGGCTTTTGTGTCTGGTCCCGACAATACGGTCTTTGTAGAACTTCCATTGTGCACCTGGCACAGGTTATAATCATTATGTAGGGTTGTAAAATGATTGAGTTGCTCTGACCCCCTATATGTTTATGTCGTTCGGTTACCAAATAGCGCAGGTAAGGATCTTTCAAATAGGTATTAATCGGTATAGTAAGTATAATATTTGTCGTTCAAGGTGGGATCGACGGAATATTTTGACGGATTTATAAGTGGTTTTAGTGATGTATATTCAATACAGAGGCTGGAGAACAGGAACTCAAATTGTTGAGTTTGTTTGGTGACAAGGTATTTTTTATTATCATTTCAAAAGCATATTTTCACGTATTCGTGATATTATTTCATATTTGTATCTGGAAAAAGAAGGCACGAATATGTACTATTGAATATCCCAAGTATTTTTTAAGATGAATTTTTGTACTCTACATTGAAAGGCATATTGCTACTCGTCCTGATATCCATACACTGATTTGGAGCTCATTTCTCACATTCGTAAAAGTGGCCAATTCATTTTTGATATAGAGTGTTTTCTATGACATTTGATCTCTTTATTAAGTACATTGATGTAATAGGCAGTACAATAAAGGTGAGCAAATGCTTTTCGTTAACAATTTTCATAGAGCCGACCGAAAGAAGTGAATCATGAGTGAAAGCTTCCACTCACGTTTCCTACTCAATTCTCATTAGCCCTAGGACACGAGTTTACTCTAGTACCTTACAATCTTCAGGTAATTCTTTGTGGAAAGGAAATGAAGTTAATTCAAAACTCCGAGCAAAACTCACTTGGTGAATAATTCTGTTCCCTATAATTATAAATCAAGAAATATCACCCTTCATTCTTCTTTGGTATTCATAACAATCCTGAGAATAGCGTGCTTGTTGAAGACCTGTTATTTTTATACTTAGGCCCGGTCTTTTCACCTCCAGATATCCTACAGATAAACTAACTGACGGTTAGAATATTCTTTTGTTTATCGTTAAGTGATAACAAAAGCATATTCTAACATTCAATCAATCTATCCTTAGGATATCTGGAGGTGAAAAGACCGGGCTTTATTCGTTTAGATTTTTCTCCGTTGAGCATAGAAGATATGACATCCTCAACACTATCTTGATATTCAGACAAAAAATAGGAATCGTTTTGTTTTTCTGCATAGGTTATCTATTTCATGTTGACACGGAAATAATGACGCACTGCGCACTTAGAGAAAAACAGCCGATTGAATCCTACAGGCAGTAACTTGAAATGCAAACATGTGAATCGGATACCATGGAACAACAGATAGATGATTCGTTTTAGTCAGTTAACTAGCTGTGTTGGGATTTTTAGATGTTTTTTGTTGCTTTAGAGCAGTTTTTCAGTCTTTCTCTCGATGACCTTTTTATGAAAACTCTTCCATACTGGGTGAATGTTCCCGATAATGCTCTTTCTCATTTTGTGATTCTGCACCATTGTTTTGGGGTACTCAGATGCAGTATATGGTTCTAATGATCTTTACCAAATGAGCTCATCAACTTTTTCGTTGCCTGCAATTTCTGATTGACTATGCAGTCAGTTCTCGCCAGGATCTTGTTGGAAAAGGACATACATTCCTGCCTCAAATATAGAGATGTATTGACCGTCATGTACTCCAGCTTCCATACCATATTCGGTCTTAGATCCATCTGTGGACGTGGTGCTTCAATTGGTCATGGTCTAAGAGTGACTGTCTTTTGGCCACCTTCAATCATGTCTCATCTCTACTGAAAAGTTAGTGTTGGGGTGATTTGGAGTGCCATGTGGTCAGTATTGACATGTCTTTCCACGTATATCGATTTCATTCCCTTACAAGTGGACCATTTCAGAACTTGACAAGAAAACTGAATCTGTGACAATCTACGACGTATTGAGTGAGAATCGAACAAGAACTACAGCTGTTAAAGTAGATTGGCTAGGCATTTCACGTTGTTTTATGATAAATAAGTGCACGAACCGCAAATCCCGTGATATTTGATATTACCCAGTAAACGCCACACGTTTAGCGTGTATTTTCTATTCCGACAAATTCCTCGAGAATCAATATTACCTTTCTGTAGTTTTAGAATGCATGTGTGGAATTCTAGAATCGTCTGACGGTTTGTTTCTATCTGCGGTTGTATCTGGAGAACGTGACGAGTTTTTGCATCGATCTCGCTATCCTTTTCTCTGTCTCGTTACCAGAGAATGTTGCGGTGCGCAATGGTCGGTTCTAAATTGGTCGCAGTGTCGCTACATTTTATTCGGTATTTAAGATACAGCAAGTTGTTGTCATTTCTTGGGAGTGTATAGGGTGAGTTCATCGGATTTTTAATGATGATGAGCAGACGATGTCGGTTTTATTTGATTCAACAGGTGACTTGAAAAAATAACAGAATAGTTATTTGTATACTAAGGCCGCAAAATGCTTTTTCGCGTTCCGAGAAAGAGATTATTGCCGAGGCAAGATAATCTGACGAAAAAAAATTTGCGGCCATAGTGTACACAATATTTTTATGCCACCCTGAAAATTATATTATTCCAATTAACATTATGTCTATTTAGAAAGACAGCGTTTCAACGCGAATGTAGAAAAGTAAACTGATGGCGTCAATATCACAGTGTCTTTATGGAAATGATATATTTAGCAATACAAATATTCAGTTTGCCGGCAGTTACTCTGGGCAACGGCTGTGAATTTTTGTCTGCCGTCTCCCTAGTTAACGGCTGCAAAATAGTACTTTTCGGCCTCTGTTGCGACTGCGGAATGCTTGTTTCGCACGAAAAAGTCTATTCCAATCATCTGATTGGTTTGTCTACACCTGATACCCTGCTGAAGTCGACAATATATCGACGATGCTTTGGTTGAAATGTACAATTCGGTACTAAGACCAGTTGATAATGAATGAGTATCCTTTTCTATCTAACACCTCTGTCAGTCGAAAGTCGCCGAAGGTTCTCGATTTGAAAAAAAACTAACACTAGAATTCTAGAGGAATAACTTCCAAATATGCGATGGAGAACTCAGGGTTCTCGATTGCTCAGTGGTTAGAGCATCCTTCTAGTTAATGGAAGACGTGGGTTCGAATCCCGCTTGAAGAAGTTTATTTTTCTTGATTTTTTAATTGTTTGAATGCTGTTAAAAATTAATTTCATTTCTTTACAAGGTTTATTAAATTTGTAAATAACACTGAGAGCAGTGCATTGTTTTCAAAAAGTTTTGAAGTTTCTATGCCATGTAAATGTGTTTGTTGGTCTTTATGGTCTTATTGAGTTCCTTGGTTCAAAAGCAGGGTTAGCATAAATCAATTCATATGAATTGAATCAGTGATTTAATTCGTGAATCAATTCAAATCACTTTTTTTTGAAAAAGTCACGAATTAATTCAAACTTGTTTCAAATGGGAAGAAATTGCATTATTAACTTTAATTCAAACAAGTTTGAACTAAAAAATTCGATGACATTGTGGCAACCTGACCATCATAAACATTCGACAACCGTGGGATAATCAAAAAACCGAAATAAAAAAGGGATACTGGGATTAATGACATTAGTATTAAGATGTTGAGTGTAGATTGGATAGTGTTATAGCGAAAATCGATTTATGAGACCGATTATGCTTGAAACTTCCAAACTTTTATTCGAACGTCATGAAATGTTGTCTGTCACCTTATAATGAGGTCCTGTTGTTTCGATATTTTGAGTGGTAGATGTCAACATTTCTACTAACATAATAGATAAAGATCCTGCAGTGAGAAGTAGAATCAAACAATTTATGACAGTAGTTTTTAGCTTCTTCGCAGGTGTAGAAAGAATATTTTTTTATTTTTCTTCGTTTTTTTTTAGGGCCTGCAGTATACAATGTATAATACTGCGCCAATCAATCAATGAAAGCAGCAAATTTCCAGGGTAGATTAGAAATATGTCATGCTACACTACAAAAATTAATCTACCACAACATAATGACTTTCAAATAAGCAAGATATATCTAGCAGCAGTTGTTTATCAAGGAATATGGCTAGACAGAGGGAAAAAAAATCCTTCAAAATTGACCTTTTTCAAATGAAATGAATTAACTTCATTCCAGATGACACCCTGTTCAACTCCGCAGCAGATTTTTCATTTAGCTATTGAACATCACAAACAAAAAAGTGGGTTTTAGATCACATTGGTGAACCTAAAATAACTAACTTTTTTTTGTTGGTGAAATCACTAAAACCTTATTTCAGACTTTTAAAAAAAATATTATTTTCCATTACGCTGATGCATTTATAAAATCCCCTACATCTAGAACTTCAACTTTGGATATCAACCTGAGAGATTGATACTTGAAACCTCATTAAACAAAGTTTTTGAATTTTCGAAAATTTAAGTGAATGAACAATATAGTAGGGACACGTATCTCTCAGCCCATCTTTTCAAAACTGAAAAAACATTTTGTTGCATTTATGATTTTTGTAATTTGAAAAATGAAAGGGATAAATGTTACTATTATTACACTCGTGATGTTCTATGTTAGATCAAATTCATCGGATGCGTGCGCTTGGTATTACCCTTCGTTCATGTTCTAAAATTACAACTGTACACTGATAGAGGTATGACTGGACAGTAGAATGGATTTTTTGCGAAGTATATACTACTACGAAGAGAAGTGCTGTAATACTTGCTTTCTCATGTTTTCGAAACGAGACTTTACAAATTCTCTTCACCTCAATTAGGTAAATGTTAAAATAAGTTTCATCGAATGAGTAAGTACCGTCTGCACCTTTGAAGGATGGGATTTTCTGCAGCTTTAGTTTCCAACTCCAACACGAAATGTAATGAACTCTTTCACATTTATTTGATTTTCTCAAAGACGTTGACATTTTTTAGACAACACACGAGATTTTTGCAAGAACGATAAAACGTTTTCTATTGAAATGTTTCCATATGAAGCTGATTCAGTTAAATTTCAGATAACGAAACGTCTGAAAAACAAATTCGTCCGTCTTTGTGTTAACACCAGATACGCTTTCGTCGAACTTTCCTAAGCGATACCACCAATCCGAACTCAAAGGCCTCTGAACCTAGGTCGCAGCTCGGACAACTTTCAGCTATCGAAGAATTCTCGCTTTCGTCACGATTTTCTTAGCTCTGTCGGCAGTTAGGGAATCGGTTTATTGCCCTTCGAAGATAGCGACATCTGTAGGAAATTCCTCTCGACAAAGACGTTTAGTGTGGTATTACCGGTATTAGTTGTCGGTGATTTAGCTGTTAATTCGATGGGATTTCTTGCGATGGCCTCAGAGTCACGGTCAAAGGTAGACGGCTTCGAGCACACGGTCTCTTACGGTGGTCTTATCGATGAGCTTCATAGTGTATTTAGTTATCTTGTTCCTTGCATTGAGGCTTTGTGTCTATTGAATAGATATTCGTACGTGTCACATCATTTTCCCAAAATAATCGACAAATCCTTTCGAGTTGTTCTTAGGAACGATTAATATTCTTCAATACGGATAACCGTAGCTTTCGTTGGTGAGGCAGCTTTTGTTGCATGTAATAGCGAAAAAACACTATTTTCTTGTTGCTACGATACCAAAGCAATGAAGTGTGATTTTTTTGTGGTTTTGGCAAATTACTTTTTCAGTAATTCTGCGTCGAATTTATTTTCCTTCATTTATGTTTGCTGAAAATAATTGAGCATATATCTTCAAATAGTCAATATATCAATCAGATCGTCTTTATCAGATAATGAATAATATAGGAAATTAACCTAGAATGCAATCAAATATCGAAAAACAATGAAGTTCATCTCAAATTTTAGATATTCGCATATTCCTAGACAAATTTATATATCTCCAAACCGAACTAGTTCATGGCCAAAATGTGTTTCAATGATATAGGGTATTGAATATGTTTTACTCTTAGTCAAACCAACTTGGAGGGGATTTCTTGCAACATCTTTTCGACAAGCGAATCATTTTATCCGCAAGCAAACTGTCAAAAAGCTACAATCAACTCTTTTTGTATGGTATCATATCAGAAGCGACTAGTGTCAATATTAGCTTGAATTTTTCTGTTTTTACGGAGAAAACGGTTGCTGCTTTTGCTTAAAGTACCTATTGTCCTCGTTCAAAATAATTATCCCTGCTTGATGTGTATATAGGTGTGACAGCTGATTCAAAATAAAAACATATTTTTTATATTCACCTCGAAGACATACCCTATAAATCTACATATATAGTGTTTAACCATCCTGTATACTAAGAATGAATATTTTCCTCTAAAAATATATTCCATCTGGAAATTCATTTGTTTACAAATACTCAGTGAATTGTGATGCTGGTATACATTACCCAACAGTTATTTAATTGAAACTCTATACGACACCATATTTATGTCTTTCAATGAAACTGATGGAGAAACAGCCTTGACTTTTGTACGGAAACGTTAGATTTTGCAGTCGTGTAGTATGAATATAACCATGCGTTAATAGAAAATGTCGACATTCTTGTATCTCTTTTCGTAAAAATTTGAAATCGTATGGAAAAGATCTCATACTGATACATGTTTTATATTCTATAATACCTCAATATAGAAATGACTACAAAATACCTCTGATGAGAGAAACTGTTTTTCTTATAGAGGGCAATAAGATATTTTTTGGATCAATTTTTCAGTGTGCCCCCGGAAGAGGAAATAGTTCAAATCGAAATCTGCGAAAATTACGAGCTGGGGGTAGATAAGTCATGTAAATCGAAGAATTTTCGTTTGTTAAGTTTACAACAATTCTGTTGGACCAAGTTCTACTGACTGCCTGACTGCCTTACATCTGTTATACCTGAAAACATTGCTGAAATTACAATAGTCATGAAGGCAGAGTATCTCAAATTATTCAAGGTAACTTAGAACTTCACGAACGCTTTGTGAAAATACGAAATTATGGAAGGGCCTCACTAAATGTAATTTTAATTTACTAAACTAAACTAAATTCCGACTTAGATCTCGGAATTCCGAGTTTCAAGGCGGGATTCTGAGTCCTAACTCGGAATTGTGAGATATAAGTCGGAATTCCGAGATCCAAGTCGGAATTTTGAGCTTAAAGTCGGAATTCCGAGTTCTAAAGTCGGAAATTCCGAGTTCCAAGTCAGAATTTCGAGTTCTAAGTCGGAATTTTGGTGTAAATTAAAATGACAGTGTGGTCATTCTACGCTTTCGAACGAAAAAATGTAATGAAAACCAAGTTATCAGAGTATGCTCATAACAATTTGAAATAGTTTCATGGTGAGATTGACGAAAATTCAAGGGGCATACTGTTTGGAAGTATACAGTGTGTTCAACCAAACTCAAATTCTGGTTCTAACATGGAGTACTCCGCGGCACGTGATGTTCTGTCGCAGTTCAGCACACACATTTTATATCGCTCGACGTTATTCTGGACGATAGGTTCGTGTAGTTCCAGTGGACAAATTCAGATTTTTTTTGTCACTTTGTTCTTTTATCCCGATTGGGAATGATTTGAAATTATATATAGGGGCCGTTCATAAAATACGTTCGCATACAAGGGGAGGGGAGGGGTCTGGCTGAGTGTGACAAGATGTGACAAGGGGGACGGGGGGTATACGGCAACGTGACGTTCGCCGTTTATTATTTTTTGACATGAGCGCTAGCCAGCGTGACCACTTTTGGTAGAAATCTACTTTTTTTATTAGATTTCTGACGAAAATTGAAAAATTTTGGTGTGAAAGAAATCTTCAGTAGATTTTGGTAGAAATCTACATGTGTGCGAAATCTTCTATCGAATTCCTAAACTCGTCAGATTTCTCAATCAAATATATAGTGACTCCATCTTTGCGAATGAATTTTCAATTGAGAATGTGAATTAATCTTGTTACAGTACACTGTATTTCACCATACAAATGAAACAAAATGAAGCGATTTTTTACTGTTTTATTGTGTTATTGAGCATTGAATCTTCTGATTATGTAAAATATGTATATTATTGGTGCAATACCGATTGTAGATATTTCGGCCCATTTAGAAAATCCTTGGACTTCTGAATAATAGAAATATTATTTATTATTTATATGTTCGTTATGAAAGATAAAGATATTTATTAATTTATTTAAATTTTATTATAATAACTAAATAAATATTTTTAATTTTCAGAATTTGTGTACTATCATTTAGAATTTATCATACTCAGCACGGGGGGGGTCTTAGTTTTTGTGACGAAATATTTCTAGGGGGGGGTCACAAAAAGTGTGACATAGCGTGACAATGGGGGGGGGGAGGGGGTTGAAAAAAGCTGATTTTAGTGTGACGTATTTTATGAACGGCCCCATATATATATACGAATGACAATTTCAAATTTTAAAATATCGAATATAATAAAGAATTTGAAACAGAACAAAGAAAATGACTTTGAGGCGTGTGGTTTCTGGGACTATGACATTTTTAGGTGATACCTTAGCTAATGATTTTTAGATGAATATAATGCTATGCTTTAGTAGTATAATGAATGCGAATCGATAGTCGAATGACCACTAAGCTATACTAATCGTGAAATGGTGTGATGAGACTAGATGGAAATCCCTCCTGAACTAACGGTCTCGAGACGAATTTTTGGAGTTTGTAGGCCTCAGGAAAAACCTCTTTCGGCAAGGAGTTCCAAAGCTCAGCTGTTCTATTGAAAAAAGATCCCTGAGCAAGAGAGGTTCGACAAGTCTCCAAATTCACAAAGGGGTGGGAATTCTGTACTCCTCGAGTCATCTGGGTTGATAATGCCAATGGTGGAACGATTGATAACAATTCAGAAGAGCACCGACCGTGAAAATATCTATGGAAGAGAGACAAGTCTCCGACCCTTCTACGATGTTCCAATGAAGTGAGCGAGTCTGTGAGCGAAGAATAAACAACAAGACGGATTGTCTTTTTTCTGAATAGAATCGAGGAGCCTCAATGAATGTTTTGGTGTCGAACTTTGAATTCCACGGAACCAACGATTGTCCTTCAAAAAAAATTAAAGTATTCGTAGATCTCATTGGCCGATGACGTACATTTGGATCTGACGCATTCCCGTCGATATCTCTCGCCTTCGGGGGCCTGAACCCACCAGAGCGTCCCGGCGATTTCCGCCGCATACCTCTTTTCCGTCTTTGTCGCTTCTCTACAGATACATGATTGAGTTTACAAGTTTGTATCTCCTTTATGTAATGCGGACAGAGAGAAGAGTGGCAGAAGAGACTCGGCAACGTATTGATTTCTGCGGCCGCTAAGATAGGGGTCAGAGGCCACCGTAGCCATCGTCTCAGATATTTAGCTCTTCACTGCTCACTGGAAAAATTCTAGACCAGGAAATGAAGGAGACCTGAAGAACTGTTGGTCGGATCGCCTCAGGCGCTTTGTTAGTTTTAACCGAACATAGGTCGCAGTCATTACAGAAAGTTCAATAATGCAGTCACAGGGATAAGTCATCGTTACGTTGCTGATACTGCTCTTCCAATTTAATGTGTCGATAGTGTAGAATTTCGAAAATTTGAAGAATCGTTTCTGACAGATTCGATGGTATCAAGTTTTATATAACAACGCTTTCGTAAAGGGGAGTTATCAAGTTATCCCAGAGGGAGATTGCTTATTCAAGAAAATCAAGAATGTTTATCACTTTTTTATTATTTCGTAATCTGATTTTTTACTTATTTTGTTATATTCTCTTCTGAACTTTGGAAATCCTTACCGAAGGAGATTTTTCTTCAAAAATTCAAAGTTAATATTAACTCGTATCTCCCATCCCTTGATTCAAGCGGTGTTCTCTGAACATTACAGGACGTCCCTTTCGGGTGGATCTGTATGTATAAAAAATATGAATGTTATTCCCTTTCTACGGAATTTTAATTTTTCGTTCTCTTTTTACTCACTGATCTTACCTAATCGCCTTTATTTCTAATATTTCTTGCGTTTTATTACATTTTCCATGAATTTTGTTTTAATTTCATTTCATTCATGATTTCAAATTTTTTTTTATCATCTTGTAGCCCGTATTCCGATGCAATGGTAATTCGATTACTCTCCTTTGCAAATAGTGATATTAGCATTAGGATTTGTAGTGAAAAATATAGTTTCGTATTTTGAGAGAAAAATAGCTGAAAGTGACCCTGAACAAACAAAATATCGTATTGAAAATATAATCTATTCATGTTTTAGAATCGAAATAAAAAAATTCGATTTTGATAGAATAATTGAAAAACGGCTCAGGATAGCCTGAACTTTCGACTTCAATTCATTGTATTATATAAAATCCAATTTTTGTCGAATTCAACCAACATTCTATCTCCTACCGTTACCGATAGAGCAATAATGAGCAATTAAGTTTTCGCCACCCAGTATAACGAATATTTCAATCAGGAAAGTCCTGAAGATGCAAACTTTGATGAAACGAGTGCCGGTTAAAAGTGATTTTACCCTGGGATTCGGGTATTTGTGCTTGGTTGATAATAGGGCAGCTATCTGTATACCTATAATAGTATATTATGCAACGATCATGTAATGATGGTCATTAATACATGAGCATCAACCGGGATACGAAACGAGCCGAAGGTGAGTTTCGTATGGTTGATACGAGTGTATTAATAACCATTACAGGAGAGTTGCATACGCTATTTTATCTACACCCGATAAATAGTGAAGAACTACAAATATTATATTTATATTTTTATTGCACATAATAATAATAATTAAACGCATTTCTTTGAAAAAATCTACAAAATTTTAAATAATGGTATTAACTCGGAAAATACAACAATGGGAAATGAAGAGAAGAAAAAAAAAAGAAAAAAAGGGGAATACCCCAGGCCGTATTCGAACCCATGTCACCTCCAACGCAATAAATTTGAAAGAAAATAAACGGATATATTATGCAATTGTCAAATGAAAAATGAAATAATTTTTTTTGCTGACTCCAACATGTGTAGAAGAGCCGAAGGTAATCCTTCTATATCGCTGGTATCAGACATTTTGATATGATTATCGAAGTTTGGCTATATTCTTCAAAAGTTTAATACCTATGCTTTTTGACTTGACAAACTTCAAATGCAAAGCATGCACATCGTGCTTGATTGAAAAATAATGGGTATCTATTGGTTGAAAATCTGTATCATAATGGATTTCATTATAAAACGGGTTATGTGCTTATAAATGTCTTTGTACGGGTGTAGATAAAGATCATTAAGGAAACGTATCTATTATTATGAGTTGTGATGTGTGTTCAGACACCCTCCTTAGGGTCTTTCAAGAAACGCATGTAAAAATGCCACAATATTCGGATGATTGTAAAACTATCATGAAGTCATATACTGCTTTAAATCCATCATGAAGGAAGAGATGAAAAAACTGTCTGTTCTGATATTAGTTGAGATAAAAACCGAAACGAAATTATTTTGACATTTGAAGGGCAACCAGAGTGAATGAATATTTTTTTTGTACCCATGTTTCTTTTTTGTTCGGCGAATCAGTTGAAAAACAATGTGTATCATTTCACTCAATCATTCAACTAAGGATTTGACATAATTTAATGTTGGTGCGTTCGGACATGGATTTGTTGTTAACTGTGCTTTGAATGCTAGGAACGTTCATTACGTTGATCCTCTAAGGTATGTCTCAGCTGTACCTTGAAGATGATTTCATTCGATTTATGTTTATCTTTGAATGTTGTCTCGAAATTGAAAGAATGAAATATTTCAACCTTCCTTAGGTTTCAGGTTGTGAATTATGCTCTGTGATTGCAGGATAATAATAAATTACACTAAAAATTTGTGTTGTAGTTATGTTTAACCGTATTATCGAAAGTAATTCCTAGACCTTTATTTATTTTATCTGGAAAAATTTTAAGGTCGAGTGAAATTCGTTAAGATTAGTAATGTTCTGAAGACGCTAACCTTGTTAGAGAAAAGCGTGTTGATTGCGGGTAATATCGTTTGGTGTTAGAGTAATTAATCTCCAGGAAATAAGTCATTAGTTTCAATGAGGTTATGTGAACCATTTGAGTAAAAAATTTTCACTCTGTTGACTTCCTCATTGGTGGGTTCAAGTTCATAATGGTATTCAATTGTTTTTCATAGATATTCGTAAAAACTGGAAGTCGTTTTGGGTTTGAATGATGATGCGTTTGCTCTAACAGACGATTGCAAACTGTTTGATGCACCGTTTTATTTCTCATTCTCCATCAGAAAACAGTTAGGAGCCAATCATTGATTCCGGGTTGTTGGAAAACCTTACAAGACATACATTTCCACGGTCCGAAATTAGTTTCATCATTCGTTACTTTTCCAGATAGAAGAAACTTTCTGCCAGAAATCATAATTGACTCTTGTTGGAACGCGTTATTTATTTTGCCCATGTTTTTGACAGTTTCTGGTCGGTCGATGTGTGGGAACAAACATAATACCTTGTTCATAGACTAAACTTTTACTTTATCTTTTACTCTTGCTCTAAGGGCTGGTACATGACCTGTCAGTTTTATCGCTGATAGGAAACATGTTTTATCAGGGGTTTTATTCCGAGTCCACCAAGTTCGATCGGTTAAAATGTGTACTTCACTTTCATGATTTTCGAAATTATGAATGATTCGAGACTCGAGTGAAATCTGATGAAATCCCGAGACCGCAGGTCGAAAACGTTTGAAAATTATGGAAATGCGCGCAGTTTGGTCTGTTGAGCTTGGTGTAGAAGGGACTCATATGTTAGGATCATTTCCAGAAAAAAAAATCAGAAAACTACAAAATCGACCACAGGAACGATATAGTACCTGAGAAGTGAGCCAAAATCCAGGTTAAGTTTGATAAGTTTAATCGATTGAACAGAAACTCTTCGAAGGCTGTAACCTGTTGCTTGGTCTTCGATTTTTTTTGTAGTTTGACGACATTCAAAGAAAAAATCGTACTAAGTTCGTGTTGATACAAAGGAAGGTGAGATTTGTTAGTGCTGCATACACGTGACTGATAAATCAGTAATAGAGTCGTATTTCGTGTGAATAATTCATTCATAAATTGGAAAGCGTTGTTGTCTTTTACGCCATCATCAGTGCGATCTCGTCAAGTATATACAAGAAGATTAAGGTAGGTACAAATCCTTAGTAAAACATTATTCATGAGTAGCCACAAACATTACAAAAACTTCCCATGTGGGTTTAACTATTCAAAATAATGTTTTAAACAATAATTTAAATAGCCCAAATGGAAACTTATTGTAATGTTGTCTACTCAGGGTAATGTTTTTAATTCTGTAGGATCTTCTTGCATATACTTGACGAGTATCGCACTAATGATGGCATAGAAGCCGAAAGCGCTTTGCTATAATTTATAAATAAATTATTTATACAAAATACGACTCTATTCCTGATTTACAAATGACCGTAACTGGAGAATAGCGCTACTCCGAGAATAACCTCTGGAATCGTTTTACAAGTGGTATTTATACTAGGAGTAGCTCATATCAACACATTATACCGATTACTGATAGCATGGAAATAGCTTTTCCAAGCTCAATTTTATAGTTGTTAAACCGACTCTAAGTTGAGTAATCCGTTATTGCCAGGTTTATTTTTGATCTGACCTCTGACCGCATTTCCGAGCCCGTGTAAAGACGAGGATAACAACTAATCAATAATAGTGTTATATATTCAGCTAAACATTCATACGCCTGCGGTTCTATGTGATTTTTTCCTCACGTGAAACCTAGTTGCAGTGTTGCCAATCGTTGTTTTCGCATCCGAAATAAAATATTGACGTGGAATTTTCCAGCAGTTGAAGTGTACTCCGAGAAAATTCGGTATTGTGATGAAATAATTGGCTTTCAGTTGATGCTTTGCTAGATAACAGTTGTAATGTGATAATCAATAAATATAATTTTCATGAATTTCGTAAACTGACGCCAATGGACCTTTTTTAGCCATTAATGGATATCCATTTTTCTGTTGCATCAAATTAATAAGGTGTTGTGGAAATATTCATGATAAGAATATCCCTGTAGAGTTTGGAGAAGATCGTGTGTCCCAAAGGAGAGGCAATGTGAATTCATAGGCATCTCCTCGAAATTGTTTGTAGATTTTTCGCAAAGAAGGTCCATAGATTGGCTATCTTATAGAACGGTGGGCACCAAAAACATTCATTAATACCTGTGGTGTAAACAAACTTCAATGTCATTATTAGTATATTAAATAACGAGGAGGATGAGAAGCCTATTAGGCATGACCGAAAATTGTGAGTACGAGGCGTTAGCTGAGTGCGGCCATGCGCGAGTGTACGTAATTAGCCTTATCACCGAGTTGCATACCTATTCTACTTTTTCTACTGCTTGTTCGGTAATTTATGATGGTGTAGCACACATTTTTTCGTTATCCTTCATTTTCGATGACCAACGAGACACTGGACGACAGCAAGTAGGTAAAACAATTGCATGCTTCATGGATATAACTAGATACAGTACCAAACCACAAACATTAGATATTCTGAAAATATTATTTCTAATTCGATTTTAAAAAGAATTTGAAATGAAAATTCGCTGAGTTAGGTTTTTGGGCATTTGAATGTAGTCATGAGATCAAATTTATCAGGTTAAATGTTACATATCCCATCATTTTAAAAACACAATTCCTGAAACGGCCGCCATTTATTTAGAATACACGTGTATACACGGTTTAAAATAGTGGGAGTAGAAAAAAACAAACTAATGTGCATATAAGAGTATTTTCTGTACCAAATATTGCACAGAGGTGTCGTATTCTACAAAATGTAGTTCATGTTGGGAAAATTTTGTGAAGATGTTTTAGATTCCCAAACAACTTCATCCCTGATGAAATACTGAATACTTTCAGGATAAAAAAATCAACATGAACAAACTGCAGAATCAAATTCCCAAAATATTAAATGTGATTCAAGATGCTAAAAAAAACATCATTGAGTCGATACACCATTTCTTCAGTAGAGATATTTCTGTGTGTAATTACATTCCTGGCGAGTAGCGCGACGGATACTGAAATGTTTGCAGTGTAATGAAGATTGGGGAAAAAAGTTTCGTCCATATTTGATTGACATCTACCTTCTCATACCCGAAGTTCTTCTTGATAGAAAGAGCGAGCACCAATATCTTTGGATAGGAGTGACTGAATTCCGCCCTTCACACAACTTTATGTTCCCTTTGCTTATGGAACTGTATAAAGGAACTGTGTTAAGGAATGAGTGTGAATAAAGACATGTTATTATTATTATTTATTATTATTATTATTCTACAACTTTCTAATATCTGCAAATTTCCGCCTAATTTCCCTCGAGCATCGTTCAATAAGAATCGTCTCTCGTTCATCCTTTGTGTATCCGAGAGCCGACATTTTCAGTTTCGTGTGTAGAAAGAGCGATCCGGCAATATGGAAGCTGTGTGCGAGCGTGTCGCACGTACTTTTGTCGATGCTGTACCTCGGTGGCCAGATCGGCGCGAGTGAGATATTCTAGACACCCCCTCGCAGCCCCCCGCCCGCCCGCTCAGCCCCTTTCGCTCTTTGCACACGAGAGAATCAACCTGATGACGGTTCCATTTTAACCGGAAAGTGCCATCTCTCTATTGCGACTCTACGACCGCCATGTTTGAAATCCGACATCGATATACCGCATTTTAGTTTCGTTCAAATACATTTTTCGGTGGTCTGCCATCGGTTTTTCGATTGTTTTGGTTGTAAATGGTCATCCATATCCATTGCAGTTCGTGAAAGGTATTATTTTCCAACATTTTTTGTGATGACTGGCTATTTATCCATATTAGCATAAAAATCAAATGTTCCATGAAACCCTCTTCACACTTCGCAATACTTATTACTGCAACTTTTATTGCCTGCAATTATCATTGAGGGTCTGCTTCACACTTGGAAATATAAATCCTTTTTCTCAAAAACGCTCTGTCATCAATCCAGCCTACCAATTCCTCAGGTTGACAGAAAATAATAATTTGACCTACATCTTCGAAAAATGTAAGTGAAAAGAAACGAAGATGGTGGATTAAATGGTTGAACCATGGCTAACCCAATTTAGAGGCAACATGGAACGACTTTATTCTTTTTTCTGACATTGTTGTTTATGTGACTCTAGTAACATTTAATGGAGTTTTCGATTTCAAAACCAAAATCATCACTAGAATTGCATTGGCAATAAGTATTGCGGAAATGAATCATAGATCCAGATCCTTTTTTGCCACTGCAATAATAATCATTGCAACAGCTGGTCGAAGAGTTACTACAGCACATGAGCGCAAGAAAAATTAATGCAATACTTTTCAAGACTTGCGAACTGTAAAGATTTGCTAATCCAACTGTGTAGTTGGGTCAACAGATCTTTTCCAGTACGCTATCAACACCTGACGAGATAAAATACTCTGAATATCAAGAAAACATGTTTTTATCAAGAAAACATGTTTTCTTGATAAAGTGAAAATGAATATATATCCACTTAAAAAAAAAGATGCTACATTGAATGTGTTTGTGTTTCATCTAGTCAGACATTCATGGCGTACCGGAGAAGATCTTCAAATGAAGAAATTTTCTCGTAGTAATTAGTGTTATGATCATTTAATAAGGTTGTTGAAATAGCCTCAACCTTGGCAATGGAACTCAAACG
This sequence comes from Zygogramma bicolorata, assembly GCA_032362365.1. Lineage (NCBI taxonomy): Eukaryota > Metazoa > Arthropoda > Insecta > Coleoptera > Chrysomelidae > Zygogramma > Zygogramma bicolorata. The sequence continues at coordinate 36,272 of JAVJAQ010004414.1, read as the reverse complement.
TATTCATATTCAATTTCCTTGAAGATTTTTACTTTATTGAGGTTTTTATTAACGCGACGTGTTATATAAGTATATTTTATATAGAGAATTTGCGTGTATAGGAACACACTATATACTTACAGGCAGAACACCCCGTAACATCTTGTCAATTTTACTATTTTGAACTTTTTCAAGTTGTATTCTGTAAAAATCGTTTTTCATTACATTCGTGCAAGTTTTGAAGCGCTTTGTATCATTTGAAACAGTATGCCTCGATTTTTATAATTTGAGCAATGTTTCCTATGCAACATGTAAAACAGTCTGTGAAAAGTCGTCCATCGAAATCGTTCTAAAATTCAACAAACATGGGTTTACATGAATTATCCCGCAGTGCTAATTTTTTTGCAGATCACGATTGATTGTACGTCCAAGTACAATTAACAAATACTGAATTACAATTAACAAATACTGAATTACAATTGACAAGATCTGAATAACAATTGAAAATTTTTTAATAACATTTGACAAATCTGAATTCCATCTGATATTTTCTGAATTGCAATTGGAAAAGGTGTAGTGTTGTTTTACCGATGTTGGATATTTTTACACCATCGTATTTCTGAGTTATACGCAAAACAAATTGAAAGAGAAGCTTTTACCATAAGTTCCACCTCATGAATTGATACCAACTATAACGCATATTGTTGAATCCAACTGGAAAATGAATAAATATAATTTTCGAAACGGATCCTTGGGATGAAAGAAGCCCCTTTTCGTCGTCCTCTTCGGTAAACTCCTCGAATTAGGGCGTAATTTTATTGATCAAAAGCTCTCTCCAACTCCCTGCATTTCTACCGACGAACGAACTTCACATTGTTATCTGCCGTGTCTTGAACCCAGTTTGAGGGACTAAAAGTCGGTTTATATCGAGATTAATTAAATGTGCGGATTAATAGGGTCTTGGAATTTTGAAGGCTCTCTGGATAGACATTTTGGGATGTTGATAGGGGAATTGAATATTATAATTAACGCGTGAAAAATGGGAAATAAAACATTCTGATTTCCGTATAGAATATGAGTATAATAACTGGAAGTTCTATTATTCATTTTTCGTGGTGATCTTCCACATAGTAACGAAATAAACCCTTGTTCAATACACATTTCTCTTATTTTTGTTGTCAGCTGAGTTGACACTTGAGACAGACATCCAGTTTCAAATATTGAAAATGCTTTTATCTCGGTATTTTGAAACACGCATTACTGTGAAAAATGTAAAATTTGGAAGTGGGGATTGAAACGTTGCCGAGGTTCACTCCGAAAAATGAGATATATCCAATAGTAAAAAACGCAAAAAAGGCGAAAAAGTTTTTGGAATTAGAAAAAATATATGGCTGAAAATGAAAAAATAACAAAACATATCATCAACATGAATCCTTCCTCATTCTGCATTCTTTTGGGATAAGAAGGTACCGTGTGAGTTTGTCCGTCGATTTTTGAGTACCTTATATATATTCCGAGAATTTTTGTTTGTTTTCAATTTCAAAATATTTCTCAGGATAACATCGACACCTTGACGATAGCTCAGTTAATTTTTAACAAATATCTTTAGCCACCAATTATTATCTTGAAAATTGAGGCCAGAGTGTTTCTTTTACTAATAAAAAAACTAGTCAAATTGCCTTGAAGTCTTGAATTCAATACAAGTGAATCCAGTTTAACTTCCGATAGTTATAAAAATGTAGAACATAACTCTGATATATTCTGTGAATAATGAAATAATCAATGTTCGTATCAGGATCGACCATCGGTCAAATTACGGTAAAACTAGACTTTATATTTCGTAGTGGGGGTAAAAATGCAAAATCAATCGATGGAGGTCAATTTCAATACATCAACGAGCCATCATATACCACTGAATAATGTATTCGTTACCCACGTATAATTCATATTCTTCCACTGCGCATTCCGGTATACGTCCACAAAACCTTTCATCAAAAGAGTGAATCGATACATTTATATTTAGAGGCCCTGGAGAGGCCGGTAGCAGGCGCTTTCGGATTCTTCCTTGCCGAGAAAGTTGATCAGGTCTTGTATTTTGCTGCGGTATACATTTTACATGGCCTCCGTACATTTTTCATGAGTTCTGGAGGAAAATACTGCTTTAGTGAGGTACGCTTCGATTGGGGTGAGGTAGGGTCAAGGTTACAGGTTGTTTTTCTTGTTTGGACTTACACAAGAAATCGACCCATAAAAAAGATGTATTTATTTTCAGAACTGAGATTTCTGACCGGACAGGGATAAGGGTGAAAATATTCATTTGAAGGGCGAACTTAATATCGATATTTTTACCGAGAGAAAAATGTAACGGAGGTTTATTAAATATTCATAGTCGTACGAAATAAAGTATGGTTTATGGCTTATGGAAATGTTGATCTTTCATTTCAAAAATATTGTCAGGAGTGTAAATATTTTTGACAATTCCCGGAAGAAGTGATTTATATGACTATGAATTTCGTTTTAAAGGATTAATATCTAATAATAGCCAAATCCTGATCTGAATAGTGAGATACAGCAGTTTAAATCTGAAAAAACAAAAATAAGCAAATCGAATTTAGGAAAATGATGAATTAAAATATCTAATTCAAATCAAGGAAATATCGGAAAGAGATCAGAGAAAATGAGATCGAAAAATGAAAAAAACAAGATTCTTAGAAAAACCGAAATTAAATGACAAAAAACAGAAGTTGATATGTAATAAAAAAAAAATGTTAAAAAAATTTCAACGGGGTATAATCACGTTTCGATCGCTTACATCCGCAGTCGTCTTCTAGTGATAACTGACAATCTCCATGATGACGTCGACATTTTTTTGTAAATAACCTTTCCTGTTTTTCATAATGATTTTTTGACTTCATTGATTTATCGGCAAGATATTCAAGATTTCCCTTTTTTTTTCATATATTTTTCAACGTCGAATTGATTATTTTTGTTTCGTAGAACTTCCATTTCATATCGGTCTATTTTGTTTTTCCCATCAGTTTTTAGGAGTTTAATGGTTCAACGAGAGTTCGAACCATTACTACTGAAGGGGAAGAAGTTGGAGAAATAGCAACCTCAAGAGTCTCAAACTTTACTGTACTGAAGTCGTAATAATTTTTCGATAACCTTGATCTAGGAAATTATGTGTGATTTCTCTCACCTATCATGATTAAATTTCCTCAACCATTTATGAAGAATCCATCCTGGTTTTTGATTTACATAAAAAATTTCAGCTCTCGAGGAAGACTTCAATTTTTGGGAAAGAAATTTCCTGGATATGACCTCACATGTACGCCAAGATCTCCGTTCCACTGATTGGCGGCAATAGAAATTCCCAATCTAAAAACGTTCATATTGTTCGTATGTTTTCCGAGGAGCTAGAAATGTTCTGGAATCCATTTATGGGTTTTCTCTCTCCTGGAAATGAAAAGAAAAAAGCTTTATTTTTTTATAATATGTTTTTAGGGGCAATTTGCTATAATTGTCCCGATAGTCATAGTCATTTATTTTCACCCTTTAACATACAAGGTACATGGGAACGTCTTACAAAAAATATTACATTGACTCAAAAAATATCACAAATGCGTGTCAGTTGTAGAAACATGAAATAATGGTATAAGGAAAACATTACAAACCAATTAAAATTATTCTAAAATAATTCAGATCACAAAGAAACATATCTTAAGTACATAAAGCGATATGTATACTTGAGCAAATAATTTTTTTCATGAAATCTCTTACACTATAAAATCCTTCCGCCACCAAGTATCGCTTAACTTCATTTTTGAAAGCCTTGTAAGTTCTCAACATTTGTAATGGTTTCGGTAGTGAATTGAAAGGAGTAATTTCCGCATAGTGCGGTGATTTTTCATATAACGACGAATGGTGGGTTGGTACAATCAGTTTATTGTTTTTTTTTACTAATTATTTACTCAAATTCCTCGAGAACACTTTTGACCAAAGTGACACATTCCAAAATGTAAATACATGGAAAACTCAAAATTTTATTCACGGTGAAACAATTTTTGCAATTCTGTCCATAATTTAAGTTGAAGATTAACCGCATTATACGCTTTCGAGCACAAAAAACTCCAGTTCCAGTCACATGCTGTTCCCTAAGATGCCGTGTTATAGGCCAAATAATTATAGGCGAATGTGCAATACATGTTGAGGAGTCCCTTCCTATTGAGAACAGATTACATCTGCAATATCATATAAATTATTCAATTGAGAACACGCATGATCTATATGTGAACCGAATTTTAGGTTGGAGTCTAGATGGGTTTCAAGAAGCCTCACACATTCGGAAAACTGTACATTTGGTATAACCAGGTTCTGCTGCTTGATCTAGAATGAAAGTTTATGTTCCCCGTTTTTTTAATATTCAAAAAAAGTCGTTTTTTTGGACTAGATGTCCATCTCTTCCAAAGTGATGAGAAACTTTTTCTAAGAGTTCCTCGGTGGTCTTTCCTGATTCAGTAACAAGATACGTAACTGCAATATTAAAAATTGTCCATGAATCGTATTCTTATAATTTTGGAGATTTAATCAACAAATTCATAAAAAAAAGGTTATACTTTGCCCTTGGCGATGTTTCGGACGCTAGTTTTCCTTTTTTCAAGTTTTTTCTTTTTCATTAACAGGGGAGAAAAAACTCAAGAGAAGAAAACTTTTATATTTGTATCCAATAGAAAACTTTCGGATTCTCAGGTCGCATCTATGGGAATTTAGTCAAAGATTGTCCAGGCTTGATTGTAGTAACATTATCAAAGTAACTCTCGATACCAAAAATCCAATTTCAAAAGTCTCGTGCGAGAATATTCGAATCCAATAACCCTTGCCTTCAAAGCTGCCGTTCCCGCTTTCAACATTCTCGTTCCTAATAAAATAACCCCGATATCCCCGAATAACCGCCGAATCAACCCCAATTCAAAATTTGCCGCGTCAACTTCCGCCTACGGCCGCCGCCGCCGCCGTTCCATATTCCGTGCGGATAACAACGTAAAAGCGGTCCGTAGAGGAATGCCGAAAGCTCAGTCGGCCGACCATTTGTTGTCGGTGCAGCGAGCGACGAGCGAGAGATGAAATCGATCCGTTGCCGCTCCGCGTTTTACGCTGCGCCCGATTCAACGCCGGCCACCTGACCTTGCGGCCGGCCGGCCGGCCGTCGCGTCGGTTGTACATGGATATCTAGATGCTTGGATAGGGGGTTCGCGCGCGCCACGCTACGGACTACGTTTGTACGGCGTTCGCAGGTGGAACGACGGAACGCGAAGATTTTCACTTGTCACAGAGCTTAATTTATTTTTTCAGGAATGATTTGAGCTTGCGTGGTATTCTGTTAGACAAATTCACACCATAATATGGAAAAAAAATTATTAATCCGACCTGACATTTTATTTGAATTTCTCTGATTGTCAAGTTGGTTAAGATGGCTATATACTGGTGCTTTCAGTGTTGCGATATTGTTTCAGACAAACCTGTAGACAGACAAACATCATCTTCAATGACCTACCTCCAAGAATAATCTCACGTTCTAGTACCTATATTCAATAACCATTTGAAAATTCCGTAGTGATAAAAAAAAACATGAGAGAAGTGCTGGCAGCAAGATACAAGTACTAGAGTCTGCACGCGTTCTAAATATTCTATATATGCAGTGATATGTGTTTTAGATATTTTCAGTTCAACTCAGAAGATTATATAAAATAATAATGATTTCACTCACCATAAAAAATGGCATTTTCTCACTTCACATATCCATGAAATTTGATCACAATTCTCTCTCCTATTCCCTCACACGCATTAACGTGAATAATATTCGGCTGAATTGTGATACTACTTCTAAACCGAGCTTTTGAATTGAGATCACAATATTATATTGCTCGAATGAAAATATCAACAATCAACCTAATTTTTACAGCACATAGACCAGAATTGGCAACGACATAGCCACTTGACAGCACAGGACGTGCACATGATTCTCAACTGCGAGAGTGACGATACCTGGCAATTTTTTTGAGTTATTACTACGTCATCAATTCTTGATCGAGTAGGCCAGATCGGTCGTCTGATTCGCTGGCAATCTTTTATATGGAGTGGAAACACCAGTAATTAGCCACCTTAGTCAGGGTATTGCTGTTTTTGACGTATGTTGATTTGTCATTTCTGTTTAACCGGTTCTGTAAGAAAGCTCAAAAATTACCTAATTGAAAAAATTTCGCTCTGTTCCTTGTGGATTTCCATGTTTTCATTTTTGGGTAATCTGGATAGATTTTCCATAATAATGCTTTTGCTACAGGCCATTAGTATTAAAAAAAGGGACACTGAATAGCAACAAATGTGAATATCCCGTTACTCATCAAAATTGTACGAAGCTCTGGAAGGGACACCCAAAATAAAAATTTTGCCATTTCTAAAATTCCGAGTTATAAGTCGGAATTTTACATCAAAATTCCGACTTATAACTCGGAATTTTAAAATTCCGAGTTGTAACACGGAATTTTACATCAAAATTCCGACTTTTAACTCGGAATTTTAAAATTCCGAGTTGTAACACGGAATTTTACATCAAAATTCCGAGTTTCAACTCGGAATTTTAGAATCTAGATTTGATAGTCGGATCTTCGGGGTATCAACTTCAACTTTTAAGTCTGAATGAAATGTTTCTCAATCAAAAAATATTGGGTGAAAATAAAAATTTTCATAATAAGAATTTTCAGGTTGAAAGTAAAGATTATTTAGATATATTTCAATACTATACACTATAAATAGTGGGGGAAAGCTGTTGTTTCGTGTTAGTCATCATTTCAGATTTCTCTAATTGATATTACTAAAGGGGAACATTTTCACAGACGCTGGAATAATTGATATTGTTCAGAATGGTTTTTGTTCCATCATTCCATAAAAGATGAAATTGAAACCTTTAGTAGGAAAGTTGAGACGTTTCCTGGAAAAAGTCTCAACTTTTACCTCATCGGTTCTGAAGTCATATTTTATTCGTGATGACTATCAGGTCAACGGAATTGGATTTGTATCGTAGGTATACAACTATGATTAGTTTTCTGAAACCATGTCTATATAGGTCATGCCATGCTACTAGGAATCGTTTTATCTCTTCTTCAATAAATTCTTTTCATTTATTCAATCAGGCAATTTGCCCAACCACTGTTTCAGTGAGCAATTTGAAACTCAATAATATATAAAGCCTTCAAAAATGTACTGATGTGTTTCAGAACTGTGATATTCACAACTTGAATTAGATGAAAGGGTCAAGTAAGATCATAAATATTCATCCTATATTCTCCAATAGGATATTTGAAATAATTTTAGAGTTATAACTTTTTTCAAGAACTTGTTCGCTTGCAGAGCTATTTCAAATAACAACTACAACTTTCAGCCTCTTTTGCGGCCAATAAAAAAAATGTTTTTATATATCAAAATTACTCATTTCATTAAGTCAGCATATTACAGTCTGAAATTGGTCTGAAAATTGAAGAGTTTCTGCAAAAAGCTCATGGTAAAAGGATTCGTTGTTTTGCACACCAGTTGAATATTGCTTGCAACCAAGTTACATTGAAATCTGTATACGAATGAATTTACTTATTCAGCAGATTTTATGAATATAACACTTTTCGTGTTGTCCTGGTGGGTACATTTGATATTAATAATAAAAAATATTGACAATTCTGATAAAATGTATATTGTCTGATAGAAATAAAGCGATTTTGATTTTTGTACCAGGGCTTGTTATTCACTTCTAGATAGGTGCATTCTAAATAATATAATTACACCAACGCAACAGCACAGCACAAGTGGCAATGAATGAGGAATCTCTGAAATACCGAGTTACAACTCGGAATTTTAAAATTCCGAGTTAAAACTCGGAATTTTGATGTAAAATTCCGTGTTACAACTCGGAATTTTAAAATTCCGAGTTATAAGTCGGAATTTTGATGTAAAATTCCGTGTTACAACTCGGAATTTTTAAATTCCGAGTTATAAGTCGGAATTTTGATGTAAAATTCCGACTTATAACTCGGAATTTTAGAAATGGCGAAATTTTTATTTTGGGTGTCCCTTCCAGAGCTTCGTAAAATTGTTCGTCAGCCCTACAATAATTGTAATGTTATCTAGTCATGGGATCTTGTGCCATCTGCTGACAAACATAAAGACCAACAACTACAAATCTTTGACCCACTTTCTTTGCACGCTCTCTGGCCTTTATGGATCACTATTTTCTTTCTTTTTGTGTGGTCTGGATAGATTCTCCACAATGATGCTGTTGCTGTCGAAAAGCAATTATGGTTTTAATCTGATGCTAGGTAAATTACTCATTGAATAAAAAAAGGGATACCTGACAGCAATTAATGTTTACACCAATATCCCTGATCGAAGAGGAACTTGTGTCGACACCTAGTGTACTTCAGCTAAAATCGCAGGACTTCAGAGGCTATTAAGGATTCGAGCGTGTCCACAATCAGGATAATAGCGCCAACAGCAGAGAGTGCACAGCTTGGGCGTGGCCTTCCTCTTTATCGAGATCCCGCCGGGAAACCTTTACACTTCCACCCTTTGACGGAGTCGGAATACACGCGGGGAAATCGGTCGGATGCTTTTCCCTAATGAAACGATCCATCACCTTTTGGCTTTCGGCGGTGGAAATCGTTTTGATAGGGTTTATTGATATTGACGAGTTTTCGCTGCCTAATGAAATACAGGTCGAGATAGGAACGACTGATGGTGGTTTTTTCACGTTCAGGTGTGAGTTGACACAAAAAAAAAGAAACTTCGGCCTATTAATTTTGAATAATTATTTGACTTTTTCCTTCTCCGAATCAAAAAATAGAACTTCTACGAAAGGAGTGAAATCAAAATTTTTTCACAAACATTCTTCACAAAAATAATAATTTAAGTTGTTAGTAGTGTCTGACTCATCATTGGAAGTGCAATCAGTATGGATTGGTGGCATCAACACCAACTTGTTTTTTCTTCACTAATTAAATATAAATTGGAAGATATTCCAATTTCTGTCATTTCGGATATTGTTATCATTCTGTCACCAATTGGACATGGTTGTGAAAAGGATTAATTATGATACCATTGTTTGTCAACCTTATGGAGATATCTTTTAAAGGGATATCACGAACTTCGTAGCTTGAATCACACATATTCTTGATTACTCATTCATAATACCAATAGATGGCAATCAATTCAGAAAAAGAAGTGAAATTTTTAAGGTCATAGATTATTCATGTTTTGAAGATTATTTTGATCCCTAAACTTTCGTTTCTTTCACAAACTTTTTCCGTCTATCTTCTGAAGCTTCATTTTCTTTCTGTGAACATTTCAGTCGAACTGACAGACAGAATTCTGCACCTATTTTTTCTTTCGGAGTAGGAAACTTTGACGTGCATTGTCAAGTGAAGGGTAATATCAACATTATACTGTAGATGGCGTAACAAAAACGCTTCAAATACTTTTTACACAGGCATTGATTAAATATATCTCTAAAAACAACTTCCTCTCACGAAACCGCTGATTTCTATTCAACTTGACAATCATATTAATCTCGAGCGGAACTTGTCATAGAATATATCAGCACCATTCTTTGGATATAATTTTAACTTTCAAGTTTATTATAGTAGATTATAGCAAGAGTCAACTATTGAAACTATTGCGAGTAGTACACTCTACTTTATTTAGGACTAATATATTTATCACAAATAAATTATTCTTCAGTGTCATTCATCTCAATACAAATGCCGAACACTACCTACGCATTTGACACTGACACTTTAGAGTTTGGTTATATCGTTTCTATGGTAATATTCAATGGAAATATCCTGATAGGACTACAAGAGGAAATAAAGACTATTACTATTAATCCCTTGCCATTAATCCCTAAGGGAATAACATGGCATTATACTGCAGAACCCATAAGTATAATACTTACTTCTTGTATTAGTCGTAAATGAAGTTGATTTAGTAACATTGTCATCGTTGTTGAGTTGATATGGACTTTATCATCATTACGAAGTAAGAATATTCACCTAAATGCAGCATGGCCTCTATCCCTACTACATTCTTTTTTTTTCATGTTCAATGTTTGTTTTTACTTCGCATAACGTCTAGACATCTCCCTCCTTCAATACTGGGTTCACAAGCTGAAAGGGGAAGCTTTGGAGGAGAAATCGATATATCTAATTCACTGTCTTGTGCAAAACTAATATATTGAACAAAAAATGCAAAGTAAAAAAGTTTGGATGCTATAATGTATTCCTGTTAATCGCCAACATCAAATATTAGATGTAATAGTTTTGACAACCACGAAGATCCACTGAATAAAAAAGCGCACACTGGAGTTTGATCAGAAGTAGTTCTTGGTGCCAAATGTGATCGAGTACAGAAGTGGAGTTTCCCTTTTTTTTATGGAAAGCTGATTGATTATGCGAAACGTAAGCTAACTCAAATCATAAGTGAATATTTGCTAGGAAATCTTCTTCATTCTGGGAACTAGTTCTGGTTTCAGCACTGATGTTAGTTCGGAGGTACATATTTTGTGAACAATCTCTTAATATTCCTTATGGTTTTTAGAAGGTGAACTTGAGCATATGACTGTTGCAATTAGCTATTTCGATTCATTCCCGACGAGTTGAAACATGTTAGAAAATTTATTTTTGTAGAATTTTGGTGACTTTCCGTAACCAACGAATGGTCGTTGGTAGGGAAAAATAAGCCAGTAGGGAAGATTCTACAGAGACCGACAACTTGAACAGAATGATCGAAAGTTATGTAGATACTCAATAGCCAATGCCTTTTGATAAAGTTTTCAGCGTTATGCGCTCTTTTGTCAGCTTCGGTTGCTTCTTTGTATATATTTTATCGCCCCAGCGAAGGTTGGTTGCGAATCTCTAACAACAAAACACAGGGTGATCTCCAACCATAACTAAACGAGTGCGATACAACTCAGTCTATTAAATCCTCCCAATTCAAGTTTCTCTTCTTTCATGAATCTCCGTTTGCTCCATCTTGCGGCAAAACCGTTAGGAGAACCCGCGAAACTTTTTGCAAGTCCAAAAAGCTCGTATATGTATGCCACGTAACATTAATTTCCAGTTTTGTTTCCGAGCGTATTCGTCCAATCAAACTTGCCCAATTAGGACGGATCACAAGCCGCGAATACACATAACCGGCCCAACTTCTCTGCCGACTACCGCCAACTTTAACCGAGTTTCTGACAGACGCAGACAACTCGCACGCTCCCGTTTTCGTCGGTCTGGACTCTGGAATATATTTTCGTTAGTCCAGTGAATATAGGGTTAAGTGTGCCCAAAAAAAAGTGAGGTATGTAATTGAAAAAAGAGGCCAGAGTAGCCCAAATTATAGTCAGGAAATGAATTATAATTCTCAATTGGCACTGGGGGGGGGGGGCAACGCTAATATCCAAAGAAATGTATTTCGTTCAATATCTTCAAAACGCCTCATTTTTGTACACAGAAAACAAAATTAAACAAAATTTTTGGATCACTGCAGAAAGTTTTTGATTCGAGAATGTTTTTCCTACGTTTCAAGAAGAAATTCGAACATGGAAACAAAATTACACTCTTATTTTGCGAGTCAAAAAATTTCGCCGAAATCTTGATTCCAACCAAGGTTCTCTAGATTGATGCGTATCGATCGAGCTATTTTGACATTTGATACATGTTCGCATAGTAAATCAGTGGAAAGCAAACATGACAGTATTAATAAAGACAGTAATTGGACAGAAGATGACGTTCAATATAAAAAAATCTTCTGTATTCAATCATACTTTTCGAAAATATTCTGGATCAACATACACCTATTTCCCGAAATATATTTGTTGTGACTTATCCTTTATTATCAGTTTTGCATCTCTTGAAGTTCGCTACAGAAGTTTTGTCCGAAATGTAAATACATGCTGATTTTGAAAGAAGTGGAATGTTTTCCATAGAATGTAATTAGGAATTCATTTGGTCGGACCATGATGTTTGGCGACGTACAACTTTCAGACGTTTGATCGCGAGAAAAACTTTTTAGGAAAAGTTATAGAGAATCATATTGACACGTAAGTAAATTCACTTTAAATTATTATTTAAATATGTTATCACCGCCATTTCTCGTTCTTTTACTACATTAGTTTCATTTTCTTGTGAATTTGTCGATAAATCACATGTTGAGGTATGAAATCACATATAAATTTCCGGGGAAGTATATTGATTTGGGAGTATTTTCAGATTCCTCGTCGATCTTGCAAACATGATAGGAATTTTATATTTTTACTGAAATTTCTAACAATATAGCCGAATATTCTCTACACTATTCAGTTGATATAAGTCAATTGAGTCGAATGTAATTTTACCTACAAAATGAAAAAACTGCACGTCAGCAATGACGCCATAAAACCATCGCAGTGGTACCAATTCAAAGATATAAATTAATTGAAATGTTCATATAGAATTTTTGTTTTCGCGCCTGTTATTATTTAGTATGCTGTTGGCGACATATCCGATATTGCTGCGATTCAGTTGATATTTCATTTCCACAGGAGTTTATGACATCTAGTTTCAAAATTCAACCACATCCTTAATGGCATGTGTTTTTATTTTATACTTACTATATGTTATGTTAGTTCACTCCTCAAGTTTTTTGATTTTATTGTAAATCATTTAGTATAATTTCAACTATATTCTCAACAGATTTCGGAATCAAATGCATCGAATATATTTCGAAAAATGCGCGTACTTGTGACTCAGATCAAAAGTAACAGATACATCTCAAATTCCATTTCAACAAAAAAATATTATGTTATGTTAAATCTTCCCCTACAACTTGTGCCGAACTGAATTCACTTCCAAAAGTACTTTCTGAATGTTTCCAGAGGTGAAGAAATATTAGTAATTTTTTGCGACTCTGGTCCTTTTTTTGTACCTCATTTACTGGACTAAGGGAAATCATGGAAATCCCTCGGGCGTTCTCGAGCGTCTCTGGGCGGGCGTGCCTTACACTCGAACAGATGACGGAGTATTATTCCAACCACCCTTTTCGTCTGCTCGCTACGAAAATCGATTTCGAGGTCGTATCTGGTGAAGTTGGGGTGGAATTCGGGTCGTTTTTTACCTGTTTGCGGAAGAAGTTTTGGCGGAGGCGATCTGTTTCGTTCCGTGTCAGCTCCGAACCGCAAATGTAGTTAGTATTTATTGTGGTTGTATTTTCTGGTGATTGATGATTTTCATTCATTTTTTTTACTTTGATTCTTCTACAAGCTATTCAAATTTGGGTGTCTGTGTGAGGATTTCGGAAACGGTAGTAGATGGAGAGGTTAAATTCGGACAAAGTTCTCTGTTGAAGAGTCGTATTGAGTAGTTTAAAAAACTTTTTTTTTCCGTTAGGTTTCGTGAAAGATCGAAAAATTCAAATTTCTGTTTGTGCCGGTATCCAATTGTTGACGAAAATATATCGTCGAATAAACTCTTTTCAAAACTGTTCTTTTATGAGCATTCCAAATCTTTATTCTTTTCTTTATATTTTTTACAAATGTGAATCTGATCGTATTCCCACGAGTTTCCACATAAAATCAAAAACAGTGCGAGGAAATTTCACTTCATATTATTCTGGCATGATAATAACTCTACATTGCCCGACTTCATCTTGTCAATGATGCAATTCCATCTTAGTTATTTATATAGTTATATCAGCTATACTCTGAGCAAGGGTGGAGTCACTTTAGGGGGTGACATAGTTGAGGTCCAGCCAGACAATTGGAATTTCAAGATATGCGATACGCCCTCTGGTTTCATAGAATGTCAAAGTTTTGTCAAAGTGGTGCTTATTAGTTGAAGCCTTGGTCAAAATGGCTCTGCGATATTATTTTCAAATTTTGTAATATGATTAAAATTATTTAATGCACAATTTATGGTTAACGTACACATAAAAAGTTAAAACCATTAAAAACTGACGGGTGTGAAGTTATCCACATCCACAACATACACTGAGTAAAATATATCGAAATTTTTTCAAACTCTTCTAGAAATTTGATATACGCCACGGCAAATCTTCTGACGAGCTGATTTATTCAGATTATATGAACGGGATGTGAATGGGGTAGAAATGGGGTTCGGTAACTTTGAAATTTCTATTTCGAAAAGTTGATATTGTACGCCTTTCATTTTCGGATTTGTTATTCCTTGAGTTCAACCGCATAAGAAAAATACCATGTCGGAAATTTTCAGGCCGTCTGAGGTGAAAATGGAATTGAAAAACTACAAAAAATTCTATTTTGTAAACTTGACATCGTACGCGTTTCATTTTCGGATATGTTATTCCTTGTGGCCGAGTACATAAGAAAAATTTTGGATTGAGGTGGCCTTTACTTGATGGAAATCCATAGTTATTACGCTATAAGGTAGACACGATTAAATTTCCACAAAATTTATTGTCTTCGCGACATGTGACATGTGACTACTAGTGTTTAAAGACATCGCTTGATAAAGATACAGTGTATCGAAACATGTCGCGAAGACAATAAATTTTGTGGAAATTTAATCGTGTCTACCTTATAGCGTAATAACATAAGAAAAATACCATGGCGGAGTTATCCAGGCCGTCTAAGAGGGTGGAAATGTGGTTGAAAAACCCTCTTAGACGGCCTGGAAAACTCAGATATGATATTTTTCTTTTGCCGTTTACCACAAGGAATAACATATCCGAATCTGAAACGCGTACAATGTCATGTTTACGACATAGATTTTTTTGTAGTTTTCCAACCCCATTTCCACCCTCTTAGACCGCCTGGAAAAGGGGGTGGAAAAACTACGAAAAATTCACGCGTTTCAGATTCGGATATGTTATTCCTTGTGGTCAACAGCAAAAGAAAAATATCATATCTGAGTTTTCCAGGCCGTCTAAGAGGGTTTTTCAACCCCATTTCCACCCTCTTAGACGGCCTGGAAAACTCCGCCATGGTATTTTTTTATGTGCTCGACCACAAGTAATAATATATCCGAAAATGAAATGCGTACAATGTCAAGTTCACGAAATAGAATTTTTCATAGTTTTTCAACCCCATATCCACCCTTTTAGACGGCCTTGAAAACTCTGACATGGTATTCTTCTTATGCGGTTGACCACAAGGAATGACATATCCGAAAATGAAAGGCGTACAGTATCAGCTTTTCGAAATAGAAATTTCAAAGTTACCGAACCCCACTTCTACCCCATTCACATCCCGTTCAGATAATCTGAATAACTCATAATCATCAGATTTTCAACTCAGCTCATCAAAAGAATCATCACATTGATTGCCGTGGCGTATATCAAATTTCTAGAAGAGTTCGAAAAATTTCGATATATTTTTCTCAGTGTATGTTGTGGATGTGGATAACTTCACACCCATTAAAAACTGTAATAGTCGCTCACAAAATGTTATGGTTCGGGATTTACAAACGACGTCAAAGTGCTAACCTTAAATAGCAATTAGGTATTCCAGATACTTGTCAAAAGTGTCAAATGAATCAATATTGAGGCATCTGCCCCACAGAAACTTTCCCTTTTTTTTTAGTGTGTGATTTCCATGGTAAAACTGGTTTCCCCCCCAGACATCACGTAATCTGGAATGCCTAATAGTATTTTTTTTTCAAAATGGTGATTATTAGTTGGGATGTGGCGGTGCGATCTTAATTTGAAATCCCATTAGTATATTTGAATTGTTTCAAGTCAAGTACTGGTTGGTCATAGCACCCCTCTCTCTGAAACCGGCCTTGTGTTTTGCCAGAATCATGCCCAAGTTGTGGAATTCCTTACCGGGGAGAAAAAAACAGAAATTAAGGTGAAGGAGAATTAATAAGTCGTCTCTCTGAATTCATGCGATGTTCTCCGAACATAACAGGGATTTCCCTTTTATGATAATCTAAAGGTTAAAAAATCACGCATTTCTTCCCTATTCCTTATTTTTTTGGCCGTATCGTTAAATCAAATATTTCTTTATATTTCTCGAACAGAAAACGTTTCTGATTCATCCATTGTAGGACACCCGTTATAGTTTGGTTGAAAACAATTCGTTGTCCTTTCCTGATACTGTTCGTTGTAGCTTACACGTTTGCCATCGACAATTGTATCATTCGGCAGCTCATTGTAACACCACAGATAAGATAAGGATTTATTTTTAAAAAATCTGCAATGCTGATTTTTAATTTTCAGTTCGATATGTAGTTGTTTGCTGTAATTCTTTGGTCTAGTGTTAATTTTTTTGATAATCGTAATGGATATTTTATTTTCCATGAAAGATCAAGGTAATGTGTCTTTGAAATTTCTTGTTATTGTTGCACCATCAAGTTGAACCATTTGCTAGATTACGTATTATACCGACGTTATGTTGGCCTAGTAACACCCTACGTTAGTGCTAATTATTTCCTATTCTTCGCAAGCTTTTCAAAGATGTTTGTTTCCACACTGGATAGGGATGTGACCAAGGAAGTTTCAGGAATGGTTATTAAAAAATGTCGATAAGTCAACTCAGAGTTCCAAATTGAAAGAATATAATCGAAAAAAGTTATTATGTGCCAACATCCACGATTTTTTTTATCCCTATATAATCTGACGTGGGTTGATGATTATTATCAGATTAGTGAATGATATGGTATTGACGAATCTGGTTGGGAATGATAACGAAATAATGGGTTACCAGGGATAACTTTACTGAAACTTGTCGATATTTTTAACATGATATAATGGAATACGATTGATTGATAGTATCGAATCATCTATAAATGAAGCTGAAACGCGAAATATTCATTTGGAAAACTCTGAATGTATTGGAATCTAACCCGAATCGATTTTTTTTTATTCCTAGCTAATAACAGCAAAATTCAGAAATATTTATTAGTACATTTGCAGGTGTAGTGAAAAAACTTCAGCTTCATAATCCAACAGGTTCAAAGTTGGCCCGATACAACTTTGATTTCTTCTCGCTGGGTAAGGTTGTATTTATAAAAAAAAACATTTAGCATTTAACATTTATCAACTCAAGACTTACAGCAGGATGGTGGACACAGTTATAAAAAAAAACTAAGATTTAAGAAATAAGTTGTCATCTGACTATAATGACATTTGAACATTGACTATAACAATAAAAAGGCTTATTGTGAATCTCAGATTTCGACGTTTTTTCATGAGAGAATAGATACCAAACGCAGATATCATGAATATACTTGAATAGGTAATGATTCCCATGGTTTGAAAATATGTTATTGCATAACATAACCTCTCAATTCTCATTAACATTTGTCAACAAAATAGGTACAACAATAGGCACATCCTATTTCATTTGCCGAACAATTCTCAAGTTGGAAGTTGACCATCTTCTTGAATCTTAAATGTAAAATGTTAAGCCATAATTGTTTTTATAACAGTTTATATGTCATTTCTATGTTCCATCTCTCTTAAGTGATGAGTCTTAAATGTCAAGTCATGATTCTTAGGTCTTGAAGTTTCAAATAAATCCACCCTAACCATTTTTAATTTACCACTGTTCAATAGTAAAATGCAATGAGAATACGTATGCATGGTAATGAATAATAGTTAGTTTTTTAATCCAGTGAAATATTAATAATAGAATTATTGAAGAATACTTATTCCTGGCCGAAGAAGAAATTAATTCTATAAGTGGATATTGACCACATCACCATCATATCCATTCTTCTTCTAGTGACTACTTTTCTCTCCTAATTTATGACATTCACATTTCTGTTTCCTTAATTTCGTAATTCATAGGTTTCTCTAGGAGATTTCACGAAGGAAACTGTTATGGCTGATACCTATACAGGGTGTAACTGAATAAATGTAAAACATTTGAGGAGGTGATTCCTCATCGAAAAAAGATAGGATCTTTCATATAAAGATACTTCATTGGAGCATCCCTTGTTGAGATACAGCTCCTTGAAGGGGGTACATACAATTTGTATAACAATTTTTTTCACAAGCTCTGAGAAAGTTAAAATATTGAAATTAACCTGACGTTTTGTACTACCAAAAAGACACTTAGCCAGTAATTTATTTGGTTTACCCCATGCTTGTAAGGGGTGGAAAACGCAACCCCTGAAATTTATTTCCAATGTAACTTTTTGTCTTATTATTTGTTTACCATTTATTTCCGATAGCCTGTTTCATTCTAAACAAAAAGTGTCTCTTGGGTTTTTTGCCCAAAATGAACCATATCGCAGCAATAAATTATTTCATGAACAACTACAGAGATACATCGTCATAAATGCGAACTGGATTTATGTTATTTTGTGGTTAGTACCTGCATTAAACGATTGAAGGGTAATAAACAAAACTGATTTATCAATAACAAAACACACAACTTTTTCAGTGCTTGCGAAAAAAATTGTTATACAAATTTCATGTACCCCCTTTCAGGGGCTGTATCTTAACAAGGGATGCTCCAATGAAGTTGCTTTATATGAAAGATCCTATCTTTTTTTCGATGAGGAATCACCTCCTCAAATGTTTTACACGTATTCAGTTACACCCTGTATAAAAATGCATTCGAACGAAACCTTTTCATGTGCATATTGAAAGACTGTGTCACAATTGTTTCTTGTGACGAACCTCAGGAATCAAGGCTGATATGATTTCGAAAAAAAACGGCTTGACCACCTCCATGAGAGTTTGTGCTACAATACAGCTTAATGTCACTTATATCCCGATATATGAATTTGATACTATTTTTCTACACCAGTATCATAATAATACACTTATATGCTCATAATCCGTTTTATAGAGAGGTACATTATGACACATATTTTTCATAAAGATACAGACTTTCAATCCATTTCAAAATGTGATCCATTATAATACAGATTTTTCATAACGATATAGATTTTCAATCAATTGGGAATCCAACTTATAATTTTAATCTTGAACTGAATCGTATTGATCCTATTATCAACTCTTGTTATATGTAGGTATTCTAAACAGTTATTGTTTGTATTTTTTATTTGTTTTCTATGTAATGCTGAAACAAGTGTTTTCGCACTTATCGGCTCCTGCTGCTTTGTTCACGTTTTATGTCTCGTAATTCAGTGGCGGAAGGGCTACATTGTACATTCGGTTCAAATTAAAACAATATTTTCAATACAATATTGTACTCTCTTGAGACTAGCAATAATAAATGGAATGAATTTAAAATTCCTTCCACTTCTAGGGCAGTGGGACCTCCAATAAACTTTTCAAACTGCACAATGAATAATCTGATATTTAAAAAAAATCGGAATTATTACATTTATTATTTTCAATATAAATAGAATTTTGATAGTTTTCTTATATCCGTGGTAATAGTATAGTATATTTTTTAGAATTACGAGTAATTACTTTTATTGTGTTCATCAAAGATGAATATTTTTTTTTTGTACTCCTACCCGTGAATATGCTCATTTAATAATCATAATAATAATAATAATAATAATAATAATATATCCAATTTATTTAAGAACAATTTACAAAAATGGAATTAGTAACAAATTGTTGCCCAGAGCCAAAAGCTATGTGGGCACTTTGAATGAAAGGTAACTTGGAGTTTCGTCTCAAAGGTAATGAATAAAATAAAATTGAGACATATTAAAAGAAATTGTTAAATATCAAATTTTTAAGTTTGAACTTGAATGGCTTCATTCTTAGAGTCTTGATATCTTGAGGAAGTTTATTGTAGAGTTTGAGTCCATCACATAAAATTGACTTTTGTCCCATGGAAGTCTTGGCCAATGTTGTCCTCATGTGGTTCAGGATTCTTGTTTTGTGATCATGGATGTTCCTGTTATAGGTCAATTGTAAATTTGAATGGATATTCGAATATCTGCAGCCATGAATGAAAGAACAGACTTGGAATATGTAGATAGAGTTCACATCAAGGATACGGTTAGGAAAATAGAGGTTAATTGTTGGATGACGAACTGGAAATTCGAATATCTTCTTGATAGCTCTATTTTGCAGCACTCTCAGTGGTTGTAACTTGCTATTGTAAGCATTTCCCCAAATTATCGTAAGGTATGAGAGTTGACTGTGAACTAGAGTGTAATAGAGTAGTTTGCGATACCTGATACCAATAAATTTTGCTGATCTTCCAAGAACACCTATCACTGGAGAAATTTTTGTACAAATTTTGATAATATGTTGTTCCCATGATAATTTATCATCAATGTATAGTCCAAGATATTTGATGCATTTTGATCTTTGGAGATTTTCTTTATCCATGCATATCTTCAAATTATGCCATGAATCATTTGAATTTGATATAACCATAAAACAAGATTTCTTCACATTTAGAGTAAGCTTATGTTGAATCAACCAGCTAGATATAATATCCAGATCACATTTGATCATATTTTCTGTAATTTTTTCATCGTTTCCAAAATAAACAATCGATGTATCATCTGCATATAGGTTAAGGAAGCCGTGAATTGGTAACGTTGAAATTGAATTCACATATATTAAAAATAAAGTGGGTCCAATAATCGATCCTTGAGGTACTCCATGGGAAATTTTCAAAGTTGAACTTTTTATTCCATTATAGCTCACATATTGATATCTATTTGAGAAATAGTTTTTGAACCAATCCAGTGGAAGTCCTCTTAAACCTATTTCTTGCAATATGTTTATGAGTATAGTATGGTCAACTGTATCAAATGCTTTTTTCAAGTCTAATGAAACAAATACACAATTATGTCCTTTATCCAGTTCCTTTATGATTTTAGTTATCAAGTCCACTGTGGCTGCAGTTGTATTACTTTTTCTCCTGAAACCGTATTGATTCTGGTAGAAGAAATTATTGTTGTCCAAAAATTCAATCAAACGATTATTAATACATATTTCCAAAATTTTAGTTATCACAGATAAAATTGATATAGGCCTGAAGTTATTAACTTCATGAATATCACCATCCTTATAGATAGGAACTACTCTTGCTAATTTCAAAATATCAGGAATATAACCGGTTTGGAATGATCTATTGATAAATTTGCTCAAAATTTTGCTTATGTCATCTTCAAACTCTTTTATAAGATCAACAGTTATATCATCGCATCCTGGTGATTTACCATATTTCAATTTGGCAATTATTTCTCTTATTTCCATTGGACTTGTTGGTAACAGAAATATTGAGTTCGAAGGTGGGCTATATGAACTTGTTCGGGGAGATAAAGAAATTGATTTTGCTAGCTTAGCTCCAATGCTCACGAAGTGATCATTGAAAGTATTGGAAATATCTTGATTATCAGTGATTTTTTTTCCATTCAGTGATAAATAATGAGAGGTCTCTTTTCGAGGTTTTGAATTGTACACAATTCTGTTCAAAATTTTCCAGGCTTTCTTGGGAGAATCAACTGAATCAAGTTCTGACTCAAAATATTTTTTTTAGCATTCACAATAGCCTTTCTCAGATTCTTTTGGGCATCTTTGTAGTAACTGGAAAGAATGTTATTATTCGGAAATTGTTTCCATCTTTTGAATGTGTAGTCTCTGATCTTGATCAAGTTATGAATATCAACGGTAAACCAAGGTGCACAATTTTTTCGAAATCGATCTTTGAATAATTTTCTAATAGTATTTTTTTCAAAAGCAAAAACTAAATCATGGCATATTTTTTCAAGATTTTCTTCATTGGAGAGGGAAAGGGTTTTGAGATCTTCTTGAAGTTTCATTTTATCAATTATTTTTATACTATAATATTTATCTGATGTGCTTTTCATGGATAAAGCGAATTCAACAAATTGGATTTTGTGGTCACTGAATGGATAGTCAATTAAAGATACTTGTATGTGACTCCTAATTCTACTTCCTAATATATAGTCAATTAGAGTATTGGAAGTTGACGTAGTTCTTGTACCAATTTCATTGTTTATACATGTGAATGCATTTGATTCTATCATAAAGTTCAAATTATTAGATGTAGAATTTTTTGTCAGGAAGTCAACATTCAAATCACCCATTAGTAGAGATGTTTGGTTTTTTGAAGAAATATTATGCAGTTTTTCATCAAGTGTTTCCAAAAATAAACTTATGTTGAAGTTTGGAGGTCGGTATAAGGCTCCCAGAATTATTTTAATTTGATCTACGTGTATAAATACCATAGAACAATCATTACAAAATTTATCTAGAATGGTATACTGAAACTTATCTTTCAAAAGTATTCCAACTCCTCCTCCTCTTTTACTTCGACTTGCATAAATTGCATGATAACCTTCCAAGTTGAAGAATATCTCTTCTTCTGGACACAACCATGTTTCGGTAATAATAATAGCATCAGGATATCGAACAAGTATTGCTAAAGTTTCTAATTGGTCAATTTTCTCTCTCAAAGATCTTGCATTCAGATACAGAACGGAAAATGAGTCATTGATATTTTGGTGGTTATTTATGAATGTTCGAATATCAGAAAAGTTCACAACAGTTTTATCCGTACTATCCATGAGTTTCTAGTGTATATTTGAAATTATTTCTAACGAAGTAATGGGGATTACTGGAGAATCTTCTGTTTTCCGCATAAAAATTTTGCCATTTCTTGACCAACAAAATTTATACCCACATTCTTTCTTCTTTTTGTGAGCATTGATAAACAAATTTTTATTGAATGCAGTTAACTGCTCATTGATAAAAATTTGTGATTTTTTTAGTTTGTTGTTATTGGCATGGACACTCAACTCAGTACTGTATAAGGTTCTCTTTTTTCGATTCTTCAGTACCCTTGCTTTGATTCCAGGGTTGGTAAATGTAGCAATTATAACTGTTCCATTTTTTGTTGGTTTTATATTGCATGCCACAACATCATTCTCCATTAGATTGGATTCCAAAAAGTCATTACTTATTTCCAATAGTACTTTTTTGGGGTCTATTCCTACATCAATTTCTGAACCATGAATTTCTAATCTGCAGGCAGTTTCTCCAATTTCCAAGTCATCAATTCTGTTTTCTAGTTCTCTAATTTTGGATTTTAACTCAATGTTTTCCTGTTTAATGATATGTAACTCACGCAATGCTTCTTTTATCTGCTTGTTCTCATTGATGAGTTGGTCAAACTTCTCAGACATGAAACAAACAGATTCCCTCAATTCACTTAGAATAACAAAGGTATTCTTTTCCAAAATAGATATTTCTGGACAGGATTGTTTTCCTTTTTCGTAATTTATTTGCGTCAATTTGGATTTTGAAGTATCCGAAGGCGAAGAATAAATATCATCATTAGATTTAGAAGAACCAGCTAACTTTCTATCTTGTGTTGAGATAGCAAAACCCTTAAGTGCTTTCTGATATCTATCATCAGATGGATATTTGTTATTGGGACAAGTTGTTTCATCTTCAGAAATATCTAATGTAGATGGGACAATTGGGATTTTATTTCTTGATCTCCTGGGCATTTCTGGTGTAGAAATCAGCTGCAAGAAAATTGGATATTCGCTGACAATTTCCTATCAATGTCGTGACGTTGATTGTCAAATGTATGGTAATTCACAAAATTCTTCTGGGAGCTCCTCAATTTGTACTTATATAATTCTCTCAACTCTCCAACTCTTTGGACACGTTTCGTCAACAAATTCTGAATTGATTCTTCCTTTTTTGTACAAAATCAACAAAATTTGAGAGACAGTCTGACTTGACAACTTCATACAGGGCAATAACAAACATTTATAGTTTACAAAACTAAACGGATGAGTAGGCGATTCCTGAATGGTTATAATTTCATATCCACACTAGGTAGGATATGAATTCCATCAGTCAGAGAGGACAAAATACCTAGTTACCAGGGACAAACCATGTAGACACGTCACAGTTCTGATCTGTCTACCTGTTAATTGCAAAAACGGATGGTTACAATATGTTTTACCAATCCAAATATCGTAAGTTGTGAAGGCGTTCGCTCTATGAGACGGTCCAGGTATATTCGTCGGTTCGAGACTCATCAAAACCGATTTTTTTTATCATAACTTATCATTCGATATTGAATTTGATAAAGTTCCTTTCTTTTGGAGTTTTCCGTAAATATCGTAAAAACACTCTAAATCTCATCCAAAATTGATTATCAATATGATACTTGAAAGAGGGTTCTGGTCGAAGAAAAAATCCACTGTATAGCTCGAATGAATATTGGCCCCATCACCCTGGAACTACGTCCTCGTGTAATATGGCCACCATATTCAATCTCGTTGTACATACTACTATTATAGTTCTTCATTATTTATCGTGTGTAGAGAAAATTGCGTGTGCAGCTCTCATGTAATGGTTATACATGATCGTTGCATAATATACTATTATCTGCACGCCTACTCTAGTAATACACTTATATGCACACAACCCGTTTTATAATGATATCTATTACGATACAGATTTTTCATTACGATACAGATTCTCAACCAATAGAAACCCATTATTTTTCAATCAAGCATGATGTGCTTGTCTGCATTTGACGTTTGTCAAGTCAAAATCGGTATAGGTATTGAATATTTGAAGAATATAACGAAATATATAACAAAATGTCTGATACGAGCGACATGGGAGAATCACCTTCGACACCTTCACCGGCAGAAATACAGTTAGAATGATAAAATTTTTCATTTGACAAATGCATGATTTATTTTTCTATTTTTCCACCAAATTTTCTAAGCTCTCCGTAGGTGAACGGTCTAAGGCATTGAGATTATATTAGCTAGTTGGACTAGTTGGAAGAGACATGGGTTCGATTCCGGCCTCGAATAATCTTTTTTTTTCAATTTTTGATCTTCTCTTCATTTCTCATCTTTTTATTTCCCGAAGTGATACCATTAATTACAATTTTGTAGATTTTTTAAAGAAATGCGTTTAATTAGTATCATTGTGTGCAATACAGATATAAATATAATATTTGTAGTTCTTCACTATTTATCGGGTGTAGATAAAATAGCGTATGCAATTCTCATGTAATTGTTATCAAAACATTCGCATCAACCATACAAAACTATCTTCGACTCGTTTCGTATCTCGGTTGATGCTCGTGTATTAATAACCATTACATGATCGTTGCATAATATACCATTTTAATTACCCTGAAACAACTGAAAAACTAGCCGTACACTCTCACTTCATCTTGGCTCATCTCCTCGTATAATCGTCCACACCCTGGAATCATCCGGGTCCAGCTTTGCGGGCGTAGCCCGGAATAGTGCAAGGTTTTTCAATTTTCGCCAGCTCCATCTGACGGTTGTAATTGGGGGGTCCCCATCCCACTCGGGTGGCGTGCGGCGGGTGAAACCTACCCCTAGACCCCCAACCGATCAATGTTGACACAGCACGCGAGATATACATGACGTCAGAATAAGAGTTGTGTCACATCCGGGTCGGAGAGAACAACGCCATTTTGTTGAGTTACACTGAGAACAATTTGTTTGAGTAAAAATATACAGGGGTGCGCAAAAGTCCGGAATAAAATTAATATCTGTTCAACCAGTAACTTGGGAAAAATCTCTGAAACACGTCAATTGATTTCAAAGTGTACGCATTTTTTGGCGAAGAAATGGAATTTTTTTTTCAACTCCTTAGCTGCAACTCTTCCCAACTTTTTTTTTTCAAATGCAAACCTATGTCGGGAATGGGCTCATTATAAAGCTTGTAAAAATGGAGTCTGACCAATGGAATGAGGTTTCTGGAAGCTGATTTTCAACAAACTTTCAACTTCAACTCATTATTTCTATTTACAATATTATTATTTCCATTTTTAAATTTATGTTTCCCTGTCGCCCATAATTTGAGGCAAAAATTCTTGACTATATTTTTCCTATTTCTACTAATGTTTCCTAAATATAATAATTTTTTTCTCCGTGTCAATCTGAACACTTTGAATAATACTCCTCGTGTTGTTATTGGATAAACACGAATTTATTCACGTGATTCCGGTGAATCCTGCCATTTATCCAGTATTTTTAGGCCACCGTTGAGCGTTGTTTGGCAATTTGAGACAATTGAAGCGTGTTTTCACAATCATTTTATTCTTGAACCAGTTCTAATTCCACCGAGAAAAATGCTGTGTCAAAATTGAAGTGACAGTCCGCATTCACAAGGTATGTTGATATTCCCGTTTAAATCGGTCAATATATTATTAGAAATTCAAATGTTTTCAGGTTTTTCGAAACAGTTCGTACGAGCCAAGTACTTTCACAAATGCTTATTTTACAGTAGAGAATTAACCCGTCCACATTGAGTTATATATAGAAAATACTGGGATTCGGAAAATAATCATATGCTCATCACATAGGTAGTTTGTCAGTGTGACGTTGCATACATATTATTCTAATTTTCAATGTGAAATGTACTCTGCTGCCGAGTTCTTGTTTACCTATTTGAACACCATAAACACTAATTGAGATATAATTTGCAAAATCTAACGAGGCATAACTTTACTTACCGGAACAGGAATAACTGACTTATAAAGTATTCAATAAAAAGTTTTTGTCAACAATTGAACTCTCAATTTTTCCACGGAATTCCAATACAATGGACTTCGAATTCATAATATAGTGTATTCCAATAGTCAAAATCTTTTATTATGAGTTCAACATAACTAAACCAGGAGTAGAACTGCGAATAGCTTTGTTTTTTGTAAAACTTTGGTTTGAGCATTGTTTTTCATTTTGATATTTCCAACGGAAAATATTTTAAATTGAAAAAAAATGTGAGATGAGTGTACAAGATTAATGCATTACCCTGATGAGGCGCTTTCTGCAAATTTCGTTTATAAAACTGAGGACTACTCACTCAGACTTTATGATCCTGTATATACATATCCTGTCAAACACTCGACATCCGTCAAAGTTAAGAATTCGTGCTAGAAAGAACTATAACTTCCCCGATATGATTCTACCTGCTGTTTCGAATGAAGAATCCTTTGCAAGGTATAACGCCCAACATACTTTGAGACTACATGCTTTGGAAACGAAACGATGACTTTTTTGTACACCTGCTTCCGTTACAGTTAGGCCTCCGGTATCGATTGGAAGAATTATGAGTTGTGAGTTGAATTGTGCTGATTTTCTCTTCACTCCTAAAATATTCGAGCCAGAGATTGTGGCTGAGCTTTCAATCATTGTCATTTCTTGTATAACTGTCTGATGACAAATGTTGTCTAGATCAAAATTTTCCGTTAATTTTCATTTGAGGAGGCCCTGTGGAAGTTCTTTACAAACGATCGCGTTCCTTTGTGAGATCGTGGGCCCCCTGTAAATGCATATATCTCTAATCTCCTTGGCGTTTTTTCAGGCGCTGGAGTGAAGATGGAGCATTTCCAGGCGGCGCTCGACCCCCGGAAACAGGAGCTCCTAGAAGCGCGCTTCCTCGGTGCTAGGGTGAGTTTTTTTTTCTACCTTGTAGTCGATGCCAAACAAGCTATAGTAGGTTTGAAATAAATGGGTTTTCCGTTAACCAGCTGTTGCCTCCATACAAACGGCGACTCTCAAAATTTGTGCGATAATCATGGTCTTATTATTTATCGTGCAATTCTTGGAACAAGTCGTTGATAGTCCTTCCCATGATTGGTATCTGTGCAACTTACATCAAAACCTATTCATGGCAAGCCATGCACGATTTTTGGATCAAATTGCAGCCCAACGACCGATGATCATAATAATGTTAATAAATATGGCAAAGCGGTAATATTTTTTTTTCACTCATCCTACCGTGACATATATCCTCGAATCAACCCACAGTTGTTTTTTTATAGTAATTATGATCTTGGGTATTTTTGTGGAGGGAAGAAAGTTCGAGAATATTTTTTTGTCTCTTTTTTGATGGTATCCTAGCTGATAAAACAAATACCAAATTTTGCAAATATTCTCGCGATAATTTTTTTTGGGAGTGTAGTGTGATTTCCATAAACATCTGATTTATAAAGTGCGCTTACAAGTTCTGATATTAGACCAGCCAGAATTATTTTTATAGTTCTTTAGGATAAAGAGAATCTTAAAAATACACGGGGGCGATGTTCAAAGACTGTTCTTTCAGTAAACCCAAGTTAATCCCACCTTCTCCTCCAGCATGTCAAATTTTTCAGCGTACGCATTTTATGTTAACGTTTATTTCTGTTAGCATATCATTGATCTCAAGAATCGAATTGTCTACCCTGTTTCATGTTGATATATAAATCAATTTCCTATTGTGAAATATTTTTCTTTATCAGTTTGGCGAGCACACAAACATTCAAATCGATAATAAAACGACTGTATATCACGCGATACATTACCACAAACCTATCTTTGTTATTCCTTCCGTTATCGAAATATCACAGTCTAAAGTTGGCCGATTGTTAATACAGGGTTTCTCGAAAGTAATAGAGCTTTTTCGCGTTTTTTGTGTGGCACGTGTGAATCGACTGATAAATGAAAGATTTTGATTGGTTGATGATGTTCTCGATCGAATAACAATGGTCAAACTCCCACACTGAAACCAAAGAATATTATCGACTTATGAGAAAATAAGTGAGACTTGTCATCAAATAGATCTGGATATATTAAATAACTGAGATTGAACTTTTATTTGATAGGTGAATTATTGAAAGAGTATGAAAAATGATTAAATGAAATATAATCAGTTGATCATATTGTTTCTAATTTTTTGTTCTAATTTTTTTTCTTTTTTTTTCCCAATATATTTATTTTTCTTCATTTATTGCCCCGCTAACATTAAATTCAGTCTCAATGACAATCTCTTCGATCGTTACTGAATTCTATTCATTCAGATTATTTTAATTCAGTAATTTTTTATGATTCTTCAGTATTTTTCTCTTGATTTAATTTACCTCAACCATATTTTAATGATTCTCAGTAACTTTCTATTGTTAGCTCTACTTCCGATTTCAATAAAAAAAAACCCTGAACTACTGAAATGTAGTTTCATTCATTTTATTGCATACAAATTATACAATGCCAATTTATATAAATTAATATAAGTTCCCTTTATTGAATGCATTTTTATCATCGAGATTCTTTTTGAAACTGTTCCAAAAAAAATCCTGTCATGATTTTTGGACTTGAAGACGCATCTGTTGTGTATTTTGTACGGACAATATCAAAAGATTTATCAGTTTTTTGTTATTTCATCTTACCGATTACCTGATGAAAATCCATTATAACGTAATTAAAGAAATACCTCATTTTATGATTTTCATCAAACAGTTTGAAAAACCTTTAACACTTGTTTCACCATACAAACTTCTTCAGGCCTCTACCCAGTGGCTAGTACCATAATACGCACGCCTGAGAAGGTACTGTATAGTGAAACACGAGTAGCGGTTTTTTGAATTGTCTAGTAAAAATAACACAATAAAGTATTTTTTCAATTACGAAACTTCTTCTGGTATTGAAAATTCGGCATATTATATCTTGAATCTGTTTTGTTGAGACTTTTTTTTTCAATTTCTTTCCTATGGGTAATCAAAAGGCAGGATAGTGATGATTTCAATGGACAAGATCTTTCGGACCTTTGCCAATTGTGCTTAGGTGCATCAAGTCAATAATATTCGTTTAGCTGAAACCTTCAGTAGTACTTTTGAAAAATGTTTTTGTTATTCATATCAGTCTGAAGTTTCATTATTATTGTTGAAAATGTTGGAGGATGAGCAGAACTGATTTCAGCAATTTTCATCCTTATAGTTTTGAGATAGTTGATAATCTCGTCAGGGGCATGCTGAAAATGATTTTTTTTCCTAATTGGTATGCAAGACAGTCTCATACGGCATGGTCAGCGCTTCCATCTTCCTTCTCACGCCCCCCGGCAAATGGCTGGAAGTGTCCTGTCCTAGAAATGGACAGGTATTTTTTGACGTTTCTGCTTTGGAGCCAACTCAGAAGCTATCTGGTATACTGAAAAATAAAAAATCCAACAAACAATGATTTTAGTTATATTGATGAGCACGACAATTTTCATGCTTCTAGATTTTTGCGATTATAGGATTAATATTGTGGTTTCGAAGAGATACTCCTTTAATTGTTCGCTACCAAAACGATTTTCATGTTTTTATCCGCCACCCCAACCCGTGTTCATGAATAAAACAGCCGGTATCTCTGAGTAATTATAAGATTGTCCTTCAAGACACATGCGAAATTGTTCTCATCTCCATACGAGCTATAGAGTGGCAGGATATTAGGACCCGCCCCGTATATAAAGCTGAAACTAAGTACTCCGTCGACCATTTTGAATTGATTAACTGTGACCTTTCAGTATTATCCGATTTCTTCTTCGCGCATAAGCGCTTTTCATCCGTTCTACTCGATAAGTTTATACATTGTTTTATGAATTCGAGATGATTTTCAACCGTACTGTACTGATCTAGATTCAACCGGTATGTCGTCGGTAATAAATATTAAATGAAATATATCGATTATAGGTCAAATTTCGTTTCATCGTGTTTTTTTTTCGATTCACAAGTTGAAATGTGGATGGTTGGAATTGAATGACATTTGCTGGGTTCTTGAATGAGTGAGTGACTTTTCGTTATTAAATATGTATACATTTCTTAATTTCACAAAGAACGGATTGAAGAGTGATAATTCAAATGAATGATTATGAAATGACGTCAGAAATGTTGATATTTCAAATGATATCTTGGGTATTATTATCTTAGTTATTAGTGTAATCAGTTGTTGAATTATTTTCATCCTCATTATTTATTCCAAGAAAAGCATTAATTTTTGGCACTTTCTAATAAAACTAAGTGTTGAGGGTCAAAGGTTTTGGAAGTGCAGTTTTGAAAAATAGAGGTAATGCGTCCTATAACGTTTTTAATATATTTCAGGTACTTCTCTGAGTTTACCCTACCCGTGCATTAATTACTACTTCTATACTTGTACTCATTTCTCACAATTACTCTCAATTCTGTCAAGAGTTTTCATGACGTTGAGAAATAATGGAATCTCCCATTTCAGGAAATTATGAATCTTTTCGTTCTTTTATTATGTTCAGCAAAGGCTCTTTGTCAAATATAGAAACAAGTTTTGAAATGTCTGCCTTCTTTCTTGTACGCAAAAAGGTAATATCTCATTTTTGTTTCTATATTTGAAACCATAATATTTCGAATGAACTTCACAATTGACATAGACTAAGGTTTTTCATAATATTCACATTTGAAAACGACACATTGGCTTCTTTTCAATCAGGATAAAACCAATTTTTTTGATAAATAGTGTGGATAACATATTTATTAATAATATTAATAATAATGGTTTTTATTGATAGGTAAGAGACAAAAGTAGTTTACAGAAGCTCATGCACAGATATCCTGTCAAAAGGCAGAATTCAATTTCCAACTGAACCACAAGTGGCTCAGCGGGAACTTGCTCTTCCATCCAACATAAAAAAGACATGCGCACGCCTATAAAGAATATATTATAGGCATACGCATGCCCACATTGCAAGAAATAAGAAGAATCAACATTGAAATAGAAAAATATAAAGAAAAATCGTAAATATCCATTACAAATATTAGGTCTCATAGATAAAGTTTCGAAATACAAAATATCCAGAGATCAGCTTCTGAAACCAATTAAACTGGAAATTATATCATTTTGTAGATCATCTCTCAGTTTTGATTTGAATTCATTAGGGGGCCAGTGTTTCATTCTAATTGGTTTGCTAGAAAAAAAAGGATTCCTGATATCAATCCACTTGCACTTGCATAGGTTGTATGAAATCCAATAGTTTAACTATTAGTTGTTCAGTTTGGAATTTAATTTCCTGGAAAGTATGGTAATAAGGAATAAAAATATTCCAGTTCCTGATGAATGATCAAACTGAATTGAATACTTGATTAAGATCGCAGCGCCACAGAAAACTTCAACTACTAAGCACCACTTTGATAACTATTAGGCATTCCAGATCAGGTTATGTCTGGGGGGCAAATACCAGTTTTAACCAATCACACACTTATGAAAAAGAAAACAAACGATAGTTTCTGGGGGGCAGATGGCGCCGTATTGGTTCATTTCGATTCATTTGACATTTTTGGACTTAGGACTTCGACGTTTGAAGATCCCAAACCGTAAAATTCTGTGAGCGACTAGGTACTACAGTTTTTAGTGTTTTTCCACTTTTTATATGAAATTAACCATCAATTGTGCTTAATGAACATTGGTGATAATTTTACTCATATTTCAAAATTTCAAAATAATATCGCAGCGCCATTTTGACCACGACTCCAACTAATAAGCACAAATTTGACAATACTTTGACATCGTTTGAAACTTCACACCAGACACCAGCGGGCGTATCGCTTATTTTGAAATCCCAATAACGGCAAGTTTATTCAATGTTCTCTTCACTTTGGAAATCAAATAGTGTCTCGAAATTCAATCACAAATATTGAGATATCAAATTGAGATTGAAGTGCCTCTTTGAATACAACTCCAACTAAGGCCTAAGGTGACCATTTTCAACTTGAATATATCGTTATTTTAAAGACTCTTAATTACACGACAATTTAGAAGTTTTCGTACTTTGTGACTTACAACCGTGATCACTAGTATATCACTTGTTGAAATTTGCATGATAGAGCATAAGTGTAATAGACCCTGCTTTTGTTTCAATCGTTGGTTTGAAGATGATGAGGTAAGGTATAAATAGAAGGCATCTCAGAGATGTGAGTATTCTATTGTTTCGGCAAAGCAATTTATCGTTTATCAAGACAAAGTTTTAGATTTATTTCTTGGAATGTCTTCTCACCTACCTGAGATAAAATTGCAATATTGAATTCGTAAAAGGTTGTATAGCAACACTTCATTTCTTAGCTCAAGGAAGCTCAAGGTAGCGGCCAGGTCTACATGCTTTCAAAATGCATTGAGGTCTACAGGCTTTCGAAAGTGCATTAATTAAGTTCAGCCACATCAACTCGAATGGGATATCTAATAAATTTTCCAACATCAACAAAAAAGGAAAAAAAAATGATTGAGGGTTTTTATAAAGAGAATTGGGGCAATAGCTACTTATTTGTGGTTATTCGAGCACCACCCTTCAATAATCCACAAATGCATGGAGTACTCTTTTGATTCAGACGTCATTTTTTTTATATTATCCATTCTTGATGACATATGATCAGTAGCCATTGAGCATTGTTGTATGGTGAATTTAGATTATATATAAAAATGGCAGAGATTCTCAATTAGGTATGATGTGACGTCACTGAGTAAGAATAAAGAAGTTATTCGCAAATATCGATTCTTGTTCTATTACAGTAACAGATGAAGTGAGTCTTCTGAAGTATCAAGTTGACAGTTTTAAAGATATTGTTGACTTCAGAGTCTTTCGAGATAACAATATGGTTACGATAGCAGAAAATTGTTATTTATTGTTGAGTATTTGTTACGTTATTCTTTGAAAGATTGCTTATTTGCCAGTTTTGTTCTCAAGCCACCAAGAAAACGTTACCGGAATATTAGTCATATTGCCAACCACGTCATGGCATCTTCGATGCTCTCTTTATCAGACCCACTTCAAGTATTTCATAAGGTCTATGGTCCCAATCCATTCTGCCAATTTGACAATGTTTGGAAATTAAAAGAAGTGCGTAGTGTGTGATTATATTTTGTTTTATAGTGTTTTTTTATCTGAATGTTAGTTTTCAATTTTATTTCATAAATATTTTAGTTGTAATTGTAGTGAGATTCGACAATTTTAAATTATGGATCTTAAATCCACTTCGATCAAGACTAAAGGTTTGTTCTAGCAACACATTTTACCGTTTGGAAATTGGTCTGAAGCTGTCAGAGGCATGCGCAAGATGAATATTGGAGAGCGAAATTAATTTTGCGCATGCCTCTGACTGCCTCAGACCAATTTCCAAACGGTCAAACGTGTTGCTAGAACAAACCTTAATTTGCATCACTCTGACATTTCATCTAGAAGGCGTACCGCTTCCCAATTGGTATTTCAAGAAAAGTAACACACCCCCTGGGTGAAAGTTTCAATCAATGTCAAAGTGGTTAAATTTAGGTGGAATCTTGGTTATCTTGAGTACAATTGTAACTAACATGTTCATCAAGCACCGTTCACGATCAATATTCACATAAAAAGTGAAAAAACACGAAAAACGATAGTAATCGATTTCCAAATACTTGAACTTTCAAGGAATAGTTCTCAAAGTGATGCAAAAAATCGAAATAAGCGCTGCGATCTTGATTTGACATCCGAATAGCTCTTTGAGAAAATATTCGATCCCTTCGACAAAATAAAGGTGGTACGCCCTGCCTACAGGTTAGCGGTCGCATAAATCTCCGTCGACGAACCCATAGGCGTGCGGTCACCACGTGCGTTTCTGTAGTGGGTCGGTTGAGTTTTTTGTCGCACCCTATATACCTCTTCGAGTCGCGCATACCAAATATCCATATCATTCGCGGTCTTCGAGCTGACCAGTCCCTCGCGGTTTATTTTCCACGCTAAAATCGACAAATGCTCCGATTGAGCGAGCGAGAGGGAGAGACAGAGTCCTTTGTCCTTTCTCTAACCGGTCGCGGAAGCTCGGGAAACTTAGGTACCTATCTATATTCGCGTCGTTTTTTCCCTTCTCTCCGTCCGCAGTTTTTCCTCTTTCGAGCGTTATCTCCCGCGCGTTCCGAACTCTTGATTTCGCTAAATCCGTACGCTCCTCTTCCGTCTCGTTCTCGCTCGTCTTCGATGAAGATGGCCACCGAAAGAAATGGTGTCGTTGCACCTTCGTGCAATGCGAATGTTAGGTACAGTCGCGTCGGTAAGCGTTGATTTCGTTTGCGCTCGGCCGCGATACCATATTATTCGTCGAGATTTGTTCAAGTCTAGGGGTCAGAGAGATTGTTTTGTGTTGTTGTGTTTTCTGTGATGACGGAGGCCGATGGTTGTCGGCGAAATAGCGATATTTTCGACGGTTCTGTGCGGCTTTCGCCGATATGTTGGTGTATTTTTTGGTGAGTCCGATTACATTGAAATAAGCCGTTTTCTGTGTCGACCAATTTTCATCCTGCTATCACTTATGTGTGTCAGAATTAGGGGGCAGCTGGTCGCCTTTCTCGTTCTTGATTGGTTTATTATGGTGCATGCTGTTTTTCGGTGGCGGATGTACACGAACTCTCGCGAATATTTGACGAGGAATATTCACAAGTAACAAATTGCCACACTGTTATACTTCTGCAATCTGTTTTCTACGATCGTTTGCATTGATGCATTTTTTACTCCCACTATTCTACACCGATCATTACGTATCTGACAGCTGTTAGGTAATAACTCATTTAGAATACAAGTGTATTCTGAATAAGTGATAGCCGCCTCCGAATTGTTTTTTAGAAATGATAGGATTTATAACATTTGACCTAGGGATATTCGATATACATCGATGCATCGAATTCACTCGATGTTTATAACTCGATGTAACGAATCGATCCGTTGTTTTGGAAGGCTCTTGATTTATTCAATGTATTGATGTATTTTCATAAAATATCGAACCAATGGTAGGTAAATACATATATAAAGAGGGGGATTGACAATAATGCTCAGAGCAGCATCAACTTTGAGCATGAGGGATTCCTTTAAATGAAAGTAACTGAAACGAGATTTAGTATAACGAAAGATAAAGGATTGGAATAGGTAATGAAAAAATTTGAGGCTAAAATTATTTCTACGAAAGAAAATCTTGATTTTCAAACATTTTTGTAATTTTTAAAAGTTTTTGTTTCGGAATGTTACCAAAATTTCGCACATCCTTCATTACCTTGACAAATTAAAAATATATCTTTTTTGTTAGTGGCGTTAGTTGGCTATTGGAATTCAAAAATTGACATTGGTAACACTAAAAAAGCTTCATTTTGATTCATCTGTTTTTTCTGAAAAATTGAATCTGAGAAAACATCGATTTTGAAAAAACATCGATTTTTCTAACTGATGTATCAGAAAACATCGATGCAGAGCTTCGATGCATTGCATAGGAAAAAACATCGATGTATTTTCCAAGTGGACACCTCTAATTTGACCTGACAAATTTACTCTCGTGAATAAATTCAATAATCCAACAACCAAATTCAAGTTCTTTGTGAAATTGAATTGAAAATGATATTTTTAGGAAATATATTTGCAAACAGTTGGTTCTTTGGTACTGTATCAGTTATATCCATGAAGCAAACAATTGTTTCACCTAATTGCTGTCATCCAGTGTCTTGTTGATCATTGATAATGAGGGAATCAGAGTGATAACGAAAAAATTTGTGCCA